>JALJCQ010000017.1:0-2400000 GCA_023091665.1 Pythium myriotylum | reverse complement strand
TCGCGGACGAGCCGTCGGCGGAAGAGACCGAGTACATGCGCAACAAGCCGTGCCGCCAAGTTGTTGGCAGCCTTCTCTACCTTGCGCGCGTGTCCCGGCCGGACTTATCGTTTGCGGTGAACCAGCTCGCTCGACACAGCTCGAAACCACGCCGCCTCGCGTGGACGGCGGCCAAGCACGTGCTGCGGTACCTGCGGCGCACGAAGGAGCTCGAGCTCGTGCTGCAGCCAACGGACGAAGACGGCCTGCGCGTGGCCACCGACGCCGACTGGGCCAACGATCTGCAGGATCGCAAGTCGGTGTCGGGATTCGTGGTGTACCTGTTCGGCTGTCCGGTCCACTGGGGGGCGACCAAGCAGACCGTCGTTGCGCTCTCGAGCACGACAGCCGAGTTCATTGCAGCGAACGACGGTCTGCAGCAAGCCGAGTGGATCCGGTTCGTGGTCGCGGAGATCCTCAAGCCGGTGGAGCCCACGCTGACGCTCCAGATCGACAGTCAGCCGGCGATCCACCGCATCAAGCGCGAGGGCAGCAGCGGCGCGCAGAAGGCGGTGGACATCAGGTTTCACGCGCTCAAGGACGCGTGGAAGAACGCGGAGATGGCACTCGAGTACGTGCCGACGAAGGAGAACCCGGCCGACGTATTGACCAAGGCCTTCGCCCGGCACGACCTCTTGCACAAGCGAGGCCTGTGTGGCCTGTCTTGCTCTGAACCGGGTGACGATCCGGGAGCAACCGCTTGAGGGGGAGGTGTTGGGTCAAGATCACGTGCGGTCAAGCGGCTGCTCCTGCGTGGGGCCAGCAGGGGTTCTGCCGATCGGAAGTGCGGGCTGTCGTGCGAGGTGAGTTTCACGCCATCACGGGACACAGGTCCCGTGATGCAGATGAGCTCGGCCCACAACCAAGTTGTTTGTTCCCGCAGGCCGTGCTGCGCCAGATTCGACGAGGTCAGAAGAAAAGAGGACCGCAGGACGCTAGGATAACCGAGAGAACACAAGTGGATTTGCATTGCTTCGCTCAAGTCCTTTGCGGTCCAACAAACACCAAGACCGACACCTTGGCAAACCATGCGATGGACACAAACGCTACCAGGCACGTCCATCACCCCACGGACAGGCCCTGCCACACGGACCTGCCCCAGCTCGTCGCCTCCGACTTACACCCCTGGCTTCTTAGCCAAGTTGACCCACGGTAATGAGGAACGCGTAGAGCTCCAGCTATTAGAGTACAGTAATTGCGCTCAATAGACTTCACCTTCATCATCACTTTGTTGGGAAGCAGAAGCGACCTCGGCTCCATTAATGGGGCAACTGCTCACATCCAAAAGCACATTTCCGATGGCAAAGTTAGCCACGATGTAATCGCGAATGCCTTCTCACTTTACTTACCTTTTTTGCGTTTTCATGCGATTTGTTGGTCCGAATGAAGCCATGGACAGTTTTGTTGGGGGGCTGTGAGGCTTGCCTAGGGGGTCGTACTCAGCTGAACAAGGGCCATTACCCACGATCCCTTCCGCTGTCAGTCTTCACAAGCCTAATTGACGTCGTAGACATGGGCCGGGCAACACACCCTTGCCCGTGGCACTTGCCCAACGGTGAGCCATCATAGCTTTACCGTGGTATCACTGTAATAGAGAGCGCAACTTTCAATTTGAGGTAGGCCGTGTGTTGTGTTGGTGGCAAATTGCCGAATGAGAATGTATTTGTGTTGTTTCCTTGGTCTCTGGGAAGCGCTGCACGCCCTGTCCCCAACTGTCCAACGGCCCTTAGCCAACCACTAGTTTAACCTAAAAACCTCGAATTGATTTGGCCAATCAGGATCCGCTCTGATCGATTCTAACCAATCAGAGCAGTCCTTCTATCAATCCGATGTCGCAAACGTGGCGACAGGGACACGTTTGCGACATCGGATTGATAGAAGGACTGGTTGAAGGTGCGCCTTCAACCTCCCAGCCAATCACAGTGGGCTGGCAGCAGCGGCTGCCGACGCTGCGGCGTCACGGGCCCCACTTGTGGCTCTTGGGGACATAACCGTCTCACTCCCCCTCAGCGCGTCGCCCATAGCCAAGGTTACAACTTTATCTATCTGCTGGGAAAAACTCCCCGGTGCGTACACACTCGGTGAGGGTAAAAACCAGCCTACCTACTTCTCCGGCTACTCGAGACGAAGCTCGATCATTCCGATCCCACGCGTCAACTCACAGTGCTTGTTACTCCCCAAGGACTTCGTGAAGAGGTCAGCTAGGTTCTTCTCAGAAGCGACTTGAGTGATCTCGAGTTGTTTTCCATTTAGATCATGCATGAAAAAGAACTTTGGGTCGATGTGTTTGGTGCGATCACTCTTGATGTAGCCTTGTTGTACTTGCGCAACGCATGCCGCGTTGTCCTCGAAGATCCTGATAGGTTCTAGCTTCGTCTTGACTCCAAGGGCGCCACGAACGAACTTGAGGAATCGGCGCAACCAGATGCACTCACGACTCGCTTTATAAAGAGCGGTAAGCTCTGACTGGTTAGTTGACGTGGCAGTTAGCGTCTGCTTCGTCGACTTCCACGAAATCGCAGCGTGAGAAGTCATGAACACGTAGCCAGTCTGCGAGCGTGCCTTGTGTGGGTCGGAGAGGTAGCCTGCATCTGCGTATCCGCAGATGTCGTCGGTGACTAGATCACTGACGTGTACGCTCGTACCCTTGCGGTACAGTAAGCCGTACTTACGAGTCCGTGCCAGATATCTCAACACTTGCTTTACGCCAGACCAATGTCTTCTGGTCGGTTCCGATGTGTACCGTGCAAGTACACTAACAGCGAAAGCTATATCTGGGCGTGAGCAGTTTGCCAAGTAAAGGAGAGCTCCAATGGCTTCCTCGTAGGGATACTTCTCGTCGAGCACCCTATCACTGCCACGTCTTGGTCCAAAGACATCGCTCTCTGGTCTCAGGTTCCGCACAACCATGGGGGTCTTGGCAGTCCTAGTGACATCCCTCATGTTGAAGCGTGCCAGCACTTTGCTGATGTAGGTTGCCTGATGCAACACAATCCCCGTCGGGATCTGAGTTACCTGGAGACCCAGACAGAACGATATAGTTCCAAGGTCTTTCACCTTGAACTCGGACTTCAATGCTGTCATTGCAGCTTCGATTGCCGCGTCCGTTCCGACAATGATAATGTCGTCGACGTAGATCCCAATGATGGCGATCTCGGCACCGCTTCGCTTGACGAACAAGCATGGGGGGCATTCATGGGTCTGAAAAAACCACATTTAATCAAGTACTGCGAAAAACGCAAGTACCAACGCCGGCCGGCTTGCTTCAACCCATAAAGCGACTTGTGCAATTGCACACACGGGAGGTTCATTGACTTCTCCCCCTCGACACGCAACCCCTCAGGGACTCGCATATATAATTCAACATCGATTAGACCATATAGGTACGCAGTTTCTATGTCTGCCTGCCTGACTTGCATGTTGTTCGCTGCACCGAACGCAAGTAACCAACCAAGGGTTGTCATGGTCATGACCGGCGAGTACGTGTCGGAATAGTCGATACCGAAACGCTGCGTGAAACCTTGTGCCACAAGTCGCGCCTTGAAGCGCACGACTCGACCCTGTTGATCGCGCTTACGCGCAAACACCCACCGACATCCAATAGGTCGGTGCTGTGGGGGGCACTCTTGCACGTTTCCAAATACTTCACGATCGAGAAGTGACTGCAGCTCCGATTTGATGGCCGCCTTCCATTTAGGCCAATCGGGTGATGCTCTACAGTCCGAGACTGTCTGGGGCTCTGCATCTTCATCGATTGCGGCCAGGAACGAGCTGACGTTCGTGTCAGCAAGAACTTCGCTAATGGTATCGACATCATGCTCAACATCGACAACCTCTGGTTCGATGGAGTCTCCAGCGAGTTCTTCGTTCGTGCGCCTCTTCCTCGGATTTCGATCCTTTGCTCCTTTTGGTCGTCCACGTTTCTTCGGTTGAGTTGTCGTTGTGGACGAGGCAGGAATGGGGTCAACTGCTATCGCGGCAGGATAGTTGGATGCTTCATTTAGGGTTGACCGTGTCATCCGTTCCGTTGGAGTGTATACGTCAGGCGCATTCTGTACAATGCTGTGCAGATGAAGGATGCGTCGTACGTCCTTCTCACCTTGAGCGTTATATGGGTCCTTGTGAATCTCCTTCGTCGACGGCTGTTCGAATGTGAAAGCCGATCTAGAGACGTCATCGTCGTCACCAAGTTTCGGGAAGGTCTGTTCATCGAGTTCACACATGGTGATGTGTGCCGTAAATAGGTCTCCTGTTTGAGGACTTGGGTAACGGATAATCGATGGTGATTGGAAACCTACGTATACCCCAAGCTGGCGCCTGGGTCCGAGCTTGGTTCGTTGGTGTGGAGGTATGGGGACGTATACCGCACAACCAAAGATCCTCAGGTGCTTTAGTGATGGTGGAAACCCATGAACAAGTTCATATGGCGAAGGCCCAACATCAGAAGCAGGCCTGTACTGGATGAGAGCTGCCGCATGAAGAACTGCATGACCCCAAGCAGATAGCGGCAGGTTCGATCGCAGTAGCAAAGGCCGAGGGATCATCTGGATTTGATTCACAAAGTTCTCCGCATTCGTGTTGTGAGCGTATGGTACGGAAGTCTCCAGGTTTATTCCGCTAGACGTGCAGAACTCCTGAAATGACTTCGAGATGTACTCGGATGCGTTGTCGACACGAACATTCTTGATTGTGTGCTCCGGGAACTGCGTCTTGAAGTGAATGATGGTGGCTAGCAGCTTTGGCATCACTTCGTTTCGAGAGGTTAGCAGTTGAACCTTCGAGAACCGAGCCGATGTGTCTTTCACAACCATGAAGTAGTTGAAGGGACCTGATGGTGGAGATATCGGGCCGCACACATCGCTCACCAGAGTGTCGAGGACACCGCGTGGTTTGATCTTCTCGCCGTGGAGCTTGACCTTCGGGCGGTTCTGAAGCTTTCCCATTGCACACGGTCTACACAATCGTTTGCTATGGGTGGCAAAGTCGCTCTGCTTCAGTAGCATGCCAACAACTGCCTTCGACATTCTCTTCATCATGTCCCTGCCTGGATGACCTGACCGATCGTGCCACTGCTCGTACACGCTCGTCTCGGTTGAACGATGAGCAGATGTGCCAATCGTGTCGTGGATGACACTAGTCGCACATTCTGGCGATGGAGTGATGAAAGTGACATAGAGTCCGTTGCCATTTTCCTCACATTCCTCCACGATCTGACCTTTCGCATTAGTCAAACGCAAGCACTCCCTGCCATCGGGGAGAGTAGCTGTGTTGATGTGCAATCCATTCTTTCGGATGTTGGCAAAGCCGACCAAGTTCCGAGAAGCGGATGGTGCGAAGATTGCCTTGGTGATGTTGATCGTAGTTCCATTAGGCAACTGGACTTGTGCTTGTCCAGCACCCTTAGCGACAGACGCAGCACCGCCAATTGTCTTGACTTTGGCGGGCGTTTCCGATGCCTCGAGTGACGTAAAGAACTTCCGATCCCTTAGGATAGCGTTGGTTGTTCCTGAGTCGATGAGGCAGGAGTCATATTCGCTCTCATTACTACTGTAGCACTCAACGCAGTTCGCTTCAGCTTCGTCACTGTCATCGGACAAGTTCGTCATGAACGTGGCCTTGTTCTTCGAAGACGATGGTCCTCTGCTCTTCCCCTTCATCGTCCGAGACGACTTAGCGTTTCGCAGTGACTCTTGGTAAAGCTTGACGTGGAACGCAGGTGTGGGACACTTCGCAGCCCAGTGATCTCTCAGACCACACTTCCTGCATGCGTTGTTCGAATCCGAGTTGTAGAATGCCCTGTGTGCCCCAGGCTTCCTGTTCCTTGATGAGAACTTCCGTCCCTTTCCATTGCCCTTCCACTGCTTCTTGCCATGACGGCGCTGATGAGGCTTATCCTGTTGACGTGGAACTTCCCCATAGTTGACTTCAGCCTTCAACGGCTTTTCAGGCGGGTCCGGGACGCGTCGCTCATCGTGGTTGCGCTGAAGCAACAGGCCGTACTTCTCATCGAGCAGTAGGGTAGCCACTAGCTTGTCGAAAGTCGTATGATTCATGCGGCGATACTGTGTAGCCAGTATGCGTTCCGCCGGACTGAACGTCGTGAGAGTCTTGTCGATCTTGTCCAACTCCGTCAACTTCTTACCACACCACGAGAGCTCACTCGCGATGCTGTACAACTTTGTCGTGTACTCGGTGACTGTCTTGAAGTTGTAGAAACAGAGTTTGTTCCATTCATCGTTCAGGAGTGGCAACATTGCTTGCTTTCTATCGGTGTCGAAGCGAAGACGCAGACTTGTCCAAATTACAGCGGGGTTGCGTTCCTCAAGGTAATTGAACTTTAAGTTTTTGTGCAGGTGCCGGAGGATCAGGCACACTGCGCGGGCAGCGTCTTTGCGAGTGGCAACTTCCCTCGTCGTAGTGCCACTGGGTATGACGAAGTTTTCATCGATCGTGTCGCTAAGGCCTTCGGCGCATATGTTGTTGTAGCACTCGAGTGACCACACGATGTAGTTCTTGCCACCGATGTCCAGCGCTGGGAACTTCAACTTCTCTAAGTTCGACATGATAGGTGCGGACGAGACGGCGCTAAGTACTTCTCTGCTAGGTACGACTCCCTAAGTACACGTTGAGCAAAGTGCCAGAGTACTAGGTACGAACTGTGCGGGGACTAAGTTCGATAACGAGCGAACTAGAAGAAGAACTAAATGTACTTAGTTAAAGATGTTACACGAACACCACTCGTCGTCGCAGCGCTTCTGCTTCTTGCGCTGGTGCTCTTCTTCCTCGGCTTCCTGTCGTGCGCGCTTCTCGTTCACGACCTTGGACTCGAGAATGGACGTGATCGTCTTGCCCACGATCTTGCGCTGAAGGTCGCAGTGAAACGGCACTTCACCAATCGCGGAGACGATGTGCTTGATCCGGTTGGACTGGACAGCCGACTCGTTGAGCTTCTTCGTGAACGCGCCGTGGACTCTGACGACGCGCTCGATCGCCTCTTGAAGATCGTCGCGTAGTTGGTCGAGGGACTCGGCGCAGTCGCGTTCGAGGTAGCCGATGGACTTGGCGAAGTCCGATCGGCGCGGGAAGCTGTACTTCTTCTTCCGCGACCGTGGCCTTGGGCTGGGCTGCGACTCGACCTTGGCGGCGACGGGGCGGACAACAGGCTCTTGTCCGCTGAGGTCGAGGGTGGCAACGATCTTCGGCGACTTGGGCAGCTTGGTCACCTTGACCATGCAAGCGTCAAACAGGGGTAGGCAACGAACTAACGGCCACACCACGAGTCAACGCACGAGCACGGGGACCTTGCTTTTACGTGCGGGGCACGGCAAACGCGGGTCTTCCAGCGCTCGGGCGGGCCGCGGACGATGGGTTGGTGAACGAACCTCGGGTCGGTCCGAGGGGTCAGGGGTCGTGGGCCTCGGGTCGGGTCGACGGGCCACGGGTCGGGTCGGGTCGAGTCGACGGTTTGGGAGGCGAGCGAGGGGAGGAGGCCTTGACCGTCGGAGCTCAGGCGGGAGCCAGCAGTGCTGATAACGTGAGGTAGGCCGTGTGTTGTGTTGGTGGCAAATTGCCGAATGAGAATGTATTTGTGTTGTTTCCTTGGTCTCTGGGAAGCGCTGCACGCCCTGTCCCCAACTGTCCAACGGCCCTTAGCCAACCACTAGTTTAACCTAAAAACCTCGAATTGATTTGGCCAATCAGGATCCGCTCTGATCGATTCTAACCAATCAGAGCAGTCCTTCTATCAATCCGATGTCGCAAACGTGGCGACAGGGACACGTTTGCGACATCGGATTGATAGAAGGACTGGTTGAAGGTGCGCCTTCAACCTCCCAGCCAATCACAGTGGGCTGGCAGCAGCGGCTGCCGACGCTGCGGCGTCACGGGCCCCACTTGTGGCTCTTGGGGACATAACCGTCTCACAATTCACGATATTTGAAGAATTCTGATTTTTTAAATCAGAATTCTTCAAATAGTTTATGTGCATGAGACGAAAACCGGATTTGATCTGCACTTTTTTTAGAAAGTGTAGATACGAAAACCGGATTGATCTGCATTTTAAAAAATGCAGATCAATCCGGCTTTCGTCTCATGCACATAAACGATACAATCAGTCAACATCGTTGACACGTCGTTGATGCACAAAGACAGCCGGAGAGTACATAGAAAAGAATAGATGACCACGCGAAGGGGATGAGGAGGATGAGACACTTTCAATCGCAAAATCAGTCTTCCTTGAGGAAAACAACACCCCACCATTCACAAACTTCCCACCAAAGAAGAACAAGCCTCACCTACAACAGTCATGGTCTACACCAAGTTCTCCAGCATCCTCACTCTCACCGTCGCCGCCAACGCACTCACTCTCGCTAGCCTCTCCTCGCCTGTCGCCGCCGCCCCACGCGTCGACCCCGCCGTCCACCGCACGCTCCGACAACAAACCACCGTCAACCTCATCGTCACACTCAAGGACGGCACCGCCAGCCCACTCAACGCCGTCCAAGAAGCCAGCTTCGAGACTCGCGGCGACAAGATCCAGGCGCTCGTGGACCGACTGCAGAGGCACGCGGCCACGAGCCAGAGCGAGGTGACCAAGATGGTCGTGCAGGAGTCTGGTGGCGCGACGCCGCTGTTCAGCGAGGCGACGAGCTTTTGGATCTCGAACCAGTTGTTCTTCAAGGACGCGACGCTGGAGTTGGTGGAGAAGCTGGCGGGTCTGGCGTCGGTGGGAGAGATCCAAGAGGCGGCCAGGATCCCGATCGCGTCAGCTGCGTCTACGGCAGCCACTGCCAACACCACCGCTACAGCGTCGATCGAGTGGGGAATCAAGAAGGTGCAAGCGCCAGACGCATGGGCCAAGGGATACACTGGTCAGGGCATCGTTGTGGGCGGCATCGACACTGGCGTCCGAGCCACCCACGAGATCCTGCGCAACAACTGGCGCAAGGACCATGGCTGGTTCGACGGTCTCGATAAGCGGGCGGCGCCGTACGATGACGACGGTCATGGCACTCACACGCTGGGAACGGCAGTCGGTTCGAACGGTTTCGGTGTCGCGCCTGGTGCGTCGTGGATCGGTTGCAGAGCCTGCAACACGAATTATTGCACGAACGAGGGTCTGTTGGCGTGCGGCCAGTTTATGTTGTGTCCGACGGATCCCGATGGGAAGAATGCTGACTGCAGCAAGGCTCCACACGTCGTCAATAACTCGTGGGGAGGATCTTCGTCGACTTTTTACCTCGACGTTATTGCTGCGTGGACTGCGGCAGGAATCATTCCTGTCTTTTCTAGCGGTAACAGTGGCCTTGCAGGCTGCGCAGACCTGGACACGCCAGGTGACTCTCCGGACGTTATCAGTGTCGGCGCAACTACGGTGGATGATAAGCTCGGAGGTCTGTCGAGCAAGGGGCCGTCGATTAAAGGTCTCATCAAGCCCGACATTTCCGCGCCAGGTATCAACGTACGCTCTGCCACGTACACAGGCGATGCCGACTACAAGACCATCCAAGGCACGTCGCACGCGGCACCCCATGTTGTCGGAGTCATCGCGTTGGCACTCTCAGCCAACAGGAACCTGACGTTTTCGCAGATACGCGATATTCTCTTCACGACAACTGTGCGGACGCCGACGCTGCAGGCGAGTGGGTACACGTGTGGTGGCACACCAGACACGACGTACCCAAACAACCAGTACGGGTACGGTCGTGTGGACGCGCTTGCAGCGACGTTGAAGGCAGCAGCCACGAAGTAGTGTTTACCAGTTTTAGTCTTGAATTGGTGAACAGCGTGCTGTAAATAGGTGATGAATAGCCATTGTACCAAGCTTAGTTTAATGAAAGAAGTGACAGTCTACCACCAATATCTAAGAACGTGAAGAGCTTTCCAACTTGCAGCCAACTGCCAGCAGCTTTTGCAAGGAATTGCCTCTGGGTGACCAAGTCGAAATCCAGCGGAGCTGTTCGGATTCGCTAGTTGATCTAAAGCTGAACTACGGTGCCTGGAGAGGTACGAGGGAGTTCATCCGTTTGTGGTCGTCTAATGCTCCACGACGTCAACAAGCCACAAACAACCGCGACGTCCGCTTAAATAGCAAACACTGAGTAGACCAACTCAACGTTTGGCGGTCGGAGCATTACCGACGATGGCAGATAGGAGTGCGTCTACGTCGGGTTCGAGCTGAGGGAACTTGTGGTGGACTCTTCCACTGAAGCAGACAAACTAGAAAGGTGGAGCTGCGGCTTTTGGGTTCTATACAATTGCGATCTAGTGGACCTCAACTTCAAAGTCAAAAATACTGTAACGTGAAGAGAAAGGCAAACAGGTTGGTTTGCATCAGACGCGTCTGAAAACATTCAGTCCTCCGGAGTGCTGAACTAGGACCACGCGACCGTTTCAACCGGTCTGGGCGGGAAGCTCATCCCATCACACTTCGGTGTAATCAGGTGGAGCCTAACCCGACAGCATGGATCATCCAAGCTAGATCCTAATCAAATTTTAGTCCGGATTGCCTGAAGAGTACGCTCTCAATGTCATTTTTTATAACTTTCTCGTTTCCGTGGCCATGGTATTGAAACGGCAACAAATCATCGTCGCTTTGTTGTGGCATACTCTAGCAGGAATTTGAGTACTATTACGAAGCTCCCAAAGGTGTTTGGAGGATTCTTACCTTACAATAGCCAAATCAGGATTGGCCAGGATGACGGTTTTATCAGGGTTGTCAATTCTTCTATTTTTTCGGAACAGTTCAAACGCCCAATGGACTGCCCAATGTGATCAATCACGTTCAATCGTAATTACATCCGTAAGAACCTCTTACGAGGACCGGTTTTTGTGATTTTTAAAACTAATCGAGTATATCAGGTAATATCTATCGAGTTTGATTCGAACATGAAGGTGCCATCCCTGCCGGAACACGCAGCAAGTTGTCACCAGCAATGGAGCGAGGGCCCAATTGCCGCCACCGAGCGAACACTCAGTCTTCCATTTCGTGCGGCTCGCAACGATGCCCCCAAGGCCAGCTGAAGGGCGTCAATACTTGTGGCGTCTCGCCAACACGACTCCTTCCGCCAAGAAGAAGAAGACGACCGCGTTCTCACCATCAAAAGTCCCTTTTCCTTTTCCGATCCGGAATTTCAGCAAGAGAGTAAGGCAACGGGCTTCAGATCGTGGTCGATATCGCTGGCAGAATTGTTTCCTCTGTCAACACAGGCTGCATTCGAAGCTTTGGCTGGCAACTTGGAAGCCAATTCACTAGAAGAACGCGAAGGAGACTCGATTTAGTGTCTTCGATTACACTGTCAATGCATTTGTGTTTGATTCGTAAGTGTCCATAGTGTAGACGCACGTGTTGCTGTATGGCTCGCTTCGATCTTATTCGTCGGCCAGGAGGTGGCAACGATCTCAGTTGAGAAGGCAATCTTCCACAAGACTACATCAAGAGAGCCGCACGCATTGCACCCTTCATGCCACTCTTCGTTATAGGTCATGTCAAAAACTCGCGCATCCGTAGAAACAGCGAGCTGATAGCACAGGTTCTGAGTTGAAGCAGGCACTTCATTTGGATTGACCATCTTGGTTTCTTTGATGCTTGGGAAAACCTCCCTAAGACGGTAATTTTACGAGATATGGAGGTTGACTGATCAGTTCATTATGTTTGTTCGAACATGAGCGAACATGAGCGAACAGCCGTTTGAACGTGTTCCATGACAACCCTGGTTTTTATGTGATGCACTTTCGCGCACCGCACAAAAACCACCCAATCAGTCAACATCGTTGACAAGTCGTTGATAGCCAACGAGCGCATTGCCAGGCGTGGGTGGCGATGCGAACGGAGATGGGGCTCATTAGTCTTCGCTTCTGTCGCATACAATCAGTCTTCCTTGAGGAAAACAACACCCCACCATTCACAAACTTCCCACCAAAGAAGAACAAGCCTCACCTACAACAGTCATGGTCTACACCAAGTTCTCCAGCATCCTCACTCTCACCGTCGCCGCCAACGCACTCGCTCTCGCTAGCCTCTCCTCGCCTGTCGCCGCCGCCCCACGCGTCGACCCCGCCGTCCACCGCACGCTCCGACAACAAACCACCGTCAACCTCATCGTCACACTCAAGGACGGCACCGCCAGCCCACTCAACGCCGTCCAAGAAGCCAGCTTCGAGACTCGCGGCGACAAGATCCAGGCGCTCGTGGACCGACTGCAGAGGCACGCGGCCACGAGCCAGAGCGAGGTGACCAAGATGGCTGCGCAAGAGTCTGGTGATGCAATGCCGCTGTTCAGCGAGGCGACGAGTTTCTGGATCTCGAACCAGTTGTTCTTCAAGGACGCAACGCTGGAGTTGGTGGAGAAGCTGGCGGGTCTGTCGTCCGTGAGTGCGATCAGTGAGGAACAGGTGATTCCTCTGGCATCGATGGCTGTCGAAGCTGCTGACGTGAACACGACAGCTTCCCTTGAATGGGGCGTGGCGAAGATCGAGGCAGCCGAAGCGTGGGCCAAGGGCTACACGGGTCAGGGTATTGTCGTCGGCGGCATCGACACTGGAGTTCGCGCTACGCACGAGATTCTCCGTAGCAACTGGCGACAGGACCACGGGTGGTTTGATGCGATGGATAAGCGGGCGGAACCTTATGATGATGATGGGCATGGCTCCCATACGCTTGGAACGGCAGTCGGTTCGAACGGCTTCGGCGTCGCGCCAGGTGCTACCTGGATAGGCTGTAAGGCTTGTGGGAAACTGGGATGTCCGCAGTCAGCCATGCTAGCCTGTGGTCAATTTATGCTCTGCCCGACAGATCCTGATGGGAAGAATGCCGACTGCAGCAAGGCTCCGCATGTCATCAACAACTCTCTGGGAGGACCGAGCTCGGCAGAGCGTAACCCGACAGTTGATGCCTGGAGAGCTGCTGGAATCATCCCGGTCTACTCGATCGGCAACTACGGTAAGAGCGGTTGCACGACAACTACTTCTCCTGGTGATCTGGCCAACACCATTGGAGTGGGAGCCACGACTATCGACGACGCACTTGGGTTCCTGTCAGCTAAAGGACCCTCGGTTACTGGAGTTGTCAAGCCGGACCTCTCAGCTCCCGGCATCAACGTGCGGTCGGCGACCTATACTGGAGACTCAGCCTATGTGTCCTACCAAGGCACATCTCACGCTTCCCCTCACGTCGTCGGTGTCGTCGCGCTGATGCTGTCGGCGAACAAGAAGTTGTCATTCGACCAGGTGCGGGACATCCTCACGTCGACGGCTGAACGATCGCTTCCGAACAGTGGCTATACATGCGGAGGCACGCCAGACAGCACATACCCTAACAACCAGTACGGCTACGGTCGCGTGAACGCATTGAAGGCCGTGCTGAAGGCGGCAGAAACCTCATAGGGAACCGCAGGATACAGGTCCATCTTGTTTCGCAGTTTCTTCAAACTGTACGCATACCACCTCTTAACCCCAATGTTGCGATGGACTGCAAGTGTATCCTCCAGGCGTTCCACCGATCTGACCACCCCGAGTGGAACGGACCTTCATCCCTATTTCATGGTAACTACACATGGCCTCTGTGTCGTGGGCGCCCACCTACATGGTTAGCTGTCGCTGTTCGCACCGACGTAACCCAATAGACTCCAGCTTTCATCATCATCATCTCTAACCACATCATGTATGTATAAAGGAAGTGAAGGTATTGTAGCTCACAAGAAGCAGCTCAATACTTCACATTATCATCATCATCATTATCACGTGTAAATGGTTATTTCCGGTCGCGGAAATTTAGCTTTTGGCTGCGAGCGTGGGATGCCTCGGTTCTCATCCCATCCTCACTTTCGATTCTCCTGCGCCACCTAGCATCTTCATCTTCTAGCAGCGTCGACGACCCACCCTCCACTCCAGGGCGAGCGTGCTATTAGCACGCTCAGTTGCATTCCTTAGGTTAAGCTTCGCAATAGATCTGTTGTCCCCCAAAGCGAGCTGTCGAAAGGAAGTTGATCAACTTCTAAGTCGGCTAAATCGACCGCTTCCAGCTTGACACGATCAAGTTCATGCGGTCAGGAAGTAGGTCGTTGGCAAGTAATGTGTCAAACGGAGCGGATTGGCTGGATTCCAGTTCTCATTAACGTCAGGACACTGAGTAACGCGGTCATTCGTACGATGCGAGAACCTTTCATTACTCTCTTCGTCTACCTTACGCCGAAACTGCAGCCTTGACCGTCGCCGCAAGCGCGTCCACACGGCCGTAGCCGTACTGATTGTTCGGGTAGATCGCGTCGGGTGTACCGCCACAAGTGTAGCCGCTCGAGCGCAGCGCCGGCGAGCGCACGGCCGTAGTTGACAAGATGTCTCGCACTTGGTCAAATTTGAGGTTCTTGTTGGCCGAGAGCATCAGTGCAATGACGCCCGCGACGTGTGGAGCCGCATGAGACGTTCCAGAGATAGCGCGGAAGTCGCTATCACTTGTGTGAGAAGCAGAGCGGACGTCGACGCCCGGGGCCGAGATGTCTGGCTTGATAAGCTTTGCCTTAGTCGGGCCTTTGCTGGAGAACACGCCGAGACCGTCGATGTTGCTCGTAGCTCCAACCGCGATCACCTTCTCGGAATCTGCCGGATTGTCCGTCGTTGAGCAGCCACTCATGCCGCTGTTGCCGTTCGAGAACACGGGGATGATACCCGCAGCGGTCCATGCGCTAAGCACTTTGTCGAAGAAGTTGGGTCCGGAGCCGCCCCACGAGTTGTTGACGATGTGTGGGGCCTTGGTGCAGTCGGGGTTCTTCCCGGCCGGATCCGTGGGGCACGTCATGAACTGGCCGCACGACAAGAGCGCCTCCTGCGAACAGAGCTCATTCGCACAACTTCGACACGCGATCCACGTCGCACCAGGCGCGACGCCGACTCCGTTCGCGCCGACGGCCGTGGCGATCGTATGCGTCCCGTGACCGTCACTGTCGACGGGCTCTGGGCTCTTTGTCGCAGCGTCGAACCAGCCGTACGACCTGCGCCAGTTACCGCGCAGGGACTCGTGCGTCGCTCGCACGCCCGAGTCGATGCCACCAACGACGATACCCTGGCCCGTGAACCCCTTGGTCCACGCGGCGGCGGCCTGGATCTTGGCCACACCCCATTCAAGCGATGCCGCAGTCGTCACGTTCGAGTCAGCTGCGCTGACTGCCACTGATTGCATCCGGATGATTGCTTCCTCGGTGATCGCACTCACGGACGGAAGAGCAGCGAGCTTTTCCACGAGCTCGAGCGACGCGCCCTTAAAGTAAAGCTCGTTCGTGATCCAAAAGCTCTTGACCTCGGTGAACAGAGGTGTCTCAGTCTGACCGGCCTCCTGCAGCAGGATCTTGGCGACTTCGCTCTGACTCGAGGCCGCATGTTTCTGCAGTCGGTCTACCATCGCCTGGATCATCTCGCCACGCGTCTCGAAGTTGGCTTCGTGGAGGGCGTTCAGCGGGGTCTCCGTGCCGTCTTTGAGCGTGACGAACAGGTTCACGGTGCCTTGGCGGCGGAGTGTGCGGTGGACTGCTGGGTCGACACGGGGCAACGCCAAGACGAGCCCTGTATACGTAGAAGCGAGTGCGATGAGCGAGAGCGCGGTCGAGACCATCGTGCCGTGGTGTATCTGCTGAGCTGGTAGTAGCTTCTTGGGAGCAAATTGGAGAATGGATTCGACTTGAGCCCTCCACTGTCTCCTTCGACAGTCTCGCGGACTGGAGACGTGGGATTACGACGAGGGTAAGTTAGGACTCAACATCTTCAAGGGGTTGAGTGGGGAGAGTTGTCATATGAGTGGGTGAGACCACCCCGACAGGACAGCGAGGCTGACTGATTGCACCATCCACGCAAAATCAAAGCACCGACTAAAGTTCCGTCGTCGCAGCTGCTGTATGGAGTCAGAACGACCTCGTGCAAGTCGCGAGCCGTATTTGATACGAATAGTGTGGAGTGAGTCGACGTGAACCATAGTCACGATGAATGGACAGTCGTCTAACCAGATCAATGATTTGCTTTAAAACACGTCGAGGAAGTAACAGAAAGCCTCGCAGTGCGTGTACTGCAGATTGCGCCATCGTCGAGTTATTACGCGCCGTGAGCCTTCATGAGCCTTCGCTCGATGGCACCATCTAGTTCTGAAACACGGCGGTTACAGGCCGCCAGTCTTGATGACCAACTATGACAACGTACTACAGGATGTATGTTGTTCCAAACGTCAGTTTATCCAACAGCGAGAGTGCGATTTCGGTATGATAACGCTACTTAATATTTAGAATCGAGCAGAAGGAGCCGGCGTGGGAGTGACCTCTGGCGTAGAAGGCTCCGGCGTAGAAGGCTCGGGCGTGGGGGCCTCCGTCGGGGCCGCAGTTGGTGCGTCCGTCGGCGCATCCGTCGGAGCATCTGTAGGCGCCTCAGTGGTCGAGCCCGAGCCAGAGCTCGAGGAAGGCGGGGCCACCTCACACTCGTCCGAGTCTCCCCACTGGCACGTTGGGGTACGGATGCATGGGAAGAAGGCAAGGCCATCGCAGACAGTCGGAGGCGGCGTCGGCACGGGCGTGGCGTTCGAGTTGGTCGCGAGGTTGAAGGCCTTGAGTGCGTTCATGCGGCCGTAGCCGTACTGGTTGTTCGGGAAAGTCGTGTCAGTCGTGTTGCCGCACGTGTAGCCCGAGTCCGTGAGAGTTGCAGTGTCCGTGGTGGAGATGAGGATCTGGTGAACGTCGTCGTACTTGAGCGATGGCTTAGCCGAAAGCAGGATCGCGATGACTCCCGAGACGTAAGGGGCCGCCAGTGACGTGCCCGTGGACGCGAGGTACATGTTGTTATCCGGCGTCGGGTACGACGAGCGCACGCCTGAGCCTGGAGCCGAGATGTCCGGCTTGACCACACCGGCGAGCGTCGGGCCCTTGCTCGAGCCAAAGTCGAGGCCGTCGTTTCGGTCCGTCATGCCGACGCCAATGACATCTGGGCGTTCAGCAGGGTAGTTGGTCGTGCTGCAGTCTGGCCCCGAGTTGCCGTTGGCGAACACCGGGATGATGTCCACGGCGCGCCACGTGTCGATGATAGCGTCGAAGTACGTCTGACCGGCGCTTCCTCCGAGCGAGACGCTCACGATCGGCGGCGCCTTGGAGCAGTCGCGGTTATTGCCAGCCGTGTCCGTTGGGCACGTAATGAACTCTCCACAAGCCAGCATGTACGATTCAAGGCACCCTTGGTCCGCCGAGCACGTACGGCACGACATCCACTTGGCTCCAGGTGCGGCACCAATGCCGTGCGAGCCCGTGATGAGACCGACCGTCATTGTGCCATGACCAAAATCATCGTATGGCTCCGACTTGTTGGCCGTGGGGTCGAACCAGCCGTACTCGCCGCGGAAGCTGTCGATGAGAGCCTCGTGCGTGTACTGGACACCCGTGTCGATGTGGCCAACGACAACGCCCTGGCCGTTGTAACCCGCAGCCCACACGTCGGACGCCTGGATCTTGGTGACGCCCCATTGGTTCTTCACCGCGTTTGTCGCAACGTCGGCGGTCGTCGTGATGAGCGGAGTAATCGTGGGCGGAGGCAACACGACTTGCTCGCGGATCTCGACGATCGAGGGCAGCACCGCCAGCTTCTCCACCAGTTCAAACGACGCGTCCTGGAAACTGATCTGGTTCGAGATCCAGTGGCTCTTCGCGCTCTTGAACAGGGGCGTCGCCGAGCCAGCCTCCTGCGAGATCGTCTTGGTCACTTCGGCCTGGCTCGTCTCGGCATGTTTCTTGAGTCGGCTCACGAGCGCTTCGATCTTATCGCCTCGTGTCGGGTGGTCGGCTTCCTGGACCGAGTTCACGATAGGCTTGGTGCTGTCCTTGAGCGTGACCATGAGGTTGACCGTGGCCTGGCGGCGCAGCGTGCGGTGCACGCCCGGGTGCACGCGGGGCTTGGCCTCGGCGGAGGCGAACGCGGCGACGGCGGCCGAGAGCGCGACGAGCTGCGCGAGCTTGAGCGAGACCATGGCTGCTTGGGTGGGTCTGGAGGGGGAGCCGGCCAGTTGGAGAATGAAAGGCTTCGCCGACTTGCTCTCGGCGAGGCGCTGAGCATTCAAGAAGAACAGATCAGCCAGGCTCATCCTCGGCACATCTGATGGATGGCCTTTTTATGGCGTGATGGCAAGCCGTTATCAGATGGGCCGCGAGTCACACGGTGGTGACTAGAAAAGGTGTGTTCGTTGATGAGCCCTGACTCTTTCTCTCTTTCTTTTTCTCTCGTGATCGCACGCTGCGAATGTGTGGGCGATTTATTAGCGCGATTATTCGTTCGAATCAAACCACGCTGCTGAGGGCGTTGGTGGTATCGCTGTCGTTCACTTCTCATCTAGTGCAGTTGATTTCGAGGTTCTCCATGCCCGCGTCTTTCTCTTGAACGCTACCTAATGGGTCCGGAGCGCTTAGCTGATCCTCAACCGTTCGGATGTGGCGAGTTGCGCGGTGGACCACACAGCGTTGGATCGCGAAGATCGCGTTCTCATCCGCGATTGCGCAGTCTCGCGCCGCGACAGCCGATTCGAGTCGGACCCTCGACGATCTTGGACACATTTCATACAATAAAGTTTTATTTAGTGTGCTTTGTCCGTGGCATTCAGCTTACTGATGTCTTGTCGCCGAGCCTAGATGCGAGTCTTGGGCCTTACAACTTCGGCTTCGCTGTCGTTGGTGCCGGCGTCGGCTTCACAGTCGTTGGTGACGGAGTAGGCTTCACAGTCGTTGGTGACGGAGTAGGCTTCACAGTCGTTGGTGACGGAGTAGGCTTCACAGTCGTTGGTGACGGAGTAGGCTTAGCCGTTGTGGGCGCTGGAGTTGGCTTTGATGTCGTTGGTGCCGGTGCCGGTTTTGCGGTTGTGGGCGCTGGAGTCGGCTTCGACGTTGTTGGCGCTGGAGCCGGCTTCGCGGTCGTTGGTGCCGGGGTTGGCTTCGCAGTGGTTGGCGCGGGAGTTGGCTTTGATGTCGGCGCGGACGTCGTCGGCAATGGTGTCGTTGGCGCCGGCGTGGATGGCATCGGCGAGACGGTGTTACACTCGCCGTCCTGCCACGCGCAGACCGAGTTCCGTCGGCAGTCGAAGAAGCCGAGACCATCGCAAAGATCCACAACCGTCGGAAGCGGCGTCGCGTGCGACCACGTCGCCTTGTTGTACGCCTTGAGCGCGTTGATGCGACCGTAGCCGTACTGATTGTTCGGGAATGTCGAGTCGCTCGTGTTGTCACAGCTGTAGCCCGAGTCCGTGAGGTTGGCGCGGTCAGCCGTCTTCATCAGGGTGTGGTACACGTGCCTGTACGACAGGAACGGGTTGGCCGAGAGGAGGATCGCGATGACTCCCGAAACGACAGGAGTAGCAATCGATGTGCCGGTGACAGTGAGATACTGGCTGTCGTCCTCCCCAATAGACGACGACCGCACGCCTGAGCCCGGGGCAGTGATATCGGGCTTGATGAGCCCCGCAAGCGTTGGTCCCTTGCTCGATTGATAATCAAGGCCGTCGTTTCGGTCCGTCATGCCAACACCAATGACATCTGGGCGTTCGGCAGGGTAGTTAGTCGTGTTACAGTCTGGCCCGTCGTTGCCGTTGGCAAACACCGGGATGATGTCCGACGCATGCCAAGCATCGATGACGGCGTCGAAGTACTTCTGGCCCGCCGATCCGCCCAGGGAGACGCTCACAAGCGGTGGCGCCTTGGAGCAGTCGCGGTTGTTGCCAGCCGTGTCCGTCGGGCACGTGATAAACTCGCCACATGCAAGCATGTGCGACTCAAGGCAGTTTTGTGGGGTACACGCGCGGCAAGACATCCACGTAGCTCCTGGTGCTACACCGATGCCATGCGAGCCCACGAGCGCACCCAGCGTGAGCGTGCCGTGCCCTAAGTCGTCGTATGGCTCCGTCTTGTTCGCAGTTGGGTCGAACCAGCCGTAAGCACCGCGGAAGTTGCCACGGAGAGCCTCGTGCGTGCCTTGCACTCCCGAATCGATATGGCCAACGACGACGCCCTGGCCGTTGTAGCCGGCAGCCCACACATCTGGAGCCTGGACCTTCCTCACCCCCCACTGCTTCTTCACATTGTCCGTAGCGGTCGTGTTCACTGCCAGTGTACGGATCCTTGGGAGCGGAATAACGATCTCTTCGCGGATTTCCGCGATCGAGGGCAGCGCCGCCAGCTTCTCCACCAGCTCGAACGACGCGTCCTGGAAACTGATCTGGTTCGAGATCCAGTGGCTTTTGGCACGCGAGAAAAGAGGAGTCGCCGAGCCTGACTCCTGCGAGATCGTCTTGGTCACTTCGGCCTGGCTCGTCTCGGCGTGCTTCTTGAGTCGGCTCACGAGTGCTTCGATCTTATCTCCACGTGTCGGGTGGTCGGCTTCCTGGACCGAGTTCACGATAGGCTTGGTGCTGTCCTTGAGCGTGACCATGAGGTTTACGGTGCCTTGACGACGAAGCGCGCGATGCACGCTTGAGTCCACACGAGGCGCCGCCGTGGCACTCGAGAGCGACGCGACGATCGTCGCCAGCGCAATGAGCTGCGTGTGTCGGAGCGGCAGCATCGCGAAAGGAGCTAGTACAGCACCGGTAGAACTGTTGGGAGGTAAAGGAGAACTGTTCCAATGCCAGAGAATTGGAGAATGAGATCCCGCGGTAGCAACGGGAAGGAGATCGGAAGGACCCTGAACGTTGCCGCTGTGGGCAATTTCTTCGCTTCTCTTCCTGTGCCGGGCGCCGGTGACACGCAGGTCACCACCGTAGACCTTTTTCTTGACAGATCATCCAACATTTTTCTCAAAATGCGTGATGGGCACCCTGGCTTTGGACAAGTTATCAGATTCACAGCACCCTTGGACTGGACACCTTGACCAGGAAAGGGCCGAGGCCGAGGATGGCATTCAAGGTTCACGACACTTTGCTGAGTCTTGGATAAAAGAAACTTGGCTAGATGTGCAGTTGACTGTGTACACACGCCAGCCACAAGGGATCAGGCCGATGATGATGATCACGATCATCTGTTGATCATCATGAGCGCGATGAGGCTTGTCGTGAAGCATGGATGGAGAACAGTAGGATGTTGAGATCGTGCTCGTCCCAGAACGAAACACATCCTGTAAAGCGTGCCTTGCTTGCCTTGCATCGCTCTCAGCGGGGTAAGCGGTGTAAACCTTTGAAAGTCACAACGACGTTGGCGGTGATGTCTCACACATTTTTGGCTGGCGTCTCGAACATAAACTTCAAGGATCATTCGATGGTGCTTACACAAACAATCTTGTGAACTCGAAACAAGCAGTGCGAGGTACTGCATAGCAGTGTGTCGATTGCAGATGGCGAGAGGAGCGCTCGCTACGGAGCAAAGTTGACGAATGCGTCGAACTCAGTATTTCAAGGTTTTGTTGGAATTTCACGGACTGGTGAAGTACGCGATTCTGAAAATGAGTCAAGATACCATAGAGCCGACAAGGCTCCTGATAGAAGCCTGCAGCACACACGATGTGCCTATGCATTTGTTTGCTTGCGGGGCCACCTTGTTGAACAAGGCTCAAAGATACCAGCATGGTGAGGACCGAGATTTCCATGTCAGGTCTTTTTATGTATCGGATATGGCTCTTTTATGGGTGACCAGAAGATCTGAGAACGTCACCATCTGGTGCAAGCGAAGAAGCGGTCAATTGGACAACCACGAAACTAGGACATTTCCTAATTGCTTGATGAAAAAGTCAAATGATCCAGGCGAGCCCTTTAGAAAAAAAACATTTGCACCTATCCCTAAAATACACATGCTCGGCTGTCCAACTTTCTGATCATGAGCAATATGTATGATCGCAAGATATTATCTTGCGATCATACATATTGCTCATGATCAGAAAGTTGGACAGCCGAGCGGACTGCGCTTGGGTAGAATTGTTGATCTGTGCAGCGCACTTTGTGCTGTACCGGTAATTTGACCCAGCCAGACAAAATACGACGCCCCATGGAGAACGCGTGCTTGTACTCTCAAAAAAAAATGATTGCATCCGACATGCCTGTTTATCTATTTCTGTCTACATTTTGTTCAGAGGAAACTACCACTCTCGGCAAGAGATTGGGTCTACAAGGCCCCAGTGAGCTGCATGGGGTCACATCTACGGCAGTGGCACCGACTGTTCGTTCTTGAAGATGTTGAGTGGGTCATAGATCTTCTTGATCTGCTTGAGGCGTTCAAAGTTGTCCTTGCCCCAGTAGGCCTCGCCGTAGTTGGGTCCAATTTCCAGATCGCAGTAGTTCTGGTACGCGCGCCCGTTCATGTACGGGGCGATAGCGCTGGCAAATCCTCGAATCCACTGGCGGCCGACCGAGTCTGGCGACTCGCCCTTCTGGGCGTTCACGTAGAGCTGCACCGAGAAGACGGCATCACGCCCGCCCCATGGCGTGTACGAGAGCGGCTTGGTCGAGAACACGCCACCGTAGGCCTCGAACTGGATCCAGTTGTAGTCGTGCGGAGCCTTGTTCAGCTGATCGATGACCACACGGATGCCTTCATCCGAGAGCTTGGTGGAGGCGTACGCGGACTTGAGCTTGGCGTAGCCCTTGTCGTTACGGCCCGGGTGGATGACAGTGTTGAGCGTGTCCATGTTCTTGCAGTTGTCTCCCCACATGAAAGCCTTGGTCTCGAGCGCATTGCACTTGTCTGTTCGCACGTCGTACTTGATGCCGCCAGCCGAGGTCATGCCCGAGGCGTCCAGCAGATCCGAGAGCTCCCAGAGCGGGCCGAGGAACTGGCCGCGGAACGTCGTGCCGTCACGGTCGACGTTCATCTGGGTCGTGATGCGGTCCGTGGCCGTCGGGAAGTAGTCCATCCACGCGCGGATGAGCTTGGCCGTGACCGTGTTGTCGTAGTAGATCGTGAACATGGTCGACTGCTGGATTTTGTGGACCTTGATGCGGAACTCGGTGATGATGCCGAACGAACCGGCGCCGCCGCCTCGCAGAGCCCAGAAGAGGTCGCTGTTCTGCGTCTCCGAGGCCTCGACGATGCGGCCGTCGGCGAGCACGACGCGCATACTGACCGCCATGTCAGCAGCCATGCCGTACTTGCGCGAGACCATGCCGTAGCCGCCACCCGAGATGTGGCCGCCGATGCCCACGCCAGGGCACGTGCCGGCGTTGTAGTTGTAGCCTCCCTGGTTGAAGATCTCCTTGTAGACGTTGCCGAGCCGCGCGCCGCCTTGCACGCTGGCGATCGCGGTCTGCGTCGCGTCGTCTCGCGAGACGATCGTGACCTTGTTCATGCTCGCGAGGTCGATGACGAGCGAGCCGTCCATGGACGAGAGCACCTCGTACGAGTGGCCGCCGCCCCGGGGCACGGGGCTCAGTCCGTTGCGCACGGCGCAGTTGACGGCCGCGACGACGTCGTTCTCGGTCTGCGCGAAGAAGACGGCGGCCGGGCGGCGGTCGATGCGCGAGTTGACGCCCGTGGCGAAGTCGACGTAGCCGGACGAGGTCGGCGTGAAGTAGATGTCGGCCGTGAGCGACCGGTTGGACGAGAGGCAGTTCTCGAAGGGCGAGAGCGAGACGCTCTGCAGCGAGCGGAGTCCGTGCTGCGCCTTGAACGCGAGGAACGAGGCCGACGTCGGGCCCGTCTCAGCCGTCGCCGCGACGCTCGTGAGCGCGGCCGCGAGCAGGAGCGCGATTGTCTTCATTGCGTGGTGGCGACTGGGAGACAGAGCGCAGGAGCTGAAATGGCGGACGAAGAGCGAGTCCGGCGCGTCGCGGCACGAGCGCACGAGCGCACGAGGCGCCACCCACGGCACCCAGCGAGGGTCCAGTGCCAGCGCCGACACCCATTGCTGCTGTCCACCTCTGGCTCGTCTTTGGCGGGCAGGAAATATTGAACACCTGTAATCGATGATGTTTTGTGATATACGATACGTTAATTTATCCATTTCATTTGACATTAGACTGTACTTGACCTTGGAAACAGGATTAGTAGGGTGGGAGCGGCACCTGCAACATCCGCTTTCTTCGAGCTTGCTGACAGGGTGGCTGATTTGGACGGATCCTATAATAGGTCACGGTCGTCCGCTCGTTGTCCTATATTAGTTCCAAAGGCTTCGCCCCGTCGATTTCGCTCCGGATCTGGATTGCGATCGGAATCGACGGGCACCATGGTGAGCAATCTCGGGCGGCGCTCTCGCGTCCTGTCTTCCTGTGACTCAGCGCGTGTCTCTCGCGGCGTAGGGCGCGTCCGACAAGCTCGTGGGCGCGGCGCTGCTGCTGGTCAGCGTCGTCGTCTACGTCTACTACACGGTGTGGGTCATCTTGACGGTGCGTCGGCGCTGTTGATGGGGCTCTCTCTCTAGTCACGGGGCGCTGACTCGGCCTGCGAACGCGACAGCCCTTCATCGAGAAAGACCACCCTGTGCAGCGGTTCTTCCTGCCGTACCACTACGCCATCGCCATCCCGGCCGCGCTCCTCGTGCTGCTCTTCACCGGCGCGGCGTCGTTCATTGGACTCGTGATGATCCGCTCCAAGAGCAAGAAGAAGAGCGACTAGATCTGGATAGGATTTCCAAGGCAAGCGGTCGCATGGGATTGTTGCGTCTAGGTGTCCACGCGACTTCTGTCTCCCATGACCAGGATGGAATGAGAGCCGACGGTTTGGATAACCGACCCGACTGCTAAGGTACAATGAGCTCGAAGAGAACACGACAATCAACGTAAAGACAACACAACCGAGTGAGATGCTCTATCCGCTTGTTATTGCAACATGTTAAGCCGGAGCAGACTACCAATGCTGAGTGACCAGCGAAGCATACAGTCGCAGCAAGAAGCAAACACGGCCGACCATTTAACGGTACGACTTCTGGAAACGAGCGCGGGCGCTCGGACCACCGAACTTCTTGGCCTCGCAGCGACGCGGGTCGGCGACGAGGAGGGTACGGTCGTAGGCGAGGAGGATGTCCTTGATCTCCTTCTTCGAGGCCTCATCGACGTCTGTGGGGGGAGCACCTCATCGTCAGTGTCTGATACCCGCACAAGAAAGCTCCAGGATCTCGAGACGTACACTTCTGGTAGTAGGCGACGAGCGACTTGGCGATGGCCTGACGGATCGCGTAGATCTGAGCGGTGTGACCACCACCACGGACGCGGATGCGGATGTCGACCTGTGAGTGCGGGGAAGCAAGGGTGAGCGGTTTGGTTATCAAGGTGATTGCAAGCCTGTTGCGACAGCATGATATTTACACGGCGGTAAATAGAGCATGCACACAGATGGGGGGTTTGTGCGTTTGCTTTCACACTTCGTTTGGGTGTGGGTGGTGAGGTGTGTGTGTGTGTGTGGTGTGTGTGTGGTGATCCGAAGATCCTCGTCCTCAGGGAGCGCGCGGCGAGGAGCGACTCTGTCGCCTCTCTCGCCGCGCGCTCCGCTTCCGGACAACCGAGCAGCCGTATAGGCTCCGTGTAGATATCATGCTGGGCGCGCGAGACCAAGACAGAGAGCGCGGTCACCGTACGTTGGCGAAGCGCTGCTGGCCGAGAAGCAGCACCGGCTCGTAGGTCTTGACGCGGAGGATCTCCGGCTCGACGAGCTCAATCGGCGTGCCGTTGATCTTGATGAGACCGTTGCCGCGCTTGCAGTAAGCGACGGCCGTGGCGTTCTTCTTGCGGCCAAAGACCTGGACAGACTCGATCGGGGTAGCCATGGTTCCTTCGTGCGAAATGAGCAATAGCGGCGCCGGGAGCTCCAGACATGCACGAGCCTCTCCTCCAGCCAACCACGTCGGGGACGAAATTTACCCAATCTACCGTATTCGCACGGTATATGACGGTATATATGCAACATTACAGGATTTGAAGATGCATTGATAGAGGTTTACGGAAATATAACGACTGGTCACCACCGCGCAAGTCGTTGACCTGCTAATGATCGATTTAAGGAGGGTCGGCGGAGCTCTTCGGTTCGTTGGTCCTCGAAAGGCAACAGCACCGAGCCCAAGCACGACCAGAGCGACCCGCGCGCTTCCGCCCCCACCATGCGACCGCTTACCGACGAGGAGCTCAAGATCGTGTTCGAGAAAGTCAGCAAGTAGTACGTACCGAGTGGCGCACGGAGGCACACGAGGACACTAACGACGAGTGATCGTGCAGCATTGGTCGCAATGTCCAGCACTTGGTGACGCGCCCGGACGAGAAGTACTGCTTCCGCCTCCACGGCAACATCGTCTACTACTGCAGCGAGAAGCTCATGCGCCAGTCGACCAACATTGGCACGGACGAGCTCCTGAGCATCGGCACGGCCGTGGGCAAGTTCACCAAGACCAAGAAGTTCCACCTGCGCATCACATTCCTCGACTACCTCGCGCAGTACGCTAAGGTATGCGGTTGTTGCTTGTGCTAGGTCAGTTTTTATAGATAGAGACTGATGAGGCGACGTGTATTGTAGTACAAGGTCTGGATCAAGCCGAACTCGGAGATGTCGTTCCTCTACGGCAACCACGTCGTCAAGTCCGGTCTTGGTCGTATCACGGAAGGCACGCCGCAGTACGCCGGTGTCGTCGTATACAGCATGAACGACATCCCATTGGGCTTCGGTATCGCCGCGCAGGCAACAGAGATGTGCAAGGACCTCGACCCTACCGCATACGTTGTGCTTCACCAAGCAGATATCGGCGAATACCTCCGTGTCGAGGATGAGATGTTCTAAGCGCAATCTATAGCTACAATGATCCGACGTGAGAGACCGGTTGCTTCTTTCCTACGCTCTCGCGTGCTTGTGCATGACTGAATTATAATAGACCTTTATGTTGCCATCCTGCGCCAACTCTAAGCTCCTCAATTATTTATCCAACAAAAATGCCGACAGAGAGCGATGGATCTGCTCGTAAGATGCGAAGATGATAGCGCCGGTGGGGATAACCTTCAGAAGATTTGGCGCAAGACCCTTGAACAGGCCAGTGTAGCCCTCGTTGCTGCCATGATAAGCGTCATTGAGACTCGAGGTTGCCAGAACCGTTGCAAATGACACACATACCGAATAATCTTGGTCGTGCAGTCCCAGGTTCCCTTGTAATTGGATGCAGCGACGCCTCCTTGCTGCAGCCGCGCTTTGATCACCTGATACGGATAGGTCGCGGTCGAGGCAAAGGCTTGGGAAACAGCGCCAATTGCGAGCGTTGGGACAACATCCATCTTTGGTCCGTAACGCGATTGGTATGCCGTCTTGATCGTTTCATACGCGACGAACTATGTGGAGAGAACATCAACACCAGAGGCAGTCCTAAGCAATCTCGCGGGGCCACCAACCTTAAAGGCTCCGTGCGTCGTGAGAAACAGCGCTGGCACCACGCCTTTATAAAGGGCCGCTACGCCTTCTTCGGCCACAATACGTCGGAAGGCATCTACAGTGCATGTCGGTCACGTGAGGATTAGGGGGATGGATCCACGAAGAACGAGCGAGAAAGCACTCACCGCTGACACTTCGATACGGGATATTCTTGGCGAGTTTCGCGGCGGCGTCTTTCGTCCCGGCGCTACTCTCGATGCCGACGCGCGACTGGACTTGCATGCGGATCTTGATGAGCCAGATCGGGTTCGTGATCGGCACGCAGATGATGCCTGCCTCCAGGCCCGAGAAAAAGTACTGCCAGGAGCTCTGGATGAGCCCGTCGTCGGCCATGCGCGCGTAGCGCTCCTTGGCGTTCTGGTAAAAGTACATGTAGAGCCCCCAGGAGAGCGCCGAGCCGTAGAGCGCCGGGCTCATGCCCCGGAAGAGCGAGCGCAGGCCTTCCTCGGCGACGATCGTGCGGAAGGCATGGCCGAGCGAGCGGTAGGCGCGCGCCGACTTCTCGTGGACCTGGTAGCGGACCTTGACGAGGTCCAGCGGGTAGAGCAGCACCGTGGAGATGGCGCCGGCGCCGAGCCCGGACGCCGACTGGATGACGCTGCGCCACTGGTCGGCCGTGAGCACCTCCTTCATGCCGAGCGATGTCTCGCGAACGCGGGGGACTTCTGACGTACCGTTCTTGGAGAGGGTGAGGAGGCTCGTGTAGAGAGATTCCTTCGTTACAGCATACCCAGTTTCAAGGGGGTTGAAGTTGCACATGCCGAAATGCAAAGACAAGGGGGGGTACATGCATGCACCATGGGCGACAAGCGCGCGCAGTTCATCGGCAGCAACCTCGAGCTCCTGGGCTTCGGCAGTGCGCGCGACGCGCTCGTGCAGACGGTGAAGGAGCTCTTCGAGAACGGTGCGTTGGCCGAACTGGACGCGGTCGCAGCAGTCGGAGCGTGACGAGTCGGTGGCGTTGGCAGCACTGGACGCGGTCTCGTCGGCGAGAGGCGAGCCGGCGATGCTGCGCGTGCGCGCGCAGTGGAGCGCCGTCGCCGGCGTCGTGGACGTGGTCTGCGCCGACACGGGCACGGGCTTCCGCGCGCACCAGATCCGCCAGCTCTGCTGCGGGGTCTTCGAGACGACCAAGACGGGCCCGAGCGAGAACGGCGGCGCTGTGAGCTGCGGGAAATACGGTGAGGTCTGGCGTTGGATATGGAGAGGAAGCGGAGGGATGGTGACCCGGGGATTTTTGGCTTAGGGTTGGGCCTGAAGGCGGCGACGCTGTACAGCCAGCTGCACGTTCCGGGGGCACGACTGAGGATTGCGACCACGTCCGACTCGGCAGAGATCCTCTATATCGAGCTTGGGATTGATCCCGACTCAGAGGAACCGGCGGTTATCCAGCATGTCCAGCGGTTCTCGGTGGACGAGGACCACCGACAGTTTTCTGGGACGGAGATGAGAATCTCGGTTCCTGCACCTGAGAGTGTCGACGACGTCGAGCATGCAGCGGACGTTCTAGCCGTCTACTTTCAGAGTCTGCGCTACACTCTTCTGTCGTCGATTGGCGTGGAGTTCGCGCTGGACATTGGCACGACTGCGATTGAACTAGTATGGGGGCACGGCCAGGAACCCATTGACCGATTCGCAGAAGACTTTCAGGCAAGCAGCACCGACCTCGTCTACGCAAATATCAAGTCCGATGCGTTCAGTACAAACTGCATGGCTGCATTGCTGACTGAAGGGCCCGCAGGTTGTCTCTTCGAAAAGATCGAAATCACGGTGCTTCGTTTCGCCAACCACGTCCCGATGATCAACACCGAGGACATCTTCTTGTGTTCTCTGACGAAAGGCATTCTCAGCAATCGCGTGTGGAAAAAGCTTGGATATCGATGTGAACGCAACCCGACCCACTTGATGAATCAGCTCGTCGCGACTCCAACCCAGAGCAGGCGCGTCCCGACTTCTGGTCCAGGGCCAACCGCTCGTTTCGTTGTTGCCATCGACGTTAGCGCCGACGTGGCCAACGGCGCTTCCATCAAGTACACCAATCTCAAGAAATCAACGCTGGATAAGATTTATCTGAAGAGTGCGCAGCAGTGCTGTCGCAGCGTCCTGGAGCAGCTTCACAAAAGAGGGTTGCTCGTCTCTTCACGGCAGTCACGCGATGATGAGCTGCTGCTCGAGTACGTTCCACTCGTTGCTGGTGCAGCGGCGAGCATTCTCAATCGTTCGCGACAGATCCTCGCGACTCGCGTTGTCGACGACGACGATGATGACGACGTTGATGCGTCCATGGAGGCAGCCCACGACGCAGACTTGCTCACTGTGTCTCTTCGGCAGCTCCTGTCACAGGCATTGGACCACCGTAGTACTTCACGCTAATTTCGACATTTATTAACGGGGGCGAAGCATGCTTTATCGAGGGTCTTGCGTATCGATGGCCAACCATCACACGCTCAAGTTGCGCGGAGATCACAAGGGAAGACATGTCGGCAATTGGTGCGCTGCGTCAGCTGGAGAAGGAGAAGAACAAGGGCGGCGCCGACAACGGTGGCCTCAAGGTGATCTCCCCAGTGGGTGGACTTTAAACTGCTGCTCTGCTCACGCGCTGTCTCGTCATGGCTCGCAGGCTCTGTTCCTGAACCTCCCCACGCGCATCGGCGAGTCCAAGCCGGTCAAGGCCTCGATCGCGTTCGCCAAGAGCTCGTGGGCGACCTCTTCGCGATGGGTCTGGATTTTCTCGACGACGATGCTCATCACGCTTGTCCCGCTGAGCATTGAGGTGCGTGCAGTATTAGTGGGAGCGGCGTGAGGGGATATTGGCTGACATGGTGTCACATGCTGCTGTAGCTGCTGCGCGAGGAGCAGACGAACGAGGTCGTGAAGGAGCTTTTGGGCAAGGGCTTCACGTACAACCAGATCCAGGGCATGGGCTACTCGGTCTCGCCGCCGCAGAGCACGCTCGCGAACGAGGCTGCGCATTAAATCGTTCAATTCAGTGAAGAAGACTCCACCCATAGGTAGCTTTTCCAGACCGAATTTCTCTCGCGCCACGCAGAAGACGTAGGAGGACGCGGCGCGGAGGAATAGACTTATTTGTATTTTGTTCGTGGGGGTGAAGCGAGCTCACTTCTCGACGACGTACATTGGCCGTTTGAATCCGTTCGACGAAGTCCGGCAAACCTGAAGAAACGTACACGACTTGAACCCGACACTCTCCGTCAGGAACGCAGGAAAGTCTTTCGGTCGCAACTCGATCTTGCCGTAGTTGGCGATCGTCACGTCCGACGTGAACTTGCGCTTGTGGTACGACTTCCACGGCTGCGGCTCCAGCAGAAGCCGACCACCTGGAGCGAGCAAGTCGTAAAAGTGCTGGAACACTCGCTTGATGCCGTCGTCTCCGTGGAACAAGTGGATCCACTTGGTCACGCTGAAGCTGCGCACCACGATTCATCAGCGCCGAGCCCCATCCGTCGTCGTCTCACCAAGCCCGTCGCGTACCAAATGATGAAGTCGTAGTCCTTGCCCGCGTGGCTGTCCTGGGCGATGTCTTCGCGCTTGAACACGACGTTGTACGGGAACGTCTGCCTGCACCACTCACTCGTCAGCCTCTCGTCCATCCAAGTGGCTGGCTCCTGCCACTCACGACAACGCCGCCTTGCCGAGCGCCTTGGGGATCTTGTCGGTGCTCTGCGCCGGCGGCTTCCAGAGCCGAAACGACAGCGGCATGTCCTGGCCGAACGCGCTCGCGCTGCTTTCGCCTGCTGCTTTTTCTCCTTCGTCCGTCTCGTCCTTGGCGTCGCTCGCGATCGCGTGGAACGCGTCCTCGACCTGCTGCCGCTGCATGATCTCCTTGAGGTTGGCTCTCGCCTGCGCCACGAGCTGCGGGTCCACGTCCACGCCCAGAAGGTACGCCGGCGCGAACGTCCTCGCTAGCCATTTGCACTCGTCAGTCGCGTTTGGCTCTCCCCCCACATAGGCGTCTCTCTCTCTCTCTTACCGATGGCGATGGTGAGATCCCCCGAGTTGCAGCCGACGTCGAGCCCGCGCTTGCCGACGAGCCACGCGCGCTCGAGCGCCGCCAGCCGCGGGTCCGACTCGGCGGCGCCGGCGCCGTCGTGCTGCTGGCCGAGGCGGTAGTTGTAGTAGCTGCTCACGAGCTCCTCGCATCCATGAGAACCCAATCCAGCCCCCGTCGATCCAGCCGAGGAAACCCACCTGCGGAAGTTGCCGACGCGGTGCTGCTTGGGCACTTTGCGCCGCGGCTTCTTCTTCGCCGACGGCGACGACGCGCCCGGCTCAGCGGCGCGGCGCTTGCGCTCGGGCGCGGCCTCGTCGCCCATGGTGTCGTCGAGAGTCAAGGAGAAAAATGCAAGAATTGGCCTTTGGGAATGAAGATGACTCACTTGAATCAGTACATGGAACAACCTCTGTGGATGGTGCTACTACTGCCTAGGAGTCGTTAGAGGAGCTCGCGCTGGTAGTGGTCGTACGCGAGCGATCTCGCCTGCCGCACGGCCTCGCCGATTCGCGAGGAGCTGCGCGACGACTGCTTCACCAAGGAAGCGAGGTAGTTGCCCAGCACGAGGCGAGCGTTCTCGAGGTCCCAGAGCATCGGGTGGGCGTTCCAGAGCGCGCACACGAGTCGCCCGGCTGTGGCGTACTCTCGGAGCTGCACGAGTCGACAGACGTAGTACTCGGCCGTCGACGTCCACGAGAGCAGCTTCGACTTGTTGACGGCCGCCGACGGCTCGAGGTGAAACGTCCGCAAGACGGTCTCGATCCCATCCACGTCCAGCAGCACTTGGAGATCAAACCGCAACAGAAGCAGCTCCAGCAATCGGGCTTTCGTCGCTTGAGAGGTCCCCGCAGCGAGCAATTGATGCTTTGCGTTCGCCAGAATGTGGGCCTCGTGCTGATCCCGCAAGTTCTGGAATGGGCAGACAAGCAGCAGCATGATCGTCAACGCAGGGTTCACGTCTCCTCGCACACGCACGTATTCGGCGATCGGTTCCGCCGTGCTCAGTTTGTCGTAGGCAACGAACGTGTACCACTGCATGAGACGTTCATCCCAAATCCCCTGGACGAGAAGCGCAGCCCACATGCGATCGGGCTCCTGCCCGCTTGAGTTGCCATTCACAGCGACTTCGTCACCACTACATAGTCGCACCAAGAGTGCCGACTCCTTCTCACGTTTCCATGCATCTTGAGCAGCAGCTGGTTCGAACGATCCGTTTATCTGTGAATACGTCCGAACCAATGCGGCTAACGCGACTGTGACATGCTTTGACGACTGGATAGCACTAGAAGCGAAGCTCTCCACGATTGCGAGAAACCTATCAAAAACCTGGGCCTCAAAATTCGAGAACAGCTCGGAGGTGGGCACAGCTAACACGTCAGACCATAAGTCTGATGGATGGTAGTGGTTGAGCCACTCGCACACAGCCTTCACACGAAGTCCAAAATCATAGCGGCGGTCCTCTTCTTCAAAGGCTGAGCTTTCGATCAAGACATGGCTCAAGAATGCGCTTGTCATCCAGTTTCTCTGCTCTTCATACTGAGAGACAACAGCTTTCCACTGAGAAATCACAGCAGTACGAAGTGATGACGAATTTTCCTTCGTTGATGACATCTTCTCCCTCCGTCTGCTGACAATATCTCGGATGAGTGGAGAGGCGAGATTTTCCAAATGGTTCAGTACTCCGCCATAAATATCGTTGTGTGCAGCGCTCGATGGCGTGAACGACGAAGCTTGTTGCGGATCCAATGAAGTGATATACAGCTTGAGCTCTTCTGCCGACGGGTTCGACGGCTGATTTGTTGAGTTCACCATCGATGTTGCCCAATGAGCTGCCATTTCGTGCACAATCACCTCCCCGCCTTCTCGAGTCAACACCTTGTAAATCACATCTGAAACCCCTTTACAATAAATATCTTGAACAGCTCGCGCGACAAACTCCGAGGAACTCGTGAGTCCTAGAGCTAACTCGATAGACAATGTCGCGAGGTCCAGTGACACGGAGCGTTCACAGAACATCACGAATGCATTGAGAATCTGATCTTCTTGGTTAGTCTTCTGAAGAGCATCCAGCGCGAACCATGCTGCCAAACGTGTTTTCCACCCTCCAAGCCAATTGACGCTGTCACCATGAGTCCCCTCGACAAAGTTCAGCAGACTATTCTGGGAAATGCTATCAATCACAAACCAGAACGCAGCTTCAACGAGTTCCTCTTCTTGCTCTTTTACCATGTTGCTTTCAGACGCCTTCGATGGGTTTGTGCGGGAATGGAAATGGTTCAGAATCTCGGAAATCACTTCAGCACGCTTCGCCGCCGTGAGCAACGAGCCGAATCGAGAAAGTCCTAGCAGTTCTTGGCCGTAAAAATGTGAAGCGAAGCTTGTGCTTACATCGCATTTCACAAAACGCCGCTGAAACACTGCAAGGTGGTCTAATGTCAACACCGACAAGAATGGAACACAGGACTCGTATGCATATGCTGCGAGATCTGGATTGGGGGCGATTCCACGCTCCTCCTGTTCGTGCCAAATCCTTGATAGCATGTCGTTCAGAAACACCATGACGATGGCGCTTGGGTTTATCTGATGGAGCTTTTGGAGCACTTTTGTCAGCATCTTGATGGATTTGTTCGTAAGAAATGGAGCAATTGCAGTAACGGCAGCTGCTTGAGACTCATCAGGGTTCTCAGATCCATGCAGTAGTTCTCGTGTGGTCCGGGCGCCACAGACGAGCTTGAAGTCAGGCTCACCTTCTTTTCCCGATGTCGAGGTCTCTTTGAGTCGCTTCAGACACATGAAGAGTAACGTCACACGATCGCTCGAAGACTTGGAAAGTGGCAATAACGAGTTGGTGTCCTCGGACTCTTGGGTATCTTTGACCCGCTTTGAGCACTCAAGGATCGATCGGAGAACTAACAGAATACCGACGTGATCTGTGCCGGGAAGAGACTCGAACACACCAGTTTCAGAACGCAACAGGAAATCTCCAAATGCAAGTGGTCGTTGAAGGGCCTGCTCGAGAAAGTCATCGCCTCCTGAATCATCAGCACCTCGGAAGGCTTGCTCCAGTTGCTCTTGTCGCGAAACCGTAATGTTGTGTATGTTGTCTGGGAAAAACGCATGCCATATATAAGCGAGCACGCATTCGAACTCGTCAATACCGTACTTTGATGCAAACGCCTTTGCAGTCGAGATGTTCTCCTTCCTCTTTGACATGCGACGAATTGTCGACAGTCGGTAGTCAGGATCGACAGAGAACTGTTCGAGATCGACGTCATCATTCAAAAACGAAGCAACTGCTTCGAGCTCTTGGCTCTTCTCTTGAGAATGCAGCAATGCTTCACATTCGTTCGCAAGCACCATGTACGAGTCGAAAACTGCACTTCTTTGGTTCGACTTCTGCTCTCCTGTAAAATCTTCTTCAAACACGTCGGTTTCGACATCCTGTTGGTTCCGGACAAAATCGAGCGCAACACGAGAACTTCTAAGCATCTCCAGCTGCCGACGCATTTCGTTCAAATCTAGCGTTGTCTCAAATACCACGCTCGATGCCGCAAGATATCGGAAGAAGTGGCCGAACTTTTCAACGAGAAGCCTTTCACGGTCTTTGAAAGCAGGCTCTGAAGGTCGGGAGCTATTAAGTTCACTTCCACGCGAAGTGTAAAATTCAAGAACCTCATCACACCATACTCGCTTGATTGAATCTGTGGATCCTCCCTGAAGCTGCGACAAGAAAAGTAAGTAGGAGAAACCAATTTCCGCAGTCTCCACCCATTCGTCACTATTACTCTCAGTGAGCAGTGCATACGCGTCCTGAAACGCGGTGGTTGCAAGCTGAGGGACTACTTGAGAGAGCCATGCGTCGTTCATGTGGACTGGAGGCTGAGATGCCAGACTTGGTGAGGACGGAGCAATCGGTGTCCTGGATTGTGATTGTAGTACTACAACGAGCTGAAGGCCTTTTTGGAGTAGCCTAAAAACGAAGTCCCGATCCTCTTTCTTCCTCGACGTACGCTCTTCGCGGAGAAGATCAACCACAAGCTCAAGTTCTCGTAGAAGCGCTCCTTCTGCTGAGAGTTTGCAACTCTCATCTTGTACCCTTCGCTCTTCTAGCTCGGTTTCTGAGAGTCCCAGTTCAGTCGCCAACGACTGGGCAGCTTCTAGTAAGTGAGCTCGCTCGAAAATCAAGTCAGCAATCGGGTGCGTGAATAACCTTGGGTTCTTCGCTGTGAAGAGCAACTTGACCAAATCAATCTTCTTGCTCCATGAACGAAATGATGAGGACGAAATTAGGTCGAGCACAAGTGATAGGAGTAAGGTCAACTCCTCGTCGGATTCATCGCTCTTTTCTCCGTGGTCAGGAGCAGATTCTTCAAACTCTGTGATCACTTTAGTTGCCAATCGATGCGTCACATCGAAATCAAGACAGTAAAGAGCCGAGTATGCCGCCTTCAGGACGATTTTTGTTTGGTGGGGCTTTCGAATACGGAGTAAATGAGCAAGATGCGTGACACCACCAAGAACAATATCCAATGACGCGTCTGACGACAGCTGAAGCTCGCCTCGCAACCATCCCTGAGCTTTCGTCGACATTTTGTAATTGCTCGGGTTGCTGGAATAGACTTGAAGAATCAAATTCAGCCGATCTCTTTCTGTATGAAGCTCCCGCAAGGCGGAGCGTGAGATTTTAACGGCCCCATAAGTGAGTAATCCCAACAGTTCTCGAACTCTCAGACAGTTTTGCTCCTGCACCATGACTGTTTCAAACTTCTTCCGAACTGAATGCACAGATAACGTCGCCTCGACAACTGGTAAGGCTAACATGGCTTGTGCTAATGCGACAATCTGCGAAGCTTCTTCATTATCACCTTCGTCAATCCGACGACCAACTGCATCAAGCAAAATGTCCATCGGATATTGAAGTGCCCCGACGTTAGCAGTGATCCAGTTCAAAATGAGTTCATGGGAGTCCGACAAGTAAGAGGACTTGTCACCTTCACAACGGTACAGAGAGACCATATGGCGAAGTAGTATAGAAAGCAACACCTCCTGGGTAACTCTTTCTCCAAAGACATGGGTCTTCAGCTTAGAAACATTTTGCCAGAGTATAGTCCACGAAACTCCGCGCTGGAACCCATAAGAACACACGGCCTCCACAAGCTCTGTAGCAACAGCGGATTCTGTCGCTGACCTTCCTCCTTGGTCCTCTCGAGCCACTCGGTTGCGAAGCTCCGAGGGACAAGTCAAGATCCCGTAGTTGGCGAGCACATCCATCGCGATAAGAAGGTCCTCCAAACCGTCAACCTCAACTTGAAGTTGGGAAACTTGAGGTCCATCGTCAGGCTTGCGCTCAGGGAGTGACTGAAAAATAAGCCAGAGTTGATCAACCAAATGCTGGTGGTGCACCTTCACATCACCACTTTCGCCGGATACAACACCATCTGAGGGTGTCGATGCAGCAAAAATGACGTCAATCGCTGTGCGAAGCAGTCTTGCGTCGTCTTGGATCCACCGATCGTTGAAATTGGAAGCTGGACTACTTTGATGAATTAACTGCGCACATAAGTGAAGCTTTTTGAGAGAATCACGCCCATTAGAGCTCCCTCTCTGTGACATCAAAACTTGGCACAGCCATGACACAACCTCGTCTAGCGCAAAATTGTGTCGGCGCTGCTCGAGGAACACCTTCCGGAGACGATGAAGCAAAATATCGACGTCTGCAGCCTGCAATTCGTCCCCCTCCATCACGACGGCCATGAATTGATCATGCAACGAGAGCAAGCTCCAGTCTTCCAAAGATAATGTCTTGAGCGCGGAGAGGTCGAGCTCGTAGATGCACTTGTAGAATCTGTCGCAGTGCTCAAGAAATTCTTCAAACGGGGTAGAAGATACTACTGCAGACTTTGAAGCCATAGAGTCCTCATATCTGTCGATACCCACGTTCAGGAGTCCTACACGACCACAACGACCCAACTCACATGCAGTCCCCAATTGGCCATACATCGAATCAAGTTCCACCATGCGATGTGTGAACCATAAAGCGTACTCATCCCGCCTCTGGTTTGGGTCTTTCCGAACGCATTCTTCGAAAGTTTGGAGTTCTTGTGAACTCAAATCATGACTATGGTTCTCTTTCACGAATGATACTTCACTGATCGCAAAATCTTGAGCTTCGACGCAGCTCAACGTGTAGAATTGCCACTCATTATTCGATTCCGGTCCAATAGCTGGTAGTAGGTGACTGTATATGCGAGGGGACACCGATGCGGGGATCAACTCCAGGATACGAGTGCGATGGGGCAGGAGATTAAAAGCATTTCGTTGGAAAAGTACAGTGAGGGCCTTGATGCGAGCCTGTTTTGCTAAGTCGCACGCGATTTCAATAATCGAGGCATCCCGGAAGGTCGCAAAAGCGGTGCCTTCAAAGCATTGTTCGTCTGCTAATGAACGGCGGCCTTCGTCGTCAAGCTCAGCGATAATGAGTTGATTAAGCGTGTCGACTCGATAGAGGTATCGCAGAAGTTGTGTGCGGAAATGATTCAGATTGTCATCGATTTCGCCGCCGGGTACTGCTAGAAGTGCTCTCAGGCCAGTTGCAAGAATCTCTTTCATTTGCAGCAGCGAGGCAGATGCAACAATTTCCAGACACTGGTTTACCACCCATCTTCGATCACGATCTACACGATTCAACCAGTTCATTGCTTCATCAAAATCATGACCTTGGAATGACTCTTCAGTGCTCAAAACGAAGATCTGAGGTGGAATGCGATCGATTGTTGCAGAGGCTCGATATGACGCCCACAATTCCTGGTACACACAGTCCAGATCGATTTCCGTTTCAGCCCAGCAGCCTCGGGTACGATGAAATTCAACAATGTCCAACGCGCGGACATATTCTCTCGAATGAATCAAGGCCTGAACCACCGTACCAATCGGGGTGTTCTCCAACGTAGTAACTTGCCAGTCAACGTGCGTGGATGACTGGATAGTGTTGAAATTGTAAATTGTGAAAGCACGAGTGACGTCAGAGTCCGCTTCAGCATTCGGGAGAACTAAACACATTTCCTGTATCCTACGCCGAGACTCGTTTTCGAATCTTTCATCGGTCAAATGTGTCTCAAAGACAACCTGAATGCCGATCCCAGCGCGGTGAGACTGTGCACCGTCGGTTCCATCACTTTCTTCATCATTTGCAGCAATATCATCGTTCGATGCCAAGAAACCGAAGCACATTGTATGGTCCCGTGTGAGAAACGCCATTGAAGATGGCCCCAGCCAGCCTATTGTGTCTACAGGAATCGGTAGCTCAATACTTCCACAGTTAGCAAATTGCCAATCGACAACATCGGCACAAGCATCAATCTGCCGAATGCGGAAGGCTCCTTCTTGGTTCAGAATGCTGAGAAAGACGCCGTCTGATGAGATTGAGAGATGGCGAATCGCTCCTGGTAGAGTCTCGCCGTCGTCTTCGCTGCTGTGAAGCATCTTCAGTGGGTTAAGAAAAGAGTGACGCACCTTCCCCACGATTCCACTTGATTTTGTGCTTGCATTCTGGTGTTCGCTAGCGCTCTTTTCGTCGCTTGCATTCTTCACCAAGCTTCGGGAACCCATTACCATCGTGTAGTCCATGAGCTCGACGAACGGATCCATTGCCGACACCTCCCACACGCTCAGTGACGACGCACCTTGCGCTCGCAGTTCGTCGCTCGGGTTCTTTAACCCGCCTCCAATCACAAGAGTCGAAGTTTTCATTTCAAACGCCATCGCCGTCACGCCCGCGTGCCAGTTGGTTAGCCGCATCAGCGACTGCATCGTCGTGAAAGCCGCGGGATCGGCCTCTCGCGCGCCGCTTCGTGTCTGCACCAGTAGCGCTGCGACTTCTATCTCCATCTTGACGATCCAGCCGTCCTGCGTCACGAGAAAGCAGCGGCTGGGCGAGCTCGCGTGGAAGAACGCGCCGGCGATGCGGCTCGAGGTCGCCTTCGCGGCGCGCCACGCAGCGTCTTTCGCGAGCGAGTCGCGCACGTCCACGCGCATCACGAGCGGCGGCTCTCGCTCGCTGGCGCGCTCGTCCTGCTGGCCGTCGATCCACTCGTTCTTGGTGAGCACCCACACGGCGGCGTCCAGCTGCCCATCGGACGCTCGCGGCGCGACGCCGTAGACCACGAGCAGGCGCCCGTCCGGACTCCACGCGCCGCCCCACGCGGCTGCTGCGTCTCCTGCCCGCTCGGCCGCGCTGCTCTCTGCGCGTTCGCCGTCGCTCAGCGTCGTGAGTTGCGGCGTCGCGTCTCGCGCGCGCGAGCTCAAGACGGCGACGCGCGCGCTCTCGGGCGCCGTTTCGGACCGGAAAAGCGCGGCGACGCGCGCGCCGGCGAAGGGAACGAGCGCGCAGGCGGCGTGCGCGGGCCCCGCGCCGCGCGCGAGCGTCTCGTGGTGGAGGCAGAGCGCGTCGCCCATGGCCACGTCGGCCGATCGGATCTGGTGCCGGGTGGCCATGCGGGGGAGGAAATTGCCAATCAGCACCGAGAAGGGGGCCAATTCTCACGAAACAGAGCGAACTGCGTGGGAATATTACAAATCAGTGGCGGTTCCGGAATAAAAATACCAAGGTGGGGACGTGACAAGAGCTTGGAATTACAAATCCGTTCGACACGAGATGGCTACACCATGACATGTGAGAACGATACCGGTTGGAAAACCGGAGTCGGCAACGCGCCACTCAGACGAGGGAACGAAGTTGCCGGGCGAATCAGGGCTTGCAGAGGTTAAAGACCACGGGTGGTTCGTCTCGAAGGGGCGGTCAACAGGGCTGAGAGAGGGGGCGAGCATCTGTGGCGTGAAGGACCCTCTAGGGCACTTCAGAAGTCGCCAAAGATGACGGCAGTATGGTAGCTGGTTGAAGGAATAAAGACCAAGTGCTCACAACCCCGGTGTTTGTCGGCGCGAGCAGTTCATTAGGAGTCGGGGTGCGAAGAGGTGGACGATACTCTAGTTGTTGAAGGATGCTCTTGGCTCACTCAAGGGCGTTGTCGGCTGGTACCCGACGTGATGGCCACGACATCAGCCCGCGCGTCTCAAAAAGAGGGTTAACGCAGCAAGGGCCGCGCGGTCGATGATCGGGTGCCCCTATAGCTCACTTTCAAGGCGTTTGTATTGCTGCACTAGCGTTACGACTGACTTCGCTAAGGTAAATTCTATTTTGGGTCCCGGGTGGAAGCTGTACTAAATTAGGTTTATTTTATATTTGTTTGAAAAATAACCGTACTACCCACGTATGAAAGCTGTGTATCATGAGGCAGTACGATCGAAAGCAGCAGGGGGGAAAGGGGGGGGGGGGGGGGGGGGGGTCATCCGAAGGAAAGCATTGCGAATGGCGCACGAAGCGCCGTCGAGCAACCCGAGATCCGCGCCGCCGGTCACCTGCCAGAGTGAGGCGGAGCTTGCCGACGTCCACATCCCCCTTTCTTCAATGCGCTCTTCTCAACACGACGCGCCTCCAATGCCGCCCACACCACTACACACGTGAGCCACACGACGCCCTCGACCATCTACTGCGTCCCAACTGCCCAACTCCCCATCACCAACTCATAAACAACGAAACACAACACCAAACGTCTTACTCATTTGACAACGAACCCCATGTCACCAGGCCACTTGCGCTGGGGTCTCTCCTCGTCGTCTTCCGTCACGGGACGAGCAGAACCGCTCTTCTTGTCACGGAGATCTCACGAGGGGCCGGGGATAAAGATCGGGATCGGGACAGCGCGGGGCAATCCCATCGGCACTGCGGTCTTGCATACGAGTCCTTTGTGCCTATCTCGCGTCTCGCATCTCGCATCTCGTATCTTGCCTAGTGCCTGAAAGCGTACCAAACCAGTTCGGAAGTTCCCAAGAGCTGTGCAAGCGACCCTTCGGCAACACACTCAGCGACTTCGACCACCAGGCTTTCCCGACTGAGCCGTAACGAGTGATCGAAGAGGCGCGAGGCCAAAAGACTAGGGTTTGTATGTTAGGCGAAGGGAAACTGCCGCCCACCGGGGACGCCCGCCGCCGAGCACCATGGACGACAAGAACGCACAAGGCCCAGCGGGCAGCCGGGAGCAGTCCCTGCCCCCGACGACGACGATGGATGAAGCTGACCTTCCGCCGCAGAAAGACGCGGTGAAGCAAGGCAAGAAGCAGCGTGGAAGGAAAAAGAGTGACTGGAAGGCGCGAAAGCTTCAGAACCTGGAGCCAGGCACAATAGGTTCCGGCAGAGCAGCGTCTTGTCGTGGGGTACGTTCAGAATCGAGAAACGGCGTACGCAGATCGATCCTGGTCGCGCCAGACAACGAAAAACTCAATAGGGAATAAGCAGGAATCGCTCGCTTCACACGCGCGCGACGCCTCGAGATATCACAACTTCTTTGAAGTGGACGCCCGAAACTCTGCTGCAACACCCACGCAAGGTCCTCACGTGCCCTTGCGCTACGGAGCGACGATATTCGTGACGATAGAACGCCCGCTTCCGACGCTTACCAGCTTCAGCACTTAGCCGCTTTTTCGCCTTCCCTGCCGCAAGACTGTTAACTCAGCCCCAGATACCTCGGGCGCCGGCCGTCAGAGTGCTAACTCGGGGTTTTTGGGTGCTTCTGTGGGTGTTGGGTTTTTCCTTCCTTGAACTTGCGCAAACTGACTTGTTGGGTTGACGGCAAATTCGATTCTCTTCTGAGGGGGATCTGGGTGAAATCACCCTCACCCCACGTTAAGGGAGATGGTGAAAAACCTCACCAATCCCAAACTAGGGACTTATCCCCCAAAATAGGGGAACAATGTCCCTAGCGTCCCTATCCTACTGTTTCTGTTGTTTTTTCGTGACATACGCTCCTATAACCTAATTTTTACTTTTCTAAACTGGGAATTTCTCTTTCGTCGGGGAAAATCCGAGGACACTCCACCACAGTCCGGTCCCGCCAGTGAAGAAGGCGTGGACACGGCGCTCACGAAAGCTCTCTTCTCCCCAGAAGCGAAGGCGGCCGTGGAAACCGAAGATTACCCAGACCAGACTGCGCATGCAACAGCATACACCGAAGCTCGCAGACCGCACAACATTGCGGCTCCGGGATATCACCGTGCGCCCACGGAGGGGGAGATAACGGTTGGATGGCTCTGGAGAAACAACGAGATTTTCTAGCAAAGATGCCGGAGCATTTCAAGACCACGATGTCATTGGATCAGCGCTTGACATACTTGCAAATCCACCGGGAGACAAAGCACTACAGACTCTACATGATTCCCCCTCTAGGCTTCAAGCTGAGGGAATATGGTGCAAAGTATCATCTGCTCGTCACTTTAATGGGAATGAACGATGACGGCGTGGTCACGGACGCCAATGCAAAGGAACTGATCCAAAAATCGTACAGCATGCCTTGCACTGCAACCTTTGTTTACTTCAAGTTCATCAGACCGGAGCCATGTCTTGAATACGACCAGAAGACCCTGCGCTTTCCAGGTGGAACGGTCACGCTTCTGGCGACTAACTGTTTGGCGGAGGAGGACCCCGAGATCGGGTATGACAAGGTGGCGACGACCTTGTTGTATCAGATCAGACTCCTGGGTGGAGATGGAGCCACGGCGCACGAGATCCAGACCGTCGCCGAACGGATCTGTGAGGAAATTGACATTCTCTCCATCGAAACAGAGAACACCATTGGACAGAGGTACACGCACGATCAAGTATGGATCATTACGCTGTCAACGTTGTCCGGACCCAAGATACTGGGAAATTTGCGGGAGTTGAGAGTCAAGATAGGCCCGAAACTTTTCCTCTTCGGGGTCCACCAACCGTGGCTGGCGACTTTTCCACCTCGCGCCTATTGTCTGCACGACTGGCACCCGCGGCAGCGATGCCCGGTTAAAGCAGACACTCCGGAAGCGGCCGCGAAGCGCTTGGAGATGCGCACTCCTCGGGTGCTGGAGCTGGAGTTGGAGGCCCCGGTCGCCAGGCTGCGTTTCCCCAAACCGAGATCACGAGCGGAACTCGCGAGGCAGCTGGAACGAGGTAATGCTCATCTCAAGCCTAAGGTCGCGAGGGCTCAAGAAGCGGTCGTCATGGCGGCTGAGGCTATCGCGGCGGCTAACCTGGCCGCGGCAAACGCGGAAGCTAAGCTTGAAGCAACCGAGCAAGAACTTCACAAGGCTTTGGCTGAGCGAGATGCACTCCCAGCACCCCCTCCACCACCCGAACCTGAGGTCGATCTCCAACGCTCCACCACGCCAGCGCCGTCAAAGTCCAAGATGAAGACCAAGGCCAGCCCCAATAAAAAGAAGCCTGAGCCAATGGCCGAGTCGACGGAGCGTACCTTGGAGGGAAACGGACACGGAGGTGGCAATATGCGCAGCGACCACACAGCTTCCCAGCCACGGGCACAAGCCACCGGTGAGGCCGGGAGTTCAAAAGACCAAGCACGGGAAATGGGGCCGCTAGGAGACGCTGTCGAGTCCCGGACAGTCGCCTGGAGGACGCGGCACGAGAGAGGTGGCGATTGCGGGACAGCTGGATAATGATAGAGATGTTCGAATGGCGACTATCAACGGACATGAGTCGACACCCGCAGTGGAGAAGACGGCACCTCGTGCGGATCAGAGTGGGGATGCTCCGAAGGCGCAACACCCACGGGGCACAACCTCACAGCGCCAGCTCTCAGTGGCTCGCTTCCTCCGCCCTCGCGGCGCCAGACAAGCCGACGGCGAAGATGTAGACATGTACGAGGATGCTGAGGACGCAGGTGCCAATCAGTGGGTAGTAGAGGATCTAGCGACGACGACGAGGGTGCTGACTGCGGAGGAATGGAGAACTCTTCCTTTCGAGGCAATCAAAACCAGAGTCGACCTGTGTGAGATCGTCACACCCGGAGACGGCCACTGCTTCCAAGCCGCGGTCCATGCCATGAAGGTCCAAACGTGCGTATCGGTGCTTGTATGCACCTGGCAAGTCGTGTCGGAAATGACTTCTGGCGAGCCAACCGCCCCCAACATCTGATCAAGAATCTTCAGAGACTGATTACCAACGGGTCCATCTCCCTCGGAGAGGCCAGTCAGACATTGCTGGGAGTGGATGTCGTCGACGAAAACACGGAGCAGCGCATCATTGGTCATTTGATGGAGGAAGCGGCGATAAAATCCGGCTCTCCAATTGGAGCTCGTTTTGGGGAGCAGGCCTCCACATCATTGCTCTCGTTCACTGAAGCCAAGAACCGGTTTACGTTTTCAGTGTTCTTGGTCCAGCAACTGGGCAGAGACAATGGGAAGCAGTGGTTCAGCGGTACTCGTACGACCCGCAGGTGGACTCCGTGGCGACAGAGACCCTCTCCATAGCCGAGACCGTCGCGCAGCTTCACGTCTACGCCACCAGAACGGTCCTTCCGCTCCTTCTCGTCCTCCATCATCGCGAGAACAATGATGGAACCAACGCGTCCCACTTCCAGGCCCTCCGAGTGGCTACTCTGCGTGGTCCGGCCCGAAATCGAAGGCCAAGGCTATGGCTAAGAGACTGCGAGAAGTCGTCGACATCTTACGCACCGGAACGGAACAAACAGTGGAAGAATATTTACTGACACAGACCTCAGCTCCGATACTCCCAGACACTAGCTCGGAGTATATTCCAAGTGAGCCGTCTGAGCCGTGCTCGACGGAACCGCCATCTATCAGTTACAAAAGCCAGCGATGAAACATTCCCTGCGCACTCATATGGCGAACATGTCAGATGGAAATGAATACAGCAATATTCTTCCTGGGTTTTTGGATCTTTCTGGCTTGCGACTTAGATGTTGAAGTGTCGACTTTACAAGTCCGTGAAAGAAAAGAAAGTCCGCACATTGCACGCTCTTCTCAACACGACGCGCCTCCAATGCCGCCCACACCACTACACACGTGAGCCACACGACGCCCTCGACCATCTACTGCGTCCCAACTGCCCAACTCCCCATCACCAACTCATAAACAACGAAACACAACACCAAACGTCTTACTCATTTGACAACGAACCCCATGTCACCAGGCCACTTGCGCTGGGGTCTCTCCTCGTCGTCTTCCGTCACGGGACGAGCAGAACCGCTCTTCTTGTCACGGAGATCTCACGAGGGGGCCGGGGATAAAGATCGGGATCGGGACAGCGCGGGGCAATCCCATCGGCACTGCGGTCTTGCATACGAGTCCTTTGTGCCTATCTCGCATCTCGTATCTTGCCTAGTGCTTGAAAGCGTACCAAACCTCACCCATAGCTATAACCACGCTGCTCCCAACCAATGACAAGTCAACGGGCCAAGGTACAAGCTAGCAAGCAGCATCACGCGGTGGAGGGTGGGGTAGAGGTGGGAGTCTCCAGTCAAGTCAAGAGAACGTCTTGGTTTTGCGAGGGGTGTCTTCGATCCATCCCATCCCAAGTTACCACGTGTGTGCACACTGGAGGTCGTGTGGGCATGGCTCAACGTGGTGACAGTAGCTGTGGCATGGGGTGGAGTGGACGCTGACACCGGCGTCGGGCGTCGGTGTTAGCGGAAGGACTCAGCGACTGGGTGGGCTTGGGTGGGCTTGGGTGGGCTTGGTTGGTGTGGACTGGACTTGGCATGCAAGTTGTGATCGTGGTTCACGACCTGGTCTCAATGCGTTGAGGCGGAGCGCTCTCTGGGTGATCCAAGTGTGTTGCAAGAGTGTCGCAGTGATGATTGGGATCGGCGAAAGTGGGTAGTGGTTGGTGTATGGTGCGGATATGTTGTTGGTGTGAATAAATTTCGAGCGCGTAATAAATAAGTGTGGTTGGTTGGTGCGTGGCGAGGCTGGCACGGTATGGGTAAAGTTGTTGTGGTGTAGTGTGTGAGTGTGTGTATTTGTTCTATTTCGTGCTGGTGTGTGCGTTGTGTGGTGAAGTTGTTGTGGGGTGGTTTGTGTTGTGCCGGTGGTGCGGGTGGCGATCGCGTGCCCCTATAGCTCAGTGGTAGAGCACCCGCTTAGTAAGCGGAAGGTCGGTAGTTCGATCCTGCTTGGGGGCATCTCCCTTTGCCACGCAAACCTCCTGCGTCCCGGCTTTATCACCACTACGCACATTGCACGCTCTTCTCAACACGACGCGCCTCCAATGCCGCCCACACCACTACACACGTGAGCCACACGACGCCCTCGACCATCTACTGCGTCCCAACTGCCCAACTCCCCATCACCAACTCATAAACAACGAAACACAACACCAAACGTCTTACTCATTTGACAACGAACCCCATGTCACCAGGCCACTTGCGCTGGGGTCTCTCCTCGTCGTCTTCCGTCACGGGACGAGCAGAACCGCTCTTCTTGTCACGGAGATCTCACGAGGGGGCCGGGGATAAAGATCGGGATCGGGACAGCGCGGGGCAATCCCATCGGCACTGCGGTCTTGCATACGAGTCCTTTGTGCCTATCTCGCATCTCGTATCTTGCCTAGTGCTTGAAAGCGTACCAAACCTCACCCATAGCTATAACCACGCTGCTCCCAACCAATGACAAGTCAACGGGCCAAGGTACAAGCTAGCAAGCAGCATCACGCGGTGGAGGGTGGGGTAGAGGTGGGAGTCTCCAGTCAAGTCAAGAGAACGTCTTGGTTTTGCGAGGGGTGTCTTCGATCCATCCCATCCCAAGTTACCACGTGTGTGCACACTGGAGGTCGTGTGGGCATGGCTCAACGTGGTGACAGTAGCTGTGGCATGGGGTGGAGTGGACGCTGACACCGGCGTCGGGCGTCGGTGTTAGCGGAAGGACTCAGCGACTGGGTGGGCTTGGGTGGGCTTGGGTGGGCTTGGTTGGTGTGGACTGGACTTGGCATGCAAGTTGTGATCGTGGTTCACGACCTGGTCACAATGCGTTGAGGCGGAGCGCTCTCTGGGTGATCCAAGTGTGTTGCAAGAGTGTCGCAGTGATGATTGGGATCGGCGAAAGTGGGTAGTGGTTGGTGTATGGTGCGGATATGTTGTTGGTGTGAATAAATTTCGAGCGCGTAATAAATAAGTGTGGTTGGTTGGTGCGTGGCGAGGCTGGCACGGTATGGGTAAAGTTGTTGTGGTGTAGTGTGTGAGTGTGTGTATTTGTTCTATTTCGTGCTGGTGTGTGCGTTGTGTGGTGAAGTTGTTGTGGGGTGGTTTGTGTTGTGCCGGTGGTGCGGGTGGCGATCGCGTGCCCCTATAGCTCAGTGGTAGAGCACCCGCTTAGTAAGCGGAAGGTCGGTAGTTCGATCCTGCTTGGGGGCATCTCCCTTTGCCACGCAAACCTCCTGCGTCCCGGCTTTATCACCACTACGCACATTGCACGCTCTTCTCAACACGACGCGCCTCCAATGCCGCCCACACCACTACACACGTGAGCCACACGACGCCCTCGACCATCTACTGCGTCCCAACTGCCCAACTCCCCATCACCAACTCATAAACAACGAAACACAACACCAAACGTCTTACTCATTTGACAACGAACCCCATGTCACCAGGCCACTTGCGCTGGGGTCTCTCCTCGTCGTCTTCCGTCACGGGACGAGCAGAACCGCTCTTCTTGTCACGGAGATCTCACGAGGGGGCCGGGGATAAAGATCGGGATCGGGACAGCGCGGGGCAATCCCATCGGCACTGCGGTCTTGCATACGAGTCCTTTGTGCCTATCTCGCATCTCGTATCTTGCCTAGTGCTTGAAAGCGTACCAAACCTCACCCATAGCTATAACCACGCTGCTCCCAACCAATGACAAGTCAACGGGCCAAGGTACAAGCTAGCAAGCAGCATCACGCGGTGGAGGGTGGGGTAGAGGTGGGAGTCTCCAGTCAAGTCAAGAGAACGTCTTGGTTTTGCGAGGGGTGTCTTCGATCCATCCCATCCCAAGTTACCACGTGTGTGCACACTGGAGGTCGTGTGGGCATGGCTCAACGTGGTGACAGTAGCTGTGGCATGGGGTGGAGTGGACGCTGACACCGGCGTCGGGCGTCGGTGTTAGCGGAAGGACTCAGCGACTGGGTGGGCTTGGGTGGGCTTGGGTGGGCTTGGGTGGGCTTGGGTGGGCTTGGTTGGTGTGGACTGGACTTGGCATGCAAGTTGTGATCGTGGTTCACGACCTGGTCACAATGCGTTGAGGCGGAGCGCTCTCTGGGTGATCCAAGTGTGTTGCAAGAGTGTCGCAGTGATGATTGGGATCGGCGAAAGTGGGTAGTGGTTGGTGTATGGTGCGGATATGTTGTTGGTGTGAATAAATTTCGAGCGCGTAATAAATAAGTGTGGTTGGTTGGTGCGTGGCGAGGCTGGCACGGTATGGGTAAAGTTGTTGTGGTGTAGTGTGTGAGTGTGTGTATTTGTTCTATTTCGTGCTGGTGTGTGCGTTGTGTGGTGAAGTTGTTGTGGGGTGGTTTGTGTTGTGCCGGTGGTGCGGGTGGCGATCGCGTGCCCCTATAGCTCAGTGGTAGAGCACCCGCTTAGTAAGCGGAAGGTCGGTAGTTCGATCCTGCTTGGGGGCATCTCCCTTTGCCACGCAAACCTCCTGCGTCCCGGCTTTATCACCACTACGCACATTGCACGCTCTTCTCAACACGACGCGCCTCCAATGCCGCCCACACCACTACACACGTGAGCCACACGACGCCCTCGACCATCTACTGCGTCCCAACTGCCCAACTCCCCATCACCAACTCATAAACAACGAAACACAACACCAAACGTCTTACTCATTTGACAACGAACCCCATGTCACCAGGCCACTTGCGCTGGGGTCTCTCCTCGTCGTCTTCCGTCACGGGACGAGCAGAACCGCTCTTCTTGTCACGGAGATCTCACGAGGGGGCCGGGGATAAAGATCGGGATCGGGACAGCGCGGGGCAATCCCATCGGCACTGCGGTCTTGCATACGAGTCCTTTGTGCCTATCTCGCATCTCGTATCTTGCCTAGTGCTTGAAAGCGTACCAAACCTCACCCATAGCTATAACCACGCTGCTCCCAACCAATGACAAGTCAACGGGCCAAGGTACAAGCTAGCAAGCAGCATCACGCGGTGGAGGGTGGGGTAGAGGTGGGAGTCTCCAGTCAAGTCAAGAGAACGTCTTGGTTTTGCGAGGGGTGTCTTCGATCCATCCCATCCCAAGTTACCACGTGTGTGCACACTGGAGGTCGTGTGGGCATGGCTCAACGTGGTGACAGTAGCTGTGGCATGGGGTGGAGTGGACGCTGACACCGGCGTCGGGCGTCGGTGTTAGCGGAAGGACTCAGCGACTGGGTGGGCTTGGGTGGGCTTGGGTGGGCTTGGTTGGTGTGGACTGGACTTGGCATGCAAGTTGTGATCGTGGTTCACGACCTGGTCTCAATGCGTTGAGGCGGAGCGCTCTCTGGGTGATCCAAGTGTGTTGCAAGAGTGTCGCAGTGATGATTGGGATCGGCGAAAGTGGGTAGTGGTTGGTGTATGGTGCGGATATGTTGTTGGTGTGAATAAATTTCGAGCGCGTAATAAATAAGTGTGGTTGGTTGGTGCGTGGCGAGGCTGGCACGGTATGGGTAAAGTTGTTGTGGTGTAGTGTGTGAGTGTGTGTATTTGTTCTATTTCGTGCTGGTGTGTGCGTTGTGTGGTGAAGTTGTTGTGGGGTGGTTTGTGTTGTGCCGGTGGTGCGGGTGGCGATCGCGTGCCCCTATAGCTCAGTGGTAGAGCACCCGCTTAGTAAGCGGAAGGTCGGTAGTTCGATCCTGCTTGGGGGCATCTCCCTTTGCCACGCAAACCTCCTGCGTCCCGGCTTTATCACCACTACGCACATTGCACGCTCTTCTCAACACGACGCGCCTCCAATGCCGCCCACACCACTACACACGTGAGCCACACGACGCCCTCGACCATCTACTGCGTCCCAACTGCCCAACTCCCCATCACCAACTCATAAACAACGAAACACAACACCAAACGTCTTACTCATTTGACAACGAACCCCATGTCACCAGGCCACTTGCGCTGGGGTCTCTCCTCGTCGTCTTCCGTCACGGGACGAGCAGAACCGCTCTTCTTGTCACGGAGATCTCACGAGGGGGCCGGGGATAAAGATCGGGATCGGGACAGCGCGGGGCAATCCCATCGGCACTGCGGTCTTGCATACGAGTCCTTTGTGCCTATCTCGCATCTCGTATCTTGCCTAGTGCTTGAAAGCGTACCAAACCTCACCCATAGCTATAACCACGCTGCTCCCAACCAATGACAAGTCAACGGGCCAAGGTACAAGCTAGCAAGCAGCATCACGCGGTGGAGGGTGGGGTAGAGGTGGGAGTCTCCAGTCAAGTCAAGAGAACGTCTTGGTTTTGCGAGGGGTGTCTTCGATCCATCCCATCCCAAGTTACCACGTGTGTGCACACTGGAGGTCGTGTGGGCATGGCTCAACGTGGTGACAGTAGCTGTGGCATGGGGTGGAGTGGACGCTGACACCGGCGTCGGGCGTCGGTGTTAGCGGAAGGACTCAGCGACTGGGTGGGCTTGGGTGGGCTTGGGTGGGCTTGGGTGGGCTTGGGTGGGCTTGGTTGGTGTGGACTGGACTTGGCATGCAAGTTGTGATCGTGGTTCACGACCTGGTCTCAATGCGTTGAGGCGGAGCGCTCTCTGGGTGATCCAAGTGTGTTGCAAGAGTGTCGCAGTGATGATTGGGATCGGCGAAAGTGGGTAGTGGTTGGTGTATGGTGCGGATATGTTGTTGGTGTGAATAAATTTCGAGCGCGTAATAAATAAGTGTGGTTGGTTGGTGCGTGGCGAGGCTGGCACGGTATGGGTAAAGTTGTTGTGGTGTAGTGTGTGAGTGTGTGTATTTGTTCTATTTCGTGCTGGTGTGTGCGTTGTGTGGTGAAGTTGTTGTGGGGTGGTTTGTGTTGTGCCGGTGGTGCGGGTGGCGATCGCGTGCCCCTATAGCTCAGTGGTAGAGCACCCGCTTAGTAAGCGGAAGGTCGGTAGTTCGATCCTGCTTGGGGGCATCTCCCTTTGCCACGCAAACCTCCTGCGTCCCGGCTTTATCACCACTACGCACATTGCACGCTCTTCTCAACACGACGCGCCTCCAATGCCGCCCACACCACTACACACGTGAGCCACACGACGCCCTCGACCATCTACTGCGTCCCAACTGCCCAACTCCCCATCACCAACTCATAAACAACGAAACACAACACCAAACGTCTTACTCATTTGACAACGAACCCCATGTCACCAGGCCACTTGCGCTGGGGTCTCTCCTCGTCGTCTTCCGTCACGGGACGAGCAGAACCGCTCTTCTTGTCACGGAGATCTCACGAGGGGGCCGGGGATAAAGATCGGGATCGGGACAGCGCGGGGCAATCCCATCGGCACTGCGGTCTTGCATACGAGTCCTTTGTGCCTATCTCGCATCTCGTATCTTGCCTAGTGCTTGAAAGCGTACCAAACCTCACCCATAGCTATAACCACGCTGCTCCCAACCAATGACAAGTCAACGGGCCAAGGTACAAGCTAGCAAGCAGCATCACGCGGTGGAGGGTGGGGTAGAGGTGGGAGTCTCCAGTCAAGTCAAGAGAACGTCTTGGTTTTGCGAGGGGTGTCTTCGATCCATCCCATCCCAAGTTACCACGTGTGTGCACACTGGAGGTCGTGTGGGCATGGCTCAACGTGGTGACAGTAGCTGTGGCATGGGGTGGAGTGGACGCTGACACCGGCGTCGGGCGTCGGTGTTAGCGGAAGGACTCAGCGACTGGGTGGGCTTGGGTGGGCTTGGGTGGGCTTGGTTGGTGTGGACTGGACTTGGCATGCAAGTTGTGATCGTGGTTCACGACCTGGTCTCAATGCGTTGAGGCGGAGCGCTCTCTGGGTGATCCAAGTGTGTTGCAAGAGTGTCGCAGTGATGATTGGGATCGGCGAAAGTGGGTAGTGGTTGGTGTATGGTGCGGATATGTTGTTGGTGTGAATAAATTTCGAGCGCGTAATAAATAAGTGTGGTTGGTTGGTGCGTGGCGAGGCTGGCACGGTATGGGTAAAGTTGTTGTGGTGTAGTGTGTGAGTGTGTGTATTTGTTCTATTTCGTGCTGGTGTGTGCGTTGTGTGGTGAAGTTGTTGTGGGGTGGTTTGTGTTGTGCCGGTGGTGCGGGTGGCGATCGCGTGCCCCTATAGCTCAGTGGTAGAGCACCCGCTTAGTAAGCGGAAGGTCGGTAGTTCGATCCTGCTTGGGGGCATCTCCCTTTGCCACGCAAACCTCCTGCGTCCCGGCTTTATCACCACTACGCACATTGCACGCTCTTCTCAACACGACGCGCCTCCAATGCCGCCCACACCACTACACACGTGAGCCACACGACGCCCTCGACCATCTACTGCGTCCCAACTGCCCAACTCCCCATCACCAACTCATAAACAACGAAACACAACACCAAACGTCTTACTCATTTGACAACGAACCCCATGTCACCAGGCCACTTGCGCTGGGGTCTCTCCTCGTCGTCTTCCGTCACGGGACGAGCAGAACCGCTCTTCTTGTCACGGAGATCTCACGAGGGGGCCGGGGATAAAGATCGGGATCGGGACAGCGCGGGGCAATCCCATCGGCACTGCGGTCTTGCATACGAGTCCTTTGTGCCTATCTCGCATCTCGTATCTTGCCTAGTGCTTGAAAGCGTACCAAACCTCACCCATAGCTATAACCACGCTGCTCCCAACCAATGACAAGTCAACGGGCCAAGGTACAAGCTAGCAAGCAGCATCACGCGGTGGAGGGTGGGGTAGAGGTGGGAGTCTCCAGTCAAGTCAAGAGAACGTCTTGGTTTTGCGAGGGGTGTCTTCGATCCATCCCATCCCAAGTTACCACGTGTGTGCACACTGGAGGTCGTGTGGGCATGGCTCAACGTGGTGACAGTAGCTGTGGCATGGGGTGGAGTGGACGCTGACACCGGCGTCGGGCGTCGGTGTTAGCGGAAGGACTCAGCGACTGGGTGGGCTTGGGTGGGCTTGGGTGGGCTTGGGTGGGCTTGGTTGGTGTGGACTGGACTTGGCATGCAAGTTGTGATCGTGGTTCACGACCTGGTCTCAATGCGTTGAGGCGGAGCGCTCTCTGGGTGATCCAAGTGTGTTGCAAGAGTGTCGCAGTGATGATTGGGATCGGCGAAAGTGGGTAGTGGTTGGTGTATGGTGCGGATATGTTGTTGGTGTGAATAAATTTCGAGCGCGTAATAAATAAGTGTGGTTGGTTGGTGCGTGGCGAGGCTGGCACGGTATGGGTAAAGTTGTTGTGGTGTAGTGTGTGAGTGTGTGTATTTGTTCTATTTCGTGCTGGTGTGTGCGTTGTGTGGTGAAGTTGTTGTGGGGTGGTTTGTGTTGTGCCGGTGGTGCGGGTGGCGATCGCGTGCCCCTATAGCTCAGTGGTAGAGCACCCGCTTAGTAAGCGGAAGGTCGGTAGTTCGATCCTGCTTGGGGGCATCTCCCTTTGCCACGCAAACCTCCTGCGTCCCGGCTTTATCACCACTACGCACATTGCACGCTCTTCTCAACACGACGCGCCTCCAATGCCGCCCACACCACTACACACGTGAGCCACACGACGCCCTCGACCATCTACTGCGTCCCAACTGCCCAACTCCCCATCACCAACTCATAAACAACGAAACACAACACCAAACGTCTTACTCATTTGACAACGAACCCCATGTCACCAGGCCACTTGCGCTGGGGTCTCTCCTCGTCGTCTTCCGTCACGGGACGAGCAGAACCGCTCTTCTTGTCACGGAGATCTCACGAGGGGGCCGGGGATAAAGATCGGGATCGGGACAGCGCGGGGCAATCCCATCGGCACTGCGGTCTTGCATACGAGTCCTTTGTGCCTATCTCGCATCTCGTATCTTGCCTAGTGCTTGAAAGCGTACCAAACCTCACCCATAGCTATAACCACGCTGCTCCCAACCAATGACAAGTCAACGGGCCAAGGTACAAGCTAGCAAGCAGCATCACGCGGTGGAGGGTGGGGTAGAGGTGGGAGTCTCCAGTCAAGTCAAGAGAACGTCTTGGTTTTGCGAGGGGTGTCTTCGATCCATCCCATCCCAAGTTACCACGTGTGTGCACACTGGAGGTCGTGTGGGCATGGCTCAACGTGGTGACAGTAGCTGTGGCATGGGGTGGAGTGGACGCTGACACCGGCGTCGGGCGTCGGTGTTAGCGGAAGGACTCAGCGACTGGGTGGGCTTGGGTGGGCTTGGGTGGGCTTGGGTGGGCTTGGTTGGTGTGGACTGGACTTGGCATGCAAGTTGTGATCGTGGTTCACGACCTGGTCTCAATGCGTTGAGGCGGAGCGCTCTCTGGGTGATCCAAGTGTGTTGCAAGAGTGTCGCAGTGATGATTGGGATCGGCGAAAGTGGGTAGTGGTTGGTGTATGGTGCGGATATGTTGTTGGTGTGAATAAATTTCGAGCGCGTAATAAATAAGTGTGGTTGGTTGGTGCGTGGCGAGGCTGGCACGGTATGGGTAAAGTTGTTGTGGTGTAGTGTGTGAGTGTGTGTATTTGTTCTATTTCGTGCTGGTGTGTGCGTTGTGTGGTGAAGTTGTTGTGGGGTGGTTTGTGTTGTGCCGGTGGTGCGGGTGGCGATCGCGTGCCCCTATAGCTCAGTGGTAGAGCACCCGCTTAGTAAGCGGAAGGTCGGTAGTTCGATCCTGCTTGGGGGCATCTCCCTTTGCCACGCAAACCTCCTGCGTCCCGGCTTTATCACCACTACGCACATTGCACGCTCTTCTCAACACGACGCGCCTCCAATGCCGCCCACACCACTACACACGTGAGCCACACGACGCCCTCGACCATCTACTGCGTCCCAACTGCCCAACTCCCCATCACCAACTCATAAACAACGAAACACAACACCAAACGTCTTACTCATTTGACAACGAACCCCATGTCACCAGGCCACTTGCGCTGGGGTCTCTCCTCGTCGTCTTCCGTCACGGGACGAGCAGAACCGCTCTTCTTGTCACGGAGATCTCACGAGGGGGCCGGGGATAAAGATCGGGATCGGGACAGCGCGGGGCAATCCCATCGGCACTGCGGTCTTGCATACGAGTCCTTTGTGCCTATCTCGCATCTCGTATCTTGCCTAGTGCTTGAAAGCGTACCAAACCTCACCCATAGCTATAACCACGCTGCTCCCAACCAATGACAAGTCAACGGGCCAAGGTACAAGCTAGCAAGCAGCATCACGCGGTGGAGGGTGGGGTAGAGGTGGGAGTCTCCAGTCAAGTCAAGAGAACGTCTTGGTTTTGCGAGGGGTGTCTTCGATCCATCCCATCCCAAGTTACCACGTGTGTGCACACTGGAGGTCGTGTGGGCATGGCTCAACGTGGTGACAGTAGCTGTGGCATGGGGTGGAGTGGACGCTGACACCGGCGTCGGGCGTCGGTGTTAGCGGAAGGACTCAGCGACTGGGTGGGCTTGGGTGGGCTTGGGTGGGCTTGGGTGGGCTTGGTTGGTGTGGACTGGACTTGGCATGCAAGTTGTGATCGTGGTTCACGACCTGGTCTCAATGCGTTGAGGCGGAGCGCTCTCTGGGTGATCCAAGTGTGTTGCAAGAGTGTCGCAGTGATGATTGGGATCGGCGAAAGTGGGTAGTGGTTGGTGTATGGTGCGGATATGTTGTTGGTGTGAATAAATTTCGAGCGCGTAATAAATAAGTGTGGTTGGTTGGTGCGTGGCGAGGCTGGCACGGTATGGGTAAAGTTGTTGTGGTGTAGTGTGTGAGTGTGTGTATTTGTTCTATTTCGTGCTGGTGTGTGCGTTGTGTGGTGAAGTTGTTGTGGGGTGGTTTGTGTTGTGCCGGTGGTGCGGGTGGCGATCGCGTGCCCCTATAGCTCAGTGGTAGAGCACCCGCTTAGTAAGCGGAAGGTCGGTAGTTCGATCCTGCTTGGGGGCATCTCCCTTTGCCACGCAAACCTCCTGCGTCCCGGCTTTATCACCACTACGCACATTGCACGCTCTTCTCAACACGACGCGCCTCCAATGCCGCCCACACCACTACACACGTGAGCCACACGACGCCCTCGACCATCTACTGCGTCCCAACTGCCCAACTCCCCATCACCAACTCATAAACAACGAAACACAACACCAAACGTCTTACTCATTTGACAACGAACCCCATGTCACCAGGCCACTTGCGCTGGGGTCTCTCCTCGTCGTCTTCCGTCACGGGACGAGCAGAACCGCTCTTCTTGTCACGGAGATCTCACGAGGGGGCCGGGGATAAAGATCGGGATCGGGACAGCGCGGGGCAATCCCATCGGCACTGCGGTCTTGCATACGAGTCCTTTGTGCCTATCTCGCATCTCGTATCTTGCCTAGTGCTTGAAAGCGTACCAAACCTCACCCATAGCTATAGCCACGCTGCTCCCAACCAATGACAAGTCAACGGGCCAAGGTACAAGCTAGCAAGCAGCATCACGCGGTGGAGGGTGGGGTAGAGGTGGGAGTCTCCAGTCAAGTCAAGAGAACGTCTTGGTTTTGCGAGGGGTGTCTTCGATCCATCCCATCCCAAGTTACCACGTGTGTGCACACTGGAGGTCGTGTGGGCATGGCTCAACGTGGTGACAGTAGCTGTGGCATGGGGTGGAGTGGACGCTGACACCGGCGTCGGGCGTCGGTGTTAGCGGAAGGACTCAGCGACTGGGTGGGCTTGGGTGGGCTTGGGTGGGCTTGGTTGGTGTGGACTGGACTTGGCATGCAAGTTGTGATCGTGGTTCACGACCTGGTCTCAATGCGTTGAGGCGGAGCGCTCTCTGGGTGATCCAAGTGTGTTGCAAGAGTGTCGCAGTGATGATTGGGATCGGCGAAAGTGGGTAGTGGTTGGTGTATGGTGCGGATATGTTGTTGGTGTGAATAAATTTCGAGCGCGTAATAAATAAGTGTGGTTGGTTGGTGCGTGGCGAGGCTGGCACGGTATGGGTAAAGTTGTTGTGGTGTAGTGTGTGAGTGTGTGTATTTGTTCTATTTCGTGCTGGTGTGTGCGTTGTGTGGTGAAGTTGTTGTGGGGTGGTTTGTGTTGTGCCGGTGGTGCGGGTGGCGATCGCGTGCCCCTATAGCTCAGTGGTAGAGCACCCGCTTAGTAAGCGGAAGGTCGGTAGTTCGATCCTGCTTGGGGGCATCTCCCTTTGCCACGCAAACCTCCTGCGTCCCGGCTTTATCACCACTACGCACATTGCACGCTCTTCTCAACACGACGCGCCTCCAATGCCGCCCACACCACTACACACGTGAGCCACACGACGCCCTCGACCATCTACTGCGTCCCAACTGCCCAACTCCCCATCACCAACTCATAAACAACGAAACACAACACCAAACGTCTTACTCATTTGACAACGAACCCCATGTCACCAGGCCACTTGCGCTGGGGTCTCTCCTCGTCGTCTTCCGTCACGGGACGAGCAGAACCGCTCTTCTTGTCACGGAGATCTCACGAGGGGGCCGGGGATAAAGATCGGGATCGGGACAGCGCGGGGCAATCCCATCGGCACTGCGGTCTTGCATACGAGTCCTTTGTGCCTATCTCGCATCTCGTATCTTGCCTAGTGCTTGAAAGCGTACCAAACCTCACCCATAGCTATAGCCACGCTGCTCCCAACCAATGACAAGTCAACGGGCCAAGGTACAAGCTAGCAAGCAGCATCACGCGGTGGAGGGTGGGGTAGAGGTGGGAGTCTCCAGTCAAGTCAAGAGAACGTCTTGGTTTTGCGAGGGGTGTCTTCGATCCATCCCATCCCAAGTTACCACGTGTGTGCACACTGGAGGTCGTGTGGGCATGGCTCAACGTGGTGACAGTAGCTGTGGCATGGGGTGGAGTGGACGCTGACACCGGCGTCGGGCGTCGGTGTTAGCGGAAGGACTCAGCGACTGGGTGGGCTTGGGTGGGCTTGGGTGGGCTTGGGTGGGCTTGGTTGGTGTGGACTGGACTTGGCATGCAAGTTGTGATCGTGGTTCACGACCTGGTCTCAATGCGTTGAGGCGGAGCGCTCTCTGGGTGATCCAAGTGTGTTGCAAGAGTGTCGCAGTGATGATTGGGATCGGCGAAAGTGGGTAGTGGTTGGTGTATGGTGCGGATATGTTGTTGGTGTGAATAAATTTCGAGCGCGTAATAAATAAGTGTGGTTGGTTGGTGCGTGGCGAGGCTGGCACGGTATGGGTAAAGTTGTTGTGGTGTAGTGTGTGAGTGTGTGTATTTGTTCTATTTCGTGCTGGTGTGTGCGTTGTGTGGTGAAGTTGTTGTGGGGTGGTTTGTGTTGTGCCGGTGGTGCGGGTGGCGATCGCGTGCCCCTATAGCTCAGTGGTAGAGCACCCGCTTAGTAAGCGGAAGGTCGGTAGTTCGATCCTGCTTGGGGGCATATCCCTTTGCCACGCAAACCTCCTGCGTCCCGGCTTTATCACCACTACGCACATTGCACGCTCTTCTCAACACGACGCGCCTCCAATGCCGCCCACACCACTACACACGTGAGCCACACGACGCCCTCGACCATCTACTGCGTCCCAACTGCCCAACTCCCCATCACCAACTCATAAACAACGAAACACAACACCAAACGTCTTACTCATTTGACAACGAACCCCATGTCACCAGGCCACTTGCGCTGGGGTCTCTCCTCGTCGTCTTCCGTCACGGGACGAGCAGAACCGCTCTTCTTGTCACGGAGATCTCACGAGGGGGCCGGGGATAAAGATCGGGATCGGGACAGCGCGGGGCAATCCCATCGGCACTGCGGTCTTGCATACGAGTCCTTTGTGCCTATCTCGCATCTCGTATCTTGCCTAGTGCTTGAAAGCGTACCAAACCTCACCCATAGCTATAACCACGCTGCTCCCAACCAATGACAAGTCAACGGGCCAAGGTACAAGCTAGCAAGCAGCATCACGCGGTGGAGGGTGGGGTAGAGGTGGGAGTCTCCAGTCAAGTCAAGAGAACGTCTTGGTTTTGCGAGGGGTGTCTTCGATCCATCCCATCCCAAGTTACCACGTGTGTGCACACTGGAGGTCGTGTGGGCATGGCTCAACGTGGTGACAGTAGCTGTGGCATGGGGTGGAGTGGACGCTGACACCGGCGTCGGGCGTCGGTGTTAGCGGAAGGACTCAGCGACTGGGTGGGCTTGGGTGGGCTTGGGTGGGCTTGGGTGGGCTTGGTTGGTGTGGACTGGACTTGGCATGCAAGTTGTGATCGTGGTTCACGACCTGGTCTCAATGCGTTGAGGCGGAGCGCTCTCTGGGTGATCCAAGTGTGTTGCAAGAGTGTCGCAGTGATGATTGGGATCGGCGAAAGTGGGTAGTGGTTGGTGTATGGTGCGGATATGTTGTTGGTGTGAATAAATTTCGAGCGCGTAATAAATAAGTGTGGTTGGTTGGTGCGTGGCGAGGCTGGCACGGTATGGGTAAAGTTGTTGTGGTGTAGTGTGTGAGTGTGTGTATTTGTTCTATTTCGTGCTGGTGTGTGCGTTGTGTGGTGAAGTTGTTGTGGGGTGGTTTGTGTTGTGCCGGTGGTGCGGGTGGCGATCGCGTGCCCCTATAGCTCAGTGGTAGAGCACCCGCTTAGTAAGCGGAAGGTCGGTAGTTCGATCCTGCTTGGGGGCATCTCCCTTTGCCACGCAAACCTCCTGCGTCCCGGCTTTATCACCACTACGCACATTGCACGCTCTTCTCAACACGACGCGCCTCCAATGCCGCCCACACCACTACACACGTGAGCCACACGACGCCCTCGACCATCTACTGCGTCCCAACTGCCCAACTCCCCATCACCAACTCATAAACAACGAAACACAACACCAAACGTCTTACTCATTTGACAACGAACCCCATGTCACCAGGCCACTTGCGCTGGGGTCTCTCCTCGTCGTCTTCCGTCACGGGACGAGCAGAACCGCTCTTCTTGTCACGGAGATCTCACGAGGGGGCCGGGGATAAAGATCGGGATCGGGACAGCGCGGGGCAATCCCATCGGCACTGCGGTCTTGCATACGAGTCCTTTGTGCCTATCTCGCATCTCGTATCTTGCCTAGTGCTTGAAAGCGTACCAAACCTCACCCATAGCTATAACCACGCTGCTCCCAACCAATGACAAGTCAACGGGCCAAGGTACAAGCTAGCAAGCAGCATCACGCGGTGGAGGGTGGGGTAGAGGTGGGAGTCTCCAGTCAAGTCAAGAGAACGTCTTGGTTTTGCGAGGGGTGTCTTCGATCCATCCCATCCCAAGTTACCACGTGTGTGCACACTGGAGGTCGTGTGGGCATGGCTCAACGTGGTGACAGTAGCTGTGGCATGGGGTGGAGTGGACGCTGACACCGGCGTCGGGCGTCGGTGTTAGCGGAAGGACTCAGCGACTGGGTGGGCTTGGGTGGGCTTGGGTGGGCTTGGGTGGGCTTGGTTGGTGTGGACTGGACTTGGCATGCAAGTTGTGATCGTGGTTCACGACCTGGTCTCAATGCGTTGAGGCGGAGCGCTCTCTGGGTGATCCAAGTGTGTTGCAAGAGTGTCGCAGTGATGATTGGGATCGGCGAAAGTGGGTAGTGGTTGGTGTATGGTGCGGATATGTTGTTGGTGTGAATAAATTTCGAGCGCGTAATAAATAAGTGTGGTTGGTTGGTGCGTGGCGAGGCTGGCACGGTATGGGTAAAGTTGTTGTGGTGTAGTGTGTGAGTGTGTGTATTTGTTCTATTTCGTGCTGGTGTGTGCGTTGTGTGGTGAAGTTGTTGTGGGGTGGTTTGTGTTGTGCCGGTGGTGCGGGTGGCGATCGCGTGCCCCTATAGCTCAGTGGTAGAGCACCCGCTTAGTAAGCGGAAGGTCGGTAGTTCGATCCTGCTTGGGGGCATCTCCCTTTGCCACGCAAACCTCCTGCGTCCCGGCTTTATCACCACTACGCACATTGCACGCTCTTCTCAACACGACGCGCCTCCAATGCCGCCCACACCACTACACACGTGAGCCACACGACGCCCTCGACCATCTACTGCGTCCCAACTGCCCAACTCCCCATCACCAACTCATAAACAACGAAACACAACACCAAACGTCTTACTCATTTGACAACGAACCCCATGTCACCAGGCCACTTGCGCTGGGGTCTCTCCTCGTCGTCTTCCGTCACGGGACGAGCAGAACCGCTCTTCTTGTCACGGAGATCTCACGAGGGGGCCGGGGATAAAGATCGGGATCGGGACAGCGCGGGGCAATCCCATCGGCACTGCGGTCTTGCATACGAGTCCTTTGTGCCTATCTCGCATCTCGTATCTTGCCTAGTGCTTGAAAGCGTACCAAACCTCACCCATAGCTATAACCACGCTGCTCCCAACCAATGACAAGTCAACGGGCCAAGGTACAAGCTAGCAAGCAGCATCACGCGGTGGAGGGTGGGGTAGAGGTGGGAGTCTCCAGTCAAGTCAAGAGAACGTCTTGGTTTTGCGAGGGGTGTCTTCGATCCATCCCATCCCAAGTTACCACGTGTGTGCACACTGGAGGTCGTGTGGGCATGGCTCAACGTGGTGACAGTAGCTGTGGCATGGGGTGGAGTGGACGCTGACACCGGCGTCGGGCGTCGGTGTTAGCGGAAGGACTCAGCGACTGGGTGGGCTTGGGTGGGCTTGGGTGGGCTTGGGTGGGCTTGGTTGGTGTGGACTGGACTTGGCATGCAAGTTGTGATCGTGGTTCACGACCTGGTCTCAATGCGTTGAGGCGGAGCGCTCTCTGGGTGATCCAAGTGTGTTGCAAGAGTGTCGCAGTGATGATTGGGATCGGCGAAAGTGGGTAGTGGTTGGTGTATGGTGCGGATATGTTGTTGGTGTGAATAAATTTCGAGCGCGTAATAAATAAGTGTGGTTGGTTGGTGCGTGGCGAGGCTGGCACGGTATGGGTAAAGTTGTTGTGGTGTAGTGTGTGAGTGTGTGTATTTGTTCTATTTCGTGCTGGTGTGTGCGTTGTGTGGTGAAGTTGTTGTGGGGTGGTTTGTGTTGTGCCGGTGGTGCGGGTGGCGATCGCGTGCCCCTATAGCTCAGTGGTAGAGCACCCGCTTAGTAAGCGGAAGGTCGGTAGTTCGATCCTGCTTGGGGGCATCTCCCTTTGCCACGCAAACCTCCTGCGTCCCGGCTTTATCACCACTACGCACATTGCACGCTCTTCTCAACACGACGCGCCTCCAATGCCGCCCACACCACTACACACGTGAGCCACACGACGCCCTCGACCATCTACTGCGTCCCAACTGCCCAACTCCCCATCACCAACTCATAAACAACGAAACACAACACCAAACGTCTTACTCATTTGACAACGAACCCCATGTCACCAGGCCACTTGCGCTGGGGTCTCTCCTCGTCGTCTTCCGTCACGGGACGAGCAGAACCGCTCTTCTTGTCACGGAGATCTCACGAGGGGGCCGGGGATAAAGATCGGGATCGGGACAGCGCGGGGCAATCCCATCGGCACTGCGGTCTTGCATACGAGTCCTTTGTGCCTATCTCGCATCTCGTATCTTGCCTAGTGCTTGAAAGCGTACCAAACCTCACCCATAGCTATAACCACGCTGCTCCCAACCAATGACAAGTCAACGGGCCAAGGTACAAGCTAGCAAGCAGCATCACGCGGTGGAGGGTGGGGTAGAGGTGGGAGTCTCCAGTCAAGTCAAGAGAACGTCTTGGTTTTGCGAGGGGTGTCTTCGATCCATCCCATCCCAAGTTACCACGTGTGTGCACACTGGAGGTCGTGTGGGCATGGCTCAACGTGGTGACAGTAGCTGTGGCATGGGGTGGAGTGGACGCTGACACCGGCGTCGGGCGTCGGTGTTAGCGGAAGGACTCAGCGACTGGGTGGGCTTGGGTGGGCTTGGGTGGGCTTGGGTGGGCTTGGTTGGTGTGGACTGGACTTGGCATGCAAGTTGTGATCGTGGTTCACGACCTGGTCTCAATGCGTTGAGGCGGAGCGCTCTCTGGGTGATCCAAGTGTGTTGCAAGAGTGTCGCAGTGATGATTGGGATCGGCGAAAGTGGGTAGTGGTTGGTGTATGGTGCGGATATGTTGTTGGTGTGAATAAATTTCGAGCGCGTAATAAATAAGTGTGGTTGGTTGGTGCGTGGCGAGGCTGGCACGGTATGGGTAAAGTTGTTGTGGTGTAGTGTGTGAGTGTGTGTATTTGTTCTATTTCGTGCTGGTGTGTGCGTTGTGTGGTGAAGTTGTTGTGGGGTGGTTTGTGTTGTGCCGGTGGTGCGGGTGGCGATCGCGTGCCCCTATAGCTCAGTTTCAAGGCGTCTGTATTGCTGCACTAGCATTTACGACTGACTTCTAACTGCTCGCTAATCCCGTGCGGGTTCTATGTTGCTAAGGTTCGGTTGTGTCTCGTGGTTGGCTGGTCGGTTTGTGCTGAGAGGATGAATCCTTGCGTCATGGTTCGTTGGGTTGTTGAGGTTGTTGTTCTGTTGTCGTTGAAGCTGGGTACTGGGTTAACTTGACCTTCATTTGCTGGTTTGCTGGTATGTTGATGCTGGGTGAGTTGAGTGTTGGTTGGGTTGAAGCTGGGTTGGCTGAATGCCGGTTGGGTTGATGCTGGGTTGCTTGAATGCTGGTTGGGTTGAGGTTGGTGTCGGTGAGTGCTGGTTGGGTTGAGGTTGGTGTCGGTGAGTGTTGGTTACCCAACGGTCTCGTGAGTGAAGGTTGGTGGCTGGGTGCCGTGAGTGTTGGTCACGGCGTGGGTTGATCAGCGGTGGGTTGATATTAGAGTCGACCGGGTGGCCGAGCTCTGGCGCGCGCTCTCCATGTGGTGAATGTCGGCTCTCCCGATGAAGCCGAAGGAAGCACGCATGGGATGCCGACTGGTCGGCGCGGTGGCGGCAGCGTCCCGATGCCAAGCTTCTTGCGCTTGGTCTTGGCTCTCGCAGCACCCTTGGTCATGGCGACTGGGTGTGGAGAGGGTCGGGGGTGATGGGCTGGCAGCTGGGCTGGGTGCTTGGACTGGACACTTCTGGACTTGGTCACTTGTGGGGTAGCGAGCAAATTGCGAAGTGCCCCTATAGCTCAGTGGTAGAGCACCCGCTTAGTAAGCGGAAGGTCGGTAGTTCGATCCTGCTTGGGGGCATCTCCCTTTGCCACGCAAACCTCCTGCGTCCCGGCTTTATCACCACTACGCACATTGCACGCTCTTCTCAACACGACGCGCCTCCAATGCCGCCCACACCACTACACACGTGAGCCACACGACGCCCTCGACCATCTACTGCGTCCCAACTGCCCAACTCCCCATCACCAACTCATAAACAACGAAACACAACACCAAACGTCTTACTCATTTGACAACGAACCCCATGTCACCAGGCCACTTGCGCTGGGGTCTCTCCTCGTCGTCTTCCGTCACGGGACGAGCAGAACCGCTCTTCTTGTCACGGAGATCTCACGAGGGGGCCGGGGATAAAGATCGGGATCGGGACAGCGCGGGGCAATCCCATCGGCACTGCGGTCTTGCATACGAGTCCTTTGTGCCTATCTCGCATCTCGTATCTTGCCTAGTGCTTGAAAGCGTACCAAACCTCACCCATAGCTATAACCACGCTGCTCCCAACCAATGACAAGTCAACGGGCCAAGGTACAAGCTAGCAAGCAGCATCACGCGGTGGAGGGTGGGGTAGAGGTGGGAGTCTCCAGTCAAGTCAAGAGAACGTCTTGGTTTTGCGAGGGGTGTCTTCGATCCATCCCATCCCAAGTTACCACGTGTGTGCACACTGGAGGTCGTGTGGGCATGGCTCAACGTGGTGACAGTAGCTGTGGCATGGGGTGGAGTGGACGCTGACACCGGCGTCGGGCGTCGGTGTTAGCGGAAGGACTCAGCGACTGGGTGGGCTTGGGTGGGCTTGGGTGGGCTTGGGTGGGCTTGGTTGGTGTGGACTGGACTTGGCATGCAAGTTGTGATCGTGGTTCACGACCTGGTCTCAATGCGTTGAGGCGGAGCGCTCTCTGGGTGATCCAAGTGTGTTGCAAGAGTGTCGCAGTGATGATTGGGATCGGCGAAAGTGGGTAGTGGTTGGTGTATGGTGCGGATATGTTGTTGGTGTGAATAAATTTCGAGCGCGTAATAAATAAGTGTGGTTGGTTGGTGCGTGGCGAGGCTGGCACGGTATGGGTAAAGTTGTTGTGGTGTAGTGTGTGAGTGTGTGTATTTGTTCTATTTCGTGCTGGTGTGTGCGTTGTGTGGTGAAGTTGTTGTGGGGTGGTTTGTGTTGTGCCGGTGGTGCGGGTGGCGATCGCGTGCCCCTATAGCTCAGTGGTAGAGCACCCGCTTAGTAAGCGGAAGGTCGGTAGTTCGATCCTGCTTGGGGGCATCTCCCTTTGCCACGCAAACCTCCTGCGTCCCGGCTTTATCACCACTACGCACATTGCACGCTCTTCTCAACACGACGCGCCTCCAATGCCGCCCACACCACTACACACGTGAGCCACACGACGCCCTCGACCATCTACTGCGTCCCAACTGCCCAACTCCCCATCACCAACTCATAAACAACGAAACACAACACCAAACGTCTTACTCATTTGACAACGAACCCCATGTCACCAGGCCACTTGCGCTGGGGTCTCTCCTCGTCGTCTTCCGTCACGGGACGAGCAGAACCGCTCTTCTTGTCACGGAGATCTCACGAGGGGGCCGGGGATAAAGATCGGGATCGGGACAGCGCGGGGCAATCCCATCGGCACTGCGGTCTTGCATACGAGTCCTTTGTGCCTATCTCGCATCTCGTATCTTGCCTAGTGCTTGAAAGCGTACCAAACCTCACCCATAGCTATAACCACGCTGCTCCCAACCAATGACAAGTCAACGGGCCAAGGTACAAGCTAGCAAGCAGCATCACGCGGTGGAGGGTGGGGTAGAGGTGGGAGTCTCCAGTCAAGTCAAGAGAACGTCTTGGTTTTGCGAGGGGTGTCTTCGATCCATCCCATCCCAAGTTACCACGTGTGTGCACACTGGAGGTCGTGTGGGCATGGCTCAACGTGGTGACAGTAGCTGTGGCATGGGGTGGAGTGGACGCTGACACCGGCGTCGGGCGTCGGTGTTAGCGGAAGGACTCAGCGACTGGGTGGGCTTGGGTGGGCTTGGGTGGGCTTGGGTGGGCTTGGTTGGTGTGGACTGGACTTGGCATGCAAGTTGTGATCGTGGTTCACGACCTGGTCTCAATGCGTTGAGGCGGAGCGCTCTCTGGGTGATCCAAGTGTGTTGCAAGAGTGTCGCAGTGATGATTGGGATCGGCGAAAGTGGGTAGTGGTTGGTGTATGGTGCGGATATGTTGTTGGTGTGAATAAATTTCGAGCGCGTAATAAATAAGTGTGGTTGGTTGGTGCGTGGCGAGGCTGGCACGGTATGGGTAAAGTTGTTGTGGTGTAGTGTGTGAGTGTGTGTATTTGTTCTATTTCGTGCTGGTGTGTGCGTTGTGTGGTGAAGTTGTTGTGGGGTGGTTTGTGTTGTGCCGGTGGTGCGGGTGGCGATCGCGTGCCCCTATAGCTCAGTGGTAGAGCACCCGCTTAGTAAGCGGAAGGTCGGTAGTTCGATCCTGCTTGGGGGCATCTCCCTTTGCCACGCAAACCTCCTGCGTCCCGGCTTTATCACCACTACGCACATTGCACGCTCTTCTCAACACGACGCGCCTCCAATGCCGCCCACACCACTACACACGTGAGCCACACGACGCCCTCGACCATCTACTGCGTCCCAACTGCCCAACTCCCCATCACCAACTCATAAACAACGAAACACAACACCAAACGTCTTACTCATTTGACAACGAACCCCATGTCACCAGGCCACTTGCGCTGGGGTCTCTCCTCGTCGTCTTCCGTCACGGGACGAGCAGAACCGCTCTTCTTGTCACGGAGATCTCACGAGGGGGCCGGGGATAAAGATCGGGATCGGGACAGCGCGGGGCAATCCCATCGGCACTGCGGTCTTGCATACGAGTCCTTTGTGCCTATCTCGCATCTCGTATCTTGCCTAGTGCTTGAAAGCGTACCAAACCTCACCCATAGCTATAACCACGCTGCTCCCAACCAATGACAAGTCAACGGGCCAAGGTACAAGCTAGCAAGCAGCATCACGCGGTGGAGGGTGGGGTAGAGGTGGGAGTCTCCAGTCAAGTCAAGAGAACGTCTTGGTTTTGCGAGGGGTGTCTTCGATCCATCCCATCCCAAGTTACCACGTGTGTGCACACTGGAGGTCGTGTGGGCATGGCTCAACGTGGTGACAGTAGCTGTGGCATGGGGTGGAGTGGACGCTGACACCGGCGTCGGGCGTCGGTGTTAGCGGAAGGACTCAGCGACTGGGTGGGCTTGGGTGGGCTTGGGTGGGCTTGGGTGGGCTTGGGTGGGCTTGGTTGGTGTGGACTGGACTTGGCATGCAAGTTGTGATCGTGGTTCACGACCTGGTCACAATGCGTTGAGGCGGAGCGCTCTCTGGGTGATCCAAGTGTGTTGCAAGAGTGTCGCAGTGATGATTGGGATCGGCGAAAGTGGGTAGTGGTTGGTGTATGGTGCGGATATGTTGTTGGTGTGAATAAATTTCGAGCGCGTAATAAATAAGTGTGGTTGGTTGGTGCGTGGCGAGGCTGGCACGGTATGGGTAAAGTTGTTGTGGTGTAGTGTGTGAGTGTGTGTATTTGTTCTATTTCGTGCTGGTGTGTGCGTTGTGTGGTGAAGTTGTTGTGGGGTGGTTTGTGTTGTGCCGGTGGTGCGGGTGGCGATCGCGTGCCCCTATAGCTCAGTTTCAATTTCAGTTTCAAGGCGTCTGTATTAACTAAAATTAATGCGACTATGACTACTCTAATCTACCTCGTCGATGAATATTATACACTTGACTAGTATGTGACGAGGCTGGGAGCTTCAATTGTTGAGTTGTTGGTTGACTTCCGTTGGTCTTGACTGGTCTAGGTACTTGTTTTAGCACATCGGTTGGATAACTGCGGTTAGCTCAAATGGTTATGAGCGTGGACCCCGATGTTGTCGGTCGCGCGGGTTCGATCCCCACCTCGGGGAGGTTTCTTGTGCTAGTGGTTTCGCTTGACTTCGGTCGCGAGGGTACGCTCTGATTCCAAAACGAGGTTGGTTTCGAGCCAGTATTGAAAGCAAGCACCCGCACTGAAGAAGAAGAAACGGCAGGAAATCGCTTTTATGCCAAAAAGCGAACTGCAAACAACCCCATGTTGTTTTGCAGGAAGGCACCGAAAGAAGGCGTAGACTGGAGACTTGACAACACAACCTGAAGCGAAGCACGCTGCGCATCGTCGTACACACGTCGAAGACACGCACGCACATGAGCACCCACAGTCGTATACACCACACGCAGTGCTGCAATTGTTGGCATCGGGGACCGCCCGTTGAACAGTCGCCCATTGCGTTCAGTCCACAACAGGTGAAGCACCACAGCACGGATGACTTGCCACAGGTCTTGGATTTCTTCTGTGTGGTCCTTCCACACGGGAGCAACGCGGATGGCTTTACCGAAGACAATGTCGGTCCAGGAGGGTCGAGATGTGAAGAACACCGACATATCACGGAAGATGTCGCGCCATATCACAGTCGGCAGCACACACTCGAAGAACAAATGACGCGCCGTCTCCACTGAGTTGCAGCCTGGTCGAACACAGTACACGATGCCGGGATTTGCCACCGTCATGAACGAGAAGCGTGAGCGAGTCGGTAACAAGCCGTACGCCAAGCGGAACTGGAGGTCTTCGTATATCGGGAGAAGCAACACACGAAGCCGCTTGCGTAGCTTGTTGAATCGGAGGACCACGTCTGTAGGCGCTCGAGGGTCGTGGAAGAACAGCGGATGCGTTCTCGTCGGCTCTGGAGCTTGCCACACCAGGCGGAGCAGTTGGGATCGTGGAATGCGCGGCACCCAGCACACACGGTCGTTGATCTTCACACCGACTCGCGGATGTTGGTGCTCAGGCGCCGTCGGTAGCACTCCATCGACTGGGACAGAGCACATTGTGCAGAGACGCCCGAAAACTTGCGTGGCTTCCTCGTGAAGCTTGAGCAGCCACGTGTACTGTCGATACGGGGTGATGGAGACTTGGGTGTAGTCGACATGTCGCTCAGCAAACTCGATCGCGCTCGGCCACTTGTCGCCTTCACCAGCGAAGTCACGAAGAGATCGCAACTGAAAGACACGGGCAACTTGCCGACGGAAGCTTCGTTGCGGCTCTGCAATCATGCTGAGAGAACGATGCTGGGACGGCGTTGTGTCGGAACGGCTGGTTGGGAGGAACTGGAAGTTCTTGTCGCCATGGAACCAGATCGGTTGGTCGAGTGCAAACGCAAGACGGTCTTCTGGAGGGAGGTCGAGCCACGACACCGGCCACTTGATAGCGTACCAAGTCTTCCAGGCCGCACGCCACCACGAAGAGAGCTGGTCCCACTCGATCGAGCCTCGATGCCGCCACGGACTGACGTAGAGAAAGTCGAGTGGCCTCTGCGGGCCCCACCGCGGAAGACTGATCCGCAGCAGCTCGACTCCTGCTACCGTCCAGTTGCCGGTCGTCGATGCCGAAGCTGCCGTGAACTGAAGCAGGAGCTGCAGTGACTGTCGCTTGAGCACACCGTCGAGACTCGGTACCTGCAGACCCCCAGACTCGCGCGGCAGGTTGACAAATTCGTTCGAGATCAACTGGACATGCCGAGCGTCGCGTTCGTAGCGCCGACTCAAGACGAACCGGTGTAGCGCGGCTTGCCACTTCTTCACTCGTCCTGGCGGCACAACAACGTGAGCAGTGTAGTGCCACAGACGTGAGAGCACCATGGTCTGGGCGACGAGGAGCCTGCCTTGGAGCGTCCGTGCGCGCCGAAACCACTGCTTGAACCCGTCAAAGAAGCGTCGATCGAGGTCTTCAACAATCAATTCCGTTGTGCGTCGTTGACCGAACAGGAGACCGAGGAACTTGACCGTGGAGTCTTCATCGAGAACCTGCACACCTGGTATGCCCGGGCATCGCCGCGTTCGATGCAGCGACATCAGCACACACTTGTTCACGTTGAGCTTGGCGCCGGAGCCTTGACAGTATTCTTCGACCAACCCAAGTTGCGCCTCGACACCAGCGATAGAGCCCGACAGTAACGTCGAGTCGTCGGCGAAGAAAACACTCGTGACGGTGGCATCCGCTGTCAAGCAGATCCCATGTTCTTCGTGCTGGCGGAGCAGGTTACCGAGTGGCTCGATAACAAGCAAGAACAGCAGCGCCGACAGCGGATCACCTTGCTTGACTCCGCGCGTTGGGCAGAGCGGGTCTTGCACGAATCCGTTGATCATGAGATGCGCGCGTGGTCGAGTGTACAGGAGCTTCACCCACCCCGAGAACGCCCCGCCACATCCCATCCGATCGAGCACCTGAAACATGTAGTTCCAGTTGACGCGGTCGTACGCCTTCTCAAAGTCGAGGAACATGGCGTAGGCTTCTTCGTCGCGCGCGGTGACGAGGTCTTGCAGGTCACTCACGAAACGAACGTGGTGATGCAGAGAGCGACCACGCACGAAAGCCTTCTGGTCTTGGTGCACAAGCTTGGTCAGGAACAACTGCAGTCGGAAAGCGAGAACCTTTGACAGTGCCTTCACGTCGACACCCATCAAAGCAATTGGGCGATAGTTGCCTGGGTCAGCTCGGGATCCCTTCTTGTGCAGCAGACTGATCGCAGACTGGCGCTGACACCGAAGGAGCTCTCCTCGCTGAAGCTGGTAGTTGAACACGATCTCGAGGCATTCACCGAAGACGTCAGGAGCCACTTGGTAGAACGAAGCTGGAAGCCCATCCATCCCGGGTGCAGACGATGCCCGCATCTTCTTGATTGCACTAGCAAGGTCCGCCGCTGTGATCGGAGCGTTGAGGATATTTTGCTCGTCTTCAGACAGTCGGCGGTCGATCGTGTCGAGCATCCGGTCAATCTGGCTCTGCTCAGGCTCTTGGACGACAACACCACCGCGCTCAACATCGCCCATGATACCGCCCCAGTGCTGATTGAAGGCAGCCGCGATATCCGCGGGGTTGCTTGATGCTGAGCCGTCTTGAAGCCGCACTTCTTCGATGCTGACTCTCCGCAAGGATCCGTCCAGCGGTCGAAAGAAGTACTTGGATGACTTCTCCGCGTGTTGAGCCTGGAAGTCGAAAGCCGAGTCTTGGTTGTAAAGACGCGCCGAGTTGATGCTGTCTTGGTATGCCGTCAGTGCGGTCTGGAACACCGTCTGCGCGCGATCGCTTCGCTCCGACCGGTATGCCGCAGCCGCGTGGGCAAGTGCCTGACGAGCTTCGGTGATGGCGGTCTCACCTTGACGCTTCAGCTTGCGCTGCAGAGCTTGAAGCTGACGACGCATGTCCTTCTTCCACTTGTGCCACACCTTGCCCGGGTTGGAGGAGCGCCGTAACGCAGCAAGCACAGTCGTCGCTTCGCCTTGGATAGCTTCAACGATATCGGGGAAGTCGAGCATCGCCGACTGGAAACGCCAGTACCCGTGGCCTTGAGGCTGGCTCATCGCGCGCAACACAACTTGATGTGCGAGATGGTCGCCGGCACCCTTGGGCTCAAAGTACGAGGAGTCACCGTATAGCGCGGTGCAGAAGTCCTCCGACATGAGGATGTAGTCGAGACGGTTGTGTCGAGGCTGTGGACCAGTGTAGACGCGTTCGTCGGGATGGTGGATTCGCCAGGCATCCACGACACCGAGTTGGGCCAACCACGCCACACACGCGTTACCGCCGGTCGTTCCTGTCGCCCTTGGATCCGACGCATCGACGAGGGGGTCAAGTGGCGTGTTGAGGTCACCGAGCACCAGGTGAGTCGCATTGTCTTCGAACACTTCGTACGGTAGCGCTTCGAAGAACCCCTTCTTCTCGAAGTTATCGACTGGCGCGTACACGTTGTGGATGTAGATCGGAGCACCGTTCGCGACGACCCGGACGACCAAGTAGCGGCCTTGAATAGTCAACGAAGACTGCTCACAAGCAGACTGAAACCCGGGAAAGTCGGAGCGGAGCACTGTCATGACGCCACCCGATCGTGCAGCAACGGCAACTGGACTGTGCGCGTTGGTGTCGCTGACGAAGAGGCGGTGTTGAAATCTGGTGTCATGGTGAAATTGGAGCGTTGCACGATGATGCGAGTCGCGCAGCTTGGTCTCTTGGACGCACGAGAGACTGTTCTTGATGAGCTGGTTCTCGATCAACAGGTGGCCGTTCTTCTTGATCCCGTTGGTGTTCACCGTCAAAAGACTGATGTTCTCCCACGAGACCTCGGCCGCGTCCGCCTCGACCGCTTTAGCAGTCGAGGCAGAGCGGTCCGGCACCTAGTGTTGCGACGCCGTTGACAGCCGTAAGCTGGAGAACCGCTTCGTCGTCGGAGAAGTACAAGCCGCACGTGCGAAGATATTCGAGGTCGTCGAGAAGCTCGCCTTGCCACTGGATCTTCTCCCACACGGCAAAGATCTGTGCGCCCAAGTCGGAGCGCAGCAGTGCCAACAACACGTTGGGGTGGAGCAAACGACCGTTGAGTGCTGGAATCCACCCGACTGGAGCCCCGGTAAGGCGCTGGATCCACATGTCGCTCTGGAAGATCTGCGGCGCCGTGCACATGAGCATCAACTCGAACAACGAGAGCGCGCACGTGGCTCGCAAGAGCGCCGACATCCGCTCATCACGATACCACCGTCCCGTCATCTTGAAGATGTCATTGCGATCCTTCGGCAGCTTCTCACCGTAGTGCGCAGCCCACTTGTGCGCGAAGGTCGTACACGAGTTTGGATCAGTCGCGCTCAACACACGATTGATCATGTGGAGCTGTGCGAGTTCCTTGACGTTGCCGCTGAGGTCACTCATCTCGCCGAGCAGCACAGAGTTGAACGCGAGCGGAGACTTCCCACCGGCAAGATGGCCGATCGTGTCCGGGTTGGCCGTGTTGCGGAGAGTCTTCCGAAGTGATTCCGCACGAACGTCCGCTGCAGCGATATGGTTCGACTGGAGCTGGAGGTCGGCGGTGGGCTCGGTCGTCTCGAGTTCGGCGAGGATCTCTTGGATTGACGTCGGTTCCTTCGTCTTCATGACCAGAGTGTGGTGCTTGGTCAAGAAGTGACTCGACTCCTTGCTGGTCTTGATCGTGTCGGGACCCTTGACCTTGCGAGGCACGACCTGGAACCGCGGCAGGCTCGACTCGTTGAGCGCCGCATTGCAGCAGTCGAGTTCGAACTCGATGGAGTTCAACACTTCGAAGTAGTTGCTTGTCGCGATGCCTTGCACGGGCTTCGGTCGCGCCTTCTGTAACATGTCGGCAAAGTCGTCGGCGTAACGCGAGCGCTTGCCCTTGGACTTGGTCGATTTGGTTCCGTTTTCCGGACGATCTGCGTTGGACGCGGACAGACCGAGCGGCGGTGGCGGCGGCGGCAGAGACTTGGCTCCAGGCTGCGGACTACCCGGAGGCGTCAACAGCGATCCCGCGTGCGTACCGACCGAGATGACGCTTGCAGAGTCTTGCGACTTGGACTCCGCTTGCGAGACACCGTTCTTCACCGCGTCTGCGTACGAAGTCGGAGCAGCCGGCTCGGACGGTTGCACTGGTGCTGGCGGAGTAGGCTGGTTGATCTTGTCCAAGTCCAAAGCGTGTGGCGACACCTGACCGAAACCACGTCGCTGGGACGGGAACGCGGCGTCGCGCGCCAAAGCTGGGTACATGCGGTTGCCGAAGATGACTTGGTCGCACGTGAAGCCTTGCACACACAGCGCTCGTGGGCACGTCGCACTTCGAAAGTAGACGCGCCACGTTGCTGTCGTCATTCCGGACGCGAGGTTGACGTCGCGGAACGTGTCGTAAATCGGCTCGCTGCCGATGTCGAAGAACGCGCGCAGAAGACCTTCGTTGTCGAAGTTGCTGTCGACGCTCGAGATGTCGATGTAGAAGCGATCGGCGAGGACGTCGAAGTCTTGGAACATGTACTTGCCACCGAGGATCTTGACTTCCTGACGCGCGAGGCGTTCGCACGCAGCACGTGACTTGACCTTGACGCGGATTTCTCCGCCACGACCCTTGGAGACCTGGCCGAGTTCTTGAAGCTTGATCTGCTCGGTGACCACGGGGTTCCCGTTGTCCTTGAGAAAAGACGCCATGATCTTGTTGATGCCGGTACGCTCGAACGCGCGACCAGTGTCGATGGTCATGACGTAACGAGCGCGCGGGAGCTCGTACGGGCGCGCTTGTTCAACTGACGTGAAGAGCGAGGCCCAGTCGCCACCGTTCTCGTACAGCGCGTCAATCGCTTCGATATCCGCAGCACACGGTCGAGGCAGCACCACACGACTGGTCGCCGAGACGGGAGTTCTGTCACGGCGAATCTCGGTTGGACGGCGTAGAAGAGCACCAAGCGAAGGCGTCGCACCTGCCACACTGGCAGGCGGTTGCTGAGCATCCGGAATCGGATCCGGGGTCGAATCAGTCGTAGTCGAGTCTTCAACAGTTGATTCGTCGGGGCTTGAGGCGAGACTGAGCTGGAGCGAGGTCGCCGCCATCATCAAGTCGTCGTCGTCACCGTCGCCACCGGAGACAGCAGTAGTCCCAGTGTTCGCGGGCGAGTCGGTCGAACTGGAAAGCGCAACGGAGATCTCGACACCAGACGCCACCGGAGCGGAGCCTGTCACGAGCACCGTCATACCGGCACCGACATCCACGATGCGGGCGGTAGAGGCGGGTCCGTCGGCGGTTGAAGGAGCGTCGGCGTCGTCGACCGCGGAGGTAGCCGTCGTGCCGGAGCTGACTGGGGCTTGCGCATTCACTGACTTCGAAGTCACGTGAGATACGGGCGCAGGCGTCGCAGAGTCGTCGGCAGTGTTACTGGCACCATCCAGACCAGATGGTGGCTCACAATGCGTGAGACTTCCCGAATCTTGTGCAGAGACGGGACGGAGCAGCTGCGCGGGAGGGTTCTCACCCACAAAGTCGAGGTCGGAGGGGGATGGGCGAGCCGAGTCGATCTGGTTCGCTGGCTTCATCTTCGTTCGACGGGAAGGCTGGGAGGCTGGTTGGCTGGTTACTTCGGCTGTTTGCTTGGATCGACTTGTGCTCGACGAGGCAAAACGAGAAGTGCCCCTATAGCTCAGTGGTAGAGCACCCGCTTAGTAAGCGGAAGGTCGGTAGTTCGATCCTGCTTGGGGGCATCTCCCTTTGCCACGCAAACCTCCTGCGTCCCGGCTTTATCACCACTACGCACATTGCACGCTCTTCTCAACACGACGCGCCTCCAATGCCGCCCACACCACTACACACGTGAGCCACACGACGCCCTCGACCATCTACTGCGTCCCAACTGCCCAACTCCCCATCACCAACTCATAAACAACGAAACACAACACCAAACGTCTTACTCATTTGACAACGAACCCCATGTCACCAGGCCACTTGCGCTGGGGTCTCTCCTCGTCGTCTTCCGTCACGGGACGAGCAGAACCGCTCTTCTTGTCACGGAGATCTCACGAGGGGGCCGGGGATAAAGATCGGGATCGGGACAGCGCGGGGCAATCCCATCGGCACTGCGGTCTTGCATACGAGTCCTTTGTGCCTATCTCGCATCTCGTATCTTGCCTAGTGCTTGAAAGCGTACCAAACCTCACCCATAGCTATAACCACGCTGCTCCCAACCAATGACAAGTCAACGGGCCAAGGTACAAGCTAGCAAGCAGCATCACGCGGTGGAGGGTGGGGTAGAGGTGGGAGTCTCCAGTCAAGTCAAGAGAACGTCTTGGTTTTGCGAGGGGTGTCTTCGATCCATCCCATCCCAAGTTACCACGTGTGTGCACACTGGAGGTCGTGTGGGCATGGCTCAACGTGGTGACAGTAGCTGTGGCATGGGGTGGAGTGGACGCTGACACCGGCGTCGGGCGTCGGTGTTAGCGGAAGGACTCAGCGACTGGGTGGGCTTGGGTGGGCTTGGGTGGGCTTGGGTGGGCTTGGGTGGGCTTGGTTGGTGTGGACTGGACTTGGCATGCAAGTTGTGATCGTGGTTCACGACCTGGTCACAATGCGTTGAGGCGGAGCGCTCTCTGGGTGATCCAAGTGTGTTGCAAGAGTGTCGCAGTGATGATTGGGATCGGCGAAAGTGGGTAGTGGTTGGTGTATGGTGCGGATATGTTGTTGGTGTGAATAAATTTCGAGCGCGTAATAAATAAGTGTGGTTGGTTGGTGCGTGGCGAGGCTGGCACGGTATGGGTAAAGTTGTTGTGGTGTAGTGTGTGAGTGTGTGTATTTGTTCTATTTCGTGCTGGTGTGTGCGTTGTGTGGTGAAGTTGTTGTGGGGTGGTTTGTGTTGTGCCGGTGGTGCGGGTGGCGATCGCGTGCCCCTATAGCTCAGTGGTAGAGCACCCGCTTAGTAAGCGGAAGGTCGGTAGTTCGATCCTGCTTGGGGGCATCTCCCTTTGCCACACAAACCTCCTGCGTCCCGGCTTTATCACCACTACGCACATTGCACGCTCTTCTCAACACGACGCGCCTCCAATGCCGCCCACACCACTACACACGTGAGCCACACGACGCCCTCGACCATCTACTGCGTCCCAACTGCCCAACTCCCCATCACCAACTCATAAACAACGAAACACAACACCAAACGTCTTACTCATTTGACAACGAACCCCATGTCACCAGGCCACTTGCGCTGGGGTCTCTCCTCGTCGTCTTCCGTCACGGGACGAGCAGAACCGCTCTTCTTGTCACGGAGATCTCACGAGGGGGCCGGGGATAAAGATCGGGATCGGGACAGCGCGGGGCAATCCCATCGGCACTGCGGTCTTGCATACGAGTCCTTTGTGCCTATCTCGCATCTCGTATCTTGCCTAGTGCTTGAAAGCGTACCAAACCTCACCCATAGCTATAACCACGCTGCTCCCAACCAATGACAAGTCAACGGGCCAAGGTACAAGCTAGCAAGCAGCATCACGCGGTGGAGGGTGGGGTAGAGGTGGGAGTCTCCAGTCAAGTCAAGAGAACGTCTTGGTTTTGCGAGGGGTGTCTTCGATCCATCCCATCCCAAGTTACCACGTGTGTGCACACTGGAGGTCGTGTGGGCATGGCTCAACGTGGTGACAGTAGCTGTGGCATGGGGTGGAGTGGACGCTGACACCGGCGTCGGGCGTCGGTGTTAGCGGAAGGACTCAGCGACTGGGTGGGCTTGGGTGGGCTTGGGTGGGCTTGGTTGGTGTGGACTGGACTTGGCATGCAAGTTGTGATCGTGGTTCACGACCTGGTCTCAATGCGTTGAGGCGGAGCGCTCTCTGGGTGATCCAAGTGTGTTGCAAGAGTGTCGCAGTGATGATTGGGATCGGCGAAAGTGGGTAGTGGTTGGTGTATGGTGCGGATATGTTGTTGGTGTGAATAAATTTCGAGCGCGTAATAAATAAGTGTGGTTGGTTGGTGCGTGGCGAGGCTGGCACGGTATGGGTAAAGTTGTTGTGGTGTAGTGTGTGAGTGTGTGTATTTGTTCTATTTCGTGCTGGTGTGTGCGTTGTGTGGTGAAGTTGTTGTGGGGTGGTTTGTGTTGTGCCGGTGGTGCGGGTGGCGATCGCGTGCCCCTATAGCTCAGTTTCAAGGCGTCTGTATTAACTAAAATTAATGCGACTATGACTACTCTAATCTACCTCGTCGATGAATATTATACACTTGACTAGTATGTGACGAGGCTGGGAGCTTCAATTGTTGAGTTGTTGGTTGACTTCCGTTGGTCTTGACTGGTCTAGGTACTTGTTTTAGCACATCGGTTGGATAACTGCGGTTAGCTCAAATGGTTATGAGCGTGGACCCCGATGTTGTCGGTCGCGCGGGTTCGATCCCCACCTCGGGGAGGTTTCTTGTGCTAGTGGTTTCGCTTGACTTCGGCCGCGAGGGTACGCTCTGATTCCAAAACGAGGTTGGTTTCGAGCCAGTATTGAAAGCAAGCACCCGCACTGAAGAAGAAGAAACGGCAGGAAATCGCTTTTATGCCAAAAAGCGAACTGCAAACAACCCCATGTTGTTTTGCAGGAAGGCACCGAAAGAAGGCGTAGACTGGAGACTTGACAACACAACCTGAAGCGAAGCACGCTGCGCATCGTCGTACACACGTCGAAGACACGCACGCACATGAGCACCCACAGTCGTATACACCACACGCAGTGCTGCAATTGTTGGCATCGGGGACCGCCCGTTGAACAGTCGCCCATTGCGTTCAGTCCACAACAGGTGAAGCACCACAGCACGGATGACTTGCCACAGGTCTTGGATTTCTTCTGTGTGGTCCTTCCACACGGGAGCAACGCGGATGGCTTTACCGAAGACAATGTCGGTCCAGGAGGGTCGAGATGTGAAGAACACCGACATATCACGGAAGATGTCGCGCCATATCACAGTCGGCAGCACACACTCGAAGAACAAATGACGCGCCGTCTCCACTGAGTTGCAGCCTGGTCGAACACAGTACACGATGCCGGGATTTGCCACCGTCATGAACGAGAAGCGTGAGCGAGTCGGTAACAAGCCGTACGCCAAGCGGAACTGGAGGTCTTCGTATATCGGGAGAAGCAACACACGAAGCCGCTTGCGTAGCTTGTTGAATCGGAGGACCACGTCTGTAGGCGCTCGAGGGTCGTGGAAGAACAGCGGATGCGTTCTCGTCGGCTCTGGAGCTTGCCACACCAGGCGGAGCAGTTGGGATCGTGGAATGCGCGGCACCCAGCACACACGGTCGTTGATCTTCACACCGACTCGCGGATGTTGGTGCTCAGGCGCCGTCGGTAGCACTCCATCGACTGGGACAGAGCACATTGTGCAGAGACGCCCGAAAACTTGCGTGGCTTCCTCGTGAAGCTTGAGCAGCCACGTGTACTGTCGATACGGGGTGATGGAGACTTGGGTGTAGTCGACATGTCGCTCAGCAAACTCGATCGCGCTCGGCCACTTGTCGCCTTCACCAGCGAAGTCACGAAGAGATCGCAACTGAAAGACACGGGCAACTTGCCGACGGAAGCTTCGTTGCGGCTCTGCAATCATGCTGAGAGAACGATGCTGGGACGGCGTTGTGTCGGAACGGCTGGTTGGGAGGAACTGGAAGTTCTTGTCGCCATGGAACCAGATCGGTTGGTCGAGTGCAAACGCAAGACGGTCTTCTGGAGGGAGGTCGAGCCACGACACCGGCCACTTGATAGCGTACCAAGTCTTCCAGGCCGCACGCCACCACGAAGAGAGCTGGTCCCACTCGATCGAGCCTCGATGCCGCCACGGACTGACGTAGAGAAAGTCGAGTGGCCTCTGCGGGCCCCACCGCGGAAGACTGATCCGCAGCAGCTCGACTCCTGCTACCGTCCAGTTGCCGGTCGTCGATGCCGAAGCTGCCGTGAACTGAAGCAGGAGCTGCAGTGACTGTCGCTTGAGCACACCGTCGAGACTCGGTACCTGCAGACCCCCAGACTCGCGCGGCAAGTTGACAAATTCGTTCGAGATCAACTGGACATGCCGAGCGTCGCGTTCGTAGCGCCGACTCAAGACGAACCGGTGTAGCGCGGCTTGCCACTTCTTCACTCGTCCTGGCGGCACAACAACGTGAGCAGTGTAGTGCCACAGACGTGAGAGCACCATGGTCTGGGCGACGAGGAGCCTGCCTTGGAGCGTCCGTGCGCGCCGAAACCACTGCTTGAACCCGTCAAAGAAGCGTCGATCGAGGTCTTCAACAATCAATTCCGTTGTGCGTCGTTGACCGAACAGGAGACCGAGGAACTTGACCGTGGAGTCTTCATCGAGAACCTGCACACCTGGTATGCCCGGGCATCGCCGCGTTCGATGCAGCGACATCAGCACACACTTGTTCACGTTGAGCTTGGCGCCGGAGCCTTGACAGTATTCTTCGACCAACCCAAGTTGCGCCTCGACACCAGCGATAGAGCCCGACAGTAACGTCGAGTCGTCGGCGAAGAAAACACTCGTGACGGTGGCATCCGCTGTCAAGCAGATCCCATGTTCTTCGTGCTGGCGGAGCAGGTTACCGAGTGGCTCGATAACAAGCAAGAACAGCAGCGCCGACAGCGGATCACCTTGCTTGACTCCGCGCGTTGGGCAGAGCGGGTCTTGCACGAATCCGTTGATCATGAGATGCGCGCGTGGTCGAGTGTACAGGAGCTTCACCCACCCCGAGAACGCCCCGCCACATCCCATCCGATCGAGCACCTGAAACATGTAGTTCCAGTTGACGCGGTCGTACGCCTTCTCAAAGTCGAGGAACATGGCGTAGGCTTCTTCGTCGCGCGCGGTGACGAGGTCTTGCAGGTCACTCACGAAACGAACGTGGTGATGCAGAGAGCGACCACGCACGAAAGCCTTCTGGTCTTGGTGCACAAGCTTGGTCAGGAACAACTGCAGTCGGAAAGCGAGAACCTTTGACAGTGCCTTCACGTCGACACCCATCAAAGCAATTGGGCGATAGTTGCCTGGGTCAGCTCGGGATCCCTTCTTGTGCAGCAGACTGATCGCAGACTGGCGCTGACACCGAAGGAGCTCTCCTCGCTGAAGCTGGTAGTTGAACACGATCTCGAGGCATTCACCGAAGACGTCAGGAGCCACTTGGTAGAACGAAGCTGGAAGCCCATCCATCCCGGGTGCAGACGATGCCCGCATCTTCTTGATTGCACTAGCAAGGTCCGCCGCTGTGATCGGAGCGTTGAGGATATTTTGCTCGTCTTCAGACAGTCGGCGGTCGATCGTGTCGAGCATCCGGTCAATCTGGCTCTGCTCAGGCTCTTGGACGACAACACCACCGCGCTCAACATCGCCCATGATACCGCCCCAGTGCTGATTGAAGGCAGCCGCGATATCCGCGGGGTTGCTTGATGCTGAGCCATCTTGAAGCCGCACTTCTTCGATGCTGACTCTCCGCAAGGATCCGTCCAGCGGTCGAAAGAAGTACTTGGATGACTTCTCCGCGTGTTGAGCCTGGAAGTCGAAAGCCGAGTCTTGGTTGTAAAGACGCGCCGAGTTGATGCTGTCTTGGTATGCCGTCAGTGCGGTCTGGAACACCGTCTGCGCGCGATCGCTTCGCTCCGACCGGTATGCCGCAGCCGCGTGGGCAAGTGCCTGACGAGCTTCGGTGATGGCGGTCTCACCTTGACGCTTCAGCTTGCGCTGCAGAGCTTGAAGCTGACGACGCATGTCCTTTTTCCACTTGTGCCACACCTTGCCCGGGTTGGAGGAGCGCCGTAACGCAGCAAGCACAGTCGTCGGTTCGCCTTGGATAGCTTCAACGATATCGGGGAAGTCGAGCATCGCCGACTGGAAACGCCAGTACCCGTGGCCTTGAGGCTGGCTCATCGCGCGCAACACAACTTGATGTGCGAGATGGTCGCCGGCACCCTTGGGCTCAAAGTACGAGGAGTCACCGTATAGCGCGGTGCAGAAGTCCTCCGACATGAGGATGTAGTCGAGACGGTTGTGTCGAGGCTGTGGACCAGTGTAGACGCGTTCGTCGGGATGGTGGATTCGCCAGGCATCCACGACACCGAGTTGGGCCAACCACGCCACACACGCGTTACCGCCGGTCGTTCCTGTCGCCCTTGGATCCGACGCATCGACGAGGGGGTCAAGTGGCGTGTTGAGGTCACCGAGCACCAGGTGAGTCGCATTGTCTTCGAACACTTCGTACGGTAGCGCTTCGAAGAACCCCTTCTTCTCGAAGTTATCGACTGGCGCGTACACGTTGTGGATGTAGATCGGAGCACCGTTCGCGACGACCCGGACGACCAAGTAGCGGCCTTGAATAGTCAACGAAGACTGCTCACAAGCAGACTGAAAGCCGGGAAAGTCGGAGCGGAGCACTGTCATGACGCCACCCGATCGTGCAGCAACGGCAACTGGACTGTGCGCGTTGGTGTCGCTGACGAAGAGGCGGTGTTGAAATCTGGTGTCATGGTGAAATTGGAGCGTTGCACGATGATGCGAGTCGCGCAGCTTGGTCTCTTGGACGCACGAGAGACTGTTCTTGATGAGCTGGTTCTCGATCAACAGGTGGCCGTTCTTCTTGATCCCGTTGGTGTTCACCGTCAAAAGACTGATGTTCTCCCACGAGACCTCGGCCGCGTCCGCCTCGACCGCTTTAGCAGTCGAGGCAGAGCGGTCCGGCACCTAGTGTTGCGACGCCGTTGACAGCCGTAAGCTGGAGAACCGCTTCGTCGTCGGAGAAGTACAAGCCGCACGTGCGAAGATATTCGAGGTCGTCGAGAAGCTCGCCTTGCCACTGGATCTTCTCCCACACGGCAAAGATCTGTGCGCCCAAGTCGGAGCGCAGCAGTGCCAACAACACGTTGGGGTGGAGCAAACGACCGTTGAGTGCTGGAATCCACCCGACTGGAGCTCCGGTAAGGCGCTGGATCCACATGTCGCTCTGGAAGATCTGCGGCGCCGTGCACATGAGCATCAACTCGAACAACGAGAGCGCGCACGTGGCTCGCAAGAGCGCCGACATCCGCTCATCACGATACCACCGTCCCGTCATCTTGAAGATGTCATTGCGATCCTTCGGCAGCTTCTCACCGCAGTGCGCAGCCCACTTGTGCGCGAAGGTCGTACACGAGTTTGGATCAGTCGCGCTCAACACACGATTGATCATGTGGAGCTGTGCGAGTTCCTTGACGTTGCCGCTGAGGTCACTCATCTCGCCGAGCAGCACAGAGTTGAACGCGAGCGGAGACTTCCCACCGGCAAGATGGCCGATCGTGTCCGGGTTGGCCGTGTTGCGGAGAGTCTTCCGAAGTGATTCCGCACGAACGTCCGCTGCAGCGATATGGTTCGACTGGAGCTGGAGGTCGGCGGTGGGCTCGGTTGTCTCGAGTTCGGCGAGGATCTCTTGGATTGACGTCGGTTCCTTCGTCTTCATGACCAGAGTGTGGTGCTTGGTCAAGAAGTGACTCGACTCCTTGCTGGTCTTGATCGTGTCGGGACCCTTGACCTTGCGAGGCACGACCTGGAACCGCGGCAGGCTCGACTCGTTGAGCGCCGCATTGCAGCAGTCGAGTTCGAACTCGATGGAGTTCAACACTTCGAAGTAGTTGCTTGTCGCGATGCCTTGCACGGGCTTCGGTCGCGCCTTCTGTAACATGTCGGCAAAGTCGTCGGCGTAACGCGAGCGCTTGCCCTTGGACTTGGTCGATTTGGTTCCGTTTTCCGGACGATCTGCGTTGGACGCGGACAGACCGAGCGGCGGTGGCGGCGGCGGCAGAGACTTGGCTCCAGGCTGCGGACTACCCGGAGGCGTCAACAGCGATCCCGCGTGCGTACCGACCGAGATGACGCTTGCAGAGTCTTGCGACTTGGACTCCGCTTGCGAGACACCGTTCTTCACCGCGTCTGCGTACGAAGTCGGAGCAGCCGGCTCGGACGGTTGCACTGGTGCTGGCGGAGTAGGCTGGTTGATCTTGTCCAAGTCCAAAGCGTGTGGCGACACCTGACCGAAACCACGTCGCTGGGACGGGAACGCGGCGTCGCGCGCCAAAGCTGGGTACATGCGGTTGCCGAAGATGACTTGGTCGCACGTGAAGCCTTGCACACACAGCGCTCGTGGGCACGTCGCACTTCGAAAGTAGACGCGCCACGTTGCTGTCGTCATTCCGGACGCGAGGTTGACGTCGCGGAACGTGTCGTAAATCGGCTCGCTGCCGATGTCGAAGAACGCGCGCAGAAGACCTTCGTTGTCGAAGTTGCTGTCGACGCTCGAGATGTCGATGTAGAAGCGATCGGCGAGGACGTCGAAGTCTTGGAACATGTACTTGCCACCGAGGATCTTGACTTCCTGACGCGCGAGGCGTTCGCACGCAGCACGTGACTTGACCTTGACGCGGATTTCTCCGCCACGACCCTTGGAGATCTGGCCGAGTTCTTGAAGCTTGATCTGCTCGGTGACCACGGGGTTCCCGTTGTCCTTGAGAAAAGACGCCATGATCTTGTTGATGCCGGTACGCTCGAACGCGCGACCAGTGTCGATGGTCATGACGTAACGAGCGCGCGGGAGCTCGTACGGGCGCGCTTGTTCAACTGACGTGAAGAGCGAGGCCCAGTCGCCACCGTTCTCGTACAGCGCGTCAATCGCTTCGATATCCGCAGCACACGGTCGAGGCAGCACCACACGACTGGTCGCCGAGACGGGAGTTCTGTCACGGCGAATCTCGGTTGGACGGCGTAGAAGAGCACCAAGCGAAGGCGTCGCACCTGCCGCACTGGCAGGCGGTTGCTGAGCATCCGGAATCGGATCAGTCGTAGTCGAGTCTTCAACAGTTGATTCGTCGGGGCTTGAGGCGAGACTGAGCTGGAGCGAGGTCGCCGCCATCATCAAGTCGTCGTCGTCACCGTCGCCACCGGAGACAGCAGTAGTCCCAGTGTTCGCGGGCGAGTCGGTCGAACTGGAAAGCGCAACGGAGATCTCGACACCAGACGCCACCGGAGCGGAGCCTGTCACGAGCACCGTCATACCGGCACCGACATCCACGATGCGGGCGGTAGAGGCGGGTCCGTCGGCGGTTGAAGGAGCGTCGGCGTCGTCGACCGCGGAGGTAGCCGTCGTGCCGGAGCTGACTGGGGCTTGCGCATTCACTGACTTCGAAGTCACGTGAGATACGGGCGCAGGCGTCGCAGAGTCGTCGGCAGTGTTACTGGCACCATCCAGACCAGATGGTGGCTCACAATGCGTGAGACTTCCCGAATCTTGTGCAGAGACGGGACGGAGCAGCTGCGCGGGAGGGTTCTCACCCACAAAGTCGAGGTCGGAGGGGGATGGGCGAGCCGAGTCGATCTGGTTCGCTGGCTTCATCTTCGTTCGACGGGAAGGCTGGGAGGCTGGTTGGCTGGTTACTTCGGCTGTTTGCTTGGATCGACTTGTGTTCGACGAGGCAAAACGAGAAGTGCCCCTATAGCTCAGTGGTAGAGCACCCGCTTAGTAAGCGGAAGGTCGGTAGTTCGATCCTGCTTGGGGGCATCTCCCTTTGCCACACAAACCTCCTGCGTCCCGGCTTTATCACCACTACGCACATTGCACGCTCTTCTCAACACGACGCGCCTCCAATGCCGCCCACACCACTACACACGTGAGCCACACGACGCCCTCGACCATCTACTGCGTCCCAACTGCCCAACTCCCCATCACCAACTCATAAACAACGAAACACAACACCAAACGTCTTACTCATTTGACAACGAACCCCATGTCACCAGGCCACTTGCGCTGGGGTCTCTCCTCGTCGTCTTCCGTCACGGGACGAGCAGAACCGCTCTTCTTGTCACGGAGATCTCACGAGGGGGCCGGGGATAAAGATCGGGATCGGGACAGCGCGGGGCAATCCCATCGGCACTGCGGTCTTGCATACGAGTCCTTTGTGCCTATCTCGCATCTCGTATCTTGCCTAGTGCTTGAAAGCGTACCAAACCTCACCCATAGCTATAACCACGCTGCTCCCAACCAATGACAAGTCAACGGGCCAAGGTACAAGCTAGCAAGCAGCATCACGCGGTGGAGGGTGGGGTAGAGGTGGGAGTCTCCAGTCAAGTCAAGAGAACGTCTTGGTTTTGCGAGGGGTGTCTTCGATCCATCCCATCCCAAGTTACCACGTGTGTGCACACTGGAGGTCGTGTGGGCATGGCTCAACGTGGTGACAGTAGCTGTGGCATGGGGTGGAGTGGACGCTGACACCGGCGTCGGGCGTCGGTGTTAGCGGAAGGACTCAGCGACTGGGTGGGCTTGGGTGGGCTTGGGTGGGCTTGGGTGGGCTTGGGTGGGCTTGGTTGGTGTGGACTGGACTTGGCATGCAAGTTGTGATCGTGGTTCACGACCTGGTCTCAATGCGTTGAGGCGGAGCGCTCTCTGGGTGATCCAAGTGTGTTGCAAGAGTGTCGAAGTGATGATTGGGATCGGCGAAAGTGGGTAGTGGTTGGTGTATGGTGCGGATATGTTGTTGGTGTGAATAAATTTCGAGCGCGTAATAAATAAGTGTGGTTGGTTGGTGCGTGGCGAGGCTGGCACGGTATGGGTAAAGTTGTTGTGGTGTAGTGTGTGAGTGTGTGTATTTGTTCTATTTCGTGCTGGTGTGTGCGTTGTGTGGTGAAGTTGTTGTGGGGTGGTTTGTGTTGTGCCGGTGGTGCGGGTGGCGATCGCGTGCCCCTATAGCTCAGTGGTAGAGCACCCGCTTAGTAAGCGGAAGGTCGGTAGTTCGATCCTGCTTGGGGGCATCTCCCTTTGCCACACAAACCTCCTGCGTCCCGGCTTTATCACCACTACGCACATTGCACGCTCTTCTCAACACGACGCGCCTCCAATGCCGCCCACACCACTACACACGTGAGCCACACGACGCCCTCGACCATCTACTGCGTCCCAACTGCCCAACTCCCCATCACCAACTCATAAACAACGAAACACAACACCAAACGTCTTACTCATTTGACAACGAACCCCATGTCACCAGGCCACTTGCGCTGGGGTCTCTCCTCGTCGTCTTCCGTCACGGGACGAGCAGAACCGCTCTTCTTGTCACGGAGATCTCACGAGGGGGCCGGGGATAAAGATCGGGATCGGGACAGCGCGGGGCAATCCCATCGGCACTGCGGTCTTGCATACGAGTCCTTTGTGCCTATCTCGCATCTCGTATCTTGCCTAGTGCTTGAAAGCGTACCAAACCTCACCCATAGCTATAACCACGCTGCTCCCAACCAATGACAAGTCAACGGGCCAAGGTACAAGCTAGCAAGCAGCATCACGCGGTGGAGGGTGGGGTAGAGGTGGGAGTCTCCAGTCAAGTCAAGAGAACGTCTTGGTTTTGCGAGGGGTGTCTTCGATCCATCCCATCCCAAGTTACCACGTGTGTGCACACTGGAGGTCGTGTGGGCATGGCTCAACGTGGTGACAGTAGCTGTGGCATGGGGTGGAGTGGACGCTGACACCGGCGTCGGGCGTCGGTGTTAGCGGAAGGACTCAGCGACTGGGTGGGCTTGGGTGGGCTTGGGTGGGCTTGGGTGGGCTTGGGTGGGCTTGGTTGGTGTGGACTGGACTTGGCATGCAAGTTGTGATCGTGGTTCACGACCTGGTCTCAATGCGTTGAGGCGGAGCGCTCTCTGGGTGATCCAAGTGTGTTGCAAGAGTGTCGAAGTGATGATTGGGATCGGCGAAAGTGGGTAGTGGTTGGTGTATGGTGCGGATATGTTGTTGGTGTGAATAAATTTCGAGCGCGTAATAAATAAGTGTGGTTGGTTGGTGCGTGGCGAGGCTGGCACGGTATGGGTAAAGTTGTTGTGGTGTAGTGTGTGAGTGTGTGTATTTGTTCTATTTCGTGCTGGTGTGTGCGTTGTGTGGTGAAGTTGTTGTGGGGTGGTTTGTGTTGTGCCGGTGGTGCGGGTGGCGATCGCGTGCCCCTATAGCTCAGTGGTAGAGCACCCGCTTAGTAAGCGGAAGGTCGGTAGTTCGATCCTGCTTGGGGGCATCTCCCTTTGCCACACAAACCTCCTGCGTCCCGGCTTTATCACCACTACGCACATTGCACGCTCTTCTCAACACGACGCGCCTCCAATGCCGCCCACACCACTACACACGTGAGCCACACGACGCCCTCGACCATCTACTGCGTCCCAACTGCCCAACTCCCCATCACCAACTCATAAACAACGAAACACAACACCAAACGTCTTACTCATTTGACAACGAACCCCATGTCACCAGGCCACTTGCGCTGGGGTCTCTCCTCGTCGTCTTCCGTCACGGGACGAGCAGAACCGCTCTTCTTGTCACGGAGATCTCACGAGGGGGCCGGGGATAAAGATCGGGATCGGGACAGCGCGGGGCAATCCCATCGGCACTGCGGTCTTGCATACGAGTCCTTTGTGCCTATCTCGCATCTCGTATCTTGCCTAGTGCTTGAAAGCGTACCAAACCTCACCCATAGCTATAACCACGCTGCTCCCAACCAATGACAAGTCAACGGGCCAAGGTACAAGCTAGCAAGCAGCATCACGCGGTGGAGGGTGGGGTAGAGGTGGGAGTCTCCAGTCAAGTCAAGAGAACGTCTTGGTTTTGCGAGGGGTGTCTTCGATCCATCCCATCCCAAGTTACCACGTGTGTGCACACTGGAGGTCGTGTGGGCATGGCTCAACGTGGTGACAGTAGCTGTGGCATGGGGTGGAGTGGACGCTGACACCGGCGTCGGGCGTCGGTGTTAGCGGAAGGACTCAGCGACTGGGTGGGCTTGGGTGGGCTTGGGTGGGCTTGGTTGGTGTGGACTGGACTTGGCATGCAAGTTGTGATCGTGGTTCACGACCTGGTCACAATGCGTTGAGGCGGAGCGCTCTCTGGGTGATCCAAGTGTGTTGCAAGAGTGTCGCAGTGATGATTGGGATCGGCGAAAGTGGGTAGTGGTTGGTGTATGGTGCGGATATGTTGTTGGTGTGAATAAATTTCGAGCGCGTAATAAATAAGTGTGGTTGGTTGGTGCGTGGCGAGGCTGGCACGGTATGGGTAAAGTTGTTGTGGTGTAGTGTGTGAGTGTGTGTATTTGTTCTATTTCGTGCTGGTGTGTGCGTTGTGTGGTGAAGTTGTTGTGGGGTGGTTTGTGTTGTGCCGGTGGTGCGGGTGGCGATCGCGTGCCCCTATAGCTCAGTGGTAGAGCACCCGCTTAGTAAGCGGAAGGTCGGTAGTTCGATCCTGCTTGGGGGCATCTCCCTTTGCCACGCAAACCTCCTGCGTCCCGGCTTTATCACCACTACGCACATTGCACGCTCTTCTCAACACGACGCGCCTCCAATGCCGCCCACACCACTACACACGTGAGCCACACGACGCCCTCGACCATCTACTGCGTCCCAACTGCCCAACTCCCCATCACCAACTCATAAACAACGAAACACAACACCAAACGTCTTACTCATTTGACAACGAACCCCATGTCACCAGGCCACTTGCGCTGGGGTCTCTCCTCGTCGTCTTCCGTCACGGGACGAGCAGAACCGCTCTTCTTGTCACGGAGATCTCACGAGGGGGCCGGGGATAAAGATCGGGATCGGGACAGCGCGGGGCAATCCCATCGGCACTGCGGTCTTGCATACGAGTCCTTTGTGCCTATCTCGCATCTCGTATCTTGCCTAGTGCTTGAAAGCGTACCAAACCTCACCCATAGCTATAACCACGCTGCTCCCAACCAATGACAAGTCAACGGGCCAAGGTACAAGCTAGCAAGCAGCATCACGCGGTGGAGGGTGGGGTAGAGGTGGGAGTCTCCAGTCAAGTCAAGAGAACGTCTTGGTTTTGCGAGGGGTGTCTTCGATCCATCCCATCCCAAGTTACCACGTGTGTGCACACTGGAGGTCGTGTGGGCATGGCTCAACGTGGTGACAGTAGCTGTGGCATGGGGTGGAGTGGACGCTGACACCGGCGTCGGGCGTCGGTGTTAGCGGAAGGACTCAGCGACTGGGTGGGCTTGGGTGGGCTTGGGTGGGCTTGGGTGGGCTTGGTTGGTGTGGACTGGACTTGGCATGCAAGTTGTGATCGTGGTTCACGACCTGGTCTCAATGCGTTGAGGCGGAGCGCTCTCTGGGTGATCCAAGTGTGTTGCAAGAGTGTCGCAGTGATGATTGGGATCGGCGAAAGTGGGTAGTGGTTGGTGTATGGTGCGGATATGTTGTTGGTGTGAATAAATTTCGAGCGCGTAATAAATAAGTGTGGTTGGTTGGTGCGTGGCGAGGCTGGCACGGTATGGGTAAAGTTGTTGTGGTGTAGTGTGTGAGTGTGTGTATTTGTTCTATTTCGTGCTGGTGTGTGCGTTGTGTGGTGAAGTTGTTGTGGGGTGGTTTGTGTTGTGCCGGTGGTGCGGGTGGCGATCGCGTGCCCCTATAGCTCAGTGGTAGAGCACCCGCTTAGTAAGCGGAAGGTCGGTAGTTCGATCCTGCTTGGGGGCATCTCCCTTTGCCACGCAAACCTCCTGCGTCCCGGCTTTATCACCACTACGCACATTGCACGCTCTTCTCAACACGACGCGCCTCCAATGCCGCCCACACCACTACACACGTGAGCCACACGACGCCCTCGACCATCTACTGCGTCCCAACTGCCCAACTCCCCATCACCAACTCATAAACAACGAAACACAACACCAAACGTCTTACTCATTTGACAACGAACCCCATGTCACCAGGCCACTTGCGCTGGGGTCTCTCCTCATCGTCTTCCGTCACGGGACGAGCAGAACCGCTCTTCTTGTCACGGAGATCTCACGAGGGGGCCGGGGATAAAGATCGGGATCGGGACAGCGCGGGGCAATCCCATCGGCACTGCGGTCTTGCATACGAGTCCTTTGTGCCTATCTCGCATCTCGTATCTTGCCTAGTGCTTGAAAGCGTACCAAACCTCACCCATAGCTATAACCACGCTGCTCCCAACCAATGACAAGTCAACGGGCCAAGGTACAAGCTAGCAAGCAGCATCACGCGGTGGAGGGTGGGGTAGAGGTGGGAGTCTCCAGTCAAGTCAAGAGAACGTCTTGGTTTTGCGAGGGGTGTCTTCGATCCATCCCATCCCAAGTTACCACGTGTGTGCACACTGGAGGTCGTGTGGGCATGGCTCAACGTGGTGACAGTAGCTGTGGCATGGGGTGGAGTGGACGCTGACACCGGCGTCGGGCGTCGGTGTTAGCGGAAGGACTCAGCGACTGGGTGGGCTTGGGTGGGCTTGGGTGGGCTTGGGTGGGCTTGGTTGGTGTGGACTGGACTTGGCATGCAAGTTGTGATCGTGGTTCACGACCTGGTCTCAATGCGTTGAGGCGGAGCGCTCTCTGGGTGATCCAAGTGTGTTGCAAGAGTGTCGCAGTGATGATTGGGATCGGCGAAAGTGGGTAGTGGTTGGTGTATGGTGCGGATATGTTGTTGGTGTGAATAAATTTCGAGCGCGTAATAAATAAGTGTGGTTGGTTGGTGCGTGGCGAGGCTGGCACGGTATGGGTAAAGTTGTTGTGGTGTAGTGTGTGAGTGTGTGTATTTGTTCTATTTCGTGCTGGTGTGTGCGTTGTGTGGTGAAGTTGTTGTGGGGTGGTTTGTGTTGTGCCGGTGGTGCGGGTGGCGATCGCGTGCCCCTATAGCTCAGTGGTAGAGCACCCGCTTAGTAAGCGGAAGGTCGGTAGTTCGATCCTGCTTGGGGGCATCTCCCTTTGCCACGCAAACCTCCTGCGTCCCGGATTTATCACCACTACGCACATTGCACGCTCTTCTCAACACGACGCGCCTCCAATGCCGCCCACACCACTACACACGTGAGCCACACGACGCCCTCGACCATCTACTGCGTCCCAACTGCCCAACTCCCCATCACCAACTCATAAACAACGAAACACAACACCAAACGTCTTACTCATTTGACAACGAACCCCATGTCACCAGGCCACTTGCGCTGGGGTCTCTCCTCGTCGTCTTCCGTCACGGGACGAGCAGAACCGCTCTTCTTGTCACGGAGATCTCACGAGGGGGCCGGGGATAAAGATCGGGATCGGGACAGCGCGGGGCAATCCCATCGGCACTGCGGTCTTGCATACGAGTCCTTTGTGCCTATCTCGCATCTCGTATCTTGCCTAGTGCTTGAAAGCGTACCAAACCTCACCCATAGCTATAACCACGCTGCTCCCAACCAATGACAAGTCAACGGGCCAAGGTACAAGCTAGCAAGCAGCATCACGCGGTGGAGGGTGGGGTAGAGGTGGGAGTCTCCAGTCAAGTCAAGAGAACGTCTTGGTTTTGCGAGGGGTGTCTTCGATCCATCCCATCCCAAGTTACCACGTGTGTGCACACTGGAGGTCGTGTGGGCATGGCTCAACGTGGTGACAGTAGCTGTGGCATGGGGTGGAGTGGACGCTGACACCGGCGTCGGGCGTCGGTGTTAGCGGAAGGACTCAGCGACTGGGTGGGCTTGGGTGGGCTTGGGTGGGCTTGGGTGGGCTTGGTTGGTGTGGACTGGACTTGGCATGCAAGTTGTGATCGTGGTTCACGACCTGGTCACAATGCGTTGAGGCGGAGCGCTCTCTGGGTGATCCAAGTGTGTTGCAAGAGTGTCGCAGTGATGATTGGGATCGGCGAAAGTGGGTAGTGGTTGGTGTATGGTGCGGATATGTTGTTGGTGTGAATAAATTTCGAGCGCGTAATAAATAAGTGTGGTTGGTTGGTGCGTGGCGAGGCTGGCACGGTATGGGTAAAGTTGTTGTGGTGTAGTGTGTGAGTGTGTGTATTTGTTCTATTTCGTGCTGGTGTGTGCGTTGTGTGGTGAAGTTGTTGTGGGGTGGTTTGTGTTGTGCCGGTGGTGCGGGTGGCGATCGCGTGCCCCTATAGCTCAGTGGTAGAGCACCCGCTTAGTAAGCGGAAGGTCGGTAGTTCGATCCTGCTTGGGGGCATCTCCCTTTGCCACGCAAACCTCCTGCGTCCCGGCTTTATCACCACTACGCACATTGCACGCTCTTCTCAACACGACGCGCCTCCAATGCCGCCCACACCACTACACACGTGAGCCACACGACGCCCTCGACCATCTACTGCGTCCCAACTGCCCAACTCCCCATCACCAACTCATAAACAACGAAACACAACACCAAACGTCTTACTCATTTGACAACGAACCCCATGTCACCAGGCCACTTGCGCTGGGGTCTCTCCTCGTCGTCTTCCGTCACGGGACGAGCAGAACCGCTCTTCTTGTCACGGAGATCTCACGAGGGGGCCGGGGATAAAGATCGGGATCGGGACAGCGCGGGGCAATCCCATCGGCACTGCGGTCTTGCATACGAGTCCTTTGTGCCTATCTCGCATCTCGTATCTTGCCTAGTGCTTGAAAGCGTACCAAACCTCACCCATAGCTATAACCACGCTGCTCCCAACCAATGACAAGTCAACGGGCCAAGGTACAAGCTAGCAAGCAGCATCACGCGGTGGAGGGTGGGGTAGAGGTGGGAGTCTCCAGTCAAGTCAAGAGAACGTCTTGGTTTTGCGAGGGGTGTCTTCGATCCATCCCATCCCAAGTTACCACGTGTGTGCACACTGGAGGTCGTGTGGGCATGGCTCAACGTGGTGACAGTAGCTGTGGCATGGGGTGGAGTGGACGCTGACACCGGCGTCGGGCGTCGGTGTTAGCGGAAGGACTCAGCGACTGGGTGGGCTTGGGTGGGCTTGGGTGGGCTTGGTTGGTGTGGACTGGACTTGGCATGCAAGTTGTGATCGTGGTTCACGACCTGGTCACAATGCGTTGAGGCGGAGCGCTCTCTGGGTGATCCAAGTGTGTTGCAAGAGTGTCGCAGTGATGATTGGGATCGGCGAAAGTGGGTAGTGGTTGGTGTATGGTGCGGATATGTTGTTGGTGTGAATAAATTTCGAGCGCGTAATAAATAAGTGTGGTTGGTTGGTGCGTGGCGAGGCTGGCACGGTATGGGTAAAGTTGTTGTGGTGTAGTGTGTGAGTGTGTGTATTTGTTCTATTTCGTGCTGGTGTGTGCGTTGTGTGGTGAAGTTGTTGTGGGGTGGTTTGTGTTGTGCCGGTGGTGCGGGTGGCGATCGCGTGCCCCTATAGCTCAGTGGTAGAGCACCCGCTTAGTAAGCGGAAGGTCGGTAGTTCGATCCTGCTTGGGGGCATCTCCCTTTGCCACACAAACCTCCTGCGTCCCGGCTTTATCACCACTACGCACATTGCACGCTCTTCTCAACACGACGCGCCTCCAATGCCGCCCACACCACTACACACGTGAGCCACACGACGCCCTCGACCATCTACTGCGTCCCAACTGCCCAACTCCCCATCACCAACTCATAAACAACGAAACACAACACCAAACGTCTTACTCATTTGACAACGAACCCCATGTCACCAGGCCACTTGCGCTGGGGTCTCTCCTCGTCGTCTTCCGTCACGGGACGAGCAGAACCGCTCTTCTTGTCACGGAGATCTCACGAGGGGGCCGGGGATAAAGATCGGGATCGGGACAGCGCGGGGCAATCCCATCGGCACTGCGGTCTTGCATACGAGTCCTTTGTGCCTATCTCGCATCTCGTATCTTGCCTAGTGCTTGAAAGCGTACCAAACCTCACCCATAGCTATAACCACGCTGCTCCCAACCAATGACAAGTCAACGGGCCAAGGTACAAGCTAGCAAGCAGCATCACGCGGTGGAGGGTGGGGTAGAGGTGGGAGTCTCCAGTCAAGTCAAGAGAACGTCTTGGTTTTGCGAGGGGTGTCTTCGATCCATCCCATCCCAAGTTACCACGTGTGTGCACACTGGAGGTCGTGTGGGCATGGCTCAACGTGGTGACAGTAGCTGTGGCATGGGGTGGAGTGGACGCTGACACCGGCGTCGGGCGTCGGTGTTAGCGGAAGGACTCAGCGACTGGGTGGGCTTGGGTGGGCTTGGGTGGGCTTGGGTGGGCTTGGTTGGTGTGGACTGGACTTGGCATGCAAGTTGTGATCGTGGTTCACGACCTGGTCTCAATGCGTTGAGGCGGAGCGCTCTCTGGGTGATCCAAGTGTGTTGCAAGAGTGTCGCAGTGATGATTGGGATCGGCGAAAGTGGGTAGTGGTTGGTGTATGGTGCGGATATGTTGTTGGTGTGAATAAATTTCGAGCGCGTAATAAATAAGTGTGGTTGGTTGGTGCGTGGCGAGGCTGGCACGGTATGGGTAAAGTTGTTGTGGTGTAGTGTGTGAGTGTGTGTATTTGTTCTATTTCGTGCTGGTGTGTGCGTTGTGTGGTGAAGTTGTTGTGGGGTGGTTTGTGTTGTGCCGGTGGTGCGGGTGGCGATCGCGTGCCCCTATAGCTCAGTGGTAGAGCACCCGCTTAGTAAGCGGAAGGTCGGTAGTTCGATCCTGCTTGGGGGCATCTCCCTTTGCCACACAAACCTCCTGCGTCCCGGCTTTATCACCACTACGCACATTGCACGCTCTTCTCAACACGACGCGCCTCCAATGCCGCCCACACCACTACACACGTGAGCCACACGACGCCCTCGACCATCTACTGCGTCCCAACTGCCCAACTCCCCATCACCAACTCATAAACAACGAAACACAACACCAAACGTCTTACTCATTTGACAACGAACCCCATGTCACCAGGCCACTTGCGCTGGGGTCTCTCCTCGTCGTCTTCCGTCACGGGACGAGCAGAACCGCTCTTCTTGTCACGGAGATCTCACGAGGGGGCCGGGGATAAAGATCGGGATCGGGACAGCGCGGGGCAATCCCATCGGCACTGCGGTCTTGCATACGAGTCCTTTGTGCCTATCTCGCATCTCGTATCTTGCCTAGTGCTTGAAAGCGTACCAAACCTCACCCATAGCTATAACCACGCTGCTCCCAACCAATGACAAGTCAACGGGCCAAGGTACAAGCTAGCAAGCAGCATCACGCGGTGGAGGGTGGGGTAGAGGTGGGAGTCTCCAGTCAAGTCAAGAGAACGTCTTGGTTTTGCGAGGGGTGTCTTCGATCCATCCCATCCCAAGTTACCACGTGTGTGCACACTGGAGGTCGTGTGGGCATGGCTCAACGTGGTGACAGTAGCTGTGGCATGGGGTGGAGTGGACGCTGACACCGGCGTCGGGCGTCGGTGTTAGCGGAAGGACTCAGCGACTGGGTGGGCTTGGGTGGGCTTGGGTGGGCTTGGGTGGGCTTGGGTGGGCTTGGGTGGGCTTGGGTGGGCTTGGTTGGTGTGGACTGGACTTGGCATGCAAGTTGTGATCGTGGTTCACGACCTGGTCACAATGCGTTGAGGCGGAGCGCTCTCTGGGTGATCCAAGTGTGTTGCAAGAGTGTCGCAGTGATGATTGGGATCGGCGAAAGTGGGTAGTGGTTGGTGTATGGTGCGGATATGTTGTTGGTGTGAATAAATTTCGAGCGCGTAATAAATAAGTGTGGTTGGTTGGTGCGTGGCGAGGCTGGCACGGTATGGGTAAAGTTGTTGTGGTGTAGTGTGTGAGTGTGTGTATTTGTTCTATTTCGTGCTGGTGTGTGCGTTGTGTGGTGAAGTTGTTGTGGGGTGGTTTGTGTTGTGCCGGTGGTGCGGGTGGCGATCGCGTGCCCCTATAGCTCAGTGGTAGAGCACCCGCTTAGTAAGCGGAAGGTCGGTAGTTCGATCCTGCTTGGGGGCATCTCCCTTTGCCACGCAAACCTCCTGCGTCCCGGATTTATCACCACTACGCACATTGCACGCTCTTCTCAACACGACGCGCCTCCAATGCCGCCCACACCACTACACACGTGAGCCACACGACGCCCTCGACCATCTACTGCGTCCCAACTGCCCAACTCCCCATCACCAACTCATAAACAACGAAACACAACACCAAACGTCTTACTCATTTGACAACGAACCCCATGTCACCAGGCCACTTGCGCTGGGGTCTCTCCTCGTCGTCTTCCGTCACGGGACGAGCAGAACCGCTCTTCTTGTCACGGAGATCTCACGAGGGGGCCGGGGATAAAGATCGGGATCGGGACAGCGCGGGGCAATCCCATCGGCACTGCGGTCTTGCATACGAGTCCTTTGTGCCTATCTCGCATCTCGTATCTTGCCTAGTGCTTGAAAGCGTACCAAACCTCACCCATAGCTATAACCACGCTGCTCCCAACCAATGACAAGTCAACGGGCCAAGGTACAAGCTAGCAAGCAGCATCACGCGGTGGAGGGTGGGGTAGAGGTGGGAGTCTCCAGTCAAGTCAAGAGAACGTCTTGGTTTTGCGAGGGGTGTCTTCGATCCATCCCATCCCAAGTTACCACGTGTGTGCACACTGGAGGTCGTGTGGGCATGGCTCAACGTGGTGACAGTAGCTGTGGCATGGGGTGGAGTGGACGCTGACACCGGCGTCGGGCGTCGGTGTTAGCGGAAGGACTCAGCGACTGGGTGGGCTTGGGTGGGCTTGGGTGGGCTTGGGTGGGCTTGGTTGGTGTGGACTGGACTTGGCATGCAAGTTGTGATCGTGGTTCACGACCTGGTCACAATGCGTTGAGGCGGAGCGCTCTCTGGGTGATCCAAGTGTGTTGCAAGAGTGTCGCAGTGATGATTGGGATCGGCGAAAGTGGGTAGTGGTTGGTGTATGGTGCGGATATGTTGTTGGTGTGAATAAATTTCGAGCGCGTAATAAATAAGTGTGGTTGGTTGGTGCGTGGCGAGGCTGGCACGGTATGGGTAAAGTTGTTGTGGTGTAGTGTGTGAGTGTGTGTATTTGTTCTATTTCGTGCTGGTGTGTGCGTTGTGTGGTGAAGTTGTTGTGGGGTGGTTTGTGTTGTGCCGGTGGTGCGGGTGGCGATCGCGTGCCCCTATAGCTCAGTGGTAGAGCACCCGCTTAGTAAGCGGAAGGTCGGTAGTTCGATCCTGCTTGGGGGCATCTCCCTTTGCCACGCAAACCTCCTGCGTCCCGGCTTTATCACCACTACGCACATTGCACGCTCTTCTCAACACGACGCGCCTCCAATGCCGCCCACACCACTACACACGTGAGCCACACGACGCCCTCGACCATCTACTGCGTCCCAACTGCCCAACTCCCCATCACCAACTCATAAACAACGAAACACAACACCAAACGTCTTACTCATTTGACAACGAACCCCATGTCACCAGGCCACTTGCGCTGGGGTCTCTCCTCGTCGTCTTCCGTCACGGGACGAGCAGAACCGCTCTTCTTGTCACGGAGATCTCACGAGGGGGCCGGGGATAAAGATCGGGATCGGGACAGCGCGGGGCAATCCCATCGGCACTGCGGTCTTGCATACGAGTCCTTTGTGCCTATCTCGCATCTCGTATCTTGCCTAGTGCTTGAAAGCGTACCAAACCTCACCCATAGCTATAACCACGCTGCTCCCAACCAATGACAAGTCAACGGGCCAAGGTACAAGCTAGCAAGCAGCATCACGCGGTGGAGGGTGGGGTAGAGGTGGGAGTCTCCAGTCAAGTCAAGAGAACGTCTTGGTTTTGCGAGGGGTGTCTTCGATCCATCCCATCCCAAGTTACCACGTGTGTGCACACTGGAGGTCGTGTGGGCATGGCTCAACGTGGTGACAGTAGCTGTGGCATGGGGTGGAGTGGACGCTGACACCGGCGTCGGGCGTCGGTGTTAGCGGAAGGACTCAGCGACTGGGTGGGCTTGGGTGGGCTTGGGTGGGCTTGGTTGGTGTGGACTGGACTTGGCATGCAAGTTGTGATCGTGGTTCACGACCTGGTCACAATGCGTTGAGGCGGAGCGCTCTCTGGGTGATCCAAGTGTGTTGCAAGAGTGTCGCAGTGATGATTGGGATCGGCGAAAGTGGGTAGTGGTTGGTGTATGGTGCGGATATGTTGTTGGTGTGAATAAATTTCGAGCGCGTAATAAATAAGTGTGGTTGGTTGGTGCGTGGCGAGGCTGGCACGGTATGGGTAAAGTTGTTGTGGTGTAGTGTGTGAGTGTGTGTATTTGTTCTATTTCGTGCTGGTGTGTGCGTTGTGTGGTGAAGTTGTTGTGGGGTGGTTTGTGTTGTGCCGGTGGTGCGGGTGGCGATCGCGTGCCCCTATAGCTCAGTGGTAGAGCACCCGCTTAGTAAGCGGAAGGTCGGTAGTTCGATCCTGCTTGGGGGCATCTCCCTTTGCCACACAAACCTCCTGCGTCCCGGCTTTATCACCACTACGCACATTGCACGCTCTTCTCAACACGACGCGCCTCCAATGCCGCCCACACCACTACACACGTGAGCCACACGACGCCCTCGACCATCTACTGCGTCCCAACTGCCCAACTCCCCATCACCAACTCATAAACAACGAAACACAACACCAAACGTCTTACTCATTTGACAACGAACCCCATGTCACCAGGCCACTTGCGCTGGGGTCTCTCCTCGTCGTCTTCCGTCACGGGACGAGCAGAACCGCTCTTCTTGTCACGGAGATCTCACGAGGGGGCCGGGGATAAAGATCGGGATCGGGACAGCGCGGGGCAATCCCATCGGCACTGCGGTCTTGCATACGAGTCCTTTGTGCCTATCTCGCATCTCGTATCTTGCCTAGTGCTTGAAAGCGTACCAAACCTCACCCATAGCTATAACCACGCTGCTCCCAACCAATGACAAGTCAACGGGCCAAGGTACAAGCTAGCAAGCAGCATCACGCGGTGGAGGGTGGGGTAGAGGTGGGAGTCTCCAGTCAAGTCAAGAGAACGTCTTGGTTTTGCGAGGGGTGTCTTCGATCCATCCCATCCCAAGTTACCACGTGTGTGCACACTGGAGGTCGTGTGGGCATGGCTCAACGTGGTGACAGTAGCTGTGGCATGGGGTGGAGTGGACGCTGACACCGGCGTCGGGCGTCGGTGTTAGCGGAAGGACTCAGCGACTGGGTGGGCTTGGGTGGGCTTGGGTGGGCTTGGGTGGGCTTGGTTGGTGTGGACTGGACTTGGCATGCAAGTTGTGATCGTGGTTCACGACCTGGTCTCAATGCGTTGAGGCGGAGCGCTCTCTGGGTGATCCAAGTGTGTTGCAAGAGTGTCGCAGTGATGATTGGGATCGGCGAAAGTGGGTAGTGGTTGGTGTATGGTGCGGATATGTTGTTGGTGTGAATAAATTTCGAGCGCGTAATAAATAAGTGTGGTTGGTTGGTGCGTGGCGAGGCTGGCACGGTATGGGTAAAGTTGTTGTGGTGTAGTGTGTGAGTGTGTGTATTTGTTCTATTTCGTGCTGGTGTGTGCGTTGTGTGGTGAAGTTGTTGTGGGGTGGTTTGTGTTGTGCCGGTGGTGCGGGTGGCGATCGCGTGCCCCTATAGCTCAGTGGTAGAGCACCCGCTTAGTAAGCGGAAGGTCGGTAGTTCGATCCTGCTTGGGGGCATCTCCCTTTGCCACACAAACCTCCTGCGTCCCGGCTTTATCACCACTACGCACATTGCACGCTCTTCTCAACACGACGCGCCTCCAATGCCGCCCACACCACTACACACGTGAGCCACACGACGCCCTCGACCATCTACTGCGTCCCAACTGCCCAACTCCCCATCACCAACTCATAAACAACGAAACACAACACCAAACGTCTTACTCATTTGACAACGAACCCCATGTCACCAGGCCACTTGCGCTGGGGTCTCTCCTCGTCGTCTTCCGTCACGGGACGAGCAGAACCGCTCTTCTTGTCACGGAGATCTCACGAGGGGGCCGGGGATAAAGATCGGGATCGGGACAGCGCGGGGCAATCCCATCGGCACTGCGGTCTTGCATACGAGTCCTTTGTGCCTATCTCGCATCTCGTATCTTGCCTAGTGCTTGAAAGCGTACCAAACCTCACCCATAGCTATAACCACGCTGCTCCCAACCAATGACAAGTCAACGGGCCAAGGTACAAGCTAGCAAGCAGCATCACGCGGTGGAGGGTGGGGTAGAGGTGGGAGTCTCCAGTCAAGTCAAGAGAACGTCTTGGTTTTGCGAGGGGTGTCTTCGATCCATCCCATCCCAAGTTACCACGTGTGTGCACACTGGAGGTCGTGTGGGCATGGCTCAACGTGGTGACAGTAGCTGTGGCATGGGGTGGAGTGGACGCTGACACCGGCGTCGGGCGTCGGTGTTAGCGGAAGGACTCAGCGACTGGGTGGGCTTGGGTGGGCTTGGGTGGGCTTGGTTGGTGTGGACTGGACTTGGCATGCAAGTTGTGATCGTGGTTCACGACCTGGTCACAATGCGTTGAGGCGGAGCGCTCTCTGGGTGATCCAAGTGTGTTGCAAGAGTGTCGCAGTGATGATTGGGATCGGCGAAAGTGGGTAGTGGTTGGTGTATGGTGCGGATATGTTGTTGGTGTGAATAAATTTCGAGCGCGTAATAAATAAGTGTGGTTGGTTGGTGCGTGGCGAGGCTGGCACGGTATGGGTAAAGTTGTTGTGGTGTAGTGTGTGAGTGTGTGTATTTGTTCTATTTCGTGCTGGTGTGTGCGTTGTGTGGTGAAGTTGTTGTGGGGTGGTTTGTGTTGTGCCGGTGGTGCGGGTGGCGATCGCGTGCCCCTATAGCTCAGTGGTAGAGCACCCGCTTAGTAAGCGGAAGGTCGGTAGTTCGATCCTGCTTGGGGGCATCTCCCTTTGCCACGCAAACCTCCTGCGTCCCGGCTTTATCACCACTACGCACATTGCACGCTCTTCTCAACACGACGCGCCTCCAATGCCGCCCACACCACTACACACGTGAGCCACACGACGCCCTCGACCATCTACTGCGTCCCAACTGCCCAACTCCCCATCACCAACTCATAAACAACGAAACACAACACCAAACGTCTTACTCATTTGACAACGAACCCCATGTCACCAGGCCACTTGCGCTGGGGTCTCTCCTCGTCGTCTTCCGTCACGGGACGAGCAGAACCGCTCTTCTTGTCACGGAGATCTCACGAGGGGGCCGGGGATAAAGATCGGGATCGGGACAGCGCGGGGCAATCCCATCGGCACTGCGGTCTTGCATACGAGTCCTTTGTGCCTATCTCGCATCTCGTATCTTGCCTAGTGCTTGAAAGCGTACCAAACCTCACCCATAGCTATAACCACGCTGCTCCCAACCAATGACAAGTCAACGGGCCAAGGTACAAGCTAGCAAGCAGCATCACGCGGTGGAGGGTGGGGTAGAGGTGGGAGTCTCCAGTCAAGTCAAGAGAACGTCTTGGTTTTGCGAGGGGTGTCTTCGATCCATCCCATCCCAAGTTACCACGTGTGTGCACACTGGAGGTCGTGTGGGCATGGCTCAACGTGGTGACAGTAGCTGTGGCATGGGGTGGAGTGGACGCTGACACCGGCGTCGGGCGTCGGTGTTAGCGGAAGGACTCAGCGACTGGGTGGGCTTGGGTGGGCTTGGGTGGGCTTGGTTGGTGTGGACTGGACTTGGCATGCAAGTTGTGATCGTGGTTCACGACCTGGTCTCAATGCGTTGAGGCGGAGCGCTCTCTGGGTGATCCAAGTGTGTTGCAAGAGTGTCGCAGTGATGATTGGGATCGGCGAAAGTGGGTAGTGGTTGGTGTATGGTGCGGATATGTTGTTGGTGTGAATAAATTTCGAGCGCGTAATAAATAAGTGTGGTTGGTTGGTGCGTGGCGAGGCTGGCACGGTATGGGTAAAGTTGTTGTGGTGTAGTGTGTGAGTGTGTGTATTTGTTCTATTTCGTGCTGGTGTGTGCGTTGTGTGGTGAAGTTGTTGTGGGGTGGTTTGTGTTGTGCCGGTGGTGCGGGTGGCGATCGCGTGCCCCTATAGCTCAGTGGTAGAGCACCCGCTTAGTAAGCGGAAGGTCGGTAGTTCGATCCTGCTTGGGGGCATCTCCCTTTGCCACGCAAACCTCCTGCGTCCCGGCTTTATCACCACTACGCACATTGCACGCTCTTCTCAACACGACGCGCCTCCAATGCCGCCCACACCACTACACACGTGAGCCACACGACGCCCTCGACCATCTACTGCGTCCCAACTGCCCAACTCCCCATCACCAACTCATAAACAACGAAACACAACACCAAACGTCTTACTCATTTGACAACGAACCCCATGTCACCAGGCCACTTGCGCTGGGGTCTCTCCTCGTCGTCTTCCGTCACGGGACGAGCAGAACCGCTCTTCTTGTCACGGAGATCTCACGAGGGGGCCGGGGATAAAGATCGGGATCGGGACAGCGCGGGGCAATCCCATCGGCACTGCGGTCTTGCATACGAGTCCTTTGTGCCTATCTCGCATCTCGTATCTTGCCTAGTGCTTGAAAGCGTACCAAACCTCACCCATAGCTATAACCACGCTGCTCCCAACCAATGACAAGTCAACGGGCCAAGGTACAAGCTAGCAAGCAGCATCACGCGGTGGAGGGTGGGGTAGAGGTGGGAGTCTCCAGTCAAGTCAAGAGAACGTCTTGGTTTTGCGAGGGGTGTCTTCGATCCATCCCATCCCAAGTTACCACGTGTGTGCACACTGGAGGTCGTGTGGGCATGGCTCAACGTGGTGACAGTAGCTGTGGCATGGGGTGGAGTGGACGCTGACACCGGCGTCGGGCGTCGGTGTTAGCGGAAGGACTCAGCGACTGGGTGGGCTTGGGTGGGCTTGGGTGGGCTTGGTTGGTGTGGACTGGACTTGGCATGCAAGTTGTGATCGTGGTTCACGACCTGGTCTCAATGCGTTGAGGCGGAGCGCTCTCTGGGTGATCCAAGTGTGTTGCAAGAGTGTCGCAGTGATGATTGGGATCGGCGAAAGTGGGTAGTGGTTGGTGTATGGTGCGGATATGTTGTTGGTGTGAATAAATTTCGAGCGCGTAATAAATAAGTGTGGTTGGTTGGTGCGTGGCGAGGCTGGCACGGTATGGGTAAAGTTGTTGTGGTGTAGTGTGTGAGTGTGTGTATTTGTTCTATTTCGTGCTGGTGTGTGCGTTGTGTGGTGAAGTTGTTGTGGGGTGGTTTGTGTTGTGCCGGTGGTGCGGGTGGCGATCGCGTGCCCCTATAGCTCAGTGGTAGAGCACCCGCTTAGTAAGCGGAAGGTCGGTAGTTCGATCCTGCTTGGGGGCATCTCCCTTTGCCACGCAAACCTCCTGCGTCCCGGCTTTATCACCACTACGCACATTGCACGCTCTTCTCAACACGACGCGCCTCCAATGCCGCCCACACCACTACACACGTGAGCCACACGACGCCCTCGACCATCTACTGCGTCCCAACTGCCCAACTCCCCATCACCAACTCATAAACAACGAAACACAACACCAAACGTCTTACTCATTTGACAACGAACCCCATGTCACCAGGCCACTTGCGCTGGGGTCTCTCCTCGTCGTCTTCCGTCACGGGACGAGCAGAACCGCTCTTCTTGTCACGGAGATCTCACGAGGGGGCCGGGGATAAAGATCGGGATCGGGACAGCGCGGGGCAATCCCATCGGCACTGCGGTCTTGCATACGAGTCCTTTGTGCCTATCTCGCATCTCGTATCTTGCCTAGTGCTTGAAAGCGTACCAAACCTCACCCATAGCTATAACCACGCTGCTCCCAACCAATGACAAGTCAACGGGCCAAGGTACAAGCTAGCAAGCAGCATCACGCGGTGGAGGGTGGGGTAGAGGTGGGAGTCTCCAGTCAAGTCAAGAGAACGTCTTGGTTTTGCGAGGGGTGTCTTCGATCCATCCCATCCCAAGTTACCACGTGTGTGCACACTGGAGGTCGTGTGGGCATGGCTCAACGTGGTGACAGTAGCTGTGGCATGGGGTGGAGTGGACGCTGACACCGGCGTCGGGCGTCGGTGTTAGCGGAAGGACTCAGCGACTGGGTGGGCTTGGGTGGGCTTGGGTGGGCTTGGTTGGTGTGGACTGGACTTGGCATGCAAGTTGTGATCGTGGTTCACGACCTGGTCTCAATGCGTTGAGGCGGAGCGCTCTCTGGGTGATCCAAGTGTGTTGCAAGAGTGTCGCAGTGATGATTGGGATCGGCGAAAGTGGGTAGTGGTTGGTGTATGGTGCGGATATGTTGTTGGTGTGAATAAATTTCGAGCGCGTAATAAATAAGTGTGGTTGGTTGGTGCGTGGCGAGGCTGGCACGGTATGGGTAAAGTTGTTGTGGTGTAGTGTGTGAGTGTGTGTATTTGTTCTATTTCGTGCTGGTGTGTGCGTTGTGTGGTGAAGTTGTTGTGGGGTGGTTTGTGTTGTGCCGGTGGTGCGGGTGGCGATCGCGTGCCCCTATAGCTCAGTGGTAGAGCACCCGCTTAGTAAGCGGAAGGTCGGTAGTTCGATCCTGCTTGGGGGCATCTCCCTTTGCCACGCAAACCTCCTGCGTCCCGGCTTTATCACCACTACGCACATTGCACGCTCTTCTCAACACGACGCGCCTCCAATGCCGCCCACACCACTACACACGTGAGCCACACGACGCCCTCGACCATCTACTGCGTCCCAACTGCCCAACTCCCCATCACCAACTCATAAACAACGAAACACAACACCAAACGTCTTACTCATTTGACAACGAACCCCATGTCGCCAGGCCACTTGCGCTGGGGTCTCTCCTCGTCGTCTTCCGTCACGGGACGAGCAGAACCGCTCTTCTTGTCACGGAGATCTCACGAGGGGGCCGGGGATAAAGATCGGGATCGGGACAGCGCGGGGCAATCCCATCGGCACTGCGGTCTTGCATACGAGTCCTTTGTGCCTATCTCGCATCTCGTATCTTGCCTAGTGCTTGAAAGCGTACCAAACCTCACCCATAGCTATAACCACGCTGCTCCCAACCAATGACAAGTCAACGGGCCAAGGTACAAGCTAGCAAGCAGCATCACGCGGTGGAGGGTGGGGTAGAGGTGGGAGTCTCCAGTCAAGTCAAGAGAACGTCTTGGTTTTGCGAGGGGTGTCTTCGATCCATCCCATCCCAAGTTACCACGTGTGTGCACACTGGAGGTCGTGTGGGCATGGCTCAACGTGGTGACAGTAGCTGTAGCTGTGGCAGTGACACTGTTATCAAATTCGGCCAACTGGGTGATGACAACGTGGTTGGGCTTTTAGGATCAGGTGTAGCAATTCGCAAATTTGGTTCTGGGATGTTGAAGGCAAATCCGAGTAGTCCACCGTGGAGGTGAGTTTGATATGCTCATTGAAAAATATCGCACGCGTGTTGCTGCTGGTCGCGTTGTCGATACCGCTCCAGATGATACTTCGAGTCTGAAAACGTACAACGCGTAGTCCAGTGGTGTAGAGTAACCTCAGCGCAATACAATTCTGTGAAGCAGAACCGCAGAGGTGCGAGCTCCGGCCTGGTGCACTTACCACGCCTGGTACGGGATTACTCGACACGGTGCAGATTTACTCGAGTGGCTACACTAGGTTGACGCGTCGGTGCGGTTTTACTCGATCTGGTGCGGTTTTACTCAATCTGGTGTGTTTTTACTTGACCTGGTACGTTTTTACTCGACCTGGTGCGTTTGTACCAGACTTGGTCCTTTTTTTTACGGAATTTAACCCGACCGGGTACATTTTAATCCGACTCGGTGCAGAACAACCCGGCCCAGGGTACTTTTTTGTTGTGAGTGGGCCATTTTCAGTCTGCCATCATCACAATGGAGAAAAAGCGCGTGTACTCATCAACGCCACTAGAACGAATCAGGGAAATTCTCACGGAGTGGTCTGAGAACCGCCATTGGACTCCTACACAAGCAGCTACACATATTAAACTTCCGAAAGTGACTCTGCTTGGATGGAGATCTAGATACTCTGACCCAGAGCTAAGCCACGTAAATGTTCTGACTGATGTTGGCATTCGGTGCAAAAAGTAGCAGGTCGGGAGTACAAGCTACCTGGATGGGCGTGGCCAATTTTGGATTTTTTGTGGGACAGGCTGGATGCAGGGGATGTTGTAACGCAGAAGGAGTTGCTTGGTCGGTGTCTTCAGGTTCCCGAGTTTGCATCGATGCCCGACAACTCGCAACGTCCATGGATCAGTCCGTCACAGCGCGTTACGAGGGCTCCAGGGACCAGTTTCCAGGTATACTCGCAGAAAAAGAAACTGATACTCTTGGGAAAGAAGGAAGTGCCGCACTAACGTCTCTGCACGGCTTGTGAAGAAACGAAAGCAAGGAAATGCAGAGTTTCCGAGCAAGTTAAGGAAATCCAGTAAATCTGCACCTGGTCCAATTATTTTGAACCAATCAAATACGACGGTGCCCACTGCAGCTTTGACAATTCCAAAATCAAAGTTGAAGCAGCCGCAACCAAAGGTAAAATCCAAGCGCTCGGAGGAGAAGAGTAGCGACAGCGATAGTGATTTCGTACGAAGCGACGAATATCCTAGTTCTGGGGATGAGGAAGAACGGCCCACGGCAGGATGGAAATTGAGGGCAAGAAATCCTAAAAACAACTGAGAACCCAAAGTTTCGCTGACATATCGAGATCTCCAAGACGAGTTGAAAACAATTTACCTCTATCATGAAGACACTGAAAGTTTGAACTCGGGTAAGCCCGACTATCGATTTCCTAATTGCCAAATTTCTCCCGAAAGGCATAATGACTGCATTTGAAACCTCGTTTTTTTTTAAACGTTCGGCGTGCATATGAAGCGAAAAAGTACTCAATCGTGGAGACAATTATTGGCAAGTTCAATCGGAAGAAGTATCGATTCAAAATATTTCTAGCTGGAGACCTCGAACATTGGACTCTCGTCATCGTCGAAAATATTCTGACGACTCCTATCATCCATCATGTGGACGCACAGCCTCCTTGACGGGTATCCACAAGCCTGCTCACATTTTTGAAGTTGTGCAATGGTTCATCAAAGATGTGTTCTCGGAAATCCGCTTTCGTCTGGCATCATGACACTTTCATACCCGACCAAACCAAAACAACAAAATTCCTACACTGCGGTGACTGTTTGCTCCACTACATGTGGAAGATCGAGCGATGTCTCTACAAAAAAAAGATGCTTGTTGACTACATGGAAGGCATTCTCAAGTCAACTTTTAATGAAGCGACAGCGGAAAAGACCCGAGCTGCCATTCAGAAGCAGATCATGGAACTGGCGGAGACTGAATGGGTGAGAAGGATTACAGTAGTCAGTAGGATTGGTCGAGTTAATCTGCATCAACAACCTACATTTTCACCCAATCGCTGTGGTCGGCCAAATGTTTGCCACTGACGGCCGTCTTATGATATGGCCAGTTATCCTGGGAGTGCTCCGTAGGAGTACATACAGACCAACAAAGGCTTATTGATTCAATCTGATAAATCTGATTAATTATTATTTTATACGTCGCAAATATATGAAAGTTACTCATGGTAATTCTGTTCTCAGACACGGTTTCCACAGTTCTATTGCTGTTAGAAGGTTTTGGAATGAATGTTTAGAGGGGTTACAATCCGATTATACAGGATTTTTCGCAAGTACGGTACTTTTTTCAACTGTCAGGGTCGTTTTACATCGATTTTTGGCAACTGAATGTGATGCATTAGAGGGGTATGTAGTTTCATTCTCGATTGAGTGTAGGGTATGCGAACATAAAGGAAATTGAACCCCCTGGATAACCTAGCAAGAAGGGGTGCTATTGTGACGGGAGAACGATATGCAAGAAATCGCAGGATTCAAGGCGTGCGACGAGAGCGTTGATGCGAGAAAACGTAGTTTTCACTATTCTCATTAATGGGTATAGATGGTCTGAGATCAACACAACGCATTGTCGGCTGTGGTTGCCCTGATAATAAGACTTCGTAAAATTGTGTGATATTTGGCATTACGCTGCTCCTTGATCTAAAGGTTCGCGAGGATAGTGCAATCAATGCATCAATATCTCATTGCTTTGCCTTTCACTAGCTACACTACTGGATGACTAACATCGCTAGCTACCCTCGTCGTGGTGTCGCGAGTTCGAGCAATAGACACGCACACGAGCCGAACACGTGAGCCCGAGCGGTTGCCGTAGATCTGCCACAGCTGCTCTAGGTGCACCTCGTTGTCACGCTCGCGCTGACGGAGCTCTTCGCATGTGAGCCCTTCGTACCGCAATGTAGGCAAAATGTGTGAGCCGTTACCAGGTTACCATCGTCTCGCTCGAACTCCCCGAACCAATCAATGGGCAAAAATTCCTCCCTGGGGAGTAAGGGGCCATTGACCGTTTCGGAGAGCATGAGTACGAGAGTCAGTGGTCTGCAACCGTATGGTCGACGCGACGATCGGTTGTGGTGCTGGAGCGAAAATGGAGAATGATATGGGGGCAATCAATGGTGGGTAGTGGGACGCGACAGAGAACAGAGAATTCAGAGATTGATCTTGCCGAGGCTGAATCGTGGAAAGTAGGCTGATTGATTGAGAGGATGAATGCTACAGTCGTAATTTGTGTAGTGCCAAAACAAGGTTATAGTTCCACATGATGGTGATGCAATGAAGTATGTTGTGCCCAACTGTCAGAATCCTAAAAGCTCTAGTGTATGCCCGATGGTCGTGTTAGCTCTCAACGCAGTGGGGATATAGGACCCCTTACGGGCGCAGGTCGCGGGCAAGTAGCTCAGGTACGCCGGGGTGGCTAACGAGGGTAGTGGGGGGAGGCGTGTGTGCTGACGCGCGCGAGGCGTCAGCGCGAAGGCATTCTGTTGGTGGCTCGTGAACAGTGCATCCGCCGGTGGGTATCGAGGTGATTCGCGAGCCTGCGCGCGTTCAGAAGAAGGTTAGTAGCCATCTAAGGAGGTTGGGTGTTTTCCGGTGGGGCAGGGTAATACTTGGTCTAGAAGCTGAGTACTTCACTGTCTAAGTGCACTCCGCCGCTCCACCTACACACCTATAGCGTGCACTCCCAGCCTATCCGATCTCGTTGATTGGCCAGTGGATATGGTCTCATATAGTGAATGTTCCGACATGACTTGATTGTAGTATTGCCAGAACTGACCAATGAATGACACTCTAGAGCGATTCTCCCAATGAATGACATTCTACTTATCATTTTGGCCAATGAACATTGGATAAAGGAGTGGACAAATGGTTCCGACACATTCCGACATAACTTGTCGGAACCGGCCGCGAAATATTGATATCCGTATACAATGGGCGAGTTCTGAAATATTCACTTTCATATTCACCTTGATTCCGACAACTACTAGTAGATGAGCCTCAACGACCTCAAGCCCAGCAACTCGCTCAAGGCGCGCGAGAGCAGTGTGAAGTCCTTCATGCGTTTCTTAGCGGGCGAGGGTGTAGCGTTATCTGCCGTGGATGATGCTGTGCGCACCGATGCGTCTGGTGCCACGCTGATATCCTTGATGGATCGCTTCGGGGTGTACCTTGCGCAGCTGAAGGCAAAGGATGGCAGTGCGCTGAAAAAAAAACTCAGTGGGTCAGTACTTTCGCCAGACGAAGCTCTGGATGCTGGAGCGCTTCCCCCAGTTCTCTAACCTTGTCGACGGCGCACTTCTCGCCAAGGGCCGGATCCTCGAACGCTACAGTGGCATGCGGCCAGGCGGCAAGCTCGTGAAGCAAGCGGCTGCGTGTACGAAACAAGACTTGTATTCACTTCTGAACTACATCTACTCAACGGCCACCACTGCTGTCGACTACCAGGATGCCGCGCTCCTGGCAATGCTGTGGTACCTGTTCGGGCGGGCGTCGGACTTGGCGATGGTCGACAAACAAGGTCTGTCGATCAGCGGTTCGAATGTTCTCTTCGTTCGCTTCTTGCGCATGAAGACCGCCGATGAGCAGGGCTTGACTCTATTCCCCGACGATGGGCCCACGACATGCCCGTTGACGGCGATGGCGATCGCGCTAGCTATGCAGACGGCGCCAAGTCCTCAGCTGCTCCCCCACCTCCCGAAACCCACGCAAATGGATCTTGCGGTCCACGGCCCGCTCGTTCCGCTGGCTACTGTGTTGCAAGGTCGCACTGGCGGCCGAAATCTTCTCGACGAAGCCGCAGGTGCCGCGCCTGCTGACCGTGAGGATCCGCAATTGGACACGCCAGCGCGTACGTCGACCAAGCAGCTTCCCAGCATCCACGCTTACGTCAATCGCGTGCTCAGTCGAGTGTCGGAAGGCGCGAAGATCACCACCACTCTGACGTCGCACTCCTTCCGCCGTGGCGGTGCACAGCACGTCAACGGACACTCTGGTATCTCGCCGCAGTGGATTGCCGATCGCGGGGGCTGGAACATGACGACTACCAACAAGGTGTTCTCGTATATATTCAACACGACGCAGGAAGACCAGAAGGTCGCGAAGGTGCTCAGCGGGCACGACGTGGAAGACCGTGTGAAGGTGGTCGACTTGTCTGCGTTCGACTCAAGCACTCGTGAGTCTGTCGCTGCTCTCCAGCTCGACTTGTTCGACAATTGCATCGGTCTGCAAGACAGCTCCCTCAATGTGAGCACCCAAGTTCTCGATGTCATGCTCGCTCACCTCCTCAAAGCGTTTCCTCAGCATCGTGCCATCAATCCTGCATCACCGTTGGTCACTCGTGTCGAACAGGCAATGAAGCGAGTTGGAGTCGGGCTTGAGCAGCTTCTAGGCTGGTCGGTCCATCTAGGAAAAACAGCAACCACCCCAAGAACAATCAATGATGCACCCGACACCAAGCACCTTCAAATGATTGAGCACCAAGCTGCTGTCATTGACCAGTCAATCGACGTCGCGAGAACACAAGCTGAGCGACTGAAAGACATCGAGACAAAGATCGGTGTCGAGAACAACGAAACGGAACTTGGAATCTCACTAAAGCGACCGAGAGATGAGTCAGAAGCGATAAACACACCGAAGCGTCGCAAGCGCAAGAGTACAAACCTGTGGGAGACGTGGTACGCGTGGTTCGCTTGTCAGGCATATGCGACCGAGACAGATCGGCAGTGGAAGTCGACCATGCGCAGATGCGTCGCGTACATGCAGCTGTTCGCTGAATCTCTCGAACTTGATTTGAGCGACGACAGCTTCCGCGAACAAGTCCTCGAGACCGGTAAACAAGTCGCTGCAAAAGCGCAGCTGTTCCTGGCGCGCCATGCAATCACGTGCGCATCAACCGGTGCGGTTGAGAAGAAGTTCCGGGAACTGCACAAAGCTGGCAAACTCAACGACTTGATAATCGACTACGATGCTCGCGTCCTTGCGGGGCTAATACGTGACCCGACGCCGCAGGCTCACAAGCCAGACCGCTTGAAGCTCTCGCCCACATCGCCGGCCACGCGTGATGACGCTGACTCGACTGTACACCAAGGCTAACATCCCGCCAAAGTTACCAACAGTTTTGCAGGTGCCTCGTGGGTTTTCGAGCAAGGTGTCGGCTTCATCTTCAACTGAATAAAACAAACAAAGAAACAGACAGGTTGCCAAAAATTCACCTCCCATTTCCCTTTACCATGCTGCCACAGCCACTTTCGAACTTGGCACCGAACGCCAACACGATGCCGATCCAGCGAACGACCCAAAACGATATCTGCTCCCTCAAGGAGTTCAAAGCCTACGCGGTTCAAGCGATTCGTAAAATCAGCACCAAAACCCGAAAATTCTATTTGGAAGATGACACTGTGCGCCACCTGCGCCACAGCATGATCCTAACAGTGGCCTCCAAGCAGCACTTACCTGAGGCCGTCCGCGCTATGATGACAGCGATCACCGACAAGATCGAGGCCGTGAAGACCACGACACGCATCCGCAAAGCGCACGTGCAGGACTGGTTGGTCGATGACGACGAGGCGGAGTGGGTTTGCGACCAGCCGTTGACTGAGAGACCGCTCTTCGGCGTTCGCCGCATTTTCGACCGCAAGCGTGTCGACGGTGTAACTTACTATCTGGTTGACTGGGAACCCACGTGGGAAACCCGCAGCGACGTTGGAAGCACCCTGATCGCAACGTTCGAGAAGGAACGCCGTGCGCTAGTCCGCCGAACGTATATCGAAGACGAAGCTGTAGAGGCAGGCAAATAATCAATACAAAAAGGCAGTGGCTCGCTCAATCGAATCTATTCACATTAAAAAATCGCTTTTTGATCGAATGCACACCAAAGCTAACATCCCGAAGGAACGCCAAGGTTAACAGCACTTTCTCAAGCGGTTAAATCGCAGATTAGTATAACGTTACCAACAATGCAAGCGGCAGTCATTCATACAGACCTCTTGTTGTACCTTGCATGTCGCTGGAACGCCGTCAGGAACAGGTAAAAGACGCCTGGCGGAATCGAACTGCCGCCCGCGGTTGGCCGCGCGCGCAATCCTGCAGGCGCCACATCACTTCGCTCGACCGGTGGTTGACTTGTGCGCTGGAAGGAAAAAATCCTGAATGATCGATGCACGCAGTGACTGTCGCCACTGAATCACACGCCCTTCCTTCACTGGTCAGCACAAAATTTGAGCAGCCAATCATATCTATTTTTTTCAACTTGTCATCGCTGTCTTGTGTTCTGATTGGCAATGGGTAAAAGCAAGACCACGTTTGGATGGCACAATCTCAAAGAATGACGGTGACTACCAGGAATGATCTTCAGTTTGGTAGCTGTCGGAATCGATTGTCGGAACGAACCGACGTGTCGGAATGTGCATGGTATGGAGCCCCAATCAATATGACATTGGATTGTTCCAAAACCCTCAACCAAATCACTTTCAACCAATCACATCCATTCGTTGCAGTTGGTTGGTTGCATCGTATCATGTACTGGTTTAGGTGACTGAACTCCTGTTTCAACAGCGAAGAGACACAAACCGATCATGGGGCGTGGCCATCTTCGTGGAGACCAACGCGAGTTGCTCGGGGGCTTCCATGAATCCGCCCAACCCTTCCAGCCTCGTGATGTACGAAAAAGATGGAGAGTTGGAGGCATCATTTCCGTGGTTCGTCGCGTAAGCACACTACACAAGATGGACCGCACGGACTATTTGCTACGTAGGCTTGTACTCAAGCTCTACTGGGGGATCTTGAAGCGGGCTTTCGGACAATGGGTGCGCGTATGTCGTTCCTTGGCTCGCCTTACTCGGCGCCTAGACGATTTGCTCAGCAGCACAATGACGCGCGATCTATTCAGAAAGTGGAGGCAGAGAACACTCACCCAACGTCTAGAAGAGGAGGCAGCAACGCACCTGCAGGTGATCTTGTCGCGGAAGACTGAGGAGCTCAATGAGCGACGCGTCAGGTGCTTAAATCGCGCGCGTTTAGTTAAATGCTGGGCCCACTGGAAGATCTGGTTTCGACACCAACGATGTAAGCGATGGCACAGAGGAGTGTTAATTGCCACACGCAAGGTCTTCATCGAATGGAAAAGAATCTACGTCAATTCAAAGGATTGCCACGAGATGGACATTACAATGGCGAAAGCTGTCCTGCGGTGTCTCGTGGAGGACGCGATTACGCTGTGCTGGTGGAGAGAGAACCTCCACAAAGCAAGACCTCGGAGAATACAAGCAGTGCTTGAACAGCAAACCAGGCGAGCCGAGCGACAGCGATTGTATGATGTAATAAGCCGGTGGAAAGCTCTGCTTTCATATGAGGATCGAACAACTCCACAGATCGAACTACCAGCAACATGCATGGCAACCAATCTAACATTTCCACAGAAAATTTCTGCGAACTATCGAAGGGAGAGACAACAAGAACGTGCCCAGCGCCCGAAGATCGTACACCGACCAAGATGGCGCTGATTCATCAGTAGTCGAGGGTTATCGTTTAAACACGTTAGACATTATCCCAGGTCCCCATTTGACCCACTGAGCAGGATGACCGCTACAACCCCAACATTGACGGAAGTCATAGCCCCTAAAAGCACGTGCATGAATACTCGCAGTCGTCGCCCCTCGTCACCTATCGCCTCGTACAGCGGTACCTCATGAACCCCCTCGACAACACTCGCAATGTAATCGAAAACGAGGCCGGTGCCCAGTTGCACCAGTGCACTGACAACTTGGTGACGGATCTGATTCGCGTCGTTTCGCATCGAATACATCGCGTGGTTAGTTAGCAAGCACAGAACTGCCATCGCCAGGCCAATCGAGATATACTCGCCGTGCATATCAGCATATACCTCGGCAGCATGCAGGCGCAACTTGTGGTTTTTCCAGTCAAGAAACTGCGAGTACTCAGCGCGGGCGAGTGCGACATCACGCGCGGCGATTTTGGAGTTGACGCGTCTTAGGATTCGTTGCATACCTCTTGAGTGATTTAACCGACTCTTGATCGTGTGACGAAGTCGCAGAATCTTTGCCAGGCGGAAAACGATCTTGCACACGACAATGATGAAGGAGTTCGTGAAGACTGAGGACGATGAGTCGGAGCGGCCGAGGCCGATCTGGACGAAAACCATTCGTATCTGTGCGTCAATCATGACGGTCGGCAGTGTCATCACCATATGTGTGGTGCGTGCAGACGGCTTGCGTGGGGGACTGAGAAATAGATGCTTAGTCGCTTCTTGGATTGCGATCTTGAGGGTGAGACTGAAGGCAGCAAACAGCGAGATCTGCCACTTGTGCGTGAGATGGAGAGCGAACGACAGATGCAGGTAAGAAAACATTACCCCGACACATGTAATTGTGAAGCCACGATAGTCTCTCACGAGTTTTTCGAAAAGCGTCTTCGAATTGGCGCGAGGTATGATGCTCATGGTTGAGAGACGGCGCAATGGGGAGACCCCGAGCGGTGAAACGACGGCTGCGCTATTGTCTAGCGCCGCGCCAATTATCTCTAGCGATTGCCCTGGCGTCGGTGGGCGGGGTTCAGGGTTGCGACGGTTGCTTGATGGCTCGAGCTTCAATCGTTCGAGCATACGCCGGCGGATTTGGCGCGCGTGGTGCACGACGTAATCGATGTAAAACCCAGCGACAAATAGAAGGATGAGAATCTGGGCGTGATAGATTCGCTCGTACTTGGTTCGTGCGTGGTCGAGAGCAGCCATGACACCAGTACCAGTAGTAATTGCGAGTACCACGAGGTGAAGAACTACGCGAATATAGCTCGCGAATGTGCGCACGAAGGAATTGCGCATCGTCCTGTGGATGGTGACAAGTCGGTCGGCGAGAATGCAACTACTGACAATCGCGTGACTCAGACAAATGAACCCCACAAAATGCGAACCGAGAGCGGTCGTGAACAGAAGCGAGTCGGACGAGGAGAGTGCGTGGGTGGAATTTCGTGGGGAGGAAAGCATAGGCGCGATCGGTGAGCCGACAGCGTAGATATACACTACCAGCCACGCAACGAGAACACTCGAGATTGTATTGGATACTACGATCCACATCACGAAGACACCGTCGATCCATGGCTTCTCGGTGAGAATGTTGCGCTTTACGAGCTGTAACTCCTTCCAAAGCTCGCCCACCGTACTTTGCTGGTGTCGCAAGTTCGATTTACTGATTCGTCGCTTGAGACCACCAAGTAAGCTGCGGTTTGACGTTGAAAAAGTGCTCTCGGTGGGGCCCATGCGACTGTTGCGATCGTCTCGATCAGGTTCTTCTGGGTCCGGGATGACTTCAGCTGGATCTCGAGCGCGAGGGACAACTCCCACCTCACATACAGAGCTACGGGACGTGAAGTTGCTGCTGTTGGTGGAGATTAAGTTGCGGTTGGTCCAAAACAACAACGACGATCGCCGTCGGCTATCACCGATTTCTTCGACGACATGACCAGGTGGCTGCGGCACGATCACCTGAGATACTGATACTCCCATTGCACAAAATTGAGTTCACTGTCTTTCTGACGAGACCATGCGGGAACAAAATGTCGTCGCTCGTTTGATACAATCCAAGACACAAGGAGACGGAAGCCGTCGCTGAGCTGCCTGGGATCTCGTGTGCACGAGTCTATGAACTAACTTCCCCTCTCGAGGAAGAGAGCTGAAAATAAGCTGGGTTCAGGGCTATTTTGGTTGTTTGACTGGTTAAGTTTTTTGCACACGTAGCACTTCCACGTTGGGCATTCAGATAGCGCACGACTGCAGGAGACACGAATGCACGATCCCGTTCGTTCTTGAGGCTCAGAGCCGGCAACGAGAAGCGGGATTAGTTGTCGTTTGCATCAATGGTTGTGGGTATATCAGAAAACGACTCCAGTAAAATGTCTTCGTGGGTGGGAAGTTCAAAACGATACGGTGCTTGTAAAGCAGAAGTGGTAAACGTTTAGATAGCTTAGTGGAGGGGAAGGGGGAAGGGGGGGGGGGGGGGGGGGGGGTCTGGTATGTCTCGATCTATTATGGTTCACTCTCGCCAATACGAAGGAAGCCCGAGGGATTCTGCTCCTCCGAGACAATCGAGAATTTTGAAACTGTGCTCCGAACGTGGGTCGTTGACCCTACAATGGTGACAGAGTTGCACTCCACTATTCGAGATTGCAAATAAAAAATTCACGAAGACCGCGAACAGCTTGCACATCAATCACACCAACTCTCTTGCCTAATCAACCCAAAACAACAAGCGAGGTGGTGGAGTGAAATGAGTTGAACTTGGAGAACAAATAGCAAGCTGTCCGAACACCACCAGCGCAGCCTCTGAGACTTTCGAAGTTAATCTCAAGTTGGTGGTGACGAGGTGAAGGCAAAAATTCTGTTGCTGCCCAGTGAAGATCCAAAAGGCACAAGAACAACTTGGCTTTTCGGACGAGATCGCCGCAGCTTCAATAGTGGCCGAGATTGTCGCTGCTCTCAGGTGTGCCGGAGTCATTCTCGGCCTCTCCTAATGTCACAAACTCTCGCAGTGTCTATGTCCTGGGCTGCACATGAACGGTACCACCATATGTTAAGGTTAGGTACAATCTGTGGTTCGAAGTGTACGTATGTGGTTTTAGACAGCTGGAGATCTCTAAATATCGAGAAAGTGAATCAATTTTGATTTTATAGTGGACTTGACAGCGAGCGACCCTCACAAACTTTCACCAACTATCACCAATATTTACAAACTTTCACGAACCTTCAGATACTTTCAGGTGGATCGATCACAAACTTCACAAACCCGCACAGACTTTCACATACTTTCACAAACATCGACATAAAGTTACTACGAGAGCATTATCGACGGCGAGCAACGTTGTCGATATTACACTTTTCGACGTCGACAATAGTCATCTTGAAAAAGGATTGAAGTCATTACTATTCGGTTCATGTTACTTGGTGCTTAAAAAGGCACTAAGGGCCTTCCATACGGTTGATAGCTCCGTGAATCGCAGTAAGGCGAGGTCCGTTTCGTAGTACTCGCAGACGAGGCCTCGCTGTAGTGCACTGAGCATGAAGTCGTCATTTTTCGCCCCGGTTTACATCTCCAGGAGCCAAGTTGTTTAGTACAACGCATGAGCCGCCGCCCCGCTGTGGCACACCCGCGAACTTTGACTGTGTCATGGCCGGCTTAGTTGTCAAAAGTCGCGCGAAACACGAGTCGATAAGCCTCTCCATGGTTGTGTAGTTGGGCTCTTGTCTGAGTGGATCGTACATCACGTAGCTGCACCTTTTGAAGTCAAGCAGCACTGCACACCAGTACCGATATGGTTCCTCCACGAACCCTGGGCAGTAGATGATGGAATCGGGAGTTCTGTTGTCGACGACGGCGGTGATTAACTCGAATCGTCGCTCTTGTCTGGCCATAGTCAGCACAATTGGATCGAGAACCATCGCACGAATCGTTGCCTTCGTGCATACTGTCCTCGCAACGAGACGGACGCAGTCGTCGCACAGCCACGCTCCTCCGACAAATCTGCACAGACTAAGAAAGTGTATCGAAGGCGCACCCGATCCAACCGTGTCAATCATGTTGAGAAGCGGGATTTTCTCGAGTATATCTTGCCTCACCTCTTCGTTTTCTGTGTCGGCCTCCTCGAATTTTAGCTCCTCCAGCCACTTGATCAGGGCGTTTGCCCTCCGACTTGTGTCATACAGCATGTTTCTCGACGGGCGCTTTCGTCTCTTCCATCAAGCCTCTCTTCTTTGCCTTCGCCGCAGTCACGCTTGTACGGGGTCGACCGCCGGGCTTCGAGCTTTCGTTGAATCTCCTCTTAGGTTCTGTACTTGGAACGCCCGACGAAGACGCTTCAGCTTCGGACTCGACGAGGCCCGGCGTCTTTTCACGGCGCACTTGTTGCTCGAGCTTCTCGAGTGTGAGCATCCAGGAAGCAAACGACTTGCTACCCTTGTCGGATAACCCTTCCGCAATTCGTTGGCACACTCGGAACGCCTTCTTGTACTTCTCGTTTGTGGTAAGCGGGCGATCCTCTGTTGATATTGTAGTGTGCCACCCAGGGACAGACGACGCTGCCTGGTTCCTCGCACAGCTTGTCCAGGATTGTGTCGACCACAGCTTGTCCTGGATAGAGTGGTCATCAGCTTCACCTGTTCTCTCACTTCGAGACCTCGCGATCATATTCGCAACATCCTTCGACGTTACCGGGATCCCAGTTTCCTGGTGAATAAAATGGGCAATCTTCTGCTTCTTCGCACCACCTACGAGTCACTAGTGAGCCATAGTCTGTCACAGAAAACACGAGCCCGACTAACCCCAAGCCATCCTCTCCACCATCGCCTTGGTAGCTTTGTCATCAATGCGTCTGTTCTCCGCGTACGTGAACTTGAACTGTCCCCCCAGAGGATGATTGTGGTCAATCTTGTGCGACTTGACTTCCACGTAGTACGAGTCGTCCTTGTGACACAAGGCGACCGTCAACGCAGCAGAGCACTTCGTGCCACGGACAGTATGATTCGATCGCTTGCCGGTTCCACGCGAGGGAGTATTCCAACCATGCGTGCAAATCAGCGTACGATGATAGTACACTAGACTTTCATCGAACAGAAATGGCTTCGTGCCGGCAGCTCGAGCTGACTCCACCCGCTTCGTATTTCGGGTCTTGACCGAGATCGACGAGCGCTGGCGGTACTCCTGGTGCGTATCTTCTTGGTACTCGTCGAACGCTTTGTCAAACGCCGCCCAGTCGTCGAACTTTCCCTCAAATGGACGGAGGCGAGTGACTATACGTATACTAGTAAAAGACCGAGTTGTCAGAGTCCACGGAACAATCCGACGCACCATTCTTCTGCTCTGCAGTCATCTCCTCCGTCGTCTCTTCGCTCGCGCCGTCTTCCGCGCGCACGTCGTCATCTCCCTCCAGCAGATCCGCATCGTGCGGTCTCTCCATGGTCAGTTGGTTGTCTTGCAGCGTTCCGATATTTGGTCCCAAATTCCACAATTTCATATTTCTGAAATCCGTTTTGTACGAATTGGGCTAGGTTAACGAACAGTGAGTGGTGCGAAAGTTTGTGACAACAGCCACTCCCATCGTTCTCTCCAGTTCCGCGCTGACTGGAAGGAGTCTGGTTAGTTACTAGGAAACAAGACCGAGACACGAAGGCTTTGAATCAAAAGCCGCTGCGCCTCGGTCTCGTTGGTACCAAAGCTTGCTATTACCATGCTCGACTGGACTGAAACTGGACACCGCTTGAACCAACTTGTGACTGTTCAACAAACGCAACTTCAACTCAGTTTCCAATACAGTGCAGGTATCGGATATGGGAGCCTCTGAACATTTGGATCGTCTGGGAAATCCCCACCCAATGTCGCTGGCTGAGTGTTCAGGATGAGAGGTCTGTGTTGTGCTTCTCAGGCCACATGCGAACTCTCGATGCTGCCAACCGTCGCTCGCTGCCCTTTCAGAGTCAAGACTCGGACCAAAGACGAGAGTCTTCGATCCTCGTCAAGAAGAGGCACAACGCTGTCGCGTTCTCAGATGAAACGCTCGAAGTGAACTGGTGCGTATGCGCCTGCTGGGTGCGACAGCATTTGCGGGCGCTCTCCCTGGAATGTTCACAGAGAACACCGCGTCTGCTTCGGACCAGTCATTGCTCATTGGCTATGAAGAGCCCATGATCATTCTCCGACCACAGCGCGAACACACTGGAGGCACGACCTTGAATGATGTGATCTCCAGTGGCCAGGTGGTGAGTTTTTGCGGTTGGTGAGCGCCCGTACAGGTATCTTTCGTGCTGCTCAACAGAGCTTCTCAGTCTCCATTTCTTCAGCTCGAGCAAAAGCCACTCCAGATTCGACCATCATGCTCCTGTTCTTATTGGCGACAGCCACGCTGTTTGCGACCACCTCCGGTGGTCAGTCGGCACCAATGCAGGTTTCCAGTGGCCTCTTCAGTCTTCCGTCAACTACCTGTGACTGCAATGTGGTCCAGCCATCGACCCGAACGCAAGCTATTGCATTAGCGTCGACCATGATCCATAACGAGGCTCGCAACAAGACACTCACGAATTCCAATGGAACAATCGAGATCTTTCCGTTGAATGTTGGCCCAGTCTACCGTACAACACCTGGCCAAGAGCTGTATGTTGGAGACCTCATGAAGCAGGGCGTGATGCTACAGAAACTCGACAATGTGTTCTCCGACCAGATCCGCAACGTGACACGTGACAACCTTACGCAGCTCAAGCAGAGCAAGGGCAACCTCACTTACGCCGACTACGCCGATACGTACGCCCTGCTTGAAGCCAAGGGGCTCATCGCCAAACCCCTTTGCCTCAATAATAGTGACGAAGTTTTTGGAGCGGTGCGACTAGGCTTTCGAGGCCACAACCTGAAGCTTGTGGAGCACAAAGACGAAACATACAAGAACGATTTAAAGAAGGCTGCCACGCCCTCAATCGTCAAGCGCGTATGTGGCAAGCCGTCGCTCGATGCTGCACTGGTGCAAAACGCTATCTTCGTCTCGGATTTCTCCAATACAACGCGATACAACGACGACAAGAGCCCACTCGATAAATATGGCGTCGAGACTCGCGGCTACTTTTGCTTCAATGCCGATCGCCAGCTCTTCCTGCCACTCGCAATCGCAATTGTGGACACGGGGCTTGTCTACACGCGAGACGATTCCCCTGGCGAGTGGCAGTTCGCCAAGATGGCACTGGACGCGATGGAGCTCAACTTCCAGCAGATGCGGCACCTTGTCGAGGTGCACATGGTGCTAATCCCAGTCGAAGTCGAACTGATGCGCACGGTAGCGACCACGCACCCGATTTACCAGCTTCTCAAGTATCATTTTCTCGCGAACTTCATACTTGAAGTGCGTGGGGGACAGATCCTTCTCGAGTTGAACTCGCCTTATGACAAGACGCTCTCGTACGGTGCACGGGGTTCCCTCCGGTTCTTGATGGACGAATTCCGCAACGTGAACGTGAGCGAGACAGCACCGGAAGAGTTCACACGCCGTGGGCTCTCGCACGTTCCAATCAACCGACTCACTAAGTACGGGCTCAAATACTTCAACATTCTCGGCGAGTTCGTCCACGAGTACGTCGCTGTGTACTACCACAGCGACAGCGATGTTGCTGCTGACTGCGAGCTTCAGAACTGGGCCAAGAACATGCAGGCGATTCTGGAAATCCGCGGCTTCCCGGCAAAGTTCGACTCACGCGCGCAGCTGGAACGCCTTGTCACGCAGTTCATCTTCCAGAACGCGATCAAACACCACTTCATGAACGGACTCATCTCGTGGCACAGCACGGCGGCGCCATTCAGCACGCCTTCGCTCTGGAACAAGGCCAAGGGACTGCCGAAGCACAAGGGCGAGGCCGTGAATCCGCTCGACTACGCGATGCCACCGGAGATCGTGCCGGAGCTGTCGTACATGGCCTCCAAGTTCTTGCGCCCGCTGCCGCGTGAGGTGACGCTGCTCGACGTGTATAAAAACACGACGTTTGAGGCTCAGCTGCAGCTTGAGCCGGCGATCAAGAAGCTGCGTGCAGACATGGAGGCCATGGAGACTTTCGTGGTGGCCGAGGAGACGAAGATGGCCGTGCCGCTCGACTTCTTCCGGCCGTCCAAGCTCCCGTACTTCTCCTTCATCTAAATTAGCTTCTTCGCCACGTCGCATACGTACCTCTGTGCGACGTGGTGTGATTACGGAGCTCGTCGACCAGCTGGCTAGACTAATAATTACCTCCATCTTTCAAAAGTAGGTGATATCACCAATTCGAGTAGTATACAAAAAACAAGTCATGCATCAAAACAAGGTGAGCTCCATCTCGCGACCGTGATTACCCTTTGTCAAACGGAGTGTTGGTCTCGAGGGGACTTCGACTTGTCTCCGAGCCGATCCCAAGAGCCACACACAACCGAACAAGCCTCGCCTCCCACCGACGCCCCCCGCCCTCCCCCGCCTCGCCATGCTGCTCCGCGCCTCCACCCAGAGCCTGCGGCTGCGCGCCGCCGCGCACTCGCGCTCGCATCTGCTCGGCCGCGGCCTCTCCACCGCCAGCAACGCCAGCGCCTTGGACAAGGTCGCCGCCACCGCAGCAGCACACGCGGACGACGAGCCGGTCGACCACTCGTCCAACTACCAGCTCGTGATCGTGGGCACGGGATGGGCCGGCTACGACATGCTCACCGAGTGCAAGAAGCACCGCAAGGACATCGAAGCGGTCGTCGGGCGACCTCTGGACGTGGTCGTTATCTCCAAGCGCAACGTAAGCTCCACTTGTACCTTTACATCTCTCTCGACTATGGAACTCATATCTCATCCGTTTTTGCGTATTGCAGCACTTTTTGTACACCCCACTGCTCGCGAGCACCACTGTTGGGACGCTCGAGTTCCGTTCAATCATTGAGCCGCTACGCGACACAATGTTCCGCCACGAAAACGATTTCCATGTTGCTTCGGTCAAAAACATTGATGCAGAAAAGAAGACTGTCCGCGTGACCAGTGAAATCAATGCACGGGAATATGATGTCAAGTACGACGCGTTGGTGCTAGCGTGTGGCGCCCGCCCTATGACTTTCGGCCTTCCTGGTGTTCAAGAGCACGCGTTCTTCTTGAAAGAAGTGCACCACGCACGAGCAATCCGCAACAAAATCCTCGAGAATTTCGAACTCGCCACCCAACCTGGCGTGACTGCAGCTGAGAAGCGACAACTGCTGCATTTCGTTGTCGTTGGTGGCGGACCGACGGGAATCGAGTTTTGTGCCGAGCTCTACGATTTCTTGCAGCAAGACCTCGTTCACATCTACCCGCAGACGTCAAAGTACTTGTGTGTGACGCTCGTAGACTCGGGCGATATTCTGACGGGATTCGATGTCTACCTGCGCGAGTTTGCGCTTAAGAAGATCACTTCGCGCAAGAACATGAGGATTGTCAAGAAAAACTGCGCAGAGGTGGCCAAGGATAGTGTCACTCTGAACGATGGCGAGAAGATCCCGTGCGGGATGGTCGTGTGGACGGCCGGTGTCGGGCCCAACGAACTGACGAAGTCTCTGCCTTTTGCGAAAAGCAAGCGTGGGAACATCCTCACGAACGAGTACTGTCAAGTGCTAGGCGTTCCCGAGGTCGAAGAAAAGGCGCCGTTCGGCATGCCGCTCCGCTCGAATGTGTTCTCTATCGGTGACTGTGCCGAGATTGAGAACTACTTGCTTCCTGCTACGGCTCAGAAGGCCTCGACGCAGGCGGACTACTTGACCAACATCTTGCGGGGGCAGCAACCGGAGCCGGCACTCCCGTACCGATTCAAGAGCAAGGGCATGATGGCGTACCTAGGCTCGTACGAAGGACTGTTCGAACTGAAGAAGCCGAGAGAGAACAAGGCGCTCGCAAAGCTCCACGGGTGGCGAGCGTGGTTCCTCTGGCGCAGCGCGTACCTCACGAAGCTCGGCAGCTGGCGCCTGCGCATGCAAGTGCCTCTGGACTGGCTTAAGGCGCTCGTGGTCGGTCGCGATGTCTCGCGCTTCTAGAGCCGCACGTTGTTGCACTTTAGGCTGGTCTAGTACCATTTGGGTGGTGCAGTGCTGCTCAATTTAACCCAATCAAAACTAATAGATTTTAAGATGACTCTTTATTGGATTGAAAATGATCCCATCTGACTTGCGGTTGTATTTATGACCAATGGATGTTACTCTTTCAAACCTATGAGCTCGAGGTACAGCTCAAAGTTGTGGTGCTTCGCTTGACTTCGTGAGCAGCTCACACACAGCCCACACAGTGACGTCGACTGGAAGCGAGCGCCAGGATGCAGCGCGCGGCGATCGGATGCGCGGCCAGAGCGCCCACAGCGGCGCGCGCGCTCAGCAGCACGGCGGCGCCTCAGGTGAAGGTGACCAAGACGGAGCGCGGCTCGCGACTCGCCGAACTGCGCGAGCGTCTCGCGGCCGAAGCCCAGCAAGGCCCCGCGTTCACGGACCTCGCGCTGACGCTCAAGGACTTTGCTTTCGATGAAGACGCCTCGAGCGCGTCGGTCAAGCCGTCTCGCAAGCCAAACGCCTCGAACCGCAAGCCGAGCTGGCTCAAGGCGCAGCCCACGCAGGGGCCGAACTACGAGCGCTTGAAAGAGACGGTGCGCGGGCTTGGGCTCGCGACGGTGTGCGAAGAAGCCAAGTGCCCGAACATCGGCGAGTGCTGGGGCGGAGGCAAGGACGGCATCGCCACCGCGACCATCATGCTGATGGGAGACACGTGCACGCGCGGCTGCAGTTTCTGCGCGATCAAGACCAGCAAGAAGCCCGCGCCGCTGGACCCCGAGGAGCCGCAAAAGGTCGCGACGGCGATTTCCCAGTGGGGTCTCGACTACATTGTGTTCACCAGTGTCGATCGCGATGATTACCCCGACTTTGGCGCTGACCACTTCGCGAAGACCGTGCGCCTGCTTCGAGAGAAGCTGCCCGAGATTATGATCGAGTGCCTCACGCCAGACTTCTCGGGAAACAAGGAGCTCATCGACAAGGTCGCCAAGTCCGGACTCGATGTCTTTGCCCACAACGTTGAGACTGTCGAGCGCCTCCAGCGTCGTGTCCGTGACTACCGTGCGAACTACAAGCAGTCGCTCTTCGTGCTGGAGCAGGCCAAGGCAAGCGTGCCAACGATGGTGACCAAGACCTCGCTCATGCTTGGCGTCGGCGAGCGCAACGAAGACATTCTTCAGACTCTGAAGGATCTGCGCAACTCGGGTGTTGATGTGGTCACGTTCGGACAGTACCTTCGACCAAGCACCAAGCACATGCCCGTGAAGGAGTACGTCACCCCAGAGGCCTTCGCTGAGTGGCAGAAGGTTGCCGAACAAATGGGCTTCCTGTACGTGGCCAGCGGGCCCATGGTCCGATCTAGTTACAAGGCTGGCGAGTTCTTCATGAAGAATTTGCTGAAGAACCGAAAGCAGGCCGTGGCTTAAGACGCGTGAGCGGGCTCACCTCACCTCGGCAAGTGAGATGTCGCTTCCCCCGTCGCAGTGTACCTGAAACAACTCTATCCCATAGGGACCCCGCTTTGGTCGTGACAATTCATGTATCTTTATTGCTTTGAAATCCCCTGAACGATGGCAGCAGTGAGCATGGTCTTGACGACGCCATTGCAGGCGTCAGTACACAAATCGACCGCCTCTTGCAGCTGCTCGTGCTGCAGTCTCCCGGACTGGAGCATGTGTGTCATTCTACCAACTGAGGGCATGAAGGCCAGCACAACCGTGCCTTCACCCTGGCGCTCTTCTTCTCTCGACGGGTCCAGCACGACGCGCGAGTCGATGACGCCGGCACTGGAAGCCGTCACGATGTCGTACATCTCGACGGCCGCGTCGACGAGCGCGAGCGAGGCGCAGTTGATGGCGGCTGCGAGCTCTCCTCCGTCGCTTTCGAGGACGACGACGTAGATGGAGACGACGCATTTTGGGAGCTTGGAGAGGATCACGGCGGGCGACAGTGCCTGCGTGAGGATGGAGGAGAACTCGAGCTCGTCGTCGTCCTGGCCGCGCTCGCGGCGGCTGTCGGCGTCGGCGAACGGCGCGAACTTGACGTCGCAGACGAGCTGTCCGTCCTGGCTGAACTCGCGGTTGCTACGCGTGTCGTTGCGCGGGCCGTAGACGGCGCCGAGCACGCGCGTGCGGTGGAACTCGACGTACGCCGAGCCCGTGGCGCCGCTCACGACGCCGAGCTTCATGAACGTCGGGCGCAGGTCGTCGGGCGTGGTGCGTAGACGGTCCAGCCGCCGCGCCGCGTCGAGCAGCGTGGCCTCGGCGCCATCGCGCGGCGGCGCCGTGGTCGGGAAGTAGCAGTTCTGCATCGCTCGACGTCTCCTCCAATGCGTGCATTTGGGTGCCCCACCAGAATGCATATGATGTACACCACATCAAAATAGGACCCAATGGATCCTCAAATAGGGTTCACCTACCTGACTTCAGGACGCCCCAGGCCGCCCCCTCTTCCAAGACCGTGTGGCGAAGGGAGATCCCTCGCTCATGGCCAAGGACAAGAGCGGCGACGTGGCCATGGCCGACGCCGGCGCCGCCGAGATCTTCAGCGTGCCGAGTGAGTAGTGGCCTTTCTATGCGATCACAGGGCGGCTCTCGGGCTCTCGGACTCACTTTCGACGCGCGCAGTTCTCGAGACCGTCAAGGCCGCGCAGCTGCAGAACGGCCTGCGCCACCGCGACTTCCAGCGCTACCGCCAGTACTGCGCGCGCCGCCTGCGCCGCATCCGCAAGTCGACCAAGTTCACGCACGGCAAGGGAAAGGCCTTTCTCAACAAGAAAGTCGACGCAGAGACGGCCACCGAGGCGCGGTGCGTCGAATAGACGGATAGAATGGACTGGATCGCCGAGCGCCGACTCACGGCGACTTGTTGTTGTGTGTGTCTGCAGCCTGCTCTACATCCCGCTCTACAATGCCGAGCGCGCCTGGAGCTTCGCGATGCAGCTCAAGGAGGACGACAACCTCGAGAAGATGGAGCACGGCGACGAGGCCAACTCGCGCATCAAGTTCCACTTGACCGGTCGTCTCCGCAAGGCGGCCGAGTGGAGCCAGCGACTCGCCGAGATCTGCGCGCAGAAGGCCGACGCGTACGTGGACGAGTGTGCTGTCAATCTGAGGAGCGAGCTGCTGACGTGTTGATTGGGTGATATCTAGCCGAACGAGTCTGGAGGCCGAGGCGTATGCTGCGTACATGCTGGGTAACCTGGCCTTCCACCGCGAGGAGCACGAGCGCGCGCTCGAAAAGTTCGGCACGGCGCGCCGCATCTACTCGGACCTCTCGCAGGTCGGCACGCTGTCGCAGAAAGAGTTGTTCCGCAGCTCTGTCGAAGAGCTCGAGCCCTTCATTCGATTCTCCGAGCACCGTCTCACACTTCAGGGCAAGCTCAAGGGAAGAGCATCAAGCTCGCTTGACTGGAGCACAAGTGGCGACAGCGCGAGTAACGCGCTTCTACAGTCCAAGATCGATGTCGTTCTACTCGAGGCGCGCAAACAAAAGGTGGCTTCGTTGGCCACGATCTCGTGGAAGCAAAAGCAGATTGCAGTGGCGACTCAAGAGATTGGCCTCGCTCTCTTGCGACCGGATGAGATCACAGCCAAGCTCGAGAAGGTTGCTCAGACGGACGAGAAGAAGCGAGAACAGATTTTCCTGGAGTTGCTCAGCTCCTACGATAACACGCTTCAGCTAATCAAAGCCGAGATCGCGAAGCTCCAGCAGCAGTCCAAGAGTGGTGCTGCGTTGGTGCACTCGGAGATCGAGTCACTCCAGAACCTTGAAGAATATGTGCGTTACGTTAAGCTGACGCGTCAAGTCGAACGATTTATCGCCGTGTACAAACAGTTGCGAGCGGACAAGACTCGCCAGCTCGGCGATCTCACGCACGTCCTTCAGATGCTTGTGCAGAGTGTCGGGGACATTCTTTCCATCCCAGGTCTCAGTGAGTTTGAGAAGCTCATCTTCGCAAAGTACACGGCATACCAGGCACTGTTCAAGTCAATCCGAGCCGCGACGATTGCGCAGACCTACGCGGAACAGCGCAAGTTTTCCGAGGCTCTGTCATTGTTCCAGTATGCATCGGGCTTTCTTGTCGAGGCCGAAGAGACATTGAGTGTCCACCCTGCCGCGACGGATATTGTTTTACAAGAGTTCATCAAGGACCTCGGAGTTGAACTCAACGGTGCGCAGAGTCGATTGACTGCCCAGAGCTTCTTGCACTCGTCGAAGCAAGCAGACTCGGTACGGAAGAACCTCGAGAAGCTCAACCTGCAGGAAGGCGTCAAACGGCGCAAATCGCTGCTCGAACGCCAGGACGAGTTCCACGCCGGCACGGCCAAGGGCTTGCACGAGATCGTGCGCCTCCCTCCAGACTTCCAGGCTGTCCCGTGCAAGCCAATCCTCTTCGATATCGCTTTCAACGAGCTCGAGTTCCCGGACATTTCGGAGCGAACGAAGACGGACGAAGAGAAGGCTGCCGAAGCCGCCGCTGCCAAGGACCAGGGCGCTGCTGCGGGCGGTTTCTTCGGCTGGTTCCGCAAGTAGGTTAGAGCGTGTTTAGAGGCGATCGCGTGGCGGTATTTGCAGCGACTACAGTAGTAGGAGGTCTTGCCTCCCGACCCCCCCACCCTTTTCATGTAAGGAATGCTTGCGAATATAATGGTTGTCCCGGATAGCATTCTAATCATCCGTGGCTTCTGCTTCGTTCTGGATTTGCTCAAGCTCTGCTTTGAACGCGAGTCGCTCCTTCTCGAACTCGTCTTCTTCCGTGAGCTGCGGGGACACACGCGTGAGTAGGCGGAACCAGAGCGGGAACCAGATCGCAGTGTACGCGATCCACCGCGCGATCTGGTCAAAGTAGCTGCGACAGAGAGGCGCACACAGTCAGCAGTCTCTACCAACGAGCGCAGCGCAAGCAACGGATTCTCACTCGGTGAACTCGTAGAAGAGCGAGGCGAAGACGCCGATCACGAAGAAGATGACGAGCTGCGTCTTGTCCTGGACGGGCCCGTAGTCGGGGATGTTGTCGCGCTTCCAGGGCGCCACGGGCTCGAACTGCTTGCGGTACTCCTCGTAGTCGACCTCCTCGCCCATGGTCGGCGCCGCGCGCTTGCCCTTGGCGGCCGCGGGCTTGGCGGCGTCGATCGCGGCCAGGAGCTTGCGCTGCTTCGTCATGTTGCTCGAACTGACTCGGATCGCGCGATGGCATTTTTGGCAGTAGATGTCACTAAATCCCAAATCAATGACGTATAGACGTCAGGTCAGTGGCGTGAGGTATATCATCGTCACTAACAGCACCTGGATCGAGGGGCTCACCAACGAACGAGTCAAGACAACAAGCCCGCCCCATGGAGAAGTACAGTCGCTGGAGCGACCTCACGACGGGCATCAACCCGTTCGTGCCGCACAAGCAGCGGCTCCACGACAACGCGGCTCTGCGCGCGCTGCAGCTGCTGGCCCGCGCGCCGCTGCTGCTCGTGCGCCTGCCTCTGCTGCTGGTCGGCGGCGCTCTGCTCGTGGTCACCAATGTCGTCGTGTCTCTTCTGGTGAGATCAACTCGACTCGCTCGTCGTGGCGACGGTCGGATCGCATGCTCATTTCGTGGATGTTTGCAATCGGCAGGGCTTCGTGCCTCTTCTCGGCAGGCTCCTCAAGCGACTGGTCGAATGGCTGCTGTGCTCGTTACTGCTGCTGATACTCGGGACGTTCGTGACGGAGGAACAGGCCAACACGCGTCGTCTGGGCCTCACGACGCCTGGCGCCAAGCAAGCGAACAAGAGCACGCGCGTTGCGCCCAAGGATGTCGTCGTGTGCAACCACACGAGCTTCCTCGAGATCCTCTATTTGGCCCGTCGGTTCTCCCCCGTGTTCTGCTTCGTCACTGAGGAAGGCGCGTCAAAAGGACTGGTCCATGCGTGCGGGCTCATCGAAGCTATCTACCGAGGCTTTGCCTTGCCGTCTCTCCAGGCAAAAGGAACCCCGCGCAAGCTCGAGGACGTGATTTTGCGTGATTCTGGACCGATTGTGCTCTTCCCGGAAGGTGCCCGCACGAATGGCAAGACAGTCCTACGTTTCCTGCCCATTCTTGAGCAGCTCCCGTTTGAGCTCTCGAATAAGAGCGGCAAGAAAGTGGAGCTCAAGATTCACTTGGTGGCTTTCCGCTACGAGTTTACCAACTTTGGGCCAAATCATAGCGCCGGCAGCGGATGGAAATACTTGATGTGGACGTGCCTCTACGTCTACCACACAGCTCGTGTTACGCATCTCCACGCCAAGGATCTGAACCTGCACGATGTTGGGCCTGCGACTCGCTCGAAGCCATCGACGGCTGCCAAGTCCACGCAGCTCACGACGATCCACGTTGAGCGCCTTCGTGGATTGCTTGCAGCCATGCTGCGCACGAAGCCTGTGGACATGAGTGTGAAGGACTTCTTGTCGTTTAATGCGTATTGGAGTCACGTGACAAGCGGCGGAAAGAAATCAGCAGCAGACTTTACTGATCGCAAGGCCCCGCATGAGCACGCGCAATGGACCACACGCAAGTAATTCCATGCTAGTGAGTGGATAAAGATCTGAGAGTCTAGGCATACGCTTTGTTTCTTTATTATGACTTGCTGGGGGGTACTCGACATGCGTCTACGTTCATTGCGCCGCAGCAGGTTCCACACCATCCGCGACTGCCGCAGCCACTTCGGCCTCAGCGATCTTATGAAGATGCTCCTCACGCAACTTCATGCCGAACTCGTACATACTGATCAGAAGCTCTGCAGCAATCAGGATGATGATGTACCATTCCATGCGTTCGCCCTTATGCGAGCCGAGCACTTCCAAAAAGAACTATGAGTAGAGAAGCATGTCAGTCCTTCCACAATAGTTTACACCTCATCCGACGTCACACCAACCTTCGTGTTGTGTTGGATAAGCTCGAGCTTGAAATTAAGGTTGTTGAATCGCTCGTTGAGCTCAAAGTCTTCAACCAGCGACTCCCACATGGTGTGGTACCTTGTGTAGCTCCAGGCGGCATCGCCTGGCCGTTTGCGATCAATCACTCGAAGCTTGCTCACGAGATCAATTAGAAGCGTATTGTTCGTCGCAACAATTTGGAACAGGCGCTTGTTCTGCTGACGCTCCGTCTGCTGTTCACCCAGGCCAATTCCAAAGAGCGCGCCACGGGGGCCTTTCTTCTCGACAGCAGTGTTGAGCTTCTCGAACTCGCTCAAGATGCCCTCGATCTGCCGTTCGTAGTACTCGAGAGCAACAGTTTGAGCCAGCACACCAGCAATCACGTGAATGTTGACGTGGTCAATTTCGCGCACACTGATGTTGTTGTCGGAGAGATCGCTCCACTTCTCAAGAGCTGGGTTGCCAATGAGAAGCAGCTCTTCTTCGTGACCACGCATGTCAAACGCGTCCGTACAGAAGCGTGTGGCGTGCTTCGTGAGTGTGGAGATAAGGAGCTGGTCGCAGTTAAAGAAAACAATGGCTCCGTAGTCAAAGTACACGACCCAGCGGTCCTTGGCACGACGCGAGGTGAGGTTGCCTGGCAGATTCAGCGTTGTCTGCGGGCTCTCAATGCTGTCTGCAGACGGAACGACCGGCGGCGGGACGATCCCCGTGACGAGGCCAGTTTGGTCCTGCGAGCCGCTCAGGCGCAGCACGATCGAGTCCTTGTGCAGAAAGTGGGTGATCTTGAAGCGGTCCGTGTAGAGCTTCTGGAAGAGCCCGACAATGTCCATCTTGCGCGCGAGGTGGAGCGCGCGGATGGGCATGTGCTGCACTTTCTTGACCAGGGCCTCTTGCTGCGCGCGCGCCTCGGCGGCCGCGATGGTCGCGTCGATCTCGCTCTTGGTCGGCGCCGGCGGCAGGTCGATCGCCTGGCTCAGGCTGCTGGCCGAGCGCGTGTCCATGGCGCCGTGGCGCCCGGCGAGCGACGAGAAGAACGGGCCGCTGCCTCCTGGCGAGCCGAAGCGCGGCGCGAGCACGCGGCGCACGCCGCTCACACGTCGCAGGACGTGCATACTGGACGGAGCTGCTCAGCGGCGCCACTCGAACTGTGAGGTGAGCTCGTCGTCTGCCAACGACAAGAGCCCACCGTCGCACATGACGAAGAGTGATGGTCAAAGCCATAATCCAAGCGAACTTAACGGACTAAACAAAAGATAGTGTGGTCGACACTATTTAGATGCTGTAGGGTCAAGTGGACGACCTCAATTGAGTCCCTGAGTTGGATCTCTGGGAAAAGCCGCGATCCTCTGATAATCAATACGTTCTTGAATCCGATAGGCATGGCGGGTGGCGTTGAACTGAAACTGTCTTGCTTTATAGTGCCATTCGCTCTCGCGACAGTATCGATCACCCGTCGCTAACGCGAGGGATCAGCGGTTTGTCCGGAACCTGTCGAACCCGATGCCTCCCATCGTGGCTTCACCCGCCTGATATTTCGCCCGCCGCGTCGAAGCCCCCCCTCTGCCATGTCCATTGTGCGCCGCATGAGCTTGGGCAAGCGAGGCGCCAGCAGTCCGAGAGTCTCCGACGTCGCCATGCAGGACTTCCCCGAAGAGCCCATCCCGCTCATCACGTTCAGCGAGAACGAGGACCAGCTCGTGGTCAACGACGACGCCGTCAATGTGCTCAAGAAGATCGACGGCAAGGTCGCCGTGGTCGCCATGGCCGGGCTCTACCGCACGGGCAAGTCCTCGATGCTCAACTGGCTGCTCGACCGCCAGAGCGGCTTCCGCGTCGGCCCGACCATCGAGCGATGCACGCGCGGCATCTGGCTCTGGGGCAACCCCGTCAAGCGCACGCTCAGCAACGGAGAAGACATCTGGGTGCTCATGCTCGACACCGAAGGCCTCGGCGGCCTCGAGGCCTCGCAGCAGTACGACGCGCGCATCTTCTCGCTCGCCACGCTGCTCTGCTCCAAACTCATCTACAACAGCCAGGGCAGCGTCGACGAAAAGGCTATCGGCGGACTCTCGTTCATTGCCAACTTGGCCAAACACATCAAAGTGAGCGCGGACGCCGACAGCAGCGCCGGAAGGCCCAGCGCATCGGGCGGCGAAGACGACGTCATGCAGTTCCACCAGTTTTTCCCGTCGTTCATGTGGGTCGTGCGCGATTTCACGCTCGAGCTCGTGGACGAGGACGGCGACCCGATCTCCAGCAACGACTACCTCGAGCGAGCGCTTGCAGACCAGCCTCGCATCCCTGCCAATATGGAGCGCAACCGTATCCGCGCGATGATGAAGGACTTTTTCCGTGACCGTACGTGTGTGACGCTGGTTCGTCCTGTCCACGACGAGTCCCAATTGCAGCAAATCGACCAGCTTCCAATCGAAGAGCTCCGCCCCGAGTTCCAAAAGCAGCTCAAGGATGTGAAAGATCTGGTGTTTGGCGACTCTCTCAAGCCCAAGACACTTCAAGGCAAGCCACTCAATGGCAGCATGTTCGCCGGCCTGCTCCATGCGTATGTTGACGCCATCAATAGCGGTGGTGTGCCCGTCATTACCTCTGCGTGGGAAGGCGTGACTGCGAGCGAGTGCCGTAAGGCCGTAAACACATCGTTCGACTCGTTCAAGAAGTTCATGAATGAAGTCGATTTGCCAGTTGACACAGATGATCTTCTTTCAATCTTCAAGGACTCAGAGCTCCGTGCGGTGCAGGAATACCGCCGAAACGCTATCGGTGACATGACCGCAAAGCTTGAAGTCGATTTGACTAAGAAAATCGAAGAAGAGAAGCTCCAGATCACGGCCAGAAACGCTGCCCTTTCGAAGGAAATGTGCGAGCGATTGCTGCAAGTGCTGTACAGCGAGATCATCCAGCCCAAGTTGACGACGCTCTCCAGCGATGACGAAGGTGGGTTCAGTGACATGCAGCACTTCGCCAAGGAGTGGACGAGATTCCGCGATGCCTACCTTGCAAAGGCTCGTGGTGGTGCCAAGCTCGAGTGCCTACTGACTTTCTCTGAGGCCAAGTACGCCGAGGCGATGCGCATTTTGCTCAGCCGTCAAGAAGAGGGCTATGAAAAGCAGATGCGTATGCTTCAGAATGATGTCGCTCGCGTCAAAGAAGAGCTTGGAAGCATCGGCGGGCGTGAGCAGATTTACAAAGAACAGATCGAACAGATGCAGGCGACCTCATCACAGATCTTGACCGAGAAAGCCCGTTTCGAGGCCGAAGCTCAAGCTCAAAAGGAACGTATCGAAGAACTGGAGTTTATGCTGCGAGACGAAAACAAAAGCAAGCAGAGCGTTGAGATCGAACGCGAGTCAATGGATCTCAAGCTCAATAGCGAGACTAAGAAGAGAGAGGAGGTCAACGATGAGCTCTTGCAGGTGAAGGCCCAATACGCCAAGCTTGTGAAGGACAAAGAACGCCAAGAAATGGAACTCAAGTTGCTGAACCAAGAGTGCGAGCAGCTGCGAAACAGCAAGAAAGGCTGCTGTGTGATCTCGTAGAAAAACACCATCAAGATCGAGTTCGCGGGCACTACGCTTTCTGAAAGTCGGCGAGGTAGCTGCTGCGCGAGTGTGTTTTCAAATATTTTCATTTTTTTCATCTTCTTTTCATGCTTTCCTCCTGCACACTGCAAACAAAACTTCACGCTGAGCTGTCGACAGCGAGAGAAAGTTGTCGTTTACTGGGATGCCGGCGGGCGGTTCGGCGTGAGCGGAGACACGTACGGCTTGAGCTGCCGACAGAGAATAAGAATCAGAATCCTCCACAAAGCGTATTGATTCCCTGCGAGCAATAGGGACGCACCTTGAAGCCCGTGAGGTCGGGCACCTCGAGCGTGAGCAGCTTGTCCGAGTCGACGATGTAGCGGCCGCGCTTGCCGTGGACGCCTTCGTTTCTGCAGCCGTTGCCCTTGTAGAAGCGGCGGTTGGCGCGCTTGGAGGTGAGCGGGCGCAGCGAGTGCGACTTGCCGAACTTGCTGCCGCGCGCGAGGCCCGTGACGAGGCCGTCGAGGAGACCCATAGCTGCTCTCTTGGTCGCTCTGCTTGTGGGCTCTGGAGGGCGTGTGGTGATGATTGGGTGGCTCTTGGAGAGGGCCAATGGAGCGATTATAGCCAATGGAAAGAGGAAAGAGATGATTCAGAAGGTCTTGATTGGCTTAAAAGACAGAGTTGGTTGTGTGGGCAGCTCCAGTTCCAGGAGCAACAAGGTCAAGATCAGCCGAGATGATCCGAGGAGCAGCGCGCGGCGCGTTCCGCAGCACGCGGGAGATTCTACGCGCGAGCAAGCGCAAGAGCGGCTCCAGAAGGTCCATTAACACCATGATCCACGAGGAGAGCTCGCTCGGCGGCCAGCAGCGACGCGCGTTCGGCCGAGCCAACAGCGACACGGTGAGAGTCCACTCGCGAGCCAACGCGTGCTCGCAACTCTGGTGCTGACGTGGCGAATTCGTGCTTTGGACGCAAGATCGCGCGCGCGCTCTCTGCCTCGGCAGCTGCACTGATGGATCGAAGTCTCTCCGACGCAGTAACGACTGTGCTGACCACGCTCGTAGCCGAGGACGACGACGGGCGATAGTCGCCCCCACGTCTGTGGGGGCATGCGAAGACAGGTTCGATGAGATGTCTTGACCGATACTACAAATGAATGTAGCGTTCTATGTGCACGGGGTTGAGCTTTGATTTGCGTCGGCGTTGGTTCAGATAAAAAGTGTTCTCCGACGAAAATATAATTGACACATGAAAAGTCGAAAAGCGTTTTGCTCTGGTGTTCACAGGAGTTACAGACTAAAGCGGTCTCTACCTATCGAAAGCAGAAACTACTTATTCCTGCTGCACAGGGAACTCAAACACAACATCCTTGTTGGTGAGCTTCTTGTACACAGTGGCGAAGGTGTCGAGCTTGGTCTCAACGTTCACCTGGTCCTTAGGGTCAAGGAAGACCTTGAGGAGCTTCGAGCCATCAAGACGCACGCGGGTGCGCTTGCCGACGATCTCGGTCGGGTAGACGAGGTCCTGTAGAAAAAAGGAGAGGAACCATCAGTACGGGGCATGGAGTGGCTAATCTCCAGAGGCCAACGTCGCACGTCACACCCATCGGGAAGACAACGCCAAACTTACATCAAGGATCGACTCCTGCACGGCCGTGAGCGTGCGCGAGCGCGGGCGCGGGCCCGAGGTCTTGTGCGAGCGCGAGTAGCCCTTGCCGAGGATCGTGCGCTGGGCGATGATCACGACGTGGCGGCCGCTGAACTTCTTCTCGAGCTCACGGACGAGGCGGGCCTGGATCTTCGTGAACGACTTGTGGAGGCGGTACGGCACGAAGATGACGATGGCCTTGCGGCCCTGAGCGACATCGACCTGCTTGGCGGCCGTGATGTAGAGGTCCTTGAGGTCGTTCTTGATCTCGGCGGCCGAGACCTCGAGGTTGAAGAGTTCCTGGGCGACCTGCTGCTCGAACTCGTCGGCGACCTGGCCCTCAGGCTTCTTGATCTTGGAGGCTCCGGTGAACATGGCGGTCGAGAGAATTCGTCCTTTGAGCAAAACAACGAGTGGGGGCAATGACGGTGGAGAGCTCAATTGAGGGGAGCCAGCAACCAGTCGATTGGCCGAGTACTCAGATCTGAATCGACGAAAACGGAGCACTGGATTGGTTTTATATGTATCCATATGTGGCCAATCAGAGTAGAGTTAACTTAGTGGATTCGAGATGTAGCCATATCTTTTGGACCCGAAAAAGATGCTTTGAATGAGAGATACAAGGAATCAACAAATCGACAAGTTGGTCACTGTGCCGTGGCTGTGATGGACGAAGCTCCTGGCGGGATGAAACGCTTCGCGGCGACGACCCAGTCGATGAGATCAGTTTGACTGGAGCACTGGAACGTGAACTTGCGGGACGTCTCCATGCGGAAGACGCTACCGAAGATCCCAGTAGCCTGGCTGGACTCCGTGACCTCAAACGTCGGAACCGTGCTCTTCCCAATCATATTGATCCGACAATGGGAGAGGCAAATCGACGTGCACACCACTTCCGTCGTCTGTTCGTTCGTGATGATGGCTTCGAGCATTGCTTCGCTGGACTGGGCAATTGAGCGATTGACGTTCTCCTTCAGATCGATTAAGTGGAGGAACTGGTCTTGTGTGATCGCGCAAAGCACATCTTTCCATGACTTGAACAGCGAGCCAGTCACCTGGTGCTTGAGAAATCCGCAACGCACCAAGAGCGGGCTCGCGATGGGGGACCGAAGCGATGCAAACAGCTTGTTATCTGCATTCTCGCTGGAGAGAGCCGCGGCAGTAAACTGAAAAGGAAAATGCACAGGTGAGGCGCCAAAGCACTTCGCGGTAGGGTTGCATGAGCTACGTACGTTCTTGGGTATTCTCCGAATGCTGTTGATCACATCGCGTTCTGGTTCTATTCTCTGTTGACACGCACACAAAAAGTCAGACACGAACCAATGCAAAAATTAAAAAGATCCACCCACCTGGATCGCCTCCATGGGCTCGGACATTGCGCCTCCAAGTTCATCGTACATGAGCTTCTGTTTGCGCGTGTATGTGTCTACGGCCGTCTGAATCACTGAAACTCGCAATAGCTCGAGGTTTTTGTACTGCTGGAAGAGCGCCGACATTCCTTTCACGTATTCGACTCTGCACTGCTGCAACTTCTGCACGTTGATGCAATACGCGATTTCTGCGAGCCACAAATCGTGTTTCGATTGATCATCTGTGGTCTCAGTCGAGTGACGATTCGATTCCATTTCGCGATACATCGCGTCATACTTGCTGAAGGACTCGACGACACGCCGCTGGGCATCATGGAGCGACGCGTCCAAGCGGTTTCCTTCCGCGAGCATATCCGTCGTACGGTCTTCGTATGTGGCGACCATGTCATCGAGGGGGCGGGTCACGACGTCGCGCTTGACCACGTTCGAGAACTGGACGATCTTTTCAGAGAGCTGCTGCTGCACTTCGCCGAGCGTGTTGAGCCCCTTGACGCACGAGGACACGATGCTGAACTGGTCCCCCGCCGCGCCCGGCGCTGGCGCCGCGGCGCTCGGAGGCGCCGGCGTCGAGGTCGTCGCGACCGGGCGTTCCAGGACCTGGCGGATCTTTCTCAGCGACTCGGCGTACGCGAGATCCTATCGTAACGACACAACCACGGTTTGCACCCCGTTCCCCGTTCCCCCTCCACGGCAAGCGACAAGACGCGACTCACGGCCTGGATCTTCAAGGCGAAGAAGCGCTGGAGACGCGCGTTCTCCTCTCGCCCGCGCAGCATCTCCTTCTCGAAGGCCTGCCAGTAGGCGCGGTCCTTGTCCTGGAAGCCGTCGATCTGGGCCTTGCGCGCGGCCTCGAAGGCGCGCACGCCCTCGCAGCTGAGCGCCTTGTTGCGCCAGAGCGTGGCGGCGGAGACGGCCACGGACGCGAACGTGGCGCTGCGGCCCTCGAGCGAGAGCCGGTGGCCCGCCACGCCCGCCGCGTCGCGCGCCGAGTCGCCCATGGCTGCGAAGGAGAACTGCCGCGACATGCGCGAGGAAGGGCCAAAACTTGATGAGCATGAAAAGAAGGAAAAGGGGCGGGGAAATAACAAAAATAGACGGGCTGGGTTTGTCGTGGGGGTTGCAGTGAAGTTACAACAACATACTACCCCAGACGTCTCGGGTGTCCATGGCTCGCGCTCAAGGCCTTCAACGCTGTGTAGGTGGCATGATAGTAGCTACAAATGTGATGTAGTGGCCAGTTTTCCAACCTTGAAGATCGATGACTTGGGTCTGCGGAGCTGAGATGCAAGCTCCGCACGTGAGATCCTAACAGTCTCAGACAGAGAAGACTAGTCGTGCGTAGGGCAACTTGCCACGGGATCCAAAGGAAAACCCGTCAAGAGTCCACCAAGTCCCGAAATGAGTGGTTATCAAGAAAGAAACAAAATAAAAAACCCAAGGCACATCGAGTGGATACAACTTGTCATTTCGGGGACCCAACCCAACCTGTGCGCCTCCTCTTGAGGTAGTATCACTGTGGATATCTCGACGGAGTGATCACGCGTCCTCCAACGACTTTGGGTTTGTTCAAGGAATGCTGTGGTCAGAACGGAGATCGCAGCTCTGAACTTGAGAAAACAGCGACAAGATTCAAGTGGGTAACGCACTCATTGTACATTAGTTCTTACGCCTCGTCGGCGTCAATGCACGGACATCCAGAAATTGTAACTTATCAAAACCAAGACTGCCGCGCGCGCGGCCCGCCTTCGACACTCGCCTCCGACTCTCACGCATCGCTTACACCGAGTTGAACGCCTTGAGCGCGTTGATACGGCCGTAACCGTACTGGTTGTTCGGGTACGTCGTGTCCTTGGTGCTGCCGCAAGTGTAGCCCGACGACGCGAGCGTCGTGCGGTCAGTCGTCGTCGTGAGCGCAGTCTTAATCTGCGCAAACGTGAGCGTCGGCTTCTTGCTGAGAAGGAGAGCGATGACGCCCGAGACGTGCGGGGTGGCCATGGAAGTACCCGAGATCGTGTTGAAGGCCGAGTTGCCCGTGTTCCAAGCCGAGCGCACGCTCTGACCCGGGCCAGACACATCTGGCTTCACGAGACCGTTGACGGCCGGGCCCTTGCTCGAGAAGCTGGCGAGGCCATCCGATGAGGTGGTCGCGCCGACCGCGATAACGTTCGCGTCATCGCCCGGCGAGTTGGCCGTGGAGCAACCAGGTCCGTCGTTGCCGTTGGCGAAGACCGGAATGATGTTGGCCGAGCGCCAGGTCTTGATGGCCGAGGCGAAGAACGTGTCGCCCTGGCCGCCGCCCCACGAGTTGCTGACGACGTTCGGCGCCTTGGTGCAGTCCTTGCCCGTGCCCGAGGCCGTCGTCGGGCAAGTGAGGAACTGAGCACAGGTGAGAAGGGCCGACTCGGAGCCGCCATCCGCCGTGAAGGCCTTGCAGGCAATGAACTTGGCGCCAGGGGCGACACCGAGGCCGTTGGCACCGACCATCGTGCCAATCGTGTGCGTGCCGTGGCCCTGGTCATCGTACGGCGTGGTCTTCTTGGCCGTGGCGTCGTACCAGTTGTACGAGCTGCGGAAGTTGGCGGCGATCGACGTGTGCGTGGCAAGGACACCAGTGTCGAGCGAGCCGATCACGATGTTCTGGCCCGTGTAGCCGGCCGACCACACGCTTGGGGCCTGGATCTTGGTGACACCCCACTCGTTCGCAAGAGGGGTGATCTGAGCTGTCGTGTTGGCGAGCACCTCGAACTTGGGCGTCGGGATGATGATCTCCTCGCGGATCTCGGCGATCTCCGGGATAGCCGCCAGCTTCTCCACCAACTCGATCGTCGCGCCCTTGATCGCCTTCTGGTTCGTGATCCAGAACGTCTCCTGCGACTCGTAGAGCCCACCGGCCTCCTTCGAGAGCAGAGCGTCGAGGCTCGACTGCGAGGTCTTGGCGTTGGTCTCGAGCGAGGTGACGATGGCGGCGATCTTCTGTCCACGCGTGGCGTAGTCCGCCTCCTTGACGGCGTTGAGCGCGTTGTCGACGCCGGCCTTGAGCGTGACCATGAGGTTGACAGTGGCCTGCTGACGGAGCGCACGGTGGACGCCAGCGTCGACGCGCGGCATGGCCGAGGCATCAGCCGCAAGGACGGCGACAGCGAGGATCGGAGCGAACTTGGTGAAGACCATGGTGGTTGTGGGGGCTTGGCTCGAGTGCTGAGAGGCAAATTGCGAAGTGAGCTTTCGAGGGTACCAGGTAGCATGGCGGGAACGCTGTCGGGAAGACCCGGCGCAGTCTCTCCTTCCTCCTGGCTCATAGGGGCTAGTCGAGTGCGTGACCTGATTCGGCCAACGAGATCGGCGTGCTCTGTTGAGTCACGTGCTGTGCACCGCACAGTCTCCATGGAGCCGGTGTGGGGCTCAGTCTTCTACGAGAGAGACCCGGGGGCGATTATTCTCGCAGCTGGGAGGTCTTCAACAGCTACGCGAAACGTTATCAGTTCAACGAGCTCCAGAGAACGTCCAGGCTAGAACCTTGTAATGTTTATAATGCGACCAGCTTGAAAACGCGTTCTCTTGTAGAATGTATGATGCTATCCTTCGAGACTCCATACATAGGAAGACGAAGTGATAGGCGCTGAGTGGAGAGTGGGACCCTTCAATCTGAGAACGACCATGTGCGCCAAGCAATCCGTCAGAAGGAAAAGATCTAGAAGGTGGGGATGCCACAAGTGACGGCGCTGCCCAGACTGTCGATCGATCTACAAACCACTCCAAGAAGATGAACCAAGTCGACCCTCCCAAGCAGATCGTGTCAGTTGCGGGTGGGGCCTCGCCACTGGGTGGTGCGATTTGAACGGAGACGAGTCGCGTGGAAAATGCAGCCGTTGGCTCGTCGATTAGAGAGCTTTAGTGCGAAGTAATCGACGTTTGCTCGTTTTGCTCAACCGAAGCTCGTCGAGGATCTGTTCATCCCCCACGGCGCTCAAACGTGGCAATCTCCTTCTGTGCATAACCGGTCCAAGTGGATGAGTGCGACACATATGTAGAAACTCGCTATCTAGACGTCAATTTTTGTCCACTTGGTTCATCTTAAGCTCTCTAATCGACGAGCCAAGGATTCGTATCTCCCAAAGCACTGCAATATGTAGATCGATCGACAGTCTGGGCAGCGCCGTCACTTGTGGCATCCCCACCTTCTAGATCTTTTCCTTCTGACGGATTGCTTGGCGCACATGGTCGTTCTCAGATTGAAGGGTCCCACTCTCCACTCAGCGCCTATCACTTCGTCTTCCTATGTATGGAGTCTCGAAGGATAGCATCATACATTCTACAAGAGAACGCGTTTTCAAGCTGGTCGCATTATAAACATTACAAGGTTCTAGCCTGGACGTTCTCTGGAGCTCGTTGAACTGATAACGTTTCGCGTAGCTGTTGAAGACCTCCCAGCTGCGAGAATAATCGCCCCCGGGTCTCTCTCGTAGAAGACTGAGCCCCACACCGGCTCCATGGAGACTGTGCGGTGCACAGCACGTGACTCAACAGAGCACGCCGATCTCGTTGGCCGAATCAGGTCACGCACTCGACTAGCCCCTATGAGCCAGGAGGAAGGAGAGACTGCGCCGGGTCTTCCCGACAGCGTTCCCGCCATGCTACCTGGTACCCTCGAAAGCTCACTTCGCAATTTGCCTCTCAGCACTCGAGCCAAGCCCCCACAACCACCATGGTCTTCACCAAGTTCGCTCCGATCCTCGCTGTCGCCGTCCTTGCGGCTGATGCCTCGGCCATGCCGCGCGTCGACGCTGGCGTCCACCGTGCGCTCCGTCAGCAGGCCACTGTCAACCTCATGGTCACGCTCAAGGCCGGCGTCGACAACGCGCTCAACGCCGTCAAGGAGGCGGACTACGCCACGCGTGGACAGAAGATCGCCGCCATCGTCACCTCGCTCGAGACCAACGCCAAGACCTCGCAGTCGAGCCTCGACGCTCTGCTCTCGAAGGAGGCCGGTGGGCTCTACGAGTCGCAGGAGACGTTCTGGATCACGAACCAGAAGGCGATCAAGGGCGCGACGATCGAGTTGGTGGAGAAGCTGGCGGCTATCCCGGAGATCGCCGAGATCCGCGAGGAGATCATCATCCCGACGCCCAAGTTCGAGGTGCTCGCCAACACGACAGCTCAGATCACCCCTCTTGCGAACGAGTGGGGTGTCACCAAGATCCAGGCCCCAAGCGTGTGGTCGGCCGGCTACACGGGCCAGAACATCGTGATCGGCTCGCTCGACACTGGTGTCCTTGCCACGCACACGTCGATCGCCGCCAACTTCCGCAGCTCGTACAACTGGTACGACGCCACGGCCAAGAAGACCACGCCGTACGATGACCAGGGCCACGGCACGCACACGATTGGCACGATGGTCGGTGCCAACGGCCTCGGTGTCGCCCCTGGCGCCAAGTTCATTGCCTGCAAGGCCTTCACGGCGGATGGCGGCTCCGAGTCGGCCCTTCTCACCTGTGCTCAGTTCCTCACTTGCCCGACGACGGCCTCGGGCACGGGCAAGGACTGCACCAAGGCGCCGAACGTCGTCAGCAACTCGTGGGGCGGCGGCCAGGGCGACACGTTCTTCGCCTCGGCCATCAAGACCTGGCGCTCGGCCAACATCATTCCGGTCTTCGCCAACGGCAACGACGGACCTGGTTGCTCCACGGCCAACTCGCCGGGCGATGACGCGAACGTTATCGCGGTCGGCGCGACCACCTCATCGGATGGCCTCGCCAGCTTCTCGAGCAAGGGCCCGGCCGTCAACGGTCTCGTGAAGCCAGATGTGTCTGGCCCGGGTCAGAGCGTGCGCTCGGCTTGGAACACGGGCAACTCGGCCTTCAACACGATCTCGGGTACTTCCATGGCCACCCCGCACGTCTCGGGCGTCATCGCTCTCCTTCTCAGCAAGAAGCCGACGCTCACGTTTGCGCAGATTAAGACTGCGCTCACGACGACGACTGACCGCACGACGCTCGCGTCGTCGGGCTACACTTGCGGCAGCACCAAGGACACGACGTACCCGAACAACCAGTACGGTTACGGCCGTATCAACGCGCTCAAGGCGTTCAACTCGGTGTAAGCGATGCGTGAGAGTCGGAGGCGAGTGTCGAAGGCGGGCCGCGCGCGCGGCAGTCTTGGTTTTGATAAGTTACAATTTCTGGATGTCCGTGCATTGACGCCGACGAGGCGTAAGAACTAATGTACAATGAGTGCGTTACCCACTTGAATCTTGTCGCTGTTTTCTCAAGTTCAGAGCTGCGATCTCCGTTCTGACCACAGCATTCCTTGAACAAACCCAAAGTCGTTGGAGGACGCGTGATCACTCCGTCGAGATATCCACAGTGATACTACCTCAAGAGGAGGCGCACAGGTTGGGTTGGGTCCCCGAAATGACAAGTTGTATCCACTCGATGTGCCTTGGGTTTTTTATTTTGTTTCTTTCTTGATAACCACTCATTTCGGGACTTGGTGGACTCTTGACGGGTTTCCTTTGGATCCCGTGGCAAGTTGCCCTACGCACGACTAGACTTTCCTGTTTGAGACTGATAGGATCTCACGTGCAGAGCTTGCATCTCAGCTCCCGCAGACCCGCGCCATCGATCTTCAAGGTTGGAAAACTGACTACTACATCAAATTTGTAACTACTATCATGTCACCTACACAGCGTTGAAGGCCTTGAGCGCGTTGACGCGACCGTAGCCGTACTGGTTGTTTGGGAACGTCTTGTCGGAGGTGCCACCACAGGTCGCGCCCGTGGAACCAAGAGTCGAGCGATCAGTGGTCGTGATCAGGGCCGTGCGGACCTGGTCGAAGGTAAGCGCCGACTTCTTGCTAAGCAGGAGAGCGATGACACCCGAGACGTGAGGAGTGGCCATCGACGTTCCGCGATCAGAGAAGAAGGCCGAGTTACCCGTGTTGTAGGCTGAGCGAATGTTCTGCCCAGGAGCCGAGATGTCGGGCTTCACAAGACCGCTCACGGCAGGACCCTTGCTCGAGAAGCTAGCAAGGGAGTCCGTGGAGGTCGTGGCACCTACTGCAATCACAGCTGGATCATCTGCCGGAGCACGAGCTGTCTTACAGGCCGGGCCATCGTTTCCGTTGGCGAAGACCGGAATGATGTTGGCCGAGCGCCAGGTCTTGATAGCCGCAGCGTAGAATGTGTCACCACCGACATCAGAGCCCCACGAATTGTTGATGATGTGTGGTGCCTTGGAGCAGTCCTTGTTGTTTCCTGATGCGTCCGTCGGACACGTGAAGAACTGCGCGCACGAGAGCAAGTCCGCCTCCGAGCCGCCGTCGGCCGTAAACGCCTTACAGGAGATGAACTTGGCGCCCGGAGCAACGCCAATGCCATTCGCACCGATCATGGTGCCGATCGTGTGAGTTCCGTGACCCACATCATCGTATGGGGTCGTCTTTTTGCCCGTCGGATCGAACCAGTTGTGTGTGCTGCGGAAGTTGGCGGCGAGAGCGACGTGGGTCGCCAGCACACCCGTGTCTAGCGATCCCACGACAATGTTCTGACCGTTGAAGCCGGCGGCCCAGACACTAGGCGCCTGGATCTTGGTGACACCCCACTCGTTAGCGAGTTGCGAGATTTCTGAGGTCGCGTTGCTAGCCAGGGCCCCGAGCTTCGGGGTGGGGACCACGATCTCCTCGCGGATCTCGGCGATCTCCGGGATAGCCGCCAGCTTCTCCACCAACTCGATCGTCGCGCCCTTGATCGCCTTCTGGTTCGTGATCCAGAACGTCTCCTGCGACTCGTAGAGCCCACCGGCCTCCTTCGAGAGCAGAGCGTCGAGGCTCGACTGCGAGGTCTTGGCGTTGGTCTCGAGCGAGGTGACGATGGCGGCGATCTTCTGTCCGCGCGTGGCGAAGTCGGCCTCCTTGACGGCGTTGAGCGCGTTGTCGACGCCGGTCTTGAGCGTGACCATGAGGTTGACAGTGGCCTGCTGACGGAGCGCACGGTGGACGCCAGCGTCGACGCGCGGCATGGCCGAGGCATCAGCCGCAAGGACGGCGACAGCGAGGATCGGAGCGAACTTGGTGAAGACCATGGTGGTTGTGGGGGCTTGGCTCGAGTGCTGGGAGGCAAATTGCGAAGTGAGTGTGAGCGGCTTGTGCGCTCTATCTCCCTCTGAGCAGGTTTGCGCGATAACCTTCGGTCGTGGATGGAGATGACGGCCCCACGGCCCCTGTCTGTCACGGGGAGTTGGGGCGTTATCCTGTCTCGAGTAATCGCCCTATTTGTGCCACCTGGTGGTGTCTTGCATCGTGTGGGCAAAACGCGGTGTTGTGGTCACAGACAGCTCATGGGACTCAACGTGGCATTGTCGCTCGTTAACCTTTTTCATTCGGATGAAACAGACTTAATTAGTCAGTTTCAGCACCTCAGACGAGCAAAAGCACCGACAGGTGTCTTCATCCAACAAAGACAAACGTTGAAGGGATAGAGCAAAGCCAGTCCATTCAGTCTGATAACGGGTGACAGATGGCTGACACCTGTACATCTCCACGAGGATGCTAGTCACCGACCCAAGGTGTGCAACCGAGTCGAATGAAAAGGTCTCGATCGCCTGACGCGCCGAAAAATCGACAATCAAGCATTATCCACAATTATCCACCGAACCGGGATGATGATGAAAGGGGGAGTCTGGAATGGAAAGTTGAGCTTTCCAATCCAGAAAGAGAGAGAGAGAGAGAGAGGTTGGACAAGGCGGATTGGTCCGGCTCGAGGCCCTGACATGAAAAGACTCAGTTTGAGTCTCAGTGACATTCGGTTACCAGCCGATGGGTGACAAGTGACACTCATCGACTCGGTGGTGCCTTGACTGCGAACGACCAAGTCTCAACTTCAGCTCACCTCACGACCGCTGACTGACCTCCACATGTTTCTCGAAGTCTTGTACTTCAATGCAAATCCATTCACGCTCAAGAGTACAGTGCACCTCGAAATCGAGTATTTCTGTTCAGGTATTTGTCTTTTGACTCACACTGTGCAAAGGGCGCCTCGATGGAGAGAGCGATCTGGGCACAAACATCCAGAACTGTAACTACGTTTCATGTCGTAAACGAGGTGCTTTAGATCGCGTTGAATGCCTTGAACGCGTTGACGCGACCGTAGCCGTACTGGTTGTTTGGGTAGGTCGTGTCCGCCGTGCCTCCGCACGTCGATCCAGATGCACCCAGAACCGAGCGGTCGGTGGTCGTCACGAGAGCCGTGCGGACCTGATCGAAAGTGAGCCTGGGATTCTTGCTCAGGAGGAGAGCGACGACCCCAGCCACGTGCGGTGCTGCCATCGAGGTTCCGCGATCAGCCAGATAGGCCGTGTTGCCTGTGTTGTAGGACGAGCGGATGTTCTCGCCTGGAGCCGAGATATCTGGTTTGATCTGGCCGCCCACGGCTGGACCCTTGCTTGAAAAGCTCGCCAGCTTGTCGGCTGATGTCGTCGCGCCGACAGCGATAACATTCGTGTCATCAGCTGGAGAGTTGGCCGAGCGGCAGGTCGGACCCGAGTTGCCGTTGGCGAAAACTGGAATGATCTTAGCCGCACGCCATGTCTTGATGGCTGCCGCGTAGAACGTGCGGCCCTGGCCTCCGCCCCACGAGTTGTTGATGACGTTTGGTGCCTTGGAGCAGTCTTTGTTGTTGCCAGCGGCATCCGTCGGACATGTCATGAACTGAGCGCACGAGAGCAGTTGGGCTTCAGTGCCGCCATTGGGAGCCAAGCCACGGCACGAAATAAACTTCGCCCCCGGTGCAACTCCAATGCCGTTCGCACCGATCATGGTGCCGATCGTGTGCGTGCCGTGACCAACATCATCGTACGGCGTCGTCTTCCTGGCCGTCGCATCAAACCAGTTGTGCGAGCTGCGGAAGTTGGCAGTGAGGGCGACGTGGGTGACCAGCACACCCGTGTCGATCGACCCGACGACGGTGTTTTGGCCCGTGTAGCCAGCAGCCCAGACGCTCGGCGCCTGGATCTTGGTGACACCCCACTCGTTGGCGAGAACTGTTGCCTTGGTGGTCGAGTTGTCGGGCGTTTCCAGCGTTGGGACAGGTACAACAATCTCTTCACGGATCTCGGCGATCTCGGGCAGAGCCGCCAGCTTCTCCACCAACTCGATCGTCGCGCCCTTGATCGCCTTCTGGTTCGTGATCCAGAACGTCTCCTGCGACTCGTAGAGCCCACCGGCCTCCTTCGAGAGCAGAGCGTCGAGGCTCGACTGCGAGGTCTTGGCGTTGGTCTCGAGCGAGGTGACGATGGCGGCGATCTTCTGTCCGCGCGTGGCGAAGTCGGCCTCCTTGACGGCGTTGAGCGCGTTGTCGACGCCGGTCTTGAGCGTGACCATGAGGTTGACAGTGGCCTGCTGACGGAGCGCACGGTGGACGCCGGCGTCGACGCGCGGCATGGCGGAGGCGTCGGCCGCGAAGGCGAGGAGCGCGAGGATCGGAGCGAACTTGGTGAAGACCATGGTCAAGGTTGTCGAAGCTTGACTTGTGTGCTTGAGAGCAGGTTGAGAAGTGAGATCGCCTGTTGTCGGGTTACTTTCTCATGAGGCGGAAGAGAGTCTCCGGGCTTGACGTGCGATGGTGGAGTAATCTGACGCAATGGACGGTCGGAAGCCAAAGTGATAGGACCTCGTTCATCCTTCTGAGAATCTGTTCAACCACAATACCAGTCCATTGCCTCTGTACTGGAATTCCGACCGAATGATCGTGAATCGATCATTCGGACCGTTTTTGCAACATCGCTTAGTCGTGGCGGCAAATTCTGACTGATCCACATGACGATCGAACCCATCAGGACGGTCCTGTAATCGCTCACACCACCCGCAGCACCTTTTACGTAAAAGCGCTCGTAGTGATCACCTCCTGGCGAAACGGCATGGCCGCCCCGGACCGAGCATGGACGTCGTCGCCGTGTGCACAACCAGCTGCCATTGCATGCTCGGCACACTCATGTTTCGGCTCACCGCCAGTCCGACGCGCCGACGTATATGGCCGGCCTCATTGCCGAGTTCCAAGGTCTTATCGATCAGACTCACGAACCAGGCAATGCTCTGCCTCCTGCCAGCTCATCTACGAGAGTGCTCCTCTTCAACAGGAATTCTAAAGGCAATCCCGGCCCTGGAGGCGCAGGAGCGGTCACCACTCAAGCTCCAAGAGCGGGATCCAGCTCCACAGTGCTGTGGAGTTCTGCGGTCTGTCTCCCAGACCCCACCATCACCATCAACCAAGCTGCCTATAGCAGCCTCCTGGAAGGCGGATGGTCGAAGTCGTGGGCGACAGCGCCCTCATCCTCCGGCAGCTCAGGGTTTATCGACCGCCCAAGCATACCCGACTACTTTCCCTCTACGTAGTGGCCCGCCGACTCCCAGACGAGCTCAAGGCCAGCGAGTGGCACCACCGCCTCCGCGCCTTCAACAAGATGGCCGACCACATGGCGAACGTCGCGATGGATCTGAAGAGAAGCATTCAAACGCTCCACACCCACCGGTGGCCTCATCACGAGCAACTGCGCCGGCTGCTCGCGACCGACTTCCAAGAATGGCAGTCGAGATATCTACTCCGCGACTCTCAGCCGTAGGAAACAGGGTCGTCAGGCCCGACTATAGGATTCATAACAGTGCGATCCAATAGACCTCACCTTCAAAGTCAAAACCTCCTGGAAGGCCTTCAGACCGCACAGGACAACGGCTGGCGCGATCTCACGGTCATCAGCACCAGCGGAATCATTCTCCGACAGCTTCGGGAGTATCGGGCGCCACGCAATGAGCGCCTCAGGCTGTTCTACCACTAGACGTGACGCCTCGCCGACATAGTCGGCATCTCACACTGGCATCACTAAGTGAGGACTCATGACGCCATGGCCACGACGCTGACCACCGATGCGGCGGACACAGCTCTTTCGAGCCTCATCCGTCACCCCAACTACAGGCCCTGCCATGCAGACCTGCCACAGATCGCTGCTTCCAACTTACAGCCCTGGCTCTCCAGCCAGGTTGACCCACGGTAAGCTCAAAAATGCATAGAGCTCCAACTTTTAGGGTACATTTTATGTAGAAGATGGCGGAACCTCTTCTTTAAGAGATACAGTCGAACGGACTCTGACCGACAGTGCTACGAGACTCTAGTTAAAGTATAATAGCTGATCCAATTGTCGCAGTCAGGAGACACTATTAGCACCGCTATTCATCAAACGGAATTTCTTGGAACACCTAACTAATTTCCACGACGAAAGCATCCTATTATGTGCGATCTCCCATGCCCTGCTCACCAACGCCAGTGACGATCACAGCGAACTTGCCGGAGAGCCGCTCTGTCCGCAAAGCGTACAGTGCACGATAACCCTAGCATCTCACTGGGCGGCTTCCTCTCGCCGAACTTGAGAACAAGAAGATCCATGCAACTGTCTTCTTCGTGAACGAGAGCTCTCTTTCTCGCTGGCGGTTATCTCGCCCGGGTACTCGGTTTGAGAGTGTGTCGCTGTGATGAGTGAACCTGGGGTTCCTCTCTGGGTTGTCTCCGGAATTGGTGATAAACCCCACGCAGGTAAACAGCTTCCGCATCTCAAAAGGAAGGATTCCTTCCGGGTCAAAAAGGGATCAGGTCTTGCCACAGATCAAGCTAGGTTTTTTGTGTGGTCATGAGGGAGGTCACAAGGTTTAATGTTAGGTCATGACGGGGTCACAGATGGAAACCAGATCATTGGTGGTCTGCCCAGGAATCGTTGGCCCACACTTCCACAAAGTCTCCACTCTGAAAAGGTCCGCTCTCCAAGCTCTCTTCTCCATGGCGCCCTCGCTTCGCCTACAGGCGCACGCAAGTGGAGTGGTAGTGCGCTGTGCGAAACGACACCGAGCATCCAGAAGACCACGCGCGCAGATTCGCCACGCTTTAGCATCACGCGTATTCAATCTCCTTTCAATGCTATCGCTACATCAACAGTGACGCTGTCGACTCGCGAGCCACCAAGTCGATTCTGCACTTCGTGCCGGCGCTGCTGCGCAAGAAGCGACAGCTCATGAACAGGAATCAGGGCAGCCTCGCGTTGGAGCTTTCGCTACTACCGCTCTTTGTGCTGCTGCTCGGCATCTCCAACGGCCAGACCCCCGATCACAGACTATGATGTGCCCGCGGGCATCTGATGACAATGGCAAGTTCAACCTCGGTGAAGGCGACGCGCAGGTAGCTATCGGCCTAGGCGCTAGATACACTGTCCAGAAGATATTGCTCACGTACGCTCATGGACGTCTAACTGCCAGCACTTCTTCGATTTCAGCCGCGGTATGAACACGTTCGTCGCCATGGAGAAGAGCGATTGCCAGCAGGAGCTGGTGTTTCGCGGACGCGTGAGCTTCAGTACGTCATCGCCTTACGCGCTGCCTGGGTCTTTTGGCGACAGTCTCCGATATCGATGCACGCCAAGCTGCCTTCTACACGGTCAGTAGCCCCAGGCGCTTGCTGCGCGCGCGTGTCGTCGGCGTGGTGCCAGGCTCTTATGAGGAACCCTTTGCGCTCCAGCGCGAACGAGTGAGCTGTGTCTGTCCGAACGCGCGGAGCTACTGCAGCCGAAGTGTGCGAAGTGGCCGAGAATCACTCGCAGATGGCCAGCGAGTTGCCCGCCAACTGTGCCACGCGCGCCCCGTGCGCCCCAATGCCTCGCCGATGAGCTGCGCGTCGTTCTCCACTTCAACACACCACTTGAAGCACCGGTACGACTCAAGCCAGCCGTTCGTATTACCGCGCACGTCCTCCGGGCTCAGCTTCGGCGCCAGCGCCAACAGGCAGTCCGTATCCTAGTGCAAACACGGCGTCGGTGGCGGTGTCCACGAGCTTGCGGATCCAAAATGCGGTGCATACACACGGCTTAACGCCTCGGGTATGCATTACAGACTGTTTGACACGGACACGTCTGCGTAGGGCCAGTTACAGTGCAGCATCTGTGCCAAGATCACTAGCGGTACGCGACCGGCGGCTCCATTCTGTTGCAGACGCCCATCGCGCGCTTCTCCCACTGCTTGAATCATCCTAGAATGCGAGTCACACGCATGAGAGCTCACAAAGCTCCTCGGGGCCAAAGAGTCGGGCTATCGTGGTACAAATCCATGCCGAAGAGTCTGGCTATACTTCATTATTTTTTTTATTGAAAAAATGCGTCAACTCTGTTGAATCCGTATATTTCCGCTGCGTTCCCCTTTACATGATGAGAGTTCAGGGCACAACTTGATGTGCCTTCTCCCTTCAGGCCGGAGTCAAAGCCAAAATGGAGAAAGGAGAAGGGAGATCATGCAACAGTGGCGAGAATGTGTGACCTACTCTGTTTCCATTTTTATGCAGGTTTTCCACCCAGGTCGCGTGACCGAACGGCAAGACCTGACCTGGTCCTGACCCGGATCGGACCCTACCTCTCAAAAATGGCACGAGTGGTCACCGAGAGCCAAGGCTAAAGTAGCCACTCCGCGTCTGGCGCACTTCACGTCGAGAGTGTGTGGAGGTGAGTTCCGACTGTTCGAGTTCCGAACCCGTATCTATTTCTACGTCGTATAAACACGTATGGATATAAAAGTTTTACCCATGATACAAAACCAGTGAACTCTCGATTGCTCATCGAAACAGCCGAGATCACATCGCTCGTCCTTGTCTATTTTCTCCATCCAGCCCCTCATTCACCCACACACTTCCGCAGATCACACACACGCACACACACACAAACAAAGGGTCTGTACCAAGAAGGCCCACGAGTATCCACGTCAAGCAAGAGGCACGAAACGCAACGATTTGTACATTGTGGGTTAGTCTCCGCTCGGCGGAGCAATGCACAGACATCCAGGAAATAACTTGTCAAAAAGAAGATAAGGAAGAGGAGGACGAAGAAGCGCCGAGTCACTGTCTCGGTAACGTCGACACGACCAGCGTCGACTGCTTAGACCGAGTTGAAGGCCTTGAAGACGTTGATGCGACCGTAGCCGTACTGGTTGTTGGGGACAGCCGAGTCCGCCGTGTTGCCACACGTGTAACCCGAGGCCGCGAGCGTCGTGCGGTCAGCAGTGGTCGTGAGCGCCGTCTTGAGCTGGTCGAACGTGAGCGTCGGCTTCTTGCTCAGCAGCAGTGCGATGGCGCCCGAGACGTGCGGGGTGGCCATGGACGTGCCTGAGATGGTGTTGAAGGCCGTGTTGCCCGTGTTCCAGGCCGAGCGCACGCTCTGACCAGGAGCCGAGAGATCCGGCTTGAGGCGGCCAGGCACCGACGGGCCCTTGCTCGAGAAACTGGCGAGACCGTCCGCCGACGTGGTGGCACCGACGGCGATGACGTTGGCGTCGTCGGCTGGCGAGCCCGCCGTCTTACAGGCCGGACCAGCGTTGCCGTTGGCGAAGACAGGGATGATGTTCGCAGCACGCCACGTGCTGATAGCGCTGGCGAAGAACGTTTGGCCGCCGGTGTCGGAGCCCCACGAGTTGCTCACGACGTTGGGCGCCTTGGTGCAGTCCTTGTTGTTGCCCGAGGCGTCCGTGGGGCACGTCATGAACTGCGCGCACGAGAGCAGCGCCGACTGCGTACCGCCCGAGCTCGTGAAGGCCTTGCAGGCAATGAACTTGGCACCTGGTGCAACGCCGAGACCGGCCGAGCCCATCATCGTGCCGATCGTGTGCGTGCCGTGACCCTGGTCGTCGTACGGTGTCGTCTTCTTGGCCGTGGCGTCGTACCAGTTGTAGGTGGAGCGGAAGTTGGCGGCGATCGACGTGTGCGTGGCGAGCGCGCCGGTGTCAAGCGAGCCAATGACGATGTTCTGGCCCGTGTAGCCAGCAGCCCAGACGCTTGGCGCATCGATCTTGGTGACACCCCACTCGTTGGCGAGCACGCCGACATCGCCCGTCGAGTTGGAGGCGAGCTCGAAGTGTGGGGCGGGGATGACGATCTCCTCGCTGATCTCGGCGATCTCTGGCAGAGCCGCCAGCTTCTCCACCAGCTCCAACGTGGCGCCCTTGATCGCCTTCTGGTTCGTGATCCAGAACGTCTCCTGCGACTCGTAGAGCCCACCGGCCTCCTTCGAGAGCAGAGCGTCGAGGCTCGACTGCGAGGTCTTGGCGTTGGTCTCGAGCGAGGTGACGATGGCGGCGATCTTCTGTCCGCGCGTGGCGAAGTCGGCCTCCTTGACGGCGTTGAGCGCGTTGTCGACGCCGGTCTTGAGCGTGACCATGAGGTTGACGGTGCCTTGCTGGCGAAGCGCACGGTGGACGCCGGCGTCGACGCGCGGCATGGCGGAGGCGTCGGCCGCGAAGGCGAGGAGCGCGAGGATCGGAGCGAACTTGGTGAAGACCATGGTCAAGGTTGTCGAAGCTTGACTTGTGTGCTTGAGAGCAGGTTGAGAAGTGAGACTCCAACCGGGAGGGAGGAGGGAGGCAGGGAGGGAGGGGGTATCGGTGCGCCGATTCGGTTTGGTGACCTCGCGACCTGCCAGATCTTTCAAAGCCCAGACGACTCCCTCTGGCTACTAGAAGGGATACTTCTGACAGAGAGGGGCGGTAAACCTAGTTCTTGGTCCTCGTGTTGGACCCAAACGCGCTCCTCGATCGGGATGGGTCTTTGCTGTTGGCTCCGTCGAAGAGGTACGTAGTTGTTGAACGGCTGAGTCACAGATGGGTGAGCGGGATGCTTGGCAATCGCCTGCTACTCGATGCGCTGACTGTAGATGGCCGAGTCACAAAACTGGGACCCAGACGAATCTCCTGGAATTTTTTTCAACTCACTTCAAAGAGTTTCATTGACACAGTCGAGGTGGCGTCATTGGGACAGACAAAAAAAATATTTTGTCTGTCCCAATGGAACCATTTACGTGCTGTATATTATACAGTACGTACACGGTTTCAACGCAATCGCGACTCGGGACACTCGATAAGGGGTGATGAGCTGCGAAGTACTTCTCACAGACGAAAGAAGCACAGTATACCAATCCATTTGCACGGCGAAGTTGCCTTATCCGTATCGCGCTACAATTGCCGCGTCACTCACAGCAAACCTTACGTTCCTCGAGTTCCCGTTCACGATGAATGAAAGGAAACAAAGCCTGCGGTGCCCGTCATGGCTACGCAAGGAACATCTTCGGTTTGGTCTCGCCGAATTAGCATGGTCGATCGTGGCACAACATAATACTGTACAGACGCCCACTTTCCCTCTCGTTGAAACTGCCTACACCGTTACTGCCGAAAGCGCTGCTGCGCGGCTCAGATCGGAGAACGAAGGTGACATCCAGAAGGTACATCGGTGCTCCGTCTCGCGGAAGACCATCCAGATCCGGTTCCATGATGGAACTCGAGAGCACACAGAGCAACGAACTGCCTCACTACTAAACACAGCAGCGCATCGAGTAGCAGGCGATTGCCAAGCATCCCGCTCACCCATCTGTGACTCAGCCGTTCAACAACTACGTACCTCTTCGACGGAGCCAACAGCAAAGACCCATCCCGATCGAGGAGCGCGTTTGGGTCCAACACGAGGACCAAGAACTAGGTTTACCGCCCCTCTCTGTCAGAAGTATCCCTTCTAGTAGCCAGAGGGAGTCGTCTGGGCTTTGAAAGATCTGGCAGGTCGCGAGGTCACCAAACCGAATCGGCGCACCGATACCCCCTCCCTCCCTGCCTCCCTCCTCCCTCCCGGTTGGAGTCTCACTTCTCAACCTGCTCTCAAGCACACAAGTCAAGCTTCGACAACCTTGACCATGGTCTTCACCAAGTTCGCTCCGATCCTCGCGCTCCTCGCCTTCGCGGCCGACGCCTCCGCCATGCCGCGCGTCGACGCCGGCGTCCACCGTGCGCTTCGCCAGCAAGGCACCGTCAACCTCATGGTCACGCTCAAGACCGGCGTCGACAACGCGCTCAACGCCGTCAAGGAGGCCGACTTCGCCACGCGCGGACAGAAGATCGCCGCCATCGTCACCTCGCTCGAGACCAACGCCAAGACCTCGCAGTCGAGCCTCGACGCTCTGCTCTCGAAGGAGGCCGGTGGGCTCTACGAGTCGCAGGAGACGTTCTGGATCACGAACCAGAAGGCGATCAAGGGCGCCACGTTGGAGCTGGTGGAGAAGCTGGCGGCTCTGCCAGAGATCGCCGAGATCAGCGAGGAGATCGTCATCCCCGCCCCACACTTCGAGCTCGCCTCCAACTCGACGGGCGATGTCGGCGTGCTCGCCAACGAGTGGGGTGTCACCAAGATCGATGCGCCAAGCGTCTGGGCTGCTGGCTACACGGGCCAGAACATCGTCATTGGCTCGCTTGACACCGGCGCGCTCGCCACGCACACGTCGATCGCCGCCAACTTCCGCTCCACCTACAACTGGTACGACGCCACGGCCAAGAAGACGACACCGTACGACGACCAGGGTCACGGCACGCACACGATCGGCACGATGATGGGCTCGGCCGGTCTCGGCGTTGCACCAGGTGCCAAGTTCATTGCCTGCAAGGCCTTCACGAGCTCGGGCGGTACGCAGTCGGCGCTGCTCTCGTGCGCGCAGTTCATGACGTGCCCCACGGACGCCTCGGGCAACAACAAGGACTGCACCAAGGCGCCCAACGTCGTGAGCAACTCGTGGGGCTCCGACACCGGCGGCCAAACGTTCTTCGCCAGCGCTATCAGCACGTGGCGTGCTGCGAACATCATCCCTGTCTTCGCCAACGGCAACGCTGGTCCGGCCTGTAAGACGGCGGGCTCGCCAGCCGACGACGCCAACGTCATCGCCGTCGGTGCCACCACGTCGGCGGACGGTCTCGCCAGTTTCTCGAGCAAGGGCCCGTCGGTGCCTGGCCGCCTCAAGCCGGATCTCTCGGCTCCTGGTCAGAGCGTGCGCTCGGCCTGGAACACGGGCAACACGGCCTTCAACACCATCTCAGGCACGTCCATGGCCACCCCGCACGTCTCGGGCGCCATCGCACTGCTGCTGAGCAAGAAGCCGACGCTCACGTTCGACCAGCTCAAGACGGCGCTCACGACCACTGCTGACCGCACGACGCTCGCGGCCTCGGGTTACACGTGTGGCAACACGGCGGACTCGGCTGTCCCCAACAACCAGTACGGCTACGGTCGCATCAACGTCTTCAAGGCCTTCAACTCGGTCTAAGCAGTCGACGCTGGTCGTGTCGACGTTACCGAGACAGTGACTCGGCGCTTCTTCGTCCTCCTCTTCCTTATCTTCTTTTTGACAAGTTATTTCCTGGATGTCTGTGCATTGCTCCGCCGAGCGGAGACTAACCCACAATGTACAAATCGTTGCGTTTCGTGCCTCTTGCTTGACGTGGATACTCGTGGGCCTTCTTGGTACAGACCCTTTGTTTGTGTGTGTGTGCGTGTGTGTGCTCTGCGGAAGTGTGTGGGTGAATGAGGGGCTGGATGGAGAAAATAGACAAGGACGAGCGATGTGATCTCGGCTGTTTCGATGAGCAATCGAGAGTGCACTGGTTTCGTATCATGCTTCCGCATCTCAAAAATGGCACGAGTGGTCACCGAGAGCCAAGGCTAAAGTAGCCACTCCGCGTCTGGCGCACTTCACGTCGAGAGTGTGTGGAGGTGAGTTCCGACTGTTCGAGTTCCGAACCCGTTGTTTACCTGCGTGGGGTTTATCACCAATTCCGGAGACAACCCAGAGAGGAACCTCAGGTTCACTCATCACAGCGACACACTCTCAAACCGAGTACCCGGGCGAGATAACCGCCAGCGAGAAAGAGAGCTCTCGTTCACGAAGAAGACAGTTGCATGGATCTTCTTGTTCTCAAGTTCGGCGAGAGGAAGCTGCCCAGTGAGATGCTAGGGTTATCGTGCACTGTACGCTTTGCGGACAGAGCGGCTCTCCGGCAAGTTCGCTGTGATCGTCACTGGTGATGGTGAGCAGGGCATGGGAGATCGCACATAATAGGATGCTTTCGTCGTGGCAACTAGTTAGGTGTTCCATGAAATTCAGTTTAAGCGGTTTGGCAGCAGTTGCGCTTGGAGACACTTGTCGTCATGACCTTGTGGCACAATGGAGCCGCCTAATGGCAAGGACGAGCGATGTGATCTCGGCTGTTTCGATGAGCAATCGAGAGTGCACTGGTTTTGTATCATGGGTAAAACTTTTACTACCTCCATTCGGAAAAAGATGACCTTTTTCCAATTGGATTTCATCGGCACAAATGTGATACCCCCTCTAAAATGATACTAGCGGTCCATTTGAAATTCGAAACTGGCGCCATTTTCAAATGCTGCCATCAAGCTCCATGCAGATCTTTGTTGCGCAGTCATTTCTCGATTCTCCGGCTCCAACAAGACCACCTCCACCGACGCCCACCCAAGCACACGGACCCGAGATCACATGGGCGGCAAGCACCTCACGCAGACCGAGCGGCAGGCTGTGTGGGAGACGCTGCTCTGCCGCAGCAACAACGGCAAGCTCTCTCACGGCATGCTCCTCAAGGTCTCGATCGAGCTGTGTCTCGACCGCAAGATGGTCGAGCGAATCTGGCAGCGAGGGAAGGAGACGATGGGCTGGCGCGTCGCCGCGCTTGTTCAGTCTCGTGTGCATCAGCGCGGGCGCAAGAAGAAGGACCGCATTGAGGTGTGTCGCCGTCTGCGCCAGATCCCTGTCGAAGACCGCACCAACCAGCAGCGACTGCAGCTTGCGACCAATGCAAGCTGCCACATGATCCAGCGCGGGCGGATGGAATATTCGCATCGCCACCAAGGCGACGTGGCAAGCTCAACCGGCACAGAGTCCGGACTCGAATGTGCTCGACCTCGGGTTCTTCTGCAGCATCCAGGCTCTCCAGTCGCAGACGCTGCCCCGAACAATTGAAGAACTCATCGCGGAGGTGTTGCGAGCGTGGGCCGACAGCTCGAGGGAGACCCTGGACAAGATCTTCATGACTCTCCAAGCCGTCATGCAGCAGATCCTGCTGCATGAAGGTGGGAATAACTTCCGTCTCACCCACGTCAAGAAAGGTGTGCTGTTGCGCCACCTCGGTCAGCTCCCGTCGTTCATGATCTGCGACCGGGCGGCCTACGAACGTGCTCTCTGGCTTATTGCCGCACACGGCGAAGCGACCGGGCGGCCTACGAACGTGCTCTCTGGCTTATTGCCGCACACGGCGAAGATCTTCCCGAGATGGCGCCGCTGCCTGACGTGGAGGCCCCGCAACCGACCACTCCGCCACGTAGTCCAGAGGTAGAAGCAGTTGATCATCATGGATATTTTATCTGGTAGTCGATGCCATGGCGGAACATGTACGCTCACGGCAGTAGTATCACTAGTGCAGTCGTATTCCCATGTTTGCTGTCATTTCTCGTCCCCATTTTCATTTTCGCGGGCATCCAAAAGGCCGCCCTCCCATCGCCAATATTTGCAAAAAATAACGAGGCGGAGCGCTGCAGAAATTTTTTTAGAAAAGGTCATCTTTTTCCGAATGGAGGTAGTATCTCCATATGTGTTTATACGATGTAGAAATAGATACGGGTTCGGAACTCGAACAGTCGGAACTCACCTCCACACACTCTCGACGTGAAGTGCGCCAGACGCGGAGTGGCTACTTTAGCCTTGGCTCTCGGTGACCACTCGTGCCATTTTTGAGATGCGGAAGCTGTTTACCTGCGTGGGGTTTATCACCAATTCCGGAGACAACCCAGAGAGGAACCTCAGGTTCACTCATCAGGAATGAAATTGAGGTCTATTGGTTTGCTTATCTAGAAACCTACTAGGTGGGGGGTGCCCGCTCCGCGGGCACTTTAGTTTGCGCATGCTGGGTTGGTGGGGATATGACATGTTTTGCTATGGGGAAAAGGTGGCGCAGCGCAAGCGCTGCGGCTTTTTTCGGGTTGCCTTCGGCAACCCCTGTTGGTGACTGTATAAGTACACCACTTTTGTCATTTTTATTGTTGAACCCACAACAGTATTGACGTTGAAGTGTTTATGTCGAAGTGACAAAAGCATTGGTGGATGCATCAATTCGTTTATTGCAGCACAATATACATCAATACACAGTTGGTTCTAGTTCGGCGCCCGTTAAGGATCCTACGTCTAGCCAAGTGCTGCTCGACCTACTCCTACGTATTTGTTTATGGTTCACTTGGACCAAGATGGCCTTGAATTACCTCTCCGTACACGATGTTCTTGACAAACGTTCCGTCTTCGTCTTCTTTGACTGGATCTTGGATTGCAATTTTGATTCTGGTCTGAGAGGAAACCCTGGAGAGGGCGACATACAGTTGGCCGTGAGCGAAGATAGGTCTCGGTAGAAAGAGACCCAGGTACAGAATTGTTTGGCCTTGCGCCTTGTGGATCGTCATCGCAAAAGCAAGCTTGACTGGCAACTGACGTCTTGTGAGTTGGAATGGGAGCTTTGAATCACTTGAAGTCAATTCGAGGCGAGGAATGATCATTCTGTTCCCAGTTCCTCTACCGTTGAGGATCATGGCATCAATTAGAGTCGGCTTCAATCGGCAGATTTGGAGTCTTGTCCCGTTGCATAGTCCGCGATCGCCTTGAAGGTTGCGTAAGAGCATTACAATTGCACCCACTTTGAGGTGCAACTTATGAGGTGGGAGCCCTCCAAACGAAAGCGTATTGAGAAACTCGGTAGGATACGACGTTCCTACGTCACTGTCTTCGCTCTCTGCAACTGAATCCTGTGAAAGGTACACGTATTCGTCCTCGACCGTCTTTACTGGGAGCATTTCAAGAACCTTGTTGTTCATATCATCCACATCCGTGTTTCATGGGGCGAGGATGGCACGCTCTGCAAAGTATGACGGTTCTTCGTATCGATCCGCGATGTCACCATACACATGAGATATCAATTGAGAGGATATGCCCCTGCCGACTGGTGGTTCGCCAAGGAACATGTCTTTCGGCAGCCGACAGTAGTCATTGCCGACAGACTTGTCTTTGTAATGTCTACCTTCACCGATCTCGAGCAAAAGTTCCGTGAAAGCTGTCATCTCTGCTCCCGCATGCGGATCCATCGCCGTTTTCACGCGCATGTTCTCTCGTAAGCGCACCGTTCTGAAGAATGGCCACAGTCGCGATTTCTGGATGCATGTATCGATGATCTGTCCTACATCGCCTCCATGGACAACAGGAAGGATCTGGCGGAAGTCACCGGCAAGAACTACGACTTTTCCGCCGAATGGAGTGAGAGGAGTGTCCATCAGCGATCGAAGCGTGCGGTCAACAGCTTCGAATGCATGGCGATGCTGCATTGGAGCTTCGTCCCAGACTATCAACGCCGTTTCTTTCATCAACCTTCCCTGATGGCGAGTCCGCTGACATGAAGCATGTGCTACGACTATGTAGCTTGAGTGAAAGATGGAATCTTGAATGCGCTGTTCTTCCTCCGGTCAGTAACAATGCTGCAATGCCACTTGTAGCAACTGCCAATGCAATCTTCTTCTTCTGTCGTACAGTTGCCAGGATTGTCTCGAGAACATACGATTTACCTGTCCCTCCTGGTCCGTCCAAGAAAAACAGTCGGTTGGATCCTCGGCCTTCGACAGCATCCACAACGCTTGAGTACACAGCTTGTTGGTCTTCATTAAAGTTTTTGACTTGAGCAACAGTTCGAGACAGTGTATCCGGATCGTACGACAGTTCGTTTTCAATCTTCCAGTCGTCTGCATCGTTGCGGATGCTGCTGTCTGTCGTCGGCGCCTCTTCCATAGCTGCATCATGCGTCTCGGCAATTTGTGAGAGCATAGGAAAGCCTGTGAGAGACATCCCAGCACTCACTAAACTGTCTTCGATGTCGTGAAGTACCTTGAGTCTAACGGACGCCAGTTCGGAATCTCCGAAGTCTTCAGACATGTCTTCGAGGAAATCTCCCCAGAGCTTCGCTGGATCCAGTGGGGACGAATGAACCAACAGCATTGCAAACAGTTGACGCAATTGACGTGGCATCTTGAAGGTTGCGGCTTCTTTCATGCAGTTGTGACAGTGATTGTCGTCCTCAGCATAGCCAGCAGCCACTGCAGCGTCGGCGTATGTGTTGTAGACCTTTCCATCCACGGTGCGAAGATCCTCAAAAGACGTTGCACCCTTTCGATAGCAGAGAATGAGGCGCACCTGCTGATTGTCTTGAAGATGGACCGCAAGCATCTGCACGGAGTGGGATCTTCCATTCATCGGGAAGTCAAGATTCTCCACGCTGCCTCAATCGCGCACACGTACATGCCGTTTGCATACCGAGAGATCTCGTCGTACTTCTCGTCAACAGACAACGTAACACGGTCGCTTCCCTTGTAAAGATACTTGTGGAGATACTTGACCGCCTTATCTCCAATCACCAAATCAATGTTGATGTGGCAGTCGTACTTCGAGGAGAGGTAAGGGTTGTATGGAACAACGTGTCGATTGTCAAAGGCAAACTTGCGACTTGCCTTTCTTGCCTTTCTTGTCTTTCGTCTCATCGACAACTTCTTCTTCTTCTTCTTCGTCCGTACCACGGTTCTTGTTCAGAATTGTTCGCTGGTTGTTGGGTCGTTTGTTTGAACACCACGCCATTGCGATCCCTTGTGGTTGTCTCTCGAAATGGTCGCGGATACTTCTTAGAGCACTTCCCTTCCTTCATGCACGGTGCATCTTCGTAGCCTTCGCCACATGGTCCATGCAGCATGCACCGTCGAACGGTCTGGTACAGTCTCGGGTTCTTCTCTCTATCTGGAATCTCTGCCGATACAAAACGATCAAAATCGGCGGTGGTTCGAGGCTTGTACTCCTTGTGGAAGATTAGCAAAATGTGCGCGTGTGGAAGGCCTCGTTTCTGGTACTCAATCACGTATATGTACGCGAGCACCTTACCGAAGATGTGTTTCTTGAGAATATCATGGAGAATAGCCTTCAACTTCTCGTTGAAGACTCTTGCCACCAGTTCAGGACGGTCTTCAGCTTTTTGACCGTACTCCAACTTCCTTTCGATCTCTTCCCACTTTGGATTGCAAGTCACTGTAACAAAGGCATCTGGTGTGCCATATGTCCGAACGATGGCCATGGAATCCTGGTAAAGCTGATCCATATATCGCGGGCTGCCGACAAACTTAGCCGGGAGAATGTAGAACTTGCCAGAGTTGAGAACCGCTTCGCGAGATAATGTCCAGTCCAGATCACGTCGGAATCGATCGATCAAGCCATGGTATAAGTCTGCGCGCAACTGCTTTTGGTTTCTGCGCGCATACTGGAGATCACTTGTGATTATCTTGGCAAACTGATCAACGCAGATCTCCTGGAGAAGAGGACCAAATTGATGCAAGTGCTTGTAGCGAGACTTGCGAAAGAAGAGCTGGTAGCGGATCCACCGACGAAATGTAATCTTCGCGCGCTTCTTGGGCGCCGCAGGACCCTGGACGACGATTGCCATATCTTCCACACCATCATCTTCGGTCTTGCTCTCGGCTTCCAGTTCGTTTACCACTTCGACACTATCATCCTCTCTCCCTGAGTCGTCGTCAATGTTGTCTTGGTCGTCTTCAGATGATTCTTCGCCGAAATCAATGTTCTTCTTCTGGCCGTCCTTTGGCATTCTGCTCTTGATAGGATTGAGGCCTGGCTCACCTCTCAGATACACGATCGGCCAAGCCATAGGATCGTAGCACTCGTGAAGCTCGCTGATCCTTTGTAACGCATGAATTTTCCCTGTGACTGGGTCCTTCGTTGGTTTCATGCGTACGATGATGTCTCGACCTTCCTCCAGATACTTGTCGTCCACAATAAGAGCGGCTACTTCAGAAACCTTCGGTAAGTTGTGTGTTTGAGGGTCTGTGTCGCCTCGCTCATGTAGTTTAAGGTGGATATGGCGGCCGGGATTCTCGATCATGAACTGTCCCGCGCGGACGAATGCCTTGGCGTACTCGTTGTGCTCGTTGATATAGTCGGTCAACAACTTGATGAAGTGATCATTGAGCCCAAGCTCCGGGTGCTTTGTTCGAAGATCATACTGCATATTCCCATCGAAGATATAGACTTGAGCGAACATGCGTGGATACGCCTCATCCAAAGGAAGCAATGTTCCCATTCGGTGAACAATTCGTCCCTGAACATTGTAGGTTTTAACGCCACCTTCTCGGCTTGCCAATTGCTGGTTCACAACCGCTCCTGTCGATGTGAACTGAAAGATGAGGGTGTACTTCCGTGCGTTAACCCGAAAGAGCGGATGTCGGAACATTTCTCTCAGTATTTCCGGGACATAGTCGAAATTTGGTCCTTCAATTGCACCGTTGAGACCGCACCGCGTGTTAACTTGGTTCTTGGGCTGCTTCCAGTCGAGAGCACCGCAGTACGGGCACTCGAATGTCATCTCCATGAGAAGATGTCGACCACTTGGGCCGATATCCGCGCCAATAACCCTTGCACTCTCTTCAAACTCGTCTATCGACGCTAGAGCAATACATAAGCCGACTGGATTTGCCTGTTTCTTCTTCTCCTTATTCGCTTTGCGGGTATCCCTCGACTTCTCCTTCTGTTCTTCCGACATGTTTGATCGACGCTGTGCCTCTCGTTGACGATGTTTTTCCTCGATTGAGGCATGGGGAGGCTCGTCAACTGTATAGCGTTCTTCGTCATCCACTTTGTCGGTGGAAATTGCTGTTTCTGGAGCTTGTTCTGCCCTTTGACGTCTATCTCGCATCCGTCTCATGGCAGCACTCATGTTGCGCTTTCTCCTTGTCTTTGATTCAGCATCTTCATTCTCTTGCGCTGGATATCTGTCTTGCACTTCTTGAGTTGACGATGGCACTCCCCTACAACGCCAGATGCATCAAAATCTACCACAATCTGGCTTTAAGACGTTCAGCACGTACCGTCCACGTCGTAGCTCTTCTGAGTTGGTTTGATATTGCACGTCGGCCGAGTCGATTTGATTTTGGTTGTCTTGCTCTTGTAGACTTGCTGGACTTTCACGCGGGGCGACATACAGTGATAAATCACAGAGCGCCAGATCTAGACGGTTTCTCATGTCGTGGCCGTTTTCATCGCGTTGACTCCACTCCAAATATAATTGATGGTCCAAACGCAGGCATTCGTAGTGAGCTTGACTGTGGTTCAGCGTTATCATCAATGGTGCAACGCGGTGACTGATCATCGTACTAAGGATGAGAACAGCCTCACTGGGATCGAGAACTCGCGTTTTCACACACTCGGACGCTGGATCATCAGCTGATCGTAGCTCAAGGCGCACCATGCTTACAAACACCGCGTCTCGCGTTCTGCCACCTGGAAAATTATGCGTACCGACGTCGAAGACAAATACAGGCTCTCTGAAGTAGAGCACTGCAGCCATGATCTCCTGTTCGCCCGCCCATGCAGCATGCGGAAGTCCTTGTCGAACAGAAGACATTTGATGTCGCCGGATGAAAGCCTTGATTTTCTCCAGGCCGTAGTCAGTAGACTCTTGCAGAGGTCTTCCGAGGTATCGCTGGAAGAGAATGCTCACGTGTACGTCGCCGCTTGCAACCATTCGGTCCAGGTTGCTTAGGAGAGTGCCGAGAATCCCTTGCTTGAGTGCAGTGGCGCGTTGAACATGATCAAGATCCCTAATCGTGATGCTGTCACTCTCAAGCAACGTCGCCCGCGTACAATAGATAGCGAAGTAGAAGCAGGCACCGTTGCCCGGAACACTGATCAAACGGAGTCCTAGCATAGCTAGAAGGTCTCCCATGGCAGGAATCATCTCGCTTTCGGCTTCCCGTACGTGTTCGGGCTCTTCTTCGTGTACTTCATCAACAATGGGTGTGTCTTCGGCTTTTTGCTTCTTGCGATCTCCTTCAGGTTCCGAGGAAGGCATCAAACTTCGTTTCCGATCTCTCTCAGCGTCCGAGGGATCAGGATGCTGTGCTTTCCAGCGCCTGAGTGCCTGTCGTTTGGCATTCTCGCGCTTCTTTTGGTCTTCACGGCTCTCGTACCCTACAGGAGGCCCGTACGCTGCCTCAATCTCTTCCACGCTCCCAAAAGCTCTCTTGGAACGCATCTTGGCCTTCAATCACAATCACAGCACCGGTCTTGGATCACAAAGAGGAGAGTTGAAAGGTACGGGACGTCAGAGAGCCTGAGTCCTTTTCTCTCAACGCGGCCCCGCGCTACCAGGGACGCGTATATAGGGTGCGCAATAAATTGATCAATCTGGCCCCCGGGCTCAGCCTGAGTTTTCCCGCCGAAAGGTGACAGCGAAGGGGAATTCTCGCGTCAAAATGCGCACCCTCGGAGAAGAAGGAGACTCTACTGACTTCCTATACCCCAGTCCGTTACAGGCTGCACAAAGCGCGCGGGGGGGGGGGGGGGGGGTGGCAGTGCGTTCGGAACGTGCGTTGTGTGGCCAGCCACGGCGATACAGCCACACTACACAACCTCTTCGCACTGAAGGAACCAAATTCCCCCCTGGCCTGTCCTCCGCAACACCGCGCAAGGAGACTGCAAATTCTGTTGTGAGCCCAATGTTTGGTGGCGCACGACAGCCGCACAGTCAGATGGCGTAAACAGACCCTTCGTATTACCTAATATATGACGCGATTGGATAGTATTCTACGATTATTATTCAATCACCCTTCACCTGCTATATTCGATTCGACACTAAAAACTGCTTTTCAAACTTGAAAAGTCTTCCTGGCCCGAAGGGTAGGTTTAGGAGGTTTTAGGAGAAATTCAATGCAAAGAGTGAATAGGAATCTTTTTGTCCAACGAAAAGGTCTGAATCGCGTGACATTAAAAATGTCCCACCTCAGGCCTGTCCTATGTCAGTGAATGCGGGGGCTCCACACACCCGACGACGGGGAAATGTACTCAGGTCCGCCCGCTGCGCGGGCGGGGGCTCGGCCTCCGGCCTCGCGGGGCGACGCACGACCGTTCCACTTTTAGTATATAGATAGCCGGCGCAGGGCCTAGATTTAACCCTTCTACTCCCTTGTGCTGTATAATACAGCATAAGCATTATTGGAGGTTTTTAAACTCCGAAAGCTTAGTAACAAAATGATTTCCCGCATCTTGATGTTTTTATAGGATGAGGAAGAGGCATAGATTTACGACGTGACGATTGTTGCTAAGCTCACATGGAATAATTTGGACAGTGGGATGAGGTTAGGTTGTTCTGTATAAGGCGTGATATTATAGAGGTTTTGAAAGTTGGGACGTGTGTCTAGCCCTCCGTCGCCCAACCAAATCCCTCGATTTGTAACGGGATGTGCCCGTTACATGGTACGGACCCATGTCAATGGTGTCCGATAGGAACATCGTGAACCCATCTGGTTGCGATGTCTCCTGATTGGATAATATCCTACGATATTATCCCGATTTCCCACCAATCACGTTAGGGTCTTGTGATTGAGTGGATGGCAGAAATCCGAGGGCGGATCTGCGAGGTTTTATATACAAAGAGTAGGTTTTTCTAGGTTTCCTAATCCATAAATTCAGTTTCCCATTTGCCTGATTCAACACGAGTCTCTGTGTTGCGCGCTTCCTACACTGCTCCACAGTGTACGTGACGTAACGAGGTCAGCCTCGTTACACGATTTCCCATTCTCGTTTCATGACCAAGAGAACACAACGAAAAGGAAAATGACCGTGATTGAGATTGTAGCGGGGTACACAAGTTATACTTGCAGTTACATAGGTAGTGTGGTTACATAATTAGGGTGGTGCACTTAGGGGAAAAGTTACCCTAAGTAGTGACTCAGGTTTATCAGATTTCAGTAGGTAATATCCCCGGTTTATTTACCAGGGATATAGGGCTCTAGGGTTAATCCTCAGAGAGGATTAATATATGGCAGTTCGCCTTTTGCCAAGTATTTGGCGCTCGTCGACAGGGGTCGACTCGGGGCGGCTGCTCTCGCTTCCTCCAAGCGAAGTGCTGTGTAGTGGTCACGTGGACCGCTACACTTGGTAGCACTTGTCGTCAATCCGACACCGACATCGCCATGTCCGAAGCTTCCGACTTCGCGATGGCGTCAAGCCATCCGACGCTGTCGCGTCAAGACCATCAGTATCTGGATGACGCCCAGTGGGCCTATCTCCAGAAGATGGAGGCCATCAATGGCCGAGCAAGCATCAACGAGCTGCTTCAACGCGGCTCTGGCGAAGTCCTCGCTCACATCGCGCGATTCCGCGACTATGAGATTGCTCTGGAGCAACACGTGCTCGACGTTGTTACGTCTCGCGTCGCCGCAGCTCAAGCGACTCAGGCTGCGACGGTGGCTCCCACCATCAGCTATGTGCCCTCTCCGGCACCCCCGGAAGGCCCGAAGCCCGTTCGAGTCACGGTCTCCCAGTACTCTGGGGCTGAAGGCGAGAACCTCGTCTTTTGGCAGCGCGAGGTCGAGCTCGCAATGGCGGCAGGTCGTATCCGCGACGAACGTCAGAAAGTGACCTTCGCGATATCCAACATGAAGGATCGCTCCAAGGTCTGGGCCTTGACTTGTGAGACTTCACAGCCCGGATTCTTCCGCGATTGGCCATCACTCGCCGATGCCATGAAGCTGATGTTTCAGCCGCCGAACGTGGCGCACCGCCAGCGCGCGGCATTCCTTGCCTGTCGCCAAGGCAATCGCGACCTGCGTTCCTTTGTGCAGGAGTTGCGACAACTCCGTGCCAACATGGCCGCGAATACTCTCGCCGAGGACGTGATGCTCACGACCTTCATGGAAGGGATGAATCCCGGCCCCGAAAAGGCCGCGGTTTTCCGCGAAGAACCGGCGTTCTTGGAAGACGCGTTCGTCGTCGCGCTGCGAGAAGACTACGTCCAGCGTCTCGCACGGGGTCTACCCGCGAATCCGGCAGCACCGTCTCCGGTTCCTCCGGTCCAACCTCCGGCTTCGGAGCCGATGGATCTGAGTGTAATTGACCTCTGCGGAGTCGATCTGAGCACGTTCGACTTGAGTGCGATCGACGTGAAGGCACTTCACATCAAGTGTTTCACTTGTGGGAAGTTTGGTCACTTCCAGCGCGATTGCCCGCGCAACAAGGGCAGTGCACGCGCCCGTCGTGGAAGACCACGTCGCTCGGTAGGCCGAGGCGGACCCGCCTCCGCGTCTCAGGGAAACGACAATTCCCAGTAGACGCGGGGCAGTCTGCTGGGGCGATCACCCCTCGCTCCGCGAGATCGAACACGACATCATTGCGGGGCGGGCCGCCCCCTAGAGAAGGTCTCTTCTCGGCAGCTGACAAGCAACGTGTCAGTGGCGAACTCATCGTCGTCACTGCTCAAGTGAAAGGATTCTCACGTTCCTTTAAGGTCTTAATAGACTCTGGTGCGACGCGCAATTACGGTCGCAAGCAAAGTATTGCTGAAAATCCTTCTCTGTTTGCTCAAGCTTGTGAGCGAGATCTCAGAAGAGTCTCTGTGCGTCTTGCGACGGGAATCGTCGCAGAGACGAGGAAGATCGAGGTCGATCTACGCATTGCGTTTGTCGATTTCGACTCCGTCGAGCGCTTTACAGTGCTCGACATGGATGAGAGGTTTGATCTCATCCTCGGAATGCCGTGGCTGGAGCGCCATGAGCCGTGGATCGACTGGAGGACCAAGTCGATTGGGAGCACGTCTCCCGGCAGGAACGGAGTTCAGGAGCGTCATGAACCCTCCTTCGTCCGCCGGCTGACGAGCCCCATCAAGGATGATGAAAGTGCCTACTTCATTGGCGTAGTGAACGCCATGGACACCTCGAGTGTTCCGGAGACGGTCGTGCCGTCTGCCGTGGAGTACGGCGTAGAAGAGGGCGTCGAGTCGTCTCCGCCCCCTCCGAGTACCAGCATGGAAGATGCTTCGGGGATGTGTCCCCCTGTCGCGTGCCCGCGTGCGGTTGAGCCGTCTTCACGCCCTTCGGAAACGTCCGAGCCCATGGCTGAGCAGCTCCCGCTCTCGAGCGCATCGTATGATGTACACATCGTTGACGTGATGACGGAGTCGTCGATCGACCCGTCTACGGTCAATATGGCACCATTGCCAGAGTTCTCCGAGCTTACTCGCTTGGAGGAACTTCCTATGGACGATTTCGTCCGCGAGCTCAAGGCTGGTGAGATCGCTGAGGTCGTGATCCTCCGATCTGAGCGAGACCTCGCTCAACTCAACACCTCGACGGTGATTGACGAGGATGTCCTCGTTGAGTTTCGTCAGAAGTTTGACGCTCGCCGTGGTTCGGCCATCCTCAACAATCCGAAGGATCGGTTCTATCCGCTGGTCAAGCGGTTTGCGGAGACTTGCCTCAGCAAGAACCCGCCGGCGGGGCTTCCCCCTGATCGTGGCGTTCGCCACGAGATCAAGCTCAAGCCTGGCTCGAGCTATGCGACCGTTCGCCAGTGGGCTCTGCCGGCCGAACAATCGGACTTCATTGATGAATTCTTTGCTAAGAAAGCCAAGGCTGGCCTGGTGCGCGAGAGCGTCTCGCCTCACAGCGCACCAACGTTCTGTGTGCGCAAGCCAAATGGCAAGTGGAGGATTGTCCACGCGTACAACAAGTTGAACGCGCAGACGATTCCTTCGTCCACTCCGATCCCTCGGAAGGATGTGATCATCCACCGGATGTCCGGCGCAAAGAAGTTCAGTTCTCTCGACTTGGTCGACGGTTATTACCAAGTGCTCATGGAGCGTGGGGATATCCCCAAGACAGCCGTCAGTACGCCGAGCGGTATGCTCTGGGAGTGGCTAGTGATGCCACAGGGGCTGTCGAACGCCCCAGCGACGTTCAATCGCTTGGTGACCCATCTGTTCCGTCCCCTGCGAGCGTTCGCGCAGACGTACTTTGACGACATCTACGTCCACACGAGGCCGGAGCCCGGTCGTGATTTGGATGCGCTCCATGAGGATCACCTCCTTCAAGTTCTCGAATGCCTCGAGCAGCATAAGCTTTATGCCAACTAGGATAAGTGCATCTTCGGTGCCGAAGAGATCCCAGTGCTTGGGTGTTTCGTCGGAGTCGACGGTGTTCGGGCGGATCCCGAGAAGGTGAAGGCAATCGCCGAGTGGCCATCGCCACGGTCTGTGAAGGACCTACGCAAGTGGTTGGGTCTCGCCAACTACTTGCACAGGTTCACGAAGAACTATGCCGAGATGGCTCGGCCGCTGACTCAGCTGCTCAAGAACGACGTTGAGTGGTCGTGGTCCCACGACACGGAAGCGGCCTTCCAAAGGATCAAGGAGAGTCTCCTCCAAGCGCCGATCCTGGCGTTGCCGGATGACTCCGCTCCGTATAGCGTCGTCTGCGACGCCTCCGATTATGCGATCGGCTGTGCACTGCTGCAGAAGGACCAAGAGGGTCATGAGAGAGTCGTCTCTTACCAGTCTCGGCAGCTCCAAGCGGCCGAGAAGAACTATCCAGTTCACGACAAGGAGTTGTTGGCGATGAAGTACGCCCTGGTGAAATTCCGCGTTCACCTTCTCGGCGCGTCGCCGTTCGTGGTCTATACGGACCATGCGTCTCTACGCACAGCGACACAGTCCCCGCACTTGTCGCCGCGAATGGCTCGCTGGTTGTCATTCTTCTCAGAATACAACTTCTCAGTTGAGTACAAGCCGGGTCGGCTTAACGTGCTCGCTGACGCACTCTCTCGGCGTCCCGACTACGAGATGAATCATCTCACATCAGTAGTGTCTGATGTCTACGAACTGATTCGTGATGCCTATGAGGGCGATGCACAGTGTGCAGCGATCATTCGCGCGCTTAAGGACCCGCACGCTGCGAAGTCTCTTGCTCCCCGCGTTCGGGCTCGAGTACATCGTTACTCTTTCCGCGACGGCCTCCTGAGGTATCAGACGTCGCCTGGCGAAGAAGATCGCATCGTAGTACCCTCAGATGAGGATTTACGATATGTGATCGCTCACGGCGTTACGATGCTCCCGGAGCTGGCCATCTCGGCCGTGAGAAGACGTACTCGCTTCTCAGCCCAAGGTTTTGGTGGCCCAAGATGTACAAGTGGGTATCGCGGTATGTCCGCACATGTGGCGTGTGTCAGCGAGTGAAGCCAAGTGCACACTCCCAGGCGCCGCTCCAAAGCTTGCCTGTCCCCAGCGATTGCTGGCGCTCTGTGAGCATGGACTTCTTCTTCGGCATGCCGAGAACGTCCAGAGGGCACAACGGTGTGCTGGTCTTTGTTGACCGTCTCAGCAAGATGGTCCATCTTGCCCCGGTGTCTGACACCTGCACAGGTCTCGACTGTGCACGACTGTTCGTTGACGTCGTATTCCGTCATCACGGGTTACCCGATTCGATCGTCTCCGATCGGGATCCCAGGTTCACGAGTGATTTTTGGGAAGGACTCTTCCAAATCCTGGGGTCCAGGCTCGACATGTCGACCGCGGATCATCCGGAGACCGACGGTCAGACCGAGCGCGCCAATCGCGTTGTCGAGGATATCCTCCGCTCATATTGCGCGAGCGATCCGCTCTCGTGGTGCGATCACCTCCCCATGGTGGAGTTCGCCATGAACAATTCTGTTCATGCCTCGACAGGCTTGTCTCCATTCTATGTGAATGGTCTCCGCCATCCGGCTCTCCCTCTTTGCCTCATGGGTGAGTTCGAGGCTGGCTCAAGTGGAGCTCGGCAACTCCTTGCTGCCCAACTCAATGGGATACCCAAGATCGCGGAACGCCGCAAGTTGGATGACCTACTGACGACACGTGTTAACGTTGTCTCACGCGTACGAGACGCCATGGCTGCTGCCCAAGATCTGCAAAAAGAACATGCAGACAAGCGAGGTCGCAAGAACACAATGGTGTTTAAAGAAGGGGACTTTGCATAAGTCAATACGAAGAACTTCTCTCAGAACGCGGTCTCGCGTCTCGACAGCACGAAGCTGTTACCGAGGTTCATCGGCCCCTTCAAAGTGGCGAAGAGGAGTGGCAACTCCTATCGTCTGGATCTGCCAAGCTGGATCCAGACGCATCCGACGTTTTACGTGGGCTTACTTAAGCCGTACCTTCGTCCCGTGGAGACGGAGGAGGAGTCGGGTGAGGTCCCGAGCGGCGACTTCCCTGATGGCTTGTCGCCGACCACGAGCGTACCGACGCAGGCGATCGAGATCGCGAACGAGGACGCCGTCCCTGCTGGAAGCCAAGCTGTTGGCGGAGGTCGAAACACTCCCGCTCGAGATGCTCGATGCGACGATGAAGCGTCCACAGGGCCTCCTCCTGTCTTGCGACGATCGGCGCGACTCGCTGCAGCTCGTCGAAATTCGACCGGATCCACCGATCCGCCTCCCTCTACCTATGGTCGAGATCGACCAAGTCGCGTCGGAGCTGATACTGGGCGTCAGCAGCGGGATATAAACCCGCAGGGGCTGCGTAGCCATACTAAGCGGAAGGCGCGGCGGCCGATCCGCGAGCCGCTTCCGGTGATCGACCGTACTGGGACTCCCCACTTCCAGGTTGAGTCGCTTGGTCGCGTGCGTACGCGTCGCGGGAATCGCGAGATCTTGGTGAAGTGGCCGGGATATCCCAAGTCCCAGAGTTCGTGGGTTGAGGAGCAGGTGCTTCGCGAGGACTGCCTCGACTTGCTCCGCGAGCACGAGCGGAACCACCCCGAGTGGTTCCAATAGCGGCATCTGCCGTGCGGTGAGAAGAGTCTCGAGAAGGTTGACCTTGAGCAGTCCCCACAGGGTGGGTCAGAAGCGCAGCTTCAATGTCAGCAGTGACTCTGTTGTCGACGTACAACTTGGCGAAACGAAATCGCATATCACGGAGCTTCTTCACTTCCCCGACGTACGTCGGGCTGCGCATCTGCGCCACGTCGACACGCTTGATGAGCTCGACCCACCTCCAGAACTGAGTGTTGAACTCATCCGGCGAGCGGCCGGGCTCGACGATAATCGGCACGCCGAAGATCGGCCCACGCTGGTGGTAGCGCCACTGGTTGAATGTCGCTCGCGACATGTGTCGCTCGGCGAGGGCTTCGCCAATCGTACAGGGAGCACCCAGGCCGAAGTCGTAGGTGCTCACCCTGTCGGCGACGCGGACGGGTGAGTCCTGGCGAGTCGCAGGCGCTGGGCGCCGTCGATCTGGGCTGTCGAACGCGCCATCGCGGATGTCACGGTGCGTGACCTTTGGCTGAGCCATCAGCAGGCGCTGCTCTCGCAGGCGCGCCTCGCGCGCGAGCGCCCACTCATCTTGAGCTTGCGGCGTCGGGTCGCGCGGTTTCTCTTCGTCGTGGGTCGGTGGGGCGGTCTTCCGCTCGCGATACTCGCTGGGCGTCATCGTCTTCGCGTCGGCACGCCCGCGAACTTCGCCTTCCTCGACGTCTTCGAGCGCGCGGTCGCGCGGGCGTGGCGGTGACTCCGCCGGAGGTGGTGAGTTCATCGGTTGGTCTTCGTCGTCGTTGGGGCCGGGGTCGGCAGCGGCCGCTGCGGCTCTTGGGGTGGACATGCGTCCCTTGTCGCAGCTTGTGTTGTGCTGCTCGCGGCGCTCCGCGCTACCGTGCCGACTGCGGACGGCCTTCGGAAATCTTCGTGCGCGGGCGGCGCGCTCTCGTCTTGGTGCTTCTCTCGGTTTTTCCTTCTTCTCCCTCTCTCGCTCTCTTTCTTTGTACCGTGACCTGCTCCATTAAACCCCCGGTCTTCTATTTTGGGTGGGGGGTGGTGTAGCGGGGTACACAAGTTATACTTGCAGTTACATAGGTAGTGTGGTTACATAATTAGGGTGGTGCACTTAGGGGAAAAGTTACCCTAAGTAGTGACTCAGGTTTATCAGATTTCAGTAGGTAATATCCCCGGTTTATTTACCAGGGATATAGGGCTCTAGGGTTAATCCTCAGAGAGGATTAATATATGGCAGTTCGCCTTTTGCCAAGTCTTTGGCGCTCGTCGACAGGGGTCGACTCGGAGCGGCTGCTCTCGCTTCCTCCAAGCGAAGTGCTGTGTAGTGGTCACGTGGACCGCTACAGAGATGGTGTCGTCCAAGTCGTTTGCCCAGCTCTGGAGAGAGCTGCAAAAGCTCGGGTGGAAAGCGAAAAAGCCGACAGGACTTAGGCACGACTTCCACTACATCCCACCTAACGGCTCACTGAGTGGTGAAGAAGGACGCGATTTCTTTACTGGTCTGTTGCGGCGGACGTTTGAGTGGCTATGCGTGTCTAAACTTCTTCTATTCTAGAGATGAAGCTCTAATGAAGTTCGCGCGGCGCCGTCGTTTGTTGCGATTGAATGTGGTTCTCACAGAGGCAATCGTCAATGCTGCACTGGCGGAACCATTCACGATGATGAACTCTTCCAACACGATTCCGACAGCCACAGCCGGCTCCACCGCTGCGACAGCTACTGTGACGCTCGTGCCCACCAGCGCAGCACATCTTAGTGCTCCCCCAGTAGTTGGGGACGCTGAACCACCGCTCACACGCCGTAAGACGACTCAACGAGTGCACGAACGTCTCGGCAGGATTCCTGGTGTCACAGGCGCCATTACATCACAAGTTCGGGCGGAAAAAGCTCCAGATACAGCACAAGTTCAACCAGATCAAGCTGAAGCTACAGCTCAAGATACAGCACAACCGCGTAGTACAGCAGAAGAACCTACAGCAGAAGATACTGCGACAGCACAAGCTACAGTGCACGATGATATCTCACTCTTTGATAGCGCCAGCTTTCTCAGAGCAATGCAGGACGAAGAATACTTTGGTAACATCGACGATACCGATGTCAACCTTACTAAAGATCCCATCGAAGACGACGAAGATTCCGAGCCTGAAGAAGAAAGCGCTATCGTCGATATGGCAATCGTGAACGGCTACATCATTCATTGCTTCGTGAAGCGAGAACAATCAAAGCCGGTCCCCACACATGCCGAATACATCATGCGCTTACATCAAGAACTTCTGGCAGTTACCAAGGTCGACATGCTGTCACACCCAGTCGTAGAGAATCTCGTGGCGGCTCCGGCTGAAGCAAGTGAGCATTCGCTCACACAAACGATGGAGATCTACAAGGGCAAGCTTCGTCAGTATCTGTGCAAAGTTTGTTCGGCGCTGTCTGACAAAAAGCAACGAAGCTCGGAGACACCGTTCTTTTGTGCCGCTTGTGGTCGTGCCAGAGGCGGCAGCGTGTGCTTATGGAACAAGGCAAGACCCGGTCAAACGCTCACGTGCAGCCAAATCTGGCACAACAACTGGAAGAACAGTACGCTGATCCCTACGGAGCTGCGAGGGTAGATTCGTGTCTGCAAGCGCAAGAGGAAGAGCAAGAGGATATCAGCAACGATCAATAAGGCTCTGGCGTAGACGAGTAAAGACTAAATACACGCACGCTCGATTGACGCCTTGCGCGGAGGGAAATTTGCCCATTTGTCTTCACAGAAGCAGAGCATTCTGACAAATGGGCAAAAATTTCCACCGCGGTCTGTCGGCGGCGCGGCTCATGATTTTGGCGCGCTCTCGTTCTTGCCACTCATTTTGGCGCGCTGATGGGGTATCAATCGCTTTGTGGAGGGAGAGGAGTGAGAGGGAAGACGTATTGTTTTTGCACGATGGAAGCGTGCAAATGGCCAATCACAAACACCGTGTACCATATGGTTTGTCACCCATCTGCTCACCATTGTCTCAAACAGATAAAGTTTGCGAAATTCCCGCAGATACTGAAATCAAGTCAAAACCTTATGCTGTATTATACAGCATAAGAATCGGGAGTAGAAGGGTTAAGGATGACCTTCTCTCCAGTGGGCGATATCTCCGGGAAGGAGAGTCGCGATGTCCTGGTGTCGCTCGTTATCAGTCGGGTGGTGCTCTTCGCTGTTGGTTTTGGTATCCATGGCTAAATTTGCGACAGCATCTGCCATTTTGTTCGCGGCCCTGGGGTGATGATCCCAGTGCTTGATGCCGAGGCCATCCGCGAGTCGTCTTGCGTGGGCGTATTTGCTTTGCAGCGTGCGGTTGAGTGGGGACGTATATGTCCGCATCTGTCGAATGATGATCATGCTGTCACCGATGACCGAGAGCGGGGTCCAGGAGTTGACCGCGGCCGCTTGGAGGCCCTTGATGAGGCCGTCGTACTCTGCTTGATTGTTGGTAGTCGAGGGGTCGGGATGGGTCGTCGCTGAGGTGAAGACAACTTCAGCGTGCGCTTTGTTGGAGGTTAGTTTGACCATAACCGCACCGGGGCCTCCCGGTCCCGGGCTGCCACGGGACCCGCCGTCGAAGTAGAGAAGGTAGTGCGCAGCTGGGTCCGAGGCGCGAACCAAGTTAGTGGGCGGACTCGGCGTCGCGTCGCGGATCAACTGGATTGCTGCTGCCGTGTGCGGCGTTGCTGCAGTCGCTGCGGTGCGCTTCCATCGGAGGTCGCGAAGGGAATCCTTCAGTGCGTTGCAGAGGACGGCTTCAGTGTGGGCCGGGGTCCAAATGTCTTCGACTCTGTCCGGCGACGTGCGCCATCGCCAAATTGTGTGCATGACTACGAGTGAGTGTTGTCTCCAAGCTGCGTTGACAGCCGCCTGAGTGGCGATGGTCGCGTCTATCGTCGGCGCTGGGAGTCTCGTCAAGCTGTGATGAGACCAGAGCAGATCTGGAACCGCTGGGAGGCATAAGGAGAAAAAGGTCACCTTGTCTTCTTGAAGGGTTGGCGCATTATCAGCGGTCCATAGAGGACTCCAATGACGGCGCAGCACCTGCCAGAGGCGTTGGGCTTGTGGGCATGACCAAAATATATGCGCGCTCTCGCCACCTTCTGGGCCGAGATCGGGACAATGCGGGCATCCTGGCTTCTGGTGGGTGCGGTCCCATCTGCTGAGGCGGCCTCCCTTGATCTGGTAGAGAAGGATACGTTGCGAGTCTACAACTCCAGGGAGGTGAAGGATCGCCTTCCACGTGAGGTTTATCGAGAGCGTCGGCAATGTCCGAATCTTGGTGGTGCCATCGCGCTTGTCGGCTGGCGTTTTCCGCATGTGCCCGTGTACTCATCTTCTGGAGGAGCAAAGTCCTCGCCGCCTTGGTGGTGAGTGCGTCACCTGCGTTCCACAACCGAAGTGGAGCGTCCAGCCAAGGATGTCGGTCAAACTGTACGCTGGTGCCCTGCAAGAAGGCCTGAGCCAAGCGCGTCGCTTCTCTTGTTGAGCCGACGGTCCCGACGGGCACCCGGACGTCTGCGACAGGGCTCCAGTGGAGTGTGTACTTCTCGCCGGATTGGGCAAGGGTCCAAATGTCGAGGCTGGACGGGCGGAGCACAATGTCTTCGGGCTGCGCAGGGAGCTCAAGGATGCCGGGGTAGTTGTATACCAGTTCGTCGCAGAGTTTGCGAAAACCACGCGCGGGCTTGTCCGGCAGCGGGAAGGGTACCGTGCGTGCCTCAACCCTTTCGCAATCAAACGTGTAAAAATTACACGTTCTGAGGGTTTCTCATAAGCTGGTGTGATTGAACCCCTCAGAACGTGTACATTTTACACGTTTTAGAAATCCCGTCTTTGAAGTTTCGCAAAAACCTCAACAAAACCTTAAAACCTATCAAGGTTAAATAGCAATAACCTCGAAACTTATTTGCAATTTTGCGAGGTTTTATTACAAAAGGCGGTAGGTTTGCGGGAAACTCCACCTGTCGCAATTCCAGAACGTGTAAAATTTACACGATCTGGAAAATTTGACTTGATTAAAGTATCCATACAATCCTTGTTTGCACGGAGGTGATTGCGAAAGGGTTAAAGCGTAGGCGGTGGTCGTCGATCCATTCAACGTCCATGAGGTCTCGAAATCGTGCGCCGGGCGTGTTGAAGTGGTAGAATGTAGCCTTGTCGACGGGATGGCCTGTCGCGGAGAGCAAGATGCCACCGGCTCCGGGGATGGAGCCAGGAGCGTGTGAATGTCGAGTCGTCCGTGCCGTTCCGCTTCGTACCTCCGGAGTGGAGCGAGCGCCTGGGTTACCCCGGAGTAGTCCATATGCAGCCAACCGTGCTCCCAGCTGTGTGGCGGCGGGGCCGTCGCCCGTAAGGCTGCTCTCGCTTGCAAGTACAGGTCCGTCTCTCCTTCGTCCCGAGGCTGCACAAGGAGGGCTCGCCGTAGCTGAGCGCCGGTCGCTCCGAGACTTCTCTGAAAGGCCGGTGCGATGGAGGGCTGTCTCTCTGGGCCGACGTGAATAGCCTCCGCGCCGTGGGTGCGCATGAGGATCCGACCATCCTGACCACGGAGGCCGGTGCAAGGCGCGGTCCATCGTTCGATGGTCGTTAAGCTGAGGCACTGGAGTTCGTGTCGGAGGTTGAGGGTGTTGAGCCCGCCATCTTCGACCGGTTGCTGTGCAACATGTTTCGCCATCCACGCGCGTGTCTTTCGTGTGCCATCGTCCGAGAGGGATCCGGACCAGGTAAAGGTGTCCACGAGCGACTGCCACCGATCCACGATGGCTGGACTCGGCCAGTGATGTCGTGCGATGTACAGAAACTGGGGTAGTAAGACCGCGCGAAGTAGCTTGATGCGCTGTCGTACATTCGTGGTCTTGAGTTCCGCAATGAAGATGCGCGCCCGGGTTTTCTGGACTGTCATATCCCAGATCGTGGCGAGCAATGGGGAGCTAGCGACTTGGCCACCCAGAAGTCTTGCATAATCTGTTTTCAGTCGAGCCACCACGTCCGGCGAAGTCGGAACCTCTTGTAGAAGAACGATATCCGGCTGTCTACCTCCGAGGCGCGCGCGTAGACCTCCAAACCAGTCATCCGCGTTGGTGAGTCCGCAGACGTTCTGCGTGACGCACAGGATTGACGTGGACTGCCATTGAGAACGAAGTGGTCCGCGCCTGAGGCGCCTGTCCCTCTCGTCGCCCACTTTGGGCCGTCGCCTACCAATCGCGGCCGCCCGATCGTGTGAAGACCTGGCGGCGGGTGGCCCTACCCCCGGCGCGGTGGTGGGGCCTGGCACCTTGTCGGTGCCCTTAGTAACGTCTTGGGGTTGTTCCGGTTGGCTCGGCACCAAACCGGAACAGCGTTGGTCCGACGTGCTTGTCGGTCCAGTCGCGGAACACTGTGAAGGAAGCTTCCCACCGGCGTCGTGCCACCGCTTGTCCAGCAGTGAATAATGTGAGCGTATTCGAGCTGTCCGCCATCCACGTGGTAAGCGCATCACATTGCTGGGGCAGGTCTCGGGTACTGAACTCGTGTGGTAAACATTCCGGTAATAGGAGAACGTACGCAATGAGGCGGCACCAGTCGGCTTCCAGGAGGCCGGGTTGCACGCGGTGGGGTACTCTGATCGCGGTCTGCGCTGCCAGCGAGGTCAGCTTCTTCCAACGTGCTGGCTCGTTGACAAGTGTCCACTTGACGTCCAGTGCCGATGCGGCATGAATCGCCGCCGCCCACTCTCTGCAGAAATTGGCCTTGTCCGCCTCTACGTTCGAGCCGACTCGATGCAGCAGTTGAAGTCGTGCCAGTATCAAGGCGTGTTTCCCCAGATGGAGAAGCGTAGTGTCCTCTGTGGTTAACAAGTGAATTTCCGGGAACGGTAGCGCATGGAGGAGCCCCTTGACCGCACCGGGTCGTCCTCTCATCGCCGTCGTCGCCTCACCCGGGTCTGCAATTTGGGATACGAGTCGATGCGTCGCCGGATTCTTTTTGGCCTGCCGCTTCTTCCAATTCTTGTATGCTGTGCGATTTGCCGACTGGGCTTTCCGGAGCAGACGTGCGGCTTCCGTCGACTTGTGGGTGCCAGCGCTGATGTGTTGCAGCAGCGTGGACTATTCGCTTGGCGTGAGTGGTGCCTCGGTGGAACGACTGGCTCTGGGCTCATAATTATCGAAGCTTAAGCTGGGGTCTACCGGCGTCGAGCAGATGCTTTCAAAGTCGGAAGAACGTGTTCGCATGGGTTCGCCGAGCACCTTTGTGGTGGCCGCTTCCGCTGTGGGCAGGAGGGGCTGGCTCGCAGGTGGCGTCGTCAGATCTATCACCGGAGCCTCGCCGCGCTCCACCCCTTCTGCTGGTAGGGCTTCGTCCGTCTGCATGGGGACAGCTGCGTCGTGATCGTCTTGGTCGCCGTGATCGTCTTGGTCATCTTGGTCAGTTGGGTCCTGGACGTCGTCGACACGAGTATCGTGGTCGCCGTTGTCATCGTGAGCCTTCTCATCGGCCGCGGATTGGTGCTCCTGCGAGCCGTCAAATTCCTCCGTGCTACCAGCGCCGTCACTCTCAGATGTTGGGAGGTATTCAGAACATCCGCCAGAGGAGTATTGCGTGGGTTCCGAGTCCTGCTGCGTAGGTGTGGGGTCAGTTTCCATTGCTACGATCGCCGCTTGGACTTAAGGCAACCGTGATTTCATTGAGTCCTGTTTACGGATGCTACCGGCGAACTCACGGTACTCAGCGTCGGCGATGCGGATGGCCGTGTAGTGGCCTTGGTGCTCATTCTTCTCGAAGGTGTGGTGCAGCGCAAGCATGAGCGGCACGACCTTGTGTCGACGGTATACTTCAATCTGGGCATAGAATCGTTCGGGCGAGATCGACTGCCGAACGACGCGCGAGGCGATGGACTTGTCCGCCAGCGGGTAGTCGATGGGAGTGTAGCGTTGGATAAAGGTTTCACCAGTCGGTCAGACGTCGAGTGAGTAGACTGGCTCGAGCTTCCACGCCACGAACGCGATGATTTCAGCTTCTCCTCCCCAGTATTTGCGCGTGACCGACGGGCTCGTTTGTAAAGCCGCCGTCTTGAAGTGCTCGACTAGTCGCGGGACTGAGTCGGGTCGGATGGATTCATCCAGATACCGGGGGCAAAGTTCGGTCAGTTGTAGGGAACCGTTGACTAACATTGCGACCAAGTCCTCCTCGATGAGGTTGTTGATGTCACGCATGAGCTCCACTGCGCGCTTGATCTCGACAGTGTCAGTGACATTGATCACATCTCCGCAATTGCGACTGATTGCGGCGACCAGCGCATGATACAGACATCTGCCGTCTGCGCAAGTTTGAACCTGTCGAGCTCGGATGGTACTGAGAACCTTGGAAAGCTTGACGACCGGTCGTGCACCTGGTCGAACGCCGACCTCTGCGAGCTCGCTGGAAGTGACTGGTCCTGAGATGGGTTCGTCATCGTCGGCCGTCCGGGTCGCTTTGGCTTCCGACTCCAGGGTAGGGAGCCGTTCGAAGAAGGGGGTCATCTTGAGTTGTCCTAGACGGGGCTTCTGCACTGACGGAAGCTCGCCACCCAAAGCCACCCACTGAAGACGTGACCGAGGAGCGTCTGGGCGTTTTCTCTCGATCGCCACGTGCGTGGTCGAGCAACGTGGTTGGCGGGTGACGGGTTCTCTGCACTCTGCGGCAGTGGGATCAGACTCAAAAATTGCCTGCGGAGGGTCGAGTTGAGCGCGTGTGCGCTTTTCACCTACGGCGAGAGTTTGCCCGTCGCGGGCGCCAGGAACGGAAATCCATCGTTGCGCTGGGTCGGGGTTTACCGAGACCGCGGTGGTCCCAGCTTTGGTCTTGCGCGGTGGTGGGGCGTCATCCTTCTTCACGCCGTACTTTTCGGTCAGCTTAGACAGCGCAGCCCTCTTGGCTTCTTCCTTTTGAGCTTTCGCCTTCGCAAGTGCTTTCGTCAGAGCACGGACTTGGTCACTCTGGTTTCGTCGCTGCTTGGCTTGCTTGGCGGCTTGCTTGGAAACATTGCGCGCCGCACGTGCGCTGTCGGCGGCGTTATCCGCAGCGTCGGGGGACCCTTGCGGAGGACCACTGGCAGCTGGTAGCTGCAGAGGGGCGAGCTGTGGTGCGACCGCTGCATACAGGCGGTTAACCTGAGCGACGTGTTCATTTTCGTCTTCCGTCGGAGGTTCGAGTTCATATATCGAGGTAGGGGGAATCTGGATTAGTCGCTCAAATCGCTCCCTCATCTCAGCCGCTTTCTCGTGATTGGTGCATTTATTGCGGAAGTGCCCTACATCCAGACACACGGGTGCCGGGTGGCGGTGCGAGGTTGGTTCACTCCCATTTGAAACGAGAAGCCGCCCTGTTTGACGGTCACGCACCGTACGTCTTCGATGCCTTGCGGCGCGTCGAAGCTGTTGTACGTGATGCTCCAGACGTGCGTCTCCAGTGTACGGTCTCCAGTCGCAGGGATGGCTACCGCTTCTAGGATTGGCAGCCCACCTCCGAGCGCACTCGCAATGTCGCTGACTGTACTGATCGGGAGATTGGAGCGCCAGAGCAGGTGGAGCGGGAAGAGTTGCTTGACGGCTTGTGCGTCTAGTCCTTCGCGCTTGTCATCTTGCTCGAACGAGGCGGAAGCCCGAAGCTTGATGGTCCCGAATGGGAACTTGAAGGTCGCGTTCACCCATTTGTCTCGGAGCTCGGGTCGGATAAACCGTAAGGCGACGAGGCGGCCGTCCTCTGACAAGGTGAACACAAAAACATCCTTGAAGAGCTGGACCGCGTTCGCTCTTTCGGCATCCGCATCGGGCTGGTTAAGTCGGACCAGGCATTCGAAAAAGTGGTATCGCACAGTCTCCGCTGGCATCTGGACGAAGGCCGAATACAGCATCTTATCGTGATGATGTTGACGTAGCGCGAGACGGACTTTCAGTGGGTATGTCTCCGTGAAGAATTTTGGTTCCTGCGCCAGAAAAATCTTGCGCTGGCGCCAAAGAACTTCCGCTTGGATTTCTTCTTTGGTCGGTACGCGTTGAAAGCCGTCTGGCATGATGCGATATTCCTGTCGGCAGATCTTATACGCGTCTGCGTAGGTGATCTCGTCAGCGTACACATGAGCTGGTTTTTTGCCTTCGCCCAACAAGGTTTCGCGTGCGTTGGCCCAGACGTTGGGCTCCTCTGCAGCTGAGGAGCCGGAGGTCGTGGGTTTCGACGTATTCTCGGCTCCGCCTTTGTTACGTTGGGGCTTCTTCGATCTCTTCGACGATTTGGTTTTGCCGGAGTCTGTCCGCTCCCGTGGCTTGCGGTCATGCGCGATCGCCTCCTTCCGGTCACGCGGCTGCCCTGCGGATGGAGCGGCTGCCTGCAAGGGCTGGTGGGCGCCTACAGCGTTTTCACGGCGTGGACGGTCCGCGGCGCGCTTGGTGCGCGCATCAAGCTTGGTTGACTTGGTCGGGGCAGCTCCGATGGCGAATGTCGCGTCTGCGGCGGCAACAGAGAGCAGCATATCCGCCGCCTTTGCGGTCTGTGACGCGGCCGTGGAATTGAGAGCCGTAGGCGTAGTCGTCACCACCTCTGGTGCGGCCGCCGTTGCCGCGCCGCCGCCGTCGCCGTCGCCGCCTCCACCCCCATCAGGTGGGTCCTTCGTCGACGACATGTCCGTGTTGAAAGGTCGTGTCCCTCGCGAAGCTGCGCGGTTGACTGACCTGGCAGATGTGTCTAGTCGAAAAGTCTTGTCTTGACCTCGGTAGACTGACACCGTGTACTCGGCGTCGATTGGAAAAAATCTGCTGCACGGGCCGCTTGTGTGGTTGGCTGCAAATTCTGAACTAGGTTCACTCATCACAGCGACACACTCTCAAACCGAGTACCCGGGCGAGATAACCGCCAGCGAGAAAGAGAGCTCTCGTTCACGAAGAAGACAGTTACATGGCTCTTCTTGTTCTCAAGTTTGGCGAGAGGAAGCCTCCCAGTGTGATGCTAGGGTTATCGTGCACTGTACGCTTTGCGGACAGAGCGGCTCTCCGGCAAGTTCGCTGTGATCGTCACTGGTGATGGTGAGCAGGGCATGGGAGATCGCACATAATAGGATGCTTTCGTCGTGGAAATTAGTTAGGTGTTCCAAGAAATTCCGTTTGATGAACAGCAGTGCTAATAGTGTCTCCTGACTGCGACAATTGGATCGGCTATTATACTTTAACTAGAGTCTCGTAGCACTGTCGGTCAGAGTCCGTTCGACTGTATCTCTTAAAGAAGAGGTTCCGCCATCTTTTACATAAAATGTACCCTAAAAGTTGGAGCTCTATGCATTTTTGAGCTTACCGTGGGTCAACCTGGCTGGAGAGCCAGGGCTTTAAGTTAGAAGCAGCGATCTGTGGCAGGTCTGCAAGACCACGCCACGAGACGAGTAGCTCCCACTGGCGAGTGCGATTGTTACGGCGATGATCCAAGATCGCACGCATAGCCATAGGAATACCCTGAGCTGCAATGAGCTGGCGAATTTCGTCTGTCACATCCAGACTTGCGTCAGCATCGTGCTTGAGGCGGGTTGCGTGGACCTCGTGTTTGGCATGCGTGAGTAAGTGTTGGACGATGAACGAGAACTCGAGTGCCTCTCGACAACACGAAAGGGCCCATACCGTTTGTACCAGTCCAAGACAGCTTCAGCTGCCGTCTCACTTGTGGGTGAAGCGCATGCCACGAGTTCGCAGAAGTTGGTGAGTTCGTCTTTCAAGACGAGGACATACTTGTTGTCACCGTAGGCTGGGCCCATGTACAGGTAGTCCATATGCAAGACCTCGTTCCTCGTCGTGGCTGTCGAGTGCTCACTCCATGGACGTTGCACCAATTTTCCACCTTTGACGTGCTTGCACAACAGACATTTGCCGATGAATGTGTGCACACGTGAAGTAACTCGGTCAACATGGTAGTGCTGGGATAACTGGTGAACCATGACATCCTGTCCACGGTGTCCTTGGATGCCACAGTGAGCGACAATCAAAATGCGTTGCAACAGGTCCTTGTCTGTTGGCAACAGGTCCTTGTTTGTCGTTGGGATCCACAGCTTTCCTTCCACCATGATCCGACCATCATCGTCTTCATAGTCGATGCCACTGAGCTCGGCATGATGCTGTTGCTGTGATGCGAGAATGGTAGTTTCCGTTGGCCATCAAAAGCACCATCCTGCAGTGGTCTCAACACCGACACGTTACCGCGGGCTCGAGTTCGCTCCACCTTGACACCCACAGGAGTCTCGTGCTGTGCACGTGGGCCCCAACGTGACACCACATCTGCCCATACATTGTCGCTGCCTCTGATGTGTTCAATCTCGTACTGCAACCCCACCAACTTGAACGACCACCGTGGGAGTTTACCTCGCACGTGCTGCTTCATCTCCGTGGCTGGGTCGAACACTTTGATCAAATTGGCGTGATCGCAATACATTCTGAAGCCAGTTGGTCGTTGCAACAAGTACTCGAGATCTCCACATGCCTTTACAATAGGGTAGGCTTCTTTTTCAATCACCGACCAATTCGCTTGAGGGCCACGAAAACATCCACCTTTGCACGTCAGCAGTTCATGGTTTTGTTCTGTCACTGCCTTGGTGGGATCCCACTCGTTCACTTGAGTAGCAATCGCCGCCCACCCCAGATCAGACGCATCTGTAAACAGACTCACTTGCGCATCGGCACGTGGGAATGACAAAAGGGTTGGACTAGCCAGCACGGTTTTCGCAGTCTCATACCCCGCGATCTCATCTTCGTTCCACTCCAGAGGCACCTTCTTGGCGTCACGAACCCTTTTGCTGCGATTGTGAAGTGCAATTTCCAGCTGATGTTGCAATGGCTCGAACACGCGGGCGTAGTCGACAATAGACTCACGCATCCATCCAGTAGCACACAGGAAATCATGTAGTTCGCCGGCGTTGGTAGGCAGCGGCAGTTAGTCAGTGCCTGGACACGATCTGGATCTTGTGCCATTCCATTACCGTGGATCACGCGTCTACACCAAGTCACCGTCTTCGCGTACACCGTACACTTGGTTGCACTGAGCTTGACATTGAGTCGCCTGAGTTTCGTGAAGAATGCATGAAGTTTGTCAAGGTACGCCTCGTCATCTTCGGCGTATACAGCAACGTCATCGATCCAGATGATAACACTCTTGTACAGTTGGTCTGCAAGTACTGACTCCATTTGGCATTCGAAGTGCAGCGCAGAATCGGTCGCACCCTGTGGAACACGAAGTGGTGTGTAGATGCCTTCATCAGTCATGAAACTGAACTCCTCCTGACACTTTGGGTCCAGCGGGAACTGCCAGAAACCTTTAAACAAGTCAAACTTGCCAAGTGCTGTGGCGCCTTGACGTGATCCTTTGCCATCGTCAAGTTCGGCATGGTTCCAGCAATCGGTATAGTTTTCGCATTCACTGGCCTGTAGTCGTTGACAACACGGACGTCGTTCTCGGCTCCGCTCTTCTTCACCAAGATCGTCGCAGATGCCCACTTGCTTTGATTGTTCTTGCGATCATACCGAATCGTTCGAGTTCAGCAATGTACTGGCGGATGAACACTCTCTGTGTCTCAGGGTATCGGCGCTGCCGACAGCGGTACGACTCGGCAAGCTCTTTAACCCTTTCGCGAACGACCGTACAAATTTTGCCCGTTTCATAGTTGTTTACAAAACCAGGTGAGAAAGCACCTCTCGAACGAGCATTTTTTGTACGATTGGCATTTTAGGGTAGTATTTCTATTCAATAAATGCATTGTATTTCGCCAATTTTGTGATATATCTCGCCAAAAGTGGGTGAGTTGTGTGCTATGGAAAGTGCGTAATCAGATCAGCGGGAAGGTCAAACGGGCATTTTTTGTACGATTGGCATTCACTACACTTGAAATTTGTATTGATACAGTTCCTATTGTTCAGCTCGCGTTCGCGAAAGGGTTAACGGTCACACGCAGTGGTTGAACGTCAGCAGGTGGATTGGGACGAAGATGCACACGGAAAATGTCAACGAACGACCACAGCAGTGTCTTGAGTCGCGGCAGTAGGTGTGCCGGAAACTTGTTAGCCACTGCCTCGTCCAACATCTCGTGCAGAAGTGCTTCGAAATCACCCTCACGGTCTTCTCCAATTGCGACTCCGTCCTCAATATCATCACCGTCATCCGTCTGTCGCTGTGCCAATTGCTCAAACATTCTGTCAACGTCAATGCCGAGGACTTCTAGTGTCGGTTTGCCCATGAGAAAGGCGTCTTCGTCGCCTTCCAACACTAAGCAACGGATGCGTCGAACGTTCACATTTCCAGCACGAGTTCCAATCTTTAGATCGACTTCACATTTGTGGGTGCACTTATCTCGTCGTCCACCGGCGAGTTCAATGGAAACAGGTCTCAGCAGAGCCCGGTAGGATGGCAGCACATCGATGTCGCGCATCTCGTTGACGACGTGTCGTGGAATCAAATTGCAATCAGCACCGGAGTCAGCCACAATTGGCAACCCGAAAACGTCATTGACGACCACCATACTACGACCTGGTTCGCGGTCAGCGACACGGACCTGTGATGATGTGCGATGCCTTTTCGTCAGCCAATATATATATATATATATATTGAGACGGTTATGTCCCCAAGAGCCACAAGTGGGGTCCGTGACGCCGCAGCGTCGGCAGCCGCTGCTGCCAGCCCACTGTGATTGGCTGGGAGGTTGAAGGCGCACCTTCAACCTCCATCACCCAAAAACCCACTGGTCCCTTTCGCCACGTTTGCGACATCGGATTGATAGAAGGACTGCTCTGATTGGTTAGAATCGATCAGAGCGGATCCTGATTGGCCAAAACAATTCGAGGTTTTTAATTTAAACTAGTGGTTGGCCAAGGGCCGTTGGACAGTTGGGGACAGGGCGTGCAGCGCTTCCCAGAGACCAAGGAAACAACACAAATACATTCTCATTCGGCAATTTGCCACCAACACAACACACGGCCTACCTCACATTACAAGGTTCTAGCCTGGACGTTCTCTGGAGCTCGTTGAACTGATAACGTTTCGCGTAGCTATTGAAGACCTCCCAGCTGCGAGAATAATCACCCCCGGGTCTCTCGTAGAAGACTCAGCCCCACACCGACTCCACGGAAACTGTGCGGTGCACAGCACGTGACTCAACAGAGCACGCCGATCTCGTTGGCCGAATCAGGTCACGCACTCGACTAGCCCCTATGAGCCAGGAGGAAGGAGAGACTGTGCCGGGTCTTCCCGACAGCGTTCCCGCCATGCTACCTGGTACCCTCGAAAGCTCACTTCGCAATTTGCCTCCCAGCACTCGAGCCAAGCCCCCACAACCACCATGGTCTTCACCACGTTCGCTCCAATCCTCGCTGTCGCCGTCCTTGCGGCTGATGCCTCGGCCATGCCGCGCGTCGACGCTGGCGTCCACCGTGCGCTCCGTCAGCAGGCCACTGTCAACCTCATGGTCACGCTCAAGGCCGGCGTCGACAACGCGCTAACGCCGTCAAGGAGGCGGACTACGCCACGCGTGGACAGAAGATCGCCGCCATCGTCACCTCGCTCGAGACCAACGCCAAGACCTCGCAGTCGAGCCTCGATGCTCTGCTTGCCAAGGAGGCCGGTGGGCTCTACGAGTCGCAGGAGACGTTCTGGATCACGAACCAGAAGGCGATCAAGGGCGCGACGATCGAGCTCGTGGAGAAGCTGGTGGCTATCCCGGAGATCGCCGAGATCCGCGAGGAGATCATCATCCCGACGTCCAAGTTCGAGGTGCTCGGCAACTCGACTGCTCAGATCACGCCCCTCGCGAACGAGTGGGGTGTCACCAAGATCCAGGCCCCAAGCGTGTGGTCGGCCGGCTACACGGGCCAGAACATCGTGATCGGCTCGCTCGACACTGGTGTCCTTGCCACGCACACGTCCATCGCCGCCAACTTCCGCAGCTCGTACAACTGGTACGACGCCACGGCCAAGAAGACCACGCCGTACGATGATGTGGGTCACGGCACGCACACGATCGGCACGATGGTCGGTGCCAACGGCCTCGGTGTCGCCCCTGGCGCCAAGTTCATTGCCTGCAAGGCCTTCACGCCGGAAAACGGCTCCGAGTCGGCCCTTCTCACCTGTGCTCAGTTCCTCACTTGCCCGAGGACGGCCTCGGGCACGGGCAAGGACTGCACCCAGGCGCCGAACGTCGTCAGCAACTCGTGGGGCGGCGGCCAGGGCGACACGTTCTTCGCCTCGGCCATCAAGACCTGGCGCTCGGCCAACATCATTCCAGTCTTCGCCAACGGCAACGGCGGACCTAAATGTTCCTCGGCCAACTCGCCGGCCGATGACGCGAACGTCATCGCGGTCGTCGCGACCACCTCATCGGATGGCCTCGCCAGCTTTTCGAGCAAGGGCCCGGCCGTCAACGGTCTCGTGAAGCCAGATGTGTCTGGCCCGGGTCAGAGCGTGCGCTCGGCTTGGAACACGGGCAACTCGGCCTTCAACACGATCTCGGGTACTTCCATGGCCACCCCGCACGTCTCGGGCGTCATCGCTCTCCTTCTCAGCAAGAAGCCGACGCTCACGTTTGCGCAGATTAAGACTGCGCTCACGACGACGACTGACCGCACGACGCTCGCGTCGTCGGGCTACACTTGCGGCAGCACCAAGGACACGACGTACCCGAACAACCAGTACGGTTACGGCCGTATCAACGCGCTCAAGGCGTTCAACTCGGTGTAAGCGATGCGTGAGAGTCGGAGGCGAGCGTCAAAGGCGGGCCGCGTGCGGCAGTCTTGGTTTTGATACGTTACAATTTCTGGATGTTCGTGCATTGACGCCGACGAGGCGTAAGAACTAATGTACAATGAGTGGGTTTTACACACTTGAGTCTTGTCGCTGTTTTCTCAACTTCAGAGCCAGGACACGAGCTGCGATCTCCATTTTGACCACAGTATTTCGTGGACAAACCCAAAGTCGTTGGAGAACGCGTGATCACTCCGTCGAGATATCCACAGTGATACTGGATGCTTCCTGAAACACCAAATCACCAAAAAGAAATGGTGGAGCAACCACCAATCGCCCATTTTATGTTACCTGAAATCGAGCGTGGTCGACACGCTCGACAAAATGGTGGCGGACGACCATTTTCGCATCAGAACCACGTGTTGCTTGTTAAGGGTGTCCGAACTCGGTCGAGTGAGCCACCGATGGACGACGAAGAAGCACCAAGCTCTGCGCCAAGCAGCATCAGTGTGAACGATGTGGCCGATGCTGTCGGCGCCAAAAGCGCGCGCCGAGGTATACGCGTGTCTCGTCGGGTTATCACTCGAAGCGGTTGTTGCGCGATGCGGCGGGCGGCGAGGAGCGTCAGTATCGTCGTGCGCGAAGACGCCATGCCTTCCCTCGCAGCACGCGTCTTTGCAAGTTGCAACTCATGCTGATACCAAATCTGAATTTGAGTGGAAAATTTGATGAATTGGTGTTTCAGGATGTCCTGCCAACCAAAATCCCAAATTGGTGATTTGGTGTTTCAGGAAGCATCCACTACCTCAATAGCACGCTCATAGGTTGGGTTGGGTCCCCGAAATGACAAGTTGTATCCACTCAATGTGCCTTGGTTTTTTATTTTGTTTCTTTCTTGATAACCACTCATTTCGGGACTTGGTGGACTCTTGACGGGTTTTCCTTTGGATACCGCGGCAAGTTACCCTACGCACGACTAGACTTTCCCTTTTGCCTCCTGACGCTCACGCCAATTCGATGCAAAAAACAAGGTCATCTGCCAACTACCCCAAACGGACAACTTCCAGAAAGCTCCATCTAACTCCAGCATCACTTATCTTCGACTGACTCTGGCTTCCGGCTCACCATCTGGCTTCCAGAAAACACAGTTGCCAAAAGCCAAACTAATCTCCCCTCGTCCCGACGATCCTGTTGCTTTCCAACGGCACTTGGATGTGATGAACAACCCGCATGCATCTCCGGAAGACATGCTAGCCTCGCTCCGCGGTTTGAATAGCCCGATCACAACGGCGAAGTACCCCTGGTTCTCGATTGTGGCGATGCGTTTGCCTCAATTGGTTACCCCCGCCCGATTGCGTCGGTTGAAATCCGGATACGGGACGGATTATCCGGACGGAGAACTCACCCAGTGCATGTTGAAGATGGGAGGCCTCCAGAGTGGAGTGGAGAGATGGCTTCTTGCTTGTGCCCCAGAAGTAGCTGTATGACTCTCAGTTCTCAAATATATCCGTGGTGCCCAAGTCCCCCGTGATCCTCTATCTCGGTCTATCCCTTGCCTGTGGTCATCGATCCTACGCCCTCATAGCCCTTTACAATAGGGTTATGAGCCCAAAATACCACGCGAGAACTCTGGCAAACAAGTAGACACCAAGCGATGAGCGGACAGACCCCACCGGCAGGATGGTGGAGTCCCACATGAAGATGGAAGGACTGTCATACGGCTGGGAAGGCAAGGGCTGGCGATCGTACAAATGGAAGATGCGCATTTTTTTCCGAGAGCATGGGCTCCTCGATGTTGTGGAGAAGAAGATCAAGCGCGAGGACCTCGACGTGGCCAGCAAGAATGCCTTTGACGCCAAGGAGATCAAGATTATGCGCATGATCGGGACGACTATCCCGACTGAGAGGCTCCAACAAGTGGACATGCATGAGAGTGGATCGGAAATGTGGGCCGCGCTGTGCGAGATTTACGAGAAGCGACAGAACGCCATGATCAAGCAGAGTATGATCCTCCGTCTACAGGACGAGATGAAGGCGCTCAGGGGCTCTCCAGGCGGTGATGTAGAGATCTGTTTGTCAAAGCTTTTCAACTACAGAACCGAGTTGGCAAGCCACGGTTACCAGGTCCAAGACATTGACATGAAGGAGATGTTGATCAACGGTTTACCCCCGTCAGTACGAGTTTGAGCAACTGCGTACTTCGGCTAAGTACGGTATGCTCCGAAATGAGACGGCAGATGGCCTCCGTGCGTTTGACTCCGAGGCAGCGGTGAGACAGGTTCGTAGCAGCGCCGGTAGTGGCAGCGCAGGGCACCGACCGCGAGGGAACCGTGGAAATGGCGGTGGCAACGATGGAGATCCTGCATAGAACACTCAAGGAGACGGCAGCGGAGCAAACACAAGTGGCACGAGCGAATCTGGTGCAAAGAAGAACGCAAAAACCTGCCGACGGTGTGGAGAGGAAGGCCATTTTTGGAGACAGTGCCCCAAGCCTGCGCAGAACAACGGTAACAACAACGGCGCGCAAAACAATACGGACAAGAGACAGGTCCAGTTCCAGCGAGCCAACTACACTCGGCGCCAGAGAATTAGTGGCAAGACCAATGATGGCGAACCGGAACCTGGAATCGCAAGTGGTGTTGAAGCGAAAGACCCGCGGGTCACGCAGTTGTCAGTCGGGTCGGAAATGCCCATCGGGAAATGTTATTGGTGGTGTTTTGATACTGCGTCAAACACTCACATGGTCGGCGACAGGGCGTTCTTTATGCACATGGAGGACATCAACCCAGAAACAGTGGAGTCGGAGGTTCACGGAATTGCGGCAAGCATGGTGGCCCAAGCGACCGGTATCGGCACGATTCGATTGATTATTGATGTGGATGGTGTCCGAGTGCTAGTCTTCCTCGACGACGTATTGTATGTGCCCGGAGCGACTCACGGGATTCTGTCGATTGGGCGTGAGGTCGACCAAAGACTTGACGTGCGACTCGACGAAGCGAGCAAGACTTTTGAAATGATGATGGACTCGATCGTCGTGCTGCGCGCGCGAAAAGAGGATGGTCTCTGGACTTTCGTGTAGTTGGGTGCAAGCGACGTTGGGTGCAAGCGACGTACCATCTACACTCCCAGCGAACGCAATTGTGGTGAACTTTACAGTCACTGATGGCGTTGCGACAATGGAGCAATGGCACCGACGTTTGATTCCCATTTGCCCGCAGTATTTAAAGCTCATGGTTGATCGAGAGCTGGTGAAGGGTATGATACTCACGAAAAGGCATCTGAGGCCATGCGACGCTTGCCACGTCGGTAAGCAGCGCCAGAAGCGTCGACTCAAATGGCTCGATCGCGGTCTCACGGCGCCAAATCAGATCGTGTACGCTGGACTACTCTTCCCTAGCAAGGGAATCAACGCAAAGTACAAGGCGGTGCTGGTGATTATGGACGGCTGGAGCCGATTCTTGACTCTGTTCCTGCTCAAGAACAAGAAGGCGTCGACGGTCAACACCAAGATGCGGCCGTACATCTTGTGGGCGGAGCGGCAAGCCGGTCGACGAGTCACGAAAGTGATTTAGCGCCAGTATGAGCCGACAGAAACTGTGCGTTTTTCGGTGCAGCGCGTGCTCGCTCACAAGGGCCGTGAGTTTGTCAACAATGACATTGACCAGTGGTATGCGGAAAAGAGGATTGGGCACGTGAAGGTCAGACCAAAAGGCTCTCATTCGAACCCAGTCGAACGCGCGATCAGAACGCTCGTCGACGCGACCAAGGCGTCGATGCACGAGTCGGGCTTCTTTCGATCGATGTGGTGTTATGCGCTTTTGAAAGCGGCGTACGTACGGAACCATGTGTACTGTCGGTCGATCAATGGAATCCCGTACACGTTTTCTTTGGTGTGGACGCTGATGTCCATCACATCAGGCCCCTTGAAGCGCTCGCGTACATCCACGTGCCCAACTCGCCGGAGCGGAAGAAGGAGGATGACAACGCGCGCATTGGATTCATTGCTGGCTATGCGAAGGACACATTTGGTCTTCAAGTCTATGAGCCAGTGGATCGCACTGTGAAGTTCGTGTCTGAAGTACGTGTGGCAGAAGACGTCATGTACAAGGACCGTCATGAGGTCGATCCCGACGATAAGGACATCGGTGAGTGGCTGGTTTTCCACTCCGACGACCCGGAGCCGGAGGACGAGTCAGAAAAACACGAAGACCAAGATGACGATAGTGATGACCTCGTGTACGAGCCAAGTGAAAATATGACGATGGAGAGTTCCGATGAGTATGGTGAGATCAACGCAAGCGTGACCCACGAGTCTGTCGAGATCCAGTCAACTGTCGCAGACGTGGACATGGAGCTCGAGGAGGGCGAGTTCGATGCAGTCACTAGCTCGAGGTAAGACGCTCCCGAGGTCCAGAGCAGCATGAATCAATCAAGCAGTGAAAGCAGTGAGACCTCAACGCCTGAGGACAGTTCCACGGGAATGGCAAGCGTTGCGGGCAGCGACATCGATGGGCGCAGCAGTGCACGCAGTAGTACCAGTGGTAAAAGTGCACAAAACAGCAAACAAGATGAAAGCGAACGTGCCGAACAAGCAGAAAGTGAAAGTCCGGGAGAAGCAGTGGGCGAAAAACACAGTGCTGGTACCGATGATGACGCAGGAGAAGCAGATTCGGTGAACGGAGAACACGGTTTTGTCGTCGGTGAAGACCCAGAGGACTCAAATGTTGATGGTGGTCAAGACCTTGAAGACACTGCATCACGGGCGAAGGCTAGGGATCGACTTTGTCGATGTGTTTGCTCCCGTTGCGCGCATGTCATCGTTTCGGTTGTGCCTGTCGAACGCGGCGCTCTGCAATCTCAAAGTGTACGGAGCAGATGTGAACACGGCGCATCTCAACGCAAAATTGAGGATCCCGCAATACGTGAAGTCTATTGATGGATTCGCATGCCGTTCGGAAGGCCGTGTGTACAAGGTCCAGCGGGCTCTCGATGGCCTGCGTCAGTCTGGAGAGAATGGAACTCGGAATTGAACGAGTGGATGCTCAAGCGTGGCTTCCAGCGATGCGCCACTGAGCCGTCTTTGTACTACAAGATCGAATCGCGCTGGTTTTGATCTACGTTGACGACGTGCTGTGTGCAACAAATGACGAAGAGTTCAAGAACTCACTGTTTGCCGATGTAGACCAAGAGTACGGAATCAAAGATCATGGTGAGCTCATGGAATATCTCGGCGTCGAAGTCTGCCAGACGCACGACTCAATTTTCATCAGTCAGCAAAAATACGCACGAGAAATTCTCGAGAAGTATGGCTACACAAACGCACACAAAGTCGGAAACCCACTGGAGACGAACACGTGACTCACGCCAGCGACAGAAGATGATGTGGTCGACACAAGTTTTGATTACAGGGGAGCGCTGGGGATGCTGATGTGTCTAGCTACGAGCACCAGGCCGGATCTCGCGTATGCACTAGGTCAATTGAGCAGATTTGTCAACAAGCCAACGAGCAAGCATGTAGGTGCGCTCAAGAGAGTGTTACGTTACCTGGTTGGGACATGCGACTATGGCATTCGCTACTCGAAGTCGACTCAAGTCGGTAACGACGATATTGTGCTTCGTAGGTTTTGTGATAGTGACTGGGGCGCAGACCCGGAGACGCGGAAGAGTACCAGTGGTTTTGTGTTCACGGTGGCTGGCGGCGCAGTGTCATGCATGTCCCGTCGACAGCCTGTGATCGCTCAGTCAACTGCCGAGGCCGAATACGTAGCGGCATGTGAGGCCTCAATGGAAGCGATGGGTGAGTGCAATATTCTACAAGAAATATGGTCAAACAAGGTGATCAGACCAACCATCGGCATTGACAGTCAAGTGGCGCATGTCATGGCCACAAATCCCACGCACAGTCGACGAGCAAGGCATATTGAGCTTCGCTGGCATTACGTGAGGGAGCAGATCCAGCGCGGATCGATCACGTTGCAGAAGGTGAAGGGCGACGCAAAGACGGCGGACGCCTTTACGAAGCCGTTGGAGAAGCGCCGGCTCGGGACGTTGTGCGGATTGATCGTTTTGGGACCACAAGGGTGAATGCGAGGCTTTGCCTCGAGGGGAGCGTGTTGAAATCCGGATACGGGACGGATTATCCGGACGGAGAACTCACCCAGTGCATGTTGAAGATGGGAGGCCTCCAGAGTGGAGTGGAGAGATGCCTTCTTGCTTGTGCTACTTCAGAGAAAGAACTCGCCACCAGCGAGCCCCCAGAAGTAGCTGTATGACTCTCAGTTCTCAAATATATCCGTGGTGCCCAAGTCCCCCGTGATCTTCTATCTCTGTCTATCCCTTGCCTGTGGTCATCGATCCTACGCTCTCATACGATAGCGTCCATCTATGAAGATCAGACAGATCCTGAAGTACGTGTCATGTTGCGAGCGCAATTCGTCACCCTGATAGCCAAGCGCGCGGATGGTATCGTTTTCTTCTGTCGAATGCAAGAGGCTCGAGCACGTCTCTCGCGTAAGAAGGTGACCATTCTTGGCCAGGCGTTTTGTTTCAATGGACGCGACTTGATGGTGGACCTATTTTTCTTCGACATCATCGGCTTTGATGCCTCGCTCAATCCCAACCAGCTCCTAGAAGGCCTCATAAAGCTGGGAATCGCGGTTGCACTTGCAGCCCCACGAATTGCGGAGATTCATTCCCGGCTGAGCTGCCCGATCCTCCGTGTATATGCCGCAAGCGCTGGGGTTCCCGACGCCTGTGTTGTTGGCGGTGGCATCCTCAACAAACTACGCTTTGGTGGCCGCTTCTTCGCTGTCTAGCCTCGTGGCCATGCATCCGAACTGCCGAAAGTACCGCGTGGACACCGCTCTCCCTTCTGTCTAGATATCGATGCGGCGTTGGAACATACTCGAGAGGGCGATCCAATTAATGTCGAAGAAGCCGGCACGCTCACTAGCGCTGGTGATCCAGACGGATTAGAAGATGAGAAAATGGAGGTCTCATACGTCAACGCATCAGACGTGACGGTACCAACTACCCTCGCCAGATTTATCAACTCACCAGCGCCTTCTCAGTTCATTGAGGTATGCCGAAAAAGCACGCCCAGGCAACAAGTTTCTCAACCAATCCGGCACCACGCTCCCAGACTTGGGATTATTTGTGATATGGGAAGATACGCGGTCTTTGCTGATCTTGATGGGGAGCTCGAGATTGAAGATGGTCGGCCCCCGAAGAAAACCCCCGTAACAGCCATCTCGTATCTCAATATCCGCGAAGATTACCGGAGACTTACCTGTGGTGAAGCGGCTTGAGGTTTTGAGGTGCGCCCAGACTCAACGCACCTCCCTCAACTTTCGGTCGACATCAAGACCATCCATCAGTCGGCAATGGCAAGATGGAGGGTAGCAAGCCCCGCACGCCGAGTTCGTCACATCCACGACGCCCCCAGATGCGTACGTATGTGACGGACGTGACGGTTATGTCCCAGCACCTGGGACGTGGCCCAGAGGCGGGATCGTCGTTGAGGCCCTGAGCGGTCTGATACAGTAGGAACAGATCTGAGGAATCTGGGTAGTATCAGACTCAGTAGGTGGGTGATCAGCTCCTGATTGCGTAGTTGGGTGATTACCCGATGCCAGTGCAGAGACAGGGCCGGTGCGGTATAGGGTAGGCCGTCACGTAGGCATCTGACTCTCTGGGTCAGGTATTCGGTTGTTGGAAAATGAAACTCTGGAATTTGCTGTCAAGCACTCAAGCCCCTCATGCAAGGACTTCGAGTCCAGAAGTCACAAGACCCGTCGCCGCAGGAGGCGACGCTAAAACCTCCGGGTGCGTCTCGACAAGGGTGCGTCTCGAGAAGGCGCTCCGTCGACCGTATTCCGACCGAAGCGCGTGTGGCTGCTGCTGCCCACGCGTACCGAGAGACGCTGCCCACGCGTACCGAGAGACCGAAGAGCAGGGGAAGACCAGCACCAGGTGCTGTGACCGCCGGACGTGGAGCGTCCCGTCCTCCCGCGCATCCGGGCCACCAGCCAGCTTCTGGTGACGATCGGCTCTGCGCTTCCCCGTCGCACGCAGCACGTGACCAGCGATCCACGTGCTGTGCCAAGGCGACAAACCAGCGGGCTTCACGACCCGTTGGCCAAGACCCCCCGGACATCAAGCCTAAGTGCCTGCGGTTCACCCCGTCAGCGACTGTGACAGCGGGGTGTTAACGTCAGCAGCGACCGACCAGCCCAAAGAGTCTGTGTGGACCCGTGTGCGGCACCTGCTTCGCCCTCGCTGAGCGGCAGGTTTTGCCCCCACGCCTTCACCACATACCCGACGAAGTTTCTAATGCGGTCTGCGGTGATTTCCCTAATAGTGTTCCCAACCAAGATGATGAAACAGTCTGTGACATTCAGGATACTCCAATGACCTATTTGAAGAAGTGTCCAGTTCTCACGAGGTCACCTTCCATCCGGCCGTTGAAGACCAGCCCCCTAGGGAGACCCGGGCGCTGGCTGGACCTGGCCAGGACTGACAGGAGTAGATCCAGCCGTTTTGAGTATAATCGGTGGTTAATGAGGTGGCGGTAGCCACGGCACAGTGTGCTACCCACCTGGTACTGGGTACCATACCCAGCACCGACCCTATCCAGCGCCAGATTCCTAAAAGTAGATAGTTCCCAGATCTAGTCACAAAAGTAGGTGTGATCGTTGAGGGCCAGCGAAGCTGGCTCTCTAAGGGGCTAGCCCCCTTCTAAGAGACTTCGCTTTTCACCGTCAACTCCCCAAGTCGTCGGCTTGAGCTCCAGGAAGGACGCGTGGCAACGACACTAGGTAAGCCTGCGCTAGCGTCAGTGTGCCCCAGTGGATATTGCGCGTGAGTCTGGCTGGTTGGCTAGTGGACTCCTGCAGCGTGCGTGTGGAAAGAGAAGTCGAACCCCTATTAGAGACCCTGCCGAGGATTCTGGGTCCCTCAGAGTCCAAGGCATTTCATATCCTGCGCCAGTCACCTGGCGCACTTCATATTGGTGTGGAGTTTGTAAAGAGTGTTGTTTGGGATCGAGTGAGTCTCCGTCCCTGGTCAGAGAGCTAGTGGATCGAAGGGAACTTCCGTCCTAGCCCTCGCCCGTATTGTTGTATTATCTGTATATCGATTTGGTGAGGTACGTGAGGTACGAAGCCAGAGCTGCGATTATCACAACGGATCGCAGCTCGCTCGGCCTGTATATATCTGCTTGCATATATATATATATATATATATATATATATATGAGGTAGGCCGTGTGTTGTGTTGGTGGCAAATTGCCGAATGAGAATGTATTTGTGTTGTTTCCTTGGTCTCTGGGAAGCGCTGCACGCCCTGTCCCCAACTGTCCAACGGCCCTTGGCCAACCACTAGTTTAAATTAAAAACCTCGAATTGATTTGGCCAATCAGGATCCGCTCTGATCGATTCTAACCAATCAGAGCAGTCCTTCTATCAATCCGATGTCGCAAACGTGGCGAAAGGGACCAGTGGGTTTTTGGGTGATGGAGGTTGAAGGTGCGCCTTCAACCTCCCAGCCAATCACAGTGGGCTGGCAGCAGCGGCTGCCGACGCTGCGGCGTCACGGACCCCACTTGTGGCTCTTGGGGACATAACCGTCTCACTCCCCCTCAGCGCGTCGCCCATAGCCAAGGTTACAACTTTATCTATCTGCTGGGAAAAACTCCCCGGTGCGTACACACTCGGTGTGGGTAAAAACCAGCCTACCTACTTCTCCGACTACTCGAGACGAAGCTCGATCATTCCGATCCCACGCGTCAAGTCACAGTGCTTGTTACTCCCCAAGGACTTGGTGAAGAGGTCAGCTAGGTTCTTCTCCGAAGCGACTTGAGTGATCTCGAGTTGTTTTCCATTTAGGTCATGCATGAACAAGAACTTTGGGTCGATGTGTTTGGTGCGATCACTCTTGATGTAGCCTTGTTGTACTTGCGCAACGCATGCCGCGTTGTCCTCGAAGATCCTGATAGGTCCTAGCTTCGTCTTGACTCCAAGGGCGCCACCAACGAACTTGAGGAATCGGCGCAACCAGATGCACTCACGACTCGCTTCATAAAGAGCGATAAGCTCTGACTGGTTGGTTGACGTGGCAGTTAGCGTCTGCTTCGTCGACTTCCACGAAATCGCAGCGTGCGAAGTCATGAACACGTAGCCAGTCTGCGAGCGTGCCTTGTGTGGGTCGGAGAGGTAGCCTGCATCTGCGTATCCGCAGATGTCGTCGGTGACTAGATCACTGACGTGTACGCTCGTACCCTTGCGGTACAGTAAGCCGTACTTACGAGTCCGTGCCAGATATCTCAACACTTGCTTTACGCCAGACCAATGTCTTCTGGTCGGTTCCGATGTGTACCGTGCGAGTACACTAACGGCGAAAGCTATATCTGGGCGTGAGCAGTTTGCCAAGTAAAGGAGAGCTCCAATGGCTTCCTTGTAGGGATACTTCTCGTCGAGCACCCTTTCCCTGCCACGTCTTGGTCCAAAGACATCGCTCTCTGGTCTCAGGTTCCGCACAACCATGGGGGTCTTGGCAGTCCTTGTGACATCCCTCATGTTGAAGCGTGCCAGCACTTTGCTGATGTAGGTTGCCTGATGCAACACAATCCCCGTGGGGATCTGAGATACCTGGAGACCCAGACAGAACGATATAGTTCCAAGGTCTTTCACCTTGAACTCGGACTTCAATGCTGTCATTGCAGCTTCGATTGCCGCGTCCGTTCCGACAATGATAATGTCGTCGACGTAGATCCCAATGATGGCGATCTCGGCACCGCTTCGCTTGACGAACAAGCATGGGGAGCATTCATGGGTCTGAAAACCACATTTAATCAAGTACTGCGAAAAACGCAAGTACTAACGCCGGCCGGCTTGCTTCAACCCATAAAGCGACTTGTGCAATCGCACACACGGGAGGTTCATTGACTTCTCCCCCTCGACACGTAACCCCTCAGGGACTCGCATATATAGTTCAACATCGATTAGACCATATAGGTACGCAGTTTCTATGTCTGCCTGCCTGACTTGCATGTTGTTCGCTGCACCGAACGCAAGTAACCAACGAAGGGTTGTCATGGTCATGACCGGCGAGTACGTGTCGGAATAGTCGATACCGAAACGCTGCGTGAAACCTTGTGCCACAAGTCGCGCCTTGAAGCGCACGACTCTACCCTGTTGATCGCGCTTACGCGCAAACACCCACCGACATCCAATAGGTCGGTGCTGTGGGGGGCACTCTTGCACGTTTCCAAGTACTTCACGATCGAGAAGTGACTGCAGCTCCGATTGGATGGCCGCCTTCCATTTAGGCCAATCGGGTGATGCCCTACAGTCCGAGACTGTCTGGGGCTCTGCATCTTCACCGATTGCGGCCAGGAACGAGCTGACGTTCGTGTCAGCAAGAACTTCGCTAATGGTATCGACATCATGCTCAACATCAACAACCTCTGGTTCGATGGAGCTTCCAGCGAGTTCTTCGTTCGTGCGCCTCTTCCTCGGATTTCGATCCTTTGCTCCTTTTGGTCGTCCACGTTTCTTCGGTTGAGTTGTCGTTGTGGACGAGGCAGGAACGGGGTCAACTGCTATCGCGGCAGGATAGTTGGATGCTTCATTTAGGGTTGACCGTGTCATCCGTTCCGTTGGAGTGAATACGTCAGGTGCATTCTGTACAATGCTGTGCAGATGAAGGATGCGTCGTACGTCCTTCTCACCTTGACCGTTGTATGGGTCCTTGTGAATCTCCTTCGTCGACGGCTGTTCGAATGTGAAAGCCGATCTAGAGACGTCATCGTCGTCACCAAGTTTCGGGAAGGTCTGTTCATCGAACTCACACATGGTAATGTGTGCCGTAAATAGGTCTCCTGTTTGCGGACTTAGGTAACGGATAATCGGTGGTGATTGGAAACCTACGTATACCCCAAGCTGGCGCCTGGGTCCGAGCTTGGTTCGTTGATGTGGAGGTATGGGGACGTATACCGCACAACCAAAGATCCTCAGGTGCTTTACTGATGGTGGAAACCCATGAACAAGTTCATATGGCGAAGGCCCAACATCAGAAGCAGGCCTGTACTGGATGAGAGCTGCCGCATGAAGAACTGCATGACCCCAGGCAGATAGCGGCAGGTTCGATCGCAGTAGCAAAGGCCGAGCGATCATCTGGATCTGATTCACAAAGTTCTCTGCGTTCGTGTTATGAGCGTATGGTACGGAAGTCTCCAGGTTTATTCCGCTGGACGTGCAGAACTCCTGAAATGACTTCGAGACGTACTCGGATGCGTTGTCGACACGAACATTCTTGATGGTGTGCTCCGGAAACTGCGTCTTGAAGTGAATGATGCTGGCTAGCAGCTTTGGCATCACTTCGTTTCGAGAAGTTAGCAGTTGAACCTTCGAGAACCGAGCCGATGTGTCTTTCAGAACCATGAAGTAGTTGAAGGGACCCGATGGTGGGGATATCGGGCCGCACACATCGCTCACCAGAGTGTCGAGGACACCGCGTGGTTTGATCTTCTCGCCGTGGAGCTTGACCTTCGGGCGGTTCTGAAGCTTTCCCATTGCACACGGTCTGCACAGTCGTTTGCTATGAGTGGCAAAGTCACTCTGCTTCAGTGGCATGCCAACCACTGCTCTCGACATTCTCTTCATCATGTCCCTGCCTGGATGACCTGACCGATCGTGCCACTGCTCATACAAGCTCGTCTCGGTTGAACGAGGAGCAGATGTGCCAATCGTGTCGTGGATGACACTAGCCGCACATTCTGGCGATGGAGTGATGAAAGTGACATAGAGTCCGTTGCCATTTTCCTCACATTCCTCCACGATCTGACCTTTCGCATTAGTCAAACGCAAGCACTCCCTGCCGTCGGGGAGAGTAGCTGTGTTGACGTGCAATCCATTCTTTCGGATGTCGGCAAAGCCGATCAAGTTCCGAGAAGCGGATGGTGCGAAGATTGCCTTGGTGATGTTGATCGTAGTTCCATTAGGCAACTGGACTTGTGCTTGTCCAGCACCCTTGGCGATCGACGCAGCACCGCCAATTGTCTTGACTTTGGCGGGTGTTTCTGATGCCTCGAGTGACGTAAAGAACTTCCGATCCCTTAGGATAGCGTTCGTCGTTCCTGAGTCAATGAGACAGGAGTCATATTCGCTCTCATTACTACTGTAGCACTCAACGCAGTTCGCTTCAGCTTCGTCACTGTCATCGGACAAGTTCGTCATGAACGTGGCCTTATTCTTCGAAGACGATGGTCCTCTGCTCTTCCCCTTCATCGTCTGAGACGACTTAGCGTTTCGCAGTGACTCTTGGTAAAGCTTGACGTGGAACGCAGGTGTGGGACACTTCGCAGCCCAGTGACCTCTCAGACCACACTTCCTGCATGCGTTGTTCGAATCCGAGTTGTAGAATGCCTTGTGTGCCCCAGGCTTCCTGTTCCCTGATGAGAACTTCCGCCCCTTTCCATTGCCCTTCCACTGCTTCTTGCCATGACGGCGCTGATGAGGCTTGTCCTGTTGACGTGGAACTTCCCCATAGTTGACTTCAGCCTTCAACGGCTTCTCAGGCGCATCCGGGACGCGTCGCTCATCATGGTTGCGCTGAAGCAACAAGCCGTGCTTCTCATCGAGCAAAAGGGTAGCCACCAGCTTGTCGAAGGTCGTATGGTTTATGCGGCGATACTGTGTAGCCAGTATGCGTTCCGCCGGACTGAACGTCGTGAGAGTCTTGTCGATCTTGTCCAACTCCGTCAACTTCTTACCACACCACGAGAGCTCACTCGCGATGCTGTACAACTTTGTCGTGTACTCGGTGACTGTCTTGAAGTTGTAGAAACAGAGTTTGTTCCATTCATCGTTCAGGAGTGGCAACATTGCTTGCTTTCGATCGGTGTCGAAGCGAAGACGCAGACTTGTCCAAATTACAGCGGGGTTGCGTTCCTCAAGGTAATTGAACTTTAAGTCTTTGTGCAGGTGCCGGAAGATCAGGCACACTGCGCGGGCAGCGTCTTTGCGAGTGGCAACTTCCCTCGTCGTAGTGCCGCTTGGTATGACGAAATTTTCATCAATCGTGTCGCTAAGGCCTTCGGCGCATATGTTGTTGTAGCACTCGAGTGACCACACGATGTAGTTCTCGCCACCGATGTCCAGCGCTGGGAACTTCAACTTTTCTAAGTTCGACATGGTAGGTGCGGACGAGACGACGCTAAGTACTTCTCTGCTAGGTACGACTCCCTAAGTACACGTTGAGCAAAGTGCCAGAGTACTAGGTACGAACTGTGCGGGGACTAAGTTCGATAACGAGCGTACTAGAAGAAGAACTAAATGTACTTAGTTAAAGATGTTACACGAACACCACTCGTCGTCGCAGTGCTTCTGCTTCTTGCGCTGGCGCTCTTCTTCCTCGGCTTCCTGTTGTGCGCGCTTCTCGTTCACGACCTTGGACTCGAGAATGGACGTGATCGTCTTGCCCACGATCTTGCGCTGAAGGTCGCAGTGAAACGGCACTTCACCAATCGCAGAGACGATGTGCTTGATCCGGTTGGACTGGACAGCCGACTCGTTGAGCTTCTTCGTGAACGCGCCGTGGACTCTGACGACGCGCTCGATCGCCTCTTGAAGATCGTCGCGCAGCTGGTCGAAGGACTCGGCGCGGTCGCGTTCGAGGTAGCCGATGGACTTGGCGAAGTCCGATCGGCGTGGGAAGCTGTACTTCTTCTTCCGCGACCGTGGCCTTGAGCTGGGCTGCGACTCGACCTTGGCGGCGACGGGGCGGACAACAGCCTCTTGTCCGCTGAGGTCGAGGGTGGCAACGATCTCCGGCGACTTGGGCAGCTTGGTCACCTTGACCATGCGAGCGTCAAACAGGGGTAGGCAACGAACTAACGGCCACACCACGAGTCAACGCACGAGCACGGGGACCTTGCTTTTACGTGCGGGGCACGGCAAACGCGTGTCTTCCAGCGCTCGGGCGGGCCGCGGACGATGGGTTGGTGAACGAACCTCGGGTCGGTCCGACGGGTCAGGGGTCGTGGGCCTCGGTTCGGGTCGACGGGCCACGGGTCGGGTCGACGGTCCGGGTCGGGTCGACGGGTCGGGTCGGGTCGAGTCGGCGGTTCGGGAGGCTAGCGAGGGGAGGAGGCCTTGACCGTCGGGGCTCAGGCGGGAGCCAGCAGTGCTGATAACGTGAGGTAGGCCGTGTGTTGTGTTGGTGGCAAATTGCCGAATGAGAATGTATTTGTGTTGTTTCCTTGGTCTCTGGGAAGCGCTGCACGCCCTGTCCCCAACTGTCCAACGGCCCTTGGCCAACCACTAGTTTAAATTAAAAACCTCGAATTGATTTGGCCAATCAGGATCCGCTCTGATCGATTCTAACCAATCAGAGCAGTCCTTCTATCAATCCGATGTCGCAAACGTGGCGAAAGGGACCAGTGGGTTTTTGGGTGATGGAGGTTGAAGGTGCGCCTTCAACCTCCCAGCCAATCACAGTGGGCTGGCAGCAGCGGCTGCCGACGCTGCGGCGTCACGGACCCCACTTGTGGCTCTTGGGGACATAACCGTCTCACTCCCCCTCAGCGCGTCGCCCATAGCCAAGGTTACAACTTTATCTATCTGCTGGGAAAAACTCCCCGGTGCGTACACACTCGGTGTGGGTAAAAACCAGCCTACCTACTTCTCCGACTACTCGAGACGAAGCTCGATCATTCCGATCCCACGCGTCAAGTCACAGTGCTTGTTACTCCCCAAGGACTTGGTGAAGAGGTCAGCTAGGTTCTTCTCCGAAGCGACTTGAGTGATCTCGAGTTGTTTTCCATTTAGGTCATGCATGAACAAGAACTTTGGGTCGATGTGTTTGGTGCGATCACTCTTGATGTAGCCTTGTTGTACTTGCGCAACGCATGCCGCGTTGTCCTCGAAGATCCTGATAGGTCCTAGCTTCGTCTTGACTCCAAGGGCGCCACCAACGAACTTGAGGAATCGGCGCAACCAGATGCACTCACGACTCGCTTCATAAAGAGCGATAAGCTCTGACTGGTTGGTTGACGTGGCAGTTAGCGTCTGCTTCGTCGACTTCCACGAAATCGCAGCGTGCGAAGTCATGAACACGTAGCCAGTCTGCGAGCGTGCCTTGTGTGGGTCGGAGAGGTAGCCTGCATCTGCGTATCCGCAGATGTCGTCGGTGACTAGATCACTGACGTGTACGCTCGTACCCTTGCGGTACAGTAAGCCGTACTTACGAGTCCGTGCCAGATATCTCAACACTTGCTTTACGCCAGACCAATGTCTTCTGGTCGGTTCCGATGTGTACCGTGCGAGTACACTAACGGCGAAAGCTATATCTGGGCGTGAGCAGTTTGCCAAGTAAAGGAGAGCTCCAATGGCTTCCTTGTAGGGATACTTCTCGTCGAGCACCCTTTCCCTGCCACGTCTTGGTCCAAAGACATCGCTCTCTGGTCTCAGGTTCGGCACAACCATGGGGGTCTTGGCAGTCCTTGTGACATCCCTCATGTTGAAGCGTGCCAGCACTTTGCTGATGTAGGTTGCCTGATGCAACACAATCCCCGTGGGGATCTGAGATACCTGGAGACCCAGACAGAACGATATAGTTCCAAGGTCTTTCACCTTGAACTCGGACTTCAATGCTGTCATTGCAGCTTCGATTGCCGCGTCCGTTCCGACAATGATAATGTCGTCGACGTAGATCCCAATGATGGCGATCTCGGCACCGCTTCGCTTGACGAACAAGCATGGGGAGCATTCATGGGTCTGAAAACCACATTTAATCAAGTACTGCGAAAAACGCAAGTACTAACGCCGGCCGGCTTGCTTCAACCCATAAAGCGACTTGTGCAATCGCACACACGGGAGGTTCATTGACTTCTCCCCCTCGACACGTAACCCCTCAGGGACTCGCATATATAGTTCAACATCGATTAGACCATATAGGTACGCAGTTTCTATGTCTGCCTGCCTGACTTGCATGTTGTTCGCTGCACCGAACGCAAGTAACCAACGAAGGGTTGTCATGGTCATGACCGGCGAGTACGTGTCGGAATAGTCGATACCGAAACGCTGCGTGAAACCTTGTGCCACAAGTCGCGCCTTGAAGCGCACGACTCTACCCTGTTGATCGCGCTTACGCGCAAACACCCACCGACATCCAATAGGTCGGTGCTGTGGGGGGCACTCTTGCACGTTTCCAAGTACTTCACGATCGAGAAGTGACTGCAGCTCCGATTGGATGGCCGCCTTCCATTTAGGCCAATCGGGTGATGCCCTACAGTCCGAGACTGTCTGGGGCTCTGCATCTTCACCGATTGCGGCCAGGAACGAGCTGACGTTCGTGTCAGCAAGAACTTCGCTAATGGTATCGACATCATGCTCAACATCAACAACCTCTGGTTCGATGGAGCTTCCAGCGAGTTCTTCGTTCGTGCGCCTCTTCCTCGGATTTCGATCCTTTGCTCCTTTTGGTCGTCCACGTTTCTTCGGTTGAGTTGTCGTTGTGGACGAGGCAGGAACGGGGTCAACTGCTATCGCGGCAGGATAGTTGGATGCTTCATTTAGGGTTGACCGTGTCATCCGTTCCGTTGGAGTGAATACGTCAGGCGCATTCTGTACAATGCTGTGCAGATGAAGGATGCGTCGTACGTCCTTCTCACCTTGACCGTTGTATGGGTCCTTGTGAATCTCCTTCGTCGACGGCTGTTCGAATGTGAAAGCCGATCTAGAGACGTCATCGTCGTCACCAAGTTTCGGGAAGGTCTGTTCATCGAACTCACACATGGTAATGTGTGCCGTAAATAGGTCTCCTGTTTGCGGACTTAGGTAACGGATAATCGGTGGTGATTGGAAACCTACGTATACCCCAAGCTGGCGCCTGGGTCCGAGCTTGGTTCGTTGATGTGGAGGTATGGGGACGTATACCGCACAACCAAAGATCCTCAGGTGCTTTACTGATGGTGGAAACCCATGAACAAGTTCATATGGCGAAGGCCCAACATCAGAAGCAGGCCTGTACTGGATGAGAGCTGCCGCATGAAGAACTGCATGACCCCAGGCAGATAGCGGCAGGTTCGATCGCAGTAGCAAAGGCCGAGCGATCATCTGGATCTGATTCACAAAGTTCTCTGCGTTCGTGTTATGAGCGTATGGTACGGAAGTCTCCAGGTTTATTCCGCTGGACGTGCAGAACTCCTGAAATGACTTCGAGACGTACTCGGATGCGTTGTCGACACGAACATTCTTGATGGTGTGCTCCGGAAACTGCGTCTTGAAGTGAATGATGCTGGCTAGCAGCTTTGGCATCACTTCGTTTCGAGAAGTTAGCAGTTGAACCTTCGAGAACCGAGCCGATGTGTCTTTCAGAACCATGAAGTAGTTGAAGGGACCCGATGGTGGGGATATCGGGCCGCACACATCGCTCACCAGAGTGTCGAGGACACCGCGTGGTTTGATCTTCTCGCCGTGGAGCTTGACCTTCGGGCGGTTCTGAAGCTTTCCCATTGCACACGGTCTGCACAGTCGTTTGCTATGAGTGGCAAAGTCACTCTGCTTCAGTGGCATGCCAACCACTGCTCTCGACATTCTCTTCATCATGTCCCTGCCTGGATGACCTGACCGATCGTGCCACTGCTCATACAAGCTCGTCTCGGTTGAACGAGGAGCAGATGTGCCAATCGTGTCGTGGATGACACTAGCCGCACATTCTGGCGATGGAGTGATGAAAGTGACATAGAGTCCGTTGCCATTTTCCTCACATTCCTCCACGATCTGACCTTTCGCATTAGTCAAACGCAAGCACTCCCTGCCGTCGGGGAGAGTAGCTGTGTTGACGTGCAATCCATTCTTTCGGATGTCGGCAAAGCCGATCAAGTTCCGAGAAGCGGATGGTGCGAAGATTGCCTTGGTGATGTTGATCGTAGTTCCATTAGGCAACTGGACTTGTGCTTGTCCAGCACCCTTGGCGATCGACGCAGCACCGCCAATTGTCTTGACTTTGGCGGGTGTTTCTGATGCCTCGAGTGACGTAAAGAACTTCCGATCCCTTAGGATAGCGTTCGTCGTTCCTGAGTCAATGAGACAGGAGTCATATTCGCTCTCATTACTACTGTAGCACTCAACGCAGTTCGCTTCAGCTTCGTCACTGTCATCGGACAAGTTCGTCATGAACGTGGCCTTATTCTTCGAAGACGATGGTCCTCTGCTCTTCCCCTTCATCGTCTGAGACGACTTAGCGTTTCGCAGTGACTCTTGGTAAAGCTTGACGTGGAACGCAGGTGTGGGACACTTCGCAGCCCAGTGACCTCTCAGACCACACTTCCTGCATGCGTTGTTCGAATCCGAGTTGTAGAATGCCTTGTGTGCCCCAGGCTTCCTGTTCCCTGATGAGAACTTCCGCCCCTTTCCATTGCCCTTCCACTGCTTCTTGCCATGACGGCGCTGATGAGGCTTGTCCTGTTGACGTGGAACTTCCCCATAGTTGACTTCAGCCTTCAACGGCTTCTCAGGCGCATCCGGGACGCGTCGCTCATCATGGTTGCGCTGAAGCAACAAGCCGTGCTTCTCATCGAGCAAAAGGGTAGCCACCAGCTTGTCGAAGGTCGTATGGTTTATGCGGCGATACTGTGTAGCCAGTATGCGTTCCGCCGGACTGAACGTCGTGAGAGTCTTGTCGATCTTGTCCAACTCCGTCAACTTCTTACCACACCACGAGAGCTCACTCGCGATGCTGTACAACTTTGTCGTGTACTCGGTGACTGTCTTGAAGTTGTAGAAACAGAGTTTGTTCCATTCATCGTTCAGGAGTGGCAACATTGCTTGCTTTCGATCGGTGTCGAAGCGAAGACGCAGACTTGTCCAAATTACAGCGGGGTTGCGTTCCTCAAGGTAATTGAACTTTAAGTCTTTGTGCAGGTGCCGGAAGATCAGGCACACTGCGCGGGCAGCGTCTTTGCGAGTGGCAACTTCCCTCGTCGTAGTGCCGCTTGGTATGACGAAATTTTCATCAATCGTGTCGCTAAGGCCTTCGGCGCATATGTTGTTGTAGCACTCGAGTGACCACACGATGTAGTTCTCGCCACCGATGTCCAGCGCTGGGAACTTCAACTTTTCTAAGTTCGACATGGTAGGTGCGGACGAGACGACGCTAAGTACTTCTCTGCTAGGTACGACTCCCTAAGTACACGTTGAGCAAAGTGCCAGAGTACTAGGTACGAACTGTGCGGGGACTAAGTTCGATAACGAGCGTACTAGAAGAAGAACTAAATGTACTTAGTTAAAGATGTTACACGAACACCACTCGTCGTCGCAGTGCTTCTGCTTCTTGCGCTGGCGCTCTTCTTCCTCGGCTTCCTGTTGTGCGCGCTTCTCGTTCACGACCTTGGACTCGAGAATGGACGTGATCGTCTTGCCCACGATCTTGCGCTGAAGGTCGCAGTGAAACGGCACTTCACCAATCGCAGAGACGATGTGCTTGATCCGGTTGGACTGGACAGCCGACTCGTTGAGCTTCTTCGTGAACGCGCCGTGGACTCTGACGACGCGCTCGATCGCCTCTTGAAGATCGTCGCGCAGCTGGTCGAAGGACTCGGCGCGGTCGCGTTCGAGGTAGCCGATGGACTTGGCGAAGTCCGATCGGCGTGGGAAGCTGTACTTCTTCTTCCGCGACCGTGGCCTTGAGCTGGGCTGCGACTCGACCTTGGCGGCGACGGGGCGGACAACAGCCTCTTGTCCGCTGAGGTCGAGGGTGGCAACGATCTCCGGCGACTTGGGCAGCTTGGTCACCTTGACCATGCGAGCGTCAAACAGGGGTAGGCAACGAACTAACGGCCACACCACGAGTCAACGCACGAGCACGGGGACCTTGCTTTTACGTGCGGGGCACGGCAAACGCGTGTCTTCCAGCGCTCGGGCGGGCCGCGGACGATGGGTTGGTGAACGAACCTCGGGTCGGTCCGACGGGTCAGGGGTCGTGGGCCTCGGTTCGGGTCGACGGGCCACGGGTCGGGTCGACGGTCCGGGTCGGGTCGACGGGTCGGGTCGGGTCGAGTCGGCGGTTCGGGAGGCTAGCGAGGGGAGGAGGCCTTGACCGTCGGGGCTCAGGCGGGAGCCAGCAGTGCTGATAACGTGAGGTAGGCCGTGTGTTGTGTTGGTGGCAAATTGCCGAATGAGAATGTATTTGTGTTGTTTCCTTGGTCTCTGGGAAGCGCTGCACGCCCTGTCCCCAACTGTCCAACGGCCCTTGGCCAACCACTAGTTTAAATTAAAAACCTCGAATTGATTTGGCCAATCAGGATCCGCTCTGATCGATTCTAACCAATCAGAGCAGTCCTTCTATCAATCCGATGTCGCAAACGTGGCGAAAGGGACCAGTGGGTTTTTGGGTGATGGAGGTTGAAGGTGCGCCTTCAACCTCCCAGCCAATCACAGTGGGCTGGCAGCAGCGGCTGCCGACGCTGCGGCGTCACGGACCCCACTTGTGGCTCTTGGGGACATAACCGTCTCACTCCCCCTCAGCGCGTCGCCCATAGCCAAGGTTACAACTTTATCTATCTGCTGGGAAAAACTCCCCGGTGCGTACACACTCGGTGTGGGTAAAAACCAGCCTACCTACTTCTCCGACTACTCGAGACGAAGCTCGATCATTCCGATCCCACGCGTCAAGTCACAGTGCTTGTTACTCCCCAAGGACTTGGTGAAGAGGTCAGCTAGGTTCTTCTCCGAAGCGACTTGAGTGATCTCGAGTTGTTTTCCATTTAGGTCATGCATGAACAAGAACTTTGGGTCGATGTGTTTGGTGCGATCACTCTTGATGTAGCCTTGTTGTACTTGCGCAACGCATGCCGCGTTGTCCTCGAAGATCCTGATAGGTCCTAGCTTCGTCTTGACTCCAAGGGCGCCACCAACGAACTTGAGGAATCGGCGCAACCAGATGCACTCACGACTCGCTTCATAAAGAGCGATAAGCTCTGACTGGTTGGTTGACGTGGCAGTTAGCGTCTGCTTCGTCGACTTCCACGAAATCGCAGCGTGCGAAGTCATGAACACGTAGCCAGTCTGCGAGCGTGCCTTGTGTGGGTCGGAGAGGTAGCCTGCATCTGCGTATCCGCAGATGTCGTCGGTGACTAGATCACTGACGTGTACGCTCGTACCCTTGCGGTACAGTAAGCCGTACTTACGAGTCCGTGCCAGATATCTCAACACTTGCTTTACGCCAGACCAATGTCTTCTGGTCGGTTCCGATGTGTACCGTGCGAGTACACTAACGGCGAAAGCTATATCTGGGCGTGAGCAGTTTGCCAAGTAAAGGAGAGCTCCAATGGCTTCCTTGTAGGGATACTTCTCGTCGAGCACCCTTTCCCTGCCACGTCTTGGTCCAAAGACATCGCTCTCTGGTCTCAGGTTCCGCACAACCATGGGGGTCTTGGCAGTCCTTGTGACATCCCTCATGTTGAAGCGTGCCAGCACTTTGCTGATGTAGGTTGCCTGATGCAACACAATCCCCGTGGGGATCTGAGATACCTGGAGACCCAGACAGAACGATATAGTTCCAAGGTCTTTCACCTTGAACTCGGACTTCAATGCTGTCATTGCAGCTTCGATTGCCGCGTCCGTTCCGACAATGATAATGTCGTCGACGTAGATCCCAATGATGGCGATCTCGGCACCGCTTCGCTTGACGAACAAGCATGGGGAGCATTCATGGGTCTGAAAACCACATTTAATCAAGTACTGCGAAAAACGCAAGTACTAACGCCGGCCGGCTTGCTTCAACCCATAAAGCGACTTGTGCAATCGCACACACGGGAGGTTCATTGACTTCTCCCCCTCGACACGTAACCCCTCAGGGACTCGCATATATAGTTCAACATCGATTAGACCATATAGGTACGCAGTTTCTATGTCTGCCTGCCTGACTTGCATGTTGTTCGCTGCACCGAACGCAAGTAACCAACGAAGGGTTGTCATGGTCATGACCGGCGAGTACGTGTCGGAATAGTCGATACCGAAACGCTGCGTGAAACCTTGTGCCACAAGTCGCGCCTTGAAGCGCACGACTCTACCCTGTTGATCGCGCTTACGCGCAAACACCCACCGACATCCAATAGGTCGGTGCTGTGGGGGGCACTCTTGCACGTTTCCAAGTACTTCACGATCGAGAAGTGACTGCAGCTCCGATTGGATGGCCGCCTTCCATTTAGGCCAATCGGGTGATGCCCTACAGTCCGAGACTGTCTGGGGCTCTGCATCTTCACCGATTGCGGCCAGGAACGAGCTGACGTTCGTGTCAGCAAGAACTTCGCTAATGGTATCGACATCATGCTCAACATCAACAACCTCTGGTTCGATGGAGCTTCCAGCGAGTTCTTCGTTCGTGCGCCTCTTCCTCGGATTTCGATCCTTTGCTCCTTTTGGTCGTCCACGTTTCTTCGGTTGAGTTGTCGTTGTGGACGAGGCAGGAACGGGGTCAACTGCTATCGCGGCAGGATAGTTGGATGCTTCATTTAGGGTTGACCGTGTCATCCGTTCCGTTGGAGTGAATACGTCAGGCGCATTCTGTACAATGCTGTGCAGATGAAGGATGCGTCGTACGTCCTTCTCACCTTGACCGTTGTATGGGTCCTTGTGAATCTCCTTCGTCGACGGCTGTTCGAATGTGAAAGCCGATCTAGAGACGTCATCGTCGTCACCAAGTTTCGGGAAGGTCTGTTCATCGAACTCACACATGGTAATGTGTGCCGTAAATAGGTCTCCTGTTTGCGGACTTAGGTAACGGATAATCGGTGGTGATTGGAAACCTACGTATACCCCAAGCTGGCGCCTGGGTCCGAGCTTGGTTCGTTGATGTGGAGGTATGGGGACGTATACCGCACAACCAAAGATCCTCAGGTGCTTTACTGATGGTGGAAACCCATGAACAAGTTCATATGGCGAAGGCCCAACATCAGAAGCAGGCCTGTACTGGATGAGAGCTGCCGCATGAAGAACTGCATGACCCCAAGCAGATAGCGGCAGGTTCGATCGCAGTAGCAAAGGCCGAGCGATCATCTGGATCTGATTCACAAAGTTCTCTGCGTTCGTGTTATGAGCGTATGGTACGGAAGTCTCCAGGTTTATTCCGCTGGACGTGCAGAACTCCTGAAATGACTTCGAGACGTACTCGGATGCGTTGTCGACACGAACATTCTTGATGGTGTGCTCCGGAAACTGCGTCTTGAAGTGAATGATGCTGGCTAGCAGCTTTGGCATCACTTCGTTTCGAGAAGTTAGCAGTTGAACCTTCGAGAACCGAGCCGATGTGTCTTTCAGAACCATGAAGTAGTTGAAGGGACCCGATGGTGGGGATATCGGGCCGCACACATCGCTCACCAGAGTGTCGAGGACACCGCGTGGTTTGATCTTCTCGCCGTGGAGCTTGACCTTCGGGCGGTTCTGAAGCTTTCCCATTGCACACGGTCTGCACAGTCGTTTGCTATGAGTGGCAAAGTCACTCTGCTTCAGTGGCATGCCAACCACTGCTCTCGACATTCTCTTCATCATGTCCCTGCCTGGATGACCTGACCGATCGTGCCACTGCTCATACAAGCTCGTCTCGGTTGAACGAGGAGCAGATGTGCCAATCGTGTCGTGGATGACACTAGCCGCACATTCTGGCGATGGAGTGATGAAAGTGACATAGAGTCCGTTGCCATTTTCCTCACATTCCTCCACGATCTGACCTTTCGCATTAGTCAAACGCAAGCACTCCCTGCCATCGGGGAGAGTAGCTGTGTTGACGTGCAATCCATTCTTTCGGATGTCGGCAAAGCCGATCAAGTTCCGAGAAGCGGATGGTGCGAAGATTGCCTTGGTGATGTTGATCGTAGTTCCATTAGGCAACTGGACTTGTGCTTGTCCAGCACCCTTGGCGATCGACGCAGCACCGCCAATTGTCTTGACTTTGGCGGGCGTTTCTGATGCCTCGAGTGACGTGAAGAACTTCCGATCCCTTAGGATAGCGTTGGTCGTCCCTGAGTCAATGAGACAGGAGTCATATTCGCTCTCATTACTCCTGTAGCACTCAACGCAGTTCGCTTCAGCTTCGTCACTGTCATCGGACAAGTTCGTCATGAACGTGGCCTTATTCTTCGAAGACGATGGTCCTCTGCTCTTCCCCTTCATCGTCTGAGACGACTTAGCGTTTCGCAGTGACTCTTGGTAAAGCTTGACGTGGAACGCAGGTGTGGGACACTTCGCAGCCCAGTGACCTCTCAGACCACACTTCCTGCATGCGTTGTTCGAATCCGAGTTGTAGAATGCCCTGTGTGCCCCAGGCTTCCTGTTCCCTGATGAGAACTTCCGTCGCGTAACCACGAACAAACCGCCGATAGTACCCCGCGAGCCCCAAAAAGCGCTGCAGGTCCTTGGCATTCTGGGGTTGCGGCCAATTCGCCACGGCGGCAGTCTTATTCGGATCGACACGAACGCCATCGCCGCTGATGATATGGCCCAGAAAACGAATCTCCGACTGTGCGAAGTGGCATTTGCTCGGCCGGGCGAACAACTGCTCCTCCCGAAGGATCTCGAAGACTCGACGCAAGTGCTGCAGATGCTCGGCGCGCGTTCGGGAGAAAACACAAACGTCGTCGAGATAGACGACAACAAAGTTAGCCAACTCCTTGGGTTCGAAGATACGCCGCATGAGTCTAGACCACGTCCCGGGCATACCAGCGAGGCCCATCGGCGCCACACACCACTGGTAGATCTGGGACCCCGCGCGGAACGCTGTGTACTGTCTTGACTCGAGTGCAAGCCGCATCTGGTGGTAACCGGAGGCCAGATCAATGAGTGTGAACACGTGGGCTCCCGCGAGGCGGTCGAAAACCTCGTCGATCCGCGAGATCGGGATACGCGGAATGTCCGTCATGGCGTTAACATACCGATAATCGATCACCCACCGGACGGGCTTCGAGGGATCGCCACCACGAATCCACTGGATCTTGGTCGGCATCTCACCCGTGACGGGATCCTTCTTGGGTACAGCGAAAATGTTCGACACCCACGCGGACGAACTCTTCTCGATCCAGCGCTTGGCGAGCAGCTTGTCGACAAACGAACGGAGAGCAGTTTGCTCGACATGGGCGTGACGGAACGGAGGAGACGATGGTTGCGCACCCGGTTTTAACGCGACTGCGTGCTCGATATCCCGTTCCGGAGGCAACCCGTCGGGGAGCTCCTCGCGAAGATAATCCGAAATCTCGATATCCCGTTCCGGAGGCAACCCGTCGGGGAGCTCCTCGCGAAGATAATCCGAAAGCAATTCGAGACAGGGGCGGGTTTCACCGAACCCGTGGAACCCACGACATCGAGATGAAACACTTCAGCGTACATACCGGCCCTGAGATTCTTCTTAAACTGGTGAAGGTCAACGTACTCCACGTCGAGATCTGTCGGTGCCGCGCCTGCTGTACCCGCTGCCGGTTCCGTGACGTCCGCTCTCCCGGCATCGTTCGCTCTTGAGCTGCCCGGTCGCTTTGGACGCCGCCGGCGGGACCGTGGCCACGAGATTGTACCTTGTGCCCAGTCGATGACGGGATTCTCGCGACGCAGCCACGTCTGGCCGAGGATCTCATCGAAGTCTTGCTGCAGTGGCCACTCCACGAGCTCGACCACACCTTCCTTCTCAGCCACGCGCAGCGGCACCTCGTAGTGGTGCGCGCGCGCCGTCGTCACCTTGCCCTCAAAGTCACGCGCGCGCAGCTCCGTTAGACTTGCTCTATCGGGAGTTCGAAGCAGACCACGACGCACAATACAGTGCGTAGCGCCAGAGTCAACCAACATTCTCAACTTCTTGTCCTGAACAGTCGCTTCCACAAATAATAGATCTTCACCTTTCAACTGAACCTTATCGAGTTCAATCTCCAGAGCGCAGACGGACGGACCAATCACCACACGGGCTTCAGAAGCCTCCTCCATATCAAAAATAATGGGCTCGGCGGGAACAGAGGCACTTGGAGATTTCTGATCGGGGCGCTCAACGGATACTCCACTTACATCCGCTGAGCGTGCCCGTTTCCCTGTCCCTTGCGCGGACAGTTCGCAATGCGGTGTCCGGATTCGCGACAGTAGAAACAGAGACCTTGACGGCGACACGCTTCAAGGGACGGACGTGGCGGGCGGCCATTGAACTGCGCCACTACCAGCGGATCCGGATCTTGGTCGGTGGCGACGAGGGACACATCCATGGGCTCCGGATCGGGCAGACGCGTTGGGCGCGGGCGGAGCGGCGTGCTCCCACCAAAGTGAGCTCGCTCGTACGCCTGCGCGGCGGCAATAGCATCGCGGAGAGTCTCACAGTTGAGGTAGTTGACCTCCTTCTGCGTCTCGGGCTTGAGACCCGCAATGAAGTGGTCCACCTGGTCGAGCGGGGACATCTCGCGAATCTGTATGATGATCTCCCGGAAGCGTGCAACGTAGTCCTCAATCACGCCAAACTGATGACACGCGCGCAGTGCGGCGCGGAGCCGCTGCTGTTGGTCCGACGGAACGAAATCGTCGCTAAACACGCTCACAAACTCGTCGAGATCGCGGATCGGTAGATTGTCGATCATGAGCCGATGCGTGAGAAACGAGGCGGCCCCGCCGCGAAGACCCGAGCACATACGTGGTTGTTTCTCGGGACGCGTGTAGTCGATGTTGCAGCTCTTCATGTAGATCTTGCCTCCAAAGATGTAGCTGTCGAAGTTCTCGCTGGGTTTGCCCCAGAAGTTCGGCATCATGGCACCAGGGATCTTGAACTCCCGGCGGGTCGCTTGAGCCTGGGCTTGCTCCAGGAACATAGCCCGAAACTCTTGGCTCTGATTGGCTACCGTGTGGCACACCTCACGCACTGATTGGGTCAAACCCTCGAGCATCATGAAGACTGGATTACTGCTGTCGTCCATCTTAACCTTGTTGCCGTGGATCAGATCTGATGCAGTCGACTACTGATGTTGGTTAACTGGAATGGGTACAGTCTGAACCGGTGCGGGAGAGACGAAGAGGCGCTGGACCAACAAGTGCTACCAATTGAAATGGTCGCGGCGTCGGAACTGGGGCTGAGACTGAGAGATCGAAATGCGGAAAGAATTCAACAGGTAGATCCTGAACATGCAGAGTGCACTGAGCACCGCGAACTCACCACCGAGTCCATGGGGACCGTGGAGAGTTCTCTGTGATCATAGAGATCCTGAGAAATGCAGAGGAACATGCAGATATGCAGAAGCGGCTGAAAGCTGCGACGTGTGGCGCAGCCTCCTCGAACGCTGGCTAAGCCACGAATAGAGCTTGAACAGCCACTTTACTGGAACCGGCTGTCGCTGACGCAGCGATCTGTGTCCGCACATTACAATCTGCAAGCTGACGTGCGCGGTTATAGCTGACCAGAAGTCTTAAGTTGCGCGGTGGTCTGTGTTCTCGCATCTGACGCAAAACGAGGGCACTGTCACCGATTACTTGAAGCGGGGAAAGACCAAGCGAATGAGCCGCGCGGAACCCAGCAAGCAGGCCTTGATATTCAGCTCGAGTTTTTGTCCTTCGTGGTGACGCAAAACTGATCGCAGCACTCCAGATGATCTCTGCCGCTCCTGAGTGGGGAGCGGCTCGAACCAGTACTGCCCCAACACCACCTGGGTCTGGGTTTCCACGGGAGCCTCAGTCGAAAAATAGGAAGTGTATCACGCGTTCTTGTGGCTAGACCGGCGGGGGAAACTTGAGAGAGCTGCGGAAGACAGTTCTGAGGTCGCCAACTAGCGCCGCGTGTCACTCTGGTTGGTTGCGGTCCGCCATGAACCTGAAGTTGAGCGTCTTCAAGACCCGATGACAAGAGGCGTCGTGAAGGACCGCAGCGTGGTCAAAAGTCCAGGGGTTATCCCCATATGATTGCTTAGATCTCCACGTAGCGAGGACTCAAGTACGAGCTGCTGCCACACAGCTTGCAGAACTGGGAACGGGTCCGCCGCGGCGCCGAGTTCTTGATTGCGGCTCCGGTGAAGCGTTGCGAGATCCCAGATCTTGGGCGGCGTAGAAGACAGACGAAGACTGAAGACGTCTGAGAGAAACGGCGTGGTTGTGGAGGCTGCTCGATCGTGCCAGAGGCCGAAGCGTTGCCACCAAGTCCGAACAGTATTCCAGATTCGTTGTGCGGCTGAGCACTGCCAGACGATATGATAGGTGGAACCTCCCTCGGACCCAATCGTGGGGCAATGAGGGCATCCGATCCGTCCCGACGATCGGTCCCATCCAGAGAGTCTCTGTCCTTTCACTTTGTGAAAGATAAGGCGCTGACGACTGGAGCTGTGTTCGAGAGAATGGATTTCCGACCAGGGCTGCTCGAAATATCAATACTATTTTATCCTGGGAGTGCTCCGAGCTTGTATTGCCGATCTTTGCAACCAAATTTCAACTGCCAAATCTACTGTTTTGGGTTACTTGTTGATCGATTACATTTAGACTTTGAGTAGCTGCACTCGAAGGTTTGGATGGCCTCCTGTCTTCCGATGCTGCCGCATCCCGGTCAAAATAGCGGACACCGACTGGAGCCTTCCAAATGCCGCGTACACACGATCAATTGCCTCTTCACTAGTCGTTCCTGCACGGACAAGAGCGGCAATTGGGTCCCAAAAGACCTTGCGTCTCGAGAAAGCAAACTTGTTCCGCCCTCTCTCACCAGGTGTGAAGTCTTTTGCTGCTTTTTGCCCGTGAAGGCCGATCTCGTATTCATGCCACAGCTCAAACAGATCCTTTGGGCGCTTAGATAGTAAAGCAGGTGCACGTGTAGGAACTCTAGCGGGTGCTTCTGCTGCTCTTGGCCGGGCAGTCGTTGCCACGGCTACTATTGGTCTCTCGGCCAGACGCTTGACCGTAGCCCTCAATTTTTTTTACCTCTTGCTGCGTCTCAAGCTGAGAACGAGCACTTTCTTTGCGTATACAATCAACGTCTCGCTTCAATGAAAACAATTGAGCATGGAGAGCAGCAAACTGGCGTCGAGCAAACTCAGAACCGCCATTAGCTGTTGTTGGGCTTGGACCGACAGATACGGGCGCTGCCATTGCTTCATTTACTGCGCCCACCGCAGACTCACTGTCGTTTTCGTCAATCAACCAACAACATAAAATGGCTCTCGAGAAACTGGATTGACACCGATATTCCCACCAGCGGCAACATATATTTTAGTGACCTTTCCCTTGAGTTTGACTGGCATCAATTCGAAATCACTTCGAGTGGTCTGCTCAACTGCAGCCCATAGCAAAGCATAACCGAGAGTATATTTTAGTGACCTTTCCCTTGAGTTTGACTGGCATCAATTCGAAATCACTTCGAGTGGTCTGCTCAACTGCAGCCCATAGCAAAGCATAACCGAGAGTTGCAGCAATATTATCACCCCATAATTTTCTGGCTGTTGGCGCCACGTCACATGCGAGCGTCCCACTCAATAAACACTGGAGATCACGGACTGGAACGTAGCGACATGGCCCCTTGTGGTTCGCGGCGGTAGATCACCCGAGTACAAGCAGCACATGGATCGCCTTAGTGCCCACGGGAAGGTCCCGCGGTAAAGGGCTGGTGCTCACACGTCACAGATTTCACGCAATCGGGGGACACAGGTCCAACTCGGGATGGGCTCATTTCGCCCAGTTCCAAGGACCAGATCAGTATTCTCCTGCACTGTACATTCTGTATGTCTGTAGAAACGAACGAGCGAACGAGTCCATCAGAAGGATAGAAATAAAATACACTCCACAATTCGCTCTCGAAGACTCAAGTCTCCTCCGGTCTGTTCTCGTTGCCGTGAACAACACCCCTGAGGGCCTGTGAGAACGACCGCAGCGCGCGCATCTGGATATGGCTGGGTGTTATCTATGTATTCGTCCACCATACTCTTTTTGGTTCTCCACCGACCGCGGCGATTTACGTAGTCCTTCGAAAGACCGCTCCTGCTCCCATACGTTGCCGCACCTTTTCTCAGGCTGTGCGTCCCCATCTTCCCGAGCTTGAGCTTATTGAAACGCGAGTTTTCAAAAGCTTGTTGCAACGCTCGTCGAACAACACGATCTCCGTCATTTGGATTGCCGTGTAGAAATGTTGACGTCGCCGCATGAGGAGCTGTTTCGATATAAACCGCGAGGTTCAACATGGGACACATTCTAGAATCCATACCGCCAAAAACAATCTGCTCGGGAGCATCGCGCTCTTCCATGATATTCTTCGACCACCGCATTTGACAGATTAGGGTAAATTGATGCTGGAGATTGGGAGTAAAATCGGCAAAGCGTAGCTTCATCATATCCTCGATTCGCGCGATCAGATGCCACTGTAAAGTGAGAACACTACCCACCAGATATTTGGTAGCAACTTTTTCTGTACCAGATCGAATCAGAGTGAGCACATTGATGAATTCATCAAACTCAATGGGGCGCCGGACTTGAGACTCAACTCCTTCACGTCTCACCTCGCACCGCATAATATCCTTGATGAGCTTGTTGACTTCTTCGGACCGTGTCGGATTGCCTTGAAGGGTCACCGGGTCCCAAGGAATCCTCTGGCGGGGCATAAATGATGAGATGGCCTTCTTGAAGAAGCCGAGCGTTGACGAACGCGCGTGAAGTGGCTTCATGTCGGGTGTTGGCGCGGCATCGCCGTACGCGCGTAAGCTCAACCAGCGACAGATCTCCGACGGCATGATGCGCAGAAGCTCTTCAGTTGAGAACATATGAGCTGCAGCGTACTGCGCGCCGTCGCGGTACGACATGAACTCCGCCATAATCGTCTTGTCGCGGGTCACGTTGGGGAACCAAAATGCTTTAAGTTCTGAGAGGAACGAAAATGAGAGGGTTTGGAGAATGCACCAACAGTTTTGCAACAATCCCATTAGACTTCAACAAACTATAGGTTACGGTTGCAAACCGGACTGAATCGTGTTCCATCCCACACAACCCGGGTTGTACCCAGCACCTCATCTGCATCCGAGAAGCCATCATCGAGCGCGTGGTGTACCCACTCGTCCGGAGGTTTTCGACCAATGGTAAGCTTCCAAATGGCAAAGTTACAACCTTGGTTGCAAATGGTTGGTAACGTAGGAGTACATACAGCCCAACAAAGGCTTATTGATTCAATCTGATAAATCTGATAATGTATTATTTTATGTGTTGCAAATATATGAAAGATACTGAAATGAATTCTCTTCTCAGACACGATTTTCACAACTTTATTGCTGTTAGAAGGTTTTGGAATTAATGTTTAGAGGGGTTATAATCCGATTATACAGGATTTTTCGGAAGTACGGTACTTTTTTCAACTGTCAGGTTCGTTTTGTATTGATTTTTGGCGACTAGATGTGATGCATTAGAGGGATATGTAGTTTCACTCCCGATTGAGTGCAGGGGAAGCGAACATAAAGGAAATTGAGCCTCCTGGGTACCCTAGCAAGAGGGGGTCCTATTGTCACGGAAATGGCCACGAGAACGATTATGCGAGAAATCGTAGGATACGATGTGTGTGATTAAAATTTAGTACGTTTATGCGAGAAAAAGTAGGATTTACTATTCGCGAGAGTAGGTTGGACATAACGTATTGTTGGCAGCGGTTGCGATGAGAATGAGACGTCATGAAATTGCGTGATATTTGGCACTCCTCTATCTATTGTGGAATTTGTTCAGAATGGCCAAATGATATGTATAAACTACTAGATATAGCCCCTAATAACAAATCAAACCCAGATTTAAATTAGATAACAGGATGCCGACCCTTCGTAACGGGAAAAGACCCCGATATGAGCGTCTTTTTCTTCCGGACCAGTCATTCTCACTGAACGACAGATTGCCAACAAGACCTGCTAGTCTGCGGAATGCCGCCTCCTTGCGAGGCATTCAAAACTTTGTCAGCAGCCCAATGCACATAGGGTTTAGGGTTTAGTACCAACGGCGGAGACTGCGCGGTGAGACACCGAGTACGCGCGACAAGGTTGTCACGCCGGCACCGTACGCATAGAGGAGCGTGATCGCCCGCCACCTCAGGTCGGCGGAGAACATCGCGGACTGCACATATCCTGACCTCAAGTCCACAGAACCGCACCAAACGAGAGTTAACCTCGGTTAACCCGCTTTTCACCCAAAATGGGTTTTCTCACACTCTGTTTTAGTCATTGTGTCTGCCCAGTATTTCTTGGCTTCAGAGGGCGGCAAACATCTTGGTTTCGACAATAATAGTTCGTCAAGATAATGCAACCTAAGTACCACAGTCTCTTTGCATCATCTTTCACTAATAGCTACGCCACTAGAGATGTCTAAAATCGCTAGCTGCGTTCACCATGGTGGTCGAGCAGAAGACTCGCTCGATTGGCCTTAACGCGCTCGAGTCAAACTGGGAGACTGAGCCCCTGACGCGCACGAGTCTAATCGAGAGGCCGAGCGGTTGCCGTAAATCTGACGCAGCGGCTCTGCGTGCACCTCATCCGTGCTGGCGGAGCCGCTCACATCTGATTCCTTCGTATCACTAACGTTGGAGGAGTGTGTAGAGCCGCATACCATCTTATCGTCTCGCTCGGACTCTCCGAACCAACCAATGAGCAAAGATTCCTCCCTGGGGGAGTAAGGGGTCATTGACCGATTCGGAGAGCTCGAACACGAGAGTCGGTCATCAGGAAGCGTGCAGTCGACCCGGAGCTCGGTTGTGGTGCTGGCGTGAAAATGGAGAATGATGTGGGGGTAGTCTACGGTGGGTAACGGGACGCGACAGAGAACAGATAATGCTGAGAATGATCTTGTCGAGGCAGGATCGTGGAAAGTATCTGATTGATTAAGTGGACCAAGAGGATGGTGTGCTGTCACAAACTAAGATTACATTTCAACATGGTTGGCACTACTTGATTTGGCTCCTCCTACAGGGCCTCAAATGTGTACTCTACCGCCACCGGAACGCCTTCAGCGTGCACTCCCAGCCTACCCAATCTCGTTGGGTGTTTGAAAAATGACCAATAAATTATTTCAATAATGTTCCCATACAAATAGTGCAAAAGGCATTATTGGTGCGATTTTCGTCTTAAATCGTGCGCTGCTTCTTCTTTACGGCCTCCTTACGAAGCACAGAGGCCTTACGAAGGGCCTCGCTCACTGTGTAGACGTCCCACATCTTGTCATTGTACTCCGACATAAGAAGTTTTTTAAGAGTTGATGGAAAAATGCCCTGGCGTCTTTCTGTCAGTACCATCCCCGCGTCAGAAAACGAACATTCCACCTCGTTTGACGTTCCCGGAATCCATTCAAGGTTGATGTACTTCGAGGGCTTCTTTTGAAGCTCTTTCTCGCACTTTTCGGCAAATGACAGCCCTCCTTTGTCCGTGGTGGCTTCGTCAACTCGTTTGAGCCTGGATAAACTCTTGATCTCAGCAGCAGTAAGTGCGTCTTCTTCTCCTCGGAGAACTTTCACGATACCAGTTTCAAAATCTGGCGACAGTAACACACTCTTTCCGTGATCTTCTATAGGTCGAGCAATCAAGTGCATCTTCGCGACGGAAAACTCTTTCATCACTCCTCTGGGCGGAGAATCGACAGAACGCGGGTTAACTCTGCAGGGGTAGGCACCGCTCGCGCTTTGCTTGCTGGGAGAGCTTCTTGATCCATGCTTTCGTATTTGAAACTGTGAGACTGTGTCTCCTCGCGCGACGCCAGCGACAAAACGGGTGGCCGAGATTATTTGGAATATTTCTCGGGGCCTCCAATAAATTATTTGAGATGGAATTATTGATAATATTTGAGTGTACAATTATTTCTGACGAGCCCTGTTTCCGACCAGTCAACTTGGTCAAGCGCAAGACTGAGGTCGAGGGAGCAGGACTCCGCCTTGGACCTGCGTTCATCAAGTTCGCGTTCACTCTGCTGTAGTCGTGGCGCGAAGATGATGTTTCTTAGGCTGCGCTTGGAGAGCCTCTCTGCATCACCCCAGAGGGGAGAATTGGAGAAAACATCGGGTGTGGGTCGAAGTGTAGTCTCTTCCTGCCTGTGGCTTGTCAAGCGAGCGATTTTGCGTGACGTAGAGAGGAGACGACCCCGAGGTCGTGTATATCGCGAATAGCCACGTCACGAATCAAGTGGACGGCACCATCGCGCTCATGAAGCGACCACAAGTCGGTGGAGCTACCGCGCTCCCGAAGCTGGTTTGGAGGGTCGTGCGGCAGGAGTTCTGGATAGCAAAAGACAATGGTGTCACACAATAGCCGGAAGCTGCGGTCACCTGGATGAGGGTACCGTAATGGTCTTCTTATAAAGGACAGGAAAATGCAACGGAAGTGCTTTCAATAATATCGTGTCGCTTATAAATTGTCCCGTACAACCCCAAAACCGAATGGTGTTGACGGCTCAGTGGAGTCTATTGAGGGCCCTAATTTAGGGAGCAGGGTTGTCGTGGGTTCGATTCCGGTCGGACACATTAATTCTCCGCACCATAAAACGGTAAGTTCGCGTACTCATTTCTCAATGCAAGGTAAAATGACTAACATTCTCTCTTTTGTATTAGTCTTCCTCGGCATCCGACATGGAGCCACTGATCGCATCCATCTCGTCCGTGACAATGTCCTTCGCACGGTAGCTGACGATCCCTTCCTTCACTAGCTCTTGTAAGACATCCTCAGCGTCCACCACCTCACCACCATCGTCGTGAAGGACATCGTCCATCACGTACCCACACTTGGCAAAACCATTCTTGATTGTAGTCGTCGAGAGTGACTCGTATGCTGCCGTCGCCCACGCCGTCACGACCTGCCGCGTCGGCGCCTTGAGCTTGAAACGCTCTCCAGGTGTCTAGTTCGCGAGCTGGGCCCGGAGGTTGCCCAACCAGGAGCGTCGCAAAGAGTCCTCGAAGGGCTTTATCCAGGAGACGTCCGCTGGTTGGGCACGCCACGTGAGCCCAGCCGGAATTTTCATGAGGACCACGTTCTTCGAGCATGCGTAGGCCTTCACTTCATCCGTCCAGTGTGCCGAAAAGTGGTCGAGTAGAAGGAGCACGGGAGGGCTGTGGACGTGCCGCTCACCAAAGCGCGCTGTTAGGTAGTGGATCATGATGTCTTCATTCCACCATCCGGTCCGATTGCCGTAGATTTCCACACCGTGATCGGCCTGGAGCTCATGCACCTCTTTCGAGACGTCACAGCCAAAACCTCTGCGCTTCTCAACGTTTTCCGCTTGAATTTTAGCGCTGGAGGAGGGTCTGGCCTTGAGGACGAGAAAGAGAGTGGATTTGCTTCCGTCCAAACTGGCTGTGAGCATCGCAGTCGCACGCTCTTTGTCCTTTCCGCCACGTTGCACCCAGACAGTCTTCTCGCCGGTGTCGTTCACAGTCTTGCGTGGGAGAAGTTCGAACGTGACCGCAGTTTGGTCAGCGTTCATCACCACGGTGATGCCCAGTGCTTCCATCACAGCCCGCACCTGAACAGCAAAAACGGCGGCTGTATGCTGGCCGTCGGCAACCGAGACTTGGCCTTGATGGGTGCGGACACGGAAAGAAAGCGCGTGGCGGGCGAGGAAACCTTTGCGCCACTGCTTCGACGCAGCAAACGCCCCCTCGGGTATGCCGATCTCCGTCGCGACTTCGAGGGCCTTGATCTTGAGCATAGATGCCGAGACTGGGATGCCGTCGCGACGGAGATCAACAATCCACTCGACGATGATCTCTTCCTGGGCGGGGTTCATGACGGTAGCTACTCCGAGGGGGCGCAGTCGCTGGCAACGCCCGCCTTTGACGCCAGATGCCACCGCTAAAATCGCGCCTTTTTGCCTCAACCAGCGGTATATCATCTTCCGGACAGACTCTTTGGCGTCCAGGCGCAAGTTGGGGAAAAAGCGCGTGATCGTTCGATCCAGAAGGCCGTTGGGCGGGCGGCCGCATGGAAGCCGTTCCAAGTTGTAGAACACGACGACGTCACGTTTGAACGCGTACGAGTAAGCCCGCCTCACGTGCTGGTTAAGATAGGCCTGCGTTCCTTGGATTGTTGTCCTTCCTTCCGTCATGGTTTTTCGCTTTGAAATGTGGGGTGGGTATCCCAACAGACGGCGGGGATTTTAGGCGCGAAAAAATGTACTTATTTGGGTGAGGCTTGCTCGACCTGTTCTGAAAGTGCTCTCAATAAAGGCCTGTCTCCTATATGTGGATGCCTCTTATAAGAAGACCATTACGGTATTCAAGTCCAAATGAAGCCGGGTAGGCGAGACCCACTTGATGTCGATCAACTCTGCAATTGTGGCTGAGCCGATGTGTAAACCTGGAAGATCCGATTCGCGAAGCGGGCGTCCCGACTGATGTAGAAATACATCTGGTCCAAAAATTGGAGCTCATTGAGACCAAACACTGTTTGAACCGCAAAAAGGGGCTCACAAAGAGCCATTTGGAGAAAACGCATGTTCAGCCGCCTACGCCACACACAGGAGCTTGCATCGACATCCTACGAAAGTGTTTTAATCGTGTTGTGACCCCAAGATCCAATGTCTGGGTTACCGAGGGACAGCACACCTACACGCACACATCGTTTGTGTCTGGCGACATACGTACACTCCCAGCAACGCAAGGCACATCGGTAACACCGATATGGAATGCAATCGTTTTGAGCAGAATAGACCGACGCGGTTATGATTGAGAGTTGTCTCGTGCCTGCAGCACGCGGGCCCAACTGTATCCATGTTGAACGTTGAAAGAGGCAGCAAACGCACGTTTTGTACATTGTGGGTTAGTCTCCGCTCGGCGGAGCAATGCACAGACATCCAGGAAATAACTTGTCAAATAGTAGAGGAAGACTAAAGGAGTGCAGCAACCTACTCCGTCGGGAACGACACGACGACCGTGGACTGCTTAGACCGAGTTGAAGGCCTTGAAGACGTTGATGCGGCCGTAGCCGTACTGGTTGTTGGGGACAGCCGAGTCGGCCGTGTTGCCACACGTGTAACCCGTGGAAGCGAGGCCCGTGCGGTCAGCAGAAGTCGTCAGTGCGGTTTTGAGCTGGTCGAACGTGAGCGCTGGGTTCTTGCTCAGCAGCAGCGCGATCGCACCCGAGACGTGCGGGGTGGCCATGGACGTGCCCGAGATAGTGTTGAAGGCCGAGGTGCCGGTGTTCCAGGCCGAGCGCACGTTCTGGCCCGGAGCTGAGACTTCGGGCTTGAGTCGGCCAGGCACCGACGGACCCTTGCTCGAGAAGCTGGCGAGACCGTCCGTCGACGTGGTGGCACCAACGGCGATGACGTTGGCGTCATCGGCTGGCGAGCCCGCCGTCTTACACGCCGGCCCGTTGTTACCGTTGGCGAAGACCGGGATGATGTTGGCGGCACGCCAGGTGTTGATAGCGCTGGAGAACCAGGTCTGGCCGCCCGTGTTGGATCCCCACGAGTTGCTCACGACGTTGGGCGCCTTAGTGCAGTCCTTGTTGTTGCCTGAGGCGTCCGTGGGGCATGTGATGAACTGCGCGCACGAGAGCAACGCCGACTGCGTACCGCCCGAGCTCGTGAAGGCCTTGCAGGCAATAAACTTGGCACCGGGCGCGACACCAAGACCGTCCGAGCCCAGCATCGTGCCGATCGTGTGCGTGCCGTGGCCCACGTCGTCGTACGGCGTTGTCTTCTTGCTCACAGCATCGTACCAGTTGTAGGTGGAGCGGAAGTTGGCGGCGATGGACGTGTGCGTGGCGAGCGCGCCGGTGTCAAGCGAGCCAATGACGATGTTCTGGCCCGTGTAGCCAGCAGCCCAGACGCTCGGCGCCTGAATCTTCGTGACACCCCACTCGTTGGCGAGCACGCCGGCGTTTGCCGTCGAGTTGGAGGCAAGCTCGAACTGTGGCGCGGGGATGACGATCTCCTCGCTGATCTCGGCGATCTCAGGCAGAGCCGCCAGCTTCTCCACCAGCTCGATCGTCGCGCCCTTGATCGCCTTCTGGTTCGTGATCCAGAACGTCTCCTGCGACTCGTAGAGCCCACCGGCCTCCTTGGCAAGCAGAGCATCGAGGCTCGACTGCGAGGTCTTGGCGTTGGTCTCGAGCGACGTGACGATGGCGGCGATCTTCTGTCCGCGCGTGGCGAAGTCGGCCTCCTTGACGGCGTTGAGCGCGTTGTCGACGCCGGTCTTGAGCGTGACGATGAGGTTGACGGTGCCTTGCTGGCGGAGCGCACGGTGGACACCGGCGTCGACGCGCGGCATGGCGGAGGCGTCGGCGGCGAAGGCGAGGACCGCGAGGAGAGGAGCGAACTTGGTGAAGACCATTCTTGGATCGGAGGCTTGACTTGGGTGCTGGAAGGCAAATTGCGAAGTGAGAAGGAGCCGGCGGGGGAGGGGGCGAGGCACCGGGTGATCAGTTCAGTTGGATGACTTCGTGACCTGCTAGTCCCTTCATAGCAAATGGTGTCTCCCCCTGATCACTAGAGGCACTAGTTCTGGACACGGAAGAGTGGCTGCTGTTGGCCGTTGTGTTGGATACGGTACAGTATGATCCTTCTCGACGGCCCAGATGGGTTTTCATCATCGCCTTGGATGCAGACTTAGTCGGCGGTGCCGAGCAGCTGAGTCCTCATAGATGGGTGAGCGGGATGCTTGCCAATCGTCTGTTGCTCGATGGTTCATGTACGTAAGCTCGGTGCGCCATCGAGCAGTCCAGTTCACGCGAAACCGGATCTGCAGGGTCTTCAGCGAGACAGAGCACGATGCTCCGTCTCGTGCAGCAGGTTCGCGCAGCACCTGTTGCACGTTCGATCGTGTGGATGTGTACCTTGGATCTGAGTCGCGCAACTTCTCCGACAACGGCGATGCAGACAGCTTCGACGGCAGCCTGCCGTCGAAACTGCATCCTCCGGGATTCGTTTATTTCTGCTCCCATCCCCTCAACAACTTGAGGACTTTTGGAGCGTTGAGCCTCAACTCAAAACTCTTCGAGGACTCGAGAACTACCGCCATGATTGAGACAAAGATCCAATGCTTTGTTCACCTGGACGCTCTCAAAGCATTTGTGCCGATGACTCAGGATTTGTGTCTATGACTCTGTTGGAACCTGGCGCAGGAGCTCACCATTTTCGCTCAGCTATCAGTCGGAAGTTTTCTTGTTGTTGCAGTACGGTGTTGTCTGTCGAAGTTGCAGAACCTTGACTGCATCAACGAAAACTGATACAGAGTTCTGGATACAGTACATTTGATATGCACGAGCAATCTGTCGAGGTTGGACGATCACTGTGATCGTCCAACCTCGACAGATTGCGTGGACTGCCAGTGATCATCACTGGCAGTCCACCTTTCCAGAACATTGCACGGGAAATGCTGATCTCGTCGATCGTAAACAGATCTTTGGTGTGTTTGAAGTCAAAGTCGACCAATAGCGAGAGAGAGATGTAACGGTAGGATCAGTTCCCGTTGCCTCACTTCGCGAGGCAACGGGAACTGATCCTACCGTTACTGTATCCTAATGGGTTGGAGTCCCATGGAATGAAAGAGGCGAGCCACGATCAATCAAACAGTCTCAATCCCTGATCTCCGGTAAAGTCCATACAGTTGGAGATACTTGAAAATCGATTACGAATCTGCCTTCGTTATCAGACCGTAGTCGCCCATCTCCAAAGAAAGATCGGGACTGGCGCTCTGTTTGATCGCTCATCACGGCTGGTCTCGCTTCCATATTATCGATTATGACAGGTAAATGGTTTTAGGTTTTCGTCGTAAACCCCGAGTTATCCTGTATTAGATGAACAGACGATTAACCAAATTGGAGGTTACTTCGTTCTTCGAAGTATCATTTGTGCATAAACCAGTCTCACGGGTACGCCAAAGACTGGGCAGGAGAGTGAACAGCGAGCGTCCACGCAGCCTTCTCTGTCGTGTTTCATGACCTGATCATAGAAACCGGCCACGGTTGCGCCACACGGAACTGAGTCTGCCAGACAGACAATTGACAGGAGATGCGCACCCCTCAACATATTCAGAGAGACGGTCCAGTCAGAAACTCACTTGGTATTGCAATACCCATGCAAATTCAAACCAAGCGGGTCTTCGCAACTGCCTCAGTCATGGCGGCAGTTCTCGAGTCCTCGAAGAGTTTTGAGTTGAGGCTCAACGCTCCAAAAGTCCTCAAGTTGTTGAGGGGATGGGAGCAGAAATAAACGAATCCCGGAGGATGCAGTTTCGACGGCAGGCTGCCGTCGAAGCTGTCTGCATCGCCGTTGTCGGAGAAGTTGCGCGACTCAGATCCAAGGTACACATCCACACGATCGAACGTGCAACAGGTGCTGCGCGAACCTGCTGCACGAGACGGAGCATCGTGCTCTGTCTCGCTGAAGACCCTGCAGATCCGGTTTCGCGTGAACTGGACTGCTCGATGGCGCACCGAGCTTACGTACATGAACCATCGAGCAACAGACGATTGGCAAGCATCCCGCTCACCCATCTATGAGGACTCAGCTGCTCGGCACCGCCGACTAAGTCTGCATCCAAGGCGATGATGAAAACCCATCTGGGCCGTCGAGAAGGATCATACTGTACCGTATCCAACACAACGGCCAACAGCAGCCACTCTTCCGTGTCCAGAACTAGTGCCTCTAGTGATCAGGGGGAGACACCATTTGCTATGAAGGGACTAGCAGGTCACGAAGTCATCCAACTGAACTGATCACCCGGTGCCTCGCCCCCTCCCCCGCCGGCTCCTTCTCACTTCGCAATTTGCCTTCCAGCACCCAAGTCAAGCCTCCGATCCAAGAATGGTCTTCACCAAGTTCGCTCCTCTCCTCGCGGTCCTCGCCTTCGCCGCCGACGCCTCCGCCATGCCGCGCGTCGACGCCGGTGTCCACCGTGCGCTCCGCCAGCAAGGCACCGTCAACCTCATCGTCACGCTCAAGACCGGCGTCGACAACGCGCTCAACGCCGTCAAGGAGGCCGACTTCGCCACGCGCGGACAGAAGATCGCCGCCATCGTCACGTCGCTCGAGACCAACGCCAAGACCTCGCAGTCGAGCCTCGATGCTCTGCTTGCCAAGGAGGCCGGTGGGCTCTACGAGTCGCAGGAGACGTTCTGGATCACGAACCAGAAGGCGATCAAGGGCGCGACGATCGAGCTGGTGGAGAAGCTGGCGGCTCTGCCTGAGATCGCCGAGATCAGCGAGGAGATCGTCATCCCCGCGCCACAGTTCGAGCTTGCCTCCAACTCGACGGCAAACGCCGGCGTGCTCGCCAACGAGTGGGGTGTCACGAAGATTCAGGCGCCGAGCGTCTGGGCTGCTGGCTACACGGGCCAGAACATCGTCATTGGCTCGCTTGACACCGGCGCGCTCGCCACGCACACGTCCATCGCCGCCAACTTCCGCTCCACCTACAACTGGTACGATGCTGTGAGCAAGAAGACAACGCCGTACGACGACGTGGGCCACGGCACGCACACGATCGGCACGATGCTGGGCTCGGACGGTCTTGGTGTCGCGCCCGGTGCCAAGTTTATTGCCTGCAAGGCCTTCACGAGCTCGGGCGGTACGCAGTCGGCGTTGCTCTCGTGCGCGCAGTTCATCACATGCCCCACGGACGCCTCAGGCAACAACAAGGACTGCACTAAGGCGCCCAACGTCGTGAGCAACTCGTGGGGATCCAACACGGGCGGCCAGACCTGGTTCTCCAGCGCTATCAACACCTGGCGTGCCGCCAACATCATCCCGGTCTTCGCCAACGGTAACAACGGGCCGGCGTGTAAGACGGCGGGCTCGCCAGCCGACGACGCCAACGTCATCGCCGTCGGTGCCACCACGTCGACGGACGGTCTCGCCAGTTTCTCGAGCAAGGGCCCGTCGGTGCCTGGCCGTATCAAGCCGGATCTCTCGGCTCCTGGTCAGAGCGTGCGCTCGGCCTGGAACACCGGCACCTCGGCCTTCAACACTATCTCGGGCACGTCCATGGCCACCCCGCACGTCTCGGGTGCGATCGCGCTGCTGCTGAGCAAGAACCCAGCGCTCACGTTCGACCAGCTCAAAACCGCACTGACGACTTCTGCTGACCGCACGGGCCTCGCTTCCACGGGTTACACGTGTGGCAACACGGCCGACACGACATTCCCCAACAACCAGTACGGCTACGGCCGCATCAACGTCTTCAAGGCCTTCAACTCGGTCTAAGCAGTCCACGGTCGTCGTGTCGTTCCCGACGGAGTAGGTTGCTGCACTCCTTTAGTCTTCCTCTACTATTTGACAAGTTATTTCCTGGATGTCTGTGCATTGCTCCGCCGAGCGGAGACTAACCCACAATGTACAAAACGTGCGTTTGCTGCCTCTTTCAACGTTCAACGTGGATACAGTTGGGCCCGCGTGCTGCAGGCACGAGACAACTCTCAATCATAACCGCGTCGGTCTATTCTGCTCAAAACGATTGCATTCCATATCGGTGTTACCGATGTGCCTTGCGTTGCTGGGAGTGTACGTATGTCGCCAGACACAAACGATGTGTGCGTGTAGGTGTGCTGTCCCTCGGTAACCCAGACATTGGATCTTGGGGTCACAACACGATTAAAACACTTTCGTAGGATGTCGATGCAAGCTCCTGTGTGTGGCGTAGGCGGCTGAACATGCGTTTTCTCCAAATGGCTCTTTGTGAGCCCCTTTTTGCGGTTGTCTCAAACAGTGTTTGGTCTCAATATTGACCGGGCCAAGCAAAAAGGTTGGAGCGACGTCCTACCATCACGGCGCGGATTCTATTGGACAAAAATCGAACAGTGGCGCAAGGTTTTCAGTATAACGACTTAGCCAATTCAACCTTCCCCAATGCGCTTGTTCGGTGTCTAGGAGATGTGCGATGCGCATGTGCCCATCTCTCGGTGTGGGGTGGACGACTGGACTGCTTGTGCGCGCGTCCATCGTCACCTTTGCAGTCGCGTCGGTCATGCGACTCGCAGCTCGTGGGGGTGGTGCCGTCAAGTGGGCATTCCAAGAGCATCCCGATGCGTCTTGCAATTCCTTACTTGCCGTTGGAAGCGACCAATACTGTAATGTGCACAAGACAAGCTACTGGCCAATCGTCAAGATTATGCAGACGGAAATATGCCTGTGGCGGCATTATTAGTATGAAACTTCCAAAGAAAAGTGCTCACAGCAATTCAGATCAGACCAATAACGGCTTGTGCATTTTGCTTAGCAGGTGCACGGACATCAAGGGATTGTAACTACTCAAACGAAACTGGAAAATGTGGCCTTACACAGCATTGAAGGCCTTGAGCGCATTGACACGACCGTAGCCGTACTGGTTGTTGGGGACAGCCGAGTCGGCCGTGTTGCCACACGTGTATCCCGAGGCCGCGAGCGTCGTGCGGTCCGTGGTGACCGTGAGCGCGGACTTGATCTGGTCATACGTGAGCGTTGGCTTCTTGCTGAGAAGCAGTGCGATGACACCAGCGACGTGAGGAGTAGCCATGGAAGTGCCCGAGATAGTGTTGAAGGCCGAGGTACCGGTGTTCCAGGCCGAGCGCACGTTCTGGCCCGGAGCTGAGACGTCCGGCTTGATACGGCCAGGCACCGACGGACCCTTGCTCGAGAAGCTGGCGAGACCGTCCGTCGACGTGGTGGCACCGACAGCGATGACGTTGGCGTCATCGGCTGGCGAGCCCGCCGTCTTACACGCCGGCCCGTTGTTACCGTTGGCGAAGACCGGGATGATGTTGGCGGCACGCCAGGTGTTGATAGCGCTGGAGAACCAGGTCTGGCCACCCGTGTTGGATCCCCACGAGTTGCTCACGACGTTGGGCGCCTTAGTGCAGTCCTTGTTGTTGCCTGAGGCGTCCGTGGGGCATGTGATGAACTGCGCGCACGAGAGCAACGCCGACTGCGTACCGCCCGAGCTCGTGAAGGCCTTGCAGGCAATAAACTTGGCACCGGGCGCGACACCAAGACCGTCCGAGCCCAGCATCGTGCCGATCGTGTGCGTGCCGTGGCCCACGTCGTCGTACGGCGTTGTCTTCTTGCTCACAGCATCGTACCAGTTGTAGGTGGAGCGGAAGTTGGCGGCGATGGACGTGTGCGTGGCGAGCGCGCCGGTGTCAAGCGAGCCAATGACGATGTTCTGGCCCGTGTAGCCAGCAGCCCAGACGCTCGGCGCCTGAATCTTCGTGACACCCCACTCGTTGGCGAGCACGCCGGCGTTTGCCGTCGAGTTGGAGGCAAGCTCGAACTGTGGCGCGGGGATGACGATCTCCTCGCTGATCTCGGCGATCTCAGGCAGAGCCGCCAGCTTCTCCACCAGCTCGATCGTCGCGCCCTTGATCGCCTTCTGGTTCGTGATCCAGAACGTCTCCTGCGACTCGTAGAGCCCACCGGCCTCCTTGGCAAGCAGAGCATCGAGGCTCGACTGCGAGGTCTTGGCGTTGGTCTCGAGCGACGTGACGATGGCGGCGATCTTCTGTCCGCGCGTGGCGAAGTCGGCCTCCTTGACGGCGTTGAGCGCGTTGTCGACGCCGGTCTTGAGCGTGACGATGAGGTTGACGGTGCCTTGCTGGCGGAGCGCACGGTGGACACCGGCGTCGACGCGTGGCATGGCGGAGGCGTCGGCGGCGAAGGCGAGGACCGCGAGGAGAGGAGCGAACTTGGTGAAGACCATTCTTGGATCGGAGGCTTGACTTGGGTGCTGGAAGGCAAATTGCGAAGTGAGTGCGAGTTAGTGCGGGATCCGAATGGCACATTGGTGGGCGTTTCTCCGATCAAAGTGAAGGCTACCTGCGTTGGGCCCTGGTGAGTGACCTATGATGGGGGAGGCTCCATCGAGTACGCCGGAGAGGTCAGTGGCACACTGGATGGGTGAGTGAGGATGGGAGAGGGGGGGGGGGGTCTGTGGCTGTGGATTATGGTGCTTAATACATCGCGATGTGTGTTTAATTCGAGAAGACTGGCTTTTGTGGCGTGGACGGACTTCTACTGTCTTTGTTGTGACCTATTATATGCTGTGGTAATCTTGTGTCATTGCGGAATAATCTTTCGTCGTCTACTAATCATTAGTTGGTGGCGTGTCCCACCTCGAGAGAAGACAGCCGTCGGGACGATTATCTTTCGCCGACTGATCATCTCCACGCTTGATTAGAAGTAGTATGTACCCAATTGGAAACGGTGTGCTGGCAAACTCAGTCCGACATGGACCGCATAGCCCACCGTTATCAGATAGTGAAGTTCGTGACGGCTACTCCGACTAACTATCGTAGAAAGAATTATCTGATAACAGTGGAGAGGGGGATGGGGGGCTACACGACACATGTATGTTCAGGATGACGATGGTTGAGAGCGAGTTAGGACTCTCACAGCCAGCGCGTTATCAGATCGTGGAGTCTTCGAAAGATCGCGCACAGCCTGGGAAAATCCGACCCTGCAGTGTACGCATATATGCCGATATGCAGAGTACACACATGGTGACTAGAGTAGTTGCCTCATCTCTGCACACGAGTCTGCGCTCCCCAACGTTTTGACCTCTTTCTTCTCCTTAACGATTCTTGAACAGTATGATCGCTATCGGAGAGGATCCAATCCACACTCCTGACGCTCAACCACATTGGATTCCGATTGGGTAAAGTGCTCTTCATGTCAGCAATCCCCTTCATCGATCTATAGCATCGAGACTGAGCAAAACGGCAAATGTAGACTAGAATGCTCATTGAAGTGCATTTTACTCGGTCCGTCACCAAAAAGGACAACTAAAAAAGGATTATTACTATGCACAGATACAAAACGTACGGGCTGATTGAGTGTACTCGATGGAGCCTCCCCCATCATAGGTCACTCACCAGGGCCCAACGCAGGTAGCCTTCACTTTGATCGGAGAAACGCCCACCAATGTGCCATTCGGATCCCGCACTAACTCGCACTCACTTCGCAATTTGCCTTCCAGCACCCAAGTCAAGCCTCCGATCCAAGAATGGTCTTCACCAAGTTCGCTCCTCTCCTCGCGGTCCTCGCCTTCGCCGCCGACGCCTCCGCCATGCCGCGCGTCGACGCCGGTGTCCACCGTGCGCTCCGCCAGCAAGGCACCGTCAACCTCATCGTCACGCTCAAGACCGGCGTCGACAACGCGCTCAACGCCGTCAAGGAGGCCGACTTCGCCACGCGCGGACAGAAGATCGCCGCCATCGTCACGTCGCTCGAGACCAACGCCAAGACCTCGCAGTCGAGCCTCGATGCTCTGCTTGCCAAGGAGGCCGGTGGGCTCTACGAGTCGCAGGAGACGTTCTGGATCACGAACCAGAAGGCGATCAAGGGCGCGACGATCGAGCTGGTGGAGAAGCTGGCGGCTCTGCCTGAGATCGCCGAGATCAGCGAGGAGATCGTCATCCCCGCGCCACAGTTCGAGCTTGCCTCCAACTCGACGGCAAACGCCGGCGTGCTCGCCAACGAGTGGGGTGTCACGAAGATTCAGGCACCGAGTGTCTGGTCGGCGGGCTACACGGGCCAGAACATCGTCGTCGCCTCGCTTGATACGGGTGTGCTCACCACGCACACGTCGATTGCCAGCAACTTCCGCTCCACCTACAACTGGTACGATGCTGTGAGCAAGAAGACAACGCCGTACGACGACGTGGGCCACGGCACGCACACAGTCGGCACGATGCTGGGCTCGGACGGTCTTGGTGTCGCGCCCGGTGCCAAGTTTATTGCCTGCAAGGCCTTCACGAGCTCGGGCGGTACGCAGTCGGCGTTGCTCTCGTGCGCGCAGTTCATCACATGCCCCACGGACGCCTCAGGCAACAACAAGGACTGCACTAAGGCGCCCAACGTCGTGAGCAACTCGTGGGGATCCAACACGGGTGGCCAGACCTGGTTCTCCAGCGCTATCAACACCTGGCGTGCCGCCAATATCATCCCGGTCTTCGCCAACGGTAACGCTGGTCCTGCCTGTAAGACGGCGGGCTCGCCAGCCGATGACGCCAATGTCATCGCTGTCGGTGCCACCACGTCGACGGACGGTCTCGCCAGCTTCTCGAGCAAGGGTCCGTCGGTGCCTGGCCGTATCAAGCCGGACGTCTCAGCTCCGGGCCAGAACGTGCGCTCGGCCTGGAACACCGGTACCTCGGCCTTCAACACTATCTCGGGCACTTCCATGGCTACTCCTCACGTCGCTGGTGTCATCGCACTGCTTCTCAGCAAGAAGCCAACGCTCACGTATGACCAGATCAAGTCCGCGCTCACGGTCACCACGGATCGCACGACGCTCGCGGCCTCGGGATACACGTGTGGCAACACGGCCGACTCGGCTGTCCCCAACAACCAGTACGGCTACGGTCGTGTCAGTGCGCTCAAGGCCTTCAATGCTGTGTAAGGAGCGCCCGCCTGAGTTTGCGTATGGAAAGTTACAGAATTTGATGTAGTGTAATCGCACGTGATGGTGATCATCGTTGCGGTTCGTTTTAAGAAAATGAAGTTGTTGAAGTATCCTATGACTATTGCGGCTTACCTCGACCACGTACGTACGTACATACGTACATCAGTCGCCACGACGTCTTCGACGGGTAGCCTGGTTTCATGGTGGACGAGTATGTCTGTCATCTGCACAGCGCAATCAATTCGCCTCTTGTAGTAGTTGTCGTTGTCGGTTGGTCACTGGAAAGTAAATTGGAAAGTGAGTATATTATGTTCGTGTACATCTAAGCCCATCGGCTTTCCTCAGGGTCCTTAGTTCCACTACCGTATTGTCTTGATCCTTCTTGTAGCTTTCACTTGTGCTTCTTGATGACACAGAACGTCTGTGTCTGTATCTGCTTCTGTGTTTTAGGGTGGTGATCGTGATGCTCGTATCACGCGTAAAGACCGTCCGGGCTCCACCGAGATCATCATCACGATGACGTTCTCCAACACCCCCACTCGTTCATTAGGCGGTGATGATCTTGGTCGAACTGGTAGGTAATAGTCCCACTCCTTCAAGCAAGAATCGCAATCGCTTACCACTCATCAGTTTGGTAAGGAAATCAGCAAGTTGATACTCTGTCGGAACATAGCTTAGCTGGATATCGCCACTTTCAATCTTCTCGCGGACGAAATGATACCTAATGTCGATATGCTTTGTTCGTGCGTGGTATCCGTTCTTATTTGCTAGCGCTATCGCGCCTTGGTTGTCAGCACGTATAGTAGTCACCCCCACTGGTTGTGTGATTAGCTCTCGAACAAGTTGACGAGCCCACAGACACTCCTTCACGCAGGCCGAGAGCGCCATGTATTCGGCCTCGGTCGAGCTGAGGGCAACGCTCTTCTGCACGGTTGCCTTCCATGCCACTGGTCACATCATTATAACACTACCCGAGAGTGAGCGGCGATCACCTGTGCTCGATCCCCAGTCAGCATCACTATAAGCTAGCAGCTCACGCTTTGTGTTTCCGTCATAGTGCAGTCCGTAGTCGCGAGTAGTCTTTAGATAACGAACAAGTCGAATTGCCGCTTTCCAATGTTGTTCTGTCGGGTTTTCTAAATGCTGGCTGAGTTTCAGAACAGTAACGGCGATATCAGGTCTTGTGCATCCCGCCAAGTACATGAGGCATCCAACGACTGATCGATAAGGCCGTCGGGATGTTGTCTCAAATTCAACATGGGACTGGGTATCAAGGTTCAGTCCTGGCTCAGCAGGAATGAAAGTAGGCTTCGCGTTTGTCTGGTTGAACTTCTCGCAATCTGATCAATATAGGATCTCTGAAGTAGTTGTAGAACGCGCTGCTTTGGATCGTATCGAGCCTCGATACCAAGAACGAATCGAACCGAGCCGAGGTCCTTGATCTTAAACTTTGTTCCGAGATAGGCTTTGACACTTGAGATGCTTGCTTGGTTTGTACTAGCAACGAGCAAGTCATCGACGTATAGACAGATCATGCATCGGCTATCACCTTTCCCTTTGATGTAAACGCATCTGTCTGCTGCGGTGGGTTCAAAGCCCGAGTCACGAAGTGTTTTGTCAATCGTCTTGTTCTAGACTCGCGATGCCTGTTTAAGACCGTACAGACTTTTCCGCAGGCGACACACAAGTGGTTGCGCACCTGCAGTCAATACGCTTTCGTTAACAGTATCGGCGTTCTTGCCTGTCTGAATGCCGTTGGATCGCGGACTGACGGCAGGCAACTCCCCCTCCTCGCTCAGGGAGTCGATCCCTTCTGACATCTGCATGTATATCTCTTCTTCAAGTTCACCATTTAAGAAGGCCGTATCAACATCACATTGTTCCACCATCATTCCCTAAGAGCATGCGACGGCGAGAAATAATCGTACCGAAGTTGCATTGGTTACTGGAGAGTAAGTATCTTGGTAATCTTCCCCATATCGCTGTGAGAACCCTTGCGCGACGAGTCGGGCCTTATGGCGTATGACCTCCCCTTTCTCATTCGTCTTGTAAGCAAACACCCATCGACATCCAACTGGTTTTCGACCTGCCGGTAGAGGACAAACATCCCATGTGCGGTTTTGTTCTAGTGAGTGTAGCTCACTGCGCATTGCTGTCCTCCATTGAGCCGCCTCATTTGATGTCATTGCAGCCGTGTAGGAGGATGGAACCACATTCGCAGCAAGTGCAATCTCGTAGTCAACATGATTAATATCTGAATGGCGAGCATCCTTGATCTCAGTATCATCGTTTTGCCTCTGGTATTTGCGTTGGTCAATCCGAGTCCAATCCTTTGCCGTCAAATCATTGCTGTGTCTGATGGCCTTTCGCGCAGGTAACACGCCGTTTACTTCGTCGCTCTTGCGTACAACACGTTGTCGTACTGGAAATACTATCGTGCTATCGCTCATCATATCCATTCGCTCACGGTTTGGAAACACATCAGGTGATGCTCGCTCCCTACGGTCGGAATGATGCCTTGAAGGCACCTGCGACGCATCTCCGTGCTCGTCGTCTTCATCATCAGTGTCACCATATTCTGCCATGTCGCTAGAGAGCTTCAACTGGCGGTTCACCGTTGCCATCTTGATCGTTCGTACTATCTGTATCTTGTTCGTCTCGTGATTCAACACCCTATAGCCTTTCGTACCTTCTGCATAACCCATAAACGTGCACTTAAATGCTCGAGGTTCCAGCTTTTTCTTTTTCTCTGATGTCACGTGAGCAAACCCAACCTCACCAAATATCCGTGCGTTCTTCATATCAGGCCGTTTTCCAGTCCATAGTTCATCTGGCGTCAGTTCTGTCACAGTATTCGGAGTCATGTTCATCATACGAACCGCAGTATTGGCCGCTTCTGCCCACCACTTCAAACTCATGTTCTTGTGGTACAGGTTGCACCGCGTCTTTTCTGTCACACTCCGGACCGTACGTTCCGCTAGGCCATTCTGCTGTGGTGTATGCGGCGTTGTAGTTTCATGCGCAATGCCCACTTCACGTAGGAACCGTTTAAACGCGTTTGAAGTATACTCGCCCCCGTTGTCAGTCCTTAGGCGTTGAATCTCTTTTCCACTCTCTTTTTCAGCACGGACCATAAAATCCTTGAACTTCGCCATAGCTTCACTCTTTTGCCGCATGAAGTCAATCCATGTGCGACGTGTGAAGTCATCAATGAAGACGATTCCGTAGCGAGCCCTCCAGGTGTCGGGATGTGCACAGGACCAAACACATCGCTGTGAACCAATTCTAGTGGGTGCGTTGTCTTGACTTTCTCGGCTGGATTGCGGGGAAAGTTTCCCGCCCGCATTTTCCCATAGCAGCACCCATCACAGAGGAAATTCATATCAAGTTCACCGCTTGGCACATTGGGTACTCCCTCCACCACCTCACTCTATCGTTTGTACAAGCTCGGTGGGATATGACACATTTGCGTGTACCTCTTCCCACGCACTCATCGTAACAGCGGACATTGCATTCTGCTGAGACTCGGTGTTAATTACGGTCGGCGGTTCAATGGTCAGATAGAATCCGCCACTGATTTTAGTTGCCGAGAAGATGCGCCGGTTCCTGAACATGAAGATGCAAGTTCCTCGAAGAAATCGGACAGCCACGTCGTACGCCGTAAGCGCAGGCACAGAAAGTAGGTTGCGGTCAAGTTCGGGAATAAAAAGTACATCGGACAGCGCCATCACCGTTCCATCAGTGAGCACGATCCGCACGTTCCCACGTCCTTCTGCGGCTATCCACTGACCGTCAGCGATTCGAACTTGGATTGGTGTTTCAAGCTTGATCACGCTCGTAAACTGATTAATGTCCCAGCACATGTGTGAGCTGGCGCCTGAGTCGACGAGCCAGTCCCTGTTCTGGGATCTGCTACCCTTGGTTGCCAGGGCACTAAACGCAAAGTCTTGTTGCGCACGGGCAGCATGCTGATTACCGAACCCGCCCCGGCGGCCGCCACTTCCGGACGAACGACCTCGTCCACTAAAGCCACCACGCTTTCGTCCATGCAACTGCCAGCAATCCTTCCTTTTGTGGCCTTTCTTTCCACAGTGATGGCAGTTTCCTTCGAATGATTTGTCGGAGTGACCGCGCTGAATTCGAAACGCTAATTCTTCCGACTCCAAAACCGTTTCTTTGTCCCTTGCACTGTTTACGAGAGTCTCCATCACTTGAGGAAGAGTGATGTTCAGTGTATTCTCGAGGATGCTCACCAAGACGTCGTACTGCGAACCGAGGCTACCGAGCAGTAACACGACCTGCTGAGACTCAGACATTGAGTTGCCGATCGACTGTAGCTGGAAGACAAGCTCTTTGAATTGGTCAATGTGGTTCGTCATGTTCACGCCGTCTTGTTGTGTAGCTTTTCGTTGATCATAATCTAGTTCTTCATGCTATCACGATTGTGGTGAAGTTGGAGGCGTGTCCATGCTTCAAGAGCAGTCTGTGCATCACGACTATACACTTGATGTGTGTATTCTACCGCGCCGGCTATCATCACCAAAGCCTTGAGGTCATTTTCCATCCACTGGACACTGGAACGATCGTAGGTCTTGTCACTTTCCGGGCGCACGATGTGCGCAACAAGACCCTTCCTCATCAGCTTCATCCTCACGTTATACTCCCAGTGATAGTAGTTCCCATCGCGGAGCTTGTCAAACCCGTCGCTTGGGCTCATAACCTCTTGTAGTAGTTGTCGTTGTTGGTTGGTCACTGGAAAGTAAATTGGAAAGTGAGTATATTATGTTCGTGTACATCTAAGCCCATCGGCTTTCCTCAGGGTCCTTAGTTCCACTACCATATTGTCTTGATCCTTCTTGTAGCTTTCACTTGTGCTTCTTGATGACACAGAACGTCTGTGTCTGTATCTGCTTCTGTGTTTTAGGGTGGTGATCGTGATGCTCGTATCACGCGTAAAGACCGTCCGGGCTCCACCGAGATCATCATCACGATGACGTTCTCCAACATCGCCTTATCGACGGCTGACTGCACTGTAGTTGCACGAGACGTGGCATTTTTTTACTCGAGCGCAACTGCCAACCTCGCCATGGAACAGGCTCGCAATTGGTCAGAACTGAACCTGGGAGATCACGCGGAGGCCGTCTTTGTGGTTCGCGGCGGTAGATCACTCGAGTACAAGCAGCACATGGATCGCCTTAGTGTCGACGGGAAGGTGCTGAGGTAAAAGGCTGGTGCTCACACGTCACAGATTTCACGCGATCGGGGGACACAGGTCCAACTCGGGATGGGCTCATTTCGCCCAGCTCCAAGGACCAGATCAGTATTCTCCTGCCCTGTACGTTCTGTATGTCCGTAGAAACGAACGAGCGAACGAGTCCATCAGAAGGATAGAAATAAAATACACTCTACAATTCGCTCTCGAAGACTCAAGTCTCCTCCGGTCTGTTCTCGTTGCCGTGAACAACAGGTTAACAGCCACACCAGCTCTAGTGTAAATGGTGAGCACACGAGGAAGCGCGAACGCCGCTGCGCAGGCAGCTCGGAGCGAGAGCCCGTCCCAGTCCGAAGCCTCAGCTAGAGGAGTTGCTCCAGTCGCCGCTGTGGCGCCGGCAACAGTACAACCCGTCGACGTTACCACCCTCCTCGCCCAGCTCGCTGCTGTGGGGCCCGCGCTTACCGCTCTTGCCGCTTCACTTGGTGTGCAGCAAGACCAGCGAGAGCGGGAAAGTGAAGCTTCAGTTCCCGAACCGGAGGAAGCGCCGACAAGAGCAGGCCGCGATCGCGATCACCCAGAAGACGCAGAGGATGCCGACGTCGCGCTGCTCGCAGGCAAAGACAAGATCAATCAAAAGATCGACTTACGCAAAATCAAGATCGGACAATTCGATGACACAGTACCTGTGGGAGGTTTCGACTCTAAGGCCCGTGAGCACTGTGAAAAACTCGAAGATCAAATGGAAGACGCTCAAGTATTGTTTAATCAACCATGGTCCGATGATGTGAAGAAGGCAGTATTCAAAATGCACCTAACGGGCATGGCCCGACGTTGGTATGCCGATTGGCGCGCTGCCAATCCAGCTGCTACGTACGCTGATAGTGTCTCCGCTCTAATCAACGAGTTCCGACCGGTCCAACTCGGCGTCGACGTCGCCGAACGAATCAAGAAGGAACGCAAGCGCTGGAACGAGACGTACCGCGAGTACGCTGACCGCTTGCTGCAAATGGCAGACGCACTCGAAGGAGGCAAGGCTATCGCGGCGAACGCGCGCCATGCTCTCGTCGCTTTTGTTCGCAACGCATACCCGAAATATACGGACTTCCTTGAGACTAAGGTCGAGCTTGAAGGCGAGTACCCGGAGGTGCAGCTGAAGATCGCTATATCCGCGTTGGCGCGGAAGGCTGAGACCGACGGCCGCTTGCCCGATCGTCGGAAGCCAGCAGCCACCGCAACGCCACTTCCTGCAACGAAGACCAAGCATGTCAAGCCCCACCACGCGAAAAAGCTCGGTAAGCCGAACGCTCAGGACAACAAGACGCGTCCTGCCGAGGCCAATGCCGCTGTCGTGGAGAGAAAGAAAAGGCCGAAGATCACCCACGATAACCCGAACAAAGGGCAGATCGTTTGTTATGAATGTGGTGCCACGGGCCACGTCGGCTCTTTCTGCCGCACTGTCCTCAACGGCAATAAAGACGGCAAGTTCGGCAAGGGATCAGCGCAGCTTGCCAAAGGTGATGGCGAGACTGCTGAGGATGCGAACAAAAACGACGAATGAGAAGCGGGTGTCAGGTGGAGCCCAGTCCTAATCGACTCGGGCGCGTCGCACCACCTGACGGGCCGACTTGAAGACCTTACGACGACCAGTAAGAACGAAGCTCTTGTGATCAAGTTGCCGACGGTCGATCAGTCGTGGCTCGCGAGAAACGCAGGGTGAGGGTACAAGCACTTGTAGACAACGGTAAGGGAGAAGTAATCACTCGTGACTTCATTCTCGACAACGTCTACTATGTGCCAAATTTTCCCAAGACCTTGATCTCTGTCTCGACTCTCGTGAAGACTGGTCACGCTGTCGACTTCTCGACTCACTGCTGTACTGTATTCGGTGGCAACCGCAAGCGCGTGGTCTGCATCGCGCCGGTTGTCGATGGTGTCTACCCGGTTCTCACGGCGGGGCAAGGAACCGAACTCCGCACGACAGCACTTGCTCTCTCGGTACTTGGTCGAGACCTTGAAACCTGGCATCGCAGAATGGGACACATGAACTACAAACCTTTGAAAGAAATGGCGAAGAATCGTGTGGTACGCGGGCTCCACATCGAGCCCGGCGCGAAGCCTCCGATGTGCGTCGTATGTGCACTGACCAAAGCTGTAGATCGATCCCCGCCGACCGCAAGAACGTCCAGTGATGAGTTTGCTGACGGCGTTGTACATGCTGACTTAAGCGGCCCCGTTGCCGAGTCGCGAGAGGGGTATCGATACTTCATGGTTGTCGTCTGGCGCGGATTCATACATGCGTAACCGATGAAAAAGAAATCTGAGGCCACGAAGAAGATGAAGGTGTATCTCAATCTCATTGAGAGACAGGCGGAAGTCTCGACGAGGGACAGTAAGGTGATCAGGACCGACGGAGGGACCGAGTTCCTCAACAAAGACTTCAGAAGACTCATTCAACGCGAAGGCATTTGGCAAGAACATACAAGCCGATAAAGCTCGTTTCAGAACGGAGTCGCCGAGCGAGCCGTACGCACTGTGACGGAGATGGCCTCCGCCATCCTCACAGACTCTGGTCTGCTTCATCTTATGCGGGCTGACGCTCTAGTGCATGCTGTGTATCTCAGAAACCGCATACCGAGGCGGGGAGAGTCACAGACGCCGCTAGAGCCGCATTTGCCGTCCTTGGGGAGGTCATCCGCGAGCCCCTGAATTTGGCTGAGGCGCGGCGCTCGCCGCAATGGATCGAATGGAATCGTGCTATATCCGAAGAAGTTCAAGCCCTGTTTGAAAACGGCACGTTCGAATGGGTCTCGCCGTCGCCAAATGTCGCAGTGTTAGATCACACTATCCAGTTTCGGTTAAAGACGGGTGCTCGAGGCGAGATTGTCAGGTACAAGGCTCGGTTGTGTGCGCGCGGTGATCGGCAGAGATACATGGTCGACTTCATCGACACTCGACAAGGTGATGTTCCGGTCGCCTACGTGAAGGCCAACTTGCCCGACACCATATACATGACGCCCGTGCCCGGTTTCGCTCGAGAAGGGCAAGAGGGTAAGGTGTGGCGCTTGCGCAAGGCGCTATACAGGTTGCGACAAGCTGGACGTGAATGGAACAAGGCCATCGATCAATTTCTGAAGAACTACGGGCTCATTGCCTCTGACGTTGATCCCTGCTTATATTTCGCCTATGTCGACGACTCACTTCTCTTAGTATGTCTTTATGTAGACGACCTACTCGTGGCTCACGAAAGCGAAGAGCAAGTCTTACGGTTAATGGTGGCGTTAAACCAGCGCTACCAAGTAAAGGATATGGGTGTGCCGGATCAATTCCTCGGCATGAGAATCAAGCGACCGGCCCCATCAATCGTACTCCTCTCCCAGGTCGCGTATGTCGAGGAAGTTCTGCATCGATTTGCGATGGATGGGGCCAAGCCCGTACGGACCCCGATGGTCCCTGGCTCAAGACTCGACGAGCTCGAAGGCGAGATGACTGTCGAAGAAGCAGACGAGATGCGACGCATGCCGTACAGGGAAGCCGTTGGTGCATTGCTCTACTTGGCGCGCGTCACGCGCCCAGACACCAGCTCGCAGTCGGCCAGCTTTCGCGTCATAATGCCAAGCCGCGCAAGATCGCATGGTGCGCAGCAAAAGATTTGCTTCGATACCCCGCCGGCACCAAACAATTTCGGCTCACGCTGTCGCCGAGCTCTGAAGACATCATCGTTGCGTCTGATGCTGATTGGCCCAATGACAAGGCCGACAGAAAATCAATATCGGGTCGCGTTGTCTACCTCTTCGGCTGCCCCGTCGCATGGGCCAGTAAGAAACAGACAATTGTCGCCAAGTCGAGTACTGCAGCCGAGTACGTCGCTGCCGACGAGGCAATCGAAGATGGCCAGCTTGTCCGGCTCATCATCAGCCAGGTGCTCAGGTTAAACGTACCGCTCGTCCTCGCAATGGACAGCCAGCCAGCTATTGCCCGACTCAAAAGACAAGGTCTAAGTGAGAAACAGAAGATCGTCGACGTAAAGTACAAGTCTGCCAAGGGTCTATTGCACGAGGGCAAAATTGCAGTGCATTACACGCCGACGGGCGACATGCCTGCAGACCTCTTGACAAAGGCTCTCGGTCCGCTCCAGCACCAACGCAAGTCTGGCCTATGTGGCCTTTCGATCGTCGAGTAAGGCATTCGTGCGCTGCTTGTGGGGGAGGTGTGTTTCGCGGCGGTAGATCACTCGAGTACAAGCAGCACATGGATCGCCTTAGTGTCGACGGGAAGGTGCTGAGGTAAAAGGCTGGTGCTCACACGTCACAGATTTCACGCGATCGGGGGACACAGGTCCAACTCGGGATGGGCTCATTTCGCCCAGCTCCAAGGACCAGATCAGTATTCTCCTGCCCTGTACATTCTGTATGTCCGTAGAAACGAACGAGCGAACGAGTCCATCAGAAGGATAGAAATAAAATACACTCTACAATTCGCTCTCGAAGACTCAAGTCTCCTCCGGTCTGTTCTCGTTGCCGTGAACAACAGTCTTCCTCCTGAAAGTAGCCATTGCATAATGAAATCGGCTCGCCATCAGGGCTTGGTAAAATATATCAAATCAAAATAAGAGGCAATAAAATAGCATAAATAATTTATCGCAGGAGGTCTCAATACGGCTCAATATCAGCCCGTGTTTGGAAATGCCTCTCAGTCACTGCCGTCGGCGGCCCACAGTGGCCAACAGCGGCCCGCGGCTGTGATGAGTGGCGATGGGCGCCGAAGTGCGGATTTCCGGGACGAAAGTGCGCGAACTCGTCTGCATCGCGGACGTCCGCAATTTGTAATCCAGACCCATCTCATTGTCGAAGCTCGCTCCGCGAACATAAACGCTCGACTCCCCACCACCCCAACTGCCATGGAGGCTGCCGCCATCACCACGTAATCTCGCCAGACTCGCTCCTTCACGCGACGCCTCGGGTCCCGATGGGCAACCATCGTCCACCAGAGACAAGGTGGCTCTGGTGGACGATGGAATGCATCGGAGTCGTCGTTGGGGTTCAGTACCCCCAACGACGACTCCGATGAGACAGTGACAGTGTGTAATAGGTCCAAGGTAACACCAACACTATTCGGGAAGCTGGCGGCTTCCTGGGATCTCTTCTTGTATTTCTTCTTCTTGGTATTATCCAATCTGTCTATTCAATCCGCCCTAGTTCTCTCGCCGATGAGGGCAACCTCAATAGGTGCACCTTGGCGTCCTCGACCAGGTCAGCCTATCACCAGCCAGTCTTGCTCGTCCTCAGCCCACTACACCGCCCTTCCAAGACTTGACCACCAAACGTGCTCAGTCTAGCTGATTTGTGTGCCGCAGGAACTTTTCATCGTCAACTGTTGCTGCATAAGCCCTTATCATAGCTGGAATGTCCTTAGTCAACGAGCTGAGCGATCCCCACGAGTCCTCGATGGGTTCGAGTCCTCTCCATAATACGAGAAGCTCATACGCTTTCTTGGCCTTGTTCCAGCGATGTTCAAGAAGCTTGTCAACAGTCATGACCTTTCCCTGCGCGGCCACATGTCGCGAATCTTTTCCGTTACCTCAAAGCTTTGGTCAGCGTAGAACTTCAACCTTGAGGCATGCATATTCGCTTCTACGCCACTCCATAGGTGTCGAGTTCTCATCAGCACTAACGATCTGGTATGGGCCAACCCAAGTGACCAACAAGGTGTCGAAATGCTTTTCATCGACCCTTGATCTCAGTACGTAATCACCCACATCAAAATTGGCCTTGACTGCAAATCGTTGGTTACGTTCATTTCTTGTCGCCTGACCTTCTCGTTGATCAGCAATCGCTTTATGCATCTCCATCGCACTCTCACGCAGCTCCTCAACTTTCTTCTTGAACCTCCTGGGGCTGCTGGCCGATGTCGATAAGTTTCTTGAGACGCGCATCCACCACGAAGTCAAGTGGAGAAGCCGCTGGTAGTACTCAGAAAGCTTTGACAGGGGCCTGATTCCCCAACGAGGGCACAGTGTGTGGTTCAAGGTCGCTCGAAGCACAGGAACAAAGTAAGTGCAGTCGCGAATATCCACTTTGAACTCGAGGCACATCGCCCGTAGCACCTGCTTGATATCTCTATTCGATCGATCGAGCCGTTCGTCCATGGAGAGTAGGCTATCGTCAGGTTTTGGTCTGCCCCAAGCCGCTGGCTGATCTCTTTTAGGACTTCATTCTTGAAATAAGATGCACTATCACTGATCCATACTCGAGGAGCACCGAATCTGCTATGCCAATCAAGTATGACCTCGGCTGCTATCGTGCTTGTCGGTGTTGTACTCGGAACTAACTCGCAGTAATGAGTTGCATCGTCTTTGAGCACAAGTAGGTATGCATAGTTACCATACGACTTGCCAAGATGGACAAAGTCCCAGTGCAGCGCTTCATTCCGTTCTTGGCTTCTGTAGGTCTCACTCCATGGTCGACGGATCATCCTCCCCCCTTTCACATGCTTGCATAGCAAGCAATTGGTGAGGAAACTATCGACACGCTTCCGCAGGTTCGCGATCCAGAAGCGGCGCTGTAGCACAGTCATCAAAGCATCGCGTCCTCGATGGCCTTGAGGACCGCAGTGTGCTATGACCCAAAGCCGATATAGTAGCGAAAGAGCCGAATCTGATATCCAAACACGGTCTTCGTTGCATAAGAGTCCGTTCTCATCACGTCTGAGATGTCTAGGAAAGTTCACGCCTTCATGCTCTTGGGCCAGGCACAATAATTCTATTGTTGGCCATTCAAAGGTTCCATCTTCGAAGGGCCGCAGCGTTCGCGTTGGCTGAGCTGGAGCCGCACAGTTATTCTCGGCAACTCCTGGGCTCGTCTCGTCTGCAAAGGTCACTCGTGCACGCATGCGCTGGAGCCGCTTGATCGCCACATCACCACGTCGATCACTGCCCGCCTAGCGTGAAACCATATCTGCCCAAACATTTTTCGTGCCTTCGATATGCTCGATCGCATAGCGGTATTCCACGAGCTTCATCGACCATCTAAGCAGTTTGCCTCTAACATGCTTCTTTACCTCAAGGCCAGGCGCGAACACATGAATCAAGTTTCTGTGGTCACAGAACATTTTGAAGCCTTTTGGTCTCAAGAGGATGTAGCTGAGTTTGTCGCACGCCATTATGATTGGGTACGCTTCTTTCTCTATGACGCTCCAATTCTTCTGAGCACCGGTAAATGATCCCCCCATGCAAATCAGTAACTCGTATTCTTGATCTTGCACCCCCAGGTTCACCTTCCAGTTGACAACCTGTGTCACGATGAGGGACCACCCAACGTCTGACGCATCCGTCAGCAAGCAAGTCTCGGCCTCCGGCTTTGGAATTGCCAGAGTCGCCGAATCCGACAGGCCGAGCTTCACTTGCTCGAGCGCATTCTGTTCTTCGCGAGATAATGTTATTGGTATCCTCGAGGCCACGCGTTTGGTACGTTTCTTAGACTCAGCAAGTGCAGCATCCAACTTGTCCTGAAGCGGTCTCACTTTTCTCGCGTAATCGACGATCGCACTTCTCATCCAAATTGTTGAACAGATGAACTGTTGGGGTTCGCCCGCATTGCTAGGATATGGTAAGTTCGTGAGCGCCGCGAATGGATCATGTCTGACTCCCGCGCCATTTTTAAGCTTTCCACACCACTTTACTTCTGTCTTGTAGACACAAGACTTCATCACACTCAGCTTAAAACCGAACTTGTCCACCAGCTCGAAAAGCATCTGCTGCTTCTCGAGGTACGTGTCGATATCCTTCGCATTCAAAAGCAAGTCATCGATCCATACTAAGAGATGTTGATAGAGAAGTGGAGCAAAGCAGCGCTCCATCGTAGCTTGAAAGAACAACGCTGCATCCGAGCGTCCCTGTGGAACCCGCCTTGGAGTGTAGACTTTACGATGAGTCATGTACGACAAAATCTCCTGTGAGACTTTGTCAAATGGAAGTTGCCAATAGCCTTTTATGAAATCAGAAAGGCCAAAACAAACGGCATCCATCACTCGCTCGAGGTCGACGTCCAGGTTGGGCATTGTCTCTGCCAGCGGTTCAACCTGCAGGTTTGTGGGCTTGTAGTCAGTTGTTTGACGGTACTCTCCACATCCTGACTTCTTCACAGGTAATGCTGGACAAGCCCAGCGTGATTGAGGATTCTCGTAAACCCAGCCCATTGCCACCAATTTGGCGTTGAAGTCTTCGAGAAATTTCTGGAGTTCTGGTGAGTACTTCCTCGCCTTGCACTTGTACGGGGTCGCAGTCTTCTTCAATCTGACCTGGAACGGCTCCACACGCGCAGGTGGATCATTCCCCAACTTTACGCGTCAAATATCATACATGCAGATAATGGTGCGTAAGCGGTCTTTCTATTCTGTTGGAACCCCTTCTTCTATCGCACGCTTGATCATGTCTTCGATTGCGGCATCAATCTCCTCCTTATTGCGCCGTTCGCTGATTGTAGGATCTTCCTTTGTGTCGTCTCCATCCACGTTGGACGGTGAAGCGAGCATCTCAAGCTCCCGATCCACATCGATTCCCAACATCCCGAGCACGTCCTTCCCCAAGAGGAACTCGCCTCCTCCGTCTATCACCAAACATTCAACAGACTGCTGGATATTCACTGGTCCAGCAGCAGTACGCAACGCAAGCTTCAAATACACAGTCTCAATAACCGACATCGTCCGTCCACCAGCCAATCTGCAGTCAATCGGTTGCAACAAGAAGTTCGGCCTCAAGGTACTATCCAGACTCTTCAACTTGTTTACATCCTGCTGGCCAATGCAATATTTGTAGGCACCGCTGTCAGCACAACACGCAAGTTCTGTGGTAGGCACTCCCTAATCTGTCGAATCTTGGCGTTGCCTCCCTTGCTCACGCTGATCCCGTTTTGCACTCCACACCTTCTTCTTCGCTGACTTCTTCAGCTTGGTGCAGTTCAGGAGAGAATGATTGCCACCACAACCATAGCAACCGTTCGAGTGCAGGGTACCATCCCAATGCGATCGACTACTCTCAGACTTGGACTCGGGTACATCGCCAAGGTTCACATTGTGAGCTAACCGACTCGACTCCTGACCATCACCCCGACGGCCTTTGCCTCGAGCACCCTTGGCTTTGTTCGTGCCATTCAACCGTTGGCGCTTGGTGCTCGGGGAGTCATCATCTGATCCATTCGTGCGCTTCAGCCGACGCAACACTTGGTCTTCTTTTGCCTGCTCCAGGGCGAGCTTCAGAATCAATTGGAAAAGAGCGGGTGCGTTGCCTTTCGGGTTGCTATCGTGGAAATCCAACTCATTTTTAATCTGCTTCTGGAGTTTATCGGGCAGACACTTGATGAGGATCTTGCATTTCTTCTCATTCTTGCCTCGAAACAGCGACATCAAGGAGTTCTGCGAATGATGCTATTGCACGAATGAAAGTCATCCGTCACCATCGCTTTGACATCAGTCGTAGTCTTGTCCATCTTCAACTCTCGTAGGAAAGGCTCCTCAATGTCCGGCAACATCTGATTCTTAAATGTTTCGACCGTTGTCTTAATCCAGTCCAATAGAAATTCATCCGTGGGCTCACTCTTGTCAACATTCCACTCGACCTCGCATAGCGTATCAGGGTACGCCTCGTCAAATGAGTTTCGCACGCTGACCATCAGGGAGTCAACGGATTCGCCGTAGTTCTTGCATCTTGCTCTGATCGTTTCCTCGTATTCAAAACGTAGATCCAACCAGCGTGTGAGGCCATCATGCGAAACGTTATCGAGTTTTGAGGCAGCCATGAACGTGATGATATGCTGGGGCACGGTTGCATGGGCCACCGGCCGCGGATGCATGGATACTGCTTCCGCCCTTCCCCGAGCACTCCCAGTCGTTCCACCAGTCAAAGCTGCCGTTCCCGCCGAGTTCTGGCGGTTGCTTGTGCTCCTCGTGCGTCGATTCTCACCCGCCACTGCCGCCGATGTCCCAGACCCCGCAGCATCCGTCTGGCTTCGTGATGGCGTTTGGCGAGTTTGTCGTGGCCCTCGCGCACGCGTTGAGGGCGTATTCGCAGTCGAGCTCGCCATGGTCTTCGCTCCAACGACAGCCTCTTCTTGATCGATCTTCTTGTTGAACAATATTCGGGAAGCTGGCGGCTTCCTGGGATCTCTTCTTGTATTTCTTCTTCTTGGTATTATCCAATCTGTCTATCCAATCCGCCCTAGTTCTCTCGCCGACGAGGGCAGCCTCAATAGGTGCACCTTGGCGTCCTCGACCAGGTCAGCCTATCACCAGCCAGCTCAGCCGTGGGTATCGGCCCACAGCTCGGTGAGTGGGCCAAGTCTTGCTCGTCCTCAGCCCACTACACAGTGTCATTCGCGGATAAGTGTCTCCGTCGTTCACCCGAGGACTCCATCCACGTCGGCCTCCTTTGCGTTCCAGCTATGCCTAGCGAATTTTAACGGCTTCCTCGACTGTAGGTCGCATTCTCACAACTAAGCGAGAGTCGATGCTCCCTACTCGACTTGATACTTAGCTTCTCCTTGAGTACAACGAGCGCAGATGGGATGTGCTTGCGTATCGGCTGCGATATACAGAATCGAGGCGCGCAAGCGTCAGCGCCGGGGAGAACATGCGTTGGTGGTGCTCTTGATCAATACCCTCACAAAAAAGTCAATATTATATTGATTAAAACACTTTCGTAGGATGTCGATGAAAGCTCCTGTGTGTGGCGTAGGCGGCGGAACATGCGTTTTCTCCAAATGGCTCTTTGTGAGCCACTTTTTGCGGTTGTCTCAAACAGCGTTTGGTCTCAATGACCGGGCCAAGCGGAAAGGTAGGAGCGACGTCCTACCATCACGGCGCGGATTCTACAGTACTGTATTGGACAAAAATCGAGCAGTGGCGCAAGAAGCGCACAGGCCGCCGCATCAGGCCAAAGCAGCATCATCAACATGGCGCAACCTCGGCGCGGCGCAGTTAGTATTCTCCGAGCACTTCAACTGATGAGGGGATAGGAGCCCTCGTCTACGCGTCGTGTAGACGAGGGCTCCTATTCCCTCATCATCAGATTCGTGAGAGACGTGTAGTACACGTCTCTCACGAATCTCCATCGACCGACGGCCGAGCCAAAGCCGCAGCACTCAACCGAGCCACAGCGTCCATTGCGTCCACAAGGATGCACCAAAAGCCCCACAGGTCTCTCTCTATCCATCAGGTCCTCCAAGATACAAAATACAAGTCACACGCTAGGAGATACAGGCTGGAAGCTACACGGATCCTTTCTCCTCCTCTTGGCCGTCATTCCCCAACTTGCCTCGCAACGCAAATCATCTCCACCCACTCCGAGACCGAATCGGACGCAGACACCACCACCGACAACGACACGGATTGCGACTTCGAATCCGACTCCATCTCGACCGTCGGCATCGCCGTTCTCACCTCCGCCGCTGCTGCCTTCGCCATGGGCACGCGGCCAGTCTGCCCGTCTTCGACGTCGCTGTCGTGCCCTTCTTGGCCACCATCATCAAGTGACTCGCCATCCTCCCCCTCGACGTGCTGACGTTCGCCGTCGTGGCGATTCTCCGACTTCTTCGCGTCACCGCGATTGCTACCACGATCGCGACCGCGGACGTGGCTACCACTGACGCCACCCTTTCCGCTGGCGTCTTCCTGGCCGCGACGCCTAATGAGCCCAAAACGAACAAGACAAAGCACGTACTGGACCGATTCCCGTAGGATTTAGAAGCATTCCCAAAGCTAAATTGGCGTTCTATCCTAAATTTTAGAAAACAGCGACTCCCGCAGAAAACACGCCGTCCAAATTCCAAAAAATATCGCCATTTCGGAGCATCACTTCTCCGAGGCATTTCACTTGGCGATCGATCATAACGACGGTCGCTGCCTTGTCGTTCTGGTACTAGAGAAATTGGACATGAGAGAAGTCGGCAAACTTGCACTCGCTCGCGATCTCTTTCTGCCTTGACTTCCGCGAGCTGCGTGGGAGGGGGCTTTCAGTTGTCTGTCGCTCTCGATGTTTCCTCTACGCGTAGCTGGTAAACAATCCCATCGCGGCTGCGCACGTTCGGCAGGGTGCGCTCGTTCCATCAACTGGAACGAGCGCACCCTGCCGAACGTGTGCAGCCGCGCCACGTCCGCGTTGATGGACCGCATTCATTCGTTGCTGCGTTGCTGCCCGTTAGAAGAACAGCCTTCACACAGTTAAGGAGCCCCACGTATGCGTCACTGTACCCTTTCGCACCAGGCTTGCGCGCTCGGACTTCGTTTTTCGCCGCCATGGTCGCGCTTGCCGTCGCGTGGAGGCTCTCGTGAAGAGGTTGCCGAGGGAGCGTTGAAGTGCGAGTCCCTTGTGGGTTGATCAACGTTCTTGCTCCAATCCCTCGTTTTGTCCGCCGTGTCCCTTGTTTGAGCTCATCCCCTGCAAGCACCTTGCTATCAAGTTGTACAGGGTATTGGTTTTCGACCGCTTAGAGGCCTCTAAATATCTAGAGAAGCCCCCCCCCCCCCCCCCCCCCCCCCTCCAGATTGTGATCTGAGGAGGGGGGTCTGACGGACTAAATAAGATTTAGATTGTCGAGACCCGAAATTTTAGCTTTAGGAAGGCTTCTAAATCGCTGCGGGAATCGGTCCACTGTCGCCCTTTTTAGAAGCTTTCTAACGCGAGGTTCCCCTAATTCCTCAGTTTTTACGGTTCCGCTTATTCGCGCAGGAGAGCAGCGATAACGAGAGAAGAGACCACGCGCGAGTAGCCCCACCTCCACCGAAGCGACCTGCTGTCCAACTTCCTCGTGGGGAGACCGGGCGAGCCATCTACGTCCCGCACAACGACCCCTAAATCTATGTATTTGCTAGTCGCTTGCAGCCTGGGAACCCCCGACGCCCACATGCCACTTTCTCTTTTGTAAGGCCTGCGTTTATAGTTGGGATCGTTTGCCTTCTCGCACTGGGAGACTAACTTGAGCATGGTACAGATTTTGAGCTCTCATCTCTCCCGAGACGACAATCGTCACGAAGAGTATGTGGGGAACCGATTTCATTATGCAATGGCTACTTTTAGGAGGAAGACGGCCTCCGCGTGATCTCCCAGGTTCAGTTCTGACCAAAAGGCGAGCCTGTTCCATGGCGAGGTTGGCAGTTGCGCTCGAGTAAAAAAATGCCACGTCTCGTGCAACTACAGTGCAGTTAGCCGTCGATAAGGCGAATTGATTGCGCTGTGCAGATGACAGACATACTCGTCCACCATGAAACCAGGCTACCCGTCGAAGACGTCGTGGCGACTGATGTACGTATGTACGTACGTACGTGGTCGAGGTAAGCCGCAGTAGTCATAGGATACCTCAACAACTTCATTTTCTTAAAACGAACCGCAACGATGATCACCATCACGTGCGATTACACTACATCAAATTCTGTAACTTTCCATACGCAAACTCAGGCGGGCGCTCCTTACACAGCATTGAACGCCTTGAGCGCATTGACACGACCGTAGCCGTACTGGTTGTTGGGGACAGCCGAGTCGGCCGTGTTGCCACACGTGTATCCCGAGGCCGCGAGCGTCGTGCGGTCCGTGGTGACCGTGAGCGCGGACTTGATCTGGTCATACGTGAGCGTTGGCTTCTTGCTGAGAAGCAGTGCGATGACACCAGCGACGTGAGGAGTAGCCATGGAAGTGCCCGAGGTAGTGTTGAAGGCGGAGGTACCGGTGTTCCAGGCCGAGCGCACGTTCTGGCCCGGAGCTGAGACGTCCGGCTTGATACGGCCAGGCACCGACGGACCCTTGCTCGAGAAGCTGGCGAGACCGTCCGTCGACGTGGTGGCACCGACAGCGATGACATTGGCGTCATCGGCTGGCGAGCCCGCCGTCTTACAGGCAGGACCAGCGTTACCGTTGGCGAAGACCGGGATGATGTTGGCGGCACGCCAGGTGTTGATAGCGCTGGAGAACCAGGTCTGGCCACCCGTGTTGGATCCCCACGAGTTGCTTACGACGTTGGGCGCCTGGGTACAGTCCTTGTTGGTGCCAGTCGCAGTGGTCGGACACGTGAGGAACTGCGCGCAGGAGAGGAGCGCCGACTGCGAGCCGCCCTGGCTCGTGAACGCCTTGCAGGCAATGAATTTGGCACCTGGCGCAACGCCGAGGCCGTTGGAACCGAGGATTGTGCCGACTGTGTGCGTGCCGTGGCCCACGTCGTCGTACGGCGTTGTCTTCTTGCTCACAGCATCGTACCAGTTGTAGGTGGAGCGGAAGTTGGCGGCGATGGACGTGTGCGTGGTGAGCACACCCGTATCAAGCGAGGCGACGACGATGTTCTGGCCCGTGTAGCCCGCCGACCAGACACTCGGTGCCAGAATCTTCGTGACACCCCACTCGTTCGCGAGGGGCGTGATCTGAGCAGTCGAGTTGCCGAGCACGTCGAACTTGGGCGTCGGGATGATGATCTCCTCGCTGATCTCGGCGATCTCGGGCAGAGCCGCCAGCTTCTCCACCAGCTCGATCGTCGCGCCCTTGATCGCCTTCTGGTTCGTGATCCAGAACGTCTCCTGCGACTCGTAGAGCCCACCGGCCTCCTTGGCAAGCAGAGCATCGAGGCTCGACTGCGAGGTCTTGGCGTTGGTCTCGAGCGACGTGACGATGGCGGCGATCTTCTGTCCGCGCGTGGCGAAGTCGGCCTCCTTGACGGCGTCGAGCGCGTTGTCGACGCCGGTCTTGAGCGTGACGATGAGGTTGACGGTGCCTTGCTGGCGGAGCGCACGGTGGACACCGGCGTCGACGCGCGGCATGGCGGAGGCGTCGGCGGCGAAGGCGAGGACCGCGAGGAGAGGAGCGAACTTGGTGAAGACCATTCTTGGATCGGAGGCTTGACTTGGGTGCTGGAAGGCAAATTGCGAAGTGAGTGCGAGTTAGTGCGGGATCCGAATGGCACATTGGTGGGCGTTTCTCCGATCAAAGTGAAGGCTACCTGCGTTGGGCCCTGGTGAGTGACCTATGATGGGGGAGGCTCCATCGAGTACACTCAATCAGCCCGTACGTTTTGTATCTGTGCATAGTATTAATCCTTTTTTAGTTGTCCTTTTTGGTGACGGACCGAGTAAAATGCACTTCAATGAGCATTCTAGTCCACATTAGCCGTTTTGCTCAGTCTCGATGCTATAGATCGATGAAGGGGATTGCTGACATGAAGAGCACTTTACCCAATCGGAATCCAATGTGGTTGAGCGTCAGGAGTGTGGATTGGATCCTCTCCGATAGCGATCATACTGTTCAAGAATCGTTAAGGAGAAGAAAGAGGTCAAACCGTTGGGGAGCGCAGACTCGTGTGCAGAGATGAGGCAACTGCTTTAGTCGCCATGTGTGTACTCTGCATATCGGCATATATGCGTACACTGCAGGGTCGGATTTTCGGAAGGATTCCTTCCGGGTCAAAAAGGGACCAGGTCTTGCCACAGATCAAGCTAGGTTTTTTGTGTGGTCATGAGGGAGGTCACAAGGTTTAATGTTAGGTCATGACGGGGTCACAGATGGAAACCAGATCATTGGTGATCTGCCCAGGAGTCTCAACTAATCGTTGGCCCACACTTCCACACAAGTCCCCGCTCTGACAAGGTCCGCTCTCCGAGCTCTCTTCTTCATGGCGCCCTTGCTTCGCCCACAGGCGCACGCAAGTGGAGTGGCAGTGCGCTGTGTGCAACGGCACCGAGCATCCAGAAGACCACGCGCGCAGCTTCGCCACGCTTTAGCATCTCGCGGATGCAATCTCCTTTCAACGATATCGCTACATCAACAGTGACGCTGTCGACTCGCGAGCCACCAAGTCGATTCTGCACTTCGTGCCGGCGCTGCTGCGCAGGAAGCGACAGCTCATGGGCGCAGGGCAGCCTCGCGTTTGAGCTTTCACTAATACCGCTCTCTGTGCTGCTGCTCGGCATCATCAACGGCCAGACCCCCGATCACAGACTACGATGTGCCCGCGGGCATCTGATGACAATGACAAGTTCAACCTCGGTGAAGGCGACCTATCAGCCTAGGCACTAGATACACTGTCCAGAAGACCTTGCTCACGTACGCTCAAGGACGTCTAACTGTCAGCACTTCTTTGATTTCAGCCGCGGTATGAACACGTTCGTCGTCGTAGAGAAGAGCGATTGCCAGCAAGAGCTGGTGTTTCGCGGACGCGTGAGCTTCAGTACGTCATCGCCTTACGCGCTGCCTGGGTCTTCTGGCGACAGTCTCCGATATCGATGCACGCCAAGCTCCCTTCTACACGGTCAGTAGCCCCAGGCGCTTGGCGCGCGCGCGTGTCGTCGGCGTGGCGCCAGGCCCTTATGAGGAAGTCTCTGCGCGCCAGCGCGAACGAGCGAGCTCTGTCTGTCCGAACGCGCGGAGCTACTGCAGCCGAAGTGTGCGAAGTGGTCGAGAATCACTCGCTGATGGCCAGCGGGTTGCCCGCCAACTGTGCCACGCGCGCGCCGTGCGCCCCAATGCCTCGCCGATGAGCTGCGCGTCGTTCTCCACTTCAACACACCACTTGAAGCACCAGTACGACTCAAGTCAGTCGTTCGTATTGCCGCGCACGTCCTCCGGGCTCAGCTTCGGCGCCAACAGGCAGTCCGTATCCTAGTGCAAACACGGCCTCGGTGGTGGTGTCCGCGAGCTCGAGGATCTAAAAGCCCACGGTGCATACACACGGCTCAACGCCTTGGGTATGCACTACAGACTGTTTGACACCGACACGTCTGCGTAGGACCAGTTCCAGTGCAGCATCGGTGCCAAGACCACTCGAGGTACGCGACCGGCGGCTTCATTCTGTTGCAAACGCCCATCGCACGCTTCTCCCACTGCCTGAATCATCCTAGAATGCGAGTCACACGCATGAGAGCTTACAAAGCTCCTCGAGGCCAAAGAGTCGGGCTCTCGTGGTACAAATCCATGCCGAAGAGTCTGGCTATACTTCATATTTTTTAATTGAAAAAATGCATCAACTCTATTGAATCCGTCTATTTCCGCTGCGTTCCCCTTTACATGATGAGAGCTCAGGGCACAACTTGATGTGCCTTCTCCCTTCAGGCAGGAGTCAAAGCCACAATGGAGTAAGGAGAAGGGAGATCATGCAACAGTGGCGAGAATCTGTGACCTAATCTGCTTCCATTTTTATGCAGGTCACATCTTTTCTTTACACCCAGGTCGCGTGACCGAACGGCAAGACCTGACCTGGTCCTGACCCGTATCGGACCCTACCGGATTTTCCCAGGCTGTGCGCGATCTTTCGAAGACTCCACGATCTGATAACGCGCTGGCTGTGAGAGTCCTAACTCGCTCTCAACCATCGTCATCCTGAACATACATGTGTCGTGTAGCCCCCCATCCCCCTCTCCACTGTTATCAGATAATTCTTTCTACGATAGTTAGTCGGAGTAGCCGTCACGAACTTCACTATCTGATAACGGTGGGCTATGCGGTCCATGTCGGACTGAGTTTGCCAGCACACCGTTTCCAATTGGGTACATACTACTTCTAATCAAGCGTGGAGATGATCAGTCGGCGAAAGATAATCGTCCCGACGGCTGTCTTCTCTCGAGGTGGGACACGCCACCAACTAATGATTAGTAGACGACGAAAGATTATTCCGCAATGACACAAGATTACCACAGCATATAATAGGTCACAACAAAGACAGTAGAAGTCCGTCCACGCCACAAAAGCCAGTCTTCTCGAATTAAACACACATCGCGATGTATTAAGCACCATAATCCACAGCCACAGACCCCCCCCCCTCTCCCATCCTCACTCACCCATCCACTGACCTCTCCGGCGTACTCGATGGAGCCTCCCCCATCATAGGTCACTCACCAGGGCCCAACGCAGGTAGCCTTCACTTTGATCGGAGAAACGCCCACCAATGTGCCATTCGGATCCCGCACTAACTCGCACTCACTTCGCAATTTGCCTTCCAGCACCCAAGTCAAGCCTCCGATCCAAGAATGGTCTTCACCAAGTTCGCTCCTCTCCTCGCGGTCCTCGCCTTCGCCGCCGACGCCTCCGCCATGCCGCGCGTCGACGCCGGTGTCCACCGTGCGCTCCGCCAGCAAGGCACCGTCAACCTCATCGTCACGCTCAAGACCGGCGTCGACAACGCGCTCGACGCCGTCAAGGAGGCCGACTTCGCCACGCGCGGACAGAAGATCGCCGCCATCGTCACGTCGCTCGAGACCAACGCCAAGACCTCGCAGTCGAGCCTCGATGCTCTGCTTGCCAAGGAGGCCGGTGGGCTCTACGAGTCGCAGGAGACGTTCTGGATCACGAACCAGAAGGCGATCAAGGGCGCGACGATCGAGCTGGTGGAGAAGCTGGCGGCTCTGCCCGAGATCGCCGAGATCAGCGAGGAGATCATCATCCCGACGCCCAAGTTCGACGTGCTCGGCAACTCGACTGCTCAGATCACGCCCCTCGCGAACGAGTGGGGTGTCACGAAGATTCTGGCACCGAGTGTCTGGTCGGCGGGCTACACGGGCCAGAACATCGTCGTCGCCTCGCTTGATACGGGTGTGCTCACCACGCACACGTCCATCGCCGCCAACTTCCGCTCCACCTACAACTGGTACGATGCTGTGAGCAAGAAGACAACGCCGTACGACGACGTGGGCCACGGCACGCACACAGTCGGCACAATCCTCGGTTCCAACGGCCTCGGCGTTGCGCCAGGTGCCAAATTCATTGCCTGCAAGGCGTTCACGAGCCAGGGCGGCTCGCAGTCGGCGCTCCTCTCCTGCGCGCAGTTCCTCACGTGTCCGACCACTGCGACTGGCACCAACAAGGACTGTACCCAGGCGCCCAACGTCGTAAGCAACTCGTGGGGATCCAACACGGGTGGCCAGACCTGGTTCTCCAGCGCTATCAACACCTGGCGTGCCGCCAACATCATCCCGGTCTTCGCCAACGGTAACGCTGGTCCTGCCTGTAAGACGGCGGGCTCGCCAGCCGATGACGCCAATGTCATCGCTGTCGGTGCCACCACGTCGACGGACGGTCTCGCCAGCTTCTCGAGCAAGGGTCCGTCGGTGCCTGGCCGTATCAAGCCGGACGTCTCAGCTCCGGGCCAGAACGTGCGCTCGGCCTGGAACACCGGTACCTCCGCCTTCAACACTATCTCGGGCACTTCCATGGCTACTCCTCACGTCGCTGGTGTCATCGCACTGCTTCTCAGCAAGAAGCCAACGCTCACGTATGACCAGATCAAGTCCGCGCTCACGGTCACCACGGACCGCACGACGCTCGCGGCCTCGGGATACACGTGTGGCAACACGGCCGACTCGGCTGTCCCCAACAACCAGTACGGCTACGGTCGTGTCAATGCGCTCAAGGCGTTCAATGCTGTGTAAGGAGCGCCGATAAGGTCCCTTACAGACCACAGCCGGATCAGACCCCGCCTATCGATCACGAGATAATAACGGGATCTGAGAGAGTGTGTGGCGTGATCCAAGGGCAAGATCATAAGACGTAATTGGCAACAGAAATCGCAAGTGTTTGCTCTAGAAACAAAGGAGAGCATGCCTACCGAATGACAACGAGCTTGGTTCCTTCGCCACTCATACTGAAGTCAGGATTAGTCTTGTGGAGACCAAGACATCATTGGATTCAAAGGATTCAGACAGTTTTTTTTGGTCACTTGAAGTGATACGGTACTTAGGCTAAGTACCGTCGCTAAGTAACTTAGCGACGGCGCCCAGCTTGGGCGAGAAGCTACGAAGCGAGATGGTGTCCGTTGTGACTGCTGCGTAGTCCTGGTGCTCCAGCGGCTGCGAACCGCCCGACGACACGAGCACCTGCATGAGCACGTGCGCGTTCGAGTAGTGAATGGTCGAGGCCTTGAGCATCAGCGCGCACGCAGCCTCGCCGACACACGTGAAGAGGTTCGAGTCGAGCGAGATGCGGAAGAGTTGCTCGAGCGTATCGCCGTTCGTACGTCGTCGTTAAGGTTGTAATTCTAATTGCTCACGAATCCGGAGACGGCGTTGACGATGCCCCCACCCGTAGTGACCCCAGCCCCAGCACCGGTACCCGCCGTGAAGTAGGGAGAGAGCTGGAGCGCGACGTTGAGCAACGGGCAGTCTCCCCAGCGGTCAATATCGACATAGGTGTCGTGGTCGACGTTGGTGAAGACGCAGAAGCCCTTGCGCGACCGGCGACGCGAGGCGTTCAACGTAGAGCCACTGGAGATAATGATGAAGTTCAAGTCTATTGAGCACAATAAATGTACTAATAGTTGGAGCTCTGTGCATCCTGGACTTACCGTGAGTCAACCTGGCTGGAGAGCCAGGGCTGTAAATTGGAAGCGGTGAGCTGGGGCAGGTCTGCATCGTAGGGCATGTCGGTGAGGTAACAGACTTGGCTCGAGAGGGCTCAGTCCGTCGCATGGGTGGCCAGCGCCGTGGCCATGGCGTTGTGAGCCCTCACTTGGTAGTGCCTGTGAGGGATGCCGACCATGTCGCAAGGCGTCGCACTTGGTGGTAGAGCAACCGGAGCCGCTCGTTCTGTGGTGCCAATGCTCCCCGAGCTGCCGGAGAATGACTCCGCCGGTGCCGATGACCATGAGGCGCCAGCCGTTGGAGAACCACTGGAGAGAGGCCAAGAAGTGCGCGCGAGAGGCACCGAAGCAGGAGCACAACACCGAGCACCAGCAATTAGGGTACATTTAATGCGCTCAGTGGACGGCGACGCTGGTAGCAGCTGGGCGCCGTGCCATTTAGGCGCGCAACGTCGCCGCAGTTCTCCCGGAAGAGCTGCACTTGGAGTCTGCCAGCATCGGCGTATTTGAAGACGCCGCGCAGGGCCACGCCGTCGACCGTGGTGAGGTGCTGGCCAACCCAGCCGGATCAGCGGTCCCAGCTGACCACCTTGCGCGTCGGGCCTTGCCTGTAGGTGGGCGTGACGGGCACGTAGATGACGCTGCAGTACGGCATGTATGTGGGGTTCCTTTTCAGTTCTGAAGAGGGTACCTTGGAGAGGCCGCAGAGCAGCCAGAGCGCCGAGACCTCGACCTTGACGGGGGGAGGAGGCAGGGTTAAGCGCTGACGCGGCCAATACTCCAGCGGTGCACATCACCCCAGCGTACCCACACCCATAGAGAGGAACAATGATGATAAAGTGAAGTCTATTGAGCGCAATTAATGAACTTCTGTGCGTTCTATCCTTACCGTGAGTCAACTTGGCTTAGAAGCCAGCTTTGTAGTCTTAAACAATTCGCACTTCGATCGCATTGTCTTGAGATCGCGCAGGTTGGCGGTGTCGTGTGCCAGACGCGCGAGGGTTGCGACTAAAACAGGTCAATTTTGTGGTCAGGTCAGAGTCTTTTCTATGTTCTCGGCATGACCTGTAGGGGCCGCGATCATCGATGGTCAGACCCAGAAATATACTAAATAGGTGTGCTTGCTAAGGCCATATCGCCCACAACTACACACGATATATTTATTTAGCATCATCCCAGCTCCGCTGCCTCCCGAGCCATCTTCACTGGAATCGTGCACTTCTGGTCGGAAAAGGCCCACACGTGTCGTAGCTTGAGGGAAGGGGGTTGTCATTGAGTGGCATTCTGCTGCCGGAAGCTTTTGCGTCTTCCATCATGCTCAGTGCGCTGCACCTGCTCCCAGGAGATCGTATCGAATGTCCGGATAAAGTTCTCTAAAGGCGGTGGGGACGCACCACAAGCCTGATTTGATGATGATGCAAATGAAGACTATTGAGTTCATTGAGTGTGAATCCTAATAGCTAGAGAGGCTCGGTGTGGACCCTGCTAACGCTCAGCGTGGTCGGTCTGGGTGGACCACCACGGACGCAGGTCTGTAGCGAGCATGTGTCGAAGGTCAGAGTGGCCGTCGAGAGAGGTAGGGTGATTGGCGTGCGTACTGGCTCGCGAATTCATCGCGTGGGTGGTCAGCGCGTTCGCCATTGTGAGCTCCGATCGTGGGAGTTGGTGCCAGCGGCAGATGCCGAGGCGATCGGCGTGGGCGCGTGCTTGGTCGTAGAGACGACGCAGGTGAGGGCGACGCGGCGGGTGTCGCGTACGTAGAAGGCGTAGGATAATGCCGTTGGGGCCACCTACTTCAACGTGGTCGAGGCGGTGTGATAGGGCGGCCTGTAGGCCAGCAAGGAGACCTTGGAAGGCAGCTTGGTGGGGCGTCATGGAGCTCGAGTCAAGACAGACCGCTGAACTCCAGACGATGGATGCTTCCCCTGACGACCACAAGCCTGATTGCAACGTGATGTTGGAGATAGCGATCCAATAGATCTCATTTTGCATCTGGGTGACAACATTTTTAGCGGTCTCACCAGCTGCAAATCCGGGCTTTTAGATCGAGACCGTCGGCGAACAACGCGACTCCTGAGCTCCCTCGCTCTGGTGACGGTCCGGTACACACTCCGGACCGGCAACAAAATGGCCGACCACTTCGCCAATGTGGCTATGACTTTGGATTTGACTTTGAAGGCTATGACTCTGGCTTTGAATTTGAAGGTGAGGTCTATTGGATCGCAAGTTAATGAACCATGACGATGAAGGCACCCTCGGATCCTGCCACCCATTCCCCCCCCCCAACGCCGGATTAGGAGCAGGAGTAGGGTACATTAATTGCGCTCAATAGACTTCATCATCATCATCATCATTAGGAGCAGGAGCAGGAACTAAAGCTGCTGTCCTCGGGCTGAAGCCTCCTCTATCCGCGCCCTTGTTGTCCTTGTGCCTTTTGCCCTTGGTTGGACACGGCGTGGCAGCGATGCCCCTCCACCGAGAGGAAACTGTTAGCGCCGCCTTTAGGAGAGCTGAATCGGTTGGCTGCGTTACTGCTAGGTCTGACGTTGCTGTCATGTGTTACGTCACCAACAAGAGGTTTTGCGTATGCACGAGGAACTGCACGCAATGGCGGAAGGCGCTTTGGAGAGAATTGGCGGCATGGAGTCGCCATCGGCGAACGTGTGTGAGTTCGCAGCCCTCCAATGGCGCGTAACCCCGCATGGTGCAGTGACGTGGACCGAGAACTAGAGCCACATGCGACAGAGGACGAAGACTGGGAACGCGAGCATGAGTGACGGCGCAGGCGAGAGCGACCCCGCGCGACAGAGGGCAGCATGATGATGATAAAAGTGTAGTCTATTGAGTTCATCTTAGTAGATCCTAGTAGTTCTCCTGCTGCAGCACTCCCCAAAAAACCGATGAAGACACGAAGTGTGACGCAGCCAGAAAAGAATGGCTCGCGTCAGAAGGGTTAGGCAACGACCTTGATTTGGTTTCAGTATATTATACTGGAACTAGGTTACTACGATTAGTCCTGGAAGGATTATGCACTGGGTGGTGTAAAAGCATCCCGAGAGTAATGGGTGATGCTGACCCGGCTGCAACACATTGGTGATGACGTAGTGACTATGCATACTGTATTCAAGAGATTGTAGGAGGGCTTACATATTAGTTGACATAGCTAACTTTGGATACTGAAAGTAAGGTATCTAGGACAGACGACATCTAGGCACAGAGCACCCTAGAGGCCCACACAGAGGATAGGAAAACAAACTCTAACATCAATCTCACTTCTCAACTTGCTCTCAAGTCAACTAGCCTCAACTAGCCTCGCCTAGCCTCGTCCAAGACCAAGCCAACCACCCAGCCAGCCAGCCCGCGTACTTGTCACCAGGAGCCCAGTACCCCACTTCTGTGACATGGTAGCACTTGTTGGTCAAGTCCTCTGCCAAGACTGGTGATCAAGTCTCGCAGTTCTTTGCTGGCTCAAGGATCTGTGGGTGCGAACCTGCAGTGTCAAGACCAAGTTCAAGTGGTGTGGTAGTCCCTGTCCCGTGAGTCTGAGTGCTCCTGCGTACCGTAAATCCTCTTCACCTGAGTTGAGGACAGATTCGGGCGTATCAGCAGTGCTCTTACTCGGTCTGCCTGAGCTAGAAGTTGGCATAAGTGGAACCTGTATTGGTTTCCGCCCGGCTCTGTGTAGTACCAACCTTCGTTGGATGACCCGAACATCTGCGAAAGGGAAGGCTCGTCGTGTGAGACGTGCCAACAACTACAAGTCCCTCAACCTCGGTGATCCATCGCGACCCGTGGTGCTAGAGACGTGCGTACCTCGCCGCATCGACGTTACGGAGAACTTTCTCGTTGAGGGGGATCCGAACGCGGCTGAGAAGTACTTTCGCTGCAAGCACGATCTAGTAGAAGCCGTCAAGAAGGCGAAGCGCGTCACCAAAGCGTTCGTCAAGCTCGGTGCGGCTCTCGCCACGGACGAACTTCAGAAGGACCACGAGAAGAAGCTCGAAGCCGTTTTCAACTTCCTGAACAAGGCCGAAGACTTCGCGACAGTACGTCTAGACGAGATCTTTGTTTCTAAACCGAATCGTCAGTAGAATCTTCTAAGTTTCGGTTCAACTTGATTGCTTTTGGATTGCGTAAGCATCGTCTTCGTAATCCATCGGTGACATCGTATACGCTGAGAAGTCCGACTTATGTCTAGTCGTCGTGCTAGAGAAGTCGAGCGTGAGTCACCAAATCTACGTCCACGTCGTCAAAGCAGATCGAACGATCCTGAAGAAGTTGAACGTGCTCGTTCAGTGTCAAGAACCCGTTCAACTCAAGCAGAGCCAATGCAGCATCAAGACGCTCAAGATCAGGGAGGAGAAGTCCCACAGGCTCCGCAAGCTGCTCCAGCAACTTTGCCGGAGGGCAAGTTCCAGGGGAAGTGTTCCAGCAGTTCATGATGTTCATGCAGCAGCAGAACCAGCAGTCCCAGGCGCAGCTGCAGGCGTTCATGCAGATGACGAATAACCAGTTCAACCAGATGCTCAACCTTCATGGGTCTACGCGTCGTCGAGATCCGCCGATGTATGAAGGAAAGGTCAACGAAGACATAGAGTTGTGGATCTTCAACACGGAAGACTACTACTCGAACAAGCGTGCTGTGATGCATGCTGAGACCTCAGACTTTGTTGAAGAAGTCACTGGCAATCTGGGAAAGTCTGTTCAGAACTGGGTTCGGACGATCTTCGCAGTAGAGTGTGCTGCTGCGGGGATTCCCAAGACGTGGGAATTGTTCAAGGCTAAGTTGCGTCAGCGCTATAAGCCATTGGACTTTGAGTACAACCTTTGTGAGCGAATGTTTGAACTCAAGCAAACTGGATCGATCCATGAATATGTGGCAAAGTTTCAGGACTTGCATTCGCAGTCTGAACTTCCCATCGCGGATCTTGATCAGCGTTTCTATTTCCAACACGGCCTTCGTGCTGAGACTTCCGCAAAGATCAAGGAAGAAAGTCCTAAGACGCTGGATGATACGATCAAGATCGCCACAAATTTCGAGTTTGCGCATTATTCTGGGAAACCGCCGAAGCAGAATGGTCAGAAGAACTCATCAAAGTTGAACCACGACTCTGCAGGCACTGCTACCAAGTCGAAGAAAGGCAACAAGTGGAAGAAGAAAGGACACGACTCTCAGAGGAACAACGATGACTGGAAGAAGGAAGCCACTTGCCATGCGTGCAAGAAGAAGGGGCATATCTCTCCGGACTGTCCTCTGAACAAGGAGTCAAATCACTACATTAGTGGTAACTTGTACGCGATTCTCGAGGTCCAAGCTCTTGCTTTCATGGAGCCTAATTGGAAGAAGAATGTGTCCATCTTCGTCGACAACGGTTGCAGCATGAATGGTGTCTCAGAAGATCTGGTGGAAGTGTTGAACTTGCAAGAAACGGTCGAAGACTTGATGGAAGTCAAGCTCGGTTATGAGCAGACCGTATACCGCCATCGTCGAATGGTGGAGATGTCTCTTGAAGTTCCCGGTTTCCCCACGATCACGTCTAAGTTTCAGGTGATGCCTATCTTTGAAGGCAAAGACATTTTGCTTGGTATGCGATGGCTTCGTGAACAGAATCCCGACATCGATTGGGCTGAGCTAAAGCTTACGCCACGTACTGGTGTACAGCCTGAAGAGCCTCTTGTTCTTCGTACGCCTGCGGCGCATCCCGCTCGCTTTGTCGCCAATCGCCGTCGTGCTAGACAAAATCAGAATCGTGAGATCTTCAACTACTATCGTCAACATGGACATGATAGTGAGTTGGGTCATACCAAGTTCATCTCCATGAAGAAACTTGCCAAAGAGCTGCGCAAGGGAGATGTCGAGTGTGTGTTTATGATTAATCCACACGACTCGGAGAAAGCTGCTAGGTATCGGCAGCAAGGATGGGAAGCTTTGAAGGACAACCCAGCTTTTGATGTGCTGTGGAAGCGTCGTGACACTGTGTTTCGAACGGAGCTACCGAACACTGTGCCACCTGTCCGTGAAGGTATTGAACATGTCATCGAACTCAAGCCTGGTACAAAGCCCATCTCAGTTTCTCAGTGGCGACAGAGCCCTGAGCAACGTAAGGTGATCCAAGAATGGACCAAGAAAATGGTCAAGGCAGGTATCATTCGTCCTAGTACCTCGCCTTTCTCACCGACTTTCTGTGTGAAGAAAGCTGTTGGATGGCGAATAGTCCATGACTTTCGTCTGTTGAACAACAACACGATCTTGCCAGCAATTCCTATGCCGCGCAAAGAAGACACCTTTGACGCAATGTCAGGAAGCTATTGGTTTTCATGCATGGATTTGCTTTGGGGTTACTATCAAGTGAAGCTCAGAGAACAAGATATACCGTTTACAGCGTTTTCAACGCCTGATGGTTTGTTCGAGTATCTTGTAACTCCCATGGGACTTAGTGGAAGTCCTGGTACTTTCAATCGACTTCTTCAAAGAGTATTCAGCGACATGCGCGATGTGATGCGTATCTACTTTGACGATATCTACGTCTTCACGAGAAGCACGGACATCAATGAGCATCTCGAGGCGTTGGATCGAGTACTTCAAAGATGTGAAGAACAACAGTTGTACATCAAGCTGTCGAAGTGTCAGTTCTGTGTTCCAGAAATTCCTTGTCTTGGAGATTTCGTTGGAAGGAATGGCGTTCGCATGGATCCTGACAAGATCAAGGTTATCAAGGATTGGCCAGTTCCGAAGACAAAGAAGCAGATGGAGAGTTTTCTCGGTACCACAGTGTACGTTTCTCGTTTCTGCCCGGACTTTGCTCAGTTCGCGGGTCCGCTCCATGAGTGTATCAAGGGAAAGAGATCAAGTGAGTCCATCGAGCTCAATGATCATCAACTGGCATGCTTCGAACAACTCAAGCTTCGCTTATCGTCACCGCCTGTTTTGAAACTTCCGAACTTCACGAAACCTTTTGGTATTCGTATGGATGCATCCAATTTCGCAATTGGGGGAGTCTTGTTTCAAAAGGAGGGAGAGTTGGAGTATCCAATCGCATACACTGGTCGAAAAATGAAGTCGGCTGAACTCAATTTTCCAGTTCGTGAATAAGAACTTCTCGCAATCATGCATGCCTTGTTTGGCGCGTGTATTTGCTCGATCGTCCATTTGTTGTGGAGACTGATCACAAGAGCATTGAGACTATTCTCACGCAGAAGACCACGAACAGAAGAGTTGCCCGTTGGTTCAACGAACTTGCTGAGTTTCAACCTCAGTTCAAGTGGATTCCAGGACATACGAATGACGTTGCAGACGCCTTGTCCAGGAACCCGGACTTTGAGCATGAAGCCGCTCAAGTCAGTTTAGATGATCTTCTGAAAGCAGCATCTAATAGAGAGATTGTTGCGAACATCGAGTCAAGTCCAGTTGCTGTCGAAGAGGCGACAAGGAAACTGTACAAGTCGGATCAGAAGACACGAGAAATCTTGACGAAGATTTCTGATGGTTCAACCGTGTTAAAGTATAGCGTAGTTGACGGACTCCTTTACTATCAGACACAAGAAGATGAAGAACCTCGACTCGTGATCCCCGACAATGAAGATCTGAAGAATCGTGTGATTTATGAAAACCACGATGTTGTGACTGCAGGACACCCAGGATACTTCAAGACGTATCTAGCAGTCCAGAAGAAGTACTATTGGCCTCGTATGACCAAGTACATTCAGCGCTATGTGAACACTTGTGAAATGTGTCAGCGCATTAAGGTGAGGCAGATGAAGCCTCCAGGTCTACTCAATCCGCTTAGTATTCCATCGGGAAGATGGGTTGAGATCTCCATGGATTTCTTGGTAGCGTTACCAGAAACTGGAGATGGGCATGATGCTATTATGGTCATAGTTGATCGTTTGACCAAGCGTGCGAAGTTCATCGAAACCCGCACAACCGCCACGGCAGAAGATACTGCTGATCTCTTCATGAAGCATTATGTGAAGGATCATGGCTTGCCCAAGACAATAGTTTCGGATCGTGACTCGAAGTTCACGTCGAAATTTTGGTCCTCAGTGACATCGATCCTGAAGACTACTCACAACCTTTCCTCAGCGTTTAGACCGCAGACAGACGGACAGACAGAACGCACGAATCGTTTCATCGAAGACTATCTCAGAGGTGTTGTGAACCCGATCCAGAATGATTGGGATAAGTTTTTGCATCTAGCGGAATTCGCCTACAACCGCAGAGTGCATTCGTCGATCGGCATGTGTCCCTTTGAAGCTGATCTTGGCTATGTTCCATACATGGCAGACGATATTGCGGCAGACCCAGGATTCAAAAAGTTGGATAAGGCTGCGCAGACATTCTTGCTTCGACAAGAAGTGTTTTTGAAGAAGGCAAAAGATGCAATTAGTGAAGCACAAGAGCATATGAAGTCGTATTATGACAAGAATCGCCTGCATCAAGAGTTTGAAGTTGGTCAACTCGTGCTACTCGACGGCAAGAATCTTGATATTCGCCACAAAGGCTTCGCATCGACAAGCAAATTGGCACCAAGATTTATCGGACCCTACCCCATCGTGAAGAAAGTCCATCAAGATTCGTATGAACTTGCCATGTCGAAGGATCTTCGTATCCATCCCGTTTTCCACACATCTTTGCTCAAGCCGTATATGAAGGATAACAAACGCAAACAGCAGACTACGAAGGTTTTGCTTGCGGACGGCATTACTGAAGGACAACTCATCGAAGCTGTCATTGGGTATCGGAAGATTCGTGGAAGAGACCAGTACAAGATACACTGGCTCGGAGAATCAAGACGTCAAGCCACATGGGAACCCGTTGAAAACCTGAAGCAGATTCCAAGTCTCATCGAAGCATACTGGAAGTCTGTGCAGGGGGGCCTTCTCTCGAAGGGAGGTCATGTGACGCAGCCAGAAAAGAATGGCTCGCGTCAGAAGGGTTAGGCAACGACCTTGATTTGGTTTCAGTATATTATACTGGAACTAGGTTACTACGATTAGTCCTGGAAGGATTATGCACTGGGTGGTGTAAAAGCATCCCGAGAGTAATGGGTGATGCTGACCCGGCTGCAACACATTGGTGATGACGTAGTGACTATGCATACTGTATTCAAGAGATTGTAGGAGGGCTTACATATTAGTTGACATAGCTAACTTTGGATACTGAAAGTAAGGTATCTAGGACAGACGACATCTAGGCACAGAGCACCCTAGAGGCCCACACAGAGGATAGGAAAACAAACTCTAACATCAATCTCACTTCTCAACTTGCTCTCAAGTCAACTAGCCTCAACTAGCCTCGCCTAGCCTCGTCCAAGACCAAGCCAACCACCCAGCCAGCCAGCCCGCGTACTTGTCACCAGGAGCCCAGTACCCCACTTCTGTGACACGAAGCGTCACGACCGCCGGTCCAGTTGGTGGACAGACCGTCCGAACGGCCCCGCGGTCGCTGCAGTCGCTGCTTCAAAATGCTATGCGGGCAGCCGCGGTCGCGCGCACAGCTCTCCCGGGTGACCGACGACGAAGCGCAACGCGCACGCACCGTAGCGGTCGTGCGGCGGCGATGGCGCAAGGCCTCGCGCAAGCGCGACCACCCACAAAGGCGTTAGACAGAGGTCGCGCCATCGCTACCCGCGGCCGGGGTGACGTTCGGTCACGCGCGAGCGCGACCTCGGGCGTTTCCTCGAGGCCGCGCTGTTGCCGTGACTCACAGCCGAACACGTGCACTCGGGAGGGCGCGACCTCCTTGGGCGGCAAGTCGACCCCTGTTCTTGTTTGATTGGTTTGTTGGTTATTCGACTGTGGAAAGTCTGTTTCGGCGTCAAAAGTCTGACCTCGGCAGTGACAGTGAGCATTGGTCACGTGGCTCGACGTGACCTGTTGCCTGACCAAGTGGATGTGTGCATAGAAAAGACGCTGACCTGACCCACAAATTGACCTGTATTAGACGCTTCCACGCGCGAGGGGGTGGCTGAAAGTCGGAGAAGGAATAGAGAAGTGGCGAGGAGGAAGTGGGATCTGTCGTCGCTGTTCATAGAGGAACCCTTGGCCGGCGCAAGACTTGCGCGCACAATGACGAGGGCACTCGGCGGCCCATCCGCGGGCGCCGGGGTAATCGCGCCGCGCCGCACTCAATGTTGTTATGGGTTGCGCCAATAGCTACGCCCATCAGAGGACGACGCAGCCGCTTCTGACCTGCGGAGAAGAATTGAAGTCGATCCTTCAGTGATTCCGCATTGAAGAGCAGTCGTGACTGTTTTGTGGTCGCCAGAACGAGATCAAAGTGAGACCAGCTGTTTGGGTAATTGAATCTATGTTCGACAGAGTGAGACTTTCGTTGAGATCTCGGTTGGGATCTGATCTCGAAATGATCTGAAAAGGATTCTTCCAGGAGCGCCCGCCTGGGTTTGCGTATGGAAAGTTACAGAATTTGATGTAGTGTAATCGCACGTGATGGTGATCATCGTTGCGGTTCGTTTTTTAAAACGAACCGCAACGATGATCACCATCACGTGCGATTACACTACAGCGGTTCGTTTTAAAAAACGAACCGCAACGATGATCACCATCACGTGCGATTACAGACGCTTTTTCTGAGTCAAGTGGACCGAAATCCACGATTCTGGGAGGTGGTCGAGAAACTGTGAAATCGCACAATGCGACCCATAATGCAAGAGTCGCACAGGTGGAAAGCACGAGAAAAGCTGATGTCGAAGCGAGTGTGCAACTCACCGTACCTCGCCTCTTCGCGCGCTCTTGTGCATGTGCGCGTAGCGTTCATTGAGCGTGGTGCATGGCTCCCAAAACAGGTTTGACCGAAGTCACCAATGGAAGGTACCACTATCGATACCTACATGGGGAAATCAGATCTTCGAGGTCGGTCAAATTTCATGCACCGGATTAACCTACATATTTGCTGTCGAGGGTACCATTTGCCCGCCTGCAAGAAGCAGAAGCGGTGCAAGGCGAGCGTGCGCAGTCGTGGGGAACTGCGCTCAAGCTGCCACCCAACTCGGCGCTTTTGGCTCGCGGTCTCAGTTCTTCTTGGATCATTCGGGCTCGATCGTCGTTTTCAACACCTCGTGCGTCACACAATACCCAGCGAGTCTTCACGGCGACTTCACAGCCACGCTGTTCATAGACGTGATCTCATTTACTGTGTTGCTGCTCGCTGAGTTTGACGCGAACTTTGCCGAGAGCACCAACATGCCCTCGTATATTTCATATCTATTCAGAATGGATTGCATATCTATTCAGAATGGATTGCAATGTCTTTCTTTTTCTTCGCCTTTGCCCCACTCAGTTTATTCTTCACTTGCGAGTCCGTGAGATAAGAGTCACTAAACGTGGCGCGGAATCGCTCTAGTACAAAGCGCGGCTTCAGATCTGGCTCATTTTCCACAATAGTGACGAAGAACTGATTGATAGGGTCATTTGAGTCGAGACGTGAGTTCCGAGGCCGTGGCTGCGTTGGAATCGCGTTGGTTGATTTGGTTTGTTTCCTGTACTTCAGTTTAAACTTCGCGATCTCCTGTCTGATTTCATTTTCGTTCGGCAAATCTCGGCGAAGAGGATAGCGGAGTTTAAGTACTTCCAGCATATGGCCAGGGCCATATTTAAGGCCATTCGTCGTCACACCACGGATGAAGAGCTCTTCAATTTCGCCCCGGAACTCACCCCCATATCGCTTCCCATACATCTGGCCACGAGGAGGGCGTTGGGCCCAGCCAGCCAGAAATGTTTCATCTAGAGCTGCGTCGTCCTCCGTCCCTTCAATGAGAAAATGTTGGCGTGGATCTCGAATGATGATTTCACAGTTTCTTTGCATCCGAAGGGCAATATCAACAGCGTAACCAACGGCATCTCGACTTGGCAGATCGCTCACAATATCATGCTTACTTTTGGGTTGGCGCCATCGGCGTGCTCGTTTTCGGATTTGCCCCTGCGTGATGATACCAACACCAGTTGCCGGCCCCTTCGTCATGCGTGGGTCAATTGTATCTGACTCATTCAATTCTGTCTCCTCCACATCCTGATCTTCATCAGCGATTTCCTCAGCAGCTTCGTCAATCATCTCTTCGTCTACTTCTTCTACATCTTCTGGCACTTCTTCTTCAGCGGCATCATCAGCGTCTTGTCTAGTGGCTTCAACCGCAGAAATGACATCTAGTTCAAATACCTTGGGTCTCACCGCAATTAGTATATCACTTCCAATGCCTGAATACTCGAAGACTCGCAGTTTAAAGTCAGGGCAGCTCTTGTAGTCAGTCAATTGTGCAGGTGAGTGGAAGTCGTTTGAGTACTCGAAGACAATATCGTTCGCACGATTCACAAAACGGCGAAGGCGCTTTTCGAGAGGCTCGACCATTTTAGATATAGCTACGAGCTTACTGCGGTCATGTTCCACGAGTTCGACAGCACAGTTGGGGAGTCCACCGTTACTCTTCAAACCCACGACGACCTGTGTTGGAGTCACGCAGTTATTTCCTTCTTTGACGTATGAACGAATGACTTGGTTACTCCGAGCAAAGTGTGCATCTAGCATGCTCTTTCCATCTTGAGTTTCACTGTGTATGAAGCGGGATATCTTGATACCATGAACAACCGCAAGATAGGGGAATATTAGCGCGAGAAAGAAGTTCTGATAAGCCGAGGCGTTGTCTGCCTGAATGACGATATTCTTCACTTGTGGCAAATCTTCTTTGATTCGCATGATAATACTCTCAACGAGAGACGCAACTGCCTCTCGATCTTGCTTTGTGTCGCTCATAGAAATGTGATCGTAGTACATCCGCTGGTCTACAGCATCTCTTTGTTGAGCGGGTTCATGCACGTCAGTCACAAAGTGCTGCACTAGGGCCCCGTGCCAGCTCATGCCTCTCTTTCCGTAGTGCTCGACGGTCTTTTCACGGTAGTACAAAGGCTCTTGTTTCATTTTGTAGTCGATGATAACAACAGCCTCATCTGAGCAACCAGTCTGCACACACCGACCTCGCATTTCGTCGAGCATTCGTTTGATGGCACGTTGTTGGTTGACCACCCTAATGCGGTGGCCAAGATAGAGGCGGGCTTTTTCACGACAGTCTTGCACAACTCGTAATGTCGACGGATCTGCGTTTGCTTGCCGCAGCATCCGTTTTAACTTGTCATACATACGAAACACAGACTTGCAATCCTCGCAGATTGGGCGAGGAAAATAGGCTCGAGCTTTCTTGTCGAGCCCGTAGTCAATCCTATGGAGTGTGCACTGTGGCGTTGACGCGTCCAAATCTCTCTCAATATCATTGGCAATACGCGTATCGAATCCATACCTCAATGGACAGAAGTCGAGTTCTCGGAGCATCTCCTGCTGGGATATCTCAGGCAGGTCTCCAACAACATCTACGAGGATAGCAAAAGCGTCATAGACCAAAAATCCGACGACGTAATCAATTGCCTTTCGCATCTTGGTCTCCCCTGCGGTTAGCGCAGTAGCTATTCGGTAAAATGTAGAAAACGAAACGGGCCTGTCGTTAGGGCGCGCACGCGCACACTTCTCTCGATATTCGGTATACATCACGGTTCTCGACCGCTTCCTCGTGATGGCTGGGAGCTGTTTGATCGCTTTGCCAAGCTTGACACGTTTTGCACCCCATGAGAGAAACGATACGTTGGCGCCAGTCAAGATTGATGACACTACAAACTGCAAGCTTCTCTCGTCAACTCGCTGTACAGTGCGGGTTACTTTTGTCAATTGTTGTCCGTTCTGAAGCTGCATAAGGTCTGCACGGGCTTGTGCAAAACTAGAATTGGCGATTGTGAGTGTTGGTAGTTGGGCTTGAAGATGAGGAATATCTGATCGCTTCATCGAAGACAAACACGCACGCAGGATCCGCTTCTCGATGGACGATTTTTTGGCCGCCACATAGCATTCTGCTACAACTGTCGTCATCTTGTCGTTAACGGATTCGTTGCGCTGAGCGGGACCGACAAACATGCGATTCCACAGTGCGCTGGCGGCATGTTCATCGTCATTGCACAGAATGGAACAAACTCTTTTCGTCAATGTAGTTGCCGTACGCAACACGAGCCGAGATCTGTCTTCCAGAGGGCTTGTCCAAGTTGATGGTTCCCCGCGAACATGTGCCGGGGCCGCGCGTTTGTTCCAGTTGCCAATCTTCTCCCCCACGTCAAACGCTCTAAGTAGGTCTTGGGGGGTCGCGATACTGCCAAACGCCAGGGTCGTCGGCTCAGGAGGGATATTGAGCGAGTACTTTCCTCTAATGATCGGCAAGGGCTTTTGTACCTCTGGTGACTCGAACAAATCACCGGCCTTGTACGAGTTGGCAGAGCGCTTTGGTCGCCTTGGTTTCCCGGTGAAACGAGGGCCATGCTGGCCACGTTTGCGCTTCTCACCAACAACCTCACGAGCGTGCAGCGGTCGCTCTGGGCTTGCTAGAGATGCTGGCTGGCCCGTGGTACTAATCCCAGCGGTGGCGCTGGTAACGATGTTTGTCGACAGCGGCGGCGATCGCCTCGGTGGAGTGGCGGGTTCTCCTTTGTCCGCGTTTGACCCCGCGTAGTCGCCATAGTCAAGAGCAAGAGCTCTGGTCACACTGTTGATTGTCGTGACAGGGCCAGTTTTCGTGGATGAAGAAGTAGGGGTCGACGTGAGAGCCTGCGCGAAACGCTGCGTCTCAGTCAAGCGACTTGTTGACGGCGCCGGATCGTTCAAAATATCGTGGACAAAATCTGGCGCCGAGTTGCCAGGAGCACGGACGTGGACCACACAACCTTGAACCCTAAACTTGAAAAGTACCTAACCCTAGTTATATCGCCCGGTTTATAGAGTTTAGGATGCGTGACCGTTGGTCCTTCCGGAGGGTGAAAAGGTCGCGAGTATGTGCCTTCTGGTGCATGTAACGTCGGAACAAAGTCCACGGCGGGGTCGTGGAGCACATCAAAATGCTCGTAAGATACATGAGCATCTATTAGTGCCGCATTTGGTTTTTCGAGCGGCTCACCCGATTTCACGTTCTTCGAACCACCTCCATTCTCTAGTCCACTTGAGTCGGAAAGAGGGTCTTCAACTTCATTTTCTTAAAAGAAAATGAAGTTGTTGAGGTATCCTATGACTACTGCGGCTTACCTCGACCACGTACGTACGTACATACGTACATCAGTCGCCACGGCGTCTTCGACGGGTAGCCTGGTTTCATGGTGGACGAGTATGTCTGTCATCTGCACAGCGCAATCAATTCGCCTTATCGACGGCTGACTGCACTGTAGTTGCACGAGACGTGGCATTTTTTTACTCGAGCGCAACTGCCAACCTCGCCATGGAACAGCAGCTATGGAACAGTGGCTAGGTCAAGGAGATCATAGACGTTCGTTTGCCATCAATGCGCACAACTTCATTCGCGCGTCTGATGCCGCGATTGATCACCCGGAGTCGTGGAAGGTTCTCGTTGACTGCGTTTGTCCCATCGATTGAAACGAGGAGGCATTGTGATCACATGCATCCAGGATGACGGTAGTACATTGGATGTACTACCTCCATTCGGATTTACTTTGGCGAGCTGCTTTTCGCCAAAGTACATGGCGTTCATCTGGCTCGGAGAGATAGGAGTGTGTAGCATTGAACCTTGGCATGTATTCGCAGTGGTCGTGCCAGAAGAACAACGGCAGGGCAAGATTAAACAACGCGTGTTCTCAATACAAGTGCCTCGAAAGCACGAACATCAATGGGTTTTAACTACGGAACCTGAAGATGACGGAACGAGCTTTAGACGGCATTGATTGCCTTTAGGGCATTGACACGCCCATAACCGTACTGGTTGTTTGGGAACACAGTGTCGCGAGTACCGCCGCACGTGTACCCGGTCGAACGAAGGGTCGAGGTGTCCGTCGTGGTCGTCAACGCCGTGCGGATCTGGTCGAAGGTGAGCGATGGTTTCTTGCTGAGCAGCAGAGCGACCACAGCCGAAACGTGAGGCGTCGCCATCGAAGTTCCCGAGATCGTGTTGAAAGCCGTGTTTGACGTGCTCCAAGCCGAGCGCACGCTCTGTCCGGGAGCCGACAAATCTGGGCGCACAAGGCCGTTGACTGCAGGGCCCTTGCTCGAGAAGCTCGCGAGGCCGTCGGTCGAAGTCGTGGCGCCGACGGCGATCACATTGGCATCGTCAGCAGGCGAACGTGCGGAGCCGCAAACCGGACCGTCGTTTCCGTTCGCAAAGACTGGGATGATGTTGGCCTTGCGCCAGGTCTGGATTGCTCCGGCGAAGAACGTATCACCGCCGACGTCAGATCCCCACGAGTTGTTGATGATGTGAGGCGCCTGCGAGCAATCAGCGTTGGCTCCCGATGGGTTCGTCGGGCATGTGAAGAACTGCGCACAAGCGAGCAGCCACGACTCTTGACCACCGTCATCATTGAAGGTCTTGCAGGCAATGTACTTGGCGCCAGGTGCCACACCAAGACCGTTCGAACCGACCATGGTGCCAATGGTGTGAGTTCCGTGACCGTTATCGTCGTACGGTGCGGTCTTTCCGGCCACTGCATCAAACCAGTTGTACGTCGAGCGGAAGTTGGCGGCGATCGAAGTGTGCGTCACACGCGCGCCAGTATCAAACGACCCAATGACCACGTTCTGACCAGTAAAGCCGGCGGACCAGACACTTGGGGCGGCGACCTTCGTCACGCCCCATTCGTTTGCAAGCGGCAAGATTTGCGCCGTTGAATTACCAACCACTTCGAACTTCGGCGCTGGAACGACAATCTCCTCGCGGATTTCAGCGATCTCAGGCAGAGCCGCCAGTTTCTCCACCAGCTCAATCGTCGCGCCCTTGATCGCCTTCTGGTTCGTGATCCAGAACGTCTCCTGCGACTCGTAGAGCCCACCGGCCTCCTTGGCAAGCAGAGCGTCGAGGCTCGACTGCGAGGTCTTGGCGTTGGTCTCGAGCGACGTGACGATGGCGGCGATCTTCTGTCCCCGCGTGGCGAAGTCGGCCTCCTTGACGGCGTTGAGCGCGTTGTCGACGCCGGTCTTGAGTGTGACGATGAGGTTGACGGTGCCTTGCTGGCGGAGCGCACGGTGGACACCGGCGTCGACCCGTGGCGTAGCGGAGGCTTCAGTGGCGACGGCAGCTAGGACGAGGAGTGCAATGAACTTGGTGAGGACCATCTTGAAAAGAGAAGACAAACTTGCACTCTGAGAGAAAAAATGGGAAATGTGCTTCTCACGGTTCGGAACTGTTGATGGTTGCCATTCCAACTGGTTTCTGCTTGGTCTCGTCTGTGTACAGTTCTCGTCTCGCAAAAGATGCAGTGCATCGACTGTCCACGACTAAAGTTATCTGCTGAATTAAGCGATTCTGACAGCGGCTGTCAGAATCGGATAAAGTCAATGGATACAAGTAACCGGTTGTCATTATTTCATTGACATGTTCAGTACAGTATCTACAAAACCTGTTGCTTCCCAGTGATAAGGATTATCTTTGGGTGATGCTGGTAGGCACTTCGATGTGGGGGCATTCACGTAATTGGATGAATTGTCAGTCTGGGGATGTCTGCTCAATATTCCCTTGCGGCACTTCGATCGAGATTTCCCGAATAACCGAAAAATCCGAGTGTTGTTAGGGACATGCATTTTGAGAAAACATACATCATTCCAGATGAACTGGTCACTAGGGAAGTGCATTTTTCAAATGTCACCGAATCGTTTTGTGGTCTTTCGCAACAATAATTACATTCAAGAGCTTTATTGTTGACCCGCCAACACTGAACTTTCTGCAATGCACAAAGACGGTTCTTCTGTTCACTCTCGCGTGGACAGATCACTGATCTGTCCAGCTGATCTGAGACCAGGTGTGGAAAGCCCTCGACTAAGAATACATACTGTACTGATTAGAAAAACGTACAGTCCATACAAGCTAGTATTCTCAGCAGCTATTGTGGACACTCGATGTGAAGATTCTTCGTTCTGTGAATTCGCCGTTGTTGTGTTGGTAATCGTAAATATTGTCGGTGAGGTAGCCAAAATTGCATCTGCATGTCACACTAACTCGAGGTTCTATCGTACTCCTTAGTGTTGCTTCACAAGTTAAGGCCGTGTTGTACTGCGTTTGAGCCTTAGAGAGCACTGCACGGTATTATGGACACACGAATACTGTACAGTCTTATTGTTTTCCTAATACTTCGAGGTGGTTTCACGAACTGTTCGTATGACAAAAACAGCTCATGCTGTGCGTTCAATATGAAACGTTGCGCCAAGGCGGAACACCAATCGTTTCAGGCGAGAGAGCTGCGTCACCTTTTCGTTGGTGAGGTATAAGGTGCAGATGACAGGTCTCGTCTAAGGCTGCGACGGCATCATTTCCCTCTCACGAAAAGTGCTGTGTCCCTCCAGAAACGTTAGTCTGGTATTGACCAAAATCTTATTTGTGTTTTCTAAATGCGAATTTTGTCCAAGTTCTCAATCGGTTAATATTCTATAATATTACTCGAAAAATGTCAACAACCAATCGAGAAGTTCTCGACCGGTTGTTGACTTCTTTTTCCCCTCGAATACCGTAGTCTTCAGTTTTCTGTAGTCTGTGGAAGGCTGAACAGTTTTTGTAGAGAACCGAAGTCTTCAGTCAACAACAATCTCTCGTACAATACTGTAGTCCTCGGTCTTCTACTCTAGAAGACTGAAGATTACGGTTCAGCTCGACTGGAGCTGCGACACACAGCACGGTATTCTGATAACGGTCTTCGCATCTGGCTCTTTATGTTGAAGGACGCTTGGTTATCAGAGTTCTAATCAGACTTGCCCGATGAAGAGTTGTACATTTGTTTTCAAGAGAACGTTCACCCATTTGTCCATTGCACATGACAGTACGAAGGAAAATCCCAGCTTGCAGCCGAGACAAACAGATTGGCGATCAAACAAAGTTGACAGGTTTGCATCGAAATCGGATCCATCAATTATTCCCCGTATATTTGATATGTCAATTTGTTGCCAGCGTGCATAAATAGTTCATTGGGTTATGTTGAAGTGTTGAGAGACGTTTGAGTTGGGAACTTGAAGTTTACGTCGTTCTCGGAGGAGGACCAACTGCGAAAAAATCCACTTACTCCACTCCTCGTTTTCAACTCCAAGGCTGTTTCATGTCTGGTCTTCATCACTATGAGACGAACCTACTTTGGTCTTCGGTCTCTTCTCAGACTAAGCGGGATGCGTACTCTCATGAGACGAGCGCCCCCCCCCCCCCCCCCCCCCCCCCTCCCCCTGTGTACGCAGTTCCTTACGTTAAGTCCGTGGGTGGAAGTCGAGTGATCTTTTCAAACGCGCCTCCATGCTCCTAGTGTGCCCGCTCTTCAAGCTCCACGCGAAGCAGGCCTCACGATCGTGTTGGGCGCTCACAACTTAGTTTGCCGTCTAACCCGCACGCAAGATGGTTTTCGCCAAGTTCACTCCGATCCTCGCTCTCGCAGCCCTCGCCGCTGAAGCCTCTGCCATGCCACGCATCGACGCCGGTGTCCACCGTGCGCTCCACCAGCAGGCCACCGTCAACCTCATCGTCACGCTCAAGGCAGGTGTTGACAACGCTCTCAACGCCGTCAAGGAGGCCGACTACGCCACGCGTGGACAGAAGATCGCCGCCATCGTCACGTCGCTCGAGACCAACGCCAAAACCTCGCAATCGAGCCTTGATGCTGTCCTTGCTAAGGAGGCCAATGGTCTTTTTACGTCACAAAAGACGTTCTGGATCTCAAACCAAAAGTCTATCAAGGGTGCGACAATCAAGCTGGTGGAGAAGCTGGCCGCCCTGCCAGAGATCTCGCAAATCCGTGAGGAACGCATCCTTCCTACTCCCAAGTTTGAGATTCTCGCTAATGCGACCACTGAAGCAGCCGTTCTCGCCAACGAATGGGGTGTGACGAAGATCTCAGCCCCGAGTGTTTGGGCTGCTGGCTTCACTGGCCAGAACATCGTGATTGGTTCGCTCGACACTGGTGTGCTAGCGACTCATACCTCGATTGCCGCTAATTACCGAAGCACGTACAACTGGTTCGACGCGACTGCTCAGAGATCGACGGCATATGACGACGTCGGCCACGGCACGCACACGATCGGTACTATGGTGGGATCGAGTGGCCTTGGAGTTGCGCCAAGCGCCAAGTTCATCGCCTGCAAGGCCTTTACGAGTCAAGGCGGTTCGGAATCGGACCTGCTCACCTGTGCTCAATTCTTGACCTGCCCAACGGATACTGCGGGCAACAACCAGGACTGTTCACAGGCACCGAACATCGTTAGCAACTCATGGGGCGGTGGTCAGGGTGACACTTTCTTCGCTGCAGCCATCCAGACCTGGCGGTCAGCAAATATCATTCCTGTGTTTGCCAACGGGAACGCCGGTCCGGTCTGCGGCACAGCAAACTCACCGGCTGACGATGGAGATGTCATCGCAGTTGGAGCGACAACCTCGACGGATGGCCTCGCAAGCTTCTCCAGCAAGGGGCCTTCGGTCCCTGGTCGTGTCAAGCCAGACGTATCAGCCCCAGGGCAGGCCATCCGCTCTGCCTGGATCACGGGCAACTCCGCCTTCAACACTATCTCGGGTACGTCCATGGCCACACCTCACGTGTCGGGTGTCATCGCCTTGCTTCTTGCTCAGAAGCAAGGCGATGACACCCGACACGTGAGGTGTCTCTGACCTTCGAACAGATCCGCACGGCTTTGACCACGACCACTGATCGCTCGACGTTAAAGGCAACAGGCTATACGTGTGGTGGCACTCGCGATACGGTTTTCCCGAACAACCAGTATGGATACGGCCGTGTGAATGCGCTCAGCGCATTCAACAGCATTTGAGAGGATGGTTCAGTGGCCCTTCAAGCCAAGCAGTTGCATATGGTGGTAGTTTGCAAAAAAATTGGATGTTTTCTACCCACACGTGGGTAGTTGTTCTCGCACCCTTGCCCACTTGGTTTGTCACCACAACCGCATTGATGTGGTTGTCTTACGCTCAAGCTAGATAACTTTACTGCAGCACCCCTGTTTCCCGCGTTAAAAATCTTCGAACTCCGACTTGAGCAGGCTCTCTCCAAATTCTCAGACGTGATCAGACCCGAGTCAGCCTGACTCGGGTCTGATCACGTCCTTGGTTTCCTCAATGCACTGCACATCATCTGGTGCCTACGCACGAACGGTCTTTGTTTATGGATGGCTCCGTCTTCGTTCAAAACGACGAGAACTGCTGCTGGGAGCGGCAGTTCTCTTCGAGCAGCAGCAGGCTACTGCTGCTCGAAAAACGAAACTTCGAAGCATCGTGCCAGATGGACGGGAAAAAGATCTCCCGGCGAGGTCTGATTCATTATCGTTAAATCTTGGCAATAGAGACGCTGACCCTTTACCCGTCAAAGATGACAGCTCGGCTTCTACCGTATATGTAGGCACCTCACCACGCTCAGTGTCCGGAATCTTGAACGAGGAAGCAGCCTCCCCTGGCGTCTCGCCCCCTTGAGGTACACCTTCCGAGCTTGGATTGTATCCTCACCATGCACTCACACGTTCCTTTCACAACTCTTCGGAAGAAATCTTCAGCAATAATGTCTGTGTGCATTTTTTGCTTTCAACTGTCTTATCTGTTGATGTCTTTGTGCATTGAGGCACCCATACCTTCAACTGTCTTATCTGATCTGATTACGATGACCTGACTATTTATGCGCTGATAACCAAGCAGACAACTGCAACGAGACACCCTCCTGACACAGGGCTCCGCGCTAGCAGAGTGCATCGTGTGGTCTGTTCTCAGCCCCCACCACCAGCCGTCACAATCAAATTTGCTCTCCAGCAATCAAGTCAAGCACCATGGTCTTCACCAAGTTCGCCCCGATCCTCGCTCTCGCCGCCCTCGCCGCTGAAGCCTCTGCCATGCCACGCGTCGATGCCGGCGTCCACCGTGCGCTCCGCCAGCAGGCCACCGTCAACCTCATCGTCACGCTCAAGGCAGGTGTTGACAACGCTCTCAACGCCGTCAAGGAGGCCGACTACGCCACGCGTGGACAGAAGATCGCCGCCATCGTCACGTCGCTCGAGACCAACGCCAAGACCTCGCAATCCAGCGTCGATGCCGTTCTCTCGCAAGAGGCTGGAGGTCTCTTTGCGTCCCATGAGACATTCTGGATCACGAACCAGAAATCGATCAAGGGTGCGACGATCGAGCTGGTGGAGAAGCTGGCAGCTCTACCAGAGATTGCCGAGATCCGCGAGGAGGTCGTTGTGCCTCTACCGAAGTTCGAAGTGCTCGGCAACTCGACTGCTCAGATCACCCCTCTTGCAAACGAGTGGGGTGTGACGAAGGTCGCTGCACCGAGTGTGTGGTCTGCTGGCTTTACTGGCCAGAACGTCGTGATCGGCTCGCTCGACACTGGTGTCCTTGCCACGCACACGTCGATCGCCGCCAACTTCCGCAGCTCGTACAACTGGTACGACGCTACAGCCAAGAAGACCACGCCGTACGATGACCTCGGCCACGGCACGCACACGATCGGCACGATGGTTGGCTCCAACGGCCTCGGCGTCGCTCCAGGTGCGAAGTTCATCTCGTGCAAGGCTTTCACATCGGATGGTGGCTCCGAAGCCGACCTCCTTACCTGTGCTCAGTTCCTCACGTGCCCAACAACGGCCTCGGGCACGGCGAAGGACTGCACCCAGGCGCCTCAGATCGTGAGCAACTCGTGGGGATCAGACACTGGTGGTGACACCTTCTTCGCTTCGGCCATCAAGACCTGGCGCTCGGCTAACATCATCCCAGTTTTCGCTAACGGCAACGCCGGTCCGAAGTGTGGAACCGCCGGTTCGCCGGCGGATGACTCCAGCGTTATCGCGGTTGGAGCAACCACCTCGACCGATGGCCTCGCCAGCTTCTCGAGTAAGGGTCCCTCGGTCGGTGGTCTCGTGAAGCCGGAGGTCTCGGCGCCAGGGCAGAGCGTTCGCTCCGCGTGGAACACGGGCAACTCGGCCTTCAACACCATCTCGGGAACGTCTATGGCTACGCCGCATGTATCGGGTGTCATTGCCCTGCTGCTCAGCAAGACCCCGTCTCTTACATTCGACAAGATCAAGACGGCCATCACCTCTACTGCCGACCGCACGACCCTCGCTTCGTCTGGCTACACGTGTGGCAATACTAAGGATTCGGTGTACCCGAACAACCAGTACGGCTACGGCCGCATCAACGCACTCAAGGCCTTCAACACCGTCTAGGCTACTCGTCCTCGGGAAGCGCGTGTGCCGTCACAGTTGCAGATATTCGATGTCGCGCAGTAGGAATTGGCCATCAAACATTGCGCACTTGTGTTCTCCACTAAAGATTTTGTGTTTTCATTGTAGCAATGCTTCCGGCTTGATAAGTTGCTATACTCTTGGAAAATCTCGCCTGAAAGTGTTGGCGAGTTCTCCAAAATCGCAATAGGTACATTGACTGGATGGCTGGGAACACCGGCTTGGAGCGCGAGTGAACTGCACCCAGCTTGCAACTATAGTACGACTCTCCAGTCCATGATGGAGCACATCTTGAGTCGCAACGGCAGGAACGATTTCCGACTCGGCCACTTGAAGAAGGACTCACTCCTGCGACTGAACACGCTACCAACGAGTCTGCCATGCGGGCGACAAGTCTACGATGACGCGCTCGAGTTCCTTAGAGTCTCTCAGAGTAACATAAATTACGGCTAGTGAGTTGGAGGTGCTTGGCATGTGATGTGGTGGAACGTGTACAGCTCATCTGCATGCGTCCATTTTCGTTCTGTTTCTTAGTCAAGTGACGTTTTGTTTCTTCCCATTTTTTCAAAATTTACTTTAGAGCGGGACTTGAGCGATCCCTTGCGACTTTGTATTTGGACAAAACAACACTCAAACGTGAGCAGCTCCGCCAGGACGGATGAGGTGCACGCAGCGCCGCTGCGTCAGATTTACGGCAACCGCTCGGTCCCCCGATTAGACTCGTGCGCGTCAGGGTTCAGTCTCCCAGTTCGACTCGAACGCGTTAGGGCCAATCGAGCGAGCTTTCTGCTCAACCACCACGGTGAACGCAGCTAGCGATTCTAGTCATCTTCAGTGGCGTATTGATGAAAGACGATGCAATGAGATAGTGGTGCTTTGGTTGCATTATCTTGACGAACTATTAGATAGAGGAGCAGCGGAATGCCAAATATCACGCAATTTCATGACTTCTCATTCTCATCGCAACCACTGCCAACAATACGTTGTGTTCAACCTACTCACGCGAATAGTAAATCCTACTTTTTCTCGCATAAACGTACTCATCACACACATCGAATCCTGCGATTTCTCGCGTAAGGCCATTTCCGTCATAATAGGACCCCCTCTTGCTAGGGTACCCAGGGGGCCCAATTTTGTTGTTCGCGCGAGCGAAACACAGGGGGAGCGACCAACGGGAAAGACTTGTGGGTTAGGAAGCAAAATCCAGAGTGTTCTTATTCGGTCTTTTGTACGATTCTCGCGCAGAACCGTTCTCGCACGGGCTTCCATTCTACGAATGTAAAAGAGACACGCAGAGCCAGATTTGCCGAAGAAGGTGAATCCAGCGCGGGGCCCCACTCGGGAAGCTCATCCGCGATTTTAGAACCGGTGTCCTGAGATGACGTGAAAAAAAACCTGTGACGTGAGAGCACCTTGGCCTGCTTGTGGCAGACCGGGCGATGCTTGTACACGCGCTGGCTGCCGCCGCGATCCACAAATTTCCTTTATGTTCGCATACCCTACACTCAATCGAGAGTGAAACTACATACCTCTCTAATGCATCACATTTAGTCGCCAAAATCCAAGACAAAACGACCCAGACAGTTGAAGAAAGTACCGTACTTCCGAAAAATCCTTTATAATCGGATTGTAACCCGTCGAAACAATAATTGAAAAACCTTCTAATAGTAGTAGAATTGTGAAAACCGTGTCTGAGAAGAGAATTCCTATGAGTATCTTTCATAGATTTGCAACGCATAAAATAATAAATTATCAGATTTATCAGATTGAATCAATAAGCCTTTGTTGGGCTGTATGTACTCCTTCGGAGCACTCCCAGGATAAGCCATTGTTGGGCTATATGTGCTCCTCCGGAGCACTCCCAGGATAAACTACTATAGTCGTAGTTCAGCAATCGATTTAGGGCGCTCGACATTTGGCCAATCATTGTCGTTATTATATGTTGATTGGTAGAATTCCAATAAGTACGATTCCTCTGACAACCTACACTTTGTTCGCGCTCTAAGCATCTTCCTGCGGAAAAGAAATATGGATTATAACAGGTTCACACTGGCTTAGAGCGCGAACAAACTATATTTGGCAGGATGTTCAATTTGGCACCAAAAACACTCAGGCGTGCTTTGCACGCGGGACATATCGAAGCGACTCCGAAGTGCTCGAGGTGAAGTAGGATGAAAGCTGTACATGGAGGAAAATGAAAAAGAAAAAGGGATGAGATCTTTTGTTTACTGTGAGAGTTGTAGAGATAGCCACGTGTTATACGTGTCGACGATTGGTCTGCTGAAGTAAGTTGGGATGATAACTTTCTTCTGTAAACGGTTCAATTCTTCTACCGTCGGTAGTGATGGCTTGAAGTTCTTGCGTGCGTCGTGATGATTCAAGGGATGCGTGAGTGTTAGCTTGGACAGTGATAATGTCCTTGAAAATGCGACCTTGAGTGATTTGGATCCACGCGACAACATGGCCAGAATGATCCCGTCTTTGAAAGTTTGTCCTTGCAATTTTTCCGGAGTGCATGCGAAAGCTGGGGCCATTGGGAATTGATCTACTGTCATGGTTTGTTGGTTCTTTTTTCTGGTAAAGAACTTGATGGTGGGACTTAGGGGGCTGCATGACGATCAATGGAAGTCGACCGGAAATGCAGTTATCTACGCGTGTGATCACACCAGGAGACCCAGTGCCCCTAGACCTGAAAGTTCGCAGAGGCCAAGCGCTCTTTCTTCGCGCTGTGGCTACCCGATGGGTATTTAAGTTTTGAGTCGTGGCTACAAGCCAAAAATATATGTTGCAATTCGTACTAGAGCAGAGCTGGTGCTCGGCTTGACCAACGATGCGTCTACAACGAGAATACTGGAATGAAAAGGCTTGATCCAAGCCTTTTCATCCTAGGAAGCGGACTTGCGTCGGCCATTTTGGGACGACTGAAACGTACTGTTATAAGTATCCACTAATATAGGGCACGGTACATGGTTCTCCAGAACATGGTACACGGGGTGCGTCTGTCGGCTCAAGGATGTGCGGATTTTCCTTCACACAGACAACGTGGAGTAGATCATTGATCGAAGAAAGATGGAGGAGACATGGCATGGGGAAACGAGTAGCTTGTTGTTGCACCGGTGGCTCAGGATAATGGCCAATGTGAGATCGGCCGTGATCCACCCCGACGCGAAGCGCTGAGAGGTTGGTGCGCCGAGCTCGTTTCCGCTGACGTCGCACACATCTTGGCCGTTAGAGCTGTCGCCGTATTTGCAGGATATCGTGTTTGGCTGTGAGTTGGGCTTGTTGCGTGGAGCATAATGGATCGTGACTGTTGGCACCGATGCGTCGGGCGTTCTTCAGGAGCAATAGGGCTTCAAACCCTGGACAGATAGGTGCTGATGGGGCTTTTCCGAGGACACGAGTAACACCGAGTCCGTTCTGATCGTTTTTTCTGGCACAAAATAGGATATGAACCGATGCTTCGTTGTTGTAACTCGGTCTGGGCTGTTGACGTGCATCACGGACGGTGATATCTCGAACTTGCATTGCGTAGCGGTGGGTTTTGCCGTCAACCGCGAGATATTCTGAGCGTCTCATGAGAAAGAAGAAACCCAGGAGCGCAGCCCCAAACGTTACGCGGTTCTGGGTGACTTAGAGATCGAGTGTTGTGAACATTCATCGGAGGGCATTGATGGTAAATGGTAGCAGCTGTTGACGCTGAGTGACCACGCGTCGCATGCCGGTAATGGCGAGGTTGTGTCCGTTGGAGAGAGTTGGCCTAAAGCCGAGGTGGACTCGATGATACCACGCGACGTGGATAACCTTGGATCGCACGGTTGTAGTTTGTATCGTTGAGCCGTGTACGCCCGACCAGAGCGCGGTAGGGAAGAGAGCAAGTCGTAAAGATTGGGTTGCGTGGTCGTCGCGGGGTAGCCAGATTAGAAAGTTGTGGGCTGAGCAAAATGTGCATCATTAACGCCATGTTAAGGCGTAGGCTCGACGTGAGGTGGCGGCGAGAGATCGAAACTGAAGATGGATGAGTTGGTTGTGTAGAGCTTGCGTGTGAGCGGGAGTTTCTGGTCAGTCCATGACGCAGTTAGATCAGTCCACTGAGTGCGTTTCGCGCCGTGCCATGCTCTGGAGCCAAGGTCACCCAGAACGTTGCTTGAGCCGGGTAGGTGAGATGCGGTGACCAGGAGAGAGTGATAACCTTCCAGCGCACCGATGATACGGTTGATTTGTTGTGCAAGGGGATTCTTACTGAAGCGTTTGTTGCGCCAGGAGACTGCGGAGCTGTTGTCGATCCAGCAGCAAATATACGAGATGTGTGAGTTGGACTGGAGGGTGGACCCACACACAGCAGGAATCCGATGCTGAGTTGTTCTCTCACGTTTATAGATAGCTTTCCGTTACGGATATGATCATGTTCTGTTTCGTCGAATTGGATTCTGATGAATTCGTTTGCTGCTGGATGGAGGACGCAGAGCCCGTCGTTGCTTGCGTCCATATAGAGGTGAGCGGGGGGGGGGGGGGGGGGGGGGGCGATCCAAACATGGACGTGGAAATGCCTCGTATGCTTCGATGACGACTAAACAAGAAGTCGAACAGGTGGAGGTCCGTGATGTCAGCGTCGGTGAGTGGTACGGAGGCAAATTGGGGAGCACGGCGCCATATACTGATGAGTCGTTGGTAGAATGGTCGAGCGGATGGGATGCAGGTGCTAACGTGTCGGAGAACCAAGTGCGAAGAGACGCGTTGACCATGTCGAGAACTTGGATTCATTGACGGTGTTTGGACCAAGGACAGCCATCATCGCGAGCCGCAATGCACACTCGCACTGCTGTAGGCGGTCAGCGCGATCAACTTCAATCAGGATGTGATCATTAACCCATTCGTATGCGAAGAACGACGTGCGATCCGTGGATGTTGGGTCCAGTGATGCGGGTGATTTGTGAGCGCGGATGTATGAGATTGCGTTACCGAAGACGCCGTACAATGTCGGTGAGCCAGACCACCCAAACGGTAGTGCGAGGTCATGATAGAGTTACTTTCGGCGACGTGGACTACGAACCGGCTCGCGACTTCCTTGCGAAGGCAAGTTGCACACAGAACTACTAACGCTACAGACCTAACGCGGCGGTGAGTGAGTGGATTGCTCTCAACCACTCACCAACCACTGGACCTGGGACGTTGAGGGCTGCTGAGGCAGCCAGCATCTGGCTGGAACTTGTCTCTCGCCACGAAAACTCTGTTTCACACCCTCGAAACAGACACCAATCCACAGTCAATTTTCCGTGGGTGATGGTCTCCTGTCCGAGGAACTCAGTCCCGGTTTTATCCCCAACAAGGCTCAAAACAATTCATTCATTGGACAAAACCAACGAATGCTGGCCAATCAAAACCTCCCAATACGGGTTGGCCAAACAAATTCTGTCTCCTTCCCATGCTGCCAAACTCTTCGCTTCGCTTCGAGAACTTCGAATCTGTTTGCGCGCAAAGATCGCAATTCGACGCGTGTACACCCCAGAAGAGAAGAGAAAGCGAGTGCGGTTCATGATGTCAAAACAAGGGGCCAAGGTCGCTCTGGTTGGTACGAAACTTGGTGCGGAGGGGCGACTTGAACGGGAATTGCTGAAGGCAGCACGCAAGGGTTGTTTTTTTACCGGTGCGTCGGGGCCCCGAAGCCACACTTGTCCCACCTGATGCAGAGAAACACATTCATGATTGGGTGGTGTCAAGACAGCGTGTTTGCAGCCCCTGTCGAGGTGGGGATTATGAGGAGGGTGAAAAGGAGATGGTCCACGAGAAGGTGCTTGAGGTGCACTTCGCGGTGCAGGAGACCAGGACGGCTCGGGTACAAAGAAGACCGCGGGGACGCTGCCGAACGCCACATATTTGTCGGCCTCCGTTGCCGCGCGCCCCAGAAGCCCCAAGTGCCCAGCCTCGAGCGCCAGTTTGTCGGGTCCATCTGATGAAAAGGCCTTCAGCGAGTCCCTGGCGAATACTGAGTCAGTGGCGTCGGCGCAGCCACTCAGGTACGCTGATCACGGCCATTGTGAAGCTTGCGATCGAGAAATACAACGATGAGCCCTGCGATGCTGCCACAACAGCGCCAGTCGCTTACCGGCGTAGCCGGCGGAGTAAAAAAATCGACTGTGAAGAAGGACAAAACGCGATCAGCGTCACGTCCAGTATCGCCGATCCAGATAGATGCCAGCTCGAGCAGCACGATTATGTCGGCCCACGCGTCGTCGGCGTTGCATGATGCCGTAGCAGTAAACTACACCCATTAGTGGCGAAGCAAATACGTATATTGTTTGGTAAAGCAAATCTGTCTCTTTCCCTACAATGATCTACCTTTGAAGTGTGAGCGTTAAAAGACAAGATCTCTCACGATGTCGCGCTGGAGAGAAGCTCGTCAGATTGTCAAAACATTGCCAGCCGTTAAAAAGGCTCTTTTCGATGGAACAGAAGTGGCCATTACGGTCAAGCACTTCCTCGCGAGCTTATGCAAAGTTGGATACGAACTCCCATTCACTTTCCACCACACGAGAGGCGTGCTCTTAAGACCACCTTTCACACTGTCAATGTACTTCTTCAACTCCTTGGCGCATTCAGTGTGAGCGCACGGCGTCTGCTGAGGCTGATTCTCTGACTTTTGTGGGACGAGGCTAGGAAAATGCAAGCTGCTGTGGGACGAATGTCCCTATTTTCCGATAATTAGAATATTTTGATCATACTTTCTTCAAGTCAATCCGTTGGCTGATCAAATCAGCACGGAAAATGTGGGACACTGGTGTGGTGAAGTGGCCTGAGGTTTTGAGGTGTATTCAGACTTGATGCACCTCCCTCAACATTCCGTCGACATCAAGCCCATACATCCTTCGGCAACGGCAAGATGGACGGTAGCGAGCCCCGCACGCCGAGTTCGTCACATCTACGACGTCCCCAGATGCGTACGCATGAGACGGACGTGACGGTTATATCCCAGCACCTGAGACGTGGCCCAGAGGCTGGATCGTCGTTGAGGCCCTGAGCGGTCTGATACAGTAGGAACAGATCTGAGGAGCCTGAGTAGTATCAGACTCAGTAGGTGGGTGATCAGCACCTGATTACGTAGCTGGGTGATTACCCGATGCCAGTGCAGAGACAGGGCAGGTGCGGTATAGGGTAGGCAGTCACGTAGGCATCTGACTCTCTGGGTCAGGTATTCGGTTGTTGGAAAATAAAACTCTGGAATTTGCTGCCAAGCACTCAAGCCCCTCAAGTAAGGACTTCGAGTCCAGAAGTCACAAGACCCGTCGCCGCAGGAGGCGACGCTAAAACCTCCGGGTGCGTCTCGACAAGGCGCACCTGACGACCGTATTCCGACCGAAGCGCGTGTGGCTGCTGCTGCCCACGCGTATCGAGAGACCGAAGAGCAGGGGAAGACCAGCACCAGGTGCTGTGACCGCCGGACGAGGAGCGTCCCGTCCCCCCGCGCATCCGGGCCACCAGCCAGCTTCTGGTGACGATCGGCTCTGCGCTTCCCCGTCGCACGCGGCACGTGACCAGCGATCCACGTGCTGTGCCAAGGCGACAAACCAGCGGGCTTCACGACCCCGTTGGCCAAGACCCCCCGGACTTCAAGCCTAAGTGCCTGCGGTTCACCCCGTCAGCGACTGTGACAGCGGGGTGTTAACGTCAGCAGCGACCGACCAGCCCAAAGAGTCTGTGTGGACCCGTGTGCGGCACCTGCTCCGCCCTCGCTGAGCGGCAGGTTTTGCCCCCACGCCTTCACCACAGTGGTGCGTGTGCCAGGAGCTGGCGGTCACATGGCTAAGTCCAAGAGATCGCACCCGAAGCCGTCTGACAAGGTGACCCCAGGCGGTGTCGGCTCATCTGAGCCAGGGTCACCCGCGCGATTGAGAGGAGGGCTCCCTCAAGGTCGCGTGCAAGATGATCAAGATGCCGATCAGAGTGGGCCCTCACAGATTGCTGTGATCAGGTCGGCCTCGGGTGACAACGTTGCTCGCAACTTGTCGCCCGAACTGGAAGAAGAAGGGAAGTCGGAGGGAGACGAGCCAGTGACCTTGATGTTCGACGATCCAGGTGCTACGCTTAGTGCCGGACCTGCCGAGCATGGAAATGCTCCTCAAACTCCGATAACCCGAGCGGTGAACTCCGTCCCGCCGTTGATGGATCCTACTGCTCCGTCGACGTCACCCGCCCGGATGCTGGAAGTGTTTTGTCAGAAGCACGACGCCCTGAAGCACCTCGAAGTCAGTCGTTGGGGTCCGGCAAGCGACGTACGTGACCCAGGGTTCGCAGCCATGAAGACCTCCCAGCAGGCCCTGAACGTGATCGTTGGTGTCTTCAACACGGCCGGATACTCCGTCGCCATCCGCGACCAAGCGTCGATCCTGGCGATTGACCTGCCGAAGCTCCTGACTGCCGGTCAAGCCGTCTATGACCTGTTCCTGCGTCATCAGATGCAGCGCAGGGTCGAACGCGCAGTGGCTGCGTCACGAGATGGACTCCTCAGCGAGGAGGAACTCAAAGGACTCGCTGAGCAGTACATGGGAGTGACGAAGGAAGCGGTGGTGAAGCTGCGCGAATCGGTCATCGTCAAGGACGGTATGTTGAAGAACCTCGAGACGTACCTCCAGACCCTCGCTGAGCGTCTGGAGGTACGTCTCGAGGTTCGGCGGAGGCTCAAGCAGCTGAGGCCAGGCAAGCCGCAGCTGAGGCGAGGAAGACTGCTGCTATGGCCAACCTCAAGGCGGCTGCCAAAGCTGCGGCTGCACCTCTGGCACCTGACACTGTCAAGGAAGAGTCCAAGCCCGAGGTCAAGTCCGAACGGTCAAGCACTGCAAGCGGTTTGCATGTCGGGACCAGCGACTACCTCGCCGACATCTACGAGAACTGCATGCGCGACGGCCAGAGTGTCAGTGCGACGACCCGTCTTCGCCGAGCCGCCATCTCCGACGTCAAGGCATTTGACGGCAGGAGCCGCGACGAGTACAAGGCTAAGGGCTTCCTCGAGTCAGCCCGGTCCGCATTTCTTCGAGATGCCATCACTCCGCAGGAGGCGTGCATTCAGTTCCCACTGTTGCTCGCCGACCGCGCGAAGACATGGTATCGGCAGCTCCCACGAGCTGTGCGGACGGACTGGCCCTCACTCCAGCGCGAGTTCGAGGAAGAGTACTGCGGTGGCTCCATCAGCCCACAGCGCCGATACTTCGACGCGCGGCGCAAGCACAATGAGGAGGCGATCGACTACCTGTACCGCCTCAATGTGCTTGCGCAGGAGGCGAAGCTCGCGTACTCGACGGGTCCGAACAGTGTGGCGCATGTGCAACACTTCATAGACACCTGTGAGGACCCGGTCTTGGCTCGCCAGCTTGGTGCCCTGCGCCTCCAACAAGAGTCTGAGCTCCGTTCGACCTTGAAGGAGATGCTGCGCGTCGACCAGCGTCTGAGGCGTGACGATCCGGCACCTGGTCGGAGCCGTGGTCGAGAGGGCCGGGACTTCCGCGACCGTGACCGCCAGCCGCAGCTGCCGATCGGCTCGAAGGCGAGGCCCATCGTCGTCGATGCGCTACACGCACTTGCCAGCACCTCAGCGGCCGACGAGGCAAGCGACAGCGACGGTGAACTCGAAGCGAGCGATGGTGAAGTGCTGGCGGACGAGCCGCACCCGAGCGTCGAAGAGACAGCACTTGACGCGCTGGTGAAGATGGTCGCAGCGCTAAGGCAAGGCAAGGACGTCAAGTCGAAGCCCCTGGTTCAAGACGCTCAAGTGCCGTGCTCGCACTGTGGCTCGACCCGTCATCGCGACCGCAACTGCTGGAGCCGCCTCACCTGCGGAGCCTGCGGTGCGAAAGGTCATCCGACCGAGCACTGCTTTCAGCGCTGCAAGGGGTGTGCGAAGGTGCACGAACGGGGAGAGTGCGAACTCGCTCGACTCGCTGACCAGATGAAGGCGTGGTATGATCCGTCAAGCCACGCCGGACTTCTGCCGCCAGCGGTCGAGAAGTGGTTAAACTAAACCGCCCGACAGCCGCGGGGCTGTTACGCGACGGGCGTGTTTCCGAAGACACCGTGCATGTGTATGCATACATGAGTAGGTCGACCACACCTGTGGAGTCTATTCGTAATACACGTATTTGCATGGTTCAACCACTTCCCAATGAGTTCCATCGGGCGAAGGTCATCCAACGCCTGGTCCTGCATCCGGGAGAGCGGCGTGGGTTCTGGAAGCACCATGTGCAGAAGAAATACCGCCAGACCATCGTCAACGCTCTGATCGACGACTGCCATGCCAGGGTCTTGCTAGACTCTGGCGCTGAGGTGTCAATACTGGACTCTGACTTTGCGCGTAAGCTCGGAGTCCCAGTAGACACCTCAGAGCAGCTCGATTGTGCTGGCGTGGGAGGTGCCGCCTATCACACGGAAGGACGAGCTCGCATCAAGCTCACCCTCGCGGGTGAGTTGGTGTACGAGTTCTCCCTCTGGGTCGGCCGGCTTGGCAACACCCAAGCGATCCTCGGTATGGACTTCATGGAGCCCGCTGGTGTCCGTCTGGACCTGGTGGAAGGTGTTGCCCAGCTGCCTGACGAGATCCGTGTGCGCTTTGAAGGCCGTCGTCCGCTCTACAGCCATCGTTCAGAGCAGCTCCGAGTCAAGGAGGAGATGACGCTCCTGAGTGGCCAGTCGAAGTACCTGAGGGTACGGGCAGAGGCGAGGAAGCGCCTGTGGATCGGCCGTGGTCAACACTGGGTGCCAACCGCCGAGCTCAACGCTCGTGGTGAGCCATGTCGACTGAAGATCACGAACGTCAGCGAGTATCCGATCTTCATCCCGTCCCAGACCGTTGTCGGCATCTGGCTTGCGCCCGGTTCAGCGCCACGGCAGTTAGGGTTCGTTTCGATCGGTTCACGTCGTTACCGTGAGTGGCGATCGCTTGTGTACGAGGCAGAAGGTGAGGAACCCCCGAAGGCACATGGATCGACCGTCGAGGTCGCTCGAGAACAAGGTTCGGAGCCTCTCGTGGCTCGCCCCTCGTACAAGCGTCCATCGGTTATCCTCCGTCGTGCTGGTGCACCTTCGGCAAGTGCGGTTAGTGTTGCCGCTCCTGCTACTGCCGACGACGCATCTCGATCCGGCCTCCGTTTGCTGATCCGACAACCAGAGCCCGAGGAAGAACGCCAAGCGTGGTTCTCGCGCGCAGCGATTGCGTTTGTGGCTGCAAAGGGGCCCGATGATGTGCCAAAGCCCTCTGCGCGCCTGGACGACACTGTCTTCGTCCATGAAGGTGGAGATCTTTCGGCTGAGGACATAGAAGGGCAGGTGGCTGTCATCCCAGAGCTGCCGAAGGGCGAGGAGATCAAGATCGAGGACATCCAGGTCGGCCTTGACGGCGACGTCAGCAGCGAAGACATCGACCGCGTCCGACAGATCATCTGGGAGCGTCGTCAGTACCTGATGGGACCAGGGAATGCGCGGCCGCCGGCTGCGAAAGGCGTCGTATGCGATATCGACGTCGGAGACGCCAAGCCTATCGCTCAACGCTGCCGACGGGTGCCACCGGAGCATGCGGAGAAGCTGTACGATCTGCTGAAGGCGCTGCTAGAGGCGGGCTTCATTCGACCGTCTACTTCGTCATGGGCCTCACCCATCGTCATCGTTCTCAAGAAGAACGGAACCGATATCAGACTCTGTATTGATTATCGGGTGGTGAACGCCCTAACGCGTCTGATGGTATATCCTATGCCAGTGGTCCACGATTTGCTCGAAGATCTCGGTGCCCTCCGTTGGTTCTGCTCGCTGGATATGGCGAGCGGGTTCTGGGTCGTCCAGATGACTGCCCGAGCTCGCGCCGTATCTGCCTTCGTCACGCCGTTCGGTCTCTTCGAATGGTTGCGCATGCCGTTTGGGCTCAAGAATGCCCCCCAGATATATCAGCGCCTATTGGACAACGCGCTCTATGGGTATCTCAAGCTGACGCCGGCGCACCTGCAAGTGCCCGAGGCGGACGTGTTTGTGGACGGTGAACCCGCTGGATCAAGCGCCCGGCCGGTGATCGGTCGCCGGTCGTACATTGACGACATCCTTTTCGGCGGCCGCACCTGGGATGACATGTGCGAGAAGTTGAAGCGGCTCATGGACGCGTGTGAAGAATGGGGCCTTTCCATCAGTCTCCCGAAGAGTCAGTTCGGTATGAGGCAGGTCGATTATCTCGGGCATCAAGTCTCAGATGCGGGGATCAAGGCCAAGCCCAAGAACCTGGAAGACCTAACGAACATCGAGTTTCCAAGAACGGTGAAGGGTATTCAGTCTTTCTTAGGATCGCTGAACTACTACCACCGCTTCATCGAACACTTCAGCGTCTACGCCGCGGCCCTCTACGAGGTCACTCAGTCGGATCTGGAGAAGGAGAAGCGGGAGCCCGGACACCTGGCGTCAGCAAAAGCGTCTTTCGAGATGCTGAAGTCGAAGCTGGTCCAGGCACCGCTGCTCAAGCACCTTGACCCGGAGAAGGAGCTCGTCGTGTCGATTTACGCGAATGGGTGGGCCATCGCCGGCTCGATCCTGCAGCTGCACGACGGTCAGCTTCTGCCGGTGAAGTTCGTCAGCCGCGTGCTCAAGCTGCACGAGATGAAGTTCCACGCGGCCGAGTTGGAGGTGCTGGCGTTGCTGCACGTGCTCTCCGGAAGTGCGTCTCTGCTGGTCGGACGTCATGTCACGGTTCTTACGCGACACTCGACACTCGCTTGGTTGTACCAGTCGAAGGGTCTGCAAGGTCGCCTTGAGAAGTGGGCCGTGTTGCTGAGTCCATCGTCACTTACCATCCGGAAGGCAGACAAGGGCGAGGCGGACCTGACAGGCTTACTCGCAGCCGCGGCGGGCCCTCGTGAGAAGCTCGACGAGATGCTGAACACGATCAAGCCCCTGAAGCGAGGCGCCGTCGAGGCACGTCATGCGCATCCGCTCCCGACGCTTGAGGCTGACCAGGAGGCGTGGGTCTTGTCGTTCGACGGCTCTGCGAAGCCCAAGAGGGCCGCCGCCAGCTGCGCCGCGATCCTGTGGAAGCTGCCAGGCTGGACTGTCGAAGCAGCGGAATCGTGGTTCGACGACGAAGGCACGGTCAACGAGGCCGAGTACCGTGGGCTCATTCGCGGGCTCGAGGTGGCTGCCAACCGCGGCATCAAGGAGCTGATCGTCTGCGGCGACTCACGTGTCGCGCTGATGCAGCTCCGAGGTGAGTTCGAATGCCGAACGCCGGGTCTCCAAGTGCTGCTCGCTGAGGCGCACGTGAACGTCGCCAAGTTTGACCGGGTGCACCTGCTGCACGTCGCACGAGACTTCAACGCGGCAGCCGACCTTCTAACTGGCCACGCCCTGCAGCGGTGTGCCGGGAAGCAACTCGCTGTCCAGGAGCACCACGATCTCCAGCGTCTGAATCGGCTCCCCGAGGTCTTCGCAGACCTCCGGGCCGAGCGACAGTCGACGGTGTTCGCGACGACGAGGGCCGCACGACAACGGGAGGACGAGCGTGCTGCAGCGCACGACGGCGACGTACTTGCTCGCGACGACGAGGTCGACTACCGCGGGAGATCAAGCGACGTCTCCGCTCGGAAGGACTCCGTGAGGAGTGAGGCTGGCAGGCGGGTCCGATGGCGTGAAGATGTGGCAAGACAGTCGGGTGATATGCGGGCGGTCGATGACGCCAACGTGGAAGGTGCAGCCGTCACGTCATCAGAAGATCGTGACCAGATATCAGGTGCAGGAGACGAGACAGGATCTGCGGATAACTCACCCACAACCGAGCCGACAGTCGCTCGTGACGAAGAAGCGGTTCCGACGGGTGAGGATGGCGACGAAGATCGGCAGGATGAAGACGACTCTGCCGCTGACGACACAGCGTACAACGCACTTCAACTGGTTCGCGCAGAGCGAATCGAGCGTGCGCAGCAAGAGGAGAGTTGGGCGGCGCGGCTACGACAGTACCTGCGCGGTGAGACCAGGAGCTTGTCAGAGGCTGAGGCGAGAGAGGCTGCAAGGTGTGCTGAGTCATTCGAGGAAGTTGACGGACTGCTCTACTACGTAGGAGCACGGAAGGCGCGTGGCGGTGTGAAGGAGATCAGCCTGCGGCTGGTCGTGCCAACGACTTTGCAGCAGGAACTGCTGCATCACTACCACCGGAGTCTCAATGGCGGCCACCAAGGCGTGACGAGGACGTTCGAGCGCGTACGTCGACACACCTTCTGGCGTGGACAGTATCAGAGTGTACGCGACTACGTCAGCGCCTGTCCAGACTGTCAGTCAGGAAAAGGAGAACCGCGTCTCAATGTCGGCTCACCGGGAAACATCGTGGCCACCAGGCCTTTTGAGGTGCTGGGGATGGATCACGTGCCATCTCTACCGAAGTCAGCACGTGGGAATACCGAGCTTTTGGTCTGGGTCGATCAGCACACGGGTTATTTGATCGTCAGTGCGAATCCATCGCGCAAGGCCGAAGAAGTGGCTGCTGCATACGAGCGTTGCGTCTATCGCAGGTTTGGAGCAAGTCGTGTCATCAGGCACGACAGAGAGCCTTCCTTCATCTCTGAAGTGTTCCGCGCCTTCAATCGCCTTGTGGGACAACGCAGCCGAGCCACGCTTGCCTATCGTCCGCAAGCCAACGGGATGACTGAGAGAATGGTCCAGACGGTGATGAGGGCGGTGCGTCTGTATGTGTCGGACCCGCCGCAACGCGACTGGGATGAATACGCTGAAAGGCTCGTGTTCGCTTTAAACACGGCCTACGACAGGACGCGCCAGGACACCCCCTTCTATCTGCTGCACGGATGGGATCCGTACTCTACGATCGAGACGAATCTGCCGCTGGAGACTGGAGAGCAAGGACACGTACAGGCGCGTAGGTGGCGTGCGCAGGTCCAGGTCAAGTACCAGCAGGTGAGAGAACACGCGAATCGACTGTTGCGTGAGGCGATGGAAGCTCGACGAGATGCGGCCAACGCGGCCGCACGTGGTGGTGCCGAAGAAATAACTGCCGGCACCCGAGTGTGGCTCTACGTTGATCAAGTCAAAGTCGGGTACGCGAGGAAGCTCGCCCACCGTTGGCACGGACCTTTCCGTGTCCTGGAGCGAGTCAACACTCACCTTGTCCGACTACAGGTCGACGGGACGGATTATCGACTTCACCCAGTCGTGCATGTCAGTCGCTTGAAGATCTGGCGTGACTTTGAGCCACGCCCAGCTATGGACCTCGAAGTCGCACCTCATCAGCGTCTCGACTTTGATGAGGCGTTGCTGCCAGAAGACTCCTTCGAGCCTGCACATGAGGACGGCGAGTATGAAATCGTAGCGATTCTCGATCACCGAGACCGCCGAGTGGCGCGTCAGGGGTGTGTGGTTCGAGAGTACCTGGTACGGTGGTTAGGATACGACGAACCGGATTGGGTGGCCGAGCAGGACATGAATGCACCAAGTCTGTTGGAGGAGTATGAAGAACAGCTACGGCGTGCACAAGGACGGTTTGCTGCTATGGAGGTGCAAGAAGAATAAGGACGCTGTCGGCAGGCGGGGGTACACGGACGCACATGTGCGCCAAAGTAGCCCGCAGGTCGACGGCAGGAGGCGACTGCCCGGATTGGCTTGGTCATTGCCCAAGTCAGCTGCCTGTGGCAGCGCCACAGTCCGCAGGGGGTGCGGACTGCAAGGGGACTTGCCGCGTGCGCCTGAAGGTCGAGATAGTTAGCGGAGGCATCATGGAGTTGGTAGCTGGGCGACCCGGTCGCCATTACAGCTGCCAACGCCTGGCTCGAGCCGGCATTTGGCCTGAAGGAGCCCGCGGGACGGGCGCTGCTGGTGGAAACACTGGTATGCGCCATATTTGTGAAATGTGACGTGTGCATGTATTAAGCAGCTCGAGTTATCCATAAACCTACTCGACTCGGCCTAATGACGGAGCTAGATCTCGGAGGAACCTGTATCAGGCCCGGCGCCGCCGCCTGCATCCGAAGAAGTCGAGTCTTTAGCTGCGTTGGGAGCGGGTGCTCCCGCCGACTCGGTCGCCGACTCCTCCGTCTTGCCTTTGGCTTCGGAATCGAAGCTTCGTCGTTGACTCGAGCCCGCTTGGCTGCTGCAGAGTTGGCAGCAGACGAAGAACGGGTCTCTGCAGGTGAGGAGGCCGTCGCAGCTTCTGCGACGGAGGCTCTCCTCTTCGAGGCCTTTGATATAACCGTCGGTGCGACAGGCACTGATCCTGGGCGGGTCGTGGGGACGGCGGACGCAGACAGCAGGGCGAAGAACTTCTCCTTCACGCGCTCGTTGCAGCCGAGTTTGTGAATCGTGCTCGCGCCCGTGGTTCAACAGGAAGCACGCGTGCGTTCGGGTTCAGCGAGGCCCATGGCTGCGGACGAGCCGGTCGCACGAAGTCCCACGTCTCGAACAGCTCCAGAATCTGTTTCTGATATTCCTCGTGTGCGAACTCGCCGAACCGAAGCGACGACACCAATGACTTCTCGATGAAGCAGAGCGGAGGTGAATCAAGCTTCCACGCGTGCGGTGGCGACTCGCGCTCACTGTTGAGGTAGTACTTGCTGGTGCGAACGTGGCCACGATCTCCGGATAGTCAACGTCCTCTGCGCCGTGATCTTGGAGGCTAGATGCCGTCGAACATGCGTCCACATTTTCGTCTGCAGTTGCCCGGCCGGAGAACGCGTCCAGCCCGCGAGCTCGAAACGCAAAGCGTCGCGATCGTCTCGGACTCGGCGGAACTACACGGACGATGGCAAGGCGGGAAGACTGCACTAATGATGGAAGTTGCGCTGCAACGGAACGACGTGTGTGTTGAGACACCTCTCGGCCACTTCCGGAAAGGGCTCCAACTGACTAATCGATTGCGACGACCAGATCAGTGGGAGGAGGCGCTGTGGTGAAGTGGCCTGAGGTTTTGAGGTGTATTCAGACTTGATGCACCTCCCTCAACATTCCGTCGACATCAAGCCCATACATCCTTCGGCAACGGCAAGATGGACGGTAGCGAGCCCCGCACGCCGAGTTCGTCACATCTACGACGTCCCCAGATGCGTACGCATGAGACGGACGTGACGGTTATATCCCAGCACCTGAGACGTGGCCCAGAGGCTGGATCGTCGTTGAGGCCCTGAGCGGTCTGATACAGTAGGAACAGATCTGAGGAGCCTGAGTAGTATCAGACTCAGTAGGTGGGTGATCAGCACCTGATTACGTAGCTGGGTGATTACCCGATGCCAGTGCAGAGACAGGGCAGGTGCGGTATAGGGTAGGCAGTCACGTAGGCATCTGACTCTCTGGGTCAGGTATTCGGTTGTTGGAAAATAAAACTCTGGAATTTGCTGCCAAGCACTCAAGCCCCTCAAGTAAGGACTTCGAGTCCAGAAGTCACAAGACCCGTCGCCGCAGGAGGCGACGCTAAAACCTCCGGGTGCGTCTCGACAAGGCGCACCTGACGACCGTATTCCGACCGAAGCGCGTGTGGCTGCTGCTGCCCACGCGTATCGAGAGACCGAAGAGCAGGGGAAGACCAGCACCAGGTGCTGTGACCGCCGGACGAGGAGCGTCCCGTCCCCCCGCGCATCCGGGCCACCAGCCAGCTTCTGGTGACGATCGGCTCTGCGCTTCCCCGTCGCACGCGGCACGTGACCAGCGATCCACGTGCTGTGCCAAGGCGACAAACCAGCGGGCTTCACGACCCCGTTGGCCAAGACCCCCCGGACTTCAAGCCTAAGTGCCTGCGGTTCACCCCGTCAGCGACTGTGACAGCGGGGTGTTAACGTCAGCAGCGACCGACCAGCCCAAAGAGTCTGTGTGGACCCGTGTGCGGCACCTGCTCCGCCCTCGCTGAGCGGCAGGTTTTGCCCCCACTCCTTCACCACACTGGTCACTCTGATATTGTCAGTTAGTAGTCGCTAGCGTATTCTGCAAACTGCAACATCGACGACCACGACATCGAAAATGGCTTCCATTGCTGACCTTACTGCCCGTGCTGCTGAAGTTCGAGCGAACACTGGCTCCAAGAAGTCGCGCGGTGCTTACCAAGCCTCCTGGACTCGGTTCATCTTATGGCTTGTTGTCATGAAACTGGAGCTAGTCTCTTCGGCGTTTCGTACCGCCGTGGATACTCAGTCGACCAGCAATCTTCAAGCTGCTGTGCGTGCGGTTATCACGACGGATATCCAACGAACTATCCCGCCCATCAACTTTGACAGCCTGCAGGCTATAAACTTCGTCGCGTGGCTCCTGTCCATCAACAAAAGTGGTGGTGGTGAGCTGAGTTACTCAGCCTACAACGGCCACCGTGCGGCTTTGTTCAATGGTGCTTGGACTCGAAGCAATGTGTGGCTCTGGGTGGAATGCGCCATAAACTGCTGCCACAAAACACCCGCCAATCATTGATACCTATTCAGGAACAATTGATGCTGATTGGCTAATCTCACTTTTTGCGCTCATAAATTGACGTCGCTCATAATCTGCTGCGGTACGTTACAAACACACCCTCCTTGCCACCAGTCTGCAACGTTGACTCGCAGAGGGCTAAGTGCAGCTCAAATGGCATTGGATCCTTGCCCATCTGGACGCGATGGGAGACTCTCGCTGTGGCCTCTGCAACAGTGCGTTTTAGCCCGTGAAAGTACTTTCACCCTGTAGTTACTGAAACAATATATATTTCGTTTGTTCCCACATGTTTTTGTCCCGTCTATCACATAATGCTTCGAATAGTGGTCTTCCGTGCGATTAGTGGCCCCGCCATAAACTGATGTCGGAAATAGCCAAATTTTCGACTTTCGAGGGCAGGTGTGGCAACTTAACTGCTTCACTAAGGGTTTGGATATCATCACGTTTTAGCCGCTTATTTCAGCTATCCGGGCATGGTTTAACTCCCAAAATCTCTACCACCCGTGCAAAATTATGGCCAAAAAGCTAAGGTAACCGATTTGCGCTCATAATTTGCTGCAGTACGTTACACACCTTTCTCTTTCTCACGTGAAACCTTATGTGTTGTTCATCGAATACTGTGACCGTCCACCACAGACACATGGAGTGGCGTGGCGTTGCCCTGCGTGTGTGATGACGATGAAAGTGATGATGGAAGTAAAGTCTATTGAGCGCATTAAATTGTACTCTAATAGCTGGGGCTCCGTGCCGTCTCATGTGCTGTTACCGTAGGTCAACCTGGCGAGAGAGCCAGGGGAGTAAGTCAGAGGGCGTGAGCCGTGGTAAGGCTGCGTGGCAGACTTGACCAGTGGAATGGTGGGTTGCCAGGGCTCCCACCATCGTGTTGTGAGCCTTGAGCTGGTCGTGCCAGTGACGGACACCGACGATGTCGGCGAGTCGTCGAGCTGTGTGGAACAGCCGTCTGAGAGCGTCGTTCTTGGGCGGCCAGTAGTCGCGTAGTTGACGGAGTATGAGGTTGCTGTCGCCAAGAACGGTGAGGCCGTGCCAGCCGTTGGCCACGCGTAGGCCTTCAACGAGCCCTCGGTAGCTCGCTTGGTGTTGCGTCGTTGTTGGCTCGGCAACCCAAGTGGCCGAGCTCCAGTGTATGCCAGGGTTGCGATCCTCATTCTAGGTTGCCACGATGAGTGCACCGACGCCTCGTGGTCCTGGGGCGCCCCCCCCCCCCCCCCCCCCCCCCCGTGGACGCGCAGAAGAGGAGCACACGTGCTGGCTCCGCGGTCGCGGCAATGTGTGCGGTCAACTCCTCAGTCGTGGTAAGGAGGGTTTTGAAGCGGCCGATGATGCTCGTTGTGTGGGATGCCCTGCGTGTGTATTTCGTCCATATGATTGAAGAGCGACCGCGTGATCCACGACACATCTAGGCGAATCCTCTTCGTCCAGCAACGTGTCCAGTTCTGGCTTTAGGCATCTACTGCGCCACATATCCGTTCTGTGGCACGTCCACGAGCTTTCCCCCGGGCTAGCGCAGTATGACTGCTTCCGAAAGCAGCTCGCCTCTTTGCTTGCCAAGGAGCCAATCAAGAGCACTCTCACTTGACTCGGGATCGATGCACGGACGTCGGCACTCGCTCCAATCGAAAAGGTGCCGCAACGTTCTCCTCCTCGGGCTCTACTGCGTGTCCATCGTCAACTTCGCCTTGTCGCTGAATTTGCAGGTACACTGAGCTCACACTCACATGTGCTATATAACATGTTAAGGAAGTCGAACAAGCCAAAACATTTCATTCCTTTAACCATCTCCGTGATGGGTTGCAAGATCGGCATGCAGCCAACAATTGGCTCCGCCTGCGCGTTGGCGGGGCTGTAGTCACTTAGGAGGCGATACTCGTTCATGCCCGGCTTCTTGACTGGTAGAGCCGGGCATGTCCATCACGCTTCATTGTTTTCAAACACCCAACCGAGGTGCACAAGCTCGTCGTTAAATTCTTTCATGAAAGCCTTCAAATGCGGAGGATAGTTGCGCGGCGCTACACCGGTACGGTTTTGCACCGTCGCGGAGCCTGATGTTGAGTGGCGGAACCCGGGCTGGTGGGTCACGGCCGAGAGACACTCGCCAGATATCGTAAAGGAATACTATCCGACGCAGGTCGCCAAATCCGATGGAAAACCGTTCTCGCAAGCCTCCACTAGCAGCCGCCCAACGGCCGCCAGCAGCTCGCTCACATCAGTGACACGAGTGCGATCATCGTCCTCAAGGGGTATTGGGTCAACATCGCCAGCCTCACGCTCAGCGAGCCGCTCCAGCTGGTTGTCGATGTTGATGCCGAGCGTAGTGAGCACGTTGAGAACGAATATCATTTCTGCCTCGGCACTCTCCAGGATTAAGCAGTGCCACGGTTTCCTAATGGTCACCGTACCAGCAGCAGTCTTGATTGTGATCCTGGCTCGAAGAGCTTCGCGACTGACTTACTTGCTGTTTCCAACAGCAGTACCCATAACAGGTTCTTGAAGAGTATATATCTGTACAGTCAGGTCTGGTTCGATCAATTGCATCGCGTGGTGACGGCTCAGATATGTCAGATCGGAGCCCGAATCTGCACAGTAGGGAACCTCGAGCTTGTCATTGAGTGTCACACATTTACTGGTACTTGGCGTACACTGGTTGATACGCTTCATTCGTTTGCTGGACCTATTCTCTTTTGTAGAAGCCTTCTTGCGAGCCTGGTCACGGCGAAGCGATATCTTCTCGCTCGCGCTTGCCTCAGTACATTCAGTCAGCCAGTGAGCACCTCCACACTTGAGACAACCATCAGCAGGGTGTGCGCGCGGCTGGTCGCTTACAGACCTGCCTTTCGTGCCGCTAGACCCATCACTGATCCAACGCGTGCATTTCGCCGCAGCCTTGCTGTCCTTGGTTTTCTTGCTCTCTTTGACAGGCTTCTTGGCAGTAAGGTTCTTGTGGGCCACCACGTCGCTATTGTCGCGACGGACTTTCTTATGCCGTTGCAATGACTTCTCGTTCTCAAGGGCCTTTTCCAGAGCAGAGCCACTTCATCCGTCAGGCCCGCACGCTTCTGAAAACGCACAGTCATCTCAACCTCTTCTCGTAAATCAATCGGTTCGATGTTGGCGATGAGAAGCTTACACTTCTCCTTCACACCGATATCACCTTCGAAGCACTCGACCAAACCATTATCCATGATAATCTCATCACACAGTTTGAAGAATTGCAATACCCTTTCGTTGACGTCCGTCTCACGAAGGTTCATGTGGAGCTCCTTGCTAAACATAGCGCGGATGTCAGGCAGTGTCGTGTTCTTAACGGTCGCAATGACCGCATCAATCTCCTGGTTGAGGCGTTCCTTAGTCAACTCATCCTTGTTCACTTTCCACCTCAGCTTACACAGGATCCTCAGCAAACCATCATCGATACTACTCTTGATAGTCTCAGTCACGTCGTCTTCTTTTTCACCAGTCGCTTGGCACCGAGCACGAATCTTCTCGAGGTATTCGCGACGATCCTTGCGATACTGAACGACAGACTCATGCGAGAACTTGGTCAGACGCGGGGCATTGATCGGAGTAAACAATGGCAGCGACGATGGCTTGTCTTCCCTATCCAACGCACCAGATCGGCGTTTCGTGCCTGACCTAGTTTCCATGTTGATATGTTGATTGGTTGTGCTAGGGACTCGAACACTAAAGTCGACTTTGTAGTGAATCCGCGGAAAGCGAAAGTTCAGAGAGCTGGCTGAGCTCCCTAAGGTTGTGCCGACGTATACTCGGCACTTCGGTGCTTGACCCCTCTACTCCCAAAATCGGGCCACCGAACCGAGAAGCTCTTTGTCGTAACTTACGACATCCGTTTGTACCTGCAGATTTGTATGTTTGAGACTATCCACATCGGGATAGGTAGATAAATTCTCAACAGGTTTTTCAGACGACGTCGTCACATTTACGGCATAATTCACGGGACCCGAGCAACGCATGTCGTAACTATCTGGGAATCAGAAAGCAGTCAACACGGATGTGCTGCACACAGTGGGCCAACTCTTCAGAATATCCGACATAGCAAGTACGCTAGATCAAGAAATCAGACACTTTGGATACCTTATCGCACACTCATCATTCGATTACAGGAAGTCACCAGAGTCGCTAGCCTTGTCATTCTTCATTTCTTCGTCAATGTCCACGAGCTGCAGTTCGCGCCTCGCACGAAGCTGGCGCTCTCGACGCGTAGCCTTGTGGGCGCCCGTCTTTTGAACTGGGCGACGCAGTACGAAGCGCTTTCCAAGGTGAGAAGGAACGCCCGCACGAAAAGTCCTCGTGCCAAATGTCAAAACGCGCCCTTGTACTCGCGTCGACTTTTGTTACACAGCCAGCATTTGGCGTCATCTACCGAGCATTTCTCGCAGAAAAAGGTAGTTACAAAGAATTTCTTCTTGTATTCGGGTCTTCGCGCAGAAGCGCGCACACCTTGTACGACCGCTGACGATGCTTTTGAATTCCAGAGACAGTGACCCACTCTTCACTTTGCTCAAGTTTATGCGAAAGAGCGAGCGAGGGCAGCTTCTGCTCGCGCTGTTCCGGCGGTGGCGCCTCCACAACACCGGTAAGGTCCACGTCCTTTAGTTGAAGTAGTTGGTGCATTAGCACTCCAAACCACGCACCGCGTTTGATTGGGTTTGCACCGTCTAGTCGTGCACCTCTGTATGAGTAATATAGGCACTCACCAGCGCAAGATCAACAAACCCACAAACCCCAGGAAGAGGCTCTTATAGTACTTGCGGAAGCGCGTTGATGTTTGTAGCGAATACGTCTGCAGCCGGAGCTCACCATGTACATCGACACCACCCATCCAGAGCTGATAATTCGTCACCGGCGCTGGACAGGAGACACTAATTCTGACGAGGCGCTTGACATGTCGTGTAATCTCAGACTTCGTCATCACAGAGCCCGTGCAAAAAAAATGAACGGGCTTTCGATCCCACCAGTGAAACGCAAGCATTGAAGGGACAGCCGGAGATCTTGAAAACGTAAATTGGCCCCTCGGAATTGGCATTGGTCGCGTCTGGCGTTTCTCCTTCACTTTTGGGTCATACCTAAGGCGATTTGTCATGATCGTACCGATCATAGTTACGCGTGAACACTGGCTGCGCGCTCCATCGATACAGGTGACATTTTGCCTTTGATGTAAATAGCTCGGAGTGCGTTGTGTCTTGCTAAGACATCGAACGCCACAAGAGAAAACGCTCAATGCTGTGAATGCCTCCGCGATGACAGGCGCAAGCAATATTTGATATACTCGTGCAGACTGATCCGATTTGATCGAGGTTCGTCGAAACCACCACGCCCGTACGGGAAAAGCTCACAAAATGCGTAGCACCAAGATTTTGGATTAAAATCAGACACGAGTGAGGTCGAGCGATAGTCGACGACATCATTCTTGTTCAAAACATGTTTAACGCCTGTTGCATCGTCGATTTGACAGAAATCGCTGATCAACGCCACCGACGTATGATCACATAACTTGTCTTGGTCTGATGTAGCAATATGAGCCGGAGTTGGAGCTTTATGTCGCCACGTAGCATCATCTAATTTCGTTGGACCGCAGCTATGATCCGTTGGCCCCTTTGCCACAAGATCGATCCAGAACAACTCGCGTGCAACCGATTTTAGAAAACTCCTCCCATCCCGGGCGCTCGCTCACAGATGAATACAAATGATTCTTCTCACGACACCATTGGAGTTGTCCTTTAAGCCGCTGAACGCTGGCGGCGTATTTCTTGAATGTCGTAGCTTTCTGCGCTGCTGTCATTGCACCCACGATCGTGACGCCTATGCTCCCTTCAGATACGACATCACGAGGAAGAAGCTGAGCTGGTGGTTTTGGGTCTGACCGGAAGTAATTGGCGTGCAACCGTACAGACGTGTGCTTCCCTCCCCGCACGATGGAGAGAAAGTGAATCGGTTGTGACAGGTTTAGCATGGCATGTTCCGTCATAGTTGTGTCCATGAATGTCTCGAGTAAACAACCGATGTAAAGCCCGTTCGAATTTTGGTGGATGAACGACTCTCTTTTTTCGCGAAGAAGCGTGGCAGGACGAGCAGACTTGGATGAGAGGAGGCCGAAGAGCGCCAGCACGTGAAAGAAGGATCCCACTCAAACTTGGGTATACATCCGACAAATCGTAGAACTTGAGCAAAGTATCAGGAAGGTTCGGTGGAGGTTTTAGACGATCGGTCATTGCTTGTCCTAGACTCTTACTCCTGGTGACGTTAATCTTCACAATGTCATTCGTTGGGTGGTAACAGCCACAAATGCAGCAAATGATTTCTTCAAGTGTACTTGTAGATAAACTACTTGTACATCGTTCGAATATTCGAGTTTTCACATCTGGTAGATTGCGAATATGGGCTTCAACAGATTCGCAAACAGCAATATCTCTGCTATGCAGATTCGCTTGGCGACGTCGCTTAGACCTTGCTAGGTCATTCATCCGATCACTCTCTCCCATGGAAGCTCGTGATGATCGTTTCCGATCACGAGAGCGCCTGTTTGCTTCGATAGCGACCATGCGGGCACAGCCTGGGCAACTTGATGGAGTCTTGTGTGTAAGTCGTGCCATGCCGTGGGAGCACTCCGCGCACACGAACGTCTGAAACACATCAGCACACATTAGTGTGCCACAAACGGATGGTTACCGACAGAGCAACACCCCAAGTGGCACAGGTAACACACTTCCAACGCACATGCCAAGCAAAAAAATGGATTTGGCATAATACTGACGCAAGGGTGCTGACCACAGAAAGTGGATTCAAATTCGGCGTCCCTTCAGGATGAACCGACACCCCACGCTTCCTCATCCACCCGAGAAGTTCGAATTTAGAAATGTGAGCGCAATCACGCCATGGAAAATTCTATAAGATAACGGAAATATCCGATTAAAGACCGGTACTGATTTGAGTCCGATAACATCTACATGGTTATTTGTTATCCGGATTATCACCTCTTATTGGTGACTTCAGTCGAGTTATTATCCGAATTATATCGTGCCTCAATTGCGAGATATTATGCTTGACTTGTATAATGTGATAAGTATCGTGAAAAGTCGGATATTTCTGTCTGCGACCCGCTACTAGTATTTAGTAGGGCGGATTGCAATGGGACATTTCCATAAAAGCTGACGCAAGTGAGCTGACGACAGAAAGTGGATTCAACTAAATGTCGCGTCGGCATAAAATCAGCACCAGCGCCTTCTCGTGCGCCGGAGACGTTCGATTTTAGAAATCTTGACGCCATATAGCAGGGAACGGTTCGAGACTAAACATAGCGACAGAAATGTGACCACGACTGACCACAATGCTCGGACGATCACTTCAAAAATATCCTACAAACCAAAACGGACTACCCTCAACTACTCGAAATGAGCTTCGCTGATGACTTGCGACGCGAACGCGATAACCAACTCCGTCGCCAGCAGAGACTCTTGACCACGTACAAGAGTGTGGCAGACATCCTGAACGCACTCAGTGACCCCGACACCGAGAAGCCCCATGCGATTGCTGTCGACATGTTCGTGGCGTTTCGCGAGCGTTTCCATGGAGGCTGGAACTTGTGGCTCGGAAGCAAGCATGCGGCCAGCGTTGGCCCAGAAGACAGAGCCATGCTGCCACGAACTAGCTTTGCGTTCAAGGCCACCCACTATTTTCGGCTGTCACTATGGACTAGTGAAGATCCAGACGATAACGAGTTGCGCGGGGATCGGGATCACGAACGCCCTGAAACCACGAATATCGCTCAGATTCCCGACGGTGCCGAAACCTTCGTTAGCCGTGTGACGGGTCTAAAGGTTTACAAGAACCAGCAGTGGCCCAACGTTTCGCAAGCGCAAGGCAACACAAGTCGTGTCGAGGAAGTGACGGTCATCGAGGATGAAGACAGCGCCATCTGTCGTGTCGATGAAGAACAATTTTCTGATCGCCCAGTATCCTCAGCGTTAGTGATACCTCAGTCGGCCTCTTTTAGTTCTAACATCCCGAGCATGATAGGGCGTCGTCAGGGAGCTTCCTCCTCGGACGGGTAGATGACAAGAAACGCGTATGTGGTGGTCGGGAACTCGCGAGCGGCTCTAAGAAGAGGATGATCTCGAAGGGTAAGAAGCAGCGCGAGAAGAAGTGATTGCGTGCAAGAAGGCGATAACCACGGCTACGAAGGTCTCTTTGCGAACGTGTGGGTTACACTATTGTGTGCATCAAACAGCAGTAGCTATTTACGCATTGTATATTCTGAATTACACTGCAGTTTCACAACACATTTGGTACTGTTTCACGTGCTTCACCCCACGCTGATGTGTGCTGCGCTTTCATTTCTCTGTGTGACGCATTGCGTATACGAGGAAATTTTGTCTTGACATCACCCGTCGGATCTAAAATGCCGTTTGGTTGGCGGCATCCGCCATGGTAAGATAACTAAGTTTGGAGTCGTGAAAGCTCGAATCAATAAAGTTGGAGAAAAGGTTGCACGAATGTCGTTCTCGACCGACTGGGTCAACATTCTCATGTAAGTATTCATTTTCGGTATATATCTTATATGACGACGAAAAGTCACGAATTCCATCTGACCTTTTTAATATCATACTATCACATTATGTAGTATACGAATAACAAGAGTATTGGTACGTTTTGGCATCATGGAGAAACTCTGGATATAAATACCAGAGAATTTCCACAGACTTTTTAGCAGAGTAAAGGTCCACTCCACGGACTCACGCACCGAACTCATCTTTCGATTGAATTCTACCATGTCGCTTTTGGTAAGATTCCCCTTGAACCCGCTTAGGATTCGATCTGATACACCGTTCGCCGGGTCCCCGTTGATGTATCGACCATCCAATACAGCGTCCTGTCTGTCGAGATATTCCACCAATCTGCTCTCACGTAACGTGGCTGCATCGTGGCGGCAACCTACCGTTGGGCCCCAAAAATGGATACACATGCCATCGGGCGTTGTCACAGTCTGATAACTGAGACAGTGCATGCACTTGTGGCCGGTGTACACAACACGCTCTTGGTGCCGTCGACAAAACCGAAAACGACGCTGAGTGGGTCCTCCTTTGCCGCAACCGCGCCGCAGTACGAGACTAGGCGCTCTTTGACGATTTCGATAGGGCAAAACAGCAGCGCGCGCCAGCGGTGGTAGAGTAGCCCAATTACATGGAGAAAAATACGGGACTAGGATGGAACCGACCGACCAAACTTCGCCGTGCTGTCATGAACTCGCTTAGGAAAAGTAAGACGATTGAGAACCGTGCACAAAGCTTCGATCCATTCACCGAGTCTCTTTACGGAGCGATGATGACGCCTGGGAGACGAAGCGCGAGGAAATGTCGCTCGATGCCTTGTCTGTCGAACCGGAAGTCGAGGTTGCAGTTCGCGTCTGCCATCTCGCTCAAGGAAAATCGAACATCAGGGATGACGGGCCGCTCAGACTGCGACGTGGCGCTTACGAGCCTCACAAGCAGTACCTGCCTGCGGTGGTGCCGCGCGACCAGGCAGGTGAAGAGCTCGTCTTCCTCGTCGTCGTCCATTACCAGAGCCACCCGCGAAATGGGCGTGTTCCCCGAAGGTCTCGAGGGGGGGGGGGGGGGGGGGGGGGGGGGGGCACGAATGAATGTTGCTTGAATCGAAAACACTAAAGTTAATTATCCCCCCATCCCGGTTCGTGAGAGAACTTTGCCTTTCTAATCAAGTCAAATTCGAGTGACATTCGAGACACATTTCTGCCGGCCACATTCAGCAAGAACCGCAGACGACAAAATAACTCCTTTTGTCGATCGCAGTAAAGCGATCCTGAGGACAGAGAATGCATTCTTCACAATCGACAAAATCTGCAGAGTGTAACCTTTATCATTTGATACACCAAACCCTACCTATATTTTTCTTGTAGGTAAAATCTGGAGGTGAAGGTGAAGAACGGGTTGCGAAATCTCTCTAATATTGGTACTGGGCCAGCTCTGCGTGATAGAGTCGATTTTCTTCTTGGTCATGCCTTCCTGGCAAGAGGAGAGTCGAAGCGACTCATCAGATTTTCTGACTTACTCTCACTAGAGTTATTCGATGAAGCACCGTAGCAGTGTCGTCCCCTCGTTGTTATCATACAAAAAGGAAAGACGAACCAGGTCGGACGAGTCAAATATGGTGTTCCGTTAAGGCTCAAGGAAGCTTTATTGTGCCCAGTCGGAGCTGTTGCATTCTATCTGTTTTGGCGCTGGCAGATTGAACACGAACCTTTCCCAGATATGAGCGAGCGGCAGCGTTGGTACAACATCCGACTGCTCAAAGGCAGCGACAGAGAGAATGATATCTCGTACACATCACAGCTTGAAGGTGCGAAAAAGAATTTTTCACGACTCTAGCGTCTGGACACATGCAAACCAAGGGTCCGGAGAGGAATTTGCTGAAGCTTAAGGAGCAGACGAAGCACATATTAGAGGTGCGGAAGATGGAACGGAGAAAAATGGAGGGATGCTATCTGACAACGCTACCGAAAAGGCATTTCGCGCACTTGCAGGATTTGGTAGCGAGACCGGTGTGTATTGGCTCCCACGCAACTCAGGGATTCCTCCAGAAGAGTTGCAACAAATCGCATTTCCCGAGGTGGAGAAATGGAAGCTATTGTGACAGCACTAGCTGTGAGGGAAATCGCTGAAAGAGCATTGTTTTGGTCTCTTTTGCAAAACAAAAAGACAATATGTCGGTTTCTCAAAATACAAGGACGTTGGCATGACATTCAACTCGTTAGCTAGCCCTCCGAGCGGATCAATTTCACTTTCTTACTGGCTTAAACGTTGTGCGTGCGGTTAATGTGTCGCTTGAGATTTTCCTCTTTGTTCTCCGCTTTCGGCTTTTGGTCGCAATTCAAGAGGACGCATCGCCCCTGGGGTGCACACTTGGTGACACTGGGGAGTTGATGCTGGAGAACGGGGACAATGTACGTGTCTGGTTCCATAGACTCATCCTGTGGGCATAAATAAGCGTGCACTCGAATGTCAGTTTTCTCGTACGCCGCTTCCGCATGAATCATATCTCCACGAAATAGCAGCATGTCCCCCGCATCAAGGGTTATTGTCATGATATCGTCTCTGTCGCGACCACCCGTGCAAAACGAGCTTGGTTTCGAGTTCAATTGCAAGTAGCGGTGTAGCCGGAACTTGGGAACTTGGTTGAAGTCTAACGTGAGAATACGCTTTGAGCCATCTGGACCCCACAGGTTGTAGTCGGTGTGCCCCCCCCCCCCCCCCCCCCCCCCCCCCCCCCCCCCCCCCCCGTGGTAGCGACTACATTAGCACCCAGTTCTTCGCGACGTGGTTAGGATAGAACCAGCACCACTTTTCTTTGAGCACATGATTGAGGTCATCGACTACGTGCTCGGGAAGAGAGCGCATAAGACGCTTCTTGTCCATCTCAAGCACAGTTCGGCCAGGCTCGGCCGCGGCCTCTTCGAGGTCAGTCCTCATATGGACGAAGATATCTCCCTACTCGTCCCGTTCATTCGAGAGCGCCATGATGCCGGCTTCGGTCCCGGGAGAGATTGTGTCCTGGATGATCGCGTAGCCTTCTCGAAGCTCTCTTTCCGTTTTCAAATCGAAAGTGGCAGCGTCGGTTTAGAAGAAGAGAACGACACGTCGTATTCTACAATATTTTGACGTGACCGTTGGTGTTGCCGCGTCGGTTTTATATATTTTTTTACATTTGCGTCGGTTTATGATGGATTCCCGACGGAGTCTTTTTTTTGCGTAGCAAAAGCGACGTCGGGATAAAGAAGACCCAGGCTGAACCTGGCTATTGCTGGCAGTGGAAGCCGACGACTCTCAAGCAGACAGAAAGTCTGCTGCCTCTAAGTATTCGGAGGAGATGCGAGCCGGACGGAGGCGTTGACGTTTGAAATTGTTGGTTCAATTTCTAATTCCTTTTAAAGATATCAACCTGGTTGATCATGCCAGTAGTCATATGCTTGTCTCAAAGATTAAGCCATGCATGTCTAAGTATAAATAACTTTATACTGAGAAACTGCGAGTGGCTGATTATATCAGTTATAGTCTTCTCGATAGTACTACTTGGATAACCGTAGTAACTCTAGAGCTAATACATGCATAAATACCCAACTGCTTGTCGGACGGGTGAGCATTTATTAGATTGAAACCAATGCAGCCTTTGGGCTGGTGTTGTGTTGAGTCATAATAACTGTGCGGACGACTTGAAGCGCTGGAGCGAAACTGCCAGTGGCGTCGGCTGCACCAAGGACAAGGATGTGTGCGCCGGTGGGATTGTCCCCCCGCCACGACAAGGCAAGGTCACAGTCTCTGGTGCTGAGCACCGGCAGATCCTACGCCCCAAGGAAGCCGCAGCCGTCTCATCAGCTGCGCGCAAGTACTCCGAGCCCCTGCGTGTTAAGTAGGTGTGTTCCTCGGCCCGGTACGACCCCCGGCCCAACTCTGCGAGACGGTCTCCTCGCAGAGCTCAGCTGGCCGACCCCAGAGGCTTCACGACCCTCTGGTTCTTCCCTTCCTCCGACTTCGGTGTCAGAGCGCCCTCAGTTCACCCCCACAGGGACTTTCCTTTCGTGGGGCGCAACGTCTGTTGGTAGCTCGCTAGCACCAAGAACCCAAGGTCTGTTGGCAAGTAGCCCGCTGTCACAAGCAGTCGCTGTGTAGTTATTTTGCGGACCCACTCTACCACACTTCCTTGGTCCAATAACCCGAAAATGCATCAAGTAGAAGTAGCACAGGTTCGCTCTCCGGCGTGCGCTCGCCAAAATGGAACTCCAACCATGCGATAGCAAGATCGGCGTTCCACTACGCGGTTGGGTTTCCATACACTTGTGTCTCGCTGGTGGTCTGAATGACCTGAATGGACTTCCACAGATCCACGCCAAATCCACGTCGAAGTCGCAAGTTCTGCTCGTGGACTTCAGGCACCTTGGAGTTCTGAGTCTTGAACTCGAGGAACAGGGGGTATGCGTTGCCGTCGCTGTCGGCTAAAAGCATTGATGTCGCTCGCTGCTTCTCGCATTTGCCGCATTTGACCCACACGATCTGATCTGCACGCCGCGAGTCGAGATCGTGCGCTCCTGGAGCACTTCAAAGTAGATGGCTGTCTGATCAGCGTTGTAGACCCTGCTGACCTTGTACTCGTCCACCCACTGACGCACCTCTCGGGCAAATGCGTTTCCAAAGGCGTCATCAAAGTCGGGTTTGGATTGTCCAGTGCGATTTTGAGCCCGAAAAGACAGCCGATGACGCCTTAAAAAACGAGCCCTTCCAGGTGTTGCAAGCTCGAAACTGGCCGTTGAGTAGGCTGTCAGTCTCTGCGACATCCAACGCCTTCAGCCTGAGCATTCTGGACGAGATTGGAATGCCCTCGACACGCAGGCTGTTAATCCATCCGACGATTTCTCGCTCTGCCGCAAACGTGAGAGTGGTTCTGTCGCCAACGTCGCGTGTACGCGTCTGCCGCGCGGTCCTCGAATTGCTTGCCAGGCTGATGTGCGTGCGCTGCTGCTTCCACTGAGAAATGAGCGCTCGGACTAGGTGCCGTGGGCGGTTGTTGAGAAAGCAGGTGGCTATAGTATCGATAGAGCCACCCGCATCATATGAAATCGGCATGCGCTCGAAGGTTTTGGCTTTGCGTGCTTGCCCTTTACGATGATCCCCCCCCCCCCCGCGCGCGCGCCATTTTCGAGCAGCTGGGCGGGGAATTGCGGTCAAGATCACCTCTGTCATAATAATGGGATACTATTTGTGTAATATTTCCAAAACATCTTCCTTGGCTACATCTACCATAGTAGAGGCGCGTATATTAAGAGATCGCATCAATTAGGAGATCTTCTACAGAGTACTTTGTAAAACCTCGCAGATCTGCCTGGGACCGGCGCTTTTTCGGGCACAAGTGGTGACAATATTCATCATGATTTCGGCGAAGGCTCCAGCCGCCGAGCCTGGAAATGTCAAGTACAGCGTCAGTGAAAATCAAGTCTGAACAGTGGTTGTGATCACTGTTGTAACGGTCCACGACCACTCACAGCACTTGCGCTTGAGGAAGCGTGAGCAGCCGCTCCGAGTCGAACCCTGTCGACGAGCGCCAAAGACTTGGCAAAAGGCGAACTGATAGTATTCAGATTATTCCCCTCGGGAATAATCCTCCCTATACCTGATATCCCTGGTATCTAATACCCACGAATATCACCTACTGAATCTAATGAAAGAGAGTCACTACTTAGGGTAACTTGTCCCTAAGCCTAAGTGGACCACACATGTTATGTACCTACACATCCTAACCTACTTGTGTAACCTTGTACCCCGTTACAACTGTCATCAGAAGTAGTTCAAGAACCGGGTATTTGACAGTGGTTACGATCACTGTCATTTCAAGTAGCGCTCCGGCGATCGGCCGAAAAATTAGTTCTTTATATTCTAGTGCAGCCTACTGCAGTACATATTCTAGGACAGAAACCGCTAGGATAGGGGCCTCCTTTGAATAGTGACATTATCATCGGTAGTGACCAGTTGGTTACAACCGGAAGGGTTGCTAGTGACATCGCGACCCTTCACTAAATATCTCAAGGAGGGGCCCCCTAGGCGACTTTTCAGGAAATTACAGAGTAAAAACTGATACGTAAAAAAACTGCCCAATTTACCAAGTCAAGCTCAAGTGAATCGATAGACATCTATCTCTTCAGCTCAGGGAAGTCGGCCAGCTTCAACAAGTCCGGTCTGAGGTGAGGGGATATCCAAGTGTGAGAAGGGCGCTTCGTTCAGTCCAACTCCGCTGGTTGTGATCACTGTCACCCAGTCAAGACCATGTTTGTATCGGAAAGCTCCCGTTTGCGATCATTGTCAATCACCTAGAGTACATGGGTACTGCAGTGTTGAGTGACTGGTACTGAAGATCGTTGCTTCTGCGATTGCTTGCCCGTTGCCTGTGTGAGGCGGTGATACGTGGTGGCTTCCAAGCCCTAACTATTGCTTCAAAGAGTTCTGAGAGTCACAAGTCCGGTTTAGAACAAGTCCAAGCAAGTTCCCTAAAGTTTGCGAAGGCGGTGGGAAGTGTCAAGTCGAGCACATACGCCTGTAAGCTGCGAATTTTGACCCTACTACACGTCACTTTCATGATAGGTTGAAAAACAGGATAATATCACGGTATGTTATCCAATCAAGCAAAGCAATGGTCTGGGCCGTCGTTTTCTCGCAACTATTACTTCGAAACTACGTCGTAGCCGCAATCATCTACCCAACAAGCCCATTGCATGGGAGTCCTAATCAGCCAATACTAACCCCAACAATTGCTGCAATTGTTGGTGAGGAAGACCAGCTGAACTGAACAATAGTGGTACTGAGCGTAGCACGTTGCGCGATTTTCGCGTGATGTGTTTCCCGCAGGAAGAGCGACGAAGGCACAGGGCGTGTTGTGAATGGAGGGTGATTGTGAGGGAACAATACAGCCCGTGATTCGTGCATTGTGAGCCCTCGCGTGGGGAGGAAGAGAGAGACCTGCTACATTGGGCATGGAGGAAACCACCCCGCCCGGCAAGCTGTGCGCTAACGAGTGCAAAGTTGGCCGATGCAAGACGTGCGGGAAATGTCCACGGTGTGGTTGCAACCACAATGGGATTACCCCGACACGAGAGGTCAAGCGAAAGCGTGGTCAGCGCGGAAAATCGAAAGCAGGAGGGCGTCGACGTGCAAAGAAGATAATCAAATAGGGGCAGTACGCCGAGTCTCCTCTCAGCCCACACCCGCCTTCGCGACTGGACAAGGATACTGCCTTCGTCTTGCATTCGTTGTTTGTCACTCCGAAACCGCAGTGGTTGATCGTGCTCCCGTGGTGTGTGCAACTATAGCAGATCTACTGCGTGCTTTTGGGTTGTCCAAAGAAGTCCATTTTGCGTATGATCACGCTCCAACCCTCCAAATGCGCCGAGATCTAGTTACGTGGCAGCAAGATCAGGATGCAAATGTGCGTACAATGAAGAAACTCGTGTGCGAGATCGTTCAAAGGGTACGCTTGATCGTTTGTGCCAACAGCACAGATGCCAGTGACATCCTGGCAGATACAATTTTGCGACCAACAAACGAAGAAACACCAGTAAATGATCCAGATCTTGCTCACTCTATCGCCGAATACTACGTGCAAGCTAAGAAGGGCTCAACCGAGAAGAAGGTGCTCGGGGCTTGTCTGGGCAAGTACTCGCGCACGATGCTAAACCATATCAGGGAAGCCGTGCCAGGTTTTAGTCTAGCTTCGAATACTTTCAAAATTGCTCGGCAGGACCTCGAAGCACTGAGAAATGGCGATGCGCTGGAAAAAACCAAGAGAAGCATCCAGCGATACAGTGACGATGTGCTTCAGCGTGCCGTTGACTTTACTCTGTCTGGCGCAAACGTAGCTTTCTTATCTCGGGGCACTTAACGCCTGAAGTTGGATGGGAAGTGGCACAATCTGCCTGCAATTGTACGGAAGCGAACGCAGACTCGCATCTACGAGGGTTATGTGGCCTCGGTGAAGACGTCAGAAGTTCAAACCATGCTCTCTCGATCGAGTTTCTGTCGCATTGTCTCTGCCATTACCAGTGGCGGTGCTCAGCTGCGTCGGGCTGTGAATTACGTAGTGGGATTTCTCGTTAACGATCCTGTCACTCAACTTCGCAGAATCATCACTAGGGCCAACTTCTCCGTACAGGAAGGTGAAGAGTTCCTCGCTGATCTGGAGACGATATCTGCTTACTACGGGTTGATCACCGCGCTAGGGACAGCCGTTTGTGTGTCATTCATCACATTGAGAATGGGCTCGACTCAAACTTTGACGGAGCTTGTGAACGGACTGTGTGAGATGATTGCAAGAAGTTTTTTGCTTTCTTCGAGCGATTAAAGATCAAGATTGCGGGAGTAGGTATGCCAGACTCTGCTGTCAAAATTGTCGGCGATTGCAGTGTAAAAGCGAAGCTCTTTCTCGCCCATCGACTACGAGTGCTAAACCAGCAGGATACAATTGGGGAGATAGCGAGCAGTATGAAGGCGAGGTGTGTGGCGAACCGACGTTCAGAGGAGGCGGTCGTCATTTTCGACTATACGATGAAGCTTGAGCCACTTTACTTCCGTGAGAAGACTGTCGAGCACTACGGGAAACGAGGTATGAATTGGCACGGAGCGTTGATACAGTTTTGGGAGCATCACGTCGATGAGAACGGTTCTTCGATTGCGATCGAACAGAAACTATATTATGATCATGTATCGAGCGGAAACAACAAACAAGACCGCGAGGCCGTTCTCTCAATGCTCGAGGCTGTTATAATTCGGCTGCGAAAGGATCTACCGCACATCACTAAGATTGTGCTTCAGTCAAACAACACACCATGCTACCAAAACATGCTGCTGCCTCTCGTGCTGCCTCACCTTTCATGGTTCCATCGGATTTAAATTATACGTTTTATCCACACAGAGACGCAAGACGGGAAGAGCATGCTCGATGTCCATTTTGCACGTGCTATGCATCATCTTGTCGAGTGGGTCAAAGAGGGATAAATGCGTCACCCCAACTCAGGCGGTCATTTGTCTGAATTCACATGGAGGCATGCCAAATACAGTGGTCGAACTCGTCGAGCACGATCGGGAACGCCTGAAGTCCACTGTGGATTGTGCGCAACAAATGGAAAAGGAGCTAAAGAAGCATGTGTCTCGTGCAAACGGCATCATGTTTGCATTTCAAAACAAGGATTGGAGGGAAACCAAACCCAGCTCATCAACTCAATGCCCAGCGTTCACGCTTCAAATATTCGAGTACTCACGTATCGGCGATTGCGTGAGAGTGAGTTGCTCATGTGAACAGGGCACATGTGTCGTGGGTGTTGCAGTAGTTCGTGAGATTGACACCAATGCTGACAGTCCCAGTTTGGGTGGGGATGAGCCTGATTGAAATGGATTGGAAGAAACAATCGAGTTTGTGCAGGACGAACATAATTGCACTGAAGGTACAGGTTTAGGTGCGCGCGATAATGATATCAACGGAGAAGATGTCTGGCTAGAAGATGCTGCCGAAAGTCTCAAAGTTGATGCCTGCGACAGCACTTCACGTACGCGAAGTGAAGAATATGAGAGTGATGAATTGGAGGAAAGCACCGAGATATCAGGTGATGACGAAATTTGCGATGAAGATGGAGATCATGATCCCACGGAGAAAGACGCAGGGGTTGATACTTTTGAGATAGGGGCTGTTACTGGTGCCGTAACGGGAGTCGTAGTTGTGACTCAGGGTCAGCTACGACGACGTCAATATCGCCGACCCGGACACCCAAGGGTTGAGACACAGTCAACGACGGGCATAGTATCACACGATGCAGTGGCACAAGCAGTTCGATTCACACTGTCTATGCACATCAGCGGGAATTTGTTTGTACAGGACGTGTCAGGACAGTATAGGGTTCGTTTTTTGGCAGAAGACTTTTTCCCGACAAATATGGCATTTCCTGTGGGTACTCTTCATAAAATACGATTGGAATACATCCGATTCAGATGACTGGAAATACAGCAACATATCCGTTGATAACTGGAGACACATGGTATTTTTTAACGATACCAACCCACTAGATAACATGGAACTTTCGTATAGCGCTCTCTGCTGCTTCAGGAAGGATGTGCGGTTTTCCTGTGGAGGGAAAACGCTCGTGGGTATGGCGTTTTGTGTCGACTCGCCGTGTAGGCTCAATCAAACAACAGAAAAAATAGTGTATGAGGCGTATAGTGTATAGGCCTCTCTGGGCACGCTATCTGACTCATTTCTGTCAACAACATAAAACAATAGCCGCGTTGAGTAACAAGCGTGTTCGGGCTCTGGGGGGCTCGGTCACGAGCGGTCGGCCTCTGGGCACGGGACGCGGCGCCCAAGCTCCATGCGTGCGAGGTGGCAGGGGTGCTGTGCTGTGGAACAACCGGTACTTACATGCATTCGTCGTTTCACACCACATTTGTGTGGTAGATTGTGGTTACAATCTGTAACCCTGATTTGCCTGGTACCTACAGGGTTGGTTTCGTGAAATATGAGGATCCATTTGAATCGGCTCGGCCTGTTGTCTTGTTGATTGCGAAAGGGTTAAAAAAATTCTAAGCCGGGAGAGTTACTGTACCATAGACGATTTCAGAACCTGTTGAACCAAATGCTCAATTACCGTAAAGTACGAGTTATTGTACTCCGCAGAATTGATGCCCCCAAGAAGTTTCTGGCTATGTTTTTGTGAATCTCGAGAAAAATATGGGCGATAGCTCGTTATGGGGTAGAATCGCGCCTCTAGATTTGACTTTTGGCATCAGAATTTGATGAAACGCGACGGTTGTTGCGATACAACCGTTTTCTGAGCGCACCTCGCAGACACCATTTCTTCGGGAAAAGGGCTAACGATTTTAGGCTCCGTGATTGGCCCATTCGCCAGTTACATTCGGCAGGCGAGAGAAAGTACCGAGACCGCTCCCTTTCTCGTCGTGGGAAAAAATATTTCATCGAACCAGGGCCATTAAACAATATTCATGAATATTATATAATGCAGGTTTTAGTCAGTCTTTGCGTTCTTCGCGATCGCTACAAACTCGTCCTCTTTCGCTTGGGTGTGGCGAGACACTTTTGGTCACGAGTCGTTGTGCCGCTCGAGACCGGCAAGGACACGCTCGACCAACTCTGCAGCGTTCTTCGGTGGGTTCCGTGCGATCTCGCCCTTCACGAGCCCCAGATCAGCTCGATGGGCTGGAGTGTCGGGTGGTAGGGGGCGTGTAATACAATAGGTGGCCGTACTTGGTTGCGATGACGGTCGCCATGTAGAGTGGTGTCGGCTTGTTAAGGGCCACCAGCTCCACCAGCACGGCTTTTGTTGCCCGCGGTGAGAATACAAGCCCCGGGTTGACGTTCCCGAATGACTCGTCCAGAAACGCCTCTTGGCGTCGAACCCCGAGTGTCGGGGCGGCTGGACTCTGGACTACGATCCGATTCGCGAGCTTTTTCGCGAGGTACGCGTTCCGGAACTTCACGTTGCCATCCGAATCGGCGTACATGTGCCGCATCTCTCCTCAAAGATGGTGATATCCGAGGTCGCGGAGCAGACGCGTCATCGTATCGACCAGCAGCTCAACGTCGTGCAGCTCCGCGACCTCGTTATAAATGCGCATGGCGGTAGTGAGCAATCCCCGTTGATTTTGCGCTACGATAAAGTCGTGAATCGACGGCGCGATCTCCAGTTCATCGAACTTCCGCGTGCGTCCGCGGGTTGACGGTTTTCGCTGCAGAGTATAGAATATTGGAGTTAACAGACATCTCTCAGTCACAAACCAAAATTGGCATGTTCACCTCAAATGGAGCCTCCGCGTTCGCTCTGTGCTGTTTCATGACGCACCAGACAGTTGCGGGGTCAAAGTCGAGGCTCTCCGCTACCAATTCTTTCCTGTGCCGGCCTTTGAATCGGCCTTCCCGCTTCGCCCGAGTAAAAAAGGCATGGGACTTCACCATCATCTGCTTCTCCGCAGGGGAACATTCGTGCCGTTGTTTTGCCATTTTTGTTGGAATGAGAGATCGGGCAGATGCCGTTGATACACCAAAAGAAGGTCCTTGCCCAGGACCACCCAACGCTGGTCTCCGCGGTTCAAACCGCTTCAAACTCGAACCACGGTTAATATTTAAGTCTTGGTGCCTGCTGTTTCGGAGGCATCAATTCTGCGGAGTACAATAGTTGTCGCACCCAGTTAATTGTCGTACGCCTTCTCACCCAATCAGAGTCGAGTACCGTTTCGCACGTGTTAGTTCTCATACCGCGAAAGTTTTGCTCCTCTGGAGTCAGTTCGAGAATGCGAAGGAAAAGTGTTAAGGGGAAGCCGCGCTAATCGTTTCACTGCCATGTTTCTCGCGGACGCCGACGGCGTCATGTAGAACCCCTTCGTCGTTCTCAAGGCTCAACACTCCCGCACCCCGACTTCCAGCTGGAGAACGACCGGCTGCGTTACGGCTTCGGCAAGCGCGCCTGGGCGGCCGTCCAGAGAGCGACGGAGGGACTCAATCTACAGGTCTATGGTAACCCAAAGGGCTGGTGGAATGAAGACTTCTCTGTTGCGGTTTTGGACTTTTACTTCGGCCACATAGTCGCGACCGACCAACCCTTGACCTTCTCGGTCCAATGGACACCCATTGGACCGAGAAGGCCAAGGCTTTCGCTGTAAGCAAGGCGGTGCTGCTAGAGATAGTGCCGCCGCGCTTTACTTTCTGCTGCCAGCCGGCAGATGTTGCATGGAATAAGCCGCTCAAGGATCGTCTGAGACGCCAGTGGTACGACCACATGCGCGCCGACATGGTTACACTACAGCGCGTCACGCCGCCAGACAAAGCGACCGTCATGGCGTGGCACGACACCGCGTGGAAGAGTCTTTCTCCAAGGACGATTCGGAATGGATTCGTCAAGTGCGGTCTTGTACCCGCTGAAATGCCGGTGTCCGGAGTGGGAAGTCAAGAAGATGTAGTGACGGTGGTGGATCCAGTCCTCTTGGCGGATCTGTAGCGTGCTGGTGCTGTGCAAGATCATGGGGTGGGGGAGGAGAGTGATATTGATGCCAACGATGCCGACAGTGACGTCAGTGATGTCGAGGACAAAGACGAAGCTTTAAACGACCTCATTTGCAATGAGACGATGCCAGAGCACGACGTCGTTGTCGATATTGGTGTGCGCGCTGATGACGACAGTGACCTTGACATGTTGGTTGAGTTGTGACACTGGAGAACATAATATAACATTTATTGTGGAATTTGTTCAGAATGGCCAAATGATATGTATAAACTACTAGATATAGCCCCTAATAACAAATCAAACCCAGATTTAAATTGGATAACAGGATGCCGACCCTTCATAACGGGAAAAGACCCCGATATGAGCGTCTTTTTCTTCCGGACCAGTCATTCTCACTCAACGACAGGTTGCCAACAAGGCCTGCTTGTCTGCGGAATGCCGCCTCCTTGCGAGGCATTCAAGAATTTGTCAGCAGCCCAATGCACATCACGTCGGTACCGTACGCATAGAGGAGCGTGATCGCCCGCCACCTCAGGTCGGCGGAGAACATCGCGGACTGTATATATCCTGACCTCCAGTCAACACAACCGCACCAAACGAGAGTTAACCTCGGTTAACCCGCTTTTCACCCAAAACGGGTTTTTCTCACACCCTGTTTTAGTCATTGTGTCTGCCCAGTATTTCTTGGCTTCAGAGGGCGGCAAACATCTTGGTTTCGACAATACCTTTTCGTTCGTAATTTTCGTTTTGGGGTTTCCTCTTGGACGTGAGGGAAAGGAACATCAATGCGACCAATGACTGGTGGTTTACGGTATTTGCAAGCGCCCTCTGACAACGGGATCCACAGTACAGCACCCCTGTCCATTTTGACGAGCGAGAAGAGAGGAAGGAACCCGTCGCCCCCCCCCCCCCCCCCCCCCCCCCCCGCCCAGGCCACGATGTGCGTGCTCTCGCGGCCCCTCGCGCCCGCCGCGCGCGCCTGACGCCGTGCCGCGTAGGTCCGGCAAGGTCACGTTCAAAGTCACGCTCACGTCGGACCCGAAGCTGCCCTACCGCGTGTGAGCTGCGTCCGCGCCGAGACCGTTTCGCTCGCTCGCGACTGACGCGCTCCTCTCTCTCTCTTTTGCCCCCAGCGTGAACGTGCCGGAGCAGGCGCCGTTCACCGCCGTGCTCAAGTACGTCGCGGAGGAGGTAGGACGCGCGCGTCGCTCGAGCGCGCGCAGCAGCAGAAGGCTCACGCCCGTTTGTGTCGGCAGTTCCACGTGCCAGCGGCGACGAGCGCCATCATCACCAACGGTACGTCGCTCCGTGGAGCGCGCGCGTTTTCGCTTCGACTGACGCTCGGCGCGGTAGATGGCATCGGCATCAACCCTTCGCAGAGCGCGGGCAACGTCTTCCTGAAGCACGGCTCGGAGCTGCGGCTGATCCCGCGCGACCGCGTCGGCGGCCGTGCGCTGCTCCTGTAAGCGCCCTTGCGTCGTGAACGACGACGTAGTATCTGTTGCTAGAATTCTCGGTGGCGGTCGTGGGTCGCCTCGAGAGGAACAAGACGGTGAATACAACGAGTCTGTACGAGTTGGGTCTTTCTATTCAAGCCGCTGGTAGAGAGGCCACGAGAGTCGTGGTGTCAATCGCAAGCGGCGCAAGGTCTCCCGTCGACGGCTCTAAGAGGGGAGACGCAGCGGCGCGGCTCGCTCAGAGGCCCTTGTTGTAGAACACGTGCGTGATCGGCGGCTGGATCGGGTCGTGCTGCTTGAACGTGCGCTGGCGCACGACCTCCTGGAGCTCGGGCTCGAGCGACTCGACCGCGAGCGAGCTCTTTTGCGGGAACACGGCGCACGCGAGCGGCGTCGAGAAGCTCAGGCAGAGACCCGTGAGCAGCACGGTGATCGGCGCCTTGAGCACCGGGTTCTTGCGCAGCAAGTCGCCCTTCTCGAGCTTGTTCATGACGAGCGGCGGGATGACCATGCCCGGCACGGCCATGAGGATGCGCGACGGCACGACCTGCACGACGGCCTGCACGGCCGCCTTCTTGCTCTTGCCGACGACCTCGCCGTCCTCGGTCTCGACGTTGATGCCGTTGATGAGTTCGCGCTGGCGCATGAGCGGGATGTTGACCCAGTTGGCCGCGGCCACGGCCACGAGCGGCACGAGGCGGCCGACGATGCCGTTGCTCAGGTGCGGGCGCTTGGCGACCCACTTGTTGAGGCCCACGGCCGTGGCGACCGAGGCCGTCGAGGCGGCCGCGTACGCCTGGAGCAACTGGTCCGTCGACACGCCCGTGCTCGCGTTGCGGTTCGTGTAGTTGACGATCGAGTTGAACGTTTGGTTCATGAACTATGGCAAGGCAGACAAGACCGCGTGTGGCGAGTGAGTGTGAGTGCTCGTGGGCCAGTAGCGGCGGCAGCAGCAGCGGCGTCGCACCTGCCAGAAGATGACGGCGGGCGTGGAGCGGTAGAAGGTCATCATGCAGCCCGTGATGAGCATGTTGCCGGGCACCTGGAAGGACATGCGGCCGAGGATGAAGTTCTTCTCGCCCGTGTCCGGGTGGAAGGCGCTGTCCACGAGCTGCTTGGCGCGCCAGATCTCGTCGTCGCTGATGGTCGGCAGGCGCCCGGCCTTGTAGTCGGCCACTTTCTGCTTGGCGGCGTCGAGCTCGGCATCGCTCGCGAGCACGTTGAGCGGGTTCGTGGTCACGAAGAAGTGGCGCGCGCGGCCCTCGAAGGTCGACTGGTCCCAGCGCGGCGCGTCGAGGTTGAGCAGCGGCATGGTCGGGAGGCGAGTGGCGGCCGAGCGGAGAGCTGCTCGCCGCTTCACGTCGGACGCGATTGCCCAATCGATCGGAATAGATACGCTGCAGCGGATTCGACAGGGTATTCGATTTCATTGTGGTTACAGAGGCCAATAAAGCATTTTTCATACTGTGAAAGGATGCAAAGTATCAACTATAAAAGGCCGCACAGTACTACCCACCCGTTGACTGTGAAGTGACCCACTTGAACACGGCGTTCCGTGTGACGAGGTGCCGAGTGTCAGGCCGTGATGACGCGCACGCCGAGCTTGGAGACCTCGTGGATGGCCTTGTCGCCCGGCTGCGTGATGAACATCATGTTGATGGGCACGTCGTGCTCCTCGGAGAGCCACTTGACCACCGCGGGCTCGAAGACGCCGTGCACGCAGACAAAGTCGATGCGCAGCTTGGGGTACACGCAGTCGAAGAGCGCGACCATGTTCTCGAACTGCCGCAGCGTCGACTCGCCGCTCTCCCCGCCGTCCGCGTCCGCGTCGTTCGAGACGTGCACGATGCGCAGGTTGTGTGTCTGCTCGTTCTTGCGGACGTAGAGGATGGCCTTGTTGAGCGTCGTGAGGTTCGGGTACTTGCAGAAGAAGACGATCGGCGTCCGGTTGATGCCCAGCAGCGTCTGTGCGATCGTGCGGCCGCCGCGCGCACCAGTGTGGATCTTGTCGCCTGGCAGGTTCACGCTGTCGAGATCTTCGTAGACGTGGCTCATGGGAGATTCCTGCTTGGTCTTCTCTGTCGACGGATGAGACGGTGCAACGGCCTTCAGGACTGTGAGGATGAACTTGAGAATGGGCACGCGCTCGAGCATGCCCATCATGATCGACACAAACACGATCAGGTACATGGCAAAGTACATGAGCACCTTCGGATCGCCCATGATGTTCGCGAAGATGGCGATGACGACGAATGAGAAGCCGAAGATGCAGCTCCACCACGGTGCGTTGATGTCGCGCGGCATCTCCGCTCGCTTCATCTTCAGCACCATGCAGCCGAACGAGAACAGCGCCATGAGGCCGAGGAACGCGTACGTGTAGACACCGCCGATGCTCGAGGTGTCGGCATCGAGGATGAGCACCAGACTTGCGCCAACGGCGAAGAAGATGAAGATGATCCAGTGGTTCGTCTTGCGCCACTGGTTTTGGGCCATGAGGAAAGCCGGTAGCACGCGATCACAAGCGAGACGGCGCACGAGACCATTGATACCGACGTAGGAAGTGAGCACGCTGCCGCTGAGCGTGATAAAGGCGTCGACGGCGACCCAGACCTTGAGCCAGCGGCCGGACGCGGCCTCGCCCATCTCTGCGATGACGAAGTCCCTGGATGAGTAGATCTTGCTCATTGGCATGACACCAAGTGCGAGTAAGACGAGCGCCAAGTTGTAGAATGCGATGAAGCCCCACATGTTGCGGAGCGTCTTGCGGAACACGCCGGGTTTTTGCTCTTCGACGAACTGTGCCGAAGTCTCGAAGCCCGTGATACCGAGCATCGCTGAGCCAAAGCCCAGAAAGATGGCGACGAATGCATTCGAGTTAATTTCGTCCCCGACGAACATGACCCGGGGGAGTGGCGACTTCATGTTTTCACGAAAGATCTCGGTATTCTGGACGGCGTGAATAAAGCATACAACGACGAGCACGGTAAGAACGATCACGTGGTGCGTGAAGATGACGAGCGCGACTCGTGAACTCTCGGTGATACCGAAAAAGTTGAGGACGGCAAAAACAAAGAGCAGGCCAATCGAGGTTCCTACGATGTGGACGCCGTCGACGACGCTGCCCAAGTAGTTGGCCGCTGAGACGCACGACGTGACGCCCGTCGCCAGGTACGAGATGATACCGAGTGCAGCACCGAAAGCAGCGACACGCTTGGAGGTCGTGTTGAGCAGCACGTTATACGACCCGCCGTTGAGTGGGATGGCCGTCACGACTTCCTCATAGATGAAGCGGAAGAAATAGAGCACTGTCGCGACGAGCACGAGGGGGATCGGAGCGAGCTTGCCGGATTTTCCAGCTACGATACCGGCTGAGTAGAGAACGCTACCCAAGATATCGTTGCCGGAGATGGCAGTCGAAGGCCATTCGCCCAGCTGGTGGCGTTTCACCGCCAACGTCTCGCGCATGAAGCTGAGCTCTTCAGGCGGTACATGGACGTCGTTGAACGACCCTGGATCGGGGTGAGTCCAGATCGGACCGCCGGGCTCCGTGGTGACAGGCACGACAACGTTGATCGAGCGATGGCGAATGTCGGGTAGTTGAGTGCGAAGCTCGGGCATGGCGTCGAAGGAAACGGACTGCTTGGGCTTGGTCGGCGAAATTCGGAATGACAAAACTGACGAAGCAGGAGCGAGTTGCCCGTGTCGGGCGACTAATGGCGAGTTCTTCCCGAGGTTCCCTCTTGTTGCCCGGGTGTGGCACTGCAGGACAGGGGCAGTCTCCATGAAGTGCTCTTCAACATTGCATACATCCATCTCTCCCGGTTCCGTGTGCGACGTGTGGAGAACCTACACATCAAGTTCAGGACTTGTCGGCAGGGGTGATATCCTGTTTAAGACGATCAGCCGTCAGGGCTTCGCCTCGCCGCTCATCCCTCCTGCGAAGAGCCTGATGTAAGCTCTCTATTGGAAGCAATGAGTCTGCTAAAGCCTAGATCGTCATCCAAACATGAATCGCCGAACCGGGGATACGAGCGATGAAGCAACTTTGGAGAACTGGTCATCGGGTTCAGAGAAAGAAGAGACTTCCCACAGTGTAGTTTATTAGCTTCCGTGCGCTTGAAACGTTCTAAAATTCCAATTGAGGGCAAGGGAGCTCATGGTCGATAACCGGTGACCGATAAGCGCTTCCCATTACAAGAACACACTGAAGCACTGAGTAGACCTCGTCGAGCGGCAGGCTCAACGGTCAGTTATGCTACAGTAGTTACTGGCCGCAATGGGTGCCACTCCATCCAGTGCACAGATCCCAGCTGGAGCCGAGTGCTTCACGGAGCACTAATCTCGGCTCAAGGTCAGGGCTCTCGTTGGAGGAGACGCCACTCACCACTCCCGAGGTTGGTTCGGAGAACTCGCTGCCCCAGCCCTTCATCCAAGCGCTTGTCTCGCCTGGCTCATGGTGGCAGCAGTGCTGTACAGAACCCGTCCACGGAGGAGCTCCAATTGAGGGTGGTTGCAGTATATTGTATACTGGCGAAATCCGGCGCTGTATACTGGCAGATGAGCCATGGCAGTAGCTGAGTCAAGCAGAAATGCAAAGCGCTACACGAAATGTCTCGGCGTGCGTTCATTGTTCAGGCGATCGACTCGCTTTGTTCGCGCGCTCGCGTTAAACCGCCAAGCGCAGTGTCGGCTTGCGCGCAGTCTTTGTTTTTTTCTTGACCAACACCCATGAGGAGCTCATCGGAGCTCCTGTCCGGATACGCGTCGTCCGCGCGAATCCGGAAACGGTGGCGCGGCGAGCTGAGACCCTGGATCTCCATATCCGGACGCGGAAGCATGAGGGGAATGGCGACAGGGCCCAGATCACCAACCACACTAAACTTCCGGCTCGTCTCTCGCAGCGGGAGGAGGGATGGCGGCGGGGCGATGTTCACCCGAACAATCAAATTGGAGAGGATATCAGCGAACACGGCGACCAACTCTAGCCAAAGATCTCGGTTTCGGGGATGGGCACGGCTGACGTTGGCGATGGGTGTATGCAGTTTCTCGTCCACTTCAGGTGGTGACTGCGCGCCGAGCCTTCGGTGTCCAGCAGGGGGAACTCGTCTAGAGAGGTCGGACGCAGTCCCCCTTTCTCCTAGGAGGGACCCCCTTCTGACCATGGGAGGGCTTACCTCCCCCGTACGAGGTTTCCAACTCTCACTCGCCGATTCACCGCACAAGTCTCCAGGAAGCCCGAGCCAAGCCAGCAACTCCAGCTCAAGCCTTCCAGAATGTCGGAGAAGAACCTCGGCCCCAGTCGCACGGCCTTTGCTACGCTCCGCCGCCGCCCGATCCAAGTCAATGTACCCGTCGACATGGAGCCACGCGGTCCGGTCTGGACGTTCCCCGGCCCTGGTTCGGCCAAGGACGTCGACGTCCCACACGAAGAGCTTTCCCAGATCCGTGAGAAACTCGGAGTCAAGCGCCACCTGCTGGGTGAGTGGCCGTCCACAGCAATCTGCGGCAACGACATCCTTTCCAGTGTGCTCTACTCATCCGGAATCGTGGCCGCAAAGGCCGGCAAGCTCTCGCCGATCCCACTGCTGTTGGTCGCTACAGTGCTCTTCTTCTTCCGGTTCATCTACGAGGAGGTTGTCTCGGCCATTCCGCTCAACGGCGGCTCCTACAACGTGTTGCTCAACACCACCTCCAAACGCGTGGCGGCTTTCGGCGCTGCCCTCAGCATTATCTCGTACCTCGCAACCGGTGTGACATCCAGTGTCTCGGCTGTCAACTACCTCTCGAGCATTGTCGATGGTGTGCCGATCGTGCTTGGCACTGTCGGCGTTTTGTTTGCGTTCGCTGTGCTCAACTTCTTCGGTATCACCGAGAGTTCCCGCGTTGCACTGGCCATCTTCCTGCACCATATCGTCGTGCTCACGGTACTCTCGGTCGCCTCGCTGATCTACGTGTTCCAGCACACGCACATTTTCAGAGAGAACATGCACAGCAAGCTGCCGAAAGTCGACTTTGCCGGCGACCAGATCGACTCCGACGCGTTCACTGCCATCTTCTTTGGCTTCGGTGCGGCCATGCTGGGTATCACGGGGTTTGAGAGCTCGGCCAACTTCGTGGAGGAGCAGAAGCCCGGCGTCTTTCGCAAGACACTCCGCAACATGTGGGGCTTCGTCACGCTCTTCAACACAGTGCTCATCTTCATGGCGCTCGGCGTGCTCCCCGTGGACACGATCATCGCCAACCAGAACTTTCTCCTGGCCGAAATGGGTCAAAAGGTTGCTGGGCGTTGGCTCAAGGTCTGGGTCGCCATCGACGCGTTCATCGTTCTCAGTGGCGCCGTGCTAACCTCGTATGTCGGCTCGTCCGGTTTGATCCGCCGTCTCTCAAGCGACCGCGTGCTGCCGGCGTTCCTCATGACCCAGAACAAGTGGCGCAAGACCAACCACTGGATCTTTTTGCTCTATTTCGTGGTCGCGTCCAGTCTTGTTATCGCACTCGACGCCAACACGACGACCATCAGCGGTGTGTACACGTACGCGTTCCTCGGTCTCATGGCGCTCTTCTCGTTCGGATGCATGGTGCTCAAGGCCAAGCGAGGCGAGATTCCACGCGACACTCACGCGCCGTGGTGGAGCTGCATCATGGGCTTCATTATGGTGGTCATTGGCATCTTCGCCAATCTGCTCGGTGATCCCAAGGTGCTCATGTACTTCGCCTTGTACTTGATCGCGGTGGTCTCGATCATGATGATCATGCTGGAGCGCGTCTCAATCCTCAAGGTCGCGTTGGCAGTCATGAAGAAGGTCGCGCCATCTCGGTCCCGCGATGGATCGGGGATCGTCGACATCATGCCTGCCAGCAACAGCTATGAGACGATCCAGACGCCTCCGGTGTTTGACTCGGAGGGTATTCGCACGGGCGCGCGTGGCGGCCGCACGATCGCCAAGGCGATTATCGGCATCAACGAAGCGCCGATCATCTTCTTCTGCAAGCATCCGGACCTCACGATCATCAACAAGGCCATCTTGTACGTGCGCAAGAACGAGCTGACGCACAACTTGCGCATCATCCACGTCTCGGACACCTCGGTGGACGGCGGCGAGGCCGGCGACTGCATCTCGGTGCGTCGTGAGTTCGAGAACATCATCGTGCTCTTCGACACGATCTACCCGAAGCTTCGCATCGACTTTGTGAACGTACACGCCGAGTTCGAGCCGGCGATGGTCAAGTGGCTCTCCGAGTCGATGAACGTGCCCATCAACCTCATGTTCATCGCGCAGCCGGGCGACAAGATCGTCCACAGCGTCTCGAAGATCGGCGTGCGCGTGATCACGGGATAGAGACCCCCAGTGCATCGGAAGCGTCGGTCACTCCCTGTAGAGAGCGTAGCGTGTGCCACATCTGTAGTCAGTGTATTGTTGAGAACAGAGTTGTGAACGTGGCCTTGTCAGCCAGACTAAAACCGTTGGTCATAGCATTACGAGGCAGCAAGAAGCCTTCCTCAAAGTCGCTTACTTAGGCGAAGGCTACAAACTATGCAGGGTCAATTATAATTGGCCATGTCTCGCGCGTCTGCTCCATACTCAAACCAAGACACTCCAATCCATTCAAGATCTGCGAACTCACATTCGCTTCGAAATCTCTACCCTCTCGAGTGACGTATCCTCGGCGTCTCGCATGGCTCACGCCTGGTTGTCGGCGTCGACGGTGAGCGTGGTCATGCGGCCGTTCTCGGCCACGGCGCCCGACATGTAGGAGCCGGCGACCGTGGCGACGTAGGCGACGACCGAGACGAACGTGAAGACCACGCCCGAGTTCATGGAGCCGCAGCGGAAGAGCGTCGAGCCGTGGTTGACGGCGAACTTGTCGTTGGTCTCGTCGCAGTTGGTGATGTGCGAGGACGTGGCGACCACGACGCCCGCCACGAGCATGCCGAAGGCCAGCAGCGCGTCGCCCACGCGCTCGACCTTGAGCGCCGGGCGGCGCGTGAGCTTGAAGTGCTCCACGGCCACGAGCTGCCAGAGCGAGTAGAGCGCGCACGTGTACGCCATGAGGATCGCGAAGGTCGACTTGGGCGACAGGTACTGGCCCGTGTAGTAGTGCTTGTAGCCCGCGGCGATGAACACGAGCGCGGCCGAGGACGCCGCGAACTGCACGGCGCGGCCGCCGAGACGCACGGCACGCAGCGCCGGGCGGTTCACGTACGTGGCCGGCGAGTTGCCGCCCTCCACCTGCTTGGTCGTGCCGGGCGTCTGCACGGTCGCGTACTCGTTGGCCGCCGACGGCTCCTCCTCCGCCACGAGCGACGTGGTCGTGTTGCTCGACGAGAAGAAGAAGCTCGAGAGACCCGTGAGCGCGAAGAGACCGGCCGTGACGAACGTGAGGATGATGCCGAAGGTCATGCTGCCGCAGCGGAAGAGGTTGCGGCCGTGGTACGTGTAGAAGAGAATGTTCTGCGACTTGCAGTCCTCCTTGGCGTCCGACGTCATGTGGAGCACACCGGCGAGCGCGAGCGCGGCGGCGATGGAGAGGTCGAAGACGCGCTGGAAGAGCGCGCGCGGGGCCGTGGCCGAGAGCTGGAAGCCGCGCAGCGCCACGACGTAGTAGGCCGAGGAGAGCAGCGCCGTGTAGTTGGCGACGGTGGAGAAGATGGCGGCGCCGCTGCTGAGCTGGCCCGTGGTGTACTCGATGTAGCCGAGCGAGATGAAGATCATGGCGGCGATGGCCGAGGCGCCCTGGACGGCGCGCACGGCCGCGTGGGTGTTGGAGATGGCGACCATGGTGGCTGGCGAGGCTTGGATCCCGATTAGCTTGAGTGAGGCAGAGCGAATTGAGGAGTGAGAACAAGTCAGGAGTTGCAAGGAGCCATGAAGGTGGCGACGAAAGCTTCGATTCCGGTCGGCCAGAACGATTGCGGCGAGCGAGTTGCTGATCCACCCACTGGAATCTGGTGCTCAACTCGAAAATCGTGACGTATCAAGCGTCGACGGCGGATTTCGACGGTGGTGTCTGTCCGTGTCACGCTTCTGCGACTTGGAGAATTCGTCAGTCGGGGCAGCTGAAAGTGTGTGCCGACTCGATACTCGACGCTATTCAAGAATTGTTGGGTGGGCTGCATGAACTTCTCGTGAAGCAGCTGCAAAGCGATGAACATCCCGACAGTGATTTGCCATCATTTCTCTTCGATTTGAGCTAGCACGTGCCGTTGGCCAACGAGTGCTCGTCAGGGCACTTCGTCTCGAACAATCCAGTCGAAAGCCTTCGACGATCGATGCTCGGCGGGAATGTAAGCATTACGCGAAATCGATCCGGCACTACTGTATGTTGTTGACGACTTTCGCAGCTGCGCCGAAACGAGATTGCTTCGTGTGCATACGGAAAGCGAGGACTTTGGCCATCCACAGAGTCCGAGATTACCATCACGTTCCGCTGGCACGATCGGCAATCACTTGTCGGCGACTTCGAGCTGGTTGGTTCTTGGCACGTGTTTGCTTCCCGTTTGCTTCTCATTCTGGTGTTTGTGTACCTTCCAGTTCGACTCGGCGAGTGGTCATGCGGTCAACATTCATATAGAGAGATCAGGTACCGACTCTTTGCAGTGTTACGTGCGTAGTCCAACCTTGGACAGGCAGTGCCGTTTTACAAGCTATTGGTTCAATGCACCAGCCTGGCGCGAGGGTACAAGCGCCCGAGGACTTCTCGCTGTATTACGCTTAATCTGAGCCTCAACAGCATCAATCACGTACGTTCTATGCATGACACGGTATGTCATTTGCCCCAGATATAGGAACGTTTTTTACCGACTCAATCAGGCACGGAGTGGAAGTAACGAATGGTTTGATGTCTCATTGGGTGGGGAGGTTATCCCCTTTTCTTACAATTATGCAGCAAACACAACAACTGATACTGCCGCAGCCGTCGCAATAAAGCTCCCACTTGCAACGGAAATTCCAGAGCTTGTAGGACTCGGAACTGGTGTCGACAATGTGGGAGATGCAGTAACTTCAGCAGGTTTGGTCGATTCAGCGGTGGATCCCGACTTGCCCACGGAGGACTCTTGGCTACCCGAAGAAGCCGAAGGTGCAGGAGCCGTAGTCGTCGCGGACGGTGTAGCCGTCGTGCTTGATGGCGTCGTCGTGCTGCTGCTGCTACCACCACTCGATTTGCACCCGCCGATCATCTTGTCGAAGTATGAGGTCAAGGTTTGCTCGCTGCCGCCAACGTTGAGCGTACAGTCCGGCCACGGCGGGAGGGCATTGACAGCTTCGACGAAGTCGCTACACTTGGAGCAGATTGCCGCCGCTTGCTCGGGCGTCGGAGGAGCCTCAGCTCGCGCGAGGTTGTAGCTGTTGCCTGTCGCCGTCATGCACTTGGCGATCTGGTTGGCAAGCGAGTGGAGGTTGGGCGCGACGGTGGCGTAGACGCACTTCTCGGCATCGGTGACCGACGCCAAGAGTGCCGCAGCGACCAAGAGGAGCTTCATTGTTGTATCGTCAACGCTGATTTGGTGTGGGTGCGAAGGAGTCGGCAGATAGAGAAATGCGATCGATTTGCCGCAGACGGAGTTGCTCCAAGTCTGCAGTAATCAGGCGTTGCCCGCACGACCAGGATGACTTCATGCTGGCTGATCCGGTCAGTCCGGCTGTCGTGGGATGACTAAGCCTCTCTGATGGAAGGCCGCGGGCCAATTTTCCACGCGCCCACTCACCGTCGAGTGGTCCGAGCCACGCGCGTAAGGGATCGGCTGAGATCCGTGACTGGTGGCCGTTTTACGTGCTCACCGCAATCGACATGGCGAGTCCAGACCAAGATGTAATCAACGGCGGGCATACAAGCCCTTCAGCTCGATTGCAGGTGAGTGACACATTTTTGCCGACTGACAGACACGATTGTTGCGCAGACACATGTACTTTGGTCATATTTACAGTCTCAACTCATGCCTCTCTATCGACGACGTCCGACTCTTTAGAAGACGATCGCCATAGACGTGGCCACAGCCGAGGCTGCCACCACGCCGACTTGGATCGAATAGCCAGCGCTCGTTGGACTGGGCACAGGCGTCGACGACGCAGGCGCCGTCGTGATGCTGTCGCTCGCGTTGTTGGCCTGGGATCCGACCGAAGGAGAGTCCGCTTTGCCGGAGCCACTGCCCGCGGTTGCCGGAGCGGCCGTCGTAGTGGCTGGAGTCGTGGTGTTCGACGTGGCCGTCGAACCTCCCTTGCAGCCTCCAATCATCTTGTCAAAGTAGGACGTGAGCGTCTGCTCGCTGCCACCGACATTCATGGTGCACTCTGGCCACGTGATGGCTGTCACGGCAGTCACGAAGTCCTGGCACTTGGCACAGATGGCAGCAGCCTGTTCTGCCGTCGGCGGGGCCGTGGCACGCGCGAGGTTGTAGCTATTGTCGGTGGCCGTGAGACAGCTCGCAATGGGCTTGCCGAGCGACTGGAGCGTAGGGCCGACCACGGCGTAGTCGCACGTTTCGGCAGTCGCGACGGCGACAAGCGCAGCAGCAAGGGCAGCAATCTTCATGGTCGTGGGAGCGTGAGCGGGGGCGTGCTGGTTGGGTTGTGGGTCTTGTTGCAGTGAGTCTCTGCCACCACGAGCGACTCACGACACGATTTCGTGATCAGCCCCCGCGCCAAATCCTCCGCGGAAGCCGAGGCGCGTGCCGCCGGTTGCGATTCGCTCTCATCCTCTGGATGACGGATCCGGACGTCGAGTAGATGTATAATATGTGCACTGTCAGAATTCTTCTCTCTCCACGACTGATTAGTACGGTCTCCGGGCCGAGTGAACGGAGGGATGTCTGCCTGCGACAAGCCCATTCAGTAGATGGAGAGTACGAGTCGCTCATGATTGCCGTGGCTATCCATGGGAGCCCGCATGGCCATTGGCTGAGGCCACGCGTCGAGTAGGTCGCCCCATCTCTGACGCTTTAATCAGGATCCCGACTTGTCCGGTTGTTGACCGGCACGCGCCATCTCAGTCGTCCTGTCTGCGTGGCGTGCTGCTTCGAGCCAATCAGCGAGGGCGGATTAATCGGCGCATCTCCCGCGGCTTCAACGTTGAAGCGGGCCATGGGAAGCCGAGGTCGGCGCGTGCCGAGAGCCAACCACACTCGCACGCGGAAGAGATCGAAGCGAGAGAAGGAAGAGAGGAACCATGACGGGCAGCTGACCTGCAGCCTGTCCATGGAAGCAACTAAACACGAATCAAACGGCCCTCGGAGAACTCGGCAGCCGCTCGTCAGCCTTCTGAAGAGTTGCCATTCGCCAGCGTCTTATCCTTCTTCATGAAGTGAGAGGCACGTGCCAGCGGCTGACCTCTCACCCACATGATGCGCGATACAAAGTGGAGAGATGGGGCGGACCTGACAGCTCGTGTAGACATACCGGAGACTGGACTCCAGACAGGAGATCAGGAGATCTGCTTCTGGTGGTAGCAAGAGACCTTGGCAAAATCCCAGTGGTCTCCAATCCACAGTTGGGCGTACAGTACGCGAGGATTACCCCTCGTTGACTCTCACGCGAGTCGCTCAACCAAACGTGCCCCTGGCCAACCGGAATCCGCCGGCTCTCAGCTTCTTCCCGATTCTTCCCTGGGATCCTCGGGGTTTCTCCCATCGACTCCTTGCAACTCCTGACTTGTTCTCACTCCTCAATTCGCTCTGCCTCACTCAAGCTAATCGGGATCCAAGCCTCGCCAGCCACCATGGTCGCCATCTCCAACACCCACGCGGCCGTGCGCGCCGTCCAGGGCGCCTCGGCCATCGCCGCCATGATCTTCATCTCGCTCGGCTACATCGAGTACACCACGGGCCAGCTCAGCAGCGGCGCCGCCATCTTCTCCACCGTCGCCAACTACACGGCGCTGCTCTCCTCGGCCTACTACGTCGTGGCGCTGCGCGGCTTCCAGCTCTCGGCCACGGCCCCGCGCGCGCTCTTCCAGCGCGTCTTCGACCTCTCCATCGCCGCCGCGCTCGCGCTCGCCGGTGTGCTCCACATGACGTCGGACGCCAAGGAGGACTGCAAGTCGCAGAACATTCTCTTCTACACGTACCACGGCCGCAACCTCTTCCGCTGCGGCAGCATGACCTTCGGCATCATCCTCACGTTCGTCACGGCCGGTCTCTTCGCGCTCACGGGTCTCTCGAGCTTCTTCTTCTCGTCGAGCAACACGACCACGTCGCTCGTGGCGGAGGAGGAGCCGTCGGCGGCCAACGAGTACGCGACCGTGCAGACGCCCGGCACGACCAAGCAGGTGGAGGGCGGCAACTCGCCGGCCACGTACGTGAACCGCCCGGCGCTGCGTGCCGTGCGTCTCGGCGGCCGCGCCGTGCAGTTCGCGGCGTCCTCGGCCGCGCTCGTGTTCATCGCCGCGGGCTACAAGCACTACTACACGGGCCAGTACCTGTCGCCCAAGTCGACCTTCGCGATCCTCATGGCGTACACGTGCGCGCTCTACTCGCTCTGGCAGCTCGTGGCCGTGGAGCACTTCAAGCTCACGCGCCGCCCGGCGCTCAAGGTCGAGCGCGTGGGCGACGCGCTGCTGGCCTTCGGCATGCTCGTGGCGGGCGTCGTGGTCGCCACGTCCTCGCACATCACCAACTGCGACGAGACCAACGACAAGTTCGCCGTCAACCACGGCTCGACGCTCTTCCGCTGCGGCTCCATGAACTCGGGCGTGGTCTTCACGTTCGTCTCGGTCGTCGCCTACGTCGCCACGGTCGCCGGCTCCTACATGTCGGGCGCCGTGGCCGAGAACGGCCGCATGACCACGCTCACCGTCGACGCCGACAACCAGGCCTAGGTCTTTCGTAGTGGAGCATGAGTCTTGTGGAGGTGGAGCAGGTCGACGACTTAATACACCTCCGAGTCAGTTGAGTGGTTCGCTTGGTTCCCAAAATTACAAAGTTCACTTTGGTTAAGCTACCTTCGACATATACTTTTACGAGAGAGGATAAATGGCTACAGGTTATTGTGTGGTCGACACGGAATTTCGATCTTGAAAAGCCGCGGAGTCCCCACTTGGCACAATGCCGCGTATCACGCTCGACTTGCTGCGCCGCCGCTCCGAGCACAACGATGGCATGCTCTCGACGCTCGAAGAGATCTCTCTCCACCAGGAAGAGATCGAGAAGATTGAGGTCATCGGCTCGGCGTGTCGCCGGCTGCGGATTCTCTACCTCCAGAACAACATCATCGACAAGATCGAAGACCTCACCCACATGAAGGAGCTCCGGTACCTCAACCTCGCGCTCAACAACATTTCCAAGATCGAAGGGCTCCAGGCCTGCGAGTTTCTCGAGAAACTGGACCTCACGGTCAACTTTGTCGACTTTGACGAGCTCGAGGCCAGCGTCGTGCGTAGACTAAAGCTCAATGTGGAGACAATGCGACGTGGTTGACATGCTTGGCTTTGTAGAACTACTTGAAGCCCCTTCAACACCTCGGTGAGCTATACATGCTCGGAAACCCGTGCCAGGCCAACTGGCCAGAAAATGGATTTCGCGAGTATGTTATCGCTTCGCTCCCGCAGTTGCGTTTGCTGGACGGCAAGGAAGTCCATCGCAGCGACCGCATCAAGGCGATGCAGGTGCTGCCCGAGCGATTGCGCTTTTTGCGGGAGCAGGCAGTGCGTGTACGAGCACAGAAGGCAGAGGAGAGACAGCGCCGGGCGGAGGAAGAGCGTGCCTGCAGCGATAATAACCAGAACGAGGAAGACGAGGACGACGTCATCGATGTCACTGACGACGGCGAGGCCACCGACATTTCTGACTCGTCGAAGAAGAAGACCAAGCCTTCGCTGCTGGGCTCCCAGGAAAAAGTGCCGTATACACCACACACTCGCCGAGAGATGTACCTGGAACTCGCCGAGCAGAAGGAGGAGGAAGAGGCGAGGAGACGAGAGAACCAGCCGCGTGAGCGGGACGCCGAACGCGAGCACGAACAGGCCTTGCGTGACGCGCGGCGTCAAGAGGGAGAGAAACAGACGATACGTCAGTGCAACGAGGGCAAATGGGACTTCCGGCTCTTCGACGAAGACCTCGAGATCATTTTGGAAGTGGATCTACCGCGCTTTCTGGACACGTCTTTAGTGGATGTGGACGTCCACCCTTCGTACGTATCGATGGTCATCAAGAACAAGCTATTGCGACTGCGATTCCCAGAGCTCGTTCACTCAGACAAAGGCAAGGCTGAGCGGTCGAAGGTCACAGGTACGCTGAAGCTGACATTGCCGAAGGCCCAAATTACTCCTACGCAGCAGCTACGAGCTCAGCTAAAACGGGAAGAAGCCGAGAAGCAGAAACAAGAGGACGCGAAAAAGAGAAGCACGAAGGAACCTCGAACCAGGCGAAACACCACCCAGGCCAACAAGAAACTGTCGGATGAGGTATGTTTTGAGGGAATTCTCGGTTGGTCAACTTGAACTCGCGCTCACTTTCTGTCTAGGTAATGGAAGTAGCTGCGAAATCAAAAGGCCCAGTGAATGTCCGTGGGCTCGTCAGAAAGAGTGAGCGCGAGAACCAAAACTCCACGAACGCTCCAGCGAAGCCATTTATGACACCAATCACGACAAAAATGCCCCGACGCGAAGCCCCTGTGGATGACGAGGAAGATGAAGACACCCCCCCGATGATTTTCTGAATGATGAGCTATATGAAGAATAATAAATGGAAAAACTAGCAAGATGCAGAGTATTGAGTGTTTTTAGTTGGTGATCACGCGCACGCCGGCAGCAGCGACCGCATGGGTCTCGCTGTTCACCGGTTGGCGCATGAACATCATGTTGGTTGGAATGTTCATGTTTGCGGAGATCCACTCAATCATCGCGGGATCAAAAACGCCCGTCACGGCGACAAAATCGATCTTGATGGACGGGTAAATATGGTCGAAGAGACACACGATGTCTTCAAACTCTCGTGGCACTTCTTCACGACTCGTTGGTGAAATAACGTGCACCAGGCGAAGACAATACGTCTGCTCGTTGTGGATGACGTAGGAAATTGCCTCATTGATCTTGGGAAGATTCGGAGACTTGCAGAAGAAGATCACTGGTGTCTTCTTAATTCGCTCGATGCTTTTGGCTACCATGACGCTGCCGATGACTCCATGACCGCGAGCGACTGCCGACGGAGTCGATGACGAGACAAGCGAATGCTGCGTGGGCAACGGCGGCATTGCGCGACCGGAACGCTCGTACCTGAAGTAAATAATAAGTTGTTTGGAGACGTAGAGAACGAATTTGAGAAGCGTCACGCGTTCGAGCATAATCATAACGACGAGCAATACCCCAAGGTAATAGGCTGCAAAATAGCCCAACGAAGAGATATCTCCGAGCGCATTGGCGACCATTCCCACAAAAACCATAAGCAAACAGAACGTCACGTTCGTCCACGATGTCCGCGTTGCTCGAGGGATGTCTTCCCGACCAATTTTCAGCAGAATGCAACCCAAAGCGAAAGAGGCCATGACGCCCAAGAAAGCAAACCCAAATACACCGGACAGAGGACCGACCTTGGCGTTGAGCGTGACCACGAGGCTCGAGGCGACGACGAAGTATGATAGGATAATGTAGTGGTTGGTCTTCCGGCACGAATTTTGCTGAAGCAAGAAACGAGGCAGTACGCGGTCGATTGCAAGACGTTGCGCCAGGCCGTTAATGCCCACGTAGGAAGTCAGCACGGCCCCAGCAAGCACCACGAACGCGTCGACCGTCACCAATATCTCAAGCCAATGACCACTCGTGATGCGACCCATGTACGCCAGAAGTACGTCCTTCTTGCCCTCCACTTCGGCGATCGGCACGACACCCAGCGCTAAAATGACTGTAGCCATATTGAAGAATCCTGAGAGCGCCCAGTTGTTTCGCAGAGTTTTCGGAAAGGCCCCGGGGGCTTGCTCTTCGATAAACTGCGGCGAGGTTTCGAAGCCAGTGACGCTGAGCATCGCGGGCCCAAGTCCGAGGAAGATACTGGTGAAGACGTTGCCGTCGACCAAGTGTCCGCCAATCAATGTGCTCGGCAACGACGTCTGCAAGTTGTCCCACATGATCGACGGGTTCTGGATCATGTAAATGAGCGAGAAGATGCACAGCACGGAGAGCGTGAACACGTGGAAGAGGAAGAAGACGAGCGCGACGACTGCGCTCTCGGCTATCCCCATGAGACAGAGCAGCGCGAAGGCGAGAAGGAGGCCGACGGTGCACGCGACCACCGGCAGCGACAGCAGCGAGTTGACGTAGTTGAACGCCGAGACGCCGCAGACGACGCCCGTGGCGAGGTAGCAGAGGATGCTGAAGGTGGCGGCGACGGCCGCGGTCTTCTTGGAGGCGGCGTTGAGCAGGATGTTGTAGCAGCCGCCGTTGAGCGGCACGGCGCTCACGGCCTCTTCAAAGACCCATCGGAAGCAGTAGATGACCAGAACGACGATGAGCTGTGCGACGGGCGCGAGCTTGCCGGCCTTGTCGATGAGCAGGCCCGCCGTGAAGAGCACGCTCGAGAGCACGTCGTTGCCGCTGATGGCCGTGGAGGACCACTCGCCGAGGTTGTGTTTCTCGGCGAGCATCTTGGCGCGGAGCGCGTCGAGCTCCTCGGGCGTCGAGTGCACGTACTGGGCCTCGCCGCCGAGGTTGGGGTGCATCCATGAGGGCTCTTTGAAGCGCTGGTCGACGACGTGGATCTGGATGAAGCGGTGGCGCAGCTGGCTGGGCGTGGGCGCCGAGAAGCGGTCGCTGCCCGTGGCGTCGTGCACGTCGAGCCCGAGGGCCTCGCGCTCGAGGCTGCGCATGCGTCGCAGCGCGTCGGTCGTGCGCGCCAGCACGCGCGTCGACAGCGCCGAGAACGCGCTGGTCTCTCGCTCGGCGCGCGGCGTCGACGCGGCCGCGAACGAGGCCTCGAGCGGCGAGCTGGCGTCCATGGGGGTCGTTCGGCCTGGCGCTGCAATGGCGTGATGCGAATTATAATGGGCGCCGGCGGGCAGCTGGGTATTTATATTCTGAGGCAGAGACAAAGAGGGTTTATTTCGATTTCTGAGACAAGGCGAGGGGCTTTAAAAAAAAAACAGACGCCAGAGGACACAGAAAAGATCAAAAGTCGAGGGGTAGGGGTGGTCATATTTGGATGATCAGAGACGCGGATTCTTTTTTTTCAAATACGATTATAATTTCTTCTCTCCCGCAATAAGTGGAAAGAATGGAGCCACTTCGAGAACATGGCTTCGAATTCTGCTTCGTGTTCGAAATTTTACAACTGACAGCTCAGGCCGTGATCACGCGCACGCCGAGCTTCGAGACGCTGTGGACGGCATGGTCGCCCGGCTGCGCGATGAACATGAGGTTGATGGGCACTTCCATCGACTCCGAGAGCCACTTGACCACCGCCGGCTCGAAATCGCCGTGCACGTGCACAAAGTCGATGCGGAGCTTCGGGTAGATCGAGTCGAAGAGCGCGACGATGTTCTCGAACTCTCTTCGCACCGACACGCTCTCGCCGCCTTCGCCGCCGTCGGCGCCCATGTCCGAGACGTGGATGATGCGCAAATTGTGGGTCTGCTCGTTCTTACGCACGTACAAGATGGCCTTGTTGATGATCGTGAGGTCCGGGTACTTGCAGAAGAAGATGATCGGCGCTTCGTTGATGCCGATGATCGCCTTCGTGATCGTGCGGCCGCCACGAGCACCCGTGCGGGTCGTCTCGGCGTCTCCCGTGAGCGACGGCGTGTCGGCCGCGTCGTAGTTGGCCGGCACGGGCGACAGCGCGTTGTTCACGCTCTCGCTCGAGCGCGAACGAGACGGCAGCACGGCCTTCATGACGGCCAGCGAGAGCTTGAGGATCGACACGCGCTCGAGCATGCCCATCATGATGGACACGACGACGATCAGGTAGAGCGCAAAGTACATGAGCACCTTCGGATCGCCGAGCAGGTTCGACAGGATGCCGATGATGACGAGCGTGAAACCCATGATGCACGTCCACCAGGGCGCGTGGATGTCCCGCGGGATCTCGCCTCGCTTGGCCTTGAGCACCATGCATCCGAACGAGAAGAGCGCCATGAGACCGAGGAACGCGTACGTGTAGACGCCGCCGATGGTCGTCGTGTTGGCGTCAAGCACGAGCACGAGACTCGAGGCGACCGCGAAGTAGAGCAGAATGATCCAGTGGTTGGTCTTGCGCCACTTGTTCTGCGTCATGAGGAACGCTGGGAGCACGCGGTCGCTCGAGAGACGGCGCACGAGGCCCGTGATGCCCACGTACGACGTGAGCACCGCGCCGCTCAGCACGACAAACGCATCGACAGCGACCCAGACCTTGAACCAGTGGCCGATGACGACTTCACCCATCTCGGCGAGCAAGAAGTCCTTCTTCTCGATGATCGTATTGATCGGAAGCACGCCGAGCGCCATGAAAATGAGCACGATGTTGTACACGGTGACGAGGCTCCACATGTTGCGCAGCGTCTTGCGGAAGACGCCGGGCTTTTGCTCCTCGACGAAATTGGCCGAGCTCTCAAACCCCGTAATACCCAGCATAGCCGCGCCAAAGCCGAAGAAGATCGCCGCGAACCAGTTCGACTCGATCACGTCGCCGGCAAAGTCGACCTTGGGCAGGTCGCTGTGCATGTTGTCGCTGAAGATATGCGTGTGCTGCACGACGTACACGAACGACGCGACTGAGAGCACCGTGAGCACGAGAATGTGGTGCAGGAAGATGGCGAGGGCCACGCGTGAGCTCTCGGTGATGCCGAACAGGTTCAGCACGGCAAACGCAAAGAGAAGCCCGATGGTCGTGATGACGAGGGGGATGCCGTCGACGACGCTTTTGAGGTAGTTGACGGCCGACGCGCTTGACACGACGCCCGTTGCCAGGTACGAGATGATGCCGAGCGCCGCGCCGAAGGCCGCCACGCGCTTGGACGTTGTGTTGAGCAGCACGTTGTACGAGCCGCCGTTGAGCGGGATGGCCGTGACGACCTCCTCGTAGATGAACCGGAAGAAGTAGAGCAGACCGGCGACCAGCAGCAGCGGGATCGGCGAGAGCTTGCCGGCCTTTGCGGCCACGATGCCCGACGAGTAGAGCACACTGGAAAGGATGTCGTTGCCGCAGATAGCCGTCGATGGCCACTCGCTGAGCTGGTGGCGCTTGACCGTGAGCGACTCGCGGATCTGCGTGAGCTCGTCACTCGGCACATCGACGTCCTTGGCCGAGCCGGCTCCCGGAAACGTCCAGAGCGGGCCGCGGTTCTCGGCAACGGGCACGTTGACTTGGATCGGTCGGCGACGCAGGCCCGCGAGTCCGGGGGCGAACGCCGGCGACGCCCTGGCGAGGTTCTTGTCCGACATGGCGAGCTGGCTGCAGATTCGAGAGTGACTAAACGCCTGGGATCCACTCGTGGGGAGGAATGGCGTCCGGGGAAGATGCCTCTCTTGGGACTGGTCGCTCCAGCGTCGCTTCCCATGGATGCCAACAGCCGAGTCGCCGCCACACTAGATAAACCCATCGGCTATCAGTCGACGCATCCCCTACGCGCATGCGAGTTGGCTCAGCTTTGACGTCGTGGTCGCTGATACCCTTTGGAAGGCGATGGCATGGATGCACGTCGCCCCGCCGCTCACTCCTCCCAGCTGGTGAGAAAATGGCAAAGCCTGGTTCAGTTATCTCTGCAGCTGGAATCTCGAGCCGTGTTCACCCCGAGCAGCAGGCCTGACTCAACACGGAGCCCGAGGCAGACAGAGGGAGACGGTCGAGTCGGAGGTCCTGGGGGATTGAGCTCGAATCTGCAAGGGCTCAGGAGCTCCAAGTCGGTGGACCACAGCTCGAGTCTCCACGAACCGATCGGGCAGTTTCGGTTGATGGATAAAAATCTCAGACGAGGGATGACCTCGAGGCATGGATATTGTGATTTGTATTGTCTGAGGACGGGCGACATCGTCGCATACCCCCTGAGCAGGGCGCTTGGACGCATGCGACGTTTTTTGAGCCGTTGACTCACGAAAAAAAGTTTTTGTTGGCGTGGACGTTGAGGCCATCACCACCCACGAGTCTCCACGTCCTCCCTGCTTTGACTTGACTGACACAGCCAAGCAGGTCCCTGCGTTTGTCTCACAGCAGCCGCGAGGTGGAGTCGGGGCGTTTGCCAGATACGAACTCAGTTGCCAAGGCGACGTGAGAGGATGAATTCGCTCGTTATCAGAGACTCTTAGCACTGAGGACGCGAAGTCGATGGGATCGGCGCCGGCGTGGACGTGGCGGGGACTGCTGCAGTCGGGGGCGGCGTGGTGGGGGCTGGTGTGACGGGAGCGACTGTCGTTGGCGCTGGTGTCGTGGGGGCTGGCGTGGTCGGAGCTGGCGTGACAGGAGCCGCGCTCGTCGGAGACGGTGTGGGCGGAGCGGGCGTCGATGGCTCCGTCGTCGTCGGTACTGGGGGCTCCGGCGAGGCCGGTGCCGGCGGGATCGTGACGGGGTGGTACGTGAGCTGGGGCGGCATATCGTGCGGAGACAGCGGCTGGTGCGTGACTGGCTCCCCGGGAGCCGCGCACTTCATGACCATTCCCAAGCAATACTGACGATCGAGAGGGCAGTCAGACTCGGGCAGCCACGCCGCGCAGGTCATCCAGCACAATCCGGCGTTCGACGTCGTGCCCGTGCACTCGCATTTCTTGTTGCAGCGATCCACTTGGGACTGCGACGGGTACTCGTAATTGCACGATGACGGGCAGCTCGGGAAAATCGTAGTGTTCGCGTACTCAGGTCGAGGCTTGCAGAGGCGGTAGGCGCAGCTTCCTTCAGAGACGACAAGGCGGCGACCGCCAGAGCAACCAACAGTCTTGAGATCGCCGCCTTCCACTCCGTTTGTGCTCGCCAGTAGATGGCGCTGAGTCAGGTTGGTGAACTCCTCGAAAGGGACACCTGTGCGAAGCATTCGCTGGTGCGGCGGGAGCAGCGTCATCTTGCCAAACCACGCGCGCAGATGGCGATGACCATTAGTCTGGGTTCCAACAAGCTCGCTTGGCATCTTCATGCCGTGCATCACGGCGGGGATTTCCTGGGTGCCCTCCATCCACTGCGTGAAGCCCGTGCCGGCCATCAGCACGAGTTCGTCTGCTTTAAGCACCGGGCGGACGACTGAGTTGTCTTCATTCTTGCGGATGACAAGACCCGAGTCCTCGGATTGAAGTTGGCGCCGTGACACAACGCCCTGCGCGTTGACATCGAAGAATTCGGGAGCAGACATGGCGATGAACATGCCGTGGTCTTCGTGGAGCAAGAGTGAGAGCTCCCGCTCGGATGTCGGCTCAGCGCCTGAGGGCGTTGTCGCCGCTTCATACGCGTGGAAGTGGTCCAATCGCACAGCTTCTCCGAATAATTGGCGAGGTGTGAGCACTCTTTCGCCGTCACTCAGACGGAAGGAAGTCTGGTCGAGTGCCGAGGCGAACGACGAGACGGCGCGCTCCAGCGTACGGCTGAACTCGTGGTAGGCAGCGTGGTAGCCGGGGCACTTGACCGCGAGCGCCTCGGTCTCAGCGAACGCGTCCAGTTCACGGCCAGCGGTCGAGCGCAGCGTGAGTCGACGCGTTCCGTCGTTGAACTGCTTGGTCGAGAGGTGTTCCGAGTGACCATCGGACTCCATTGCGAGTGCACAGTCCACGGCCTTCGCCAGGTATCGCTCGCGCACGTTCGCGTAGTTGGGAATGTTGCGGAAGGCGACGATGCCACCTTCCGTGAGCGCCTCGAGCACACGGGTTGACATGCCTTCGGCACTCAGACCGGCGTAGTCGAAGGACGGGATCTCGAAGGCTGGGACGGAGGCGGAGGCTACCGAGACGCCGAGGGCAGCGAGGGCGGCCGCGAGACCAGAAGCATGAACCATCGTGCGTAGACTGCTTGGGTGGGCGCTGGGTGATTGCCGAATGAGAGGCTCAAGCGACTGATTGGGAAGCAGCGTGTCACCCGGTGGGAGCCCGTGAAGGGCGCAACTTTTGGTGGCGAAGAGTGGAAGCCGAGTCGGTCCACTTGGGATTCTTGATGGCTAGTCAGAATGGGGGACATCCAGGCAATTGTTGACTGGGCATCGTGACTTCGGCACGAACATAGACGTGGAAGGTTGCACCAATTGTATGACTACACGGGCCAGACCGCCAGAGTCGAACATAATCATCGAATCTTTGAGCAATTACTGTACTGGCGTTCAGCTACATAGCGAAGCTGTCGGTTCCATGCTGTGATGCCTTCGGCAGCACCTTGAATGGGCTTGTTGACGCAGAAGTCAGGGACTGATCATGCCACCACCAATGCGTGACATGATCGGACAAGTCATTGGACAAGCCATGCAGTGCGATGAAACGTCTGATCTCGCTCAACAATTGCCTAAAGCTGCCATCGATAAAGACCTCGCTGCAATGTCGTGTGGTGCAAGGCTGCCACCCGAACGAAGCTATTCTAATGCTATAGGCCTCCGCATCTCAACCCGACTTGCCATCCTCCTACGTCGATCACCAAAATCCGTCGAAGCGACGATTGCTTGTCGCACTCGGATGCAGCCTTCGGGTGCTCGTGGTGCGGTGCACGATCTGAGATGATCGGCGCGTTCATTTTCGCCGACCGTTGCCGCAAACCCTGGTGCGAGTGGCACAGACTATGTTGCGAGGCGACCCAATTTTCCAGTCTTGTCTGGATGGGATTCACGCATCTCGGAGGCGATTGAGCGAATTATCTCATCCTGTCGTTTCATCTCGGCACTGGCTTGCAATCCCATAGACACGTGCCCGAACTACGGACCGCGATGTGCACGCGGTCTGCATGCCCTGCGGCAACAACGCCTTGTGCATGGCTTGCGCCAACGAGCTGTACGCTTCTTTCACGCCTAACCAAGCTCGGATCCGTCCGTTTGTGCATAAAACGAACGCCGATTTCTTTCATCTCAAACCTATGTTCTCATCTGTCTCAATCAGTTCTTGTGTATCTGAATTGGCGGGTAGACCCGCTCGAGAGCGACAAGAAGCTCAGAAAATCCATCTGGAGGGGGTTTCTGTGACTTCGGACGACGAGAAAGCCGCTAAGCGGTTCGTTTAGGCTTGTGATGGTGCGCGTCGTGGGCAAGTCCTCCAACAACTTGAGCGACAACGAAGTTGCAGCGAGGACACCGGCGGCGCGAACGAGACCATGATGATACCACGTGGGGGTTGGATTCTGCGCTGATGTATGACTTTGTGCTGCCTCTTGTGTAACGGCAGTTTATCACAATCAGCCTCGAGGCTTCTACGAATGACAAGATGGATTGCGTCGCAGAAAATGTAGGAAGCAACTACACAATCGATTGATCGAGAGAGCGAGCGGAGGAAACTTCCAAGCCCTGTCTTCACTCTTATTCGAGCATTACCATTAGTAGTGTCACACAAAAACTGGCTGCGTCACTGGCCCTGAACGACCATCGTGAGTATTTCCTTACCTGTACGAATGGATTGGCACTCAAGCTGAAACATGTGCGACGTCGACTCACACACCGCAACTATGCTTTCTGTCTTCCGTTCACATCCGATCAGCCTGTCGAAACACCACGCCGAGCACGATGAAGGGTACTTCGATTCTATTGCATTCATCACCCTATCTTCTCCGGATTCCTTCTAGCTCTATCTTCTTCAGCGACTCCTGCTTCTTCCAGGGCCAGCCCTTGCCGACGCGGCCTTTGACATCGTCTTGGTCGCTTCCGTCGCCTCCTTCTTCGACCCACGAGTCCTGCTTCGTCTCCTCGGCCGCCGCGGCTTTCTCGTCCGCGAGCCGCTGGCGAGCCACGGCCGAGTCGACGAGGTCGCTCACGTGCTTAAGCTGCTCTTTGCCCTGGCGCACGAAGAGCGCCACCTGCTTGTCGTCGCCCACGTCGCGGTAGAGCTCGAAGCCGGCGCGGATCTGCTGGCGCACGTCGCGCCGCGTCTCTCTCGGCAGCGGCTGCGTGATGCGCAGGAACTGCTTGTACTGCGCGAGCACCTGCGCGCGGTTGAGGAAGTACTGCAGCGACTTGAACGGCGGCGCGCGCATGGCGACGCGCGAGGGCTTCCAGTGTGTTCCATTGGCACCGACGAGCGGCGCGCGAGGTCCTACGATAAGAGCACTGCCACATAACATAAGGTATCAATCCTAAAATGGAGTGAAACGCGCCTAGATTAGTGTGAGTTGACGCAGATATTTTAGGCCCTGTGTTGAAGTGGGGAATATTCCCCCACGGCATCGGATGGAGAAGCCAAGGGGTACGGCGGCAGCTGGCGAGCAGCTCCGCCTCTCCCCCTCGGCCATGAAGAGCGCGGTCGTGGACGCCGAGCTCCCGATCCTCGCGAGCCGCCAGGAGCTCAAGGTGCTCGTGTGTCCAGAGACAGACCACGGCGACGACGGCGCCGGCGAGACCGCGACCGTCGCCCTCGATGGCGACGACGGCGCGAAGAAGCCAGAGGCCGCGCCGGCGCTCGGCTTCGTGGAGCGGATGGTGCGCGAGTACACGATGAAGCGCGAGATCCACGCGCTCATCCACAAGAAGCAGCAGCAGCTCAAGCAGATGCAGGCGCTGATGGCCGCGTACCAGGACCAGCTCGCCAAGAGCATTGACACGTTGGAAGAAGAACTGAGACAGCTCAAGAGCGAGGACGAGACGACGCGGAGGGAAGCGCGGCGGAAACAAGCCGAGATACTGGTCAGTGGCGTCCAGCGGCCACTTGTGGAAACAACGCGAAGCCTCGGGCTGCTCCAGGTGCAGCGGAATAGGTTGCGCCGAGAGAGAGCAGAGTTTCGACTGACTCTGGTGAGAACGAGGCAGGAAGAGTGTGAATGGCTGCTCAAGTCCATCGTCGCCCAGCATGACCAGGAGTGTGAGACCCTGTTGTCGGCGTCGACCGCCAGAAAGTTTTTGGAAGAGGGATCTCTCCAAGCAACGCTGGCTGTTCAGATCACGCAAGATGATCCAATTTTTGCACCTACAGAGAGACTCTTTGAATCTCAACCACACTCAAAACAGCTGAAGCTGCAGATCGACTCGATAGAAGCGCTCATCAGTACTCTGCAGCAAAGATGTGATGATTTAGAAAGCCACGTGGGCGATTCACCAGGCCCAGTTCCTCTGACCAAGCGGCACTCCTTCGGCCATCGCCGATTAGACAGTGGGTATCCCACTGGAGATCGAAAGCGCGCACTACGGTTGTGCTTGCTAGAAGGGAAGCGGCTTCGACACGATAGATCTGACGTGGATTCGGCTGACCAGCTACGAAAGTACTCGTCGTTGCTGACGTCAATGGTCGAGATACTGCAGGATGTGCGAACGCGGAGCGGGAGTCTGCTCCTCCAATTCGTTGATAAACTGCGCAACGACACTCACTCCAACGTTCGGATCACTCGAAAATGGCGGTGTCGAGGCTCACAGTCGAATCAAGACGAAATCGTCCATGATGACCACGATAGCGCCAATGTGTCTGCGGTGGATACTCTATTCCAAGGACGATATATTATCTTTCAACTCCCTCCGTTACTTGCAAGTGAGTTGTGTGGAACTCAAGACGATGCTGAGAGCATATTGCCGATAGAGGCGGCGATTGACTCGGATCGACTACCTCCGCCTGCTATGATCACTGCATTTACGAAATTTCTCGCGCGCGTGATCGCGACAGAGTATGGGCTTGTCGCCCCGCCCCCCTCAGTTGATGAAAACTCAAGCACCGAAAACGACCTGGACGACCACTCAAGAGAAGATATTATTGACCAGACCGTTTTGCACGACTGTGTTCATGAGTTGGTTTTCCGGCGTATTGCTGCAGTGGCTTCTGCAAGTGCAATACACGAATATCTTTTCAATCTGGAAGATGAGCCTGAAACCAGCCATAGCCATTTGCTGTATCCTTGGCACTGGCAGCACTCAAAGTCTCTTCTCCAAGGACTTTCGCCCAATGAGCTTGCCTTTCCCGATGATGCCATACTACCGCTAGTCTCTTACCTCGAGGAAAATGCTCAGATGATCAAGCAGCACGGATTTCTCCCCAAAACGCTATCACTGTTCCGTGCCGCCGAGCGAGAAACAACACCAAAGGGAATTGTGAGAGCTGTGATGGCCGCCTTTAAGATGCTCCACTGCGAAATCTCTCGCGTGCTCTCGCAACAGGGACACCTTGGGGTATCTTGTACAGATAACATACGACCAAGGCCCCTGCGACGAGGGTCAACGTTCCTCAATGCTGATGTTCTAATCCCTGCAGTCGTGCTGATGATAACGAGGTTGCCACATACCAGTTATCTTGACGGCCTTTGGCACCGCTCCATCATGGTGGAGGCTTTCCGCTCTTCAGCACTTTGCGACAGTGGCGAGGAATCCTACTACCTGACGTGTCTGGCTGCTGCGATGGAGTTTGTCAACACGTTCGATGTATTATCAGACAAAGTCAGCAGCAGTCCTGAACCCAGCACTGATATGCCCACGAGCTGTTTGCAATGTCAAAACCTCCGAGCAATGCTGTCCAACTGCTCTCTCCGAGTCGAGGACACGACGTCAAGCCCGTCGACAGGGACCTCAGCACCCGCGACGCCAGGACGGCCACGTCTCTCTCGTGCCGGCTCGAGCCAAGTGGTCGGAAACTGGAGTCGGCAAGAGCACGAGTCGATAAAGCAGCTCTCCAAGTGGATCTCCGACCAGCCACCGACTGACGGACACGCCATCGCGGACGTGGAGCGATTCGTTGCTTCCCACGAGCTATGGCTTTATCCGAATTCTTAGGAATTGATAATTAAATCTAAAGTGCTTTTTGGGGGGGGAAGTTGTCTCATCGAGAAGCTCACCGCGACGACGAGAACCTGAGATGGCGGCCTCCCCTGTGCACGCCAACACGCAGCGCAACGTGCTGAAGGTGCGTCCGCCGGTGCCGCGTTCGTCGCGCTCCGTGCGCACGTCGGGCGCGTTTCGTTTCGACCCATATTGATGGAGATCTCGCTGGTTGATTGCGCCAGTACACGCGCGTGACTCTCAACGCGGCGCTGATCACCGCGCCTGCGCCCGTGCCCCTCAATGAGAACCTGCTCAGTCGCGTACGTGCGCCCCACCTACTGCCGCCGAGGCTGTTGGCGTCGCTCACCGCGAGTGATGTGTGTAGGAGGTCTTCGACTACGACTTCAGTCGCGAACGCGTGTTTCTCGAGATCGCGCATGCCGAGCTCGAGGCGATGAAGGAAGCCGAGGCCAAGGCCTCGTCGGCCGCTGCAGCTACCGCCGAGTCTGCTGGCGGCGACGAGAGCGTCGAGGACGAGCTCGTTCGTCAGGTAATGATGGCTCGGCTTTTGGTCTTTTCGCATAGATCCGGGAGTGCTGACCTCTCGCTGCAGAGCAAATCTCTGTCGCTCTCTGGAAGCGGACGGCCGATCTCGCAGAGCCGTCCGCGTACGCCGAGCGACGAAGACGTCGCCGCCGCCATCTCGGCGTCGCTGCGCGAGTACTGAGCATGCACCTTTGAAAGCGAGGACAGTGTACCATAACGACCCCCGAGCAAGGCTCATTCTATTGATCCTGTCGTTAGCTATCGGACCGGGTTCTCTGGGTGCAGCAGGTTGTACGCGAGCCAGTAGAAGCGTCCGTAGTCCACGTAGAGCTCGTCGCCGGCGGCGATGTCGGTGGTCGCGACCACGAGCGCGCGGTTCTCTTCGGGGCGCTTGTCGAAGGCGACGTTGTGGGCGCCCCGGCTGCGGCAGTCGTTGATGAAGCGCGCCAGCACGCGCGGGCACTCGCGCGCGTCCACGTACTTGCCGCCGCCGAGCTTCATGAGGTAGCGCTTGTCGCGTAGACGCCACGCCTCGCTCGGCGCGTAGATCTTGCCCACGTACTCGCACACGAGCTCGCCGCGCCGGAACGCGCGCGTCGCGAAGAGGCCCGTGCCTGCCCCTTCTATGCGAGACGCGCGCGGCGCCACGCCGCTCTGCTCCACGCCGCGCCCATACTCGTCCGCGTCGTCGGTCGCGACCACGTTCGCCATGATGGCGGCGTGGGGCCAATGAAACGTTCGATTGAGGTCGACATCACGCCTTGTGGACCTCCATATGGACCAATCGCACGTCCGATTGAGCAGCTCAGCAACTTGTGGAAGGCAATTGCCGACAGCACCACCATGGCCGAGGCCAAGAAGCTCGCCGAGGCCATGCGCAAGACGCTCAACCTGCCGCACACGGCGTTCCCCATGCGCGCCAACGCGGCCGCGCGCGAGCCCGAGCTCCACGCGCGCTGCGTCACCCACGTCTACGACGCGCAGAAGCGCCTGCGCGCCAACGCCGAGCCGTTCCTGCTCCACGACGGCCCGCCGTTCGCCAACGGCAGCCTCCACATGGGCCACTTCCTCAACAAAGTGCTCAAGGACATCATCAACCGGTACAAACTCATGCGCGGCTACCGCATCGAGTACGTACCCGGCTGGGACTGCCACGGACTGCCCATTGAAGTCAAGGCGCTCGAGAAACTCAAAGAGGCCGACGCGGCCAACCTCACGCCGCTCGAAGTGCGCAAGATCTCGCGCGAGCTCGCCACCGGCGCAATCGCCGACCAAAAGAAAGACTTTGAGCGCTGGGGCGTGCTTGCCGACTGGTCGGGCGAGCCGGGCAGCTACTATTTGACCATGGATCCGGCTTATGAAGCCAAACAATACGACGTACTCAAGAAGATGGTGGAAGATGGGCTCATCTTCCGCGGCTTCAAGCCAGTGTACTGGTCGCCGTCGTCTCGCACAGCACTTGCTGAGGCGGAACTTGAGTATGCCGATAACCACGTCAGCCATGCCGCCTACATTGCCTTCCCTTTTCACGAGGCCAAGACGCCAGAGGCTAAAAGGCTGTTAGAGAAGTACGGTGACTCGCTATCGTGTGTGATTTGGACCACCACGCCGTGGACCATCCCGGCTAACCAGGCGCTATGTGTCAACGCTACATTCCAATATGCAATTGTCCGTCAAGGCTCCACTGGCCGACACTTCTTGGTGGCCGCTGAACTTATCGAAAGCTTCGCAAAGCAGATTCACACTGGAGCTGAAGATACAGAAATTGAAGCGCTAGAGATCGTCGAGACCATGACCGGCGACGTTCTGGAAGGAAGCCTGTTCAGCCACCCTCTTCTAGATCGTAAGGCAGTTGTTTTGTTGGGTGACCACGTCACGGTTGATGCCGGCACAGGCATTGTTCACACTGCTCCTGGTCACGGTCAAGACGATTACTTTGCATGGATCAACCATCATGACGGCGATAGCTCGGTTGCGGAGATCATTTGCCCTGTTGATGATCACGGTCGCTTCACGAGTGATGCGGGCGACGTACTGAACGGTCTCGAAGTTCTTTCCGATGGGAATAAAGCTGTGCTGGACCTTTTGACGCAATCGGGCAAGCTTCTCCATGTTTCCAAGTACAAACATCGATATCCGTACGACTGGAGAACGAAGAAACCCGTGATCCTTCGTGCCACGGCACAGTGGTTCGCCAAGCTCGACGGCCTTCATGAAATCGGCAAGCGCGTTGTACAGGAGGAGGTCGAGACTTTCCCGAAGGCTTCCCGTCGGCGCCTTGAGGCGACACTATCGAGCCGCCATGAGTGGTGCATTTCTCGTCAACGAGCGTGGGGTTTGCCGATCCCAGTATTCTACCACAAAGACACGCAGGAGCCTCTGATCAACTCTGAAACGATCTCACACCTGCAACAGATCGTGCACGGCTACGAAACCAGCGATGGCCGCAAGGGCTCTGACTGTTGGTGGGATTTGAGTGTCGAAGAATTGCTTCCACCGAGCTACCGGGCCGTCGCGGACCAGTACACAAAGGGAACCGACACGCTGGACGTATGGTTTGACAGTGGAAGTTCGTGGCATACTGTATTGCCGGATGCGAGAGATGGGAAGAGCAAGCAAGCTCATGTGTACCTCGAAGGATCGGACCAGCACCGCGGATGGTTTCAGTCGTCGTTACTGACGAGCGTGGCTATGCAGAAGGCAGCTCCGTACAAGCACGTGATCACGCACGGCTTTGCTCTCGACGAGAGAGGCAGTAAGATGTCCAAGTCGCTCGGGAATACGATCGTGCCAAAGGACTTCATCGACGGTTCTGAGCTGCTGGTGCCCAACGCGAACCCCAAGAAGAAACCAAGGAGTGTCAAAGTCCCTGCATACGGCGCCGACGTCTTACGGTATTGGGTGGCGTCCACAGACTACACGGGTGACGTGAATTTCGGACCAACAGTGGTCTCGAAAGTGAGTGACTCACTACGAAAAGTGCGAAACACGGCGCGATTTCTCCTTGCCAATCTGAACGACTTCCGTCCAGGCGACGACGCTCTCGAGTACGAAGCACTTGCAAGCGTGGACAAGTATATGCTACACCTGCTCCTCCAGGTTAACAAGCAGGTGACTGAAGGGTACGAAACGTATGCATTCAACCGTGTCCAAAGCGCTCTCGCACATTTCATCTCGACCGATCTCTCTGCTTTCTACATGGAGGCTTGCAAAGATCGCCTCTACTGTGATGCCCCGGACAGTGCGAGCCGGCGGTCGGCCCAAACTGTGCTCTGGCTTACGCTCGAATCTTTGTCGCGCGCGATAGCTCCAGTGGTGTGCCACACGGCGGAGGATATCCGTCTTCACTGGAAGAGCCAAACGCAGCAATGTGAGATCGACGACGTGACCGGTAGTATCTTCACAGACGACGACTCGTGGCTGCCAGCGTCAGCGCAGTGGCAGAACGACGTGCTCGCGACACAATGGGCCGCCATCCGCCAGCTGCGGCTTGAGGTGAATCGCGTGGTAGAGAGACTGCGCGCCGCTAATGCTGTCGGCAGTCAGCTCGAGTGCAACGTGTTCGTCGTCACTGCCGATGAGCGCGTGGCGAGTGTCCTGCGTCCACTGGCAAACAAGATCGACGCGACGCTGGAGAACGTGCTGCTGTGCTCGGGTGTGGAGATCGTGGGCAACGAGAGCGAGATCGACGCGGCGGGCGGCGACGCGTTCCGCGGAGTGTCACAGCTGACGCTTGTGAGCGGCGAGACCCAAGACAAGGTAGACGTGACGATTGTGGTTGCAAAGGCCAAAGGCCACAAATGTCCTCGTTGCTGGAAGTACGCAGTGGAGGTGGACGCCGCCGAAACTAAGCTCTGCGTGCGCTGCGCGTGTGCGACGAACATGCAGAGCGTGGCGGAGCTCGCCGAGAAGCTTGTGCAGGACTAGAACGGTGTTTTTTTTTGCTTGGGTCGAGTAGAGATAGACCCAGAGCAGCATAATGCCACTACCGTGTTTGAAAAAAGAAACTAAAGATGCCTCGATCGACGTGGGACAAGTGCCCATGCACCATGCCCGTGAAATGCTCGTTGCTTGTGCACGTCTACCTGTGCGTTGACATTGACGACGTGACCTGGGTTCGTATGGCAATGAAATTTCGAAGAATCTGACAGTAAGAACCTGCAAAATTCGAATATCGAAAGCAAAAAATACTAATAACGGGATGTTGGTAAGAACTCATGGGATGTGTCGATATTCTGCCATGGATCAATCTCATGGCCACCTTGACAGTCATGCGCGTGCCCATTCCTCTATTCGTACGGTTCTTTTGCTCTATAAGTATTATAAGCAGGACACGTTGGTTCATTTGGATTCAAAAGTGCAGGAACTTCATAAAGCGTGCAGTGAGGAAAAGCTACACAATGTTTAGAGGTGCTGGCAAATGAAGGCGATGGGCAGCCATTACGAACACTAAACTTTGACTTCCTAGCAATCGTAGATCACGAACAGATCAGCGGCCTCGAATATCACCGCCAACGCTTCTTGATGCGCCAACGCTTCTTGATAAAAATCGGACTTGATTCTCTTGGAGTGTTCTTGAACTGCACGGCGTCACGATGACAATTATAATCACTAAGAGGTGATCGATAACGAATCGAATATTCATACCGCACACTGCTGACAGGCCGAGCTGTTCAACGAACTTGGTGAAGACGTTGAGGGTCGGTTTGGTGGAGGGTTCTGTCGAGTCGTTCATCTCGTGTGTATCTCAGGTCCCAGATGGCCAAAACGCGTGGCTCAAAACAGCCGCTCCATCGGTCTCGGACTCTCGATGCACGAGGGGGCGCGTGAATGCTTGGGGCGTTTCATGAACTGAAGGACAGCCTGCCCGGACGCTTGCACTACGAGGGACGGTCAGGTTGAAGTTGGGGCTTCACACAGATCGAACACTTCAAAGTGCTCTCCAGGTCTCCAGTGGTCGTGTTGACGAGCAGCGAGAGGGCGATCTCTGGGACGGGAGTCCACGGATGGTGGCTTCTAGCCTCTCTTCCAAGAAGTTGGAGTGAGCAATCCGGCTCCACTTGTGCGGCCGCTGCTGCTGCCGTGGCGTCGGAGCACTTCCAGCAGACTGCCCATTCCACGGGAATGGGTGGAGGGTCAGGAATGAATTTCCAGACCGCTACAAGATTCGAACCCAAACCGTCTCGTAAACACCCACTGGACTCAAGTGCTTTTGCTCGCTATTGGCAACACCCATTACTTCTTCTCTTGGACTCACAGTTTAGTACATCCTTTAGTGCAGCGCCCGTTTTCTGACAGGTCTTGTGTACTGCATATCAGAATACGATGTGATTGGCGGATTGGTGGCACCAGGAATGTCAATAGGAACTTTTCAACTCGACAACACCATCAAAACACCAGAGCCAGAGACGGTTTCCAACACGAACGACCGCACCCACCACTGAACGAAACTGAGAAAAACGGCACGCGAACGAAGAGCCATGGGAAATCTTTTGCCCGAGAAAATCCTTCTAAACAGGACCCCCAGCACCCCCCTTTCTCTTCGCGGCCACGCGTCCATCGGATATTTCGAAGAATGTAGATGGGAAGGGGCCGAAGGAATAGTAAACGACGGACTCCATCTAGGTACTCTATCTAGGTGGTCGAAAAGGACCAGCACGTGCTCGGTGGGTTCCGAATGAGATGGCTAGTCGAACAGTAAGAGAAGGTATGTTGGTGAGTACTACTTCAGATGCGCAATGTTAATAGTGGGTGGTTCGCTGGTTATCAATCGAATGGTCTATTTGTCTCCAACTTACAGGATGACAGGATGACGGACGGGATGGCTGGTACCCATAGATTACGATTTTCGTATGTTCGTCGCGGCGCTAGGTCCGTTAGGTCCAGACACCCATGTGGGGCGTAACGCGCTCAACGTAGCAATTGTATTAGAGGGCGAAGGGGTCGTACCGGCTGCATCAACTCGTAGCCTTCGATTGGGTAGTCCTCTACTATGTCCCCTCCTGACGTCAGCAGGAGGTCATCGATCATGAGGTCTCAGCAATCCTCCTCACCACCTCCTCATTCCAGCTTTCGCTTCCTTCGAGCCACATCGACTCGACCACACCACCACAGCTATGGCTCTGTGGACTCTCGCCAAACTTCTCGCTGTGGCCCTCGTCAGCGCCGAGGCCACGCAAAACGTGTCCACCCCAACATCTCCTGCCTTGCGCCGTCTCGGCGCTATGGCCCCCGGCAACGTCGCAACCTGCTACACACCCTTCCATAACCGTGAGTACCCGCTCAACGGAGGTGGCGTCAACATCGACGCACTCCGAAACGCCATCGAGCAAGACTTCAGCCTCATGAGTAAGCACTTCACGCACGTGCGTACCTACTACGCTCAGCATTTCGGAATCCAGATCGCTCCGATCGCCGCCAAGTACGGCATCAAGCTCTATCTCGGTGCCTTCCTCACGAAGGAGAGCTGGTGGAACGATGAGGCAAATGCCGCCGCCAACGCCATCAGGAACTACGCTGGTACAGTCGAGGCGGTCTTCGTCGGCAACGAGAACCTCATCGACTTCAAACAGCGCAGCTGGGATATCATGGACAAGGTCAATGATATCAAGAACCGAGCTGGCAGTGCTGCAGGCAATGTCAAGTACGGGACAGCGCAGCGAGTGAACGAGTTCCTGGACTCGCGGTTTGATTCGGACATGCAGCAGCTCGACAAGAGTCTGGACATCCTCGGTGTTCACATCTACCCGTTCTTCAGCAACGACTACGACGCGAGCAAACCGACGCACTTGTTGGAAGCACAATGGAACGCGGTCATTAACAAGTACTCGGTCAGCAAGGTCGCTCTCACCGAGACGGGTTTCCCGTCCGCAGCCAAGCCCTCCCCGATCTCTCCCCGTGTGCAACCTAGCCTCGACGGCGCGGTGAACTACTACCGAGGAGTGGTGGGCTGGACACCGCGTGCGATCAACTTCCCCAAGTTCTGGTTCCAAGCCTACGACCGGCGACCAGAAGACCCGGCCGCCTCGCCCGATCTTGAGCAGCATTTTGGTGCCTGGACCACGCAGCGTTGGACCAAGCGTGACGGCTGCCCTCTCCCGCTCACCAGTGGTTCTGCGCGTTCGGCCTCCGGAGGATCTTGCCCGATGGACGAGAGCCAGGACTACTCTGGCGCCGACGTCGGTAACAAGCCATCGTCCGAGGCCGAGGGCTGCTACGCCATCTGCAACCAGTTCAACGGCTGCCGCGCCTTCACGTGGACGTCCTACAACGGTGGCACGTGCTGGCTGAAGGCCGAAAAGGGAAGCGCCCGATCCAACAGCGGTGCTCGTTCGGGCGTTGCTGGTCTCGAGGTTGACGTAGGTTACGATGGCAACGACATCAGTAACACGCCGGGTGCAAACGCTCAGGCCTGCATCTCGGCGTGCCAGAAGATTTCTGGCTGTCGTGCGTTCACGTGGACCAACTACAACTCCGGCACGTGTTGGCTCAAGACGACCAAGGGCTCAACGAGCTCCAACGCTGGTGCCACGTCTGGTGTTGTCTGTTAAGGAGTAACACTGTTGTCATCGCGACAACCTCAAGTTTCTGGGTAACGTTTGCCGGTCACTTTGGTCTCCCGAATACAAAGGAGGTTGCACCATAATAGAGACGCAAACGGAATGCAGTTCAATCCCATCTTGCTTTTTGCTTTTTCCAAACCTTCTGTAACCCTTGGTAACCTTCTTTAGGATTTCTCCAAGTGCAAAACCTTTGTTGTCGTCCAACGCATTCAGGACGCTTAGTTGTGAGTTCAAACACCACCTTGACTATTCTTGGCGGTGTACAAGTGTTATTGGATCTTGTAGTTGGACGCAATAGAGCATCATCATCATCGTCGTCGTCGTCGTCGTCGTCGACGTCGCCATCATCACCAGGTGAAGGATATTTCTTGAACCGCTCAAGACGAAAGGTAGGGCTGTTGATCTCAATGAGTTGATCAAGGGTTACAGAAGGTTTGGAAAAAGCAAAAAGCAAGATGGGATTGAACTGCATTCCGTTTGCGTCTCTATTATGGTGCAACCTCCTTTGTATTCGGGAGACCAAAGTGACCGGCAAACGTTACCCAGAAACTTGAGGTTGTCGCGATGACAACAGTGTTACTCCTTAACAGACAACACCAGACGTGGCACCAGCGTTGGAGCTCGTTGAGCCCTTGGTCGTCTTGAGCCAACACGTGCCGGAGTTGTAGTTGGTCCACGTGAACGCACGACAGCCAGAAATCTTCTGGCACGCCGAGATGCAGGCCTGAGCGTTTGCACCCGGCGTGTTACTGATGTCGTTGCCATCGTAACCTACGTCAACCTCGAGACCAGCAACGCCCGAACGAGCACCGCTGTTGGATCGGGCGCTTCCCTTTTCGGCCTTCAGCCAGCACGTGCCACCGTTGTAGGACGTCCACGTGAAGGCGCGGCAGCCGTTGAACTGGTTGCAGATGGCGTAGCAGCCCTCGGCCTCGGACGATGGCTTGTTACCGACGTCGGCGCCAGAGTAGTCCTGGCTCTCGTCCATCGGGCAAGATCCTCCGGAGGCCGAACGCGCAGAACCACTGGTGAGCGGGAGAGGGCAGCCGTCACGCTTGGTCCAACGCTGCGTGGTCCAGGCACCAAAATGCTGCTCAAGATCGGGCGAGGCGGCCGGGTCTTCTGGTCGCCGGTCGTAGGCTTGGAACCAGAACTTGGGGAAGTTGATCGCACGCGGTGTCCAGCCCACCACTCCTCGGTAGTAGTTCACCGCGCCGTCGAGGCTAGGTTGCACACGGGGAGAGATCGGGGAGGGCTTGGCTGCGGACGGGAAACCCGTCTCGGTGAGAGCGACCTTGCTGACCGAGTACTTGTTAATGACCGCGTTCCATTGTGCTTCCAACAAGTGCGTCGGTTTGCTCGCGTCGTAGTCGTTGCTGAAGAACGGGTAGATGTGAACACCGAGGATGTCCAGACTCTTGTCGAGCTGCTGCATGTCCGAATCAAACCGCGAGTCCAGGAACTCGTTCACTCGCTGCGCTGTCCCGTACTTGACATTGCCTGCAGCACTGCCAGCTCGGTTCTTGATATCATTGACCTTGTCCATGATATCCCAGCTGCGCTGTTTGAAGTCGATGAGGTTCTCGTTGCCGACGAAGACCGCCTCGACTGTACCAGCGTAGTTCCTGATGGCGTTGGCGGCGGCATTTGCCTCATCGTTCCACCAGCTCTCCTTCGTGAGGAAGGCACCGAGATAGAGCTTGATGCCGTACTTGGCGGCGATCGGAGCGATCTGGATTCCGAAATGCTGAGCGTAGTAGGTACGCACGTGCGTGAAGTGCTTACTCATGAGGCTGAAGTCTTGCTCGATGGCGTTTCGGAGTGCGTCGATGTTGACGCCACCTCCGTTGAGCGGGTACTCACGGTTATGGAAGGGTGTGTAGCAGGTTGCGACGTTGCCGGGGGCCATAGCGCCGAGACGGCGCAAGGCAGGAGATGTTGGGGTGGACACGTTTTGCGTGGCCTCGGCGCTGACGAGGGCCACAGCGAGAAGTTTGGCGAGAGTCCACAGAGCCATAGCTGTGGTGGTGTGGTCGAGTCGATGTGGCTCGAAGGAAGCGAAAGCTGGAATGAGGAGGTGGTGAGGAGGATTGCTGAGACCTCATGATCGATGACCTCCTGCTGACGTCAGGAGGGGACATAGTAGAGGACTACCCAATCGAAGGCTACGAGTTGATGCAGCCGGTACGACCCCTTCGCCCTCTAATACAATTGCTACGTTGAGCGCGTTACGCCCCACATGGGTGTCTGGACCTAACGGACCTAGCGCCGTGACGAACATACGAAAATCGTAATCTATGGGTACCAGCCATCCCGTCCGTCATCCTGTCATCCTGTAAGTTGGAGACAAATAGACCATTCGATTGATAACCAGCGAACCACCCACTATTAACATTGCGCATCTGAAGTAGTACTCACCAACATACCTTCTCTTACTGTTCGACTAGCCATCTCATTCGGAACCCACCGAGCACGTGCTGGTCCTTTTCGACCACCTAGATAGAGTACCTAGATGGAGTCCGTCGTTTACTATTCCTTCGGCCCCTTCCCATCTACATTCTTCGAAATATCCGATGGACGCGTGGCCGCGAAGAGAAAGGGGGGTGCTGGGGGTCCTGTTTAGAAGGATTTTCTCGGGCAAAAGATTTCCCATGGCTCTTCGTTCGCGTGCCGTTTTTCTCAGTTTCGTTCAGTGGTGGGTGCGGTCGTTCGTGTTGGAAACCGTCTCTGGCTCTGGTGTTTTGATGGTGTTGTCGAGTTGAAAAGCTCCTATAGACATTCCTGGTGCCACCAATCCGCCAATCACATCGTATTCTGATATGCAGTACACAAGACCTGTCAGAAAACGGGCGCTGCACTAAAGGATGTACTAAACTGTGAGTCCAAGAGAAGAAGTAATGGGTGTTGCCAATAGCGAGCAAAAGCACTTGAGTCCAGTGGGTGTTTACGAGACGGTTTGGGTTCGAATCTTGTAGCGGTCTGGAAATTCATTCCTGACCCTCCACCCATTCCCGTGGAATGGGCAGTCTGCTGGAAGTGCTCCGACGCCACGGCAGCAGCAGCGGCCGCACAAGTGGAGCCGGATTGCTCACTCCAACTTCTTGGAAGAGAGGCTAGAAGCCACCATTCGTGGACTCCCGTCCCAGAGATCGCCCTCTCGCTGCTCGTCAACACGACCACTGGAGACCTGGAGAGCACTTTGAAGTGTTCGATCTGTGTGAAGCCCCAACTTCAACCTGACCGTCCCTCGTAGTGCAAGCGTCCGGGCAGGCTGTCCTTCAGTTTATGAAACGCCCCAAGCATTCACGCGCCCCCTCGTGCATCGAGAGTCCGAGACCGATGGGGCGGCTGCTTTCAGCCACGCGTTTTTGGCCATCTGGGACCTGAGATACACATCGTCATAACAACCGCGAGAAGATCGAGTCGACAGTAGAGAAAATACCACCAAACCGACCCTCAACGTCTTCACCAAGTTCGTTGAACAGCTAGGCCGGCTAGTAGCGTGCGGTATGAATATTCGATTCGTTATCGACCACTTCCTAGTGATTCTAATTTTCCTCGGAGATCATCGTGACGTCTTGTAGTTCAAAAACACTCCAAGCGATTTTCATCAAGAAGCGTTGGTGGTGATGTTCGAGGTCGCTGATCTCTTCGTGATCTAGGGTTCGAATCCAGCGATCTGTCCTGCTTACCGAGAATGTCTCTCGCTGTTTCTCATGCACACACTACGAACCCGAGCAATCTTGACGGGAAATTTTTCTCATCAAAAGAAGTGGAGTTTTCTTCTTTATACAAAAGAGAAATACTCCTGATGCGTCACTCAGCGTGTGGTCAGAAGGTGTGATAATTTGGAATGTAGCTATAGTATACTTCAAAGTATTTATTTCGTATTCGATCGCTTTGATTTACTTGGTGGCGGCAAGTGCGGCCGTGGCATCCAGACGCCCGTAGCCAAACTGGTTGTTCGGGATCACTGCGTCCGTCGTGCCACCGCAAGTTCGAAGCGTCGCCGCGATCTTGCGCACAGCCGTCGACGTGAGTGCTGAGCGAATCTGAGGCATCGTGAGGTTGGCGTTCACGCTCAGCATAAGCGCAATCGATCCAGCGACGTGAGGGGCGGCGAGACTCGTGCCCTGGCTTGTTACGTACGATGATGTGGCGTCGCCCCAGGCGCTTTTGACGCTGTAGCCAGGTGCGATTATGTCGGGTTTGACCGTTCCATCGCTGCTCGGGCCCTTCGAGCTGCCGGAGGCCACCGCATCATCTGAACGAGAGGAACCGACTCCAATTACCTCCGGGTAGCCCGCAGGATAGGCGACTGAGCTGCAAACCGGGCCATTGTTGCCATTGGCAAACACAGGGATGATGCCGGCTGCTACCCACGCCTTCGTTGCCCCTGTCCAGCTCCAGTCCACTTCATCCGATCCCCACGAGTTGTTGACGACATGTGGCGCTTTTGAGCAGTCTGGGTTCTCGCCGTTCACGTCCGTCGGGCACAAGATCCACTGAAGGCAGGCAAGAGTGTCGGACTCGGGGCAATCCAATTCGCGGCAGTTCTTGCACATCATCCACGTCGCGCCAGGAGCGACGCCGATTCCTTTTGAGCCGACAGCAATACTCGCGACGGCCGTGCCGTGACCCTGCGGATCGTACGGCTCACTCGCCTTCTTGTCCGGGTCATACCAACCGTAGTTGCTCGCGCCGCGGAAGTTGGCGCTCAACGTTTCGTGCGTCGAGAGAACACCAGTGTCGATAAGTCCAAGCACGACACCCTGGCCCGCGTTGCCGTTGGTCCACGCAGTTGTGGCACCGATCTTCTTGACTCCCCACTGCGCGTTGGCGATATCCGCGGCCGATGGGAGGCTCACATCAGCCAACGCTCTGGTGCTTCCTGTCGACGAGTTGGTGTCCACGACCACGTCGCTGGCAGGCACCGGCAGGATCTTGGGCAGTGGAAAGCGCTTCTCTTCGCGCACTTCATGGACCCCAGGCAGCATCGCCAGCTTCGCGACCAGCTCGGCGCTGGCGTTGCGAAAGAAGAGCTGGTTGGTCATCCAGAACTGCCGGCGCTTGGTGTAGAGTGGCTTGGAGTTGGAGGCCGCCGCGTCAGCGACGATCGCGTCCACGGCCTGCTGCGTCTCATTGGCGTGCTTCTTGAGCGCGTCCACGAGCTGCTTGATCTTGATGCCGCGGCGCACAATGTCCCACTTGCTCGTGGCGTTGGCGCCCGTGCGCGCGGCCTCCTCGGCGAGACGGCGATGGAACTCGCGCTCGTCGAAGGCGTTCGTGTGGGCTTCGAGCACGCGCGAGGGCGACTGCTTCATGGTGACGATGAGGTTGACCGAGCCCTGCTCGGCGAGCGCGCGGTGGACGCGCGGGTGGACGGACGGCACCGCGTCGGCGGAGAGCGAGGCAGCCGCGGCGAGCAGCGCGAGCGTGGCGAGGTTGCGGAGCATCTTGGGCCTGCGGGGGAGGCGGCAGGAAGGGAAATGGCCCCTCGCGCATGGCGATCCGCTTGCTGATCCCGAGTTCCCGCTCGGGTCAGCGCCTCAGCGATCAGCGCGATGGGAGCTGAATGCTCATCAACGATCTGACGAGTGTGTCACGCGGGACTAATGGGACATGAGGGCCCACGCAGCCGGATTCACTTGGTTAATGTATGTGTCACTATCGCGGTGGAGACGCGGTCGCGCGATTGTGATGGACCCCGTGACAGGATCTGGACCCAGCGGCCACGAAAGTCGCATCTGATCCGAATTCTCTCTGTCCAGCTGACAGGTACTGTACTGTACACTCGAAGAGACAGGACTGTGACCAAATAGAAATAGAAATCTTAAAAGATTTCTATTTCTATTTGGTCACTTTCCGAACTGGTGTTCCAGTGCGAGATATTTGTCTGGGCACTCTGTTACGGTCACATTACCGGCCATTTGCAACCAAGGTTGTATTTCTGAAAATCCGGCGATCTGATTGGCTGTGGTCACGGTACCAACACGTGGTTGTGCTCGAACTGTGCTCTGAAGTGCAGTACGGGTTGCAACTTTCGTTGCATCGAGGGTGTGATTCTGCGCCACCGATTGCAACCGCACGCTATACAACACGCACACACCGGGTTGCACAAATCGCCGCGCCGAGAAAATGGATCCGCATCGATACAAGTCCTGCCTCGTCCAGTTCATGTCGTACCGGGATGGAAAGCGGTACGACAAGGACTCGGTATTCACGCAAGCGCAGCTGCTCTCTATCATTTCCGATGATCTATGCAAGTGGTTCAACTACCGCGCGTACCATTCAGAGCTTCACAGACCAGTTCCTCGTGGAGTGCATCGGGCCAAGCACACAAGCAGTGCTAGGCGATCGCGTTGCCAAGACGTTGGCGCGGTCGTTGCTGTGGGCTTCTCTTCTACCACAGGCCAGCTTCAAGTTTGAAGTACTACCTGCATCTCTTGCTGAGCGTGTTCGTAGCTCATACGTCTGTCATGGTGGCAATCCAAGCCTGAATCCTATCGAACGTGTACCACTTCATGTTGCTGGACAAGGCGGCCAACTCCAGCTGATCGAGCTGCCTGACAGTGTCGATGATGTCCCATGCACAGAGATCACGGGAAGCGTAAGTTCATCAGCCAGATAGGTCAGGGCGCTACACGCGCAGTTTTTCGATCTGAAGCGCCAAATGACAGACGTGATGAACGAGCTTCTCCGCATCAAGATGGAGATGCAGCGCCAACACCAGCGCACATATCAAGTGCTGGAGCAGATTGCACTTCAGTCAATGACACGTCCAGTCCAGCACCTGTCTACTGACATCTCGGCTGCTTCCTCCCCAACTCCAAGCATTACTGCTCGACGCGGCTATTCATGGCCGCCGACAAGATCTCGACGTAGGTGTGAGGTTTTCATCCTTCCGGCTCTCAGCCGGATAAGGTTTTTCCCTCACGTAGGAGTAGTTAAGTTGGGCAACTTCATTCGCGGTTTTGCCAAGCAGCGCCGACATCCACCGAAGCTCCTCGCTCATCTGCCAGCTTCATCTCCACGCTCGGTCGCGCTCGCTGAAAACCCACCCTCCACATCCCTGGGCTGGCCTCTACGAGCCTTCGCTCGACTCACCGGGAGATTCCTCTCGCTCCGACTCTCCGAGTCCGGCATAATCTGTGAATGGACTGCTCATTTGCCCCATGCTCGTTTCTCGATGAAGGACGGAAAGGTCTAATTCGTGCTGGCTTCACCAGCGATGTTGCCATTGACAAAGGCTACGTGGCGTATGGCAACAGACTACGGTGACAGCAATTCTCGCATCCCTTCGTCGACATCGTGGACATGGTGGCCTTCCATCTTTGACTGTTTGAATCCAACTGCATTATTAACCAATCAAATCACGTAGCACTGTGGGTTGCACAACTGGCGGATATTTTGACAGAACGATTTTTTCCTCGCAGTTAAGGCTCGCTCTCGGGTATCGATAAAGGCGAAGAAGCTGGGGATTGCGGTGTTCTCGAAGAACAAGGATCTGGTGGCCCTTGCTGCGGTTTTCGATGTCATCACCCGAACGAGGACGAAGCCAACGGGGAAAGCGTTCCAGGATGGAGTCGCAAATCACAAAATGCATCGATTGTTGAACGAATGTACACGTCACATTTTTCAACGTGATTGTTGCACCAGGCCGGTAGAGAAGACATTCACAAAATTTATCGAGGATTCTTGGAGTTTATCCAATTTAAGAGACTCAATAGATATTATGTAACCTACTTCCAGCAGATGATAATTCCGTTTATAAAAAAATCAATTCAAAGAAGGTAGTAGACCCAGTATGATCCCACCAATAATCTGGATATAAATATCCAGAGAACTTGGCATTTGGTCTTGTGGCAATCTTCCAAGGTCACGCCGACGAGATGGAGCTTCTGGATGCCGAGATTGAGCGGGCGTGCATAATTGCTATGAAGCAAGACACACGGCGGCAGTACGAAGGATCAATCGCGAAAATGCTGCCGTGGCTTGCTGAGAACGCAGTAGGGATGTTATTGTGTACTACCTAACCACATGAAGAACCCGAGGATTTCCAGTGGGATTCCTTCGCCAGTGGACGGCAGTGAAGCCACACATCGCGCCATTCGAGCTAGGCCACCTCCAGGCTCTCGACATCCAGCGCTACTTCATGTCAATGAATCGCCCTGACGGTAAACTGTAGAGCCAATCCACCTTCGACTCGGAAGAAGGACAGCCTCCCCAAACTCGTTGAGAGCTGTGGTGTCATAGACTTATTCACTACAACGATTTGGTCTCCAGGACAGAGGGTGAAGGCTTTGACTAGGTGGCTTCGAGCCCACGCCACGGTCATTGTGGCGTCATGACCTGACGCGTACTGAGGATGGTACGCCCACGCAGCGCTGAAGGTCTGCCAAGCATCTTCGATCGCATGGCCGCGGGCAAAGTCCTCGGCAGAATCGTCGTGGACTGCGGGTGGGAAACTGCGTGGAAAGGATATCGTGGCGTGGAGAGAGCCAGGTAGGTCCGGACTTCATTTCCCGCCCCTGTGGCGACCACATCAATGTGGGCGTCGTCTTCGCTAACTTCCAAGAAGCGAGACGCCTTCCCACACCACTTGATGATGCTGCGACTGGAAGTTCGATTCATGCCATGGCCTCAGTCACTTTAACCCTTTCGCAATCACCTCCGTGCAAACAGGGATTGTATGGATACTTTAATCAAGTCAAAATTTCCAGATCGTGTAAATTTTACACGTTCTGGAATTGCGACAGGTGAAGTTTTCCCGCAAACCAACCGCCTTTTGTAATAAAACCTCGCAAAATTGCAAATAAGTTTCGAGATTATTGCTATTTAACCTTCAGAGGTTTTGAGGTTTTGTTGAGGTTTTTGCGAAACTTCAAGGACGGGTTTTGTAAAACGTGTAAAATTTACACGTTCTGAGGGGTTCAAACATACCAGCTTATGAGAAACCCTCAGAACGTGAAATTTTTACACGTTTGATTGCGAAAGGGTTAAAGTATTCCTAAATTGTAATGTGCGGACACAGATCGCTGCGTCAGCGACACCCGGCTCCAGTAAAGTGGCTGTTCAAGCTCTATTCGTGGCTCAGCCAGCGTTCGAGGAGGCTGCGCCACACGTCGCAGCTTTCAGCTGCTTCTGCATATCTGCATGTTCCTCTGCATTTCTCAGGATCTCTGTGATCACAGAGAGCTCCCCACGGTTCCCATGGACTCGGTGGTGAGCTCGCGGTGCTCAGTGCACTCTGCATGTTTAGGATCTAGCTGTTGAATTCATTCCGCATTTCGATCTCTGAGTCTCAGCCCCAGTTCCGACGGCGCGACCATTTCAATTGGTAGCACTTGTTGGTCCAGCGCCTCTTCGTCTCTCCCACACCGGTTCGGACTGTACCCATTCCATTTAACCAACATCAGTAGTTGACTGCATCAGATCTGATCGACGGCAACAAGGTTAAGATGGACGACAGCAGTAATCCGGTCTTCATGATGCTCGAGGTTTTGACCCAATCAGTGCGTGAGGTGTGCCACACGGTAGCCAATCAGAGCCAAGAGTTTCGGGCTATGTTCCTGGAGCAAGCCCAGGCTCAAGCGACCCGCCGGGAGTTCAAGATCCCTGGTGCCGTGATGCCGAACTTCTGGGGCAAACCCAGCGAGAACTTCGACAGCTACGTCTTTGGAAGCAAGATCTACATGAAGAGCTGCAACATCGACTACACGCGCCCGAGAACCAACCACGTGTGGTGTCGATTATGTGCTCGGGTCTTCGCGGCGGGGCCGCCTCGTTTCTCACGCATCGGCTCATGATCGACAATCTACCGATCCGCGATCTCGACGAGTTTGTGAGCGTGTTTAGCGACGACTCCGTTCCATCGGACCAACAGCAGCGGCTCCGCGCCGCACTGCGCGCGTGTCGTCAGTTTGGCGCGATTGAGGACTACGTTGCACGCTTCCGGGAGATCATCATGCAGATCCGCGAGATGTCCCCGCTCGACCAGGTGGACCACTTCATTGCGGGTCTCAAGCCCGAGACGCAGAAGGAGGTCAACTACCTCAACTGTGAGACTCTCCGCAATGCTATTGCCGCCGCGCAGGCGTACGAGCGAGCTCACTTTGGTGGGAGCACGCCGCGCCGCCCGCGCCCAACGCGTCTGCCCGATCCGGAGCCCATGGATGTGTCCCTCGTCGCCACCGACCAAGATCCGGAGCCGCTGGCAGTGGCGCAGTTCAATGGCCGCCCGCCACGTCCGTCCTTGAAGCGTGTCGCCGTCAAGGTCTCTGTTTCTACTGTCGCGAATCCGGACACCGCATTGCGAACTGTCCGCGCAAGGGACAGGGAAACGGGCACGCTCGGCGGATGTAAGTGGAGTATCCGTTGAGCACCCCGATCAGAAATCTCCAAGTGCCTCTGTTCCCGCCGAGCCCATTATTTTCGATATGGAGGAGGCTTATGAAGCCCGTGTGGTGTATCGTCCGTCCGTCTGCGCTCTGGAGATTGAACTCATAAGGTTCAGTTGAAAGGTGAAGATCGATTATTTGTGGAAGCGACTGTTCAGGACAAGAAGTTGAGAATGTTGGTTGACTCTGGCGCGACGCACTGTATTGTGCGTCGTGGTCTGCTTCGAACTCCCGATAGAGCAAGTCTGACGGAGCTGCGCGCGCGTGACTTTGAGGGCAAGGTGACGACGACACGCGCGCACCACTACGAGGTGCCGCTGCGCGTGGCTGAGAAGGAAGGTGTGGTCGAGCTCGTGAAGTGGCCACTGCAGCAAGACTTCGATGGGATCCTCGGCCAGACATTGCTGCGTCGCAAAAATCCCGTCATCGACTGGGCACAAGGTACAATCTCGTGGCCACGGTCCCGCCGGCGCCCAAAGCGACCGGGCAGCTCAATAGCGAACGATGCCGGGAGAGCGGACGTCACGGAACCGGCAGCGGGTACAGCAGGTGCGGCACCGACAGATCTGGACGTGGAGTACGTTGACCTTCACCAGTTTAAGAAGAATCTCAGGGCCGGTATGTACGCTGAAGTGTTTCATCTCGATGTCGTGGGTTCCACGGGTTCGGTGAAACCGCCACTGATATCGAATTGCTGGTGCGCGAATTTTCGGATTATCTTCGCGAGGAGCTCCCCGACGGGTTGCCTCCGGAACGGGATATCGAGCACGCAGTCGCGTTAAAACCGGGCGCGCAACCCTCGTCTTGTCCTCCGTTCCGTCACGCCCATGTCGAGCAAACTGCTCTCCGTTCGTTTGTCGACAAGCGGCTCGCCAAGCGCTGGATCGAGAAGAGTTCGTCCGCGTGGGTGTCGAACATTTTCGCTGTGCCCAAGAAGGATCCCGTCACGGGTGAGATGCCGACCAAGATCCAGTGGATTCGTGGTGGCGACCCCTCGAAGCCCGTCCGGTGGGTGATCGATTATCAGTATTTTAACGCCATGACGGACATTCCGCGTATCCCGATCCCGCGGATCGACGAGGTTTTCGATCGCCTCGCGGGAGCCCACGTGTTCACACTCATTGATCTGGCCTCCGGTTACCACCAGATGCGACTTGCACTCGAGTCAAGACAGTACACAGCGTTTCGCGCGGGGTCCGAGATCTACCAGTGGTGTGTGGCGCCGATGGGCCTCGCTGGTATGCCCGGGACGGGGTCTAGACTCATGAGGCGTATCTTCGAAACCAAGGAGTTGGCTAACTTTGTCGTCGTCTATCTCGACGACATTTGTGTTTTCTCCCCAACGCGCGCCGAGCATCTGCAGCACTTGCGTCGAGTCTTCGAGATCCTTCGGGAGGAGCAGTTGTTCGCCCGGCCGAGCAAATGCCACTTCGCACAGTCGGAGATTCGTTTTCTGGGCCATATCATCAGCGGCGATGGAGTTCGTGTCGATCCGGATAAGACTGCCGCCGTGGCGAATTGGCCGCAACCCCAGAATGCCAAGGACCTGCAGCGCTTTTTGGGGCTCGCGGGATACTATAGGCGGTTTGTTCGTGGTTACGCGGATCTGGTGTTGCCGTTGTCCGATCTCCTCAAGAGCAAGGTCGCGTGGACGTGGTCGTCTGCTCAGGAGCATGCTTTCACTTCCATCAAGGCAGCGCTAGTCGCGGCGCCTTTGCTGCGTCTCCCAGACATGTCGTTGCCGTTCCATGTCACTACGGACGCGTCGAAGTACTGTGTGGGTGGTGTTCTCAGCCAAGTGATCGACGAGTTTGATCATCCAGTCGGATTATACAGTCGCAAGCTCTCAGAGACTGAGTCGCGTTGGCCCGCGCATGAACAGGAACTCTACGCCATCAAGCAGTGTCTGGGGCGATGGCGATGCTATCTTCTTGGCGGCCACTTCGTCGTCTTTACCGACAACTCGGCCTGTCGCTGGTTTCTCTCTCATGCCAACCTCTCTGCCAAGATGACCCGGTGGCTTGAGTTCTTTGGGCAGTTCGACTTTGAACTTCAGCATAAGAAGGGCGAAGCTAATGTTGTGGCGGATGCGCTGTCGAGACATCCCGTCGTCGTCACCAATGTGGGTGTCTTCGTATTTCACTCTCGCTTTGTGACTCGGGCCGCCAAGCTCCTCGTCGATGGGAATGCGTCCTTCGGGCCGTCACCAGTCGCGTCTCAACCGTTGTCAGCCCCACTTAGGATCCAGTCCACACTTCTTGTGATGGGGGAGGATGGAGACTTTGTTCGCGATCTCAAAGTTGCTTACACGAAGGACAAGGATTGTGTGGCGATCATGCAGTCCATGCATCGAGGAGATGCGAGCATGCGCGAGAAGTACGAGTTGCGCGACGGTCTTCTGTATGTCAAAAGGGTGGACGTGATACCAGTGCTTCGGGTGCCTCAGGTCGACAAGATCCTGCTTCGGCTCATGCATGACTTTCATGATGCAGCAGTGGTCTCCCATCCGGGTGTGGAACGAACGCTGGTCGCGATGCGACAGTACTTTTGGTGGCCAGGTATGCGCGATCATGTGCGCCAGTATGTTGCAACATGCGAAGCCTGCGTGCGTCACAAGTCAGGGTCACGACACCGCAATGGTCTGCTGCAACCACTTCCAGTCCCTGGAGAATGTTGGCAACACGTGACCATGGATTTTCTGACGGCTTTGCCCGCGAGTGACGGCTTTGACGCGATCTATGTGGTTGTCTGCCGTCTGTCCAATCGCCCATGCTACATTCCTACGACCAAGGACGTAGATGCCAAGGCAATGGCCAAACGCTTCTTCGACAACGTCGTGCGATACTATTCTTTGCCAGAGTCGATCGTGTCCGACCGAGACGCCACGTTTACCAGCGAGTTTTGGCAAGAGCTGATGCGGATCATGCAAGTACAGCACCGCATGACCGTATCGCGGCGAGCTCAGGCGGACGGCCGCAGCGAACGACAGATCCGATAGTCTGCGGTGTGTTGTCTCCCATTATGGTGATGACTGGGCCAAGACCCTGCCGACGGTTGAGTATGCGCATGCAACATTGGTCTCTACCTCGACGCGAGTGTCCCCGTTCGAAGTCGACTGTGGTCAGAAAGCACGATCGCCAATCACGCTCCAGAGTCATCTTGGGCCCGGACCCGCATTGAATGTCACCCGGGCGCGACGCGAGATCATTCAGTTCGCTCAACGGAACGTCCGTGCAGCACAGGAGCGTCAGGCCAAGTATTACAATCAAGGTCGTCAAGATGTGAAATTTGTCGTTGGCGATCTGGTCTACGTCGGTTCACGCGTCCTCAGTAGCGAACTCGGTCAACCAGACTACGACGCCGGTCGAGATCCCGTTCGTAACAAGCTCCTGCCAAAGTGGTACGGCCCATTTGCTGTCGAAGAAAGGATCGGCCGCAACGCGTACCGACTTGCACTTCCACACCGCTACGTGGCTCGGGGTCGGCACGCCCACCTTCAATGTAGAACAACTGAAGCCCTCCTTCGATGTACCAGACATTTTCCGTGCGCGTCAGATCACGAAGTCGGCCCCTCGGCTATACGACGACGAGGGTGAGCGGGTGTACGTGATCAAGGACCTCCTCGATCGCCGCGGTCAAGGTGACCGCACACAGTACCTCTGCTCATGGGTCGATCTGCCCGCGAGTGCCGACATGTGGGAGTTCAAGAAGGATATACAGAATGTAAGTCACTGGACAACGCTTCTCCAAAGGCTCGCCGACCGACAACAAGCCGATCGTGAAGACCGTCGCCGAACCCCCCGCACCCGTAGACGCAGCTAAAAGAGGGGAGGATGTAATGTGCGGACACAGATCGCTGCGTCAGCGACACCCGGCTCCAGTAAAGTGGCTGTTCAAGCTCTATTCGTGGCTCAGCCAGCGTTCGAGGAGGCTGCGCCACACGTCGCAGCTTTCAGCTGCTTCTGCATATCTGCATGTTCCTCTGCATTTCTCAGGATCTCTGTGATCACAGAGAGCTCCCCACGGTTCCCATGGACTCGGTGGTGAGCTCGCGGTGCTCAGTGCACTCTGCATGTTTAGGATCTAGCTGTTGAATTCATTCCGCATTTCGATCTCTGAGTCTCAGCCCCAGTTCCGACGGCGCGACCATTTCATAAATGATGTTAGTCACTCGTCAGTTGTGTCAGTCAGTGCGTTTCTAAATTCTGTGTGGTCTCCAAGACCACTGTTTTCTCCGAGGTTATCATATTATTTCAAAACAACAGCAGAACAATCGGATAATATGCTGGCATAGCGAATTCTAACCAACGTGTTCTCAATTTTTTGTAGATCAGCCTCCTTCGCGAGACCTACAGGCTAGGTGAGTCCGAAGAATCAATCTTGCGGTGTGCGATCCCTGTCACTCGCCTGTTCTGGGAATTGAAGCGCTTCGTGTGGTTGAACCCGTTCAATGTGAAGAAGTGCCAGTTCTCGCGAGGTCACCTCCCATCCGGCCGTTGAAGACCAGCCCCCTACCGGGCCGCGGGCTAGACCTGGCCGGGACTGACAGGAGTAGATCCAGCCGTTTTGAGTATAATCGGTGGTTGATGAGGTGGAAGTAGCCACGGCACAGTGTGCCACCCACCTGGTACTGGGTACCATACCCGGCGCCAACCTCGCCAACGGCTATCCAGCGCCAGATTCCTAAAAGTAGGTAGTTCCCAGATCTAGTCACAAAAGTAGGTGTGATCGTTGAGAGCCAGCTTCGCTGGCTCTCTAAGGGGCTGGCCCCTTCTAAGAGACTTCGCTTTTCACCGTCAACTCCCCAAGTCGTCGGCTCAAGCTCCAGGAAAGACGCGTGGCAACGACACCAGGTAAGCCTGCGCTAGCGTCGGTGTGCCCCAGTGGATATTGCGCGTGAGTCTGGCTGGTTGGCTAGTGGACTCTTGTGGAGTGTGTGTGGAGAGAGGAGTCGAACCTGTCAAAGCCCCTGCTAAGGATTCTGGGTCCCCCAGAGTCCAAGGCATTTCATATCCTGCGCCAGTCACCTGGCGCACTTCATATTGGTGTGGAGTTTACAAAGAGTGTTGCTTGGGATCGAGTGAGTCTCCGTCCCAGGTCAGAGAGCTAGCGGATCGGAGGGAACTTCCGTCCTAGCCCTCGCCTGTATTGTTGTATTATCGGTATATCAATCTGGTCTGGTCAAGCGGCAGCTCCGCCAGAGTTTGTGTGGGAGGCGCCTCGTGGACGTATTTCCCCTTTACTTCAGCTCAAAAGGACCGCCCCGAAGGAGAGGGACACACAACGTGAGGTACGAAGCCAGAGCTGCGATTATCACAACGGATCGCAGCTCGCTCGGCCTGTGTATATCTGTTTTGCACATATATATTGGCTGAGTCTGTATCCTTTTCTCCATAACTGGCGAAAAGGCATCGCACATCATCACATCAACAGGTCGCAACTGCCGATTTGACGACCAACAGCACGGCCACAAAAATTACAGGGGGGGGGGGGGGGGCAAGCGATCGCATCCACACAATCCAACCCTCGGTGATGACGCTATTTCAATTTGAAAGAATGGTATAGACACAGCTTGCGCGTGATCTCAGTCCCTCCTATCCATCTGCGTCAAACGGAGCAAGTAACCCAGCGGCCCCACCGACAAAACGGACATTGCGATCGAACCAGACGGCTACCTCTAACAAGTAGCAGCGAACCCAGAACGCTGCGTCAGCGGCACCTGGGTTTCGGCGCTGTGCCTGCTTGGCTCAGGTTGTGGTGGCGAGCACCCGCGACTCTGGGGGACGCTGGCTCACCACAAGTCGCAGCTTTCTGATGCTTCTGCATATCGGCATGTTAGCCTCAAATGCAGTCCAGCTCTGTGATCATAGAGAGCTCCGGCGGCGTGCTCTCGTCCGCTTGTTATTGCGATACGACCGTGATGGCGACGCCGGCGCTGCTTGTGGACTTTGTGATAGCCCCACAAGAGGGGCCGGATCTGCATTTGGTGGCGACGTCGATACTGACCGTGGATTGCGTTGTGAGGCCGTGAGAGAGACCGGATCCACACTTGGTGGCGACGCTGACGCTTCCAACGGAGATAAAATGTACTCGAGCCAAGCTGGCATTAGCGAGTTGTTCGTGGGCGTCGGCGTCGGTGTGGTTGCTGCTGATTCATCGGGTCCCTCTTCCACAGGTGGCGGAAGGTCTTGCTCGGTGTTTTGAATGGGCGGTGATGCGTGTGAAGACGCCGCCGCCGATTTGGGTTCTGCTATTCACCACCGTCCTTGCGCCTCATCAGTACCGTCCTGGATTGCACTCGTGAGATTAGCGTTGTGCCGGATGATGACAACGTCCCTGCCGTTCCAGTTACGAAAACGATTTTCACAGATGATGATCTGGACGCTCGATCACGTTGAGAAGGACACAAAAACTTTGGAGGCTAATGTCCCTTCGTAGTGCAATCTCAGGGTTTGAATTGACCAATTGAATCCGGTTGTTCTGCACATAGAAAACGGCAGAGCGGGAAATTTGAATAATTGCGTTCGTCCCGCCCAAATTTCACACAATAGAGAGATTTCTAAAACCAAAATCCACACCCGTTCCCGCACATGGGATAAAATAGTCCAAAACCTTTCTAAATCGATGTGTGTGCGAAATTGCACTTGCAGAATTGAGCAAATGTGCGGATTGCATCTGTACAACGCGAAAGGACGCACTGTGGGGCGATGGTGAGGCGCAATTGGACAGACACCGAGGATATCGCTCTTCTCCGCCAGGTGAGCGCTGACACACCCTTTATGGCGAAGCACGGCGGCGTCATGGACGGGTGGGAGAAGCTTGCCAGGGTTGTCGCCCAGGTTCTATGCTTCGAGCGCGAGCGTTTCGACGGGAAAAGGGCCCAGAACCGCTTCTTTGCGCTGCTAGAGAAACACAAACGACAAAGAGTCAGCGACGCTGTCGGGTACGTCAGAAGAATACAAGGACAGCGCCTTGACCACCTCTCGGCTCTCCTTCGTGACCACAAGCTCGAGGAGGCTGCAAAGACCGAAGAGAGAAAAAGAAGAAAGACGACGCCAAACCGAGAGACGCTGCGATGCAGCGTCTCGGCAAGCGTAGCTCCGAGGGCGAACGCAAGACTCCGGAGAAGAAGGGCAAAACCTTCGAGGTATTGGCGGCTCTTGCCGACGAGACGAGCCGCGAAACCGACGTGAAGGAGCAGGAGATGGAGCTCCGTCGGTTGGAGTTGGAGGAGCGCCGTCAAGAGTGCGAAGAGAGCCGACGTCAGCGTGAGGAGCACCGTGAGGAGAATCGCCGTCAGCGAGATGAGGACCGCAACGAGAGGCTCGGCTTTGCTGAGATCGAGCGAGACAAAATGCTCGCGCTACTCAAGACTTTGATCTGCGCTGGGACGAACCGGTCAGAACCCAAGTCGGATTCATAAAATGAAACTAGTTAATGCATAAGCCCTAGGCTAGACATTCACTTAGGAACGGTGGAGGTAAATCAAAATATTCCGAGATCTGGTTGCCACCGAAATGGCAGCAGTGGCAGTTGGTGAGGAGCATCGTTGCCGTCACGAGCTTACCCACCGGAGACAGCATGACTTTGTTTTGTTTTTTGAAGTCGATGGCCGCCCACAGCGTTTTCATCCTGCCGAATGACCAATCAACAGCCTCGCGGACGCTGCTCATCGCTCGATTAACCCTTTCGTGGTAAATGGTACTTTTTTGCCCTTCTGATGTGTTTGCAACAGTGGGTAGTTGGAACCCCCTCAGAAGGGAACAATTTGTTCCCTTTGGCAAAAGTGGGTATGGTTTCTGAGAAAATCTGAGTCAACCAAAGTTGTTCCATATGGTGTAATGTCCCATATGGTGGGTTTTTGTAAAAATTTTGTTACAAAACACGGTATGAAATATTTATAACGTCATTTCCAGAAGGGAACAATTTGTTCCCTAAACGCTAAACTCTTATATACTCGACTTGTGTATACTGATACTATTCCTATTGCAAAAATTATGACCACGAAAGGGTTAAGTGCTTGCTGCTGCTCGGTCAGAGACGCACCCTTGTACGGCGTCACGACGTGGCGGCAGATACCATAGGCAGGATCACCGTATATAAATCGACCAGCAAAAATGTCGTCGAGCTGAGCGAGGCGCTCGCGCAACTGGCTAAGCCGAAGCATGGTTGAGTCGTGAACGCGCCCTTCCACGGGGCGGTAGAAATGGGCACAAAGTCCGTCTGGGGCCGTCAAGCACTGAAAGTTGAGGCAATGGATTCTGTTGTGACCACTGTAGATCACCTTTTGTAAGTTGTTTTGCCGCCAGATACGGCAGGTCTCCACCATAGTTCCATCTAAAAAAATCCAAAAACGCCTTCGACGACGGCGCCACGGGCTTGGACGGCCGTTGAGTACCGAGCGCAGCGTTCCGCTAGAAGGGACTGGGGAAAATATATGTGATCGCGCCACACGTCGTATATGAGCTCGATTGTCGAGAGGAAAATTCGGCAAAGCGAGGAGACCGACCGTCCGAACACACGGATCATCGAGGCGTAGCGAACGGGATAGGTGAGGCGGTAGAGAAGCACACTGACAGCCTCCATAGCCAAGCACTTGTCACCGGTTGATGTAATGATCACAGTTGGAATGCGAAGCAACACAGTCAATGCCTCAATGCCAGACCGGTCAAAACGAAACGCGATCTTGCAGTCTGCGTCTGACGTGGAGTTCAAGTCGAGTCGCTCCTGCGGTATGAGCGGCCGCTCAACAATCATTATCGCCAGTACCTCCGCAAAGAGACGGCGCTTCTTGCGCTTCCATGGCATGACCAGCACAGCGATATTGAGGGGTGTCATCATTCTTGCCATCTTGCGGATTCGAGATCTCGTCCAAAATCCAAAAATGGATTATCCGTACCCGCATCCATATAGTGCGGGTGCGGAATTTTTTTCGAAACCTCTCTAATTTGTTTCGTATGTCTTTTATTCTATACCGTACAGAATACTTCTTCTGTCCAGAAATAAAGGGCCATTTTGCCTCCTAAAACCATCCAGAAATATTGGGCCACTTTCAGTTAATGTTCGGTTGCAGCCGTTTGTTTATTTCTGAAACGAACCTAACACCGTGTAAACCTGCTCATTGCACGGGATGGATAATGGAAAGAAGGCCGTGCGAGTAGACGAGAGCTGCCTTGTTGGTGTGTGGAATCAAGTAGCGATTTCGAACGTTGATGCGCATGGACGCCTCCAGCACCGTTTAGAGCGTCATGAACACACGATCCAACGAGTGGAATACGTGATCGCGGAAAGCGCCGTGGACGTTATCAACGAGTTGCTCGATGCTGTGCGCCAGTTTCAGGTGCTGTAGCGTCTGCAGGGACGTAAACCGCCCGAGGTTGAGCATGTTGTAGTCAGGCGAGTTTGCTGGTTGTGGAGCGAGTTTCATGTCCCAGCCGTCGGACGCGCACGCCGCAGCAACGTCGGGGTCATCTGTGAGGACGCGGGGTCGCGCGTTGTCTTGCTGGATGCGCACGAGCTTGGATGACGGCGAGACGTGCTTGATGGTCGGGATGATAGAGTTGATCAGATAAAGAAGAAAATGAAAGTTGGAGTCTATTGGTTTACAACTGTGCGAACGCCTATAGCTTTGAATATGCAATGACAATTCATGCAAGCGCCGCACGGTTTCTGTTTCAGGGCGAAGCAAGGGAAGCGATCTCGCAAGCGCAGCACGTTCGGGGGGGGGGGGGGGGGGGGGGGGGCTGAGGCTTGGGGAAAGCGCGGCCTTGCGTCGACGGAGGTGCTGAGTGAAGAACTTCTGAAGAGAGCTTGCGGGGCACTGAGGCTCCGCAGTCGTCTGGTGACTGGAGGGGAGGGGCCGCGATAAGGTCGCTAACGTGCTCGCGCTCGCTGCGTTCATCGCCGGCCGTCGGCACGCGCGCTGACCTCTTGCTCGCGTTTGCTTCCATGCTCTTCCCACGTCGGGCTTGCCACCAGCTGCCGTCGTGGCCGCCACTACACTTGGTTTCCGTATGTAGGGCGACTTTCATTGGCCACGTGGCAGCTGGTGGCTGGGAGCCAGAGCTGAGACCTTGATCTGGTCACGTGAGCTCGAGGTTGAAAGACCTAGGTTGAACGGCCAGAAACCGATCTTCCCGTCCCAGACCTCGCCCTTATCCCCGGAGCCGCGCGACTGCGACCAGGAACATCACCTTGGCAATGTCGTGTGGCAGAATAAAAAAAGGGCACCTGACGTACGTAGGCTCGCTCTTGAGTCACCGACGGCAATAATATTCTCAGGAAAGGGGTGGATCGTGCGTGCTTCGAACACTCGCTTCAGACCCGGATATCACAACTTCTTTGAAGCGGAGACCCGGAACTCTGGCACGACACTACAACTAGACCCTCACAAGTCTAGAGACAGCGAGAAAGAACGGCTTGGAGACGATGGAGCTCTTGGAGAACTCCTACGGGGAACTTGGCAGGAAGCGCAGGCAAAACCACCCGGCCCTCGGCCAGACTGATCACTTCGGATCGCGACGGTACCCAAAACAGGCGGCCGATCGACCAGACTGATCACTTCGAAACTTTTGGTGACTTCCTCGAGATACTGACGGGCTACTGTTGAGGGGGAATCAGGGGGCTTCTGCGAGAAGGAGGAAAAATTGTGGACTGACTCCCACGGAATTAGCGGCAGAGAATCGCCCCCTTTCCGTGGGTTATTGGGTGGCAAGCACCCGTTCCTACCTACTGAAATCTGTCAAATATAAGGTTCCTACTCCTACTGTTTTTATGTGAGATCTCTAAATAAAGAGAAATACGATAACTTGAAGGCCGAATCTGGAATACGGAATCTTGACTTGGGCGCCAGACTGTTCACTTCGTCTTGATTTGGGTACTAAGGGTACGCCAGACTGATCACTTCCTTGGGACTTGGTCGTGCACGCCTTCACCTGACTGGTCACCTCATGCTCGCAGAACTCATGTCCTCGGAATCGGGGCGCTATACCACAGCCGTCCCCTGCGAAGCTCCAGCACCGCGAAGAAGAGCGAGCATACTTGGATCGACGCTCCGTCACAACAGCACTGCATCACGCGCGCCACCGATGACCATGAGGTCATTTTCGCTTGCAACTTCTTTTTTTTGCACATACACACACGCTTCCTCTCTCTTCTCTCAGCTGCGTCACATCATCCTTCTCAACCGGCGCATCAAGACTGATCCACTCGAAGGAGCCTTTCAGTTCGACAACGCCGCGGCTTCTTAGCGGGTTCATTCCGCGTCAAGCCATCTCAACTCGCTCGTTTCTCTCGGCGGGTTCGATCCGCTCCGAGTCCGCCTAACTCTCTCATTTCCTTCTAAGCCTTCTACGACAGGGGTGGTCAACGTCTACCCTTCCCATACTGTTTCGCTGATCAGGCTCAACAGCAGATCACCATTTTCGCTGACACGTGCGTGCGCTCGCTTCTGTTCTTCGACCGGTAATTGATCAGACAGCCAGATTCCGAACATGCGCTTCACTCGCCACCTCGCCCGCCACATCACCTCAATTGTCGTCTCGCCGGACAGTCTCCGTGTCAAGACGTAGCCCTTTCGGTCAACCCAGTGCACTGGCACCCCCGAAGGCTTGTAGCTTCCATGTCAACAATACAATATTCAATCGTGGTGCATTCGCCGCATACCCACGGCAGAATGCGGTCACCACAAAACGTAGCTCCTTGAAACTTGTTCATCACATGTCAACTTCGCGATTTCTTGTGCAACCAACTCGGGTCCGCACCTCAGCATTCCGCAGCCAACTTGGGCCCCCGGCGCCGGATTCCATCGCAGGGCTGTACAGTGGGTTCGATCCACCTTTCAACCCCAAAACTTGACCTTACCACGTATTCGATCCGTGTCAGGTCGCTATAGAGCTGTACTTCGGTTCAGCTCTTTCTTCTTCTCCTTCTCTTCTTCATCTTTCATTCTTCAGAGTCTCTCCTTCAATCGCGGCGCTCCGCATCACCTCGCCGCGCACCTTCAGCCTCGTCCCTTCACTCTTGTGACCTCGTTCCGACCAGACTGTTCACTTGGTCCCTTCGCCGAGCACCTTCTCACACCAGACTGATCACTTCGCCAGGTCACTCTCTACTCGTCACTCGAATCACTCTCATCGACCTCTTCCTCATGAGTAGTTTGAACGGCTTCCTTGCGGTTCTCCCATGTCCGTCTTGCGTCGAACTCGTACAGCAGAGCGTTGCAGTGTAGATTCTCTTCCGGCTCCCATGTAGGCTTTTCGTGACCGACCCATTTGATCAAGTACTCGCGCATTCGTCTACCGTTCCTCGTCCGCTTCTTATATCGGCAGTCGACCACCCTCTCCACTTCATATTCGTCATCAACACCTTCTTCGTACCACGAATCCTCAGGCAGTAGAGCTTTGTCTAACTCGAGGTCTTGAATTCTCTCAATCTTTTCACGTGGCCTCCGCATCCTCGAGACGAATGGCTTGAGCCGGGAGATATGGATCATCGGCATGACTTGACTCTCGCTCCGATCGAACTTTAGCTTGTACACCGACTCACTGACACGCTCTTCTATCTGATATGGACCATGCCACAGGTGCGATAGCTTCCTCACGAGCCCTTCCTTGACCAAAACGTGATACAGCCACACAAGCTCACCTGGCTGATACTCCGTTCTCACCGTCGACTGCAGATTCTCGTCGGCCTGCTCGTTGTTCTTCCTCGCACGTTCTTCCATTAATTTCTGCTGAATAAATTCGGCGTGCGCTTGAGCTTGTTCATGCTGCTTTGCAATTTTCTGCCGCCATTCAAGTGCATTTCGTTCCTTAAGCGTGCCATCCTTGGGGGGAATCGCTGCTTCCAGTTGCGTTCGTGCATCCCAGCCATGCACCAGATAGAAACTAGTCTGCCTGTGCTGTAGACTCACTGACGTGTTGAGGGCCAACTCAAGCTGCTGAACATATTCATCCCAGTCCTTCTGCTCCGCATCAGCAATGTAGCATTTGATCGCCCTCACCACAGTCTGCACAGAACGTTCCTGTTTTCCATTCGCTTGCGGTCGATAAGCTAGTGTCGGGCGCTGCTTCTGATTCATCATGCGGTTGAATCGCTTGAACACAGAACTCATGAAGCGCGGGTCGCGGTCGTGTCGAATCATTTCTTGGGCCCCAAATCGCTTGAACACCCCACTCAAATACGCCTCTGCAACGGATTGCGCTGTCGTGTCGGCCATCGGAATGAGAATCACAAAACCTGAGAAGAGGCAAATGCAACAGAGCATGGCTTCATTTCCGTTGTACGTCTTGGGGAGGGGAATCGCGAAATCCATAGCGAGCACCTGAAATGGTCTGGTCGCGACAATATTGCCACTGGACCGACCTTTGTATCGGGGCTTGCCCTTCGCGGTGGCGCAGTCTTCACACGAGGCAACATACCATTCTACATCCGCACACATGCCTCTCCAGTAGTATAGACGGCGCATTCGCTCGAACACACGCCCCACACCTTGGTGCGCACCAGGCCCGAGCTCTTCATGATAGGCACATAATAAATCTTTCTGCAGAATGTCCTACCAATCGCATCTTCAAAGCTTCCGATTTCCCTCCTTGAGGGAAGTAGTACAACACCCCATCTGAGTCGAGCACATACAGAACAGCGATCCGCGCTACCCGCTTGAGCGCAGTCGACGAACAAAACTCCTCCTCATTGCCCTCGAGATACGCGATCACCTGCTTGCACCATTCATCTCGGCGCTGCGCTGCCGCCACTCGTCGGAACCTCTCCACCTGAGCTTGACTTAGCATCTCCCCACTCACATGCAATGGTGTCCATTCTCTGGCCGGCTTCGATCCATCATCCTCGAATGTCCCAATGTCAGCTGCGTTCGACCCTTCTTTTTGCTTCTTCGTGTGGCTCTCCTTCTTCGACCTCGTCCGCTTCCTGGTGTCGACAGCAAACACTTCGTAGCTTGGACCGTCATGCAATCCCGCCACCTGGCTCCCGCTCACCACCCTGACTGGCGCGAGTTCGCTCTTCTCTTCCAACGTTGACTGCGATTCTTCACCAGACTGTTCACTTGGCTCTGCACGGGTGGTAGTCGACTCCAGACTGATCAGTTGATCTGAATTTGGCTCGACCTTGAGGCCAGACTGATCAATTCGCCTTACCATTATAGTGGCCCCCGGTTCCGCCTTCGGCTTTCCTTCGCACACGTGTTCATCGTCCACGCGGTACAACAACTCCGGGAGAGTGTTCAAAAGCTCCAAGTCGTGCAAGCGCGCATCATCAGTGACCGAGCCTCTCGACTGGGATCGCATGGCCTCTCTGGTGAGGAAGTCTGCCGCCTTGTTGTACTTACGCGCGATATGAATGAAACTCACGCTGTCGAACAAGGTGAGCTGCTCTTTCGCCCGATTCAGCCAGACTTGTAGCGACGCTTGATTGCACCGAAGATCACCGTTTATCTGCCCGATCACCAGGCGGGAGTCGCCACACACGAGCACCTTCTTGATACCCCGCGTCCTTGCCAGTTCGAGTGCGCCGAGCAGGCCGTGATATTCACTGTCGTTCACGGTAAGCCCTTCCTTCACATCATATTCCGCGGCAACCACTTTCCACTCAGGCAGTTTCCATAGGATCATACCAAACGTGCCAGACCGGGTATCCTTCAACTTGACTGCCCCATCGAACGTGAGCACGTATCCGTCTGCATTTCTTCGTAGATCAGGGAAGGGTCGAATGACCGGTACATCTTTAATGGTCTTCATCGGCGCGATGTCTTCGAGTATTGCATCCATTTGTTCTGCAGGTGTTATCGATGCTGCCAACACTGCCATCAAGCCGGCGGGAGTCTCATCGCTTCGTATAATTGTCAAGTTCCATGGCGACAACATGGCGGCCCACTGGATGGTACGGCCGGTCAAACTCTTCGACGTGAAGACCCATTTCATGGTAGAATATCTCGCGTACACTACAATCGGTTGGCCGAGCAAGTAGTGACTCGCGACGTGGAGTGTCTTCAGCAGAGCTAACACTTCTTGTTCTGCAGGCGTATATCGAGTCTCTGCATCTTTGAAAACTTTACTCACAAATCGGACTGGATGTAGAATCCCGTCGTGCTCTTGGCAAACTGATGCTCCGAAAGCCCACTTGTTCGTGTACAGCACTACAACAAGCTCTCGTCCGCGTTCAACATGGCGCAGAAGAGGCGGGTCGCATAGCTTCATCTTCAGTTCTTCGAAGGCTCTCTTTGCATGATCAAGTTGGCTCCCATCTCTCAGTCTCAGGTCAGTGACCTCATACAGGACTGCCGCATAAGTCGCAAAGTTGCTGATAAACTTGTGGTAATAAATCAGGCTGCCGATGAATCGCTGCAACCCTTTCTGCGTCGACGGAAACGGCATCTGCCTGATCAACTCGAGGTTTCTTGGGGCGCTCATCAACCCTTCTCGCGAGACCACGTGACGGAGGAACTCAACTGACTTTTTTCCAAACGAACTCTTCCGCAAACTCACGGTCACTCCCCAGTATTGAAATGCGTCGAGCAGAACTGCAGCATCACGTTCATCTCCGACCACGTCGTTGCCCCAAAGGTGATATCATCGATATATGATCGGCGCTTGATCACCGGCAGCACATCCGACTCCTGTGGCTCACCTCGATGAAATACGTCTCGCTTCAGCGGTACGTCAATGTCGATGCGTGCTTTCTCTCGTTGGGCCTCCATGTCATCTAACTCGTCCTCCATCCACCCGACAGCCTTGAAGCTCACATCACGGTTGCTGAGTCGTCTCACCATGCTCCACAGCGCGTTATCAATCATGCGCTGGTAGATCTGTGGGGCATTCTTCAACCCTTGAGGCATCCTCGTCCATTCGAAGTGTCCGAGCGGGCATATAAAAACAGTCACAAGTCGCGCGCGGACCGTTAAAGGTACAGTTCAGAATCCGCTTGCATTATCCAAGGAGCAAAACCACATGATCCCTTCAAAATTGTCGAGCAGATCATCTATCAGTGGCATCGCGTACACCATCAGCTTCGTTAGTCCATTCACCAGACGATGGTCGATGCAAAGGCAGATGTCTTTCCCGTTCTTCTTCAGCACAATGACGATCGGTGATGCCCACGGTGAGTTCGAATATCTTATCAAACCTTGTCGGAGAAGGCCGCGCAGTAACTCATACAATCTTCCCAGCAGGTGCGGCGGCACTCGTCTCTCGGCTTGAGCGATCGGCTTCGCGTCCCCGACGTCCACGTCACACACGGCCCCTTTCGCTGGCGGCGGTAGAGCGTTCCCGGAGCTAATAAAGCTAGCGGACCTTGCTTCCAACGTTTCTCTGATCATTTCAATCTCCTCGTCCGTCGTCTCCTCGTCGCCGATGTTAGCTTCACTCATGTCGACTTCCACCGACGGGGCTTCGTCAAACTCAGGTAGCAACGCAAGCTGCTCTTTCATGCTCTCAACTGACATCTCTACCCCTTCATGGATGTAGTCTTCTCTTGCAAACTTTGACTGATCCAAATCTTCAGGGTGAGGTCCGTCCAGCATGCAAACCTGTGAAAACGCTCGTTCATCCCCCAGACTGTTCACTTCGGTTGCTCCCGCTCTACCCTGGACCAGACTGATCACTTCGGTCTCTTCATGGTTGAGACATTCCGCCAGACTGATCACTTCGGTGACCGCGCTTCTATTCGGCTCCGTGCTCGCCTCTTTAGTGGCCTCTCCCTTGCTCAACTCCAGACCGATCACTTCGAGGCGGGTTTCCCCAGCAACCAGCACAGCAACATCGCTGCCACGCAGGAGTGGCATCCTCACGGCCAAGCGCACCGCGTCATACGAAGCCGCATAAGCCTCACAGCGCAGATCATCATAACTCAGCAGCGGCAACGCATTCTCGTCAGGCACTTCACACCGCTTCTTGCCCAAGTCGATCTTCAGCCCGGCGCACATCATGAAGTCGGTGCCGAGAATAATCAACGAGTGAGCTTCAAACTCAGCCACCCACATCTCGACTTCGTACACCACGAACTCTCCCAGCCGGATCTTCACCATGACCTTCCCGTGTGCTTGCATCGGTTCCTCACTCACGCCAAAGAATTCACTAGAGTCCTCGAATGCCCGCGCTCTCAACCCCAACTTACGTGCCAAGTTGGTGTGTAACAGACTGATGTTCGCTCCCGAATCCAGCATCAACGGAATCTCGAGTCCTTCAACAGCACCATGCACGAAGGCTTGTATCTTCTCGTTCGTTGACAATTCGTGGTTCTTCCACCACCCTCGTCGTTCATCACCAACGAGACGAATGTGAGTTACCTTTCTTTGCAGAGATATATCTCGAGCACCATTTGGCATCTTCATATCTTCCTCATCAGCATCTTCGTCGCAAGCGCCCTCGTCACCTTCCTCAATTGGCTCAATTGGGCATAATAGCACATGCAGCTCTTCATCTTCATCACCAACTGCTTCTCTCATATACACATCTTCACATACACAGCTTCCATCGCTTGGTTCTTCTTTGTTTCTCATCCACAGTCGACACTACCGATTCAAACACCGCAGGTAGCGCGACATCCTTGACTGTATCTTCATACACGTTCAGTTCTTCATGCACAGTGTCATCATAACTTGTTTCTCCATGTTTCTTCACTCCATCTTCCTCGTGAACACTTTCTTCATCAATGCAAGGCGCCTCTTGTTTGTGGTAATTCTTCGATTTGCGCCGGATCTTCTTCACATGCAAAGTCGCCGCGACGTCCCCGTCACGTACAGCACTGGCAGAGTGCTGCGGGGCTAGCGGTTTAACTGCCGAACGAGATCATCCACAGTAATCTCGCCGGTCTTGAGCTTTGGGCTGAGCATCTTCATTTTCTCGGTGAAAGCACGGCAGACTTGAATCGTGTGACCAGTCACCCCACAAAACTCACACTCATGAAGTTGAAAGCAGCTTTCCTTGGTATGTCCGGACTTGCCACAATGTTCACAGCGGACCTCATTGCCGTTTCCGCTAGTCTGATGAGCCTGACCTCCACCATTAGAGCCTTGCTGCCTCTGACCTGCATTGACCTTATTGACTGCAGGAGGTGGGTCATTGCTCTCTTCCGGTTGCTTCTTGGCCTGCTTCTTGGGCGTTGGTTTCGCTTGGGAGTTCTCGTACATCTCGAGCTTCTCCTCGAGCTTGTCAATCGACTTGTACTTGCTGTAACGAAATTGAGACTGAACAGCTTTGTCATGGAGCGTGTCGAAGAACTGCTGAATGTGATCCTTCAAATCGACCGGGATACGATCTTCGTCATCGTCGTCGTCTACACGGAAATCCATGCGCGCGCGAAGACCTGCTGCGTTAAAGCGATAGAAGTAGTCCAGCGCAGATTCATCGGGCTTCTGAGTTAGACGATAGTACGTGAGCGTAGATGGCGTGCTCTCAGTGCAATACTTTCGATAAAAGGCCTTCATCGTGAGCTTCCACTTCTTCCTCGTTGACGAAGCTTTCTTCATCTGAACTGGATTCTTCATCAAAGCGTTTCATCGAGCGCGGCTTCGCAGGCTTGGTCTGCGGAGTGTGGGCTACGTCAGCAACGACCATGTACTTCGGTTTGAACGTTGTGTCCTCCTCCCGATATTGGATAACGCTGGTCTCCCACTCATACTCGGCAAGCAGAACTGACATCATGTAGCCCATGTCCTGCGCCATCCGTTCTGGATTCAGGTAGGCTGCATCTTGGTAATTGCTTCTCCGATACAAATTGTAACCGCATGACGTCAACATCTTCTCCACAAAATCAATCGCTTCATCAATCGTCGCGAAGTCGTAGGTGGACGCCTTCAATCGCGAACCGGCAAAGAATGTCGTGGGCCTTACTTTCGTAATTTCATACAGGGAAAACCAGCATTCTGAGTCGGACGGCATCTTCAACACCTGTCGTTGATACCGAAGACCGATTTCGTTCGCTTCTGACAGTCGGTACACCCGAGTTGTGTCATGGACCGCGCTCTGAACAACGAGGCGGATCGAAACATTCTTCGGGTCTGTGACTTGACCTTGCCGCATCTCTGCCTTCTCTTCCATCTTCTCACCGTGTATCGTAACAGCTAACGGCTCCGCTCCTGGCATACGCACCAGTTGTCGTGTGGTAGAATCAAAAAAGGGCACCTGACGTACGTAGGCTCGCTCTTGAGTCACCGACGGCAATAATATTCTCAGGAAAGGGGTGGATCGTGCGTGCTTCGAACACTCGCTTCAGACCCGGATATCACAACTTCTTTGAAGCGGAGACCCGGAACTCTGGCACGACACTACAACTAGACCCTCACAAGTCTAGAGACAGCGAGAAAGAACGGCTTGGAGACGATGGAGCTCTTGGAGAACTCCTACGGGGAACTTGGCAGGAAGCGCAGGCAAAACCACCCGGCCCTCGGCCAGACTGATCACTTCGGATCGCGACGGTACCCAAAACAGGCGGCCGATCGACCAGACTAATCACTTCAAAACTTTTGGTGACTTCCTCGAGATACTGACGGGCTACTGTTGAGGGGGAATCAGGGGGCTTCTGCGAGAAGGAGGAAAAATTGTGGACTGACTCCCACGGAATTAGCGGCAGAGAATCGCCCCCTTTCCGTGGGTTATTGGGTGGCAAGCACCCGTTCCTACCTACTGAAATCTGTCAAATATAAGGTTCCTACTCCTACTGTTTTTATGTGAGATCTCTAAATAAAGAGAAATACGATAACTTGAAGGCCGAATCTGGAATACGGAATCTTGACTTGGGCGCCAGACTGTTCACTTCGTCTTGATTTGGGTACTAAGGGTACGCCAGACTGATCACTTCCTTGGGACTTGGTCGTGCACGCCTTCACCTGACTGGTCACCTCATGCTCGCAGAACTCATGTCCTCGGAATCGGGGCGCTATGCCACAGCAATGCAGTTCTTGTTCTGAACGGGGCGCCAGGCTCGTCGGGCGCAATAGTAGTGCGTCTTTTCCTTCTTCAAGTAGAACCAGTTTTCGTCGAAGTGGACGAACTCGAGCATGTTCTTTAAGTGGAGCTTGGCGGAGGGGACCGAAACACCATCGAGAGAGCAAATTGGGCACGCACAGCGCGGTGGCTGTCACTAAGGTGTGGCTTCAGCGTAGCGCGGTGACTGCGTAACGCACCGACTTGGTTTTACACGTGCAGCGACGACTTGGGGATACCGAGATGATTTGCTAAAGTGCGACTGTTTGTGCAATCATGAAGGGGGATAAGTGCGATGGTGGTGGAAAGCGTCTGGAGGAACTCGTCGCTTAGGTTCGACTAGCGACCGCTTCGACCACGCCGGCAGCTGTTTCCATCGTGCGTCGTGCCGGCCTTGGTCTTGGTGCGCGCGGCTTACCACAACCACCGCAAAGCGCGTGTCGAAACGCGCCGTTTGGACGCGAGCTCTTCGTAGACGGCCATAGGAACGCGGAGATTCCTTGCGGTGGCGTACATGCGAGCCAGCGCCTTCTTGCGCTCGTCCGGCGTCAGGTTCTTGGGCTTCTTGAGCGCTTTTGTGGCTTGGACGCCATTTTTACAATGAACTCGCTCGTGCGCACGCTCACTCAATCGCTCATATTATCACGCCCAGTGGTCGAATTGATGCGCTTTAAAACCCCCGGCTATCACCACAAAGACTTCTTTAGATTCCGCCAATCAGCGCTCTCCAATTGAGCCTCTGGTCCTTAAACGAGTCCAAAAACCGTAAAAGTGGCCCTATATTTCTGGACAGAGGAAGTAACTTTTGGGGCTAGAGGGGTTCAGGTTGTCAAGACCAACACGAGGCAAAGTCCATCCCTACACGTGAATTCTCTAAAATTTAACTTTAGACTCCCTCAAATGATTTTCTATGACATACCGTATAATTCGGAATGATATGAACACTCTGCCACGTTTCTCCCAGTCAAGCAGTCCACGGTTGTTCAGATGTTTCCGACATGTCAGTGTACTGAATAGAGCCAAAATATTGGTTCAAAAGCTCCCGTCTCCTCGAGACCTCCTGGTCTCCCGCCAAAACTCAAAACTTCAGATGCCGCCAACTCGAATCAATCTCAAACACACGAACGACTTCCGCGCCAACATGGTCGGGGAGTGGTTCGACGCGCAACGCAGACAAATCGGCCTGCGTGAATTCTGCCGCATGCAAGAGGACGTGAGCCCATCGAAACTCATTTTGTGGGTGCAGAAGTACGACGAGTACAGGGCCATCGATCGCCCGACAGCACTCATACTCGGTGGAAGTGGCCGTCGCTCCGACTCGCAGCCGTGGGATGGACAGTTAGTTGTGTGGGTGAAGGACCTCCGCCGCGTGGGGAAGCCCGTGAGTCGTTTGCTGATCTTCACGGCGGCCAAGCGCATGATGCCGTGGTTCTTCGAGAACAAGTCCGACAACGCGTGTCTCCTGTGGTGTGGGCGATCTATGATTCGGTCCAATCTCACGCTACGTCGCATCACGACCGCAGGGCACCTCTCGCGCGCAAACTTGGTGGCTGAGAAGATTCTGTTCTCAGCCACCGTGAAGAACTTCCTCAAGGACGCGTTGGAAGCGCAGGCAGCCCCGTGAGAAAGCGCGTGCTCAACATGGATCCAACCGCGCTTTTTGGAGACGCCAAGGTCATCACGACAGTCGACGAGGTCGGCGCTGAGACGGTCCCGTGCATCACGGAGGGGCCAACGTCGTGTCGCGTGACGATCGCGCTGCTTGTGCGAGCGGACGGCGTTATGTTCCCCCCTCATTTCGTGTTCAAGGGTGCTGCGGGGGGTGAGGTCGAGAAAGAAGTCCGTTTCTTCGCGCCCCCGGATGTTGCGACGTTTTCCGTGCAGGAGAACGCGTGGTTTGACGACCGCGTGATCCAGGAGTGGATCAATTACGCGTTCTTCCCTACTGTCGAGACTCACTCTCTACTTATTCTAGACTCGCTCAAGATCCACATGGCATATGAAGTTGCTGAGAAGCTTTCCGAAGCGGCCACGGACGTACTCTTCGTTCCGTCGGGCTGTACCGGTGTGTCTCAGCCGCTAGACGTTGGTGTGATGGCGCCTTTCAAGGCGAGGATGCGACGCGAGTACGTCGAGTACTATTCATTCCTTCCCGCCCCCAAGACGGCCCCACAGATGCGTCGGTTCATGTTCGAGAGGGCTTCGAGTGCGCTTCGCTCCATTTCGAGCGAGACGATCATCAACGCTTTTTTTGGGCGGGAGATGTCACTTTCGAAACCAAGTCACTTTGTAACCAGTGTTCATATCTTTCCGATGTTCAGATCTTTCCGAATTACTTCGAAGTATACGGTAAGGTGTCGTGGAATATTGTAACGGTCCACGACCGTACACAGCACCTGCGCTTGAGGAAGCGTGAGCAGCCGCTCCGAGTCGACCCCTGTCGACGAGCGCCAAGGACTTGGCAAAAGGCGAACTGATTGTATTCAGATTATTCCCCTGGGGAATAATCCCCCCTATACCTGATATCCCTGGTATCTAATACCCAGGGATATCACCTACTGAATCTAATAAAAGAGAGTCACTACTTAGGGTAACTTTTCCCCTAAGTGGACCACACACATTATGTACCTACACAACCTAACCTACTTGTGTAACCTTGTACCCCGTTACACCACCCCCCACCCAAAATGAGGAACACCCTTGTCCCTACTTTAGGAACAGCCGTGTCCTAGAAAAGGAACACGAGCCTATTCCAGTACGGAATTTCCGAGGACCCACACGGAAATGGGTACAGACTCATAACAACCATGAGCGCGAAGTCGCGTGTCGATTTTTCGACAACGACTGACCGAGAGCCGCAGCGGCTTGGCGCAACACCTCGCTGCGTCATGAAACGCATGCAGACGTGCGCGCGGTCGCCAGCGACCACTGGATCATGACGATCCCCCAAAACTGGGCCATTTTGCCGTCTGACGGCGGCAAGCCAAAATGGCATGGTCAGACGACCATTGCGAGGCGAGCAGAGCTCGCGGCAAGCCCAAACTTGGCACACACACTCAGTGCGATGGGTTCTTGCCTTGTGCAAGCGTACAGACCTGTACGATGCGAACTCGCAAACTTCGACTCTTGACGGTGCCCAGAACTGGGTCCAGTCCAATACTGGAGACTGTGGTCGGTGGGTATTCACCGCGAGTACTACCAAGTACTCGAGAGGCTGGCTAGCCTCATCCAGCGACTCAACTGAGTTCGTGGAGTGCGGGGATACCCGTGGCAGTCGAACAACGACGCTGCCGAACAACTTCGTGTTGTCGGCCATACGCTCGGGCATGATGGCTACACCGCAGAGAACTGCTCGGTGTAGCAACACCAAACTGAGCCAGCCACTCTGGCTTGGTGCGAGCGTTGTCCAACGCAACCGATGAGGTCGGTGGACGTTGTCGAAGCTTCGACTGCGCCGAACGCGGCGTTCTCGCCATCTTTATGGCCTTCTGCTTGGGTCTTGTACCCATGTCTACAATAGACAGGGACAGTCGACTTGACTGAGACGGACCTTCCGTGTGCTCCACTGGGCGTCTTCCTTGAGGAACTTGAGACACTTCTCATCTTGATGGAGGTGGTCGGTCCCACCTACTGGAACCATCCAGGATGATCATGTTCGCATGCACGAACAAGATCAGAGCAATCTTGCCTGAGAACACTCTCATCGACCCAGGAGCTCTGGTTGCTTGGATATCCAAGCCACTTGACCAAGAGCTGGCGGACGCCATTGTGCACACGCACACTGTCGAGAGACGTGATAATGGCGTTCGCCATTCCTGTCGATCACAGGCAAAGGAGCGCGCACCGGTCGCAGCGCTTTCCTTCTGGTCTTCACACCAGTGTCGGGGATCCGACGTGCTCCTTCGGGTTCGGCAAACGTAACCCGACGTCGTATTGACGACGCTGCCGTCGCATTTGACGACCATGTCGCATTTGACGACCATGTCGCATTTGACGACCATGTCGCACTTCGACGGGCTTGAGCAAGCCGTGCAGAGCGTCTTGGCGCTTCGCTGTGTGGGTGAACCACGCCACCTGCAGAACCCTGCACTGCGAGAGAGTCGCTAGAGGAACCATCCGTGACTGGCACGTTCTCGTGCGCAACTGTGGGTGGTTGCATATCGGCGGCAACTCCGCTTGGAATTGTTTCCGACGACTCTTCGTCTGATGCATCTCCATCGGGGCGGAGATATGGCTTGAGCAAGCCGACGTAGAACGTCGGGTGCGTCTGCAACCATGTTGGCAGGTCGACCCTGTAGGAGTTTCCACTCCGCTTCAACACCTTGAACGGGCCGATATATCTCGGCAGCAGCTTTGAGCTGCCCAAGCTGGACACAGCATTCTGAGACAGGTTCTTCGTGCTGACAAGCACATAGTCGCCTGGCTTGAACACGTGCGTGTTCTTCCGACCGTGTTTGTCGGCTTGTTCCTTCTGAACATCTTGGGCAGCTGCCATCGCGTCACGCACGCGGGTGATGACGTTCACACGTGTCGACAAGAACCCGTCGATCTTGCGGCGCTCCGCCGACTTGGAAACACCTTCCAACTGGGAGGCAAGTAATTGCCGAGCCCCTCCCTCACCAGACTGGGCACTGCCCATGAAACCTTGGGCTGAGAAGCGAGTACGTCTTCTCACGGCCGAGATGGCCAGCTCCGGGAGCATCGTGAACGCCGTGAGCGATCACATATCGTAAATCCTCATATGAGGGTACTACGATGCGATCTTCTTCGCCAGGCGACGTCTGATACCTCAGGAGGCCGTCGCGGAAAGAGTAACGATGTACTCGAGCCCGAACGCGGGGAGCAAGAGACTTCGCAGCGTGCGGATCCTGAAGCGCGCGAATGATCGCTGCACACTGTGCATCGCCCTCATAGGCATCACGAATCAGTTCGTAGACATCAGACACCACTGATGTGAGATGATTCATCTCGTAGTCGGGACGCCGAGAGAGTGCGTCAGCGAGCACGTTAAGCCGGCCCGGCTTGTACTCAACTGAGAAGTTGTATTCTGAGAAGAATGACAACCAGCGAGCCATTCGCGGCGACAAGTGTGGAGACTGTGTCGCCGTGCGTAGAGACGCATGGTCTGTGTAGACCACGAACGGCAACGCGCCGAGAAGGTGAACGCGGAATTTCACCAGGGCGTACTTCATCGCCAACAACTCCTTGTCGTGAACTGGATAGTTCTTCTCGGCCGCTTGGAGCTGGCGAGACTGATACGAGATGACTCTCTCGTGACCATCGTGGTCCTTCTGCAGAAGTGCACAGCCGATCGCATAATCGGAGGCGTCGCAGACGACGCTATACGGAGCGGAGTCATCCGGCAACGCCAGGATCGGCGCTTGGAGGAGACTCTCCTTGATCCTTTGGAAGGCAGCTTCCGTGTCGTGAGACCACGACCACTCAACGTCATTCTTGAGCAGCTGAGTCAGCGGCCGAGCCATCTCGGCGTAGTTCTTCGCGAACCGGTGCAAGTAGTTGGCGAGACCCAACCACTTGCGTAGGTCCTTCACGGACCGTGGCGATAGCCACTCGGCGATTGCCTTCACCTTCTCGGGATCCGCCCGAACACCGTCGACTCCGACGAAACACCCAAGCACTGGGATCTCTTCGGCACCGAAGATACACTATTCAAGTTGGCGCAAAGCTTATACTCCTCGAGGCATTCGAGAACTTGGCGGAGGTGATCCTCATGGAGCGTATCCAAATCACGACCGGGCTCCGGCTTCGTGTGGACGTAGATGTCGTCGAAGTACGTCTGTGCGAACGCTCGCAGGGGACGGAACAAATGGGTCACCAAGCGATTGAACGTCGCTGGGGCGTTCGACAGCCCCTGTGGCATCACGAGCCACTCCCAGAGCATACCGCTCGGCGTACTGACGGCAGTCTTGGGGATGTCCCCACGCTCCATGAGCACTTGGTAATAACCGTCGACCAAGTCGAGAGAACTGAATTTCTTCGCGCCGGACATCCGGTGGATGATCACATCCTTCCGAGGGATCGGAGTGGACGCAGGAATCGTCTGTGCGTTCAACTTGTTGTACGCGTGGACGATCCTCCACTTGCCATTTGGCTTGCGCACACAGAACGTTGGTGCGCTGTGCGGCGAGACGCTCTCGCGCACCAGGCCAGCCTTGGCTTTCTTGGCAAAGAATTCATCAATGAAGTCCGATTGTTCGGCGGCAGAGCCCACTGGCGAACCGTCGCATAGCTCGAGCCAGGCTTGAGCTTGATCTCGTGACGAACGCCACGATCAGGGGGCAACCCCGCCGGCGGATTCTTGCTGAGGCAAGTCTCCGCAAACCGCTTAACTAGCGGATAGAACCGATCTCGTTCGGATTCTTAAGGATGGCCGAACCACGGCGCGCGTCAAACTTCTGACGAAACTCAACGAGGACATCCTCGTCAATCACCGTCGAGGTGTTGAGTTCAGCGAGGTCTCGCTCAGATCGGAGGATCACAACCTCAGCGATCTCACCAGCCTTGAGCTCGCGGACGAAATCGTCCATAGGGAGTTCCTCCAAGCTAGTCAGCTCGGAGAACTCTGGCAACGGTGCCATATCGACCGTGGACGGATCGATCGACGACCCCGTCATCACATCAACGATGTGCACGTCATACGACGCGCCCGAGAGCGGGAGTGGCTCAGGCATGGGCTCGGTCATACCTGACGACCCTGAAAGCGGCTCGACCGCACGCGGACACGCGACAAGGGGACAAATCCCGGAAGCATCTTCCATGCTGGTACTTGGAGGGGGCGGAGACAACTCGACGCCCTCTTCTACGCCGTACTCCACGGCAGACGGCACGACCGTCTCCGGAACACCCGAGGTGTCCATGGCGTTCACTACGCCAATGAAGTAGGCACTTCCATCATCCTTGATGGGGCTCATCAGCCGGCGGACGAAGGAGGGTTCATGACGCTCCTGAGCTCCGTTCCTGCCGGGAGACGTGCTCCCAATCGACTTGGTTCTCCAGTCGATCCATGGCTCGTGGCGCTCAAGCCACGGCATGCCGAGGATGAGGTCAAACCTCTCATCCATGTCGAGCACTGTAAAGCGCTCGACTGAGTCGAAATCGACAAACGCAATGCGTAGATCGACTTCGATCTTCTTCGTCTCTGCGACGATGCCCGTCGCAAGCCGCACCGAGACTCTTCCGAGATCTCGCTCACAAGCTTGAGCAAACAGAGAAGCATTCTCAGCAATACTTTGCTTGCGACCGTAATTGCGCGTCGCACCAGAGTCGATTAAGACTCTGAAGGGACGTGCAAATCCCTTCACTTGAGCAGTGACGACGATGAGCTCGCCACTGATGCGCAGCTCATCAACTGCTGAGAAGAGATCTTCTTCCGGGGGCACCCCGCCTTGCGATACTGCCGAACTCGGCGTCGCGGAGCGAGGAGTGATCGCCCCAGTAGACTGCCCCGCGTCTACTGGGAACTGTCGTTTCCCTGCGGCGTGGAAGCAGATCCACCTCGGTTTCCCGAGCGCCGCGGCCGACCACGGCGAGCACGACCACCGCCCCTCTTGCGCGGACAATTCCGCTGGAAGTGACCGAACTTCCCACAAGTAGAACACTTGATGTGAAGAGCCTTCACGTCGATCGCACGCAAGTCGACCGTGCTGAGATCGACTCCACTGAGGTCGATGACACTCAGGTCCATCGGTTCGATGACCGGTGGTGGAACCGGCGTGACCGGAGGCAGCGCAGCCGGACTCGCGGATAAACCGCGCGAGAGACGCTGGACGTAGTCCTCCCGCAGCGCGACGACGAACGCGTCTTCTAGGAGCATGGGCTCCTCGCGGAAAACCGCAGCCTTCTCAGGACCGGGATCCATCCCTTCCATGAACGTCGTCAGCATGACGTCTTCTGCGAGCGCATTCGCAGCCATGTTGGCCCGGAGTTGACGTAACTCCTGCACATACGTGTGCAGCTCGCGGCCACCTTGCCGACAAGCGAGAAACGCAGCTCGCTGGCGATGCGCCACATTTGGCGGTTGAAACATCGACTTCATCGCCTTGGCAAGCGTTGCCCAGTCGGAAAAACATCCGGGATGCGAGGTCTCGCACGTGAGGGCCCAGATCTTCGCCCGGCCCGTCATGTTCGAGATCGCAAAGGCGATCTTCTGCCGTTCATCACGGATGCAGCCGGCTGCTGTGGCGAGCTCGATCTCGCGTTGCCAGAAGGCAAGATTGTCGCTTTCATCACCCGAATACGGGGACACCGTAACCTTCACGGCCTTCGGACGTTCCGGAGGTGCCGGCGATGGCACATACGTAGCCGTCGGCGGCACCTGAGCTGGCTGAGTAGCCTGAGTCGCGGACACGCGGGACGTCACGACGTCGAGAAGATACTTCTCGAGAGCTGTCTCGTAGTCGCGAAAACGCGCGACATGGGCGAGGACTTCGCCGGAGCCGCGTCCGAGCAGCTCGATGACACTTGCTCGGCCATTGATGGCCTCCATCTTCTGGAGATAGGCCCACTGGGCCTCATCCAGGTACGGATGGTCTTGACGCGACAGCGTCGGATGGCTTGACGCCGTCACGAAGTCGGAAGCTTCGGACATCACGATGTCGGCGTCGGATTGACGACAAGTGCTACCAAGTGTAACGGTCCACGACCGTACACAGCACCTGCGCTTGAGGAAGCGTGAGCAGCCGCTCCGAGTCGACCCCTGTCGACGAGCGCCAAGGACTTGGCAAAAGGCGAACTGATTGTATTCAGATTATTCCCCTGGGGAATAATCCCCCCTATACCTGATATCCCTGGTATCTAATACCCAGGGATATCACCTACTGAATCTAATAAAAGAGAGTCACTACTTAGGGTAACTTGTCCCTAAGCCTAAGTGGACCACACACATTATGTACCTACACAACCTAACCTACTTGTGTAACCTTGTACCCCGTTACAAATATCATTCGAGCAAGTATGGCTAACTACCGAGTCTCGCAGCACAAGATGGGAGGATGGACGAGGAAGTGAGACCGGACTGTTCAAAATTCGAACCTGGGGCTGACCGACCTCCCAGTTGGAGGAGGCGTTCTGTTCCTCCACTCCTCTTGGTTCCAAACTAGAAGTTATTCAAAGAAGGCTTGCGTTGATAATTTTTCGCCCTCTTCTGCGAAAAGATAACTCCAACGTGTCCGCCCCGAGAGCGCCACACGACCTTTCCATCCTTGCTCGATGCACTCACGGTTGACTTGCAGCGCAAAGACAGGACAGCATCGCTGCCATGGATTTTGTACACAGCGAGTCTCCCCCAGACCTATGCACGATTCCTCCTCACTTCTCATTGGCACTATGTGCACCACACGGGTACGACCTACCAACTCTGCTGGCGGATCCACGCTACGTCTACTGGACTCAGAATCCGACGGCGAGGATGACCAACTGGAGATCGATTCGTACGTGCATGTCGTGCACGGCGTGGATCGACTTCGAGGACGTCCTCTCACGGAAGATGAACGCCAACTACAGGTTTGCTTTAGGTATCCTTGCTTGGCTCTTGTGCTGTTTTAATTAAGGTGGCGATGCTCAGGCAACGAGGGAGGCAGCTCGACAAGAGTTTCTTCCATTAGAGCAGGCGTATCATACTTTCTTAGCCGGCTTGGTGGTGCCTTTTCACAAATGAAATGTGCGGACAAAAGTTCCATCGGTTTGAACAATTAAAAGACTTGTGTTATATTTCGCCAGTCCCAACTGCGTTGATGTTTCGACGGTGCAGTGTTTTTTTAAACTTCCAAATACGTCTGCACTGATAGTAAATGATGTCAGTCGAAGGACTCAGTAGTTGACCGGGGCCGAACAGTTCGTCGAAGCCATAAAGCTCCTTCGCGACATGAAGGCCAGAGTGTAGGCGAGAACAAAGATGCTCGAATGCGCCACGACGACATCATAGTGAGCTCACCGCTCCAAGTCGACGCGAAACATGAAATCCCGCCGACGTCGACAGTCTTGTCATTCGTAGCATTTGTGATGAGCACCACTCACGCACTGGCGTAATCGTTTATCTTCATGCTGGGGCTCGTACAAACTGACTGCACACCGATGGGCCTGATACATAAAGTATACAACACAATGTCAGCCACTTGCTGAAACCGTGAAGTTTGAGCGAATTCGATGAGACGATTGAAATTTCGAACGGGAGGATCATCCCCTTGACAGCGGTGATCGCGTGAATTGCGGAGCAAATAGGTGCGCCCATCACCTCAGACCTCGAGGTACCAGCTCCTGGTGATGATGGGCGTAGCCTCGTGGCTCGTGCTTTACAGTACACTTGCAGTTGAAGTGTTCAGCAGTTTTCCCGACAAATAGAAGAGGCGTCCATCTCCTGTCTGGGGTCTCACCGGTCCCCAGTTCAGTAGTAGAGTCTGTCTCTGAGTACTTTGTCTGTTCGACTGCATGGCTCCATTGTCTGTGATCAACAGCCGGGTGGCGTCGCCGTCTCGTCTGTTCTGCCAAAGGTGTCAGGCACATGACTGCCGGAGGGTTCGAGTCTGGCATGACGGTGAAACCCCCAGATTCGAATGCTTGCTCTCTTTTCCCACTCTTTTCCGACTCGATAAGACGGTATCTTTGCTCTCGCGTCATTGTCGAAATTCCTGGATATTCATCGCAATGTCGAGCGAGTCACCAGCCAGCGTTGACTTCGTGGACGAGCTCTATGCTGCCATCAGCGTCAAGCGTCTACCGCGAGGTTCTCTCACTCAGCAGGAGATGGTGGAGCGCCGCCGGCAGCAGCGCTCGCTACTCCGTCAGAGTCCGACAGGCAATTTGAAGGCTCGAAGGCGACGGACGAATGCTGCGGTTAGTGCCATTCTGTTTTCAATGTGTGGGCCAACCGCATTCTGAACCTTCGAATCGTAGGTGGCGCGGAGCATGTTACGAAACAAGTGGCTCCAGCGAGAGCTGAGTCGCCGCGAGCTGATTTGTCGCCTTCTCCAGGGCACGAAGCAAGTGGTCGATATCGTTTATCTCGTCGAGTTGCTCAAGCAGTCTGACTTGGCGATCGAGAAGTGCCGCGACTCGTTCTGGCCATACAAGGACAAGCAGCGGCTTGTGCGGATCCCAACATGGAAGAGCCTGCTCCAGACGAAGCCCGAAGGATTATGCGCGAGAGTGGAGTTGATCTGTAATTGACTTTCCAATGTTTATATCCACCGTATGGCTTTCAATTGGCGAATATTCCCCATCTCCTGCGGCACTTGCCCACGATCGAAATGATACTCTCAACTTACTAGTGTGCAGCAGCCTCGCTTCCGCTAGGCGCACTCACACCGGCGGACGGATCAGAAGACGATTGGATCCATCCAAGTGCGAAAAAGGAGTCTGGAGAAGATATCAATGAAGCGGCCAGCTCAAATGACCACATTGCTTTGGTCCCCCCTGAGCGCAACTGGTTTGCAGCAGCGGGACATGGTAGGCAAGCTCTCCAGCATATCGCCAAGCTGACATCGGAGAAGCAGAAATAGTCTCAACGCGACCACGCACCCGCATCATCGCCGTCAAATTGTCGAGGATTCGTTGCGGGCCATCAGAACAAGCTCTATTCGCTGGTGAGCTTCCTGCAGAGCAAGCACGCTGCGTTTCTGGCCTTCGAGGACGAACGTAGAGGCTGAAGGAATGGAGCATGCAGACAGTCCCGATGGTCTCATACCACATTGGTTGGTCGCCACGATCACGGCAACGGCGGCCTGCTTACTCGTGCATGCGCCGAAACTTGGTCGTCCAGAGGGTTGGTACTCGCTCCTTCTGCGTTTGGGAACAAGCGGATGAAAGTAGCCTTCTTTTACCGTTTCACCAGGTCGCCACCACTTTGCTTGACTAGTACAACCACCAGTCAAGCCGGGGGATATCACAACAACCACACTTTCCATACATTTATAGCTTGTTTGAGATAAAACACAAATTTGTTTTTCAATTCTGTTGGGACGCGAAGGCGGTCGTCGATACTCCGTTGCCTCTATGTAGAGTGGTGTCTTCGTGTAGTCTCAAAATCCATACATTGCAATCAAATAGAGCCCTTATTCGTTCTCGCGAAAAGAAATGTCGTCGGATCTGTCTACGTGACTGCTTGAACACCTTCGAAGTAGCAACGTCACGAGACATAGTTTCCTCGCTTTCTTCGTGGAGACTAACCTGCGCTCGTCAGGTTGTCATGAGTGCGAATGAGAGTTAAAAACAAAACTAATGTTTGCATGAGCCAAGGTAAGACAATGAATGATCCATGCTGGGTGCCGCCGAAGTGATCATGTTGTGGAGTCCGAACTCGCAACTATTAACACCAGTTTCGGTGAACACGGTTGATTCGATTCACCATTATTTCGCCCAGGCTCTAGAAGCTCCTATTGCTGTAATCAGTTCTTGCTGCTGGAGTGGAGAGCGATCACTCCAACAACTAGAGCTGGTCAGGCGTCACAGCGTACGGTAAGGGTATGACAGACTTTTTGTCCACGTCCCGCGGGAGGGCCTTCCTCATGTCTATGGAGATGGCAGAACACACTCGGCCGTCAGATCACGCGCAAACAATCGGCTCTGTTGTATGCCGACACGCACCGAAAGCGTCTTCTCCGTCTGTGTCGCTAGAATAATATCCGAGCACTCGCCGATAGACCGAATAGCCGAACTTCTCGTACATGCCGATCGCGAGCGAGTTGGAGACGCGCACGAAGAGGTCCACGAAGTAGCCGTCATAGAGTTCGATCGACACGTTCTCCAGATAGTCCATGAGGTTGCGCGCGAGCCCGAGACGCCGGAACTCTGGCGCGACCGTGACTGCGGTCACGTGGCCGTGCCAGTTCTCCTTGAGGCCCTCCGCTTTGCCCATGACTAGCGATAGAGACACGAGGTCCGTCACCACGAGAGCGCCGACCACACCAGCCACGAAACAGAGACGTACTGTATCCCATGATGCTCTTGTTGGGATCCTCCTGCACGAGAAAGTAGTCGGGCCACTTGGCCATGTACTGCAGATAGAATCCGGTGTTGTACTGCGCACAGCGCGCCTCCGTGAGTGAGCGACGGCGCGATCGACAGCGAGCGATCTGCTCTTTGCAACGGACGCCACGCACCGTCTCCGTGAGCACGTCCAGGTTCACATTGTTGAAGCGGAAGAGGTCTTCGCACTTGAACTTCCTCGTCGACGTCATGGTGGGTCGAGATCCAACACTGGCTGCGTGCGGTCTCTCTCTCGAGTCAAATGCACGCGTTATTTACGGCGTTAGTTATGGTTACATTTGGCGGGACCTCCTGTGTGGGGCAGCTCACCCACCCGCCAAAATGGCGCCAATCGACTCCAAGGTACGATCTTGCGCGCGCCGCGACGCCGCCCCAACGGCGCCTCGTCGCGCGCCGACGCGCGCAATGGAAAGAGCGGACTCTGACGCGGCGGCTCGTGTGCGCAGATCGAGCGCGCGACCGCCGAGTACCAGCCCACGTACCAGCGCTTCGTGCTCAAGAAGAAGTCGTACACGCAGCAGTACTCGCACATCTATGTGAGCCGCCTGCTGCAGCTGCGCGACGCCGTGCTCCAGCGCATCGAGCAGGCCGGTGTCGAGGTGCCCGTGCTGCCCAAGATCATCGATCTGCGCGTCGGCAGCGAGTGCGTCATCGTCGGCACGACGCTCAAGGTGCTCGACCGCAAGCCCGACCTCTTCGACGCGCTCGCGAGCGACGAGAAGATCCTCTCGCTGGCGTCGCTGCCGATCAAGATGGCCTCGCCCAACGACGAGCTGATCCTCGAGGACGAGTCGGGCCGCGTCGAGCTCACGGGCAACATCAACGTCGGGGAGATGGTCACGGGTGTCGTGCTCGGCGTGCGTGGGCGCATGCTCGACGGCAAGGGCGGCTTCCACGTGGAAGAGGTCTTTGTGCCATCGCTGCCGCCACAGTTGCCGATGCCCGAGCGCAGCGAGAGTCAGTTCGTCGCGCTCGTGTCGGGACTCGCGATCGGCCGCAACAACGCCGACAAACCGCTCAAGAACCACGTGCTCATGGACTACCTCGCTGGCCGTGTAGGTGGCGACGAGGAGAAGCAGTTCGTGGCGCAGATCGTACGCACTGTGCTGGTTGGTAACTCTGTGGACTCGAACAGCAGTGTTGCGCAGACTCGGGAAACTGGCATCCAGAAGAAGAAGACCACAGCCGAGTTGGATGAGGAGGCCGCGCCGATGAAGAACCTGGACGAGCTGCTCTCCACCCTGGCATGTGCCATGAGCGTCGATGTGATGCCCGGCGAAAGTGATCCGAGTAACCACGCGCTACCGCAGCAAAGCTTCCATCCATGCCTCTTTCCGCACAGTGCACGCTTCGCGTCATTCCGCGCCGTGACCAACCCGTATGAGGCGAATATCGGTGGCGTGACGTTTTTGGGCCACTCGGGCCAGCCGTTGCACAGCATTCTGCAGTGTACACTGGCTGCAGATGACAGCATGACTGATGACGCGAGTGATATCACGGCGGAATCGCTGGACGTGCTGGAGCGGTGTCTCAACTGGAGAAACACGGCGCCAACCGCGCCAGACCTCCTTACGGCGTTCCCAGTCGAGAACGAGGATCCGTTTGTTTTGGAGCGCTGCCCACACGTCTTCTTTGCAGGCAATGCACAAAATTTTGGATCGAGAAAACTCGAAGGTGTGCACAAGCTAGTGCTATTATGTTTTTCTTCATTTGTTGCTGAGAATTTCATCGTGTCTTTTCCTCAGGAGCGAAGGGCCAGTCTGTGCAGCTCGTGCTCGTGCCTTCATTTGCAGAGACTTCGACAATCGTGCTCGTCGATCTGAAAGACCTGTCGTGCTTCCCCATCACAATCGACTTGTGATGACACCATATATCGATTACGTTTATACAGTCACCCCAATGCAATTACGAGGAACGCCAAATCCACGCCACCCCGTTGTCTCCTCACCCATGGATTATTTTGATTCACTACGAATGAACTCCACTAGAAACACGTCTCTGAGTGGCCTTCAGCCTCTTCAAGTGGCACCCGCAGCCCGCACAATGAACATAGAACGCTGGCAGCTTCTGTCACAGGTTTAGGCGTTTGGGACATCACAGGTATCGACGAGCGGTGAGAAGAGACGACAGAAATTGATAGCTTGGCGTGAAGCTTGTAACTCTCGTCCTCCATGGGAAAAATCCATTCGCTCAGGACAGCTTTCTCCGGCAGGAGCTGCTTTCGCTGGGGGTCATAAATGATCTCGATCGTCGATGCTGGATCAAAGCCTCCTTCGTAGAGTTGGTACCGTCTCGTCACGTGCTCTCGAAGCCAACCAGCCGTCGAGCTTTCATCATAATAGACTTTGAGTGTTGCCTTCCGCGCACCGTGGGCACCTAGCAACTCTACACAACAGGACGCACCCCTAACGTGTCCTGCAGGTTTGCGTACTCGCACAAGAAGTAGCCTTTTGACTGCGTCGCTGGAGTTCTCTTTGGAGAGACCCGTGCCGAAGAGATGCGACCACAGACTGAACACAGTTGCCTTATTGGTAATTTTGTCAAGCAGCCGACTGCTGCTACCACTACGCACGCCGCCGCCGAGTTCCTCTCTCTTTTTTAGCAACAGCGACGGTGATTCGAGCACAGAGTGGGAGCGCTGGATCATCGGACGACTCGTTATCGTGCCGTCACCTTTGGTTAGCTCATGCAACTTGGCGTGAAGCTGCATCTTGAGTGACGGCTCCATGGCTGCACAACGATCACTACGTGCGAGCAGCCTCGCAGCTTCCGTGAGCATCTCGCGAGCTTGTTGTAGCGACTCTGGGCGCGAGTGGTACAAACTCGCTGCGCACTGGAGGCCTAGACACAGTAGGTAGTCGAACGAATTTTCTCGCGCAAGGTCAACGGCGTGGAGCACCTGGTTGAGCGCGAGCTCCTGCTTCTCGGCCCGTTTGGCGTTGAGAAAGCCGCTCGTGAGCCACGTGAATGCGCTTAGGTCTGGTTCGTCGAGGCAAGTGGACAGCTCCATCGCCGTCGTGAGTAGACACGCAACAGCTGGGTCCTCTTCGCACGAGCTCGGCGTGTCGTGGGCGACTTGCAGTGCGAGTTTGACTTTGTCGTATACAACGTGGCGCCAGGCATCACGGAGAAGCAGGGTTGGAGGTGAAGCTTCAATAGTCAAAGCGACGCTGCAGGGCATGGCTCCCTTTAGTACGGCGTTGACTGCGGCCACATCACTCAGATCGAGGTGGTCAATTTCCACGTGTGGTGCTGCGGATAATGCTTCAAGAAACCATCCGCGAGAAAGATTGTGTTCGAATTCGAGCCACAGCAATATTTGGGACGAGGGTTCAGTACTTCTAGCGCAGAGCACGAGATCCTTGGTGCGAGTGGCAACGCCCTTGCAGCCAGCGGCGGAAGCTGTACGGTAAGTCACCCAGACATGCTGAAGATGCGTTCTTGGGATGGTGAGGACGTGCCGCACGTCGTCGTAACCCGCAACATGAGGACATATAAAACCGAGTTGATCGAGTGATGCATTGTTGGCGTCGTGGCTATTGCACCCACACGTCGAGTTCTGCCGGTCGAAACGACGCGAAAAGACATGGAGTTTCTGGTCCTCGACAACGACTAGAAGGTCTCTTGATGATTGTAGCGTCGGAGGCGCAGATGCACGGACACCAAGTGGAATGCGGCACACGACAGCATAGGGGCAAGCGCCGAAGGAGTCGCTCGCCATCTGCTTAGAATCAAACAACCACACTCAACCACGAGAACTCCAACTCACCAGTGTTCTTGTATTACCGTCAAGGGACCCGAGAATAGCCCTGGGCAGCTAATGGGCGATCTTTTTACTGGCTGTGCTGAACGAGCCACGCACCCCAATTCACAGTGAAGTCAGCAAACGCCTGGAGCGTGTCGAGTGGGTGGCAGTCGTCCGGATACCAAAGCGTGCGCGTTTCGACTCCGAGCGAACGCAGTGCATCGCGGTACTCAAGGCCCTGCGTGGGCGGTACGCGGCGGTCCTTGCCTCCGATACCAAAGAGAACGGGAGTCGTGACCTTGCTGAAATCGTTTGACATGGGTGAGTGGTGCCACCACTTGGTGAGGATTGCGCCACGTGCCTCGGCTGAGAGTGGAGCGAGTGTCTTATCGTTGTGCGCGTGCTGCAATGCCTGTGTCGTGTGGACAGCGTCGAAGCGAGCGACACCCGTGACCGCGAGGCCCCAGTCAGGGATGTCGCTCGTGAAGAACTGGCTCGTGATGTTTGTTACTGGGTTGCGCGCGACCGTCGAGCGGTAGAATCCTGGGAACTGTGCAATGAGGTGTGTGACCAAGAAGCCGCCGTGGCTGCCACCGGAGCAGTGGACCTTGTTCTTGTTGAGAGGCAATCCACTGTTGTCGAGGACGTGGAGCAGTCCGTAATGGGAGTCGTACACGTCCTGCGTTCCCACCCGACCAATAAGGGATTCGAGTGGACGAAGACCGTAACCAGTGCTACCACGGTAGTTAACGCTCACAATCGCAAAACCCAAAGCGGCGATGTACTCGTAAACGACACGGTAGGTCACGGGGGAACTACCGTGAGGACCGCCATGAACATCGAGCACCACAGGATAGCCCTCAGCCGGTGGAGCAGTCTTCGGAAGCCATACCATGGCTTCGAAATCGGAGGAGCTCGTGACCTGAGGAAGTAAATGAGGCTTCAACACGTCAGACACTTCTGGTTGCAGCTTGGACGCGGCTGGGATGTCTGAGACGCTCGTCGGAACGGAAAATATCTTCCAATCGCCGACGTACTTGGCCTTGTCAGTCTGGTCCACGATCGCCAGCGGTTTCTTCGCGTATTTACCAGTTGCCAAGTCGATTTGAACGAGGTAAACGCTCACAGCGCGCACAGGAGAAGCTACAAACAGGAGGAACCAACCGCCTGGTGCACGGTCCAGCACTCCTTCAGACCCAACCTTCTCGCCATCCACGAACGACGGATGGAAAATCTGCTTGGTGGTGACATCCACATATTTCCAGAGAGTACGTGCACCGAGCTGAGTGTCGAAGAAAACGTACTTGCCGTCCTGGGACCAGGCCTTCTTCGAAAGTGAGCCAAGAAACAGCCCATTGAAAGCCGTCAGCGGGTTCTGCGAGTAGTTTGCTTCCGGCTCGTCGACGATGTCAATGATCGTAGTTGTTTGCTTGGTGTCCCAGTCAAGAACGGCCAGCAAGCTGCACGTATTGTGAGTAGGGACATCACGAGTCGCAAGGAATGCAAGCTTCTTGCCATCTGGCGAGAACCTAGGGCTTCGGATCGACGCAATCTTCTTGCTGGCTTCGTCGGCAGGGTTAATCTCGAGTTTCTTAGCGACTGGAGCTTCGGCATCCGCGTCACCAGCAAGATCCACTGTGTAGAGAGTGATGGGGCGATTGTAACAGTAAATGATGCCGAGTCGCTTCGGCGAGTCCACTTCTGTCCCGGCGAACACAAGTCCCTTATCGCCAGGCGTGAAGAGAACATCCGCGCACGTGAGGTTCGACGGGATACCTTTCACCTCTTCGATCTTACCAGTCGAGAGTGTCGCAATGAAGATCGCACCGGTCTTCTTACCAACATACTGCTCTCCCCAGTCGTCTTCCTGCTCGTACTTGCTTCCGGGGAGCTTGGCCGCGGGGTCTTTCTCGGCCTTCTCTTCCGGTTTCTTCTCCTTCTTCGAGTTGATATTCTCGTAGAACGGGGATGACTCAGTCGGCTTCTTCTCCGCAACATACGCGATGCGCGTTTCATCGTGGCTCCACGAGATACCGCCCTCGCGTTCGCCGGTGTAGACGATACCGTGGAGTGACTTCGGCGCCTTGAACGTACGCACGAGCTCTCCGTGTTCAAAGACACTGAAGACCCCTTCGGTCGCGTCAGCAGACTTGTCGAACTTGAGCGTGACCACAAACTTCTTGGACGGCGACACGCTCGTGAGGACAGCATCCCATCCGGCTGGCACCAATCCAGCGGAGATGCGCGGCGATTCGGAGTCCAGGCCGCTCACATGGTACTGCTTCTGGAACTTGACAGCGGCGCTGTTGATGAGGTCGCGCTTGCCCCAGACGAGCTGCACGTTCGCGGCCGCCGCATCAGTGTCGAGGCCGAGGAAGCCGTGGTAGAGCGTGTGCGCGTTGCCATTGACTTCGTCGAAGAGGTCGGCGAGGCGCGTGAGCTCGGCTTCGTCGATCGAGGTCGTCATGAGCGGCGGTCGGATCTTGGAGAAATGACACACGACGCAAATGATGAAGGGGAGGAGCTACGTCCGCTCTGGCGTCCACCAGAGCGTACCCCTTCCCCTTTGTTGTTTAATTGGATGCATTTTGATGACAACTTCCAATTTTAACCAATCAAATTTATGTTGGTGGGTGCGTCATGGGTTGAAGTATGTCGACGAAGCGTCCGCTTAGTTGAGCGGACCCGCCTAAACCTGGATAATCAAGGACGCGAGTTACTTGAGCCACGCGAAACGGAACGTGTAGTCACACCCTAACCAAACTCCACGATGAGAGACCCTCGCGAGCAGCTCCGAAACGACTCGTGGTTCTCACCAAAGTGCTCGAGAGTGAATTGCATGGTGAACAAGACCCACAAGACCAGCTTCCCCTGGACGAACTGCCACTGCCGCGAGAGCACTAAGGCGATTTGGTGGAGAGGCGACAGACTCAGTTTCCGCTGTATGGCCACACATATCAGAACAAACGACAAAAGCTCGAGCAGTGCATAACCCAAGACGTGGACAGCGTTGGACCAGAGCTCCTCGTTGGTCATGTTTGCGAGCTGGCGGTAGAACGCGTGGTTTGGAAGGTGGAAGAGAATGACCAGGTAGCCGCCTGTTTTTGGACATAGAATGTCAGCGAGAGGAAAGTGATCTTCGAGTTACTGACCACTCACTGTAGACGACTGGCATGACAACTTCGACGTACTCAACAAGCAAAATGAACTCGGAGAGGTAGAGTTGCTGGAGAGCACGTCGGAGGCAGCTGCGTTATTCCTCTTTGGTCAGCATCGGAGCCGTCTCAAAGTTGATCTTGACCCAAACCCGGAGCTGAGAGAGGACTTCGGAGTGCGTGCGGGCCCCTGTGTCACCATTGCGCTCTGGTGGAGGGGATGGCACAACCGAAGTAGGCTGGATATTTGCAATCGAATAGCCACGCTTGGACAATACTCGAATGGACTCGTCTTCAACGAGGTCACTGTTCTTGTGCTCCGTCAGAGCACATTCCGCAGCCACTGCCATCAGATTGAGCGACTGTGTTGATCTTGTCAGCTGGTGCTTGTTGTAAGGGTTGCAAAGTCGACTCCAGATGTCGTCGAGGTCTCGAAGGCTAAAGACTGCGTTCGCAGCATCCGTGCACATAAGCAAAGCTGTAGTAGTCAGCGATGTTGACGTCTGCATGCAGCAAGAAACGAACAAGGCGTGGAATACCTCCGCGTTAAATATCACCATTTCTGGTCGCATATCCTCGTCGTGAAATTTGAGAACTCGTGTGAACGCGTTCTTGATCAGTACTTTCATAAGTGGGAGCAAGACAGCGAACGCGCTTTGTGCAGCACCCTCGAGAGCACTGAAGACGTGACTGTAGGCTGGGTAAACTATGGTGAGAACATGCTGAACAAGCACGACTACGTATGCGCGCCACATCTCAACAGAGAGGTTTGAGCTCGCGCGGATTTCAGTTCGCCACGGAAGGATAAGAAAACAGGCAAACAAAGCGTTGAATACCGGTGCGCTGAACATGATTGAGAAGGGGATTGGGAACCCGATTACTGAAGCCATACTGATAGCGTAGACGGCAACTCCGGCGCCAATTCCAATCGATGCTGAAATAATCCAAAGAAGAGTCATCCGCGCCCTTAACGCAGGGATCAGTCGCCGGTACAGGTCGAATATGACCACACCGACGCATGCAGTGGCAATCGTGAAACGGATCCAAAACACGAAATTCTTGTAGACACCAGCTCTAGGCGATGCCAGCGGAATGAAATCCACAACCGAATTGCACAACAAGCATGGTAACGGTGTCAGCAGCAGTATCATAAGACAACGTAGCGTAGAAGTCGAATTTGTGAACGTGTGGAGGTCTGTCATGCGCTCAACCGAATAGGTGCCATGTAGTTCAACTTGGGCTGACTCATACAATGCCACGAGGCGACGAACAAAGTATTGCTCTGGCATTCAACGAAGTCTGAGCTTACGATTAGGCCAGTGCTGACGCGACTCTCGCCATTTGGGAGAGGACCCCCCCCCCCCCCCCCGACTATTTTAACCGAATCTGTCCAAGAAAAAACGATGAGATATGAACGAGGGTTGACAAACCCTCTCGTGTTGCATTCCACAAGAAGCTAACAAACTTCAGTACGATCCTTGTCGCTTGAGCCACGCAAATCGGAAGGTGTAGTCGTATCCTGCAGTCAACCATGGCTTAGCTCTCAACAACAAGCCCGAGACATCTCAAGTTTAGCTTCATACCAAAATGTTCTAGAGTGGACTGTGTGGTGAATAATACCCACAGATACAATTTGCCTTGGACTAACTGCCACTGTCGAGTGAGCACAAAAGCAATATGGTGGATTGGCGACACACCGAGCTTCAATCTGACGGCGAAGCACGTCAACACGAAAGACAGGAGCTCGAACAGCGCATAGTATTGGACCTCGATGACGACCCCCCAGAGTTGCTTGTTGGTCATGCTTGCTAGCTGGTGATAGTATGCGTGGTTGGGAAGATGAAAGACGATAAGCAAATACCCACCTATTCACAAGTCAGCCTCGTTCCAATTACCGCGCCAGGCACGATCGTAGAGCACTTACTGTACACAACTGGCATTATGACCTCCACGTACTCAATCAGCAACAGAAACTCGGCCATGTAAAGCAGAAGCAAAGACTTGGATAGGAATGTCTGTTGTTCACTTGGTGAGAAGGAGCGTGCAATTTTGGTCGTTTCATTGGAGATGCTTCCCAGTTGGAGCACGAGATCAGATTCAATCGTGCGTGTTGCCATTCTGGCAGGCACACATGGCACGACAGTGTGCGGTGGTATTGTCGCTGAAGCCACCGCAACTTTGGTCATTGCTCCACTTGAGAAGAAGTGAGCTAACCCGTTCGTTTTCTCGCTGTACACGATAAACGCACACTGCGATGCAATCGAGAACAGCTCCAACGGTTTCAATGTATCGGTACTCAGCAAGGGTGAAACCAAGCTTGCTCTCTGTCCTGTCATTCCTCTCATACCTTGCATTAGATGTTCAAGGGATCGAATACCAGTTACGCAGCCGAGTGTGTCCACCACGATGAGCAACCCTGTGGTCGTCAAAGACGTAGACGTTTGCATGCAAACGGACACAAACAATGAGTGAAAGACCTCCACGTTGAAAATTACCATTGCTGGTCGCAAGTCCTCATTGTACTTTGCGAGTACCTTCGCGAAAACCATCTTGAAGAGCAACTTCATCAACGGCATTAATAGAGCGAATGCAGTCTGCTTCACCCCTTTGAGACTTCCGAACACGTGACTGTATGCTGGGTAGGCAATCGTGAGGGTTAGCTGTGAGAGTACAATACTGTAACAGTGCGCCACTTCTTGCGCGAGATTCTTGGATGTTCGCAGCTCGCGCCACCATGTGAAGACCAGGGTCCCCGCAAAGAGAGTGTTCCATGCTGGGGCAGCGACTAGCACCGTGAATGGGGTAGGAAACCCAATGGCCACGGCCATAGCGAGAGCGTATCCAGCACTGCCTGCGCCAACAAATATTGACATGAACACCAATCGGGTTCCCGTTAATCGAAGGCGGGGGAGTAGCCACCCGTAGAGGTTGAAGACTACAATAGCGATGCATGCTGCCAACAGGAACGCTCGAACCCAGAAGAAGTTGTTTGCGTAAATGCCCTCTTTAGGAGGAGCGAGCGGCGCGATGTCGATTAGCGTGCTGCAAAGAAGACACGGCAGTGGCGTGACCACTAGAATCGCAATGCAGCGCAGTGTGGATGTCGACTTGGCGAACGCGTAGAGGTCAGCCATCCGCTCAATAGAGTATGAACCCTGGCGTTTTATCTGAACTGAAGCATATCCCGTTTGCAGGCACCCATATGCACGATGAAGAAGCGATAGACGCATTTTGCCAATCGATATAACACTCCAGTCCCGTCAGTGGCTGCCAGAGGATGATCTTCCCTGAAAATAGCTTCTGCAATGGGAGGTCGAGGAGGGTTGACACCAATCGGTGAAGTCTAACCGTGCTGTGAACACTAACCGAATCAACATCATGCGGATCGTGTATGCGCTTTGGATTCTCTTGCAAAACTCACTTCGGTGGCTTCGTAATCTGGTCCATCCAGGAAGTACTTGAAGATTTCGACAATTCCGAGATGAGCTGCATAGATCGCTGGTACGTCTCTTCGTTTGCCTATCCTCCACTCGGGAAACGGAAACTATTGCGACAGTGTGGGGCACCCTAGTCCCTGGCTGTTCCTCAATGAACTCGACAAGATCCCTGAACTTTGTGATGTCGCCTTCATTGGTGACCGGCAAAACAAAATGGAGTCTCGCTAAGTGCAAATATGACACCTTTGCCTTTTTCCTTGAACTTCAGTGTTTTACCCGCCTCCATATCGACGATTTACTTCTCGGAGAACCATCGACAAGTCCGAAGGCTTGATGCCAACCTGTCGAAGCACCGGGAGCAAAACCGAGCGGATTTCCTGAGTACCCATAACGTTGGATGGTTAAAAAACCGGATTTGAAGCTCGTTTCGTTGAATAATAGTGTTGGCTCGGAAAAATCGACGACAACATCGTCGAGGACCTTAGTCGCTCCATCCACACTAGCGACTGAGAGCAACACAAAAGTTGCACAGACCAAGCTGAGTACTCGTCTGAGATTCCCCCGATCGAGCCTTCAATATCGCGTCAAGAGTTGCGTCTAGTAGTTACTGGTGCTGCCATCTGTAGCCTTGAAATGGCGAGCCAGGGTGTTGGCTCGGCAGTCCGGCTGAGATACCGAGTGCTTAAGCTGCTGGACCCACGTGCCAAAGGAGTGTAATCAGTTGAATGTGGGAAATGAAGCTAAACGTCTAAACTTGGTCGAAGTCGAATCCGAACCTCTCTTGTAGAACACTCGATCGCTTGTTTGGGGCAGGTTCTCGAGCGGAAAACACTTGCTAAGTGGTGATTCACTTGAATCAGCGCCATGCGCAGACGCAGTCTGAATGCGTCGAGGCCGTCATTGTGCGGGTAAGCACTCGACAGAGTCTGTTCTACCACACTCATGCCGTTGGTCGCGAATGCTTGACGCCACCTTCGGGTTGCCGGCCGTCACGGCTCTGGCGGCGAGCCACACGAACTCGGCGAGCACCACACGCAACGCCTCGCTTGCACTTGAGTCGGCTCAGGAGGTCCTGATCGCCACCGCGACTCGTGGTGCTTGAATCGGCAGCGCCAGCCTTGAGCATAGTCTGGACGATCTACACGAGACCTCGCTAGATCGAGACCCGTGTGGGAGGGTAGCAGCAGCAAAGCCACGGCCTCTTGCTGGTGGCTCGTAGAGCTGCGTGTGGCCGAACTGGCTCTGCGCGTTGGCGCTGGCGCCATCGTTGAACAGCGACGGCCACGAGCCACGCGCAGCGCCGCGGGCGGTGGCGAGCGAGCAAGCGCTGGCTGGAGACGGGCGAGGTCCGTGGCGAGGACGCTGTTGATGGAGCCATGGTGCCAGAGTGAGAGGATTTTATGTTGCGATAATGGCGCCTGTGAGCAACTGCAGCGCAACGCATTGTCAACAACAACATAAGCGCAACTGGTATCGTGATATGACTCCACTTTCTTCGTCTCGACTTCGACAATCCAAGACAGTAAGTGGATCATCCATCGCCGAAGATCTTCGTCGGATCCTGGAGTGGCACCTGACCGAGTGGCCCTTCCGCTGAAACTCAGCGATGCATGTACAGTCCACAGCTGCGGTGCCGAACTTTTTAGTCGACGCCAAGCCACCATATCAGGCAAGAATCACGAGCAATTGTTTACGTGAAAAACATGGTGAGCATTGTTTATTTGGCATAGCTGTGGCATCGCGACATGTCAAACAACAATACGCTGGCTAGCACCGCGAATCTAGGCCGAGAAGGCCTTCTCAAGCGGGTGCGGACGCGTGACGAGGTCGAAACGGTCCGGACCGACGCCAATCCACTTGATGTGCGTGCCAAGAAGCTCCTCAACGCGCAGCACGTAAGCCTGTGCCGCCTTTGGCAGCTCTTCAAACGTCTTGCACTTGGAAATGTCTTCATCCCAGCCGTCCATCTCCTCGTACTCGACGACTGACTCTTCCAGCAGCTGGAGGTTCGACGGCATGCCCTCGATCTTCTTGCCGTTGTGCCAGTAGGCAACACCGATCTTGACCTTCTTAAGACCCGTGAGAACGTCGAGCTTCGTCAGGTTCAGCTCAGTGAAGCCATTGACCATGTTCGAGTAGCGCATCTGCGGGATGTCGAGCCATCCGCAACGGCGCGGGCGGCCCGTGGTCGTACCGAACTCGGCGCCGACACGGCCGAGGTGCTCTCCGACGTCGTCGTGGAGCTCGGTTGGGAACGGACCCTCACCAACACGCGTGCAGTACGCCTTGACAATGCCAATAATGCCGTTGAGACGGTTTGGCGAAATACCACCACCGGTGCAGACACTGCCGATCGACGGGTTCGACGAGGTCACGTACGGGTACGTGCCGAAGTCAATGTCGAGCATCGTAGCATTCGCGCCCTCGACAAGGATGCGCTTGCCCGCGACGTAGGCCTGGTTGAGGTACTCGACGGTGTCCACGGTCATGCCCAAGATCACGTCCTTGATCTTGCGGTAGTACTCGATTTCCGCCTCGACATCCACCTCGAGATCCGGGTAGTTCTGCTTGTAGAACTTGACCTGATCACGGAGCTTCTCGCAGAAGTCCTCGAAGTAACGCAGATCGCCGATGCGCACACCGTTGCGGAGCATCTTGGACGAGTACGCCGGACCGATGCCCTTCTTGGTCGTGCCGATCTTGTTGCGTCCGCGACGCTCCTCGTTCAGGCCATCGATCTCTTGATGGAGATCCAGCACCAAGTGGGCGCGGTCCGAGAGCAGGATGCGGCCCTCGTAATCGATGCCCATGCGCTTGAGCTCCTCGAGTTCCTTGAGAAGACCAGGCAGGTGCACGACGACACCGTTGCCGACCACACACACCGCCTGTTGGTTGAGAATGCCCGACGGCACCAAGTGGAACTTGTACTTCTTGCCTTCGTGGACGATGGTGTGGCCCGCGTTCGCGCCACCGGCGACGCGTGCGATGACGTCGTAGCTCTGCGACAGGTTGTCCACGAGCTTGCCCTTGCCTTCGTCGCCCCACTGGGCACCGAGCACAACGTCCACGCCCGAGTTGAGGCCGTCGTGGGTGCGTCGCGGGTTCGCGACCGCGCTCTCAATGCGGTTGAGCTTGGCCACGACCTCGCGCAGCATGGCCTGCGTGCCGACGTCGCGGCCCACGGGCGCCACGGAGGCCGGCTTGGCGCCCTCGCAGCGCGCGTCGCTCAGCGCGAGCGTGGTCGCGCCGAGCCCGAGCCCGAGCAGCGCCGCGACGGGCAGCAGCACGCGCTGCGAGTCCTGCGCGCCCTCGACGGCCGCGATCGCGCGCAGCGCGTGGGCCGAGGCCTGGCGCTGCTGCGCAGACACGCGCAGCCTCGCGGCCGCGCCCCTGAGGCTCCCCACCATGACGCGCATGGCAGAGATCCGTCGCCCTCGTCCGTTTTGAACGAGTGGTGCCGCCGGCGGCCGAGCAGCTACGCATCTCCGGTGAGCCCATCACCGGAGACGCAAGAACTAAACGCCCGTGGAAACGGTTCCGAGCCACACGATCTCATTTTCTCCAAACGGACATACCGGTAGTCAATACCGGTATCGACCGTGTCGCGCGTGATGACGGTCGGCGCGTGTCGCAGGTGTTGGACACCTCTGTTGGCCGATGGGCGATGCGTCAACGCAGGTCGCGCGGTCGTCTTGAAGAGAGAGAGAGAGAGCAAGTTCCAGTTCTCTGTCGACCATGGCGGACGCCGACGTGCTCGTGCACTCGAGCGCCGTCTATCTCTACAAGTACGACGCGGCCGCGGGGCAGTACGCGCCGCAGAGCGAGGCCGTCGTGGGCGGCGCGCTGCTGGCCGCGGCCGCCGGCGACGCCTTCAAGCTGCTCTTCTACCACTCGCAAACCAAGCAGCCGCTCGCCGCCACGCCCGTGACCAGCGCCACGCGCTTCACGCCGCAGCAAAACCACTACGTCAACTTCTACGACGCCGCGCAGCAAAACTACTCCATGCGCTTCAAAGACGCCGCCGCCACCGCCGCCTTCCTCAAGGCCGTCGCGCTCACCAAGGCGCAGGCGCTCGCGCTGGACCAGGCCGCCTACCGCGACACGACGCGCGCCCACGTCGCGCAGTACGACGACCTCGACCTCGGCAAAGAGAGCTCCAGCGGCGGCGTCGCGCCCGGCGACGTCGTCGGACTCGCCTGGACGAGCTGGCAAGGCCTGCTCTCGACCAACGCCGCGTTCTTCTCGCAGAACCCACTCGACATCGAGAAGAAAACGCCCAACGAAGTCGTCCAGAAGGACGGAGAGCTCAAGCGAATCATCCTGGGCGACGCGAATGCGGATCCGCTCTCGCGCGGCATCGCGGAGGCTGTCGTGGGCATGCACAAGCACGGCCGCCGCGTGGTCACGGTCGTCCTGCCAGCGTCGCAGCAGTGGTTCATCGGCGAAGTCGAGCTTGTGAAAGTGAAGAAGGGCAAAGGCGGCTCGGCCTCGCGCCAGGAAACCGCTGCACCCGTGGCACAGAACGCGCACGTGTCGCAAGACGACAATGCGACAGGGTCCCCGTCGTCCCACGACGACCTCATCGAGCGAATGGCCGCGCTCTCTCGCGCTGGCAGCCAAGGCACGGCACTGATGGCAAACCTAAACGCGCGGTCTTCCCTAGCATCCCCCGAAAAGCAGCTCCGTCAATCGTCATCTGGAGGACTTGTTCCCGCCGCCGAAGAGCGCCGAAGATCATCACACTCCGTAGAAGACGCCATCTTAAATCCTGGTATGGTGCCGGTCCCCCTCCCAGGGATTGTGTCGACACCGGACAGCAAGTACTCAGGAAGTCGACGCCCGTCCCAGCAACCGCTGCCGACGGTTTCTGAGCCCCAGCAACAACCACCGCAGCAACAGCGGTACGAGTCGGTTACAGCTCGTGTGCTTTCAACCGCCACGAGTGACTACCAAACTCAAGAGCCATCGTCTTTCACGCCAACTCCTTCTCCCCTGCAGTCGACCACGTTTGCGTCTCCCGAAATGGATGACTTAAAGAAACAACAGTCGGAGCTTGACGATCTTCGACGAAAACTGGAGGAGAGCAAGCGGCGCCTGGAGCAGCAGCACAGCGAGCCTTCCGCGACTACATCAGCAACTTCATTGCCTCCCTCGGCATCAGCTTCAGCAGCAGGTAGCAGTTCCTTTAGTAATGCTCTTACCCTCGCCTTGCCGCCGTTTTCGACTCAGCAACCATCGCCGCTGCCGTCGTCAACAGGGTCGACAAACGGATTCACACCTTGGCAACCGTCGTCCTCAACAAGTGCTGCTCCTCCGCCGTTTGCACCGTCGTTCTCGCCATCGCTACCGACACCTGGAATTCGACTCCCGGATTTTGGCGGTCTTCCTTCATTCAACTCGTCGCTGGTTCCTGCTCCGACCTCACCTTCAGTGGCTCCGTTTGGACTGAAAACATCGACCAACGCCGTCTCCTCGCCAGAGTTGGAGAATAACATCATGCGATTGCAGAGGTCATCGACCACGATTGAGTCGACTCTTCACGATATACAATCCAAGATGGATCGCTTGCTCAACATGCAGACCTCGCTGAAGACCACGAAGTATACCCCACTCTCAACGCCTAGCACACTTTACACTTCAACTGTGGGTGGTGGAGCCACTTCTTCCACATCGTCATCGTCATCGCTGTTAAAGAATTTGGAGAAAGCGCTTGCGCAGCGAGATCAACTGCAGGATCTGAACGCAAGACTGCAAGACAGCAAGGAGCAAATGGAGTCGACAATTGAAGAGCTTCAGAATCAGCATGAGTCCCTCCAGCTCGAAAATCGTAACTTGCTCGAGAAGCTCCAAAATGGAAACTATATGCAACAAGAGAAGTTTCGTATGGAGCTACGCAACGTTCAGCAACAGCTCTCCCATACGCAGGAGCAGATGCTCGCGTATCAAGAAGAAAACTTCCGTTTGCGCCAAGAACTTGCAGCCAAGGACGAGCAGGTCGCGAAGGAAAAGGCTCAAGTCCAAGAAGAGGCACGTAAACAGCTTGAGCAGCTACAGAGACAACTTCAAGTGCAGGTGCACCAGGAGTCTAAGGACACACTGGATCGACTGCAGGCGGATAAACTTCGACTAGACAAGCAACTGAGTGAACTCAACTCACAGAAGACGCAGGTTGAAATCGAGCGCGACTCCCTCTCGAATCAAGTTCGCCTGCTTCAGAGCCAACATTCTCAGTGGGCAGACGAGAAAGCTCAGGCTCAGTCACAGCAAGACTCGCGAGTCAAAGAGCTTCACGCTCAGCTACAGCAAGCGGGTGCGGACATGTCGACGTTGAAGCAGCAGCTTGAAAAGTACCGAGGGGAGAATCGACAATTGATTGATCTGGTGGAGTCGAAGGAGCAACAGCTCGCTGAGTTACAGCACGCAAAGACCCAGCAAGAGTACGCCGCCTTGAGCGAGCTACTGAAGGAGTTCATGAACGACATTTACTTCCACTTCCACGATGCGTTTGAAGAAGATGCCGAATACACAGGAAAGGAGATCGTCACGGCCATTCGCAAGATCCTCAAGCAGAACACGATGGAGATCCTCTCCAAGCTCGAAGAATTCTGGAATCAGCAGCATCAATAATCTAAAACGTTAGGAGAAGCTAGCCTCGATTGAAGGGGTTACAGTTGACTTCAACTGAAATCCCACCAATCGAGGCTAGCTTACCGTCTCAACAACGTACGAGACGGTAAATTACAGTTTTCTTGTTTTCGCGATTCAACATATAAACCTCGTTTGGCTGTTGAGGTTTTATATGTTGACCGGTCGATTTGGCGCCTTTTTCGGTAGACGTTGCCTTTCTTTTTGAACAGCCCCAGGTAGCCGGGGAGGGACCAGAGTCGAATCGGCCGAGTCGGACCGACGAGCATCCACGACGCGCGACGGCGGCGAGAGCGCGTAGAAGAGACGGCGGCGCGCGACGTCGGCGCCAGCATCGACTGCAGCAGGACGAGCCGAGCACGACGCGGGTCTCCCGACCGCGAGAGGACCAGCCCAGCCCAAGATCCAGGCGACACAGGTAATGGCCTGAGTCTTTGCGCGGCTGGTGCTTTATCGTTGCGCGTGGGCACTTGCAGGAACGCCTTTCCGCTAAGATCATCTCAACCGACCGTCGTGCGTGTGCTTGTTTGTTGTCGTGAAGATACCTCCCCGTCAAGAACGCGAGATCGACCTCGAAGACAACAGACACAGCAGCAGCATGACCAGTCGACGACCAGGACAAGAGCAAAGCCTGCAGCGAGCGCTTGGAAGCGATACCGCGACCAGCTCTGTGAGACCGAGCGATTTGATTCGACCGCCTCAGGATCGAGAGACCGGTTGGACGGTGTTTGTGGACGTTGACGACGAGCGACAGGCACCGCGACGCCGTGCTCCGCGCGACACGTTCACGCGCCGCCGGCCGATCGAGTGGAAACTTGAAGAAGACGACAGCGAATCCAACAAAGAGAACATCGGACAGATTGTCCGTCGACCCAAGCGAAGGCGTGTGATTCCGCAGATCCCTCTAGACACCGACAGCGACAACCAGGATTCCAGATCTAACGTTTCTTCCAGTCCAACGGCACCTTCGTCGCCAACGACAACTACCGATTCGACGACACCTCCGTCTGCCAAGAGCAAGGGCAAGCGAAAGCTCCAGACACCCCCCGCCAAGGAAGTCAAGGCCGCCGAGAGGCACAAGAAGCAGAAGATTGAAGAAGTACAAGTGCGAGTGGAGCCAGTCCAAGTTGCGATCGAGGCTGCCGTAGAGCCCACGCGTCGACCGTTGGAGGACATCACGCATCTATTTATCGACCCGACGGCTTTCTACTTTCGACCCTGGCAGCGAGCCTCCCGCCTGGCGATGCGACCGTCGTCACTGCGAACGCTCTGAACTGTCCCTCGCACTTAGCTCTCCTCACCCAACCAAGCCTCTTCCCCCACCGTCAGCGCTGCGGGGGACGACGCTCCACGCTGCGTCATCACTCCGACGCAGTCACCTGTGCCATACCCACGCCATTCCGCCCTATTTATCCTCCGCACCCCCCAATCCATTATTTATGCATTGCACCCCGCCATCTTGGTCCCTTGTCGCCGCGTTTTCCCGCCACGCGCTCTGACTTCCCGCGATTGGTCTTTTGGCGCGAAACGCGCGCGGCAGACGCGTCGAGTCCATTTTGGCGCGAGCGGATCCGGCGGATCTTTTCATTTGAGTGACAAACTGTCAAAACGGATACATATATAGTCTACCTTCGCGCAACACGACGAGATGATGCGACGTTCGCGCAACCGCATCCGAATTGGGCACACCTGAGACTCCGTGTCCAAGTTGAACATGGCCTTTTCAACGGGCATGTGCAGTTTCTTCAGTATCCACTGCTGGAATGTGATATGAAGTGATGTGGCGAGAACTCGCTCTGGCGTCGTCCAGTGCAACTTGTGGACGGCCGGAAAGACCCCACAAGACATCAGCGCCAAGCTCAAGAGTTTACAGAGCGTCTCCTTCGTTGTTTGGGTGGAGTATTCCAGCTTGAGGATCTGGCGCAGTCGTCCGCGAGTGTCCAGGACACCTGCGCCGTGTTCCGTCTCGGTATTTCGTCTCTCGCTCTTCATCCGGATGACAAGAAATGTGTGCTCACGTATCCCATCACTCGACTGAATGATGAGAAGCTTTGCTTGTAACGACGACGGAGCCTCTTCCTGCAACATGGTCCTTGCACTAGCGTCTGCGCCCATTTTTAACGTGGAGTAGAAATATGTAGTATGCAACTCATCAATCTTGACATGGACCTCCTTGCGTGAGCACGTTGAAGCAATCGATACTTCGAGTGGACTGGGGGGTCCGAATGCTCGAGTGTCGAGTGAATCCACTTCAAGCTGAGTACTAGAAGCCTTCACGGTCCTCTGCGAGGCGAAGAGAAGGGGGAGAAGAATTGCTATGGCAACTCCCTCCTATTGTTTACCTCCACTTTGAATGCTCTCAGTGCAATGGCTCTAAGCTTGACAATCCACAGGAAGTTCTTGCCCGTGGCATTTGAATGTTGAGGATTCAGAAACTTCTATGAACGACACATCGACAATCAAGGACTTCGCCGAAAACGGGATCATTCATCCGTGCCTCGAAGTGGCTAGCATCGAGCCTACAGATTTTGCTGAGCTACTAAGAGATTGAATAGGCCTCCACCTCACTCGACGACGGCGAACACTGAAGAGAACTTGTGTAGAGCGATGAAACTGGGAATGAGAACGAGCATGATGAGAAACAATAATCGGTCCCGTTGTACGGCGTTGCAGACGATTCAATGTACCACTTCTGTATCCGTGATGAGACTCAATGATATCGCTGCTACACCAGTGGTCTACGCGTCATTGTTGGGTTTCGCCGATATTGTAAAGCATCTGCTCTTACAAGCAAACGTGGTCACTACAGAGAAGGAGTTCACTATCATGCCGGGCGTTCAGTAACGAGCGGCTGCACATTGGGATGGATACTCCCAGTCTGCTATTGCGTTTGGGCCCATCGAGGATCGAAACGCAAGAGCAGACATTGAGATGGGACAACACCACGTGCGATCAAGAAACGATCATCGAGGAGTGAGAGATACCGCCGATAAAATTATCACCTTGGATCTATCATTGGTCGTCGAGTTCGCTTCTCGTTCTGCCTCACCTGATAAGTGATGTCGACCTGGCTCTTCTCGTTTGAGATCACGTGATTCGAGCGAGCGGCAGCAAGTTGGCATCTCTTGGCAATGGAATTGCTAGTGCTTGCGGCTCATGACGCTGGGCTTGTCGATCATCTTCGAGCCGTCATGCACCAAAATATTCAGTGTGAGCGCCAGTTAGGTCAACTATTCGCTCACTACATTCTCACATTTCGAATCATACCAGCATCAGCGGCTGGCATGGATGTTGTAATGATGCTGAACGAAGCACCACAAAATACCCTTGCAGATAATCAGCTGGTAAGTAGATCTCCAAATAAACAGCATGAATGGCCCCCTCTCACATCAAACGAAAGCAGCTCTTTTGGCGCGATAATAGATCTACCGACTCCCTCGCAGCGCTTCTGCTCGACAATACTGATGCCGCCCCGTTGCCGACTTCTGAGTGCGCTGTCAACGTTGTCGCCAGCAATAATCCTCCAGGAGAGGCGGGCGTATCAGTCCAACTGCTCAAGCGAATCCACAAACGCGACCGCAAGATCAAATCGCTAACGAACGAAATCGAGAAGCTCAAATCACAGCTTGACGAAGCACTCGCGCGCGTCCAGTTTATCGAGGGAGAGCAAGAGCAGTTTTTTGAGGATGTACAGCACATGAAAGAGGCATACGATAAGCTTCACGCAAGTCACCAGAAGCTGCTTTGGGAGTATCTTCCCTCGAAAGACCCTGATATGGGAGCAATCCCGCGGCTTTCACGGCAAGTCGAGGAATCTGAGGACGCGATTGGACCGTACCCGATTGGCAGTGTGCTAGGCTACGGCCAGTATGCGACCGTGTACGACTCAATCTGCCCAGAGAACCCCCAGGAACCTCTTGCGATCAAGGCAATTGACAAGGAGAAACTCGTCGATCTCGTGACGTTGCATCGAGTCAACTCGGAGATCAGTGCCTTGAAAGATCCAATGATCCACCACACCGGAATCTTATCACTCCGGGACGTTTTCCATACTCCGCGGCACATCTACTTGGTGACCGAACGTGGAGGAAAGGACTTGTTTGAGTATTTCGGCCCGCACGAAGATGGCGTTGATGAAGAGACAATCAGAACAATTATCCAACGCGTTATCCTTGCCGTGCAGACACTGCACCGACACAACTACTGCCACCGCGACCTAAAGCCGTAAGTCGCTCCGTCGAAGTAATCTCGGGTGTGAGGAAGAGCTCACTATGGTTCGACAGGGAGAACATTTTATACAGTCCGACCCACCCGTCTCCGGCAGACACGGTGAAAATTGTGGACTTCGGGCTGTGCACGAAAGCGGCCTCTTCACAAGACTCAATGCTCCACGATTTTTGCGGGAGCCCGGGTTTCTTCGCGCCGGAGATCCTGCTGAGAGATTGTTACGACGGCCAGAAGGCTGATATCTGGAGTTTGGGCTGTGTTATACTCGAGGTAAGTGAGTCCTCTCCGACCCTCTCTGTCGTAGATGGTGACATTATTGTGCATAGCTGACTCTAGGAAACGATCGGTTTGCGTCCATGTGGATGTCCACTTACGAGTTAGAGACGCTCAAGGACCACGAGAAGTTCAAGATGTCTGTCCGCGCGGTGGGGTCTATTACTGCCAGCCTCTCGCGAGCATACTCACCGGTATCTAATACGTGTCTCCTTAGAGCGTAGAGGCAGTGCACACCTTTTGCGATAGCGCTGCATGGGCCTACTCAGTCAAACTCCGGTCGTTACTGTTCGGGATGCTCAACGAAGACCCCGTCGGTCGCTTTTCGATCCACCAGGTTCTCGACCACGCCTGGCTCAACGGTGGCTCCCTCCCATGCTCACGACCACAACGATCTCCGACCAACTGCCAGAAGCCGTCGCTGGCATCCCACGCGTCGTTCAGTGAAGGTCTGTCTTCGCCCGATCCAGGGTTGGCAGCACTCGCGGCTCGTCGGCCCGGGTCGGCCGAGCAGGAGCTGCTAAGCGACCACAGCTCACCCCACGTGTCTGCGCTGCTCGCGGCCGCTGACGTCGCCTCGCCGCCCAAAACGCCCAAGCTCTCGCTGCCGAGTCTGTCGCCGGAGAAGCCGCCGTGCGCGCGGTCGCCGGACAAGTCGTTCTCCAAGCGGAACGCCGCGCTCACGACGGCCATGCCCCCGACGCACCGAAGCCGCCACGACGAAGAGCACTCGTAAAATAGAACTCGTATCTCATTGCGCGATCTATCTGTCCGTGCTTGTGCACTTGGCTACCTACTGCATCAGCGCTGGCACGGCCGCGAGCAGCGTCTGCGCCTCGGCGGCGGCCTCGCTTGTGGCCAAGTCGTCCTTGTGGGTCTCGAGGAAGTTGGCGACGTCGCTCGCGGCCTCTTTGAGCCGCATCTGGCAGTCGGGCAGCATGGTCTCCGTCTCCACGAGCACTTCCTCCTGCTTCTTGATGTCGTACTCGTCCTTGCCGGCCGCGCGCATGGCCTCCACTTTGCGCTTCTGGGCCGCGTGCTCCTTGACGTAATACTCGAGATCTTTCTTCACACTGCGCGCACGAGAGCCAGAGTCAGACGCATCGAGAGCGCGAGAGCCGCGCTTTGCACGCACCGACGCAGCGTGCCGACCTTGATCTTGAACTGCCGCTCGGCCATCGTCGTCGGCGGCGGCGGATGCGTCGAGAGCTTTTTTGGTGGGCGTCTGTCGGTGGAAACGATTTTAACCGTACCGCAAAAACCGGTTTTTTATCAAACACCGGTACTGTACCGTATATCTGATACTTCCTCAGAAATGGGTTCACATATCTGAGACGACGGTCTGAATCTGTGACACGGCGCGAAAGAAGTGCAGGGGGTTCAGAGGAGCGAGCGCCTCGACAATTGACAAAGTGAATCGAGTATGGAGGCCGAGCAGGTCGTCGCGAGCCTCTTCCGGCACCACCTGGGGCTCTCGGACAGCGCCGACGAGATCCGCAGCTTCCGCGACCTCTTCCGCTTGCCCACGCTCGCGATGAACGCCCAGAAAGCGCGACTGATCGCCGCGGCCGAACGCACGTCATGCGCCGATGTCATCATGGACGTGCTGCTGTTCGTGTCGCAGACCATGGCCAAGGACGCGTTCTACGCGCAGCTGTCCAGGGCGCCGACGTGCCAGCAACACTGGATCCAGTACGAACTCTCCCAGCAGCAGCAAACGGCTCATGGGTACGATGCCGCCTCCGCCGACGCGAGGCGCATCGCGGTCGAGGCGCGCGTGGCGTCGATACTGGCGACACTGGTAGCGACCAAGACACCCCCGCAAGATGTCGCTGTTGTGTTGCTCCAGCTCATCTTCAGAGAAGAGCAGGGACTGTCATTGGTTGCGACGCAGGCCATCGCAAGGGAAGTGCTCCGCGTCGTCACACGGATTAAACCGTATCGACTGCCGCAGTGGACGATCGACTTACTCCAGGAGTTTGTAGAGCTATCAGATCTGCAGCTGGAGACTGAGCGGCGTGACTCCTTCAAGGCTCCTCCGCCCCAAACTCTGTCAGCATATTTCGACAAGCGTGCGCGAGGCGCGAACAACGTGAATGCCAACTGGCGCATGCGGTCGTTCCAATTGGATGAGACTCAAATCTCGTACAGCAAGCACGATGCGGAGAAGCTCGCAACGTCCCGAAACCCGTTCTTGGATAAGCGAGTCAAAGGAACGGTGAAACTGACGAAACACCTCCCCGTGGAGCCACTGAACTACGTCGGTAAAGTCTCGAGGCGCCCGTACTGTATCAAGATCGGCCGCGGCGACGACGCCCTCATTATCGACGTGTGCACTCCGGTCGTCCAGCAGGATTGGCTTAACGCTATCGCTGGGAATGTGCGTCGCCTGGAGCTCGACCCGCGCTGGGTTCGCTTCCCTCGACCCAATGTGCTGGGCATGAGTCTCCACGCATTCGCGATGTATGCCGCGATATACCACAGCGACTCGGGCGCAGCATCGTCATCATCCGAATACTGTGACACACAACAGCTTGCGACCAAGTTCCAGCTGAATGACAAGCGACTCCTTTTCCTGACTCTTCTCGCACTTGCTCGGCTCGGAGATTGGTCCCAATTCGAAGCAGTTGCTTTCACCACGTCAAAGCCGAAAATGTTTTCGAAGTCAACGACGATAAACCCTGGCACCGCCATCGGGTATGGCGCTGTGCTTGACATTGCGGTTCGCCATGGAGCTCCAATCAGTCTTATCGCCAAGATCGAGTCGCTGTACGACAAGAACGACGTCAAGAAGCCTGTGTGGACCTGCCACACGAAAACTTCAGGAGATGGCGTGTCTATCGACGTTCACAGCACGGAGAGTCGCCATTCAATGACGAGGTCGCCTGCCGCCTCGAGCACGATATCGGCGTTCTAAGACGCCCACCCCAGATGAAGGACAGTACGGTGTACATTAAGTGATAAAGGCTTAGGCTAAATAACAACATGCCGGGTGACTTTCATCACACTCGCACCCGCTCCTCCATCACGTCCAGATCATCGGAAGTCCAACACGACAAGATGCATCTTCTTGAAATCCTTCCGGACAGTTACTCGTCCAGGCACACAATATGCGAACTTCTCGTCGTCAAAATTTGTGGGTACTTTGAGCACGATCACCTGCGCGTATCCTTGAAGAGATTCACAGATTTCGTACAGTGGTTGTTCGTCGAGATACAGATCCACTTTATCCTGATCCTTGTACTCGGGACCGCCCCATGGTGGATCGAAGAAAATCACGTCCTGATGGTACTCGTACATCACATCCAAATAGCTGGCACACCGACATGACACATTGAACTTTTGGAGCACACGCAAGTTGTTCTCGAGCATCGACACCCGTGTTGCATCGTTCTCGATGGCGTACACAAACTGAAAAAAGTCGCAGAACGATAGCACGTTGCCACCCACGCAAGCAGTTGCATCGGTGATCACGAGTGGATACTTGCGCTGGCCAAGAGGACTCTCACCCCCATAGTAGTATGCATCAGCGGCCTCCGCAGCAGCGTACGCCTCCTTCATACCGGGAAACAAATCCACGATGGCCATGGAAATCTTCTTGGCCATTTCGAAATCAGTGACACTAAAAGATGCAACTTCGTCGATTTGAAGCAGACTTCGCGTCTCAAAATCCAAGTTGCGGAAGAAGAAATCGCGCTTATCGCCGCACTTTTTCGAATTCCCGTTGGTGTTGTTGGCGTTCGCGCCGTTACCGTTCGGCGTTTTGCCTTCGTTGGTCGCGCCTTGGTTCCGACCGGTCGGACTTCGCTGGCGCGCATTATTCGCAACCACCGTCTGCGGGAGCACATCACTTTGTGCGCGCCGTAGTTGAAGATTCAAATCAGGCGCCGGCGCCTCAAAATCGTATCCTGGAGCAGTTTGCCCTTCGCTGCGTGGGGGCTTCGTCGCGCGCGTCGCGTTGCGCGCATTTCCCGGTTGCTCTTTGCCAGCTTCCGCGACCTGCCACGCCGACATGAGTTTCTGTAGGCTGCTGGCTCTCTCGAGCTGTAACGCCGCTGCATCCGGAGATGTGGATTTGGACCGACTCATGAACCCCGGCGGCGGCGGGGGCGAGCCCCACGTCGCGTTCAGCGTCAACGCTGCCGGCGGCGAGGTCGCGCCCGACGGGCTCGCGTAGTAACTGCGCTCGCGGGCCTTCTTGTCCATCGTGACGGCGGCCGAGAGCGCGTCGGCGCGCGCATTGGGCCGCGCCACGGGCGGCTCGTCCTTGTCGGCGGTGGCGTCGGCCGCCGACTGCGACTGCGTGCGGCGCAGCTCGCGGCTCTTGTCGTCGCTCTTCTTGGCGGCCGCCGGCAGCGGCCCGGGCTTGTGCTTGCGCCGGTGGTGGTCGACGCTGACCCAGCCGTCGACCTGCGGCTCGAGCCCTTCGAGCGCGGCCGTGGGCGCCGAGGGCCGCGCCTGCGTGCGCGCCTGCTGCACGGCGGAGCGCGTCATGGTGGCCGGCCGGCCGCCCGTCACGCGCGGCGGCGCTGCCGTGCGGGACGTCATCGCTTCAACGGAGGCGTTTCTCTCCTTCCCCGGTCGGGAAAATGCTTCTTTGGTGGCGTCTGAGCAGTCTACGCCCCTACCGACCACGATACCGGTTTGGAACCACCCGATACCTGCGCTACAGCATATGCAGATGCAAAGGTAATGTCACTACAGCGAGGTAAAGACCCGCACCTCCCCCGCGCCATGTTGGAGACCGAGACCAGAGTCACCAAGCAACGACCGCAGTGAGCAGCGATGGGCACGTACCTGGAGGACTACCTCGAGAGCATGTACATGCTGCCGTCCGAGGTCAAGCGCAACTTCGACCTCATGCGCGAGCTCGACAAGGTACGCGCGCGCGGCGTGGATCTGCGACATGTGCCGTGCGCTGACCGCCCGAGCAGACCTCGTACCCGCTCATCGACGAGCTCCACCAGTTCCACAAGGAATACCTCACGAGCGCGCGGCGCAAAGTCGTGGAGCGCTGCAACAACACGGAGCTGGGCGAGCCCGACGAGGCCGAGCTGCGCGCGCTCGTGGAGACGGACGAGGCGCTCGAGAAGCTGCGAGAAAAGCACCAGCGCGTGGTCCAGAAGCTCGACGAGAAGATTGCGATCGCCGCGCAGTCGTACGACATCGTCGACCACCACATCCGACGGCTCGACCAGGATCTAGAGGCCTATGCCGCGCTGCTCAAGCAGAATGGCGAGTTCGAGGACGACAAGGCCAACAGCAAGAAGCGCAAGCTCTCCCAGGCGGCGATGGGCGACTCGACGAGCGCTCTCAAGCTAGACGGGTCGACAAGCAGGCAGTCAGCGGACTTCTCGGATGACAAGAAGCTGAAATCGTCGTCAGGGTCCGGTGCTGGCGCTGCACCTGGCGCCTTGGCATTGGAACGAGGAACTTCGTCAAGCGGCCAGCAGTCTCGCAAGTCGGGCGGCAGCGGCGCTGGCTCGGGACGCAAGCGCGCGGCCGCTGAGCCGGTTGACGTCTTGCTGACGGTATGCTGGGTTCTTTCTATTTGGGAAATGCATTTGGCTGACCGTGTTACTCGTCATTCAGCCTGCTCAGGTCCCGATCGGAGCCGAAGACCTGCCGATCGACCCGAACGAGCCTGTGTACTGCAACTGTCGGCGCGTGTCGTACGGCCAGATGGTGGGCTGCGACAACGACGATTGCAAGTACGAGTGGTTCCACTTCGAATGTGTCGGACTCACGGACCAACCGCAGGGCAAATGGTACTGTCCCGACTGCAAGATCATGCTCGGTATCAAGTAGAGAGCCCTGCCACAATGTTTTATTTTTTCTTCTTGCTGTCTGTTTTGTCTTTCGTTTTCTTCTTGCTATCGCCACTCTTTTCCGCCTTCGATTCTTTCTTGGATTTATCTTTCGTCTTCTCCACCTTCTTGTCCTTCTTCTCTGCTTTGTTTTTCTTGTCTTTGTCTTTGCCCTTGGACTTCGTCTTGTCCTCTTTGGATTTCTTCTTGTCGTCTTTGACTTTCTTGTCGCTTTTCTTTTTCTTGTCTTTCTCTTTGTCCTTCGCCTTGTCTTTCTTGTCTTCCTTTGCGTTCTTGTCGTCTTTCTTGACTCCTGCCACTTTGCCCTTTTTCGATTTCTTCCCAGACGCGTCTTTCGCGGTGTCGTACGTCTCGCGCCAATTCGCATCGCCATCAGCCACCGACTTCTTCCCTTTGATCTTCCGCCGCATCCGTTTCATCGCGTATCGCTCCATGGCTGCACGCTTCCTGCGCTTGCGCCACTCCAAAAAGATCCCGATCAGGACGACTACCACGACACTGCTCAGCCCAATGATGAGACCCCACGGCAAAGCCGGTTTATAGACCCATACATGCTCGTTTCGTCCAGCTTCGAAAGCAATGTCCACGTTTCCAGCCGGATCTAACGCTCGCACGCGGAATTGGAACTTGCCGCCATCGAGCCACTTCAGGAAGTTCACCTCCCCCATAGTCTTTGTCCAGTTTCGCACGACCAGCATCTCGACCATATCAGTCACGTGATACTCGAACGTACATCCAGGCTTATCACTCTCGAACTGGAACAGCGTCTCCGATGAACCTGAGGCTGGTGTCCGCGTGAACTGCGCCTTTGGACGCCGCTTGTCTCGGTACCACACGTCGTTTTCCATGTAATCGGGTGCTGTGAGCCCGCCGAATGCGAAGAGCCTTCGCTGGAAGACGATACCCGCATGGCCAGTGCGTGGTGTCGGATGCCACTGGCAGATACTGCCCTGTGCGTCGTCAAAAATGTCTCGCAGTACCTGCACTTGGTCGACACCCTTGACATCGATCCACCGAAGCCTCTTCGTTTTCGAGTCGGTCACTTTGGTGCCGACATGTGCGCAGCCGTCCCAGTTGTCTTCCGTGATAGCAGTTGTGTCAGTCGTCGTTACCGTGTCTGCCTCGCCGGCATGAACGACATGGACGTTGGCGTACTCTTCGCCTTCGTAGTGGTCAGCGCTCACTGAGCATGTCGCGACGATTTCTTTCGCAAGAGCGATGTAGTCGCAGATCGGCATCTGATCTCGCAACGCGATGGTCGTGTCAAAGGACAGACCTGTGAGGTCGCTGACGGTCTGAATCCCGTTCGCGTGGAGAATGTCGACATGGGAAGGCTTCATAATGTTCAGGTAGCTCACGTCCGAGTCCAGCGCGACGTACGCGGCTGCATCTGTGGTCGCAGAATAGTCCTGGACCCAATTCTGGCCACTGAGGCTCTCGCCTCGCCAAGTCCACACATCTCCGAGCGCTTGTTCATCGTCTTCACCGTACATGAGCACGAGCTCGTCCAACGGGTCGTCTCCGGATGTGATGTCAGTTGACCCTGGAAGCACCAAGACGACATGCTTGGCTCGCGGAGACCACGGCGCGCTGGTCGATTGCGCGGCCCAGAGCGATCCATTCGTGCTGACCCAGACATCGTTGTTCAGACTTCGCTGTGCCGCATCGACTGGATCTCCGGACCGCCCACCGAAGATATAGAGTCTCGACTGGAAGGAGATCATGGCGTGCTCGCCTCGAGCTGTGAACCCAGCGTGAAGAGTGAGCAGCTTCCACGTCTGGCCGTCTTTTGACATCCACACGTCATTCATGTACGCACGGTAGCCACCGCCACAGGCAAACTCTTCGCCTGACGGCCGCTTCCGGGCGTTCTCCTCGACGCCGCAGTTGCCGAGCTGCACGAGCGCGTACCCACCGCTGAGGAAGATTGTGTTCTCGTGGAGCGCGACGGCGTGGAACTCGCGTGGAGACCACATGTTGCACACACAAAAGCCCGCGCTCGTCTTCTGGTCAAACTTGCAGGATGCGTCGCCTTCGCAGTCGTCATCGGTCTCGCACTGGAACTCTTTCGCCCCGGCGGTCTTGTGTAAGAGACTCGCCTGGGGCATCAGGCAACCAGGTGTGACCAGCTTCCACGACGCGCCGGCGTCAGTGCTGCGCCACACGTCGTTTTTAAGCACGCTGAACTCGCGCCATCGCACGTTCCGGGGTCCGATGACTGCTCCGGCGCGTAGTTGGTCCTCGGGGATAGGGAAGTGCTCACGCGCGCGGCCGCCAAGCACGAGGAGGTCGTTCTGGAAGGCCATGGCCACGAAGTTTCTCCTAGGGGAGAACATGTTGTCGGCCAAGTAAGCTCCTGGTGGCTGAGTCGGGTCATCGCAGCCGCTCACAGGCGCAACGGCCCAGGCGTTGGCGGCGCAGGCGATCCACTCGCCGTAGGTGACGCCTCGCGGGGGCCGCTTGCCACTGTTGGTCTGCAGCCAGGTGAGGTTGGCGATGGTCTGCGGGAGTGGGTCACCCCATTTGGTAGTCTTGAGGATGTTGGTCTTGACTTCCCAGCTGATACCTGTTGTGGCCCACACGTCGTTGCGGAGCGCGCCGCCGCCGGGGTACGCGCGAAGATCCTGCTTGCCCTGGACGCTCGAGTCGCCGCCGATCACGAACATTCGCGCCTTCTTGCCCGTAGTGCGCACGTAGTCGTCGCTGAAGTCGAGGGCGGTGACCGCGTGGCCGTGGCGGCGCGCCCATGGCGTGGGCTCCAGCACCACCGCGTTGGTTTGCCGCTTGCCGCTGACCTGGGCCCAGTTCGCCCCCTCGCACGACGAGACCACGAGTGTGAAACCGACAGCAACCCCCACGAGCCTCCGACGTCGGATGCTTGATCGCCGTGGCGGTGCATCCGACGCCATGGCTCTCTCTTTGGAGCCGCTGGCGAGCTACAAGAATGGCCGGCATTCTTGGCACTAGATGGCTACATTGCGCATGTAGCCATTTTGGGAAGCAATACCGGTATAACCGTTTTAGCCGATCTCGGTTTTTCTGGAATCATGTTTTCGTCGACTGACGTCTCGCTTTTGTGACCACTTCCCAATTCGGAAGATCACGGCCGCCGACGATGAGCATGATGGACATGCGCCGCACGGCCGGCAGCGCCGGCGCGACCAAGCTGCACATTCTCGACCGCCCGCTGAGTCGCGGGAAGAGCGAGGTCCGTCGGCGTCTTTCTATGCGCTCGCGACTCTCTCGGGGTGCGCTGATCGCTGTGGCTCTCGTGAGCAGGTCAGCTTGAGCGCCTTCGCCTTCCTCTTCTCCGAGATGGTCCAGTACTTCCAGGGCCGCGTGCAGAACATCAGCGACCTTGAGACCAGGTCTGTTGGGTGATCACTGATGGGGACTGGTCATGTGGAATGAGACTGAACGCCGTGGCGCGGCTGTAGACTGGACGAGGCTGGCTTCGGCGTTGGCGTGCGGTTCTTGGAACTGATGTATCACCGCGAGAAGGCTGGGCGGCGCGAGACTCGACTCATCAGCATGCTGCAGTTCATTGTCTCGACTTGTTGGAAGGCTCTCTTCGGCAAAGCGGCCGACTCGCTCGAGCGCAGCACCGAGAACGAGGACGAGTACATGATTCACGAGCTCGAGCCTCTGACCAACAAATTCATTTCCGTTCCGCCAGATCTCGGTCAGCTCGACTGCGCGGCTTACATCGCTGGAATGATCCGTGGTATGCTCACGAGCGGAGGCTTCCCCGCACAAGTCACGGCCCACACAGTCGAGATCGGCAATGGCCAACGTGGCAAAACCGTGTTTCTAGTCAAGTTCGATGAAGCTGTGATCAAGCGAGAACGCTTATTGACGTAGATAGCGACAATGGAGAGGCGTTAAATAGACGTCGCATTCTTCAAATGTACCCGTACGTATGAACCACTCACGAGAACTCCTAAGGACCACCCATACGGACGTCGCCATCAGCGCCTGCACCGTCCAAACCCCACTGCCCATAGTTGATGCTTTCGCTGGCCTTGTACTCATCCACGACACTCTGCACAACTTCGCGAGAATGATCGAACTCGTCCAGGTTGTCGGCAAACATCGGCTCCTTGCGGTAGTTCTCAATGAACGCATTCTGGCGCTTGAGGCGATCGTACTGCACGAGCGTACGTTGGAAGAGCTACAACATTGTACACAGATTAGCCACTACTTTTCCAGGACACCACCGATAGAAGTACAAGTACATACACTGCCGATGCTCGTGTGATTGGCGAGCATCAGTCCGTTGACTTTGTGCGGCGTCTCGATGTATGGAGACTTTCGTGAGAGAGCAACCTGAATGGACGCCGGGCCCCACGGGATGAATGTCGCCAGCTTGCGCTCTCGGATTCTCTGCAGTGACTTGTGAACTTGCGTCGGGTCCACATCGCCTTGAATGATGTTGAGAATCGAGATGTAGCACCCTTTCTTCGTGGAAGTCGAGACCATGATGTTCTTAGGCTGAAGCAGACGGCGCATGACGTCCAGCACAGTCGTCTTACGCACAGCCGACACCTGGGCATCGATGGTCAGAGGCGTGTAGCCAGTCATGAGGAAGTGGCATCGAGGCGTGGGGATCAGCGACGCGATCAACCCGATCAGATCGTTGTTCATGTAGCCAGGGTACCGCAGCGTCGTCGTGGACGCAGCCATGACAGTCGACACGAGCGAGTTGAGCTGCGACACCGAGGGATTCTCGATCCGCAGGCGATCGACAGCAATGCGGTTGAGCGCCGTGTTGTCCAGCACGACCACGCAGTCTGCATTCAGCGTGAGACGCTTGAGCGTGAGCACGGAGTTGTATGGCTGAACGACGACGTCGCTTTGGAAATCTGACTGAAAAGCACAAGTTAGGCCACGAGCTCTTCCGTTCCCACGAGTGTGAGGAGAGGACGTACGTTGTTCGGGAAGACCGAGTAGGTCTGGATGAGCTTTTTGGGAAAGTGGTCGTTCAGATTCTCGAGCAGATACGAGCCCATACCCGAGCCAGTACCGCCGGCGATCGAGTGGCAGAGCACAAAGCCTTCGAGGCTGTCGGAGCCGTCGGCTTCGCGGTCGATCATCTCCATGAGCAGGTCGTTGTGCTTCTCGCCCTGGTGGTAGCCCGAGGCCCAGTTGTTGCCGGCGCCGCCGCCTTCTTTCGAGACGAAGAAGTTCTCTGGGTTGTAGAGGTTACGGAAGGTCGAGTTCTGGATCGTGTTGATGACGCGCGGCTCGAGGTCCATGAGCAGCGCGCGCGGGATGTAGTGCTCGTCGTCGGCCTGGTAGAAGAAGACGTCCTTGCGGTCGTGGCCCTGCGTCGCGTAGTCGTGGACGATGCCTTCGGGCGAGATGCCGTGCTCCGCGCAGAGCTGCTTCCAGAACTCCATGCCCACTTGGTTGCCGCATTGGCCCACCTGCAGCGTGATGATCTCGCGCGGCATCGTCGAGCGGAGATACTGCAGCGTCGGTCGATGGATCCCTCCACCAGGAACGCGCCAAAATGGCGCTGTCCTAATACAGGCCACAGGCTAGTCTAGTACACACCGGCAAGAAAAAACGCTTTTCTTTATGGGTTTCGGGGATAGGCGTGCGATACCAAATCAAGTCGTGAATCCGTGTGGCTTTTCGAAAACAAGGTGATCTGGACGTCTTCCCGCGAGTCAGCTGGGTGAAGAGCACGAAAGATCAGCTTGGAAAGATCACGCGGGTCTGGCTGTGCTGTCCGGTGGTCTCTTCCCCCACACTCCCGCTCTCTCCGCCACCTCCCGACAAGCTCCATGTCCGCGATCCGATCCGCCAAGCGCGCGCCCACGGCCGTCGCCATGATGAACATGGGCGGCCCCTCGACGCTCGGCGAGGTCCAGAGCTTCCTCACCAACCTCTTCACGGACCCCGAGATCATCCCGATGGGCCCCGTGCAGAACGTCGTCGGCCCCTACGTGGCCAAGCGCCGCACGCCCAAGATCACGGACCAGTACGCGGCCATCGGCGGCGGCTCCCCCATCCTCAAGTGGAGCAACATCCAGGGCGAGGAAATGTGCAAGCTGCTCGACAAGATCCGCCCGGAGGTGCGTATACACAAACGCTGCGAGGCTCGCGTTGTTTTCACTTGACTGAGCAATGTCCCTCTCCCATAGAGCGCGCCACACAAGCACTACGTCTTCTTCCGCTACGCCAACCCGCTCACTGAGGCCTCGCTCAACCAGATGAAGGCCGATGGCGTCGAGCGAGCGATCGCGTTTTCCCAGTACCCGCAGTGGTCGTGCACGACGGCGGGGTCGAGCATGAACCACCTCTGGCGCGAGCTGGACCGACTTAACATGACCAACGACTTCAAGTGGTCACTCATTGACCGTTGGAACACGCACCCAGGCTACATCAAGGCGGTTGCCAACCGCGTGCGCCAGGGCCTCGAGCAGTTCGCCCCCGAGGACCGTGACAAGGTCATCATCATGTTCTCCGCACACTCTGTGCCAATGAAGACGGTGTACAAGGGCGACCCGTACGTCAAGGAGATCGCTTCCACGACCGAGCACGTCATGCGCGAGCTTGGGTTGAAGAACAGCCACATTCTGAGCTGGCAATCGAAGGGTGCGTTTGGAGCTGGTATTGCAACTTTCCCTCTCTCAATGCTAACGGGTTGTCTCTAGTGGGCTACTTGCCCTGGATGGGTCCTAGCACGAGCGACACAATCGAGGGATTCGGCAAGCAGGGCCACAAGCACGTGCTCGCGGTTCCGATCGCCTTCACGTCCGACCACATTGAGACTCTTTTCGAGATCGACATCGAGTACGCTGAAGAAGCCCACGAAGCCGGCATCACGGTGGGTTTTTTGCGGTTGGTTTTCACAATGCGTAGCGTTTGCTCACTCATCCTGCGATTGAATGACAGCACTTCAAGCGCTGCCCGTCGCTCAACGACGAGCCGCTGCTCTTCCAGGCCATGGCCGACATCGTCAAGGACCACCTCGACACCGAGACGCTGCACTCGCCCCAGTACCCTCTCAACTGCCCAGGCTGCACCAACCCGACGTGCCGCAGCATCCGCAACCCTATCAAGCCGTACACGAAGCTGCTCGATCTGAACAAGTAGGCGAATGGCACGCGTCCGACTGACGACATGACGACCCATGAAATGTAGCCATGTGTGAAAAGATTGTGGGGCTGTAATTCGGATTTTGGACCAAAAGTATCACAAATTACAGACATATACATGAGCTCTTGACTGGGTGTATCGTCTTGTGGAGGGAATCCTGAGCGACCATGGACGGCATGGTGGAGACGCTCAAGTATGCGCTCGTGGGCGTCAACGTGCTGCTCTTCGCGGCTCTCGTGGCCACGCTATCGACTGCACGCGCTAGGGACGCGGCAGAGCCCGACAGCAGTGCCGCATCCACACCCAAGCAAGCGCTGCTCGTGACGGCGCATCCGGATGACGAGAGCATGTTCTTCCTCCCGCTTGTGCACTCCATCTCGTCTCGTCCAGCAAGCGGCAACCCCGAGTGGAAACTCCATCTGCTTTGTCTGTCGCGGGGGAACTTTGACGGACTCGGTGCGATACGCGAGAAGGAAATGGAGGTGTGTGGACGGTTCATTGGCATCGACGATGCCAACATCCACGTGCTGGAAGACCCCAAGCTGCAGGACGGAATGCAGGAGCAGTGGAGCCGTGACCATATCGCTCAGCTTGTGCTAAGTTATATTGACAAGCACAACATTGATGCGGTGGGTCAATTATATCGCAAGAACACCTGCAATTGGATATTGAGATGCTGATGGTCTATCTGTAGGTGTTCACATTTGATGATTATGGTGTCTCAGGCCACGCCAACCACATCGATGTCCACTTCGGCGTCAAACTCGCACTCCAAGAGCAACACAAACGATGCCTTGTTGAGGGCACCGACGAGGCGTCAAATGCATCAGTGAAAAAACCGGTGCGTGGCTGGGCACTTGAGAGTGTCAATATTCTTCGGAAGTACATTGGGGTCTTGGACGCGCTAGTCTTGCCATCCGTCTTCGGAGGCGACCCTGAGTCGGTTTTTGTGTTCCTCTTTCGACCGTGGTGGAACTACCGCGCGATGGCTCTCCACCACAGCCAGTTTATTTGGTACCGACGACTGTTCGTTGCTTTCTCTCGGTACACGTTTATCAACACCTTCAAGCCACTTGTCAAGATGCCAGAGCAAGTCGAAACCAAGAAAACAAAGTAAGAGCTGGAAGTACAAATACGCTAGATTTTTTGTCGCAACCCGATAGTGTGCTTTCGTCGATTGCGTTTCCCTGACTCACGCATAATCCTTTAGCAACTCTCTCAAGTCTAAATCGCAGTGATGCAGTGCAAACGTACGTTTTGGAGTCCGCGGTGCACGCTCATCGACGCCATGGATGTCCTGTGGTGACTTTGGTTGGTGGCGCAGTGTACACAACTGTTTTCGCAATTGGTCCACCGACACGTGAACGCGAGAGCCACACAGAAGAGTCAAGTCGAGCCGATCAATCTGAACGCGCGTGATTCGACCGTAGAATTCTTCGTCGCTTAATGAAGACCACAGCACCACATTGTCGTGTACGGTGAACACGTCCATGAGGTCGATCCAGACTTTGCCTACTTTCGGATCGACCACAACACCACAGACTAGGGTGCATCATCAGTATCGATTCACCGCGAAGGTTCAGAAACGAGTAGTCTCCATACCGGTATCGGGGTCATTCACCTCTTTCTGGTATGCCTTCTGTCTTTCCAGTTCGTCGACGACATCACTAACTATTGCGCTTGCCGTGGGCAGACTGTGCTCCAGATGTCGGAGGTCGAAAGCCGCTTGGTTGGCCTTCAGTGACGCAAGGAGCTCTTTTTCAAGTGCTTCTGTATCCAGAGTTCCGCCGGGACTCATAATGGATGTCTCCGTCGGCGATGCATCGCCGACATCATGCAACTGCTTCGTTATCGGGTCGGATTCGTCGATTTTGATCGGAAGGCCCTTCTCGATTTGCTCCAGGCGACTCAGCACGCGCGCGCGCTTTCGCTTCGCAGCATCAATCAAGCGGCGCTTCAAGTCTTGTCGATGAGACTGCAGAACAAAACAAACGTGGTGGTGTCTTGTCAACACGAGCACGAGCTAGTCAGCGACAGCGACAGCGACGGCATCCCCACCTGGTACACGTCCTCCGCCTGCTTCAGCTCGAAGCCGAGCAGATCGGACGCGTTGCGGCGGTTGAGCTGCAGGCGCGTCTTGGCCACGTCGATCTCCCGGTCGCGGTCTCTCTCGATCGGGAGGCATTGCACCAAATACTCGTTGAGCGTGCCGCGGAGCAGCGCCTCGTGCTGGCGCACCTGCTTCTCGATGCTCTCTTCGTAGATCTTGCGCTCCAGCTCCAGCAGCTCGCGCACGTTGTAGTTGGCGGGCGTCGCGGGGCGCGCCGACGCCGCCGCCGCGTCCGCCCCGCGGGACGTCGCCGCCGCTTCCATTCTGCCCATGGTGAGCTCTCCACGAGCTCTCACATTGTTCTGTCTGCCACACTAATATCTCACGCTTGGTAATTTTCCCACGGTAAAGACCAGTCGCGAAGCATGATCATCCATGCGTAATGTAACCCGATGTCACTCTTCCGAGGTAGTTTGACCTGCAACTGCATGGGCAATGTCACTACGCTCGCGTCGGGTCACAATGCGACGGCAGCGTAAACTACCGGCGGCTTCCTCCGTCTCCGGCTCGGGCTGATTCCAGCTCAAGCGACGTCCTCCCCATGCGCGTCTGCTCCGCGCTGCTGCTCGTCGCCGCGGGCCTCTCGCGCGCCGACGCCGCCGCCAACACGGCCGGCGCGCCCGAGCACCTCGTCGCGCGCGGCGGCGAGTGCGTGCGCCTCTTCCACTCGGCGGGCGCCGTCGGCTGCCGCAGCGTCTCCAACGCCGACATGGCCGCGCTCCACCCGATAGAGAGCGAGAGCGACCTCGCCCAGTGGCTCGCCGACACCAGCGACACCGCCAGGCGCGCGCTCGTGCTGCCCGAGCACCTCGTCACCGCCGACCTGCTCGCCAAGGCCAAGGACCGCCTCAAGGGCCTCTTCGCGTACCCCGTGAGCGGCCACAACGTGACCTTCGCGTCCACGACGCCCCAGGGAAACGGCTCGCCCGACGTCAAGCTCAACCCGTTCGCCAGCAAGAAGATCGCGTGGAACCCGGATGGACTCGCACTCATCGACCAAGAGATCGACCACCCAGTCGTGCTGCTCCAGAACCAGGCGCTCGGAGAAAAGTTCATCGAACGCGCCAAGATGAACGTCAAGAGCAACTCGGGGGCCACGTACCGAGCCTTCATGAAGTACTACTACGGGCCCGAGGAGATGGACTCGCTCAAGTGTCTCCGCTTCAAGAACATCTACGGCAACCGTTCGCCTCGATGCGACCCGATCGGAGGACAGAGTGCCTGGGGCGTGCGTGGTGACCGCTCGGCCAACGAGACTGTCGTCGTCATGGCTGCTTTGGACGCTTATGCACTTTCACAGGTGCTTGTGCCTGGTGCCAATGAAGCTGCTTCAGGAGTGGTCGCGCTGCTCGCAGCTGCAAAGGCTTTGCAGGCGATACCCGATTCCGAGTTCAACAAGCAGATCGTGTTCGCGCTGTTCCAGGCCGAGAAGTTCGGTTTCGTCGGGTCACGTCGCTTCTTGCAGGATCTAAAGAAGGCGGCCAAGGACTCGGACAGCCTTTGCTCCACGCGTGTGAAGGAGTCGAACTCCCCATTTGGCTCAGAGTTCTGTTCGAGCCCAATCTACCCCAGTCTTGAGTTCACAAAGATCAAGCCTTCGACGTTCACGTACGCGATCGCCGTGGATCAGGTTGGCTTGTTGGGGAAGGCAGGAAACTTCAGCATCCACGTGAACCCCAACGCGGACTCGACCGAGGCGTCAACATTGGTGAGCACCATTTCGAAGGTACCGTCAGCGAAAAGCAAGTTTGGCAAGGGCTCTGTCAGTGCCCTCCCACCGTCGCCACTGCTGTCATTCGTTAACGCGGATGAGTTTGGCCAGAAGGACCTGGTTAGCGCTGTGATCGCAGGTTATGATTCGTCTTTCCAAGGTACAGGTGCATACGGGAGTCGCCACGATGTCGTTGATAACCTTGATGTTGATGCGGTCGTCCAAGCGTCGCAAGTGCTTGCCGAGAGTGTGTACACACTTGGAGTCAAGAATGCCTCAACGTCGTCGCTCGGAAAGATTAAGGTGGACAAGGAGCTTGTGCAAACAATGCTCACGTGCATCTCTTCCGACTGGACTTGTGACATGATGAAGAACTATTCATCTCCATGGGTAAAGACGATGGTGAAGTACTTGAATCTTGTGGAGAGTTCATGGCCAGCTTACAAGAAACCAGCCTCGCTGTACTCCGGCCCCTTGGACTCCGATCGTCAACCTCTCGTGATCAAGGGTGCGAACAAAGACACCTACTCATATGTGACTAGTTACAACGATTCGTGGTCGGATGAAGCCAACCGCGTCAATCTCTTCCCGAACGCATATGAAGTGTTCTCTCGCTCATTTCTCGCCGCGGCTCTTGCTGACTCCAAGGCTACAACGGACAAGACCTGTGCGAACAATCAAGACTGCGAGGGCACCGATGTTGAGTGTGTGTACCCTGGCGTCTGTGCCAGCAAGCGAGCTCACTTCCACGACGCCTATTCGCCTGGTCTGGCTCGCACATCTACCATTAAAGTCTACGACATCATTGATGAGAAGATTCCGCTTTGGGCCGAGCCGCAGTGGGACAATGACGTCGGCAGTTATGTCTTCCCTGACCCAGGTGAGCTCATCGGCTGGCTTTCCCTCGCCATTGGTGTTGTGATCTCTGGTGTCGGTGTACTGCTTTCGCGATTGGTCCTGGGGAGCGTCCAAAAGATTAAACTCTTGTAGACTGCGACAGCTCTTGAAGAAGCCCACGTGTTTTCCCAGACGAGTGTTTGTGAGATGTTGACTTTGTGTGAAATGGTAGCAGCAACATTGGAACACTGTCGGGAACGTTGTATAATCTTTTCGTCTCTTTGTGGTGGCCTCGTCCGTGCAATAACTGGCCAATTCCGTAGAACGCGCCACTAAGGTCCTTTGGGTCGAAGAGTACGCTCCAAAATAGTACTCTTCAAAAATCTTAGAGACAAGTAATACAGCAATGGCAACGACGAAGCATACACCAACTCTGTCGTCTGCGTGGTTGGGCGTGTTATTGGATCATGTTTTGCGTCACTGTGGGTCTAACGTTGACAAACGTTCACCTCCTTACTATATTCACTATTCTATAGAACTTGTCCGTCCTGCCGTATGATCTTCTATTAGCTTTCCTTACAGATTCACCGTTATCGTGCTTCGTCAGCGTACTCGGTCGCTTACGCACAACGCCATTTGAAGTGCTCCACGTTCGATAGTTCTAACTTCAATGTAGGGAAATGAGAGTGACGAGAACAATCGACGCCTTGAGATTCACACGATGTGTTTGCAAGAACACGTTCTCTCCCCTTTGTGGCCCTGGAGGCATGATTCCCGAGAGGGGAGCTGGACAGCATGCCTTTGTTCTTGAAAGACTCGTCTGCGATGAACTGGCGCGTGGTCTATTGATGGGGCGCTTTCTAGAGCCCTTCGCGGGACCGCGGTCTTCGTACGCATCTAAACTACTGGACACTTCCATCCTGTCCTTCTTCGTCATCAATCATGTCGCCTTCCTCGTCATCGTCACCACCACCGCCTCCAGTGCCGATGGGTGCAATGTCGGCCGTCCCGTAGCATGCGCAGTCACCTTCACAGGCAAAACACGCGACGAAGATGATACTGAGGAAGAGGAGGAACAGTACCATATCCGTGTAGAAGAACACCATTCCTTGCATATACTCATCTGGGCTGAGTCGCTCGTTCATACATGAGGCGTCGTAAGCAAACCAAAGCACGAGGAGAAGAATGGCTGCGAGAGACGCGCTGTACTGCAATGCTGAGAGCACTTTGTCCAGGTAAGCGAAATAGATAAGCAGCGAGCCGAGAAAGGAGAGGAAGAACGAGATCAGAAGCGCCATCGGGTATGAGACGAGCACGGGCGGCGAGCTACCGTCCTGTGAGCGCTTGACCACAAGCGTGCAAAGCACCGTTGTAATAGCCATGATGCATAACAGGAAGCTGAAGATGAAGATACTTGCCCGTGTTGCAAAAAAGTAGTCACAGCCAGCGAAGAAGAGGCTTTGCGTGGCCGTGTAGAGCGAGAGCACGAAGAAGTTGATAGGGAAGCGGTACTTGACAATGTAGAGCCATAACAGCGCAAGCACCATCCCGACGAATGCGCCGAAGATCGATGGCCACTTGTCAAAACCATCTGCGAAAGCGTCAACAAGGAAAGGTGCATAGCTAAAAAACGAGATGAGCACCACGACTGCGAAGAGTTGGAGCGAAAAGATCGCGAAGAGCTTGCGACGGAATCCTTGTTGGATCTCGACGGGCATATGGATGACAGCGAATGGATCATCGAGTGGGTTTGACCCAGTCTGAAAGACAGATAGAGAAATAATCGTGCGGGATTCCATGATGTTCTTGTCAAACTGAGACTTGACCATTTCGAAGAACTTCATATCTTTCTCTGTGGCCTTGCCGGAGGCCTTCTTGTCCTCTAGATGCTTAATCAGGATCGACCCTCGTCGATAATGTGACTTACGATGGTCAGGATCCATGGGCTCGTCGTTGGGGTTAAATAGCGCGCTCACTCTCCGCATCACAAGCCGAACAGCCGACGGAGATTTGGTCTGGAGAGTCGCCGGGTGAGCCTCCGTTGTCGCGTTCGCACTGGGCATCGGCTTGACTTCTGCCCATGTGTCTCCATTTTGAACATTGAATCGGCTCGAGCTGCCGCCCGCCGGAGGGTTCCGCGCTCCCGGCGGGAGACTTTCCTCCGGGACCACGGCGTTCTCGGTCGCCATGTCCATCATGGTTGTCGTCGGAGCTGTCGATGTCCCGCGAGCAGCCTACTTGTCTCGATACACCGCAGGCTCTGGGCAGCTCGAGGAAGGGAGTCACGAGGGAGTCGCCATGCGTCGAGCGTAGGGGTCTTATCCGAGCACTTCAACCAGAGCAGCGGCAGCAGCTGACCCGCCTCGGCCCTATTCCTGGCTCCTCCCATGGACACAAATACTTTGCGTTGATGGACTTGCTGACGATGTCGGAGACGATGGGCCAGTCGACTGGACTGGACGCGCGGAGCCTCTCGGCCGTGGCCTCACGCGATACACTGCATCACCGCATCAGCCGCCCATTCGTCCGTCGCTCGCGTCCAGCGTAGCTCTTGGACAGGTCAAGTGGCTACTTCCTCTGATCCAGCATATCTGCACCTGCTTCCAGAGGGAATGCTTCAAGCATGACTTCGTGGGGTTGTGGGTGGGTGATTGGGTCTTTGGGTGGTTTCGTCAACGCTTCTTTGGCCCTCGGAACCTGTCAAAACCTATACTGGCTCCTCACTCTCTTGCAAAGTTCCGAGCCAGTTGGGCTCGCCCTCCAACCTCTGAAAACGCATAACCCATACGGTGCGAATCTCCGGACCTCGCCCAAGTGAGGGGCTACATTATCGGCCGAAGCCGACAAGCGACGCGGGCTCTCGGCGCGCGGGGCTGTCGCCACATATTCCCTCTCCGTCTGCGACACCTGAGCGCGAGCGCGCGCCGATTACGCTCTGGCGTCCAGCGACCGCGTGAGCCCGCGGCCTGGTCTCCGACCACAAAACCCGATCCATGGGCGACGCCAAGAGCGGGCTCCAAGTGCAAGCGGCGGCCGCGAACGCGGCCATGAACGCCAGCGCCAGCGCCAAAGGGGCGTCCGGCAGCGCGCCGCCGACGCCGCTGCAGGCCCCCGCGCCGACCCCCCAATTGTCGCCCACGACCGGACGATCGGGGCGACGACTGCATACGAAAATGCTCGACGAGCTCAAGAACGTGACATCGCGAAAGAGCCCGGCGATCAACCCGAACGCTACACCTACGGGCCCCGCCCCACTCCCCTCGCCGCTCAATTTGAACGGGCCGAGCACCTCCGAAGGCACGCTCGACAGCACCATGAGTGATGGAGCCGATGGAAGCTCACCACGACTGCCAGCGCAGCTCAACGGAACGGCCAAGTCCAAGTCGTGCGGAATCTGCGAACGCTCGTTCACAGTGTTTCGCCCCAAGCACACGTGCAAAGTATGCGGCAAGAAGATCTGTGACGACTGCAGCAAGAATCGCGTCAAGCTGAACCGTCGACTAGAACGGCGGAAAGGCTCGCGCCTTTGCGACTCGTGTGCGCGAGATTACATGCAGCACTCTACGCCGCTTCAGTCAGACGTCCGGATACCCGAAGAAACCGGCGTTCCTGAAGGCTCCAACGGTGACGAGAACCCTGTTCCGAGTACCTTTGCGAGCAAGGTCGTTACCCCCGCGGCGATTGCAGACTCAGCAGTGGACGGATTCCATCGCGCACCTTCCAAAATCAAGAGTTCAGTCCGTTCGTACCACTCGACGTCGGGCGAATCGTCGTATCTTCGCCAACGTCACTGGTTCTCCTTAATCGGTGTGGCTTGCCTTCTCTTTGCTCGCCTGATTCGTTTCCAGGCAGTATCAGCTCATGGAGGCTACATTATTCGCGATGGAGAGCAACAAGAGCTGATGGTTCCGGCAGAAGGGATCGTGTTGGTCCTCCTGTCGATCACGGGCTGGATCGACCGCCTCGCCTCATTGCGCGTTATTACATCATACCTCCTCGGCCTAGTTGCCTACGATGAGCTAGTTGGACGATCTGAACGACGCACCCGGCGCTATCTGTCCACAAGTGCTCCCTCAGGCGTTATTTCTACGACTCAAGTCAAACCTCGACCACGCTCTCGATCGAGCATGTCGGAAGCGAATCGGTTGGCTTCTGGTGCTCCATTGTCGTCGGCTTCCAACATTCCTCCAGTATTGCGCGAACGCGATGAGGACGAAGTTCTCGAGGTTGAGGTTGGCGACAAGCCCGTCGATGACGGCCTCGGCTTCAACTTCGACAAACTACTCGCTTCGCTGGCCGAGTGCACGACCAAGAGTCGAACAAGCGATGACAACATGCGCATCAGCAATTTCTTGTCTTCATGCGACCAGATCTGCAGCTTTGTCCTCGCGTTTGGTCGAGCAACAGCGTTTGCTGCGAGCACCGTCACGGGCTATATCAGCACAATCGGCACGAATCTTGCCGGCTGGCCAATTCCTCCTTCGGCAACGAATGCCGTTGCCTTCTCCTGGCGAGAACAGAGCGTTCGCGCCGTCGTTGAACGCGAAGTTGAGCTCCAGGTTGCGACCACGGGAGGCAAGAAGAAGCCTTCATGTTGTCGTTGCGTTCTTCGTCTTCTTTGGTTCATTGAGTTTGTCGAAGCATGCGTGCGGTACATTCTGATCGAGAACAAAGACGAAAGCTGTGCTGCTGGCGCAAGCAAGGCCTATGAAGAGACAATCGGCGCCCGCCACCCGTGGATCATCCGCAAGGGCGTCAACAGTGCATTGGCCTCGTTGCCAACGCGAAGCGCTATCATTGAGTCGCTGAACCTGCACGAGCTCCCTCACGAGGAAACAATCGCTCAGTTGAAGAAGGCGCAAGTGGCCATGAAGGCCATCATTGACGAGGTCGCCGGTTTGCTCAAAGAGCACAACCTTACGGATATCAAATAGAGAGAGATGGGGCTGTATCGATGGAGGGAATAAAATAGGTGTATTTTGTTGCTTTTTTGTGTGTTTGGTTTTCTTGCCTGGCAGGGCCTCTTGCGCATGGCCCCACCAGCAGCACGCTTGGATCTTGAAATCAAACAGATCTTTCCGGACAATGAACAGGACAAGCGGGGAGCTTACGCCTTGGCCTGCTTCTTCTTGTAGTCCGAGATCGCAGCCTTGATGGCGTCCTCGGCGAGCATGGAGCAGTGGAGCTTGACCGGCGGCAGCTTCAGGTGGCTCGCGATGTCGGTGTTCTTGATGTTGAGGCACTCCTCGACGGTCTTGCCCTTGAGCCACTCGGTGGCGACAGACGACGACGCGATCGCCGAGCCGCAGCCGAAGGTCTTGAACTTGGACTCGACGATCGTGCCGTTCTCATCCACGCGGATCTGGAGCTTCATGACGTCTCCGCAGGCCGGCGCGCCGACGAGCCCCGTGCCCACGTCGCTGGCGTTCTTGTCGAGCGAGCCGACGTTGCGCGGGTTCTCGTAGTGGTCGATCACGTTCTCGTGGTAGGCGCGCGACTGCGGCGGCTGCGCGAAGGCCACGGGGCGCGCGGCGTTCACGCGCAGCAGCGATCGCTTGAGGGCGGTGCGGGCGAGCATGGCTGGATCTCCTCACGGGCTCGACTGGTTCGGTGGTTTGTTGGCGTTGGGGTTTTCCAACTCTGCTCCTTGCGGGGCGAACCACAGAAGCCCATGTCGTTCCTAGTACAGCATTGGACGAAATCGGAAAAGATTTCATCCAATCGAATGCATTTGGGCCACGTGTCTCCACCCCAATGATTGGCTGAGATTATCGACGACGGACTCTGATTGGCGGATGTGGTTGTTTGCCCAAGCATCGCAATCCAACCCCCTCTATAGCATGGTGGTTGTATGCAGTTAGAGAGGTTCCCTCTCCAACCGTCGTCATCATCATCTTGGTTTAACGACCAACACTCCGTGGATCTGATGACGGTGTTCACGCCAAGTGACCGCTGTCCACTTTCAGATGGCTTCACTTCAGCCGGCAGCATAGCCACGCAACAGCTAAACGTCCAGCGGCGGGACATCTCGTCCTCCAGGCTCCGAGGACGTGGCGTGGTGGTCTGCGAGGCCCCAGGGGCTCGCCATTCGTCAAAGACCATGGACTGCGTCGTGGAGCTCCCCACGGACCAAGGCCGAGTGGAGGCCGATGCTCTTAATACCAGTGAAGATATCGCTATTGCGTCGCACAGCGTCAACATCGCTGCGTTGAGTGGCGACGATGAGATCCCGACATTCGACGCGCGTGACGTGGAGCAAGATGCGGAAGACTCTCGACTCCGACGATTGTTCTGGAAGAGCGTCATCATCCTGGCATCGTACAACCCCGTTCCTCTGCTCCGGCTCACTCTCATTGAGGCCCACTCGCGTGGACAACATAGCTCGGTAGGTCCTTTCTCGCAGAAACCCATGTCGTCGATCGACCATTGCTACCCTCCGACCGACTCGTCGTGGGATCTTGAAGCTCAAGCGACCGGTGCCTCAGCGTGTCGACCCACCGCGACTCGTGCCGATTGCCTCGTCGACAACCTCCCCGTCTCCGCTCGGAAAGCCTTTCGCCAGCGCGTGCTGCTGTCTCTTTTGGTGTATGTAGGCGGTGTTGCAGTCGTTGTGGTCATTTGCCTCTTGGTTATCCGATCGGATGCTGTGCTTCAAGTCTTGAGCCAGTCGCCGTACCTGCTGCCAGTTGCAGAGTCAGCAATTGGCGCTGTAGCACTGCTTTCGCTCTGGCTAGTATATGTGCTGCGATTCGACACACCGGCCAACTACGTGGCGTTAACGGCTCTGACAGCGAGCGAGATCGGGGGTGCCACGTTGACTGGAGTCTTGAGCGATCCAAACATTGTCGCTTACATTTTGATCCTGTTATTCTCCGGTATCGTTCTATTGCGTGCGCTCGTTGGTCGGCACAATCCTGGAGATAATGAGTCACTGCTCTCTCCTTTCATTGCCGCAGTTGGATCCATCATTTTGCTTGCGACCGTCGCCATTCCGTTAAATCAACTCTGTGAGTCGCAAGTGTCTCAAGTCACAACGTCCACTCTAATCGCCGTGCTGGGTGTCGTGTCGGCTGTGCTTTTCTGGATCGCAATCGTTCTCTCGGTTCTTACTCAGACGATGGCTGCTGACGAACATGCGTCGGGTCTCGTGTTCTTTCAGGCCGATCTGATCGTGGTTTTCATCGTGCAGCCAACAAATCTGCTCATGAAGTATGCTCACCGCATGAAGCGATTCTTTTCGCAGGACAAGCGTCACGGGGACGACATGGCAGTCGCAGACAAGCCACTTCCGCCCAGCTCCCGACCTTCCCGAAACGCTGTCGTGCCTGCGTTTTGGCCAGATACGGATCTGACGGCTCCCAGTATGCTCAAACGGGCCACGCAAACACCGTCTTTGAGCCCTCGACGTCCATGTCATCAGGCTCACGAAGCTGAGACCTCTACCTGTCATTCTCAGGCGGCTGAGTTGTCCTTTTCATCGGCTCATCTTGGTGGTGGGACGCGGCGACGCAGCTCTGCCTCCGTCGAGTAGAAAGGCTTGTCGCATCAGCTTTGCTGGGTCACATCGGCAGCCTTTCCCACCACGGATCCTTGACGGGGCATCGCATACTCGTCTTCCATCGTCACCAAACAGATCAGTTGACTGGTAATCTGCGTCTCACGTATGACCAGTCAACGCCAGTGAGTGGACAGTGATTTCGGCCGTGGAATTCTTCTCGTATCGTGGCGTTTTTCTTTGTCGGATCCGATCATGATGCACTGAACAATATACCACTTGTCTCGCTCCTCGTGCCGAACGTAAAGGGGCAGCGTCCGTGGCCAAAGGGACGCAACACGACAGGAAGCAGACTCGCTGTCTTCGGCTCCCACCAAAAATGCACATGAACCCATCTCGACGATCGCCTAATGCGGATTTGCGAGGGGTAGGGTCCAACTATCCAATCAGTTCCCACCAATCACGTCGGTTGTCACGTTGTGGGTGCGTTTGGTTGGCGTGGTCCACGTGATTCGCCGGCCGAGAGAGCGAGTCGCCCACTGGCGGCACCAGCTGGCCCCGTGGAAGCCACCTGCTGGGCCCAAGTGATCATGGCCGCCGAGGAGCTCCGCTCGCCGCTTCTCGCAATGGTCTCGTGGCGCGCGCTCACAATCTCAGCTGCCGCGAATCCCGTCGTAGAAGCCTGCGCGCCGCACTTGGTGCGATCCATCCATCCACCCATCCATCCGACCGATCGAGCCATCCTTCGCAGCTGGCTTAGAGGCCTCCCGACCGCGAGTCAGGCCCACGGACAGCAACCAGTGTCACTGTCTCTTTGTCGCTTAATCACGCGCAGTCCTCCGCGGCATGGCGGTGGTGGCGACCTGGCGGCGGACGCGGCGGTCGCTTGTCGTCGCGTCGGCGCTATGCCTGCTGCTCCTGGCGATCACGACGACCGAGACGGCGGCGTACTCCTTCTCTTCGTCTTACGTGATCTCGTCGGCGGAGGCGAGGAGCGCTGCTGATCCCGTCGACACGGAGAGCAGAGCCATTACCACCGCGCCAGTGGCAGCGGCGTCCTCAACAGTGTCGCGCCCGAAGACTGCAGATGAGGAAGTAGTTGAGGCAGAAGCCGAGCTCAACAAAAACACCTCGACTGGATCAGGCTCGAAGGCCCCGACAACAGCGCCGGCGCCGACGAATTCGCCTTCGCCCACCCCGAAGATCACTCCCGCAACTGTGACTCCCGTACCATCGACCCAATCGCCTCCTCCTGCCGCTACTACACCTCGTCCTTCCACGAACGCTACTTCCTCGGCTCCTTCTCCTTCGTCTTCAACACCGACGCCATCATCTTCCAGTCCATCGTCGTCCAGTGGATTTCCTGTGCCGGAAACAGAAGTTAATGCCCAAGGCCTTTCCGACGGCAAAAGCTCGAGTACTTCGCGTGGTTCCTCATCCAACTCTTCACTTGACAAAACCGTGGTGATTATGATCGTTGGTATCGTGGCGGCTATTGGGTTCCTCGCACTCGTCGTGTCACGGCAAATCAAGAAAGCATTAGGCGATGAAGATTACAGTGACGACGAGCTGTGAGTCTACGCTCGGCGGAGTTCTATATTCATCTCTCAGCCAGCTCTGTTTCGCTCGAAGAAACTCACAAGAGCATTATTGAGGGCTATGCAATCGATCGATGTCTTGTGGCGTAAGTCGCGTCCAAACAAGAGATTCCCGAGATGTTCTATGCGATATAACATAATGGAACATATTGGTCACCTGTGGACATGAACTGAAGAGCGACCTCTTTAGGCAGTTTTCGCTTTGGCGTAGGCACGTCGACGCATGACAAGCATGTGGTTGTACATGACGAAGAGGCCGATTGTGTAGAACACGAGCATCGACTTCATCGCAGACGCCAGGGAGATCGACAGGTTGTGGGGGTTCGGCATCGTGATGGCGTAAGCGCCGGTCTCATTGAGAAACGGAAGCGAGTTGTACATGCAGAGGCACTCTCCTGCAACAAGCACCGGGTGGGAGATCAGTGCGTGCATGTCAACCGCATGGACATCCACAACTTACCAAGAAATCCTGACGGGTACAGCACCATGAACAGATGATAGCGCAGGAAAAACACGACAGAGGGAACTTTGCCCAAGATGTTGAGCGCGTAGAACGTATAACGAGGGACCTCGACGATGCTCCAGCTCAGCACCATCATCGGGAAACCGAACTGGGCTCGCGATGGCGGGCACAGCACAGTGGCGCACCAGAGCACCCACATTCGCGCCGTGACCTGAGCGATCGTGGAGCCGACGGGCGAGCGCACAACGCCTGTCGCGGCGTGGAGGATCTCGAGCACCGCTGCGGTCTGCGTGACCTTGAGCGGCTTCTCCACGGCTTCCCACGTGGCCAGCGCGATGGTCTTCCAGTCGCGGCCACTGGAGAACATGGGCCACACGGTCGAGAGCGTGAGGAAGAGGATGTAGCCCCACGCAACGGCGCTGAGCGCGTTGTACGCGAGCAGGTAGAGGTTCGCGAGCTTGGCCATGACGACGACGGGCCGAGGGAGTTGGTGGCGTCGGGATTTGGAAGGAAAACGTCTGGGCGTCGAAATGGCGTGTCAACGTTGACACCGTTGCAGTGGGGGACGTTACCGGTAACTGTCGGTTTATTTTGAGTTTGATGTTATCTCAGTAGGTCTGTGGAAGGGGAAGTGCATCAATGCATGTCGATCAAGGGGGCGACTAGTTGAATCGAGAAGGGCTCTCGACATGCATTTAACCGCGCATTACCATGTCTAATCGCGATCACGCCGTCTTCGCCTTCGGCTTGGAGTAGGCGCGGTTGCGCTGGGTGAGCATGTGGCTGTACATGACCGGAAGGCCCGGGATGTACACGATCAGGATCAGGATCACGACCACGTAGAGCGAGACGGCGACGTTGTGGGTGTTCGGAAGCTGGATCGAGTAAGCGCCGGTCTTGAGGTAGGGAAGCGCGCTCAACATGCAGAGCACCTCACCTATGTGAATGGAGTGATGTCAGTCACAAGGGAACACTCCAGTCCTAAGCCCGACGCAAACGCACCACCGACACCCGATGGGTAGAGAACCATGAACAAGTGGTAGCGCAAGAAGAAGATGAACGACGGCACAGCGTTGTAAAGGTTGAGCGCGTAAAACGTGTAGCGCGGCACCTCAACCAAGCTCCAGCTGAACACCATGAGCGGGAAGCCAAACTGGTAGCGAGTCTGTGGGCAGAGCACGTTGATGCCCCAGAGCAGCCACAGGCGCGACGACACTGCAGAAAACGAGTCATTTCTCTGCATGCACTGCGGCGCAAATCCGTCGCCATACCTTGCATGAACGTCGATCCGAGAGGCGAGCGCACAAAACCGACGGCGGCGTGGACGATCTCGAGCGCCGCGAGCGACTGCACAATCTTGAGCGGCCACTCGACGGCATCCCACGTCGCGCGCGAGATGGTCTCCCAGTCCTTGCCCTGCTCGTGGGCATTGTAGACCGTCGTGGCCGTGAGGTAGAGCACCAAGGCCCAGCCGGCGGCGTTGGCGGCGTTGTAGGCCAGCAGGTAGAGGTTCAGGAGCGCGTTCTTGGCCATCGTAGCGTTCGAGACTGACTGAGCGCTGGAGGTCCACAGGAGCTGCTGGCGAGATTGATGAAGCCACAAATCCACGGATGATGACACGGTTCGTTCGTTTTACTATATATATCCTGCAAAGTACGTTTTGCGGCAATCGTACTTATCTCGGCTAAGTTCGAAGGTCAAAGTGGCGAGAACTTGATGGACGACTCGAACGGGATCGCACGTCCTCTCGACATGCGTGGCAATGAGAAGTGGATACATCAATCGTAGCAACACAAGGCGAGCATGTGCATGTAGCAATGGCAGTGGTGGTGTATATTCCGATCGTAAAGTCGAAGCGGAGAACGTGGTGGGGTAGCTATGATCTACAGACTTGCGCAACTTCCCGAGTCGCACGCGAGCGAGCAGAGCTAGAACTGGAGAAAGTCGTCTAGTTGGTGCCGAGGCTAGCGCGGATCTGCTCCGTCACCTTCTTCATCTCGGTGTGCGCATCAACCTCCACAAGCTTACCCTGCTCGCGGTAGAAGTCAATGACCGGCTGCGTCTGCTTGTGGAAAGCACCAAGACGCGTGCTAACGAGCGAGACATCGTCATCCTTGCGCTGGATGAGCGGCTCGCCGGTGATGTCGTCCTTGCCCTCGACCTTCGGCGGGTTGAACTTGACGTGGTAGCTGCGGCCACTGGCCGGGTGCACGCGGCGGCCGGCGATGCGCTCAACGAGCACCGAGTCCGGGATGTTGAAGTTGACGACCTTGTCCACCTTCGTCTTCTCCTCGGCAAGCATCTCATCGAGCTATTGATGGCCAATATGGTCAGCAGCGTGATCCACACGAAGGGGCATTTCGGTGAGCCGGTCTTACCTTCTGAGCCTGCACGACCGTGCGCGGGAAACCATCGAGGATGAAGCCGCGTCTGCACTCGGGGCTCTTGATGGCGTCCTTGATGATGCCGATGACGATCTCGTCCGTCACGAGCTTGCCCGACTCCATGGCCTCCTTGGCCTTGAGGCCCATGTCGGTGCCATCACGCACAGCCTGGCGCAGGATGTCGCCCGTGGCCAAGTGGCAGAGGCAGTATTCGTCCTTGACGAGCGGCGACTGCGTGCCCTTGCCGCATCCGGGAGGGCCTGAAGAATTTCCACGAAGCCATCAAGACGCAAAATCAGCCATCACGCTCCGCGAGCCAAAACGCGTCGTGGGGGTGCGAGCCGCGTACCGATGAAGATCGTGCGGCGCTCCTTCTTGCCGGCGCACTCAATACGCTTCTGGAGCTCGGCGAGGAGCTGGTTCGTGGGCACGGCGGCGAGGCTCGAGGACATGGCTGACGGCGGGCGAGGCGGTTTGGTTTCTGAGGCGTGGGCACGCGGCGAGCCAATTGCGCCGCGGGATCAACGCCACCACCGCAGGATGCCTTGACCCACGGAGACCTCGTCACGGCATTGGCCCAAAAATAGCTCCGCGCCGCTGGTTTTTACGAGCAGCTCCGCGCGTAAATACGGGTTATCAGTTGGAAAAGCGCTTTTTGCAGCGGCCTGTCCAACAAGTTCACGTTGACAGATGACGACAAACGGGCTCAATCTCCGGGCCGCGGCCATGGCGTCACCACTGGCGTTGGCCTCGCTCGGGTGCTCGCGACTGTCTCTCTGTATTGATGTGGATGACCAAAGGCGACTCTACGCCTCGTGCTGCTTCTCCTGGGCCTCGACGGCCTCGAACCGCTCGTTGCGCTGCCTGGTGAGCTCGTCTGCCCACGAGCGCACGAGCGGCGTGCGGAACTTGCCCTGGGTGCTGCGGAAAAAGTCGTCCAGCTTGACGTTCTGGGCTGTGGTGGGGGTCTAGGCTCAGTGCTTCCGATGTGAAACCCGTTTGCGACGCATCCTAGACTTACCGCGCTCATAGTCGTCGGCCTGGAGGATCATCTCAAATTTGTCAAAGTCCTTGACCATACGCGCCTCCTCGCTTGTGCCTGCTTCGTACTCGTGCCACAGATCCTTGATCTCTCCGACGGCTGGCGAGTCCCCTAGCGTCTCGCAAATACGATCTAACGCTTCCTACAGACGATCCTGAGTTGCTCATAGATCAATGTCTACCTCCAACCTACCACCACCCACCTTCTCCATGCGATGCTTATCCTCATCCGAAACACCTACATAGACGCGCCATCTATGAGCGAGAGTCACACACAACTAGCGCGCGAGCGTATACCATCGTGTGGGGTGATATCGCCAACAAGTGACTCCGCGAGATCATGGACAATAGCCATCTTGATGCACCTTCAATCAATAGTTGAGGATGCCGCACGCAGACAACGAATGCCAAGGGTGTATCGATCACTTACTTGGAACGATTCACAGAGGGGTTGACTTCGTCAATCAGCATGCAGCAAATACCCATGCGGTACATGTGGTCGGCGACCGACTCGGGGAGGTGCACCTTGTGGTTCACCCATCCCGTTCGCTTCAGTTGCTGCTCGCAGAGTTGAGTCAGACACCTCGTCGTGTCACGCGCAAATATCGCAGACGCTGCACCTTCAGGCGGCCGCAGATGCGCAGGAACTCGATCGCGTTCAGCGCCTTGGCGCCGGTGGCTGCAGACATTTTCCACCAAGATTGGGGTCTGGTGGCGGCTCACTTGCTGCGTAATATGGTAATTTACGTAACATCAACGCCTATATTACGATATTTCGATCGAAATCTCACTTGTTGCTTCAAGAGCTTTGAGCCTCACAAAACGAACAACGAAGCTAAATCGTGAGCCCTACGCTGTGCTTGTGGATAAAGGAGTTGCCTTCACGATAAGCGGATTCTTCAGCACAAGGCCAATCATCGTCACATACGAGGCGTCGTTCGGAGCAGCCAACTCAAAGCGATAGCGATGGAGCAAGTTTGCCGTGGCGACACGGAGTTCCATCATCGCCAGCTTCATGCCGATGCAAATGCGAGGGCCGCTGCTAAATGTGGAAAACTTGGAGCTTGCCACCGACAGGATTTCACCTGTAGTCTCGTCAATCCAACGCTCGGGTTTGAACTCGCTGGCGTCAGGACCCCACACATCTGTGCAACGCGCCATTCCATAGGGCGAGATGCCGACTAAATCACCCTTACGGATAAGCACGCGGTCACAGACCACAGTGTCTTCAACGCATTCTCGTTGCATCAGCGGAATCGCCGGGTAGAGTCTCATGACTTCCTTCAGCGTCGCTTCTAAATAGACTAGCTTTGGGGCGTGGTCCGTTGTGAGGTAAGTGTCCTCTTGGACGCCCATGGATGGAAGTAATGCTGCCATCTCATTTCGAATCTTAGCTTCAACGCGAGGGTACTTCGCCAGGATGAGGAAGAACCACGTTAGCGACACGGACGACGTGTCGTAAGCTGCAAGCACAAATGTGAGTACAAATTCTGCAAGATCGTCAGGTCCCATGCCTTCAACATTTTCGTGACTCTGTTCGAGGAAGAGCTCCATCACACTGCGGATTTCGCTCGTGCCTTTAGTCTTCTGGGCTGCCTGGAGACTCTGCGAAATGATCGACTGGATCCAAGTACGAAGCACACCCATCGATCGGGCGAGCTCCCGCTCGCTGCCTGCATGCAAAGCGCGCAAAATTATCCAGTAGAATGCAGGCGTTCGGAAGCGACGTAGCGTGGCGGCTGACGCCGACATGATCGCCTCTTCCAACGGGTTCGGCTCATCGTGGCCAATCCAGCGAAGATCCAAGCCCAGGCCGACCTCGATGAACGTCTGCAGCGCAAACTCGTGGAAAAGCTTCCCCAGGTCCACTGAGCTCTGCATCGCAACGCTCTTGTCCACAACTTCGTACATCTGAAGGACGTTCTTGTGAACACTGGTGAGCATGCACTGGCGCAGAGACTTTGCCGAGAAGAACTTGGCGGCGGCCTTGCGTTGGTGGTACCACCGCTTGCCGTCCGAGTTGAGTAGCGAGTTGCCAAACATGGGCTCCAAGTATGCTGACTGGAACTCCCCACGAGGGAAGCTGTCGAAGTGTGTTGCGAGCACCGCCTCGGCAAGCTCAGGTAGAGCGATGACGACCATGTTTCTCTGTCCCGGGATACGCAGCACCCACGGCTCGCCGTGAAACGAGGCCGAGTTATCGGCCATCCAATCATGGATACGCGCCTCGTTGTGTAGATAGGCTGGGAGGTCCTGCAGCAGCCAGGACGAGTCGGATAGCTCGTGGGGCTCGCTCACGCCGCTCGGCAGCTTGGGCTTGCGGCTCGTGAGGACGAAGGCCCCGACCGCGAGCGCACCGCCGACAGCCAGCAGCGTCGCAGGCGTCGCGCCCTCGATGGCGAGCAGCTTCTCCATGGCGCGTCAATCGTCAAGTGGCGCGAGGGAGACGAACAAGATCCTCCATCTCTTCTTGCCAGACGAATGGAGGCCTTCAAGGAAGATGAGACGAAAGGTCCAACGTTTCCACGATATGGTTGGTTGAAAATTTCTATCAGTTGATCCCATTGGTTTATACTGCGGTCCCCACCTGTGCAGATGGACAATCGGCGTGATGTGTGATTTGGATCGCCCCTTGCCATCATCACAACTTCGTGATGATGGCAGTCTCCTGCGTATCACTTGGAGGGATTTGTGCACTGATAATGCAGTGGCAACGTCCGTGCATGGGAGAAACTCCACGACCTAGAGACCCCGACCGTCTCGAAGTGGCGTAGACCACACTAGATGTGGACACATTATTATCAGCCAATCAAAAGTGTTGGCGCGCTTTTTGCCCGACGGAGGTGCTCAATGGGGAGGGATGTGGCCTCGTCGGAGTCAAGCACCAGCGGCGCCGCCTGCGCCCTCTGCGCCTGCGCCGCGAGCCGACGACGACTGCGGATGGCTCGTGCGTGCAGTCGCGAAGAAGAAGAAGCTGAAAAAGAAGGCCAATGACTCGGGCGACGGCGACTCGTCCACGCAGAAGAAGCGCCCGCGCTCTGGATTTGAAGCCAAGCCCCAGAAGCTGCCACGCGGCATCGGCTGGTCGCAGCCGACCAAATTACCCAAGCGCCCGACCAGCGACAGCCACGATACTGCGTCCTCCACGCCAACTGGGCCGCCAACAGAATCGTTCGACGACGTCTTCGCAGAGATCTACGGCACCACCAAGCGGACTAGAGAAGCGACGATTGAAGATGAAGGTGCTTCGCTGCCATTGAATGCAAGCGTTTTCCTTCCTGATTGTGCCCAACCTGATCGTTCAAACCAACCTCAGGTTATGGCTAAGACTGCTCCTACGTCATTGTCGTTGCGCACTTCTTCGCACAAACCGAAATCCAGTGGTGGGGATAAGTGGGAGTTTGAAGCACCTCACACCATTGAACTTGATGCTTTCGACTCTTCAAGAGTTCACGAAGATGTCAAGGACAAAGCAAACTCTAGCTTTGATCAATGGAAGGATGAAAAACACAGTCACACAGTGAGTGACAATTTTGTGCGGCTGAACATGCGCAAAAGGTTCAAAGGAAGCTCAGGCAAAGCTAAGAAGCAGCCAGCTTATCTACGCTCCAGGGGTTTCGTCGACATCGAGGAAAAAGACCAACAAAGCTCGCATACTACGGATACTTCTGTTACCGTAGCTGGAGGGCTTCTCGACGACGGCATCGACTTCATTGAGGAGTGCCTTGAAATGTTGAAACGTCATGAAGCAGGAGTAGACGGGAGTCAGCAACTTCCGGAAAACGAGTTCTCGAATCCCAACCTTCAGGAGATCGAACCGCCACGATGCCAACACGCTCTGGTTTGCCAGCGCATGCTTGTTAAGAAGAAGAGCAAAAATCACGGTAAAGCATTCTTCTCGTGCCCACTTGGGTTCGATGAAGGCCGCTGTGACTATTTCTTATGGGAAGACAATCATACCCAGTTTGCACTTCAACGACTGCTTGCTTCGCCGGCGACCATCGAAAGCGCAGAGGGTCAATTTAACACATCCGAGGACCCAACTTCGAACTATATTCCGTTGGATCTGTCGACGCCGCTTGAAATGCAGACCACAGCGATGCTGTCCAACCTCCGAATTGTTTTTGGCCATCCAGACTTCCGCCCTGGCCAACGATGGGCAATCGAGCGAGTTTTTCAGAGAAAGCGCACACTTCTCGTCCTTCCGACAGGAGCTGGCAAGTCACTTTGCTATCAGTACCCCGCTCTTTTTCTTCCCGGTATCACAATTGTGATCTCTCCGCTGGTATCTCTCATGAATGATCAGTTTCACAACCTTCCTGCTGTCCTTAAGAAGCAAGCTATGTGTGTGTCAACATCCAGTTCTTCGAAAACTCAGTACGCTGAGTTCGTGCGTGATCTCTTAGGTGGAAAGCTGCGACTACTATTTGTTTCACCAGAAAAAGCACTTACAAGTGGTTTTCAGAGATTGCTTATGAAGATGCAATCGCGTATCTCGCTCGTCTGTGTTGATGAAGCCCATTGCATCTCAGAGTGGTCCCATCACTTTCGCCCCAGTTACTTGCGTCTAGAGAAGATCTTCGGTCTGGCTGACAGCGTACTTGCCATAACGGCGACGGCATCGCGACGAGTTGAACGTGACATCCTCAAACAGCTGAAAAGTGCGCCAGTTGAAGATAAGGAAGATCAGCATGAAGCTGTGTTGCGGATGCCATGGCAGCGTGAGAATCTACATCTCCATGTCGTTCGCGTGCGAAGTGACGAAGACCGGCTTCAGAAATTGTGCGAACTGCTCACGACCTCAAATGTGAATGGTGCGATTATAATGTATGTTCACCAGCAGTGGCAAGCTGAAGCCATGGCCAATCTCTTACAGGAACGACTGGCGATTGAAGGAGACTCAAAAGGCAGAGGCACCAAGTGGACCAAGCACAAGATCGCAGCATATCACGCGAAAATGGATCCTGATGTCAAAGAAAAAGTGCGCTTGGGATTCCTCAGTGGGCGTGTCAAACTTGTAATTGCGACGATTGCATTCGGAATGGGTATTGATAAGCAGAATGTCCGCTTGGTGATTCACTACCACGTACCGTCATCAATTGAACACTATCTCCAGCAAGTGGGACGAGCAGGGCGAGATGGTCGAGACGCGTCGGCTTTACTCTTCCTCCTCACCGACGACGTGCTTGCGTTTCGATCTCTACTCTTCTCTAATGCACTTCATGCTTCTCAGCTTCAGAAACTGGTCGAGTTGATCACGAATTCCAATGCGAACGAATTCCCTCGTGAGTTTGAACGCCAGAGTCTCGTGGTGCTACCCCAGTCGGGTGAGCAGGTACCACGGTCTTACCGTGTATGGTTAGACATTGCATCACTCGAACAACATCTCGACATGAAGGCAGCAATGGTAGAAACCTTTCTCACTCTCTTGAGTATTGACCATACGATTCAAGAAGAGCTGCGTGTTCGTCTTCACCCCACAGGAATGAGCTGGTGCGTCATGTCCCTTATGGAAAATCAGTTGAAGAGTCCGCAGACAGATCCAATGCTCAAGCGCCTAGTCGGCATCCTCGCGAACAACGATCGATTGAGCGCCCGCGGGTACGTAGAGATTGAAGTCGAAGGATATCTGCGTCATCTACGCGTGTACTTCCACGTCGGAGCGTTGGCACGAGAGCTCTTCCCTGTGGGGCACCCCAACAACGACCAAGTGGTGGACAGCCAGTCTCGCCGACTGATGCAAAACGTTCGAGCGTGGCAAGCTAGTGGGCTCATCCGCAAGTTTCAGATGGAGAGACCTGCCTTCGATCTCGAACTCGAGTGGGCTACTAGACTTGATGATGACGCAAGAGAGCGTCTACGACGGCGTCATTGCGTCACCAATTGGACTCAGAGACTCTTTAGACGCCACGAAGAGCTAGGAGAATTGGAACTGAAGCGGCTACGTTACCTATATTCAGCATTGAATGCGTCTGCAACGGATGTAATGACCGTGGGTGCTCTACAGCTGGATTTAAACGCGGACATTTTACAAGATTCTGTCGTCAATCAGTGCTCATTGGAGGAAAGATTGAGCAAGTATTTTGATGAGACCCACTTTGACCATAACGATGAAGGTGATGAAGAACTGGCACAGTGGCGTGCCCTTACGACTCCGCTAACGCCTGATCTGGTGTACGCCATCGAACAAGATGTGGAGGCATTAGCATCGCGTCCTCCTGCGGCCGTCATCAACGATAGTGATCGCGATGCGGACGATCCAATACACCAGCCTTCCACGGATTGGCACGGCTACAACGTTGCACGGATCTTCCATGGGCTTGCGAGCCCATGCTTCCCATCTAAGCAGTGGCGAGATCAGATCTGGTGGCGCAAGTACAGCCATGTTGCGTTCGAAAAGATCGTTGTGATCGCAGACAAAGTGATCAAATCACGTTTCGAAGACAAGAGCAACAGCAAATGATTAAGATAACTCAACAATCATGATTCATACTTTGTGTGGGTGAGATCACAGATGACACTGTCATTCTTATACAATAGCCAATTTTTGATCGCTACGGCGATTGCCATTTGATGTTTCTCGCGGTGACTTCGAGAAGTCGGCGCCAGAAACATCAAGCGCTCCGTGAAGTAACTCAAAATTTTGGTGGTACCAACGTTTCGTTCACGTTCGGCATGTAGGTCGCACACACTCAGTGTTCCCCTTCATCGAAGGCATAATGCTGACTGCGCTGTCTCCTCGTTCCCTGGTTGAACTTGCTTTCCCTTCTAGTACCGGAGAGGAATACTGCTTGATCAGCACGGCATTGGTGTACTCGTCTCGGCGGCGCAAAGCCTTCGTAGATGGAATGCCAGCGATTTCAATGCGTGCTGCCCATGCGTCTGTGGCTGAGACGATCTCATCTCGCTCAGAAGCTCGCGTCTGCAGGGCTGCCAAGAACTGACTCGCCGGGTTTGAGGCTCGCCGCTCGCGCACTTCGTGGTTCAAGAAGCAGCTAATGGTTTTCTTGAGCACTTTGCGTTCCTCATAGTCATCAGCCTCCTCATCGCTCTCGCTACCGTCATCCACGTACTTGTCCGCAAGAGGGGCCTGCCAGAACCCTCTAGCAGCGATTGCCCGCGCACGATCTGCTGCGTCCTTTGCAGCACTGTCGATCTCGGGATTGGAAATGGTAGCTTTCGGAACAGGGAGAGGCATCACTGGCGCAGGCGAGGCTGTCTTGGGGGAAGCCGAGTGGACGAAAGGATAGAACGCCGGGTAGAGGCCGCAATTGCTGGTCCCATTCACTGCAGCCTTGCTCGCGTGCTTGGAGCAATCGAAGAAAACTTCGAGCTGTGTCATGAGGCTGAAGTACATGGCGATGTTGTGTTGCGTTTTCACCTCGCGCATGAACCACAGCGCCTCCTGCAGAAACTGGTTGAGCGCAAGTGTGCGCTGCTCAATGACCTTTCTAGTACGCGAGCCGAAGAACTGGCGCCGCGGAAACTTGGCGTACAGGTACGGGAACCGTTCTTGGACTGGTCCACTGCCAGCCGCGCCCGTGGACCGTGGGCTGCTGGTGTTGGATCCGTTATGCGAGCCGCCGCGGAGCGACGGGTTCAGCGAGAGCAGTCGCATGGCCGTGATGGTCGCGGTCGTCGGCGAGTTCTGCGCGCTGCTTGCCAAGTGGCTGGGTGCGCTGCCGTCGATGAGCACGAGCATGCGCTCGCGCAAGTCACAGAAGTCGGAGAAGCAACGACGGAGGTGCCACACATCACGCGACTGCGTGTTCTCCACGCGAAGGACGTAGATGGTCGACGGCTTGACCGCGAGTGCCGACGTGATTGACGCCGAGAGAGAGTGGATGACGCCCGTCATGGGGAGCTTTGCGAGTATCTTATCCTCCGCGTGAGCAAGTGGTCAGTGAGGTGACTGGCAACCTCCTGTGGGGCGAGTAAGGAGAGCGTGCGACCAAGCGCCGCCCACGGGCTTGGAACTAGGGGCCGCAAATCCCGCAACGAAGCCATCGCAACGGCCAGCAACGGAACGAACGCTCGAGGAACGGCTCCGCGTCTCATGGACAGGCCGTTGCACGAAAGGACATGCCCCCACTTGATTCAAGAAGGGACGATGGATGTGCGACGTGTGACAAGATGTTGGCGACGGAAGGATTCTTGAAGACGGGGTCGCGTCGAGAAGGTCGTCATTTGAAAGATCTGCAACGCGTGCGCACGGTAGAGCAAAATTTGCCTACTTCCCGTCGAGTCGTTTCGTTGTAGCGAAAAAGCGTGGAAAGCGTGGCAAGATCGATGGAAGAAAGAACGTGTGTTCCTGGTTCGATAGGAAAGTGGGCTCTCATAAAATCAAAAGAAAGCGGCTCAGCCGTGGCTCTCTGGGTGCTCTGCTGGAGAAACTGACAGCTTAGAAGTGCATCTGATGGACTGAGCAGATGAAACCCAGTCACACACGTAGAAGGGAACCTCAGTCACTCGGGAGGGACAGAAACCAGCGCGCTGGGACGTGAGTAGCGTCGCTGAGGTCACTCGTAGGATTCGGTACTTCGAGTGCAGTCACAGATGAGCCGTAGCTCACGCTCTGAACAGCCCAGTAGGCATGATAACCATTATCAGCGCTGCACCGAACTGTCGACTGGTCGACTGCAAGCGTAGAGATGCAAGCAGCTGTGTCACCAGCATCCTCTCTCGTTCCAACCACACTCTCGGGCCTGCAAAAGTTCATTACGGAAACAGCTCAAGGCCGGAAGAGTTACCCTGTAAACGAAGTCCCACGTGACGGTATTCTTCTTCCAAGTGGACTTGGTCTTATTGTATCGCGGAGCCCTCGCGCCGATCTCCCACTGCGTGCGAGCGCAAGCGGAAGATGAGTGCTTGAAGAATGCCGACCTTGGACACGAGGCGAGCGGCCGTGAGCTGTCGCCAGTCGCTTGGTCTAATCGCGCATGCCGCCTCTCCTCTCCTTTGCTGGAAACACCAGGACCTATCGTCAGCCACTGCAGCCTCCGTTAGCGCCACGCGACGAACCTTTCCGGATGATCGCTGCGGCCTGTCCGCGCGGCCCGCCGGCGCCGCCCTGGCCGAGCGCCGGGATCGCTCCCTTGTGCTTCTTCCATAGTTTCACGCGCTTGAACATGGGCGCGTGCTTCAACGTGCATCACAAGAAACAGCGTCATCGGTTAAGGAACCAGAGAGCAGCAGCGGTAGCCAGCCAGGCGCCATGGTCAGTTGGGAAAAAAGGATATATATCCGGGAAGACAATGAAGAGGATCTGGCTGCCGCGCAAGTAGACCTGCTCGACCTGGGTCGTCTTGCCGTTGAGGTCCGTGCGCACGGCGTCCTTCATGACGCAGTTCATGTTGTCCTCGGTCTCGTCCAGGTACCCGCGGTAGGTCTCGCCCGTCTTCATCTCGATCGACACGATCGTGCCTTCGCCGTCGTGGAGCAGGATCGTCGGGATCCCCACGCCGCGCTTGCCCGTCACCGCCATGCTTGGTCCTGCTCGATGAGAATGGTGTGGGCAACGATGACTGCTTAGGTGCGGATGCCACTTACCCACTAAGTGCGGTTCGGGGACAGAAGGGTGCTGTTGCGTATTGTCCCGTCAGATACACCAACTTTGAAGCGATATTTTGACATGAAAATTTCGAAGTTCTATTTGAAAAACGCCAGTATTAGAGGACTTTCGAAGCTGATCGAGATTCACTTCGAGACTCAAAGAGGGAGTAGCTTAGTCTCTGAAAGTCGACAAATGCTGTTTGGGTTTTTGGGTTTTACGTTTGCTTAGACTCACGTTCAGCAACGGCCTTGGCGCCAAACCAAAGGCATCATGGGCCACGAACTTGTGCCCCATCTGCACAAGAAACCGCATCTTGGCATCGAAGATTCTGTGCTTCTGATTGCCGCGATCATGTCAATCTACCGCCACGATCGTCCAGCTGGTCAACGCTGTATTGCAGAAGCCACGTCCAAAGGTATCATTGGAGTTCGTATTTCCGTTCCGAAGGGCCTCCCGGGCACTCAACACGCGCTCCAGTGGAGTGATGACCGCGCGTATGCGTACTTGCGCTTCACGATACCCCAACTCAACAAGCTTGAATCTGGGTTTGATGTTGGAACTGCTCGCGTTGAAACGTAAGAACTTGTTGCTGCTGATCTAACTGCAGTTGCTGTTGATTGAGCTGTCGCTCTAACAACTCCAACTTGCGCTCCTTAAACGAACGATCAAGTTCGCATTCAGCTGCAACTCCTTTACTGACCTTCTCCAAAAAGGCTTCGAGCACTTGCTTCTTCTTTGGAGGCTCACCCGCGTCTTCATCACTGGCGACCTCATCGTATGTGCTTTCCAGCTCACCAACGGCAGCCCGCAGCACAATCGCCCCAGTCACGTCTCGCTTGCGTTTCTCCGCTTCTCTGTGCGCCTTTTCTTCGATTTTGAGGGCTTTGAAATATCGCATTTTGGCATCGATATCTTCGAGAAGCTGTTCACGCTCCAGGAAGTCCTCCTCCCTTCCGGACTTCCACATAGACCGCACGGTGTTGTCACGATGCTTCTTGATGAGTGTATTGAACCGGGTGCTCAAGGCTTTTCCATCTTTATCCTGTGGAAACGACTCACAAGTGCGAAGTAGACCAGCAATTTCGTCCCAAGCCTCCATTACTTTGTTTGCGCTCCACGGCTGCCAATAGTTGGCTTCCATGAGAAGCTTGATGTCGTCGGCACAAGTAAAATGCTTCCCGCTGTGAGCTTCACCCATCGTCGTGAGTGATCGAATCTAGATTGCTGTCGAGGAAAACACAGACTTTACTCGACGGATGGCCCAAATTCAATTTCCACTTCTGTGACAAGCACAAAATTAGCCTACCTACTTTTGTCAAAACTCGTCAATCTCGAATTGGATTTGAGTCTCGACCGTTCCGAAAGTCCTCTATTGTCGTTTTCACCAAAATTTGTGAAACTGGCACTGAAACTGCAAGATAACCGAATCGATTTAGACATGGTTTTGGGCCAATCATAGAAGGCAGATACATGATTATCTGAGACCACGGCAAACGAATTCAGACTTAACGCCAAAACGAAAAAATTGGATCTGAGCACACTGTCGGAAAGCGCTTGATGTCCTCTATCGAATGGTGGTCTCGGATTGTCGGAATTCGAAGTGTGTCCCAAAAAAAACTTGAGCTGACTGAGACGTGTCCGAAATTTTTTTTGAGTTTTGAGTTAGGGCCCCCCTCGTGTAAAAAATCACCCAAAGATTCCGAATCTGGCCTTGTTTTCTTCAAATTCCAACTCCTTCATTGTGAAACTGAAGTTCAACGTGTCCATAAAAAACGCGAACTTGCTTTTTACTAGTTTTAAACAACAAATAAAAAACAAGGTAAACAACATAGAGTACGTTGGTGGGCAATAAAAACCGGTATCTAACATGTTTTTTATGTGTTTGTTATGTGTTTTATACTACAGAGTTGAATGGTGAGTTTTCTCGTCTCGAGTCGTTTCGTACTTTATCGAAGACAAAACTTCAAACGCGTTTTTCTCAAAATCAACTTGGTGGCGTTAAGACCGGTTTTGTTTTGCGTGGTCTCATCTGTCCGCAGCGTGGATAAGAATGAGGACGTGGCTAGGTGTTTTGAAATTCGAAGCTCTGGTTGGCTGAATATCGATCGAATCGATTTGAGAATGATTGCCCAAAACGATTCGATTGGGGCCTTCCTCACAAATTCGAATGCAAACGACAATACTGCTGTCCATAAATGTACAACCAGTCCGTACTGTCGGTTGCGGGGATAAGCACGCTATGTTTTCTTTATATCTCTCATCTCTTATGCTTCGACTTCCCGTTTGGTGATGGGCGGGAGATGAGCAGGGGTACTGATCCTAGTTGGCACCTGACCACTTCGTCGGTGGTGTGCCCTCGCGGTGCAGTCTTGGGAGCGCACGAATGGCCTGTTCTCGACGAACCAATTGTGGTCTGTGGATATTACGGACTGTTCGAAGAGGTAACCGAACAAGTTTTTCAACTGACCTCCTGCATTCTTCGCCAATCGGACCTCTCTCTCACAGCACCTGAACATAACTGAGAAGATCACTTCTTTTCTGATTTCGCCCCATCCCATCCAAAGTTTTTATGACCTCACAGGCTGGATATCTCAGCAGCGTGCTTGTCCCTGAAACCGACAGTACCCTTCCCGCTCACAGGACCGTATTCTGCCCATCCGTAAGTAATCAAAAGCACCACGCAAGGATTCCAAACAAACGTCAATATAACGTTACAATGAAATGGTCAATCAAACGGCGCATACTTCTCAGGATGCCTTTCAGCCACGGACTAGAAAACGCAAATCTGCTGCATTCTGATCGAAAAAGCACCGCGGAACGCCGCGCGCGGGTGACATATACGGCTGTCCAAGCACAGGAGAGTAGTGCGTGCGGTAGCGTCTATGTGCGCGGAGTAAATAGAGGCTTACAAGCTGTTGGCATTGCAGATGGACGAATTTTGGGAAGCCGGCGCCCTTGACATAGCTTCTCGGTCTGGTGACGTTGCGCGGGCGAACATCCGACTGAAACGAAACATACACCGAGCGGACAAGACCCCGACGTCCGTCGAAGCCCTCGAATAGCAGCTCGCACTGTGAATCCCAAGATTCTGATGCGGCAGTGGTTGGATGCGGACACGAAGCCGCAGGTGCGGCGACGTGGAAGGAACGGATCGCAGTTCGAGGCTGCGGCGCCGACACTTCGGCCTTCACGTCCGCCTCCGGATTTTCCCAACCCATCGCGGTCATGTTCGTGTTCTGAGCGTGCAGACTCACCGACCCCCTCGTACAATTCTCCCCACGAGACAGTGGATACTGCCGGCAAGCAGTCTCAGACAGCGACTTCGAGACGGAGGTGCCCAAGCCACAGAAGAGCCGCCGAAAGGAGCTGGACAGACTGCTCTTTCGTACGTACAGTGTCACAAAAAGTCGAAGAAGTTGAGCAATATAGTTGGCAATGCCAGAACCAAAGGTCCCAATGCAAAAAAGAAGAAGAAGGAAGAGATCGTTGCTGTTACTGAGCTAGAGCTTTGGCCTCCTCCAAAGCCGACGAGTGTGTTTTAGAATCCGACTGGGACGCAGGCCATCACTCCGCGAGATCCTTTGGTTGGAAAAATGGTTGCATTCTGCGCTGACAAAGAAGACTGGATGATAGCAAAATAATACAAGGAAGTCAAAGGCTTGTGCCTTACGGGTCGTATTCATCGACCAAAGCCGGGGAAAGGTGAGACTCGCGAAAAGTTGAGAGACGTGTTTGAGGTTCGCTGGACAGTTACCAAGTACCAGTCGAAGACGTTTTTTTCATCGCATATCTCGTGCAAAGGTTGAGGAAGGCATTCGGAACTTCGATACGCTTTCTGGCGGAACACTCAACAAGGCCGCATGGCAACATATTTGCAATGTTCCAGAATCAGAAGCCTGAGAAGATGGCAAAAACCTCGACGACTATGTCATTCTCGATCTCTTCGCATCAAACCAAATCATTCCAGGGAACTTGCAACTGGTTGAACAGATCACTCAACTTGACTTTCAGCCTACCAGACGTATGCAAGAACCTGCTGACCTCTTCAAGCACGATGACAGCACGATCGAGACAAAGCTGATCAAGGAGAAGCGACATCATTTTGAGACAGCATCTTTGAGATTCCTGTCTTACCTCCCACTCGCGTTCTAGAGAGCGGTTGTCAACGAGGCAAATGCCTACGCGAATCAGTATCAAGGTAAACCAGTGACACTTGATGAGATGCTGCGGTTCTTTGGTATCATGTTTTACATGACTATCGTTGACAAGGGGAGTACTCCAACTATTGGGGGAATCAGGCTGAAGACGAGATTTTCGGCACACCGTCATCTAGCTCCGGCTTGGAACATGTGATGACTTCAAAGCGCTTTCAGTTTATTCGGAAACATCTTTGCTTTCGCTCTAAGGTCACTCAAGCCGATTTAAAAAGAGATCCTGTTGCTCGAATACGCCAGCTGATGACAATAATCAAGTATACTAGTACCAAGTACGTTGTGCTTGGAAGAAATGTTGCTGTTGACGAGTCAAGCATAGCATGCAGGTCGAAGTTCGGTCGACACTTCATTGTCTACAACGCCTCGAAACCTACTGGGAAGTTTCATTTCAAAATCTACGCCTGTTGCTGCTCCACGTCATGGTTGATGGTGGGCTTCCGATTGCACTGCGCAAGTAACATGCAAGATCGATTGAAAGGAGTCATTCCAAGCAACGAAGCAAGATACCTCGATGATCGCCTTCAATTCTCGCCGCACGTGCGACAGATCGTACTGGAAGTGACAAAACCTCTTCACAACACAAAGCGAGTAGTTAATACCAACAACTTCTACACATCTGTTACGTTGTTGTTGAGTTTGAGAGATGTGTGGATGTATGGGCGAGGCACAATCCGCGAAACTCGGCACATTTTCCGAAGGCGCACATATACAACAAGGACTCCGATGAGCCGCGCGGGTCGTCCCTCCAAGCTTTTAGTAACACTGGCGAGATTATCGCTGCATCTTTGATGGGCGGTTCGACAGTGAATATCAGAGAAATTTCGCAACAGGTTATATTCTTTATCACCAACCGGGAGCCGCTCTTGGTTAAAACTTGGAGAACAGAGATCTCGCACTGGTGATCCAAATAAAGAGGTTTTGCAATATACGATAAACGTACAAAATAGGATATTGATTGTGACGGGTTCTGTCGCTGAGTGGCTAAGAAACAACACATTCGCCGATCACCATGGAAGAAGTACCGCCACCAACCCCGCCGCCCGCTTCGACGCCTCCAGCGCCGACCAAGAGGAAGAACTACACCGCGGAGGACGACGTTATCCTCATGCGACAGGTGCTTGCAGACTTGCCGTTCGAGGCGCAACGTGGGTGTGTGATTGACGCTTGGGACACAGTCGTGGGACGTGTGCTCACGGATCCCGCGTTTGGGATTCGAACGGCAAGTGGTAAGACGGCGCAGGTTCGTTTTAACAAGTTAATCGACCGTCACCGCCAGAGCAACAAGGCGGCTCTGCGTGTGTCAGGCGTGGAGGAAGAGTATGGCGAGCGCGAGCAGCTTCTCGACGAGCTAATGGCCCGTATTGACGAGCACGCGTGGACGGAGCGTGAGCGGAGCGACCAGGAGAGAGCGCGCGTCGCTCGGCTGGAGTCAGCCGGTAACATCATCCGGGAGAAGGCGCTGGCCCGCCTGCACGATGAGTCCGAGCGTGACGATCGCCCCAACAAGCAGGCCAAGCTGACTCAGCTCATGACGTTTTTGCGAGAGGACGCGGAGCGAGAGGCGAGAGTGCAACAGGAGGCGGAGCGACAGGAGGCGGAGCGAGAGGAGCGCAGGCAAGAACGTCAAATGGAGCACGAGAGAATGTTGGCTTTATTGAAGACTTTCATGGATGCGCAGTCTCAGAAGTGAGATAGTCGACAAGTGTAGGCGGCGCTAAATCGAAATACATGCTGATCTGGTTTCCCCGATCGTAGCACGTGTGACAATTAGTCAGCAGCATCGCGACTGCGACGATTTGGGCGACGGGGGAGTGAAGAATGCGCTGCTACCTCTTGTAGTCGATGAACTTCCACAGGCTTTTTAGTAGAGCGAATGACCATTCCACTGACTGCTCATGCAACGGTTGAATTCTTTCATGACGCGGGACGGCAAGTTTCTTTGAACCCACTCAGGACACGGTGGGACACGCCATACGCCAGGTCGCCGTAAATGAAGCGATCTGTGAACGTGTCACCGTGTCGGTCAAGGAAGTTCACCAGTCGACTCTCGCGCAGCATCGCAGCGTCATGCCGGCGACCTTCCATGGGACCCCAAAAATGGATACACAATCCATCAGGGGCTGTCACAGCTTGGTAGCCGAGACAGTGCATGCGCTTGTGCCCTGTAGCGGGGTACACAAGTTATACTTGCAGTTACATAGGTAGTGTGGTTACATAATTAGGGTGGTGCACTTAGGGGAAAAGTTACCCTAAGTAGTGACTCAGGTTTATCAGATTTCAGTAGGTAATATCCCCGGTTTATTTACCAGGGATATAGGGCTCTAGAGTTAATCCTCAGAGAGGATTAATATATGGCAGTTCGCCTTTTGCCAAGTCTTTGGCGCTCGTCGACAGGGGTCGACTCGGAGCGGCTGCTCTCGCTTCCTCCAAGCGAAGTGCTGTGTAGTGGTCACGGGGACCGCTACACTTGGTAGCACTTGTCGTCGTCAATCCGACACCGACATCGCCATGTCCAAAGCTTCCGACTTCGCGATGGCGTCAAGCCATCCGACGCTGTCGCGTCAAGACCATCAGTATCTGGATGACGCCCAGTGGGCCTATCTCCAGAAGATGGAGGCCATCAATGGCCGAGCAAGCATCAACGAGCTGCTTCAACGCGGCTCTGGCGAAGTCCTCGCTCACATCGCGCGATTCCGCGACTATGAGATTGCTCTGGAGCAACACGTGCTCGACGTTGTTACGTCTCGCGTCGCCGCAGCTCAAGCGACTCAGGCTGCGTCGGTGGCTCCCACCATCAGCTATGTGCCCTCTCCGGCACCCCCGGGAGGCCCGAAGCCCGTTCGAGTCACGGTCTCCCAGTACTCTGGGGCTGAAGGCGAGAACCTCGTCTTTTGGCAGCGCGAGGTCGAGCTCGCAATGGCGGCAGGTCGTATCCGCGACGAACGTCAGAAGGTGACCTTCGCGATATCCAACATGAAGGATCGCGCCAAGGTCTGGGCCTTGACTTGTGAGACTTCACAGCCCGGATTCTTCCGCGATTGGCCATCACTCGCCGATGCCATGAAGCTGATGTTTCAGCCGCCGAACGTGGCGCACCGCCAGCGCGCGGCATTCCTTGCCTGTCGCCAAGGCAATCGCGACCTGCGCTCCTTTGTACAGGAGTTGCGACAACTCCGTGCCAACATGGCCGCGAATACTCTCGCCGAGGACGTGATGCTCACGACCTTCATGGAAGGGATGAATCCCGGCCCCGAAAAGGCCGCGGTTTTCCGCGAAGAACCGGCGTTCTTGGAAGACGCGTTCGTCGTCGCGCTGCGAGAAGACTACGTCCAGCGCCTCGCACGGGGTCTACCCGCGAATCCGGCAGCGCCGTCTCCGGTTCCTCCGGTCCAACCTCCGGCTTCGGAGCCGATGGATCTGAGTGTAATTGACCTCAGCGGAGTCGATCTGAGCACGTTCGACTTGAGTGCGATCGACGTGAAGGCACTTCACATCAAGTGTTTCACTTGTGGAAAGTTTGGCCACTTCCAGCGCGATTGCCCGCGCAATAGGGGCAGTGCACGCGCCCGTCGTGGAAGACCACGTCGCTCGGTAGGCCGAGGCGGACCCGCCTCCGCGTCTCAGGGAAACGACAATTCCCAGTAGACGCGGGGCAGTCTGCTGGGGCGATCACCCCTCGCTCCGCGAGGTCGAACACGACATCATCGCGAGGCGGGCCGCCCCCTAGAGAAGGTCTCTTCTCGGCAGCTGACAAGCAACGTGTCAGTGGCGAACTCATCGTCGTCACTGCTCAAGTGAAAGGATTCTCACGTTCCTTTAAGGTCTTAATAGACTCTGGTGCGACGCGCAATTACGGTCGCAAGCAAAGTATTGCTGAAAATCCTTCTCTGTTTGCTCAAGCTTGTGAGCGAGATCTCGGAAGAGTCTCTGTGCGTCTTGCGACGGGAATCGTCGCAGAGACGAGGAAGATCGAGGTCGATCTACGCATTGCGTTTGTCGATTTCGACTCAGTCGAGCGCTTTACAGTGCTCGACATGGATGAGAGGTTTGACCTCATTCTCGGAATGCCGTGGCTGGAGCGCCACGAGCCGTGGATCGACTGGAGGACCAAGTCGATTGGGAGCACGTCTCCCGGCAGGAACGGAGTTCAGGAGCGTCATGAACCCTCCTTCGTCCGCCGGCTGACGAGCCCCATCAAGGATGATGAAAGTGCCTACTTCATTGGCGTAGTGAACGCCATGGACACCTCGGGTGTTCCGGAGACGGTCGTGCCGTCTGCCGTGGAGTACGGCGTAGAAGAGGGCGTCGAGTCGTCTCCGCCCCCTCCGAGTACCAGCATGGAAGATGCTTCGGGGGTGGGTCCCCCTGTGGCGTGCCCGCGTGCGGTTGAGCCGTCTTCACGCCCTTCGGAAACGTCCGAGTCCATGGCTGAGCAGCTCCCGCTCTCGAGCGCGTCGTATGATGTACACATCGTCGATGTGATGACGGGGTCGTCGATCGATCCGTCTACGGTCGATATGGCACCATTGCCAGAGTTCTCCGAGCTTACTAGCTTGGAGGAACTTCCTATGGACGATTTCGTCCGCGAGCTCAAGGCTGGTGAGATCGCTGAGGTCGTGATCCTCCGATCTGAGCGAGACCTCGCTCAACTCAACACCTCGACGGTGATTGACGAGGATGTCCTCGTTGAGTTTCGTCAGAAGTTTGACGCTCGCCGTGGTTCGGCCATCCTCAAGAATCCGAAGGATCGGTTCTATCCGCTGGTCAAGCGGTTTGCGGAGACTTGCCTCAGCAAGAACCCGCCGGCGGGGCTTCCCCCTGATCGTGGCGTTCGCCACGAGATCAAGCTCAAGCCTGGCTCGAGCTATGCGACCGTTCGCCAGTGGGCACTGCCGGCCGAACAACCGGACTTCATTGATGAATTCTTTGCTAAGAAAGCCAAGGCTGGCCTGGTGCGCGAGAGCGTCTCGCCTCACAGCGCACCAACGTTCTGTGTGCGCAAGCCAAATGGCAAGTGGAGGATTGTCCACGCGTACAACAAGTTGAACGCGCAGACGATCCCTGCGTCCACTCCGATCCCTCGGAAGGATGTGATCATCCACCGGATGTCCGGCGCAAAGAAGTTCAGTTCTCTCGACTTGGTCGACGGTTATTACCAAGTGCTCATGGAGCGTGGGGATATCCCCAAGACAGCCGTCAGTACGCCGAGCGGTATGCTCTGGGAGTGGCTAGTGATGCCACAGGGGCTGTCGAACGCCCCAGCGACGTTTAATCGCCTGGTGACACATTTGTTCCGTCCCCTGCGAGCGTTCGCGCGGACGTACTTTGACGACATCTACGTCCACACGAGGCCGGAGCCCGGTCGTGATCTGGATGCGCTCCATGAGGATCACCTCCGTCAAGTGCTCGAATGCCTCGAGGAGCATAAACTTTATGCCAACTAGGATAAGTGCATCTTCGGTGCCGAAGAGATCCCAGTGCTTGGGTGTTTCGTCGGAGTTGACGGTGTTCGGGCGGATCCCGAGAAGGTGAAGGCAATCGCCGAGTGGCCATCGCCACGGTCCGTGAAGGACCTACGCAAGTGGTTGGGTCTCGCCAACTACTTGCACAGGTTCACGAAGAACTACGCCGAAATGGCTCGGCCGCTGACGCAGCTGCTCAAGAACGACGTTGAGTGGTCGTGGTCGCACGACACGGAAGCTGCCTTCCAGAAGATCAAGGAGAGTCTTCTCCAAGCGCTGATCCTGGCGTTGCCGGACGACTCCGCTCCGTACAGCGTTGTCTGTGACGCCTCCGACTATGCGATCGGCTGTGCACTTTTGCAGAAAGACCAAGATGGTCACGAGAGAGTCGTCTCTTACCAGTCTCGGCAGCTCCAAGCGGCCGAGAAGAACTACCCAGTTCACGACAAGGAGTTGTTGGCGATGAAGTACGCCCTGGTGAAATTCCGCGTTCACCTTCTCGGCGCGTCGCCGTTCGTGGTCTATACGGACCATGCGTCTCTACGCACAGCGACACAGTCTCCACACTTGTCGCCGCGAATGGCTCGCTGGTTGTCATTCTTCTCAGAATACAACTTCTCAGTTGAGTACAAGCCGGGTCGGCTTAACGTGCTCGCTGACGCACTCTCTCGGCGTCCCGACTACGAGATGAATCATCTCACATCAGTGGTGTCTGATGTCTACGAACTGATTCGTGATGCCTATGAGGGCGATGCACAGTGTGCAGCGATCATTCGCGCGCTTCAGGACCCGCACGCTGCGAAGTCTCTTGCTCCCCGCGTTCGGGCTCGAGTACATCGTTACTCTTTCCGCGACAGCCTCCTGAGGTATCAGACGTCGCCTGGCGAAGAAGATCGCATCGTAGTACCCTCAGATGAGGATTTACGATATGTGATCGCTCACGGCGTTCACGATGCTCCCGGAGCTGGCCATCTCGGCCGTGAGAAGACATACTCACTTCTCAGCCCAAGGTTTTGGTGGCCCAAGATGTACAAGTGGGTATCGCGGTATGTCCGCACATGTGACGTGTGTCAGCGAGTGAAGCCAAGTGCACACTCCCAGGCGCCGCTCCAAAGCTTGCCTGACCCCAGCGATTGCTGGCGCTCTGTGAGCATGGACTTCTTCTTCGGCATGCCGAGAACGTCCAGAGGGCACAACGGTGTGCTGGTCTTTGTTGACCGTCTCAGCAAGATGGTCCACCTTGCCCCGGTGTCTGACACCTGCACAGGTCTCGACTGTGCACGACTGTTCGTTGACGTCGTATTCCGTCATCACGGGTTACCCGATTCGATCGTCTCCGATCGGGATCCCAGGTTCACGAGTGATTTTTGGGAAGGACTCTTCCAAATCCTGGGGTCCAGGCTCGACATGTCGACCGCGGATCATCCGGAGACCGACGGTCAGACCGAGCGCGCCAATCGCGTTGTCGAGGATATCCTCCGCTCATATTGCGCGAGCGATCCGCTCTCGTGGTGCGATCACCTCCCCATGGTGGAGTTCGCCATGAACAATTCTGTTCATGCCTCGACAGGCTTGTCTCCATTCTATGTGAATGGTCTCCGCCATCCGGCTCTCCCTCTTTGCCTCATGGGTGAGTTCGAGGCTGGCTCAAGTGGAGCTCGGCAACTCCTTGCTGCCCAACTCAATGGGATACCCAAGATCGCGGAACGCCGCAAGTTGGATGACTTCCTGACGACACGTGTTAACGTTGTCTCACGCGTACGAGACGCCATGGCTGCTGCCCAAGATCTGCAAAAAGAACAGGCAGACAAGCGAGGTCGCAAGAACACAATGGTGTTTAAAGAAGGGGACTTTGTATTAGTCAATACGAAGAATTTCTCTCAGAACGCGGTCTCGCGTCTCGACAGCACGAAGCTGTTGCCGAGGTCCATCGGTCCCTTCAAAGTGGTGAAGAGGAGTGGCAACTCCTATCGTCTGGATCTGCCAAGCTGGATCCAGACGCATCCGACGTTTTACGTGGGCTTACTTAAGCCGTACCTTCGTCCCGTGGAGACGGAGGAGGAGTCGGGTGAGGTCCCGAGCGGCGACTTCCCTGATGGCTTGTCGCCGACCACGAGCGTACCGACGCAGGCGATCGAGATCGCGAACGGGGACGCCGCCCCTGCTGGAAGCCAAGCTGTTGGCGGAGGTCGAAACACTCCCGCTCGAGATGCTCGATGCGACGATGAAGCGTCCACAGGGCCTCTTCCTGTCTTGCGACGATCGGCGCGAGTCGCTGGAGCTCGTCGAAGTTCGACCGGATCCACCGATCCGCCTCCCTCGACCTATCGTCGAGATCGACGAAGTCGCGTCGGAGCTGATACTGGGCGTCAGCAGCGGGGTATAAACCCGCAGGGGCTGCGTAGCCATACCAAGCGGAAGGCGCGGCGGCCGATCCGCGAGCCGCTTCCGGTGATCGACCGTACTGGGACTCCCCACTTCCACGTTGAATCGCTTGGTCGCGTGCGTGCGCGTCGCGGGAATCGCGAGATCTTGGTGAAGTGGCTGGGATATCCCAAGTCCCAGAGTTCGTGGGTTGAGGAGCAGGTGCTTCGCGAGGACTGCCTCGACTTGCTCCGCGAGCACGAGCGGAACCACCCCGAGGGGTTCCAATAGTGGCATCTGCCGTGCGGTGAGAAGAGTCTCGAGAAGGTTGACCTTGAGCAGTCCCCACAGGGTGGGTCAGAAGCGCAGCTTCAATGTCAGCAGTGACTCTGTTGTCGACGTACAACTTGGCGAAACGAATTCGCATATCACGGAGCTTCTTCACTTCCCCGACGTACGTCGGGCTGCGCATCCGCGCCACGTCGACACGCTTGGTGAGCTCGACCCACCTCCAGAACTGAGTGTTGAACTCATCCGGCGAGCGGCCGGGCTCGACGATAATCGGCACGCCGAAGATCGGCCCACGCTGGTGGTAGCGCCACTGGTTGAATGTCGCTCGCGACATGTGTCGCTCGGCGAGGGCTTCGCCAATCGTACAGGGAGCACCCAGGCCGAAGTCGCAGGTGCTCACCCTGTCGGCGACGCGGACGGGTGAGTCCTGGCGAGTCGCAGGCGCTGGGCGCCGTCGATCTGGGCTGTCGAACGCGCCATCGCGGATGTCACGGTGCGTGACCTTTGGCTGAGCCATCAGCAGGCGCTGCTCTCGCAGGCGCGCCTCGCGCGCGAGCGCCCACTCATCTTGAGCTTGTGGCGTCGGGTCGCGCGGTTTCTCTTCGTCGTGGGTCGGTGGGGCGGTCTTCCGCTCGCGATACTCGCTGGGCGTCATCGTCTTCGCGTCGGCACGCCCGCGAACTTCGCCTTCCTCGACGTCTTCGAGCGCGCGGTCGCGCGGGCGTGGCGGTGACTCCGCCGGAGGTGGTGAGTTCATCGGTTGGTCTTCGTCGTCGTTGGGGCCGGGGTCGGCAGCGGCCGCTGCGGCTCTTGGGGTGGACATGCGTCCCTTGTCGCAGCTTGTGTTGTGCTGCTCGCGGCGCTCCGCGCTACCGTGCCGACTGCGGACGGCCTTCGGAAATCTCCGTGCGCGGGCGGCGCGCTCTCGTCTTGGTGCTTCTCTCAGTTTTTCCTTCTTCTCCCTCTCTCGCTCTCTCTCTTTGTACCGTGACCTGCTCCATTAAAACCCCGGTCTTCTATTTTGGGTGGGGGTGGTGTAGCGGGGTACACAAGTTATACTTGCAGTTACATAGGTAGTGTGGTTACATAATTAGGGTGGTCCACTTAGGGGAAAAGTTACCCTAAGTAGTGACTCAGGTTTATCAGATTTCAGTAGGTAATATCCCCGGTTTATTTACCAGGGATATAGGGCTCTAGGGTTAATCCTCAGAGAGGATTAATATATGGCAGTTCGCCTTTTGCCAAGTCTTTGGCGCTCGTCGACAGGGGTCGACTCGGAGCGGCTGCTCTCGCTTCCCCCAAGCGAAGTGCTGTGTAGTGGTCACGGGGACCGCTACATGCCCTGTGTAGACGACGCACTGGAGATCTAGCCCTGTCGCAGTGGGACCAGGGCGCGACGTCGCGACCTTCGTGCCGTCGATGAACCCATAGATGACGTCGAGCGGGGCACCCTTCCCAGTGACAGCGTCGCAATAGGCGACGACGCGCTGCTTGACGATGTTGAGCGGAAGATATCGAAGGTCGCGCCATCTTGCGTAGAGCAAACCGATTACATGGAGGAAAATTCGGGACTAGGACGGGGCTGAGCGACCAAACTTTGACATACTGCCATGATAACGTCGAGGAAAGGTCAAACGGATCAGAACCATGCACAGGGCTTCAATCCCACACACACCCTGTTGCGCTGAGGGGTGATGACGAGTTCTGGGAGAAGGACCGTGACGAAGAGATCACGGATGTCCTTTTTGTCGAAACGAAAGTCCAGAAGGCAGTTCGCGTCCGCAGTTTCGCCCAGCTTGAACCGTACGTCTGGGACGAGCGGCCCTAGACGTATCATTTCAAATGCTGATTCGTCTGGAATGAGTGAAGTGACAAGATTGATCGGTAAAGAACCCGTCTCATTTCCCGCACCAAAGTGTGTAGCCGAGTACAACAAGCACATGCAAGGTGTTGATCGACTAGACCAACTTCGAGCCAAGTACTCTCTAGCTGACGGACACTCCATGAAGAAGTGGCACAAGAAGCTTGCTCTTGCGTTTATCCACATTGCTCGTGTGAATGCGTATGTGACCAAGCGACTTCGAATCGGTTCGTAAGAAAAGACCACCCCGTAGCGAACATCGCCAATTCATGGTTGAGTTGGCAACTGAGCTCATCACAGGGAAGTGGAAGGATACAGTTGTAGAAGAAGGTATGCTTTTTGCGGATAACCAACTATGTACAACTTCTACAACAAGTTCACCTAAAGTATCATCGCCCTATGCAGACTGCAGTTTCGTGTTGTCTTCGATGCAATTCCCAAAAGCAACACGATGAAAGCGTGGGTGCAAGGTTTGCGCCTTTGAGGGACGACAGTGGACCATGAAGTCGATCTACTGCACGAAGCACAACGTCTGTTTGTGTACAAATGTGTATCCGATGACAAAAAAGCTCGAAGCTGTCTTGTGCCCCCATGTTGATTGGACATGTTGGCGCAAATTCCACGAGTTCCACTTACCCCGAGGTGTCTTCAACAACCGCGGTAGGATCAAAAGATCCTCCGAACTCTTTCAAGCCTGTCGACGGCTCAAGCTCGACGGTGAAGAGCATGATACAGCAGTCCGTCCTACAAGTATCGGCGGAAACAGCCCTGATGTCGACGTTTATTCTCCGCTACATAGTTGCCAATCCCCACCTCAACTTTCTGATTCCCCACCTGAAAGTCCACCGACGCTTGTTTTCAGCCCATTCGATGGAGCGCGAGCGGAGCGAGAGAAAACAATGATGCTGAACCCGAAGTTGCGATTAACTTTTCCCCAACGACCAACCTCGTACCGTTCCTCAAAGACATTTCTGAAGGACGACATTGCGACTGCTCTCGTGGGTTTTCGGTATCCACGGGTTCATGGTGGTAGAAGCATGACATTCTTGGATGGTACTACTACCACACACAGGAACGAGCAATATGACATCGCGACGAGTACAGAACAGAGATGACACTTGAGTTCGACTACAACGGTAAATGGTTCTGAGTTAAACTCTGCTATACTATCATTGTCGTGCGCTTCTATCGCTTTGCGCAGCATTCATAGCCTAGTGCTCCTGCCTACCTTCGTATCGCCTGAAGCTCTTGCCTCCTTCGTCAGAGACCCTGTGTCTCCACAGATGTCCTGCCTATCCACTTCGCTCTGTCTATGACCTTCGATGGCTGCGCTTCAGTACACAAAAAGGCTGCTGTGAGGTCACACAACAGTCACAAATGTAGTATACTTGTAGCTTACAAAGTTTCCCGACCGATAAGAGAATATTTCCCGAAAGAAACGTTTCCATTGGACCAAAACCGCCATGTTATGGTCAGTAAAGCGAGAGATTGTGGCCTTTTTTTTGGAGATCTGATCTGACCAAAACAATTAAAATGACGATAGAATGGTCATTATACGGAAATCGGCAACGAAAGGGTTAAGAGTCTGCTAAACATAATATGTTTAGAATTTTTTTTTACCTATCCCTCTCTTGTGGTGATTCAGATCCATCCTGGTATAGTGAACTCTATATTATCTGGATCTGAATCACCACAAGAGAGGAATAGGTGACAAAATTTCTAACAGTTGATACCATTCACATTCCCCCGAATATCGTTTTCCACGGTGTACCATGAGTATAAAAAATGAACGAGCGGGACCATTTTGGTAAAAAAAATGGACGCGGTGGGAATCGAACTCACGTCCATCCGCAAACTAATGCGGTGTTCTTCCGCTTGAGCTACGCGCCCTCAAGCCCACTTGATATGGTTTTCATGACCACACATTCGCTTTACCACTTCGCTCTACACAACAGCTCCGCCATCAACAGCAGCACGAGTCTGAGCCCCACCAACAGCCACAGAGAGAACCTCCAGCAATAGCAGCACGAGCACGAGCGATAGCCTTCACAGTTGGAAGAACGGTGCTGTTGGGGAGGCTACTAGTCAAGATGTCGCTGGCGTTATTCCAACTGTGAAGGCAATCGCTCGTGCTCGTGCTGCTATTGCTGGAGGTTCTCTCTGTGGCTGTTGGTGGGGCTTCAGCTCGTGGTGCTGTTGATGGCGGTTCTCTCTGTCGCTGTTGGTGGAGCTCCGACTCGTGCTGCTGTTGGTGACGGTCCAGCTGGCGTTGTTGATTTGCCTCATTGATGTGGCGTCGCGCTGAGACCCTTACCATTGCTGTTGAACGTGTAGCCCCTGTTGCTATTGTCGTTCTCCCTAGTGCCAATCCCAATGAGCCACGAGTGTCAAGCAAAATGAAGCGAAAACCGTGTATTATGTGTGGAATTATCTAGAGCGGAGACGCTCGCTGTAGCGGTCCACGTGACCACTACACAGCACTTCGCTTGGAGGAAGCGAGAGCAGCCGCTCCGAGTCGACCCCTGTCGACGAGCGCCAAAGACTTGGCAAAAGGCGAACTGCCATATATTAATCCTCTCTGAGGATTAACCCTAGAGCCCTATATCCCTGGTAAATAAACCGGGGATATTACCTACTGAAATCTGATAAACCTGAGTCACTACTTAGGGTAACTTTTCCCCTAAGTGCACCACCCTAATTATGTAACCACACTACCTATGTAACTGCAAGTATAACTTGTGTACCCCGCTACACCACCCCCACCCAAAATAGAAGACCGGGGTTTTAATGGAGCAGGTCACGGTACAAAGAGAGAGAGCGAGAGAGGGAGAAGAAGGAAAAACTGAGAGAAGCACCAAGACGAGAGCGCGCCGCCCGCGCACGGAGATTTCCGAAGGCCGTCCGCAGTCGGCACGGTAGCGCGGAGCGCCGCGAGCAGCACAACACAAGCTGCGACAAGGGACGCATGTCCACCCCAAGAGCCGCAGCGGCCGCTGCCGACCCCGGCCCCAACGACGACGAAGACCAACCGATGAACTCACCACCTCCGGCGGAGTCACCGCCACGCCCGCGCGACCGCGCGCTCGAAGACGTCGAGGAAGGCGAAGTTCGCGGGCGTGCCGACGCGAAGACGATGACGCCCAGCGAGTATCGCGAGCGGAAGACCGCCCCACCGACCCACGACGAAGAGAAACCGCGCGACCCGACGCCACAAGCTCAAGATGAGTGGGCGCTCGCGCGCGAGGCGCGCCTGCGAGAGCAGCGCCTGCTGATGGCTCAGCCAAAGGTCACGCACCGTGACATCCGCGATGGCGCGTTCGACAGCCCAGATCGACGGCGCCCAGCGCCTGCGACTCGCCAGGACTCACCCGTCCGCGTCGCCGACAGGGTGAGCACCTACGACTTCGGCCTGGGTGCTCCCTGTACGATTGGCGAAGCCCTCGCCGAGCGACACATGTCGCGAGCGACATTCAACCAGTGGCGCTACCACCAGCGTGGGCCGATCTTCGGCGTGCCGATTATCGTCGAGCCCGGCCGCTCGCCGGATGAGTTCAACACTCAGTTCTGGAGGTGGGTCGAGCTCACCAAGCGTGTCGACGTGGCGCGGATGCGCAGCCCGACGTACGTCGGGGAAGTGAAGAAGCTCCGTGATATGCGAATTCGTTTCGCCAAGTTGTACGTCGACAACAGAGTCACTGCTGACATTAAAGCTGCGCTTCTGACCCACCCTGTGGGGACTGCTCAAGGTCAACCTTCTCGAGACTCTTCTCACCGCACGGCAGATGCCACTATTGGAACCCCTCGGGGTGGTTCCGCTCGTGCTCGCGGAGCAAGTCGAGGCAGTCCTCGCGAAGCACCTGCTCCTCAACCCACGAACTCTGGGACTTGGGATATCCCAGCCACTTCACCAAGATCTCGCGATTCCCGCGACGCGCACGCACGCGACCAAGCGATTCAACGTGGAAGTGGGGAGTCCCAGTACGGTCGATCACCGGAAGCGGCTCGCGGATCGGCCGCCGCGCCTTCCGCTTGGTATGGCTACGCAGCCCCTGCGGGTTTATACCCCGCTGCTGACGCCCAGTATCAGCTCCGACGCGACTTCGTCGATCTCGACGATAGGTCGAGGGAGGCGGATCGGTGGATCCGGTCGAACTTCGACGAGCTCCAGCGACTCGCGCCGATCGTCGCAAGACAGGAAGAGGCCCTGTGGACGCTTCATCGTCGCATCGAGCATCTCGAGCGGGAGTGTTTCGACCTCCGCCAACAGCTTGGCTTCCAGCAGGGGCGGCGTCCCCGTTCGCGATCTCGATCGCCTGCGTCGGTACGCTCGTGGTCGGCGACAAGCCATCAGGGAAGTCGCCGCTCGGGACCTCACCCGACTCCTCCTCCGTCTCCACGGGACGAAGGTACGGCTTAAGTAAGCCCACGTAAAACGTCGGATGCGTCTGGATCCAGCTTGGCAGATCCAGACGATAGGAGTTGCCACTCCTCTTCACCACTTTGAAGGGACCGATGGACCTCGGCAACAGCTTCGTGCTGTCGAGACGCGAGACCGCGTTCTGAGAGAAATTCTTCGTATTGACTAATACAAAGTCCCCTTCTTTAAACACCATTGTGTTCTTGCGACCTCGCTTGTCTGCCTGTTCTTTTTGCAGATCTTGGGCAGCAGCCATGGCGTCTCGTACGCGTGAGACAACGTTAACACGTGTCGTCAGGAAGTCATCCAACTTGCGGCGTTCCGCGATCTTGGGTATCCCATTGAGTTGGGCAGCAAGGAGTTGCCGAGCTCCACTTGAGCCAGCCTCGAACTCACCCATGAGGCAAAGAGGGAGAGCCGGATGGCGGAGACCATTCACATAGAATGGAGACAAGCCTGTCGAGGCATGAACAGAATTGTTCATGGCGAACTCCACCATGGGGAGGTGATCGCACCACGAGAGCGGATCGCTCGCGCAATATGAGCGGAGGATATCCTCGACAACGCGATTGGCGCGCTCGGTCTGACCGTCGGTCTCCGGATGATCCGCGGTCGACATGTCGAGCCTGGACCCCAGGATTTGGAAGAGTCCTTCCCAAAAATCACTCGTGAACCTGGGATCCCGATCGGAGACGATCGAATCGGGTAACCCGTGATGACGGAATACGACGTCAACGAACAGTCGTGCACAGTCGAGACCTGTGCAGGTGTCAGACACCGGGGCAAGGTGGACCATCTTGCTGAGACGGTCAACAAAGACCAGCACACCGTTGTGCCCTCTGGACGTTCTCGGCATGCCGAAGAAGAAGTCCATGCTCACAGAGCGCCAGCAATCGCTGGGGTCAGGCAAGCTTTGGAGCGGCGCCTGGGAGTGTGCACTTGGCTTCACTCGCTGACACACGTCACATGTGCGGACATACCGCGATACCCACTTGTACATCTTGGGCCACCAAAACCTTGGGCTGAGAAGTGAGTATGTCTTCTCACGGCCGAGATGGCCAGCTCCGGGAGCATCGTGAACGCCGTGAGCGATCACATATCGTAAATCCTCATCTGAGGGTACTACGATGCGATCTTCTTCGCCAGGCGACGTCTGATACCTCAGGAGGCTGTCGCGGAAAGAGTAACGATGTACTCGAGCCCGAACGCGGGGAGCAAGAGACTTCGCAGCGTGCGGGTCCTGAAGCGCGCGAATGATCGCTGCACACTGTGCATCGCCCTCATAGGCATCACGAATCAGTTCGTAGACATCAGACACCACTGATGTGAGATGATTCATCTCGTAGTCGGGACGCCGAGAGAGTGCGTCAGCGAGCACGTTAAGCCGACCCGGCTTGTACTCAACTGAGAAGTTGTATTCTGAGAAGAATGACAACCAGCGAGCCATTCGCGGCGACAAGTGTGGAGACTGTGTCGCTGTGCGTAGAGACGCATGGTCCGTATAGACCACGAACGGCGACGCGCCGAGAAGGTGAACGCGGAATTTCACCAGGGCGTACTTCATCGCCAACAACTCCTTGTCGTGAACTGGGTAGTTCTTCTCGGCCGCTTGGAGCTGCCGAGACTGGTAAGAGACGACTCTCTCGTGACCATCTTGGTCTTTCTGCAAAAGTGCACAGCCGATCGCATAGTCGGAGGCGTCACAGACAACGCTGTACGGAGCGGAGTCGTCCGGCAACGCCAGGATCAGCGCTTGGAGAAGACTCTCCTTGATCTTCTGGAAGGCAGCTTCCGTGTCGTGCGACCACGACCACTCAACGTCGTTCTTGAGCAGCTGCGTCAGCGGCCGAGCCATTTCGGCGTAGTTCTTCGTGAACCTGTGCAAGTAGTTGGCGAGACCCAACCACTTGCGTAGGTCCTTCACGGACCGTGGCGATGGCCACTCGGCGATTGCCTTCACCTTCTCGGGATCCGCCCGAACACCGTCAACTCCGACGAAACACCCAAGCACTGGGATCTCTTCGGCACCGAAGATGCACTTATCCTAGTTGGCATAAAGTTTATGCTCCTCGAGGCATTCGAGCACTTGACGGAGGTGATCCTCATGGAGCGCATCCAGATCACGACCGGGCTCCGGCCTCGTGTGGACGTAGATGTCGTCAAAGTACGTCCGCGCGAACGCTCGCAGGGGACGGAACAAATGTGTCACCAGGCGATTAAACGTCGCTGGGGCGTTCGACAGCCCCTGTGGCATCACTAGCCACTCCCAGAGCATACCGCTCGGCGTACTGACGGCTGTCTTGGGGATATCCCCACGCTCCATGAGCACTTGGTAATAACCGTCGACCAAGTCGAGAGAACTGAACTTCTTTGCGCCGGACATCCGGTGGATGATCACATCCTTCCGAGGGATCGGAGTGGACGCAGGAATCGTCTGCGCGTTCAACTTGTTGTACGCGTGGACAATCCTCCACTTGCCATTTGGCTTGCGCACACAGAACGTTGGTGCGCTGTGAGGCGAGACGCTCTCGCGCACCAGGCCAGCCTTGGCTTTCTTAGCAAAGAATTCATCAATGAAGTCCGATTGTTCGGCCGGCAGTGCCCACTGGCGAACGGTCGCATAGCTCGAGCCAGGCTTGAGCTTGATCTCGTGGCGAACGCCACGATCAGGGGGAAGCCCCGCCGGCGGGTTCTTGCTGAGGCAAGTCTCCGCAAACCGCTTGACCAGCGGATAGAACCGATCCTTCGGATTCTTGAGGATGGCCGAACCACGGCGAGCGTCAAACTTCTGACGAAACTCAACGAGGACATCCTCGTCAATCACCGTCGAGGTGTTGAGTTGAGCGAGGTCTCGCTCAGATCGGAGGATCACGACCTCAGCGATCTCACCAGCCTTGAGCTCGCGGACGAAATCGTCCATAGGAAGTTCCTCCAAGCTAGTAAGCTCGGAGAACTCTGGCAATGGTGCCATATCGACCGTAGACGGATCGATCGACGACCCCGTCATCACATCGACGATGTGTACATCATACGACGCGCTCGAGAGCGGGAGCTGCTCAGCCATGGACTCGGACGTTTCCGAAGGGCGTGAAGACGGCTCAACCGCACGCGGGCACGCCACAGGGGGACCCACCCCCGAAGCATCTTCCATGCTGGTACTCGGAGGGGGCGGAGACGACTCGACGCCCTCTTCTACGCCGTACTCCACGGCAGACGGCACGACCGTCTCCGGAACACCCGAGGTGTCCATGGCGTTCACTACGCCAATGAAGTAGGCACTTTCATCATCCTTGATGGGGCTCGTCAGCCGGCGGACGAAGGAGGGTTCATGACGCTCCTGAACTCCGTTCCTGCCGGGAGACGTGCTCCCAATCGACTTGGTCCTCCAGTCGATCCACGGCTCGTGGCGCTCCAGCCACGGCATTCCGAGAATGAGGTCAAACCTCTCATCCATGTCGAGCACTGTAAAGCGCTCGACTGAGTCGAAATCGACAAACGCAATGCGTAGATCGACCTCGATCTTCCTCGTCTCTGCGACGATTCCCGTCGCAAGACGCACAGAGACTCTTCCGAGATCTCGCTCACAAGCTTGAGCAAACAGAGAAGGATTTTCAGCAATACTTTGCTTGCGACCGTAATTGCGCGTCGCACCAGAGTCTATTAAGACCTTAAAGGAACGTGAGAATCCTTTCACTTGAGCAGTGACGACGATGAGTTCGCCACTGACACGTTGCTTGTCAGCTGCCGAGAAGAGACCTTCTCTAGGGGGCGGCCCGCCTCGCGATGATGTCGTGTTCGACCTCGCGGAGCGAGGGGTGATCGCCCCAGCAGACTGCCCCGCGTCTACTGGGAATTGTCGTTTCCCTGAGACGCGGAGGCGGGTCCGCCTCGGCCTACCGAGCGACGTGGTCTTCCACGACGGGCGCGTGCACTGCCCCTATTGCGCGGGCAATCGCGCTGGAAGTGGCCAAACTTTCCACAAGTGAAACACTTGATGTGAAGTGCCTTCACGTCGATCGCACTCAAGTCGAACGTGCTCAGATCGACTCCGCTGAGGTCAATTACACTCAGATCCATCGGCTCCGAAGCCGGAGGTTGGACCGGAGGAACCGGAGACGGCGCTGCCGGATTCGCGGGTAGACCCCGTGCGAGGCGCTGGACGTAGTCTTCTCGCAGCGCGACGACGAACGCGTCTTCCAAGAACGCCGGTTCTTCGCGGAAAACCGCGGCCTTTTCGGGGCCGGGATTCATCCCTTCCATGAAGGTCGTGAGCATCACGTCCTCGGCGAGAGTATTCGCGGCCATGTTGGCACGGAGTTGTCGCAACTCCTGTACAAAGGAGCGCAGGTCGCGATTGCCTTGGCGACAGGCAAGGAATGCCGCGCGCTGGCGGTGCGCCACGTTCGGCGGCTGAAACATCAGCTTCATGGCATCGGCGAGTGATGGCCAATCGCGGAAGAATCCGGGCTGTGAAGTCTCACAAGTCAAGGCCCAGACCTTGGCGCGATCCTTCATGTTGGATATCGCGAAGGTCACCTTCTGACGTTCGTCGCGGATACGACCTGCCGCCATTGCGAGCTCGACCTCGCGCTGCCAAAAGACGAGGTTCTCGCCTTCAGCCCCAGAGTACTGGGAGACCGTGACTCGAACGGGCTTCGGGCCTCCCGGGGGTGCCGGAGAGGGCACATAGCTGATGGTGGGAGCCACCGACGCAGCCTGAGTCGCTTGAGCTGCGGCGACGCGAGACGTAACAACGTCGAGCACGTGTTGCTCCAGAGCAATCTCATAGTCGCGGAATCGCGCGATGTGAGCGAGGACTTCGCCAGAGCCGCGTTGAAGCAGCTCGTTGATGCTTGCTCGGCCATTGATGGCCTCCATCTTCTGGAGATAGGCCCACTGGGCGTCATCTAGATACTGATGGTCTTGACGCGACAGCGTCGGATGGCTTGACGCCATCGCGAAGTCGGAAGCTTTGGACATGGCGATGTCGGTGTCGGATTGACGACGACAAGTGCTACCAAGTGTAGCGGTCCCCGTGACCACTACACAGCACTTCGCTTGGAGGAAGCGAGAGCAGCCGCTCCGAGTCGACCCCTGTCGACGAGCGCCAAAGACTTGGCAAAAGGCGAACTGCCATATATTAATCCTCTCTGAGGATTAACCCTAGAGCCCTATATCCCTGGTAAATAAACCGGGGATATTACCTACTGAAATCTGATAAACCTGAGTCACTACTTAGGGTAACTTTTCCCCTAAGTGGACCACCCTAATTATGTAACCACACTACCTATGTAACTGCAAGTATAACTTGTGTACCCCGCTACACTCGCTAATATCGTCTCTCTCTCTCTCTTGTGTGTATAACTGGTGATCCTCTTGTAGTCGTGTGAGAGTTGTACCCGTCGCGGTTTCCATTTCTTTTTCGACTTGAGCGATGCGTTTGCCAAGATCACTATGCAAAGTGATCGCAGCAATTCGCTCGTTAGTTCCCATCACGCGACTTTGCGCCGCGACGTTCGTGCTTCGAAAAGCAAAATATCCTTCGACAATGTTGACCATTCGCTCCAGGGCGTCGGCCTGGTCTGGAGCAGTTCGAGGGGCCTGCCGACTCCTCGGCTTCCTCAACGGAGGTGATGGACTGTCTGAAGTTGTTCCGGCCTTTGGTGCTGGGACTGGTGGAGACCCACCAGGTTGAGAACTGCGTGTTGGCAATCGATTCTTTTGTGAGGACGCTGAAGATGGGGTCAACCTTCGCGGCGATATGCGCGATAGCGTTGTCATCTTGGCACGTCTTCTCGACGAAGAAGGAGTTACATCTACTGCTGTAGAACGCCTCTTTCGGGGGGGGGGGGGGGGTCACCATCCCCCTTGGCTCAGGCGACATGTTTTGCGTGGTTGCGTAGCGCTCTGGGTGCAACCTACGTGCAATAGAGTCGTACTGGTCTCGTTCGAGGTCCTCTAGCGTCATTCAAATAAATGTGTCAGTAAAATCAATAACAGAGAGTTAATATGTTGTTTACCTGAAGATGAAACCACAGATAGAGGGCGTCTAATCTTGTTCGGGTAAATCGTGAAAAATCTTCATCATGCCGACCCGATTGACGATACTTTGCGCTGGCCTCGCGATAAGCCCGGTTCATATCTTTCCAGTATCCCCGAAGCTGATGAGAAGTGTAATTTTCGATTTTTTCAAGTCGATTCCCGCAAATGCGGAGTGGTTCTCGATGAGAACGGACCAGTCGGGGCGATCAACTTGGTAGGCTTGGGTAACATTCTCCCAAAATGTGTCAACATTAGATTTACCTGAATCGAGTTCTTCTCGACTCCGAGCGTTTCCTAGCAGTGGTTTCGTTAGTCTCAGCGTTAGATTTAGGCGCAGTGGAGAGCTCACCAATCGCCGAAAAATCCTCTGTAGAGTCGTCTGAGAAAAGAATATTTAGGAGGCGGAACACACAGCCGCTCGTCCTCACAGGCTTCTGTGGTGAACTTGTTGCCCCTCGGGGGTCTCGACCCATCATCGGTAGGTATGGGCGAGCCAATCTGTCGAAGTTCCTAAGCATTGTGATACGCTTCTCCTTGTTCATGCGCGAGGGGCACTTCAATTTGCGCTTCGTGGTGAGCTTGCGGATAGCATCCGCAGAGAGCAATTCGTAAGGCGTGGACTCCAAGTCCTCGACGATCATGCCGTCTAGTGCACCCTCGCGCAGGCGAACGTCTGCCGTTGCTGGGTCGACATCATCGGAGACACTCATCTGGGACATCGCGGTCTGTCTTATTGGGCTGGTGGAAAAATCTTGACAGCGAAGTTGGTTCCTCGAGAAGGTCACGAGTGGCGCGAGTGTTCAAACATCCAAATCCATTTTCAACCAATCCTATGTTCAAAAATTTACGCATCAATCATTCCAATCCAAACAAAAGACGCATGCGTTAGGGTTAGGCTACTGTGCGTCCCTGCGTCGCATACGTTCTGGAGAACGCTGGTCAGTAACGGCCCTAAGGCGGCATACTAGAAATCTACTGGGGCAACCCGCGTGAGTTCAAATCTCACAGCTGTCGTTTCCTTTTGCCGTGTGGACATCCCATCTGCGTGGTTGACGCAAGGACGACCGTCGACAAGTCTCCGTCGCTCGTTGCGGGCCAAAGTGTTCATTGGAAGATGCGTGGAGTGTGGCGAAGATGGCGAGCGCTGGGCTGCTGCGTTGTGTGTGATAGAAGGTGGAAGTCGGTGTTGTGGTGGTCTGAGTGGCGAGAGGTGTGTACGCGTGAGTAGATGGAGTGTGTGGGTAGGATGGTGTGTATCTGTGGTGCGTATGGTGCTTGTGTGTGTGTGGTCGTCGTAGTTGTTGGTATGTGGGCGTTGGTATGATTTTGTGGTGTGGAGGTGGTCAAGTGTCAGTGTCGTCTAGTGGTTAGGACGTGAGCTTAACACGCTCAAGATCGAGGGTTCGATCCCCTCCATTGATACTTTTGTGCGTTTTGCGTCCCACCACGCACCGCATACCACACATGACAACAACGCACACCCACACCACACGCCTTTCGCGCTATGCGCAACACTGTTGGGGTCCTTCGTGGACACACCTCCCTACTCGTACTCCCTACTCCTTACTCCCTACTCCTACTCCCACTCCCTACTCCATACGTTCACGTTCACGTCGCATGATGCTGAGTGCAAGTGTGCAAGTGTGCAAGTGTGCACGCGTGCACGTGCGCAAGAGCCTCGCTTCTTTCTGCTGGGTGCTACCCCAGGAACACAAGAACCAAGGGCCAAGAACCAAGAGCCAAGAACACCAGGCAAACAAATAGACGAATGAGCGAGCAAACAAACAAACAAACAAACAAACAAACACTTCGCTCCAACGCCGCCATGGACTTGGTTATCGCGGCTGCTCCACATCCATCGGAGCCGAGCACAACGCGGCCCCCGGTCGCCCTCCGTGCCTCCGTGTCTCGGTGTCTCGGTGTCTCGGTGTCTCGGTGTCTCGGTGTCTCGGTGTCTCGGTGTCTCGGTGTCTCGGTGTCTCGGTGTCTCGGTGTCTTCGCCCTCCATCCCTCCCTCCATTCCTCCGGCCAACGATGTTCCCCCATCTCACGCCAATGGAGCTTGGGGTGGTTAGGAGATGCGCGACCAGATCACCACCAGGAGGTGGTGGTAGTCAGCGCGGCCTTCTCGGCACGCTTCATACCCTCCCCGCGAGCCAACCAAGCCAAACTCCGATTAGTCTGGCAACCGATCCATGCGCAGAGAGAACTTGCCAAGTCATGTCGGGCCGGCTTCGTGCGATCGCATTGCCCAACTACCCAATGCCAGGAGTAGCCAGATCCAGCGCGGGTCCATCTCGACCTCAGCATCCATGTCAGAACAGATGCAAGGACACACAGATAGGCCGATACCAGCAAGAGAGAGAGAGAGAGAGAGAGAGAGAGAGAGAGAGAGAGAGAGAGAGAGAGAGAGAGAGAGAGAGAGAGAGAGAGAGAGAGAGGCGCGTAATGATCCACGCACTGTGTGCACGCGGCATGTATATGTACAAGTGTATATATGCGGATGGTGATGGGACCTTGTCGTCACTGATAGCAAGGAGGCAGGGCAGGCACGACACATAGATGGCGGGAGCGGTGTGTGGGCATGGGGTCTGCGTTATGTGGCGGGGTGTAGGGCGTGTGTGGTTGGTGGTATTCGAAGTGGTGTCCGATGTGGTGTCGGGTGGGTAGATGTTTGCAAGTCTAGCGAGACAGCTTGGCCGAGTGGTTAAGGCGGTAGACTAGAAATCTACTGGGGCAACCCGCGTGAGTTCAAATCTCACAGCTGTCGTTTCCTTTTGCCGTGTGGACATCCCATCTGCGTGGTTGACGCAAGGACGACCGTCGACAAGTCTCCGTCGCTCGTTGCGGGCCAAAGTGTTCATCGGAAGATGCGTGGAGTGTGGCGAAGATGGCGAGCGCTGGGCTGCTGCGTTGTGTGTGATAGAAGGTGGAAGTCGGTGTTGTGGTGGTCTGAGTGGCGAGAGGTGTGTACGCGTGAGTAGATGGAGTGTGTGGGTAGGATGGTGTGTATCTGTGGTGCGTATGGTGCTTGTGTGTGTGTGGTCGTCGTAGTTGTTGGTATGTGGGCGTTGGTATGATTTTGTGGTGTGGAGGTGGTCAAGTGTCAGTGTCGTCTAGTGGTTAGGACGTGAGCTTAACACGCTCAAGATCGAGGGTTCGATCCCCTCCATTGATACTTTTGTGCGTTTTGCGTCCCACCACGCACCGCATACCACACATGACAACAACGCACACCCACACCACATGCCTTTCGCGCTATGCGCAACACTGTTGGGGTCCTTCGTGGACACACCTCCCTACTCCTACTCCCTACTCCTTACTCCCTACTCCTACTCCCACTCCCTACTCCATACGTTCACGTTCACGTCGCATGATGCTGAGTGCAAGTGTGCAAGTGTGCCAGTGTGCAAGTGTGCACGCGTGCACGTGCGCAAGAGCCTCGCTTCTTTCTGCTGGGTGCTACCCCAGGAACACAAGAACCAAGGGCCAAGAACCAAGAGCCAAGAACACCAGGCAAACAAATAGACGAATGAGCGAGCAAACAAACAAACAAACAAACAAACAAACACTTCGCTCCAACGCCGCCATGGACTTGGTTATCGCGGCTGCTCCACATCCATCGGAGCCGAGCACAACGCGGCCCCCGGTCGCCCTCCGTGCCTCCGTGTCTCGGTGTCTCGGTGTCTCGGTGTCTCGGTGTCTCGGTGTCTCGGTGTCTCGGTGTCTCGGTGTCTCGGTGTCTCGGTGTCTTCGCCCTCCATCCCTCCCTCCATTCCTCCGGCCAACGATGTTCCCCCATCTCACGCCAATGGAGCTTGGGGTGGTTAGGAGATGCGCGACCAGATCACCACCAGGAGGTGGTGGTAGTCAGCGCGGCCTTCTCGGCACGCTTCATACCCTCCCCGCGAGCCAACCAAGCCAAACTCCGATTAGTCTGGCAACCGATCCATGCGCAGAGAGAACTTGCCAAGTCATGTCGGGCCGGCTTCGTGCGATCGCATTGCCCAACTACCCAATGCCAGGAGTAGCCAGATCCAGCGCGGGTCCATCTCGACCTCAGCATCCATGTCAGAACAGATGCAAGGACACACAGATAGGCCGATACCAGCAAGAGAGAGAGAGAGAGAGAGAGAGAGAGAGAGAGAGAGGCGCGTAATGATCCACGCACTGTGTGCACGCGGCATGTATATGTACAAGTGTATATATGCGGATGGTGATGGGACCTTGTCGTCACTGATAGCAAGGAGGCAGGGCAGGCACGACACATAGATGGCGGGAGCGGTGTGTGGGCATGGGGTCTGCGTTATGTGGCGGGGTGTAGGGCGTGTGTGGTTGGTGGTATTCGAAGTGGTGTCCGATGTGGTGTCGGGTGGGTAGATGTTTGCAAGTCTAGCGAGACAGCTTGGCCGAGTGGTTAAGGCGGTAGACTAGAAATCTACTGGGGCAACCCGCGTGAGTTCAAATCTCACAGCTGTCGTTTCCTTTTGCCGTGTGGACATCCCATCTGCGTGGTTGACGCAAGGACGACCGTCGACAAGTCTCCGTCGCTCGTTGCGGGCCAAAGTGTTCATTGGAAGATGCGTGGAGTGTGGCGAAGATGGCGAGCGCTGGGCTGCTGCGTTGTGTGTGATAGAAGGTGGAAGTCGGTGTTGTGGTGGTCTGAGTGGCGAGAGGTGTGTACGCGTGAGTAGATGGAGTGTGTGGGTAGGATGGTGTGTATCTGTGGTGCGTATGGTGCTTGTGTGTGTGTGGTCGTCGTAGTTGTTGGTATGTGGGCGTTGGTATGATTTTGTGGTGTGGAGGTGGTCAAGTGTCAGTGTCGTCTAGTGGTTAGGACGTGAGCTTAACACGCTCAAGATCGAGGGTTCGATCCCCTCCATTGATACTTTTGTGCGTTTTGCGTCCCACCACGCACCGCATACCACACATGACAACAACGCACACCCACACCACATGCCTTTCGCGCTATGCGCAACACTGTTGGGGTCCTTCGTGGACACACCTCCCTACTCCTACTCCCTACTCCTTACTCCCTACTCCTACTCCCACTCCCTACTCCATACGTTCACGTTCACGTCGCATGATGCTGAGTGCAAGTGTGCAAGTGTGCCAGTGTGCAAGTGTGCACGCGTGCACGTGCGCAAGAGCCTCGCTTCTTTCTGCTGGGTGCTACCCCAGGAACACAAGAACCAAGGGCCAAGAACCAAGAGCCAAGAACACCAGGCAAACAAATAGACGAATGAGCGAGCAAACAAACAAACACTTCGCTCCAACGCCGCCATGGACTTGGTTATCGCGGCTGCTCCACATCCATCGGAGCCGAGCACAACGCGGCCCCCGGTCGCCCTCCGTGCCTCCGTGTCTCGGTGTCTCGGTGTCTCGGTGTCTCGGTGTCTCGGTGTCTTCGCCCTCCATCCCTCCCTCCATTCCTCCGGCCAACGATGTTCCCCCATCTCACGCCAATGGAGCTTGGGGTGGTTAGGAGATGCGCGACCAGATCACCACCAGGAGGTGGTGGTAGTCAGCGCGGCCTTCTCGGCACGCTTCATACCCTCCCCGCGAGCCAACCAAGCCAAACTCCGATTAGTCTGGCAACCGATCCATGCGCAGAGAGAACTTGCCAAGTCATGTCGGGCCGGCTTCGTGCGATCGCATTGCCCAACTACCCAATGCCAGGAGTAGCCAGATCCAGCGCGGGTCCATCTCGACCTCAGCATCCATGTCAGAACAGATGCAAGGACACACAGATAGGCCGATACCAGCAAGAGAGAGAGAGAGAGAGAGAGAGAGAGAGAGAGAGAGAGAGAGAGAGAGAGAGAGAGAGAGAGGCGCGTAATGATCCACGCACTGTGTGCACGCGGCATGTATATGTACAAGTGTATATATGCGGATGGTGATGGGACCTTGTCGTCACTGATAGCAAGGAGGCAGGGCAGGCACGACACATAGATGGCGGGAGCGGTGTGTGGGCATGGGGTCTGCGTTATGTGGCGGGGTGTAGGGCGTGTGTGGTTGGTGGTATTCGAAGTGGTGTCCGATGTGGTGTCGGGTGGGTAGATGTTTGCAAGTCTAGCGAGACAGCTTGGCCGAGTGGTTAAGGCGGTAGACTAGAAATCTACTGGGGCAACCCGCGTGAGTTCAAATCTCACAGCTGTCGTTTCCTTTTGCCGTGTGGACATCCCATCTGCGTGGTTGACGCAAGGACGACCGTCGACAAGTCTCCGTCGCTCGTTGCGGGCCAAAGTGTTCATTGGAAGATGCGTGGAGTGTGGCGAAGATGGCGAGCGCTGGGCTGCTGCGTTGTGTGTGATAGAAGGTGGAAGTCGGTGTTGTGGTGGTCTGAGTGGCGAGAGGTGTGTACGCGTGAGTAGATGGAGTGTGTGGGTAGGATGGTGTGTATCTGTGGTGCGTATGGTGCTTGTGTGTGTGTGGTCGTCGTAGTTGTTGGTATGTGGGCGTTGGTATGATTTTGTGGTGTGGAGGTGGTCAAGTGTCAGTGTCGTCTAGTGGTTAGGACGTGAGCTTAACACGCTCAAGATCGAGGGTTCGATCCCCTCCATTGATACTTTTGTGCGTTTTGCGTCCCACCACGCACCGCATACCACACATGACAACAACGCACACCCACACCACATGCCTTTCGCGCTATGCGCAACACTGTTGGGGTCCTTCGTGGACACACCTCCCTACTCCTACTCCCTACTCCTTACTCCCTACTCCTACTCCCACTCCCTACTCCATACGTTCACGTTCACGTCGCATGATGCTGAGTGCAAGTGTGCAAGTGTGCCAGTGTGCAAGTGTGCACGCGTGCACGTGCGCAAGAGCCTCGCTTCTTTCTGCTGGGTGCTACCCCAGGAACACAAGAACCAAGGGCCAAGAACCAAGAGCCAAGAACACCAGGCAAACAAATAGACGAATGAGCGAGCAAACAAACAAACACTTCGCTCCAACGCCGCCATGGACTTGGTTATCGCGGCTGCTCCACATCCATCGGAGCCGAGCACAACGCGGCCCCCGGTCGCCCTCCGTGCCTCCGTGTCTCGGTGTCTCGGTGTCTCGGTGTCTCGGTGTCTCGGTGTCTTCGCCCTCCATCCCTCCCTCCATTCCTCCGGCCAACGATGTTCCCCCATCTCACGCCAATGGAGCTTGGGGTGGTTAGGAGATGCGCGACCAGATCACCACCAGGAGGTGGTGGTAGTCAGCGCGGCCTTCTCGGCACGCTTCATACCCTCCCCGCGAGCCAACCAAGCCAAACTCCGATTAGTCTGGCAACCGATCCATGCGCAGAGAGAACTTGCCAAGTCATGTCGGGCCGGCTTCGTGCGATCGCATTGCCCAACTACCCAATGCCAGGAGTAGCCAGATCCAGCGCGGGTCCATCTCGACCTCAGCATCCATGTCAGAACAGATGCAAGGACACACAGATAGGCCGATACCAGCAAGAGAGAGAGAGAGAGAGAGAGAGAGAGAGAGAGAGAGAGAGAGAGAGAGAGAGAGAGAGAGAGGCGCGTAATGATCCACGCACTGTGTGCACGCGGCATGTATATGTACAAGTGTATATATGCGGATGGTGATGGGACCTTGTCGTCACTGATAGCAAGGAGGCAGGGCAGGCACGACACATAGATGGCGGGAGCGGTGTGTGGGCATGGGGTCTGCGTTATGTGGCGGGGTGTAGGGCGTGTGTGGTTGGTGGTATTCGAAGTGGTGTCCGATGTGGTGTCGGGTGGGTAGATGTTTGCAAGTCTAGCGAGACAGCTTGGCCGAGTGGTTAAGGCGGTAGACTAGAAATCTACTGGGGCAACCCGCGTGAGTTCAAATCTCACAGCTGTCGTTTCCTTTTGCCGTGTGGACATCCCATCTGCGTGGTTGACGCAAGGACGACCGTCGACAAGTCTCCGTCGCTCGTTGCGGGCCAAAGTGTTCATTGGAAGATGCGTGGAGTGTGGCGAAGATGGCGAGCGCTGGGCTGCTGCGTTGTGTGTGATAGAAGGTGGAAGTCGGTGTTGTGGTGGTCTGAGTGGCGAGAGGTGTGTACGCGTGAGTAGATGGAGTGTGTGGGTAGGATGGTGTGTATCTGTGGTGCGTATGGTGCTTGTGTGTGTGTGGTCGTCGTAGTTGTTGGTATGTGGGCGTTGGTATGATTTTGTGGTGTGGAGGTGGTCAAGTGTCAGTGTCGTCTAGTGGTTAGGACGTGAGCTTAACACGCTCAAGATCGAGGGTTCGATCCCCTCCATTGATACTTTTGTGCGTTTTGCGTCCCACCACGCACCGCATACCACACATGACAACAACGCACACCCACACCACATGCCTTTCGCGCTATGCGCAACACTGTTGGGGTCCTTCGTGGACACACCTCCCTACTCCTACTCCCTACTCCTTACTCCCTACTCCTACTCCCACTCCCTACTCCATACGTTCACGTTCACGTCGCATGATGCTGAGTGCAAGTGTGCAAGTGTGCCAGTGTGCAAGTGTGCACGCGTGCACGTGCGCAAGAGCCTCGCTTCTTTCTGCTGGGTGCTACCCCAGGAACACAAGAACCAAGGGCCAAGAACCAAGAGCCAAGAACACCAGGCAAACAAATAGACGAATGAGCGAGCAAACAAACAAACAAACAAACAAACAAACACTTCGCTCCAACGCCGCCATGGACTTGGTTATCGCGGCTGCTCCACATCCATCGGAGCCGAGCACAACGCGGCCCCCGGTCGCCCTCCGTGCCTCCGTGTCTCGGTGTCTCGGTGTCTCGGTGTCTCGGTGTCTCGGTGTCTCGGTGTCTCGGTGTCTCGGTGTCTCGGTGTCTCGGTGTCTTCGCCCTCCATCCCTCCCTCCATTCCTCCGGCCAACGATGTTCCCCCATCTCACGCCAATGGAGCTTGGGGTGGTTAGGAGATGCGCGACCAGATCACCACCAGGAGGTGGTGGTAGTCAGCGCGGCCTTCTCGGCACGCTTCATACCCTCCCCGCGAGCCAACCAAGCCAAACTCCGATTAGTCTGGCAACCGATCCATGCGCAGAGAGAACTTGCCAAGTCATGTCGGGCCGGCTTCGTGCGATCGCATTGCCCAACTACCCAATGCCAGGAGTAGCCAGATCCAGCGCTCCAGCGCGGGTCCATCTCGACCTCAGCATCCATGTCAGAACAGATGCAAGGACACACAGATAGGCCGATACCAGCAAGAGAGAGAGAGAGAGAGAGAGAGAGAGAGAGAGAGAGAGAGAGAGAGAGAGAGAGAGAGAGAGAGAGAGAGAGAGAGAGAGAGAGAGAGAGAGGCGCGTAATGATCCACGCACTGTGTGCACGCGGCATGTATATGTACAAGTGTATATATGCGGATGGTGATGGGACCTTGTCGTCACTGATAGCAAGGAGGCAGGGCAGGCACGACACATAGATGGCGGGAGCGGTGTGTGGGCATGGGGTCTGCGTTATGTGGCGGGGTGTAGGGCGTGTGTGGTTGGTGGTATTCGAAGTGGTGTCCGATGTGGTGTCGGGTGGGTAGATGTTTGCAAGTCTAGCGAGACAGCTTGGCCGAGTGGTTAAGGCGGTAGACTAGAAATCTACTGGGGCAACCCGCGTGAGTTCAAATCTCACAGCTGTCGTTTCCTTTTGCCGTGTGGACATCCCATCTGCGTGGTTGACGCAAGGACGACCGTCGACAAGTCTCCGTCGCTCGTTGCGGGCCAAAGTGTTCATTGGAAGATGCGTGGAGTGTGGCGAAGATGGCGAGCGCTGGGCTGCTGCGTTGTGTGTGATAGAAGGTGGAAGTCGGTGTTGTGGTGGTCTGAGTGGCGAGAGGTGTGTACGCGTGAGTAGATGGAGTGTGTGGGTAGGATGGTGTGTATCTGTGGTGCGTATGGTGCTTGTGTGTGTGTGGTCGTCGTAGTTGTTGGTATGTGGGCGTTGGTATGATTTTGTGGTGTGAAACCCCACCATATGGGACATTACACCATATGGAACAACTTTGGTTGACTCAGATTTTACCAGAAACCTATCCACTTTTGCGAAAGGGAACAAATTGTTCCCTTCTGAGGGGGTTCCAACTACCCACTTTTGCAAACACATCTTAAGGACAAAAAATGTACCATTTACCACGAAAGGGTTGACTGTCAATTATGGCGACGACCTCTGGTTTGGGTGTAAGTGCACTAGTTGCATGCGTAGCAAATGAAGAGTTGAGGGTGATAAGGAAGAAGCTGCTTTCTTTATCGACGACTGGAGTGAAATGCTGAATGAACAACAAGCTTGTCCTACAAAAAGCTGGTTCTTGGCATCGCTGAGAGCAGCATGTTTACCATCAACAAATCGTACATGAACCGTTAACGGTGTCTCCCTGTAAAAAGTTCCATGAAGGCGAATAAAAACTTGATGAACGAGTTTTCATACTGCACGCCTAGACGCCCTCGTAAATGCACGTTGGAGAGTTCGAGAGCAGAAGCGAGACCCGGGTTCACACACGCATCAATCTCTCTGGGGAGAATTTCCACTCGCGCGAGAGCCACGGTTAACTCCCGCGTCCTCAAAGCTAAGAACTCGACCTCGGGGAGTCGAGACCAAACGAGCCGGGCACTCATCTCGACTATCACTTCCTCTTGACCACGTGAGGGCGATGCTTGAGGAGATGGCTCCTCCATGTTGGCGCGGTCTAGGGCTCGGTCCCGGTTGTTGTACTCGTAGCCTTCCGCATCTCGCATGGAGGCGAGGATGGCGCGGGCGGTGTCTTCTAGGTCGCCGCGTTCTGGTGGGTTCATGTGTGGAATGTGACCCGAGCTTTGAGCGCGGTATGAACTGGTACTTCTTTAATACATTCCGTTCAGACTAACGAATAATACGTCGAAAGCTAACCCTCATCCGCACCTACTCAACTATTAATCGATAAATTACAGATTCTTACCGTTTTTTACCAATAAACCTAACCCTTCACACATACTATTTAACTATTTATTGTCGAAACCAAGATGTTTGCCGCCCTCCGAAGCCAAGAAATACTGGGCAGACACAATGACTAAAACAGGGTGTGAGAAATACCCATTTTGGGTGAAAAGCGGGTTAACCGAGGTTAACTATCGTTTGGTGCGGTTGTGTGGGCTTGAGGTCAGGATATGTGCAGTCCGCGATGTTCTTTGCCGACCTGAGCTGGCGGGCGATCACGCTCCTCTATGCGTACGGTGCCGACGTGATAACCGTGTCGCGCGTACTCGGTGTCTCACCGCGCAGTCTCCGCCGTTGGTACGTCATGTTCAAGACCACAGGCTGTGTTCTCGGACAGCAACGGTGGAGACGGAACGTGTACCCGGCAGACGTGCTCGCGTTCATTGAGCGCTATGTCAAAGCATTACCCTGCTTCTACATCGACGAGCTGCAGGCGGAGCTACGGCGTGAGTTTGCTGGCCGTGGGATCGCTGTCTCCTCCTCTACAATCCTGCGGGCTCTCAAGTTCGATCTCCGCCTCTCGCGTAAGGTGCTGGAGAGGCGAGCGCGCGAGGCGCTGCCTGGGGAGATTGAAGCGTACCGTGCGAAGCTAGCTGCATTCTACACGTACCCCGAGCAGCTCGTGTTCGTCGACGAGACGAGCAAGAACGGAGCAGATGCCCTACGTCGGTACGCCTGGTCTCGCGTCGGTCAGCGCGCCATTGTTCGTGTCCCGTTCGCTCGGGGTAAATGCTGTTGGTGTGTTGGTGTGTGACGCGGTCGTGATGGGACTGATTTCGAGTGAACTGCTGTAGGCGAGCGCGTGTCCGTGCTAGCGGCGTGTGATTCCAGCGGATTCATCGCGTGGTCAACGACGCGCGGGACGTTTACTCGTAACAGTTTCCACGACGCGTTTGTGAGGACGGTCGTGCCCAAGCTGAACCCACAGCCCCTGCCTCGATCGATCGTCGTGATCGACAACGCCAAGATCCACATGTACGCCGCGCTGGCCGAGGCTGTCGAGCAGTGCGGTGCGATGCTCCTGTACCTGCCGCCGTACTGTCCGCAGCTGAATCCGATCGAAGTGATGTTCGGGCGGCTCAAGCAGTGGCTGACTCGCCACGCGAATCTAGCCTTTCCTCTGTATCCCGAGGCCGAGGGCCGAGCGTAGCGAGGTTTAAGGTGACACTAAAGCCAATATAATCCATTCGGATTAACGGGCAAAAGCCCTTATCGATCGTCGTTTTCGCTCTCGTGGTCGACGTCCTGAACGTCTTCCTCGGGCATCGTCGGCGGGACGAACGTGCTGAATATTCACTCGGCAAGAAGACTGTGCTTGGGAAGACCGAGCAGCTCACGCAGCTGGCTCACGCTGAACGTGAGAGAGAGAGATCGGTGGAGCCGTTGAGCGACACCGTTAACGTGCTGCGGTCACTGTCCGTCGGACGGGCGGCCACGGCAGCTCGCAGCTCGTCGATGTGCTGCATTTGACGGAAAGTAGCCGTCGTAGGAACCTCCACGTGCACCCCAAGCGGCTGGCGGGCGTGAGTTACCGCCCAGTGCGTTCGAGCAATCTCCCCGACACGCAAGTCCGGCCTATCGCCGATGCAGCGGTCGACTGCCTCCGTTGCCTCAACAATACGAGACGCTGTCGCGCGTCGGACGGTCGTGCCGTGACTCGGATCCCGACGTGCTGCGAACACGAAAACCTCGAACTCGAACCGTCTCACCACGCGACGACGTCGGTTGAACTGCGACAGCGCAGCCTCGACACACTCGCGGTAATTGTCCACCGAAACAATCAAGAGCTCGCTCTGGCGCACCCCCCTGGTGGGGCTTCACGTACAGCGACAGATCTTCTTGATCTGCACGCTGATTGTGCGCCACGAGGGCAGCGTCTACGCGCTCGTTAACGGCGGCGGCAAACGCGCCGAAGGTCGCGCCATCGTCCAAGTCGAACGGGTTGTTGGGGACTGGAACTGGCGACCTGCTCGTCCGCGCTTGCTCTCGGATACGGAGGATTACCTTGATGTGCATTGGGCTGCTGACAAAGTTTTGAATGCCTCGCAAGGAGGCGGCATTCCGCAGACAAGCAGGCCTTGTTGGCAATCTGTCGTTGAGTGAGAATGACTGGCCGGTAGAAAAAGACGCTCATATCGGGGTCTTTTCCCGTTATGAAGGGTCGGCATCCTGTTATCTAATCTAAATATGGGTTTGATTTGTTATTAGGGGCTATATCTAGTAGTTTATACATATCATTTGGCCATTCTGAACAAATTCCACAATATAATTCTACCCAACTATTGATCATATATTGCGGCTTTCATTCTCATATATTCTCGATATTTTACAAAATTTTGTTTGATAGTCACGCCTTCTGTGTGAATAGTTGAGTAGAGCGATAGTAGAATAGTAAATGGCTCGATTATGTACAACGCATAGTTGCAGCAAGGCCACTCGCTAGGAAGGAAGCCGTGTACAACACTCGCTCCACGCGCAAAAAAGGGACCCGAATCAGCAATTTCACGCCTATGAGGTATAAGACCAAGATGCGGCTGATCCTGAGTGGTACTGGGTGAAATGGCATAACTACAAAGTCGAATGATTCGACACCGCTCAGCACAGAGACAGGCTCGTCGAAGATCAATGCGACTTCCTGTGCGAGTATGTCGACCGATTTAAAGAATGGCAGACCGAGACGCCAGAAGAAAACCGGACTTTCTCTGCGTTCAATAAGGCCCATCCAGTGCGTTTGCTTATCAACGGTTGTCATTCTGTATTGTCTGACAGATTTTTCTCTCAGAATCAACGGGTTTTCACAGCCGACACAAGCGGACGATGCTGTGTTGCCAGCTTACAGTGCGCAGCTGCTTTGCCGGGTCTTGGCGATCACGTGACAGACGATGTCCTGGCTACGTTCTTTTGAGGCCCATCCTGATGTTGAATCCAAGGGTGTGACCTGGCAGAGCCTAACACAGCTCATGCAGCTTGCAAACGTTGAGAAGAAAAAGGCCCGTGGAGTGGGCTCCTGTTTCAAGAGCAAGCGCTCTCAGAAAATCTGATACCGAAGAGAATATCCGAGTTTGGTTCACTTGTCGTTGACCTCGGCGTTTATCTCTGCGGGGTTGTGATAGCAGTGGCGGGCCACATGTTCGTTCTCCACGCTACCGCTGAAGAGCTTTGGGTCCACGACTCCATTAGCCTCCGTTGACTACAGCTTGGTACTCAAGTGGAAGTTTATCAAGCAGGTCTTTCAAGGCCACTTCTAAACCAAACAGTAGAACAGAACAGGGGCTTATCAGGTAATCTCAAAGCAGCTGCAAAATATTTAGGTATAAAGCCGCGGTTTGTAACCCAGCTGTTTTTGAATCCAAATCTGATCGGCTTCCTTGTCAGCTTCTGTCGCAGATCAGGTTGAATAGCCAGTCAAATCCCTTATAGGCTTCACAATTGCTTTTATTAGTAGTAGAGATGTGGGCTGGGTCGTTACTGCTTGAACCCGGTCAGCAGCAAGTGGGAGCCACGACTATCTGGGAAGACAACCAGGGCGCGATCGCGTTGTCGAAGAACACTGGGTACAACAGCCGTACGAAGCACATCGATCTGCGCCACCACTACACCCGAGAGCGAGTCGAGGCGAAGGACATCGACGTACAATACGTTCAGTCCAGTGAACAACTCGCTGAAGGCAGTCCCGACAATCCAGTTCACTCGTCTTGCGGTGTTGTGTCTTGATCGGTGACACGACGTGATGTGAGGGGGAGTGTTGACGGTGTACAACACCGTGCTCATCTCCCGATGGTCCGCCCCGGTAATCAAATCGTAAGAAGTCCAAGATGTTGGGTGCATTCGGCCAAGTCTATTTGATGGTGAGATTGGTGCCTAAGGTGGACTCAAGGGCATGGTCACTGCATGGTGCATGAACATGTTAGACGTAGGAGGCAGCCGAACTATGACCTGGTGCATGTTTGTCTAACTGCTAGGAATTCATTCTTTAATCTTCCTCATAACCAACAAGCTTGGATCAAGAGAAGAGTCTCTCGCACTTGTTGCTGGGTGGGATCGTCTTCGTGAGGCTGTGACACTTGCTCGAGTCGTACTTCGCGCCTTCTTTGCTTTGCAGAGGGTGTCTGTCGCGAAGTCGACCTTCTCGGTGGTTTTGTGGTGGTGGTAATGAATGGGAAAAGGTCATTACCAGTACCAAAAATACTGGCATTTGTCAAAACCAGTACCATTGTCAGAACCAGTACCAGTACCAATGTCAGAACCAGTAAATATTGTGAATTCCAGCCAAATTTGCCGTTCTGGAACGGTTCTGGAAAGCATTTCGGATGATTTAGAGCTCGTGTATTGGTAGAAAATAGAACACCTGAAATTTTTTTCCACCAATGGGTGATAGATCGAAGGTTTGCGTTTTGTGAGCTCCCCAGCACGGCAAAGAAGCCCAAGCGCGCGAGTAGTTGTCGACGCAAATTGAATCACTCATGCGTGAGTTAAATGCATGTAACCCTGGGTCAACTATCGAGCTTGAACGCGATCAACACAGACACTTTTTGCGAGCATTCGTCTGCCTTCGTTCAACTGTAGATGCTCTGCCTTTCTGCCAACCGTATTTGGCTTTGATGGTGCCCACTTCAAGAACACAAAGTACACAGGACGGATTGTAACACTGGTCACACAAAACACCGCAGAGTAGTGAGTGCATCAGCAATATAAACACACACACACACACACACACAAAATACTAAGATCGTTCCAGACACCGGTCGGTTCAATGCAGATGTCTTTGGTACTGGTACTGGTTCTGACAATGGTACTGATTTTGACAAATGCCAATATTTTTGGTACTGGTTTTGACATTTACCCGGTAATGAATAGGGCGAGCGCAGACTCCCTGGTCTCGGACAATGGCCGATCTTGGTTGACCTTCACAACTGCATTCTCAAATGATAGTGAATGGATGATCCTGGCTGTTGGCTTCAAGTACTCGGACGTGATCGGGTACTTCGTGATCACCGCATCAGAGAGAAGGCGCACATAAGCCAGCGGACGATCCTCTGACTGAAGGTCGGCACAAACTATGTCGAGATCCTCCAGGTGAGCAACTAGCTAGGTAATCTGGCAGTGCACACTAGGTCGTGGGATAAAGTTCTCGACTGCCGCGACTTGTCGGATTGCATCACGGATCTATACGCTGCGACTCAACATTGCATATGTGGATAACCATCGAGTGAAGTTTGACTTGAGAGCCTTCAGGTGCGTGTGTCTGCGAAGTCCAGCGCTTTCGTTCGATTGACGAAGCTGGATGGACAGGGTTTGAACCTGACCCACGATGTCACTGTCAGTCCTCGAGGTAGCGGCACATGGCAAGGTTGAAACGACGGCTTGCGCAACTGACGAGTGGAACCTCCATATGCTTGGTTAGTAGGGAATCGCACCCGACGACGAAGTGTAGACACGATCGATCCTTACCGTAGGCTTCAGGAATGTTCTCGATCATCTCGATGTGAGTATCGGGGGGGGGGGGGGGGGTTGTCCATGCTCTGCTGTTGAAATAGCCAACAACAGCTGCTCGAGGCGATCGTCGCGACAGTAGACACAGGAGACACCAAGAAAGTGGAATGTTCCACACGGCCACCCACCCAGTATGATGCCAAACACGTCACCTATCTCGTGGGCAATACGATTGCCGACTTTGTTCACGGTATGAACAGTATAGCGCAGCAATGTTTTCCAGCAGATTGGGTCGAGATGTGAGATGGAACGAGTTCGGGGGGGGGGGGGGGGGGGGGTCGTCGACCTCGGACAGTGGATAACAATCACCCACTCCATTCACTTGAGCACCCACGAACGTTTGAGCTTGGTTGGCGTCTGCGAATGCAGCCGCGTAGTCAGGGTGCTTGGTGGAAAGATTACTCAGAGATTGTGTAGCCAGTCCCGGCACACTGCTTGCACTCGAAAGTGCCATCACTCAGATCTTCGAAGAAGAACTGCACGAGAGCGCGAAACTTGGTCATCGTTGGTGCGTGGAAATCACCGAATGCAGTGATTGAGTTGGGTAGACTGCGATAGCACTCAGGTTGCCATGGCCAAGGATCCATGAAAAGTGAGGACCACTAACCTACTGGGCTCCAAGCCACAGTTACTGCTGTAATACGAAATTTTTACGGAAGCCGTCCAAAACCAAAACACAGAATTGAATAAGTCTAATTTGAAAATGATTATATATGTATTAATTTTTCCAACCCCTGCATTGGTGTGGGCTCCAGTCACTGGATCCTTAAATTTCTTAGAGTTGTTAACCCCGTGCCCACGTAAGACAGGCGCTTGAGCTTTTTTGTTGTTGGAGAGCGCGTACTTCTTATTCGTAGACACGTATTAAGCGAACATGTCGCCCACAATGGGAGTGCTAGTCAGACAGTGTCAGATCATCAGCGGTATCATGGCAGTGATCGAGCGCTTACTGCGGCAAGATGTATTTTCAGCGGTCTTAGTGGAGAGAGTCTCCTTCGTGCGATCGTCGGAGGTGATAGCTGCGAACCACTGCTTCGTTGTTCTATCGAACCCACCAAACACCCCGAAATCCACACTCTTCATCCCTCTGTGATACTTCGGCCTTTTGGCAAACGAAGTCTCAGCAGTTTTATCTCCACAAAACAGCTACGTCTTACATCCTTACGACCGAAGAGAACTCACCTTATCTGCAGTGCGAGAACAAACATTTTATCACAAAGGTAATGTTTATCGCAGCTGTGGCGCGCCCGCGGTTCGACTACGTGCGCAAAAGCGGGTTCGATGGGAAGATAGGAATCTTCCCAATCATCCGTAAGCGCCTGGCCAAGGGCACGACGAAGAACCAAAAGGCTGGTGACCTCATTACGGAGGCTCGCGCTGTAGACGAGGATATTTACCGCGAGATCCTCCGGGACGTGCTCACGACATATGGCGGTTTGAGCTCAATGAAGTAGAATGCGAAGTGAGTGTATTACAGGTTAGCAATGCGGAGCACAAATCTGGGCTACAAAACCTATCGAACGGCACGGCCAGGGGTCGGGCCCCCTCGCTGCTCTCGAGCAGCTCCCTTGACCCCCCCTGTGCATGCAAACATCCGAGGATGCGCGGTGGGTGGAGGATCTGATTGTGCAAGGGGACGTCAGCCTGCCCCGGCAAACGCACGTTCCAAGTCGCTCGAGTCGCCTTGGCCCGCTCGCGGCTGTGGTGATGAGACCTTGAATGGGAACCGCTTGTGGATCAGGCGGCCACTGAGCACCGAGCTACTGCGTCGCTCGTCTTCTTTTAGCCACCAATTGGGCGGCTTCACATCGTCGGCGGCGCTCGCTCGCCGATCTGGATGCCACTCACCTGCGCCGCAGGCGGTTTTGATCTGATCGGGGCGCGGGCCTGACTGGACATCGGGTGGGCCGGCCTTGACCCGTCACCCTGCGTGCCTTGGTCTGGGCTTGCCGGAACACAGACTGCTGCATTCCATCACCGGGTGACGGTATGACGGTCACCCCGCGGCGGACTTTGACCAGAGCAACACGCCATCGATCCAGACATGAACAGACTCGAAGAGTTTCTCGTGAAACACATCGTGCATCTGAGCCTGGCACCATCCTTGGTCAGGAAGCGGTCAAGCCGCGCGCCCAGCTTGGCCAACTCAAGGGGATGGGCAGCAAGAGCGAATCGAGCCTGGTGACGAGACGGCATCTCGACGCTGACGCTGGCTGTCCGTCGGCTCACCACATGATATTTCGAACAGATGATGATATCCAACTCATTCGTCTCCTGCTACAAGGCACCCGTCTGTCTCTTCGCAGTGGCGATGGCACGCTAGAACCGTTCTCGTGCGATGTCGGCACCCCACAAGGTGAATTTATATCCCCGGTTTTGTTCACGATTTATATTAAAGCAGCTCTCCGCGACGTGGCCTGCAAACACCAAGTCCCGAACCTCTTGCAACACATGACAACCAACGCTGACGACGCTGATTTCGTTTGCACTGACCCGACAATTCCCACTCTCATTCGAGAGAAAGCCCCAGCCATCCTCTCGCGATGGTCACTCCAGATGAATCCAACGAAAATTAAGCTCACCACCGTTCGTCGCTGGCCCTTCGGCGACACCGTCCAAACGAACGCGCTCTCAAGTGGAAGGGAAGACCACCTTCAAGCTCGGCTCTGCACTAGGCGACTCAGAAGATTTTTCCAGGCGAACAGTTCTCGCGTCCACCGCGCTTCGCCGCATGTGGAGCATCTGGATCCGACCATTGAAGATTAGTGAAGAAACATGCGTCCGACTTTACAACTGCTACGTGAGGTCAACCTTGCTATATAACTCTGGCACCTGGGCGCTCACCGTGACCGAACTCAAGCGGCTCGACAGCTTCCACCGACAGTAACGCCGTATCGTAGCTCCGAGAGAGCCTTACCCAACTCTCCGAAATTTTACGAATATTTTGACATCGAGAAAAAATGGGGGGGGGGGGGGGGGGGGGGGGGGGTAAAAAAAAAACACTCATGAACCTGTCGACCTCTGTAAGCGAATTTATGAACACTATGACGCAAGGCATGAAGTGACAGTACGAGGGATCGATCGCAAAAAATGCTGGCGGGGTTTGCTGAGAACGCAGCAGAGCTGTTACTGTCGACTACTTGACCACAGGAAGATCCTGGGGCTTCACAGCGGAGCTCCTACGCCAGCGGATGGCAGCCAAGCAGTACATTGCGCCGTTGGATTTCGACCGTCTCTAGACCCTCAACTCCCAGCGCTATGTTGTCTCAATGAATCGCCCGAATGGTGAACCGCACAGCAAATCCACCTTCGATACTGTTCAGTCGGGCTTGGTTTACCTACACGCACTTAGTGGAGGACAGCTTCCCGCAAAGTCTAGGCGCGTGCTAAGGCAATTTTACAAAGGTTTAGGGCGGACGGCGACTCGAGAGAGTCAAGACACAAACGAGCGATTGACCAGTGGCAAATAACTTCCGCAATTCGCTCTGTACCGACGTATCTGTGCTCGGCTGCTCGAAATGGGATCACGAGAAGTTCGTACGCCAGTCTCTTCCTCCCACCCACCCAGGTTTTGGGTCTGCCGTGTTTGGAGATGGCACGATGCTTTCGGAACTCCAAGAGCTGGTCATGTGCCGCCTCGGAAAAGCTGCGGGTTGAATCCGCCCAACAGGCATACCGCTACACGTGTCCCTGGTCGTCTAGCTTGAAGAACTTCGCGAGGTAGTGACGAGCGCGATTGATTGCCTTAGCGACAAGTCGAATTATTGCCGCGGCAAGCGGCCGATGCGAGTGTTTGCCAATAGAGTGAGACGCGCGGAACTACCGCAAAAACTGTCCGTCACGCCGTTGACGCCGCTCTACGGCAGTTTAGCTTCGACCAGCGCCCACGTGAGCCTCATACGGCGCATCGGGCATCGTCTGCAAGCGCGACCGGTGGCTCGTCTCACGAAGATGAGCGACATCCGCACACAGAGCTCAGCAGTGTTGGCGAGCAATGGAAACGTGTGCCACCTGACTTTGGGACCCTTAACTCTACGCTATATATTCTGTGGCAGCTGTGCTGCATCGGCGACTGCTAGCGCAACCACCCACCGTGCCGATTCCTGGATGCGAAGGATATGCCGATGCAGACGCAGTAGAAGCAACTCGCTGATATGCGTCGGTTGATGGGCGTCCTCGAAGGACTCGTCCGTGGGAATGGTCTTTGACATGAGTCGCCTGTTCCACACGAGGTTGTTGGCTGGGTCGACACTATCAAGGACAGGCTGCCGATTCGTAGAAGCTCAGCGCTAGACAAAACTCGCAGGCTTGGGCAGCTTGCATGGCTGACACTTTCAACAGGTGTCCGCCGCTTGTGAGTTGCACGTGTTGAGGTCAGTCAGAGCGTTTCTAAATATTTGTGGTCACCAAGACCACTGTTTTCTCCAAGGTGTTTCATATGATCCCAAAACAACATGTAATGAATTGGATAATATGCTTGCACATTTCGAATTCATTGGTCCAAATGACCAACAGAACTACCTTTCGCTGATCCTCAGCTCCAACGAATTCAAGAGAAGTACCGTATAATTCGGAATGATATGAACACTCTGCCACGTTTCTCCCAGTCAAACAGTCCACGGCTGTTCAGATGTTTCCGACATGTCACTGTACTGAATAGAGCCAAACTATTGGTTCAAAAGCTCCCGTCTCCTCGAGACTTCCTGGTCTCCCACCAACACTCAAAACTTCAGATGCCGCGAACTCGAATCAATCTCAAGCACACGAACGACTTCCGCGCCAACATGGTCGAGGAGTGGTTCGACGCGCAACGCAGACAAATCGGCCTGCGTGAATTCTGCCGCATGCAAGAGGACGTGAGCCCATCGAAACTCATTTTGTGGGTGCAGAAGTACGACGAGTACAGGGCCACCGATCGCCCGACTGCACTCACACTCGGCGGAAGTGGCCGTCGCTCCGACTCGCAGCCGTGGGAAGGAGAGTTAGTTGTGTGGGTGAAGGACCTCCGTCGCGTGGGGAAGCCCGTGAGTCGTTTGCTGATCATCACGGCGGCCAAGCGCATGATGCCGTGGTTCTTCGAGAACAAGTCCGACAACGCGTGTCTCCTGTGGTGTGGGCGATTTATGATTCGGTCTAATCTCACGCTACGTCGCATCACGACCGCAGGGCGCCTCTCGCGCGCAAATTTGATGGCCGAGAAGATTCTGTTCTCAGCCACCGTGAAGAACTTCCTCAAGGACGCGTTTGGAAGCGCAGGCAGCCCCGTGAGAAAGCGCGTGCTCAACATGGATCCAACCGCGCTTTTTGGAGACGCCAAGGTCATCACGACAGTCGACGAGGTCGGCGCTGAGACGGTCCCGTGCATCACGGAGGGTCCAACGTCGTGTCGCGTGACGATCGCGCTGCTCGTGCGAGCGGACGGCGTTATGTTCCCCCTCATTTCGTGTTCAAGGGTGCTGCGGGGGGTGAGGTCGAGAAAGAAGTCCGTTTCTTCGCGCCCCCGGATGTTGCGACGTTTTCCGTGCAGGAGAACGCGTGGTTTGACGACCGCGTGATGCAGGAGTGGATCAATTACGCGTTCTCCCCTACTGTCGAGACTCACTCTCTACTTATTCTAGACTCGCTCAAGATCCACATGGCATCTAAAGTTGCTGAGAAGCTTTCCGAAGCGGCCACGGACGTACTCTACGTTCCGTCGGGCTGTACCGGTGTGTCTCAGCCACTCGACGTTGGTGTGATGGCGCCTTTCAAGGCGAGGATGCGACGCGAGTACGTCGAGTATTATTCATTCCTTCCGGCCCCCAAGACGGCCCCACAGATGCGTCGGTTCATGTTCGAGAGGGCCATGAGTGCGCTTCGCTCCATTTCGAGCGAGACGATCATCAACGCTTTCGATGCTGCCGGGCCGTTCTTCGACGGTGATAACGAGGAAGCTGCTGTGCTTGGGCACGCAACCGTGGAGGCGATGCAAGCAACGATCGAGTCTGAGAGCGAGACATGGGTTGAAGATTTCGTAATTTGATTGGGTATAATTGGATCCGTGGTTGAATTTTTGGGCGGGAGATGTCACTTTCGAAACCAAGTCACTTTGTAACCAGTGTTCATATCTTTCCGATGTTCAGATCTTTCCGAATTATACGATAAATCCAGTCCAGTCGAAGACCAAATCCCAATCCTTTCTTTGGTCTGGGAACGTTCCACTCGAAGAGAAAGGTTGTTTCGATTGGACATGTTCAACTAAGTACGAATTATAAAGTGCGCATTAAGTACGCAATATCCAAACTTCATCTTTTCGACCGCTGTTCCCCCCCCGTCAGATCCAGCACGAAAGCCTACGACGGAATGAGCGCGCGCACGACCTTCTCGCAGACGCCGGCGTACACGGCGGGCACCGCCACCGCCAAGGAATTGGCAGCGGAAGAGGCGCTTGTCTACGAAGGTGAGTCTGTGTTGCCTGGTGGTGAAGGATCACCGCGGATTACCCTGAGAATCACTGCCGCATCCTCCAGAACTCAAGCGAACGATCTTGCTGCTCGACCACGTCGTCAAGACGAACGCCAAGGAGAAGATTGCGCGTGTGCTTCGCAATACAAGCAAGTTGCGCAAGACGCTCTCGGTGGCTCAACTCTCCACCGCTGTGCGCCAGGCGCTGCCCGACACGAACGAATCTAAAGCTACTCTGCTCACCCTCCTGGATACCATCGCCGCCAAGGTCGATGCAACTGTGGATACAGAGATGGCAGATGTATCAGCAAGCGGTGATGCTGCAGCGAAAGACAATAGCTCCGCGGTGACTGTTCCGACTGTGGTTCTTCCAGTCGTGGACTTGATTGAAGTTGAGGTTTACTTCTTCTTGTATGTGCTCGCTGCGTTGATCAAGTATAAACTCTATGACGAGTCACTCAAGACAGTCGAATATGTGCTTGGTCGTTGCCAGCAGTTCAACCGACGCACGTTAGATTCCATTCAGGCCAAGGTTTTCACATACTACGCGACGATTCACGAGCAGTACACGAAGGACCTACCTGCAATCCGTAACGTTCTTCTTGCCGCGCACCGTACGGCGTGTTTGCGATACGATGAGATCGGCCAAGCAACCCTCGTCAACTTGCTCTTGCGCAACTATTTGCACGAAAACCTGTACGAGCAGGCGTACAAGTTCGTGACCAAGACGACTTTCCCGGAAAGCGTGTCGAACAATCAGTTTGTGCGTTACTTGTATTACGTTGGCAAGATTCAAGCGATTCAACTCGAGTACACCGAGTCATACACAAAGCTCATGCAGTCCATCCGTAAAGCCCCGCAGAATACTGCCGTCGGGTTCCGTCGCACTGTGTACAAGCTCACGATCATCGTACAGTTGCTGATGGGCGAAGTTCCTGAACGAAACGTCTTCAACCAGGATGATCTGCGCAAGGCACTGGCTCCCTACTTGCAGCTGACGAACGTACGTTTCAGGATCGGGTGCTCTGGATGGTCACACGTGGTTCTCATTTCTTCATGATTCTAGGCTGTCCGTGTCGGCAACTTGGAAGAGTTCAACGCGGTGCTTCGGCAGCACACAGAGCTTTTCCAGGCCGATCACACTTACTCCCTTATTTTGCGGTAGGAAAATTCGATTTACTTTGACCCTCTCATTTCGCTAATGGTCACCTGCTTTGCAGCCTTCGACACAATGTGATCAAGACTGGACTTCGAAAGATCAGCACGTCCTATTCGCGAATTACGTTTGCTGATATTTGTGCGAAGCTTGCTCTGGAGAGTGCCCAGAATGCCGAATTTGTTTGTGCGAAGGCCATCCGTGACGGTGTGATTGACGCTGTGATTGATCACAAGAATGGCACTCTTCAGTCCAAGGAGACTGTGAATGTGTACACGACAAACGACCCACAACACGCTTTCCAAACTCGTATTGCGTTCTGCCTGGATGTGCATAACGAGGCTGTGAAGGTGAGTCCCAACTTCATGGAAGAGGGTTCGAAACGGATGTTCATTGGCATTATATGGTCGTCACTAGGCGATGCGTTACCCTCCAGATGCTTACAAGAAGGATCTTGAGAGTGCGGAGGAGAGGCTCGAGCGAGAGAAGCAAGAGGAGGAACTCGCGAAGGAGATCGAAGACGAGATGGATGAAGGCTTGTAGGCTCGTCTCTGTCAAGCGTAGTTTCGCTTTGAAGTGTGCGGACTTAGCCCCCCTTCAAACCGTAGAGCACGAGTACTTCAACGACTGCCAAAAAAGCCTTTGTGACACCTGAGCCGCATATTGTTTTTGTGTCTTCATTATTTGTATATACCGAACCATCACCTATCCGAAGCGCGAGCAATACTCATCGCCTTGATCCACACGTGAGCACACAGACGCGTAGGATATGCCATGACGCTCGAGTTTACTTCTTTTCGGCGTATAACGGCGTCGTGTAGCGGTCCGAGTGGTAGGTCTTCTCGCCAACGACCCAGCCGGGGACGCCCTTCATGATCTTGCGCTCCTCTTCGAGTACCTTCTCCTGCTCCTTGAGGAATTCGACATCAGCTTCGGCCTGGAGGAACGGAAGCATCGCAATTCGTCGCTCTCGCTCGTCCCGCTCGAGTTCGCGGCGGCCCTTGTTGTGCTGGCCGACGAGGTAATAGCCGAACGACGTCAGGGCGAACGTGCCGACGAACAGAGTCCATCCGGGGGGACCGCGACGCGCCGGCACGCCGCGCGTGTACTTGAAGGGCTTGAAGCCGCCCGGCGGAGGCATTTCCTGCTTGGGCGTCGCATAGTTGGGCGTCGCCATGGCTGCTGCTCGCAAGTGCTTCCCAGCCGATCGGTCAGCCTCTCCCTTGAGCTCCTCGTTTGGGTGGTGCGGTCAGGGACGACCTCTGCTAAGTACTGTCAAATCCCGTGGTGATAAATACCAAAACTACCGGTACGACGACGGTATCAACCTGAGCAGCAACCAACGAGACGGAGAAAACCAACTCGGCTGGAGGGCCAAGGAAGAGGGCGCGGCAAGCGGATCACCTCGGACGCTCACTCGCCTCAGGCGTCGGCGTGTGTCCTGACCGCGTCGTCACTGCGTACAAAGCCAGTTGCTCCATTCTCGCGAAGTTACGAACTCGAGAGAGCCATTGGGGACCGAGAACGGAGTAGGCGACGACCATGGCGCCGGGGGGCCAGCAACCGATCTGCCCGACGTGCTCGTGCACAGAGATCGACATCGTCGACGTGAGCGGCGAGGCAGTATGCGTAAGCTGCGGCACGATCATCGAGGAGAACAACATCGTCTCGACCATCGAGTTTCATGAGTCCGGCGGCGGCGCGCATTCGGTTGTCGGGCAGTTCGTGTCCTCGAGCGCTACCAAGTCGTACGGCAACGTGGGCACGAGCGGGCGCAACTACGGCATGGAGTCGCGCGCAAATACGCTTGCGAACGGCAAGAAGAAGATTCGCCAGATCGCTGGCATGTTGCGTCTTGGCGACCACTACGTCGACTCAGCCTTCCGCCTCTACGCTCTCGCGCTCCAGCGTAACTTCACACATGGCCGCAAAGCATCGACCGTCATCGCGGCGTGCCTGTATATCGTTTGCAGACGAGAGCGATCGCCGCATTTACTCATCGACTTCAGCGATAAGCTGCAGATCAACGTCTATGTGCTTGGTGGTGTGTTCCTGAAGTTTTGCAAACTGCTTCAGATTCACTTGCCGCTCATCGACCCGTCGCTGTATATCCATCGTTTCGCGTCGCAACTAAACTTTGGCCAAAAGACGCACAGCATCGCGACCACGGCACTGCGGTTGGTTGCGACCATGAAGCGCGATTGGATTGAAACTGGGCGCCGGCCATCAGGTATCTGCGGTGCCGCGTTGCTCATTGCAGCACGTTCCCAGTCAGTGATGTGCAGTCTTCATGATGTCATGGACATAGTTAATATTGGTGAGCGAACGCTGAAGCAACGTCTGTACGAGTTCTCGCTCACACCGACAGCTCAACTCACATACGATCAAGTCGGCAGGCTTGAAATGTCTCGTGTTGAATGTGATCCTCCTAGTTTCCAGCGCCATCGCGAAAAGGAAGTTATGGAGATGCTGCTACTCGAGTCCGAGCGATTACCTCTTGAAAACGGACGCAAACGAGGGCGACGTGAAGAAGAGGAAGATGTTCTGGATGGGAGTGCTGTGCATAAACTCAAGCAGCTGAAGGACGAGGATATGTCGCGCTTTTTGAGTTGGGATTCGTTCTATAAGAAAAAACCCAGTGGATTGCTGAGCAGTGGTGCCAGTATCCCTGCCCTTGAAGGTGCTAGCGGGAAGCAAGACCGAGGAAGCACTAACACCGGTGCAGTCGAGGAAGAAGAGGACGACGATGATATCGACTACGGATTCGAAAATGCAAACGAACAGATCGTCAACCGTGCAAGCAGGCTAGCTGCCCAAGAGGTTCTCACGCGAGTCCGGAGAAAGTCGGTTCGTTATATTATGCGAAAACGGGAAGAAGCAGACTTTTACAAGACGATCGAGCGCGATCTAACTCTCGCTTTAGAAGAAGAGAGCAGCCATGGATCAGGCGCCGCAACAGGCGGAGACGAAGCTAAGGCTACATCCCAGCCCTCCCCAATTGGGGCGCCGGCGAAGAAGGAAAATCGACAGCGAAGGAAGTCTAGTGATGAGATGTCGTTTGCTACTCGCCAGCTCCGAAGACGTCGCAGGTATACGGGAGGCGAGGATGGTGATGACGATGATGCAGACATTGAAGGTTCCCAGGACGATGACGACGATGATGAGGACTATGATAACACAGAGGCTGACGAGGAGCCTGAGGAAGAGGCCGACGATGATAGCGACGCCCGAAGTCATACAGCTGTGGTCCGACGCCGAAGTGAACGAAGTTATGGCACGAATGAAGGAAAACAAGATGATTCCCTCTCAGATCTCGATGACGATGAAATCAACTCGTTGCTACTCACCAAAGAAGAAGCTGACAAGAAGAAGATTCTTTGGGAGAAAATGAATGCGGACTACATCAAGGAGCAGGTGGGGGCGAGCGGTTACTGCACGTGATAGTCGCTGTGTCTAATTTCCTTTGCGTTTTCACCAGGAGGAGAAACGATTAAATGGTTTGAACCAGCCCGAGATCCCAAAAAAGAAGCGCAAAAAGAAGGCCCCAGATGTGAACGCCCCGCCTCCCGATACAGCCCAGCATGCCATTTATGTGAGTGCTTTCGTGGGCGTAACCTGATCGAGGTGCCTTAATGAACCTGTTTGATACAGAAATTAAAGAGTCGAAGGATCAACTACGAGGTGATAGACGAGCTCTTCGGAGAAGCGGCCAGCAACGGATTCTGAAAAGCTCGACTCATGCAGTCGCCAAACAGTACTGAAGCGAAGATCAAATGTTGGAAAAATATCATGGTAATTGCTGATTCCTGATTTACTAAGAACTTCGTTTCATGCAAGGCGTTAATTTACACATACTACAGACGCGCATAAAATATTGACATGCATCACAGGAATTCATTCAACCCGTCCAGTGGTTGAAGAGCAACTCGACCAAATCGTTTGGTACTGTACTTGTTCCGCAATGCCAGAAGTTTCCTCGATTGGTGAGCCATGATTGCGCTTAGATCTTCAAAACATGGTTGCAGATCAGTGAATGTACACGAGACCGAGGTTTCCCAATGCTTCACCTACGAAAGCAAGATTTAATCAGCAATGGAAGAAACAACAAGAATTCGCACGCTTGCTTACCCATTCCTCCTCTGGGAGTCCGCCGGCAAACATGCAGCGAGCTAGGAAAAAAGCTGATGCTGCGCGTTCAGCTGGCGGATAGCACGCTAGGAGTGGTAGATGGAGGAGTGCGTTTTGGGTGATGAACTCCGCGAGGAACGACTGCGTGGAGTCAGCATTAAGCTTGCGAGCAAAGTACTCGAGGAAGTTATGTGCGGAGACCGCAGCCAGATTGAACCTCATCGCACCAAGAATCCTTCGCTCCATGCTGCCGTGAGGAGGAAGAGTAAGTCAACGAAATAATCAACACTGAGAGTATCGACTCGAACTCACACTATGATCTGCTCAGCATCGTAAGCTTTGTCGCTTACGAAGACTGCGTCAGCAAGATCGATGGGTTCAACTTCCTCGAACTTGGCTGCAATCTGATAGAGAAAATCACTGTTAACCAGGGAACGGTGTACGAGATGTGGACAAGTTGCACTTACAATGAGGCACGTGAGCCCTACAAGCTGGAGTTCACTTCGTGTGGTCACTACTTGCTCGAGGTAACGGTCGAGGTAGTTGACAGCCAGAAAAAGAGTCTGCGATTGGAGCTGGAATCTGCGATGGACGTCTATCAGCCAATCCACAAGGATTGAGCGCATTTTGGCGTTGATATGTGGCTGGGCACGACATAAATTCCATTGGTCACGGCCTACTGAAATTGTTGGATCACGGAGAACACTCACCTGGTTAAGGAAATAGTCTGTTGTCACGCGGTTTTGCATCTGCTTGTTTCGAAGTTGCGTGAACATGATGTCGGCGAGTTCGTCTTCTTCCTCACGGCCAACCAAAGGATCGAAGGCGAGAAGTTCCTCGGATAGCCTCGGTTCAAAAGAGACCGTCTGGAGCCTTGCACCGAAGGGGGATGCATCTGGCTGCGGCTCTTCGATGGTCGTCGTATCCACCAGCACGACAGCTTCTTCAAGCGAAGGGGTCACAATCACAGCCGCGCGTGGGTCCACCGCCGGCGACGCTCGCGGCTTAGGCGCCAACTTGGCGACCTGCGGGGGTCTCTTGGCCGTGCCCTGGCTCCCTCCGCTGGGGTCGAGCCCAAGATCGTTGGTGAGATCGCGCAGCGCGAACCGCCGCGGAGCCTTCTCCTGGACGGCGCTCTTGAGCTTCTTTGGTGAGGGTTGGGGTTCTTGGTCGTCGCTGCGCGCGCGCATGGGCGGCGCGGGGCCGGGCGTGTGCGCGATGGACTCGTCGGCCGGCCGGGTCGTCATCTCCAGGGGTGATTCAGAGGTGAGCCCTCAGCGCTTTTGGTTCGCGCCAGCTGGGGGACCTCCCTGGCTGATTTCGAAACCCATAACGAAGTATAACGGTTCGTACTCTTGAACAGCCGTTGATAACAGCAGATAATTGTGGCTCCACCGGGAAGAGACACGGGGGTCACGAAGATGGAGAGCTCCAAGAACTTCGACCTGCCGCCGGTCCTCAAGCCCGACGTCGAGAAGCGACTGCTACGCGTCTTCACGCATTTGAGGCAGCATGAACGCAAGGCCAAGCTCGCGAAGAAAGTTGCCGAGCTGAACTCGCTTAAAGACCACGCGAGGCGAGCGGCAGAAGTGGCACTTCTGAGTGGACCTGGCGACTGTACCCTCGATGCGGGATTGTCCAAACTGCAACAGCAGGAACAGGAAGGGGAGCCATCCCTAGAGAGCGTAGGCGAATTGGTCGATGATTCCGTCGAGAAGCAACTGGAGCTGGAGGTCGAGGAGCTTAAGAGCTCCACCAGCTTTAAGGAGTCGGATCCGTCTGGAGTGATCTCAGCTTCTGACGTATGCTCTGCGTTCCGGGCGCTCAACCGGCCGATCTCGAAGGTGAACACGAACAATCATTCTTCAGTTATAGAGCCTTGCCGATCTTTTTCGTGATCTGCGAGTAGGCTGAGGCTCAGTGGATTGTCTGGGAGGTGGATGATGACCTCGACGGCTGCATCGATTGGGACGAGTTTCGAGGAGCATATGCGAGATGCATCGTAGACAAGCACGGCACGGAGGCAAATCAGTTCTTCAATCTGGTTCAGTTCGTCCTTTCAGACCCTGACGGTGGTGGGACCGTCTCGGGTAAGAACCACTGACGCGAGGTGTAAGAAGTTCCCGACACTCACCTCGTCTGCACTCGGTGTAGTGGCCGATATAAGAGCTGAACTGCACCGAATCCGAGGAACAGACCGACTGGCCACGAAGATCAAGACGTGCTTGGGAGCGACGACGGACCGCCACGAGCAAGAGAGACACTCGCTCGGACACTTTCTTGAGGCGATGCAAAGCTTGCCCACGACCTTTGCGACAGGTTGCCATTTCCCTCCGAAATAGCATAACGTTAACCAAACTTCTTTTCTTCAAAATGACATCGATAGTACTCTTTGTTGAATTAATAACAAGAGTAGACAAGTGGAGCAGGAGTGCTGGTCTCGTCGAGTTTCACGGTGGTTGGTCGGTGGGCGATTTCCCAGTTCGCCCACGAGAAGCTCAAGATGTCGGGTCCGCTCGGTCGCATCATCGCGCAGGTCGTGGTCATGAGCTTCGGCGTCGTGTCGCGCGCCTTCGTGCAGGCCTACCAGCAGGCCGTGCACAACGCCAAGACAGGCAACACGGCCGCCATGACGGCCCAGGCCGTGGTCAAGCGCAAGAACGCCATGCCCAAGGCGCAGGCGCTCGAGATCCTCAACTTCCCAACTAGCGCCACGCCCACGCAAGAAGAGATCCAAAAGCAGTTCCAGAGGTACTTTGAAGCCAACGACCCGGCCAAGGGCGGCTCTTTCTATCTACAGTCCAAGATTTTCCGCGCCAAGGAAGCACTCGAACGGAATGACGACCCCGCCGAACAGGCTCCCAAGGCCGACCAGTAGGGCATGTCTACCGGTCGTTCGCGGATCCAGTCGCCAGACTTGCTGCGACCGTCAATGGAAATGTGCAGACTCCCTCCTCGCCCACATCGGGGGCTATTTATCGTTTTGGACCGAAGTTGTCGGCCTTCTTTCTCCCCGACCCGTGAACGTCGAACGATTGCACGTCTGTTCAAGAGCGAAAGAACCGTAGAGTGCAGTTATCCATCGGCCACTGCATCTTTCCATTGCATTTCTGTACACCGTTCATAATCTAGAGACCTTGATCTGCTGTGTTCATCGCTACAAGTGCTCCATGTGTTCATGACTGTGATTGGCTCAAACGTCCACGATGACGAAAACCATTGGGCAATTCTCCGCTGACTTGTGACCTGTGGACACAGCGACTCCAACGTCAGCGGAATGATGCTGCGTGCACTGGCGACGCGTGCCTCTGGTGCAACTGCACGTATCACACGAACCCCCACGCATCGCTCAATGGGGTTTGCTTCAGGGCGGTCGAGTTTCGAGGACCTCACGGCCAACGCTGATGACGAGCAGCTCAAGTTCATGCAAGAAATGATCATCCAGGTCGACGAGGCCGACAAAGTGGTCGGGCCGATTTCTAAGAAGGACGGTACGCGACGATGGTCGATGGTAGCCGCGATTGGGGATTGGGTGCTCACTACCTCTTTTGTGCAGCACACTTCCACGAAGGCGCTCTTCACCGCGCTTTCAGCGTATTCCTCTTCAACTCGAAGAACGAGCTGCTTATTCAGAAGCGGGCATCGGAGAAGATCACCTTCCCAAGTTATTGGGCGAACACTTGCTGCAGCCACCCGAACTTCACTGTGCAAGAGTTAGAGGATCACGTTGGCGTTAAACGCGCGGCTATTCGCAAGCTGGAGCATGAACTGGGAATTGCGACCACTGAGTTCCGTCCAGACGATCTCAAGTACGTCACGACTGTACTCTACAAGGCCGCATCCGACGCCAATTGGATCGAATGGGAAGTGGACCACATCCTCCTTGCTCGTCGCGATGTTTCGCTCAACATCAACCCGAACGAGGTCGCCGAGGTTGAGTTTGTGGGTAAGGAGCAGCTGCAGGAGGTGCTGAACGACAACTCACGCCAGTTATCTCCATGGTTTCGGCTCATTGCAACGCGTTTGTTGCCTACTTGGTGGAATGATCTTGACTCTCTTCTCCACAAAGACAATCACGATCGCAAAATCCACAACTACTGCTAGACGCAACTAGATAAATAGAGGGAGAAGTCAATTTCCGAGCGTCGACGGCAATTCTTGTGTCGTTCATTCAACGTGTGAGGAGCATTGCTATGGTTCTACGAGTCGAATCGACTACTTGGGAGGAGAGCGCTGAACGATGAGGCGAGATTCTTGAAATACTTGCTGATCGAGTACTTTTCGAACTGAGACATCCGGAGTCCAGCGCTGCTCAGGTAGTTGCCCTTGGAATCCGTGCCAGTCCAACCAACATAGATTGTGAGATCACAAGCTGATGCATTGGATCCATCACAGGAGGTCATCTGATTGTAGCATGTGTAGCCTTCTCCAGTGATCTGCGAAGAAACATTCGTGGGGTAGCTGTAAAGATTTGGCTCGCACGTGTCAGAGGTGCAAAAGTAGCAGCCATCATCCCATGTCACGCCTTGGATAATGCCTTTCTTGACCGAGATAATAGCAGTCATATACGGATACACGTATCCTCTACCCGACGCGTACAGCTTGTAGTAGGTTCGCAGTGCGCCACTGGAAATAGTGACGTATGCGCCGCCATTGTTGCCACCGACACGGGTATCGTTCCAGGCTAGAGCAGGCACGGAACCAGAGTAAGACAAGGGGAATGATCTGTGAGGTATCGCGCGTTGACTTACAATCCGAGATGCGCAAGACTGTGAACTGGTCCGCCACGGGTGTGAAGACAGTTCGATATTTGTCATTGACGTTGACGCACACGTATGTTGTCTCGCCCTTGATCAGACTCGGAGGTGTCGCGTGGGGCGAGCAGAGGCTCGTGATGTTTGTGACAACCGCGCACGCAGGATCCGAGAGCACCGCAATCAGCTGTAGCGTAGCCGCAGCGGTGGCAAGTAGCTTGGAGCTGAACATGGATCTCGATAACAGGAGGCACAGTTGGCAAGCTGATGTGCTGCTCGCTGGTCTTATTTTGGCATGAGGCGATGAGCGGTTACGTCGGCAATCTCTTCAGCAGGTCAAGAGGAAGAGAACGAAACGACCGACCGCCGCCGCACCAATCCCTGAGTAAATGCATTGGAGCACCAAGCACGCAGGAAGACCTGAACATGGGTTCGAATCTCCAGATCTCCACGTCGAACGCGTCACTCGAAGGGATGTGTCCAGTTTGTGGCCACGACGCCTCGGTAATCGGATTGTAGTTTACGCGAATGTTACCCATGTAATAAAAGTTCGAAATAAATAACCGCCCTGAAGTAGCGCTAAGAAGATGATCCAAGCACCAAACACGTCAGTCTCTCGGCGTAAACAGAGCCACTTCAGAAATCCGCCGTTAGATGCTGCTGGCGGATCGCCACGCTAATGCGCCGCCACGGCCCACTCCACCACATCCGAGCCGCCCGCGTGGCAGCTGCAGAGGCCCGGCGGCTCCTCAGCACTGTACGCAATCTCGCGCGTTGTCGACGCACACAGCATGCGACAGGACCTCGCGCTGGCCAAAATGACTGGTTGTGTTTTAAACAACGGTTGGATTGCGCGTGGCTGTATTTTACCGGTCACCACTTCCCCTTGTGGCTCCGGGCCGCAGGTTTCTTTCATTCGCCATCCGTCCGTGCACCACCCAAGACAGCGAACTGCCCGCCACTATGAGCGCCTTCTTCCCGATGATCTCGTCGCTGAACCCGGCCATGCCGAAGGCGCCGGCCGCCAAGGTCCAGGCCCGCCCGTCGGTGCTCGCCACCTCGGCCGCCAAGTGGGATGCGCGTCTGTCGCACACGCCGATCCATGACAACGCCTACTACGGCAAGTGCATGATCGCCGGTATCCTCTCGTGCGGTCTCACGCACACGGCCATCACGCCCCTCGATGTCGTCAAGTGTAACATGCAGGTGAACCCTGCCAAGTACAAGGGCCTCGTCTCGGGCATCAAGCTCATCGCCGCCGAGGAGGGCACCAGTGCGCTGTTCAAGGGCTGGGCCCCGACCGCCATTGGCTACTCGGCCCAGGGCCTGTGCAAGTTCGGCTTCTACGAGTACTTCAAGGACCTTTACAGCACCATGGCTGGCGAGGAGAACGCCTACAAGTACCGTGGTCTCATCTACCTTGCCGGTTCGGCCTCGGCTGAGCTCATTGCCGATGTCGCTCTCTGCCCGATGGAGATGGTCAAGGTCAAGGTCCAGACCTCGCCTGCCGGCACCTTCCCGACCGAGTTCGGCCCTGCCCTTGCCGCCATGCGCGCCAACTCCGCCGAGACCCGCTTCCCCTTCGGCTCGGTCGTCCCGCTCTGGTCGCGCCAGATCCCGTACACCATGGCCAAGTTCTTCTTCTTCGAGAAGGTCGTTGAGGGCTTCTACACGTACGTGTTCACCGAGCCGAAGAGCTCGTACCCGAAGAGCACGCAGCTCGGTATCACCTTCGCCTCGGGTTACCTTGCTGGTGTGATCTGCGCCATCGTGTCGCACCCGGCTGATTCGGTTGTGTCGCTCATGGGCAAGAGCGAGAACAAGGGCAAGAGCCTCGGCCAGATCGCCTCGGAGACTGGCCTCAAGAACCTCGCCACCAAGGGTCTGGGCACCCGTATCATCATGATCGGTACCCTCACCGGTCTTCAGTGGTGGATCTACGATACGTTCAAGACTGTCTTCGGCATGGGTACCTCGGGTGGTGCCGCTCCTAAGAAGAACTAAGTGATTAGCACTTTGCGCGAACATTTTCAGCTCCTGATGCCTCGACATCTCTTGCAGGGGTTTAATTCTGGAACTGTGCGTGTTTGTGGAAGGAAAGCGTATCGACCTGTGCTGTGTCTCTGTAGTGTACTGTAGAGAGATTGCAGCCGAGTCAATATAGATTAGCGAGGTTTCCTCCATTGAAGCCTCGTAGTCCTTCGAGCCTGCTGGATCAGTTCGTTAAAGCAGCCATTTTGCAACGTTTGACGTGATTATCCACCATTGTCAAATGCGAACAGAGACTTGTACTAGTATTACGCAAAGAATAGCGTGTGGACCGCCATGATAACTAACACTCCAGCGACATATTCGCTCTTGCGTTCGCCAATGCGAGACGCCTTCCAGCAAAGACCCGTGAGGCCTTCGTGCTTGCCTGGCTGTTGGCCGCGGTCGAAGATCGTGGGGAACTTCATGCGGATGTACGTGCACGTGCAGATGAAGAGCAGGATCACCGTGATGAGGCCCTGGAGACTGAAGAGCGCGGACTGAGAGACAAGGAAGCGGAGGCGTCAGCGTCGCTGAGGAGTCAGAGAGCGCGCGGCGGAAGCGACGCCACGTACCATCTTGAGCGGATCGTAGCCAACGTGGCGAGACGGATGAGAGGGTAATTGCAAGGTACCACACAACCTCTACACCATTTTGCCGCAAAGAACCAACGTGAAGTACATTGGACGCTATTATTATAGGCTCGATACGGGAGAGATGACCTGGCGAAAAATATCAGGAACTTCAGCAGGGCGACGTATTGTGGCCAGGGGACCGAGCAGGGTGAGTAAAACCTCATAAGTGAGGTGAATTCTGGCCCAGCCCACGTTGGGGTTTGCGGTCGTCGCGCTTCCCCCACTGTGAATATGCGGCTGACAATTCACTTGAAGTTTGTATACCCGCCAAGCCGGGACCAGCAGCCGGCCAGCTTGGAAAGAGTGGTGGAAATCCCATACAACAACGGAGCTCGATAATGAACCGCCTTCCCAAGTTGATGCAGCAGGCCGCTAAGGTGCGTGCGCGTTGCGCCTCGTCGCTGGCCACCCGGCAGAGCTCTGCGCGCGGCCACTGCTGACCGCACCGCGTCTGGAAGCGGCGGCAGCGACCGCGGAGCTCTTCGGGTGGTCTGTTCGCCAACTGGACCACCAAAATGGTGGTCCAGGGGTGATCATGGTCGATGGATTTGAAGTTGCTCACTGCGATCGCGCTTGCTTTTGTCGTCGTAGGTCGGCGCTGGCGCTGTCCTTGGTGGATCCGTCCTCACGGGCGTCGCGGCCTGCAGTGGCGACCAGATCAACGCGCTCTCGTACGGCTTCGACCACCTCGGCCCACTCTCGTCGTTTGACTACGCGAGCGTGCGTCGTGGCTACCAGGTGTACAAGGAGGTGTGCTCCACGTGCCACAGTGTCGAGCGCATCTGCTTCCGTAACCTCATCGGTGTCACCCACACGGAGGAGGAACTCAAGGCTATCGCCGCCGACATTGATGTTGTCGATGGCCCGAATGACGAGGGTGAGATGTTCGAGCGCCCGGGTAAGCTCTCCGACCCACTTCCAAAGCCATATGCCAACGATGAGGCTGCTGCGGCCGCGAACAACGGCGCCATTCCCCCGGATCTTTCGCTCATCGTGAAGGGCCGTCCTGGTGGCGTGGACTACCTGTTCGCTCTTCTCACGGGCTACTACGAGCCCCCGGAGGGCAAGGAGCTCCTTCCGGGCCTCTACTACAACCCATACTTTGGCGGCGGTGCCATTGCCATGGAACGTCAGCTCCGTGACGGTCAGATCGAATACGAGGACGGTACGCCTGCCACCACCTCGCAGATGGCCAAGGATGTCGCCGTCTTCCTCGCCTGGGCCTCGGAACCTGAGCACGATGTGCGCAAGAAGCAGGGAATGCAGACTTTCATCGCTCTGTCCGCGTTGGTGCTCCTGACCGGCTACTACAAGCGACTCAAGTGGGCGCCGCTGAAGACCCGAAAGATCACGTACACCAAGTAAGCGTGCTCAGCTTTCTGAGAAGGAAGGGGAGTCCGAGCTACCTGGCAGTCTAGATGCACTGTGCAACCACCAACAAAAATATATTGATGAAAAGACAATCCAGGCTTGCTGGTGGGCCTCCGAGGAGCTTGTTGCAAGGAGTCGCTGAGGTGGCCCAGCCTCCTCCTCATACCGACCGCAGCGTGCGGATGTTACGAACAGAATAAACCACTGTGAATGCACCGATTGGGAAGCCGTCACCAGACTATAAATATGCTCAGAAGGACCTTTGCACGTGTCACTGCAACTCCATTGTCGATGGAGCTATCTCAGCCGCCCGTTTCCATTCGTGCATTCGTGCTGACGCATCTTCGGCTCACATGAATCAGTGGCATAATGTGTGCAGGGATATAACTGTAGCCACCCCCAGAATTCGGTGGTAGCAGCCGACTATAAGGTTTTAGAGTTTGACGCGAGGTTTTATTGCCGTGGAATTGGCTGGTTGGATGGATGCGTCGTTTGACTGGAACGCAGCAAGAAGCAATTGATCTAAAGCGGCACTGCCTCGTGGACGCCTCGGTATCGGCCGCCTGACCGATCACACGAATCGCCGCTTCGCAGAACCAGCAGACCCCAGAGAGACGCAGCCATGGCCAAGAGCACTGCTTCCAAGATCATCCGCGTCGGCGTTGACGCCCCGCATCTCGTAAGTTGCCATCACGCTCGCGGAACGTGCTTTTCCAGCACTAACAGTTTCGGGCATGGTCTGTGCGTGTAGCCTGACGTCAATGCCGAAGCAAGCCACGACTTTGTGGACCGACTGAAGCAGCAGGTGAAAGTCAAGATCGAGAGTCTGACGGACGATGAGATCATCTTCGACCTTATTGGTGTCGATGCCTCGATTGCCAACGCGCTGCGGCGCATCCTTCTCGCCGAAGTCCCCACCATGGCCATCGAACATGTTTACATCTGGAACAACTCTTCGATCATTCAAGACGAGGTTCTCGCCCACCGTCTCGGGCTTGTGCCGCTCAATGTGGACCCACGCGAGTTCCAGGCCTTCCCGGACAACGAAGAGGCTGAGGCCACCGATGAAAACACGATCGTATTCAAGCTCGATGTGACCTGTAAGTACGACCCAGCGCACCCGAACGACCCCACCAAAGCTCTCCATTCTACAAGTACGTGAAATGCACCGGTCTTTATCTGACCTTGAATTGTCGACTAATGCGATTATGTCTTCGGCAGTTTATTCGCGCGACCTTGAATGGGTTCCCCAAGGCAACCAGGAAGAGCGTTTCGGATCGATCCGCCCAGTCCACGAAGACATCCTACTTGCAAAGTTGCGCCCCGGCCAGAGCATTGCACTGGAGGCGCACTGCCGAAAGGGAGTTGGCAAGGACCACGCGAAGTTTTCTCCTGTTGCGACTGCCTCATACCGATTGCTCCCACACATCGAGTTCAAGCAACCAGTTCAGGGCGCGGACGCGAAGACGCTCGTCGAAGACATTTGCCCGATGGGTGTGTTCGATATCGAAGACATGGGAGGCGTCGCCACGGCCGTTGTCAAGGACGCCCGCAAGTGCACGATGTGTCGCAACTGCATCCGCGAGCCTGCATGGGATGAACGCCTCCTACTTGGCCGCAAGAGCGACCACTTTATCTTCAGCGTCGAATCAGTCGGCATGATCAAGCCTGAGGAGCTTTTGCCCGAAGCTCTCAACGTCCTCGTGGACAAGTGTAACATCGCATTAGAGTCTTTCAATACGAGCAACGAGGATGACGAAGACATGGCAGAAGAGGATGAAGAGGAAATGGACGAATAGAGTGTTAAAGTATATGGACGGATTTTCGCGACTGCCGCTGTTTTCATTGTACGGATGTCCTCGATGAAGCGAATAAAACCTTGGTGCTGCGCAAATGCCGAAGGAATAAAATTACGAGAAGAAGATGGTTATGAAGGCGCTCGGACTTCGCGTTATCGTTCGCAGCCTTCCATCTAATACTACCGAGCCCCCAGCAACGTTGGCTAGGAACCTCGTCACTTCGCTCAGTACGTCTCCTGGTTGAGGAAGACGGACGCAGCGCGGATGGAAACAAACACCACGGCGATCTTGGTGATGTCCCAGGCGATGGCCTTGATCTGCTTGCTGGAGTCCACCTGCGGCTTCTTCTTCTTGAGCATGAACATGGTGGCGTCGGTGGTGGAGTGGTCTTGGGGCGACTTCGTGAGTGTGCGAGTCTACCACCAGTGTTGGATAGGTACGCGAAGCAAGGACGAACTTAACGAGAAGCACACATGTCGCAGACACGTTCACACAAGTCGCAGATCACAACGTTTTCATTGCGCTATCCTGATCTACACTAGGTAACGCTCATTCGACCTCATAATCGTGCGAAGAGCGTAAGCAACTTCCACTGCTGTCGGGCGATCATTGCGGTCAAAAGCCAGACAGCGTGAAGCGAGCTTGAGAATCTCTGCTGGACAGGAACGCGAGAATGTCGGGACGAGCTTCCCGACTGAAACCATTTGGAGCAATGCTACGTCGGCGAGGCGGTTGCCGCTCGGGCCTCGAATATCTTCGTACGGAAGCTCGTGGGTATCCAACTCTGACATGACTACGCCAAATGCGAAGATGTCACATGACTGATCATAATCGTTGCTGCCTGAAATCACTTCTGGAGCGAGCCACCTGCCGGTGCCAACGCCCGTAGTCATAGTGTTCTGTTCTGAGCGGAAGCGAGCGATGCCAAAGTCGCTCAATTTGGCGCGGTTTTCCTTGTCCAGCAACACGTTGCGCGACTTGAGGTCGCGATGCACTAGGGGTGGAGTGAATGAATGGACGTAGACGAGAGCTTCGATGACGTCCACAATGATCTGAAGTTTTTCGCGCGTCCATTGTCGGGGAGTTGTTTTCGCTTCGAGGTACGATCTCAAATCGCCGTTCTCCATATACTCGAAGAGTGCTTGCAGGTCCGATTCAATTGTCCACGCGACGCCGATGAGCGCGACAATTCGAGGATGCTCCAAGTGATGGACGAGCTTCACTTCGGAAACAAAGAGCTGGGTGTTCTGCCAGCTAAGTTCATCCTTTTTCAGTCGTTTCGAGGCAGCTAAGCGTGACTGTCGGTAATTAACGAGATAGACAACGCTGAATGCCCCAGATCCGATCCGACGAATATCTTCAATGTCGTCGTTATTGAGCTTGAGGGACATCAGCTCCTGGTCTGTCCACAGCGAATTCACCGATTCAGAGCTAGCAGAGCTTTTCTGAGTTGAATGGTTCGCATTCCCTGGAGTGATTGTCTCGGACAGATGCTTCGCGTTTTTCGCCCGCCTTGTGCGGACAAAGAAGAATACACCGGCGACGATTAAAACAGCGGCGATGCCGCCGATGATGCCGCCAACAAGAGCTGCGGTGTTCGAACTGCTGCTTCCACTACTTGTTCCACCATTTGCCGACGGCCCATCGCTTGAGCTTCCCCCACTCGCTTTCACACAGATTGCCCCACTCCCGATTGTTGTAGAGATGTCGGGTTTGGTACACGTTGCTGTGGTCGAGGACGACACAAAAACATTCGGAATCTTCGCAAGGTAGTCAAGTTGACTTTGCGTGAGCTCCAGCGACGTGAATGAGTTTTGACGAAGATCGAGATATTTGAGATTTGCCATCGAGAAAATTGCAGACGGTACTTGCGTGAGCAGGTTGTCAGATAAATCACTGTAGAGTGAAATCCATGATTAGCCTCTCCATCATCTCAATGAACCCAGCAGACGTAGATCATACAGGGTTTGGAGAGCAGTGAAATCCCCGTCAAAGGACGCGATATTGTTCTTTGACAAGTTGAGAAACGTGACGCTTGGGAAGCCATACTTCGCCGGATACTCTGTGTAGTAGTTTAGTGACATATCGCTAACGTGGAGACTGTTAGAACGGAGGTCGGTCAACGACGTCATCCTACTACTCACAGTCGGTCCAGTTTCGTCATTGATGACAGATCGATCGGGATCGTAGACATAGCGCAGTTGATCAGGGAAAAGTTCACCAACTGCGGTGGAAAAGAGGATGGAAGCACACTTTTAAGCTCCAAGTTCGCGAGAGTTCTAGCACAAGATGGCGTCAACTTATCGAACGACTGGAGCCATGGCTGAACAAAAACTCACAGATCCAGGATACTTGTGTCGGTCAGGAACACAGAGCTCTTGAGATCGACTTCTGCTATCCGACCTCGAATACCTGCGAGACTTGTGCCACCAGCGATGCGACTGTACATCAGGAAGCTCGTGAGTCCCAGGATAGAAGATGACCAGTGACCAGCTCATAGGCGCCCTTACACTGTCGTCGTGGAGGCGAGAAACGAGAGCGGTTCGATGGCTGCAACTCCTGCCACAGTTGGGTATAAACTCGTCTCATCCGGGAGAACTACTGTACTAGCTGCATTGGATTCGGCCGACGTCCAGTTCTGTTCCCACTCGCTTTGATAGCCACCGAACGGAACCAAGAATGTGAACGTCGAGAAGTCGATGATGTTGTTCTCGACAAAGTCCTTGGGGCCATACTTGAGACAGGCGTACGCACACCCGGTCGTCGTGCTGTTCTTGCACGTCACCATATCGCTCTTGACACACGACCCGGCGCCTGCCGCGTAAGCCACGCATGGGCGCCCCGTGAAGCACAAGCTCTCGCAACTCGAGGTCAGCGCGGTCGCCGTGCGCTGACACGTCGCGGCGCGCGACGTCGAGAGCAGCGTCGCCAGCCAGAAAGGCGACAGTTTCCACATCGCGACGCGGAGCCGGAGGTTGGTGGTCACTCGCGCTCTGTTCTCTCACTCTCTCTCCGCTTCCCCATCGCTGCAGGTACGCGGTCTCAGATCTGAGTCGTTCCCATTTCGCACTGCCAGCATGGTGGTCGGATGGGTGACCACTGAGTTTTGTGGGTTCACAAGTTCAAGGAGTTCAAGAGCTATTTTGTCGTGGACAAAACACGGTTATAACCGTGCGATTGGTAAAAACGGACCAACTCAGTTCGCTCCTTGTATCTCTCTCTGAGACGATCAGGTGATTGAGGCGTGGAACTCGAAGGGTTAATGACAGCTCAACGAGCTGTCACTCCACGTCCACGTGGCACGTCGGTCGACGCGACGATCGAGCATTGCTAATGGAGGCAACGAGCGTTGGGAGCTCTTCTCTGTGACAGGCTCGCGTGTGCATCTCATGAGGGGATGCCACCGTGGGGTGGGCGTCGCCGTCGGGCGGCAGGAGGTTTGGCGCTGTGAAGCGAGACCCACATTTCGCAGCGCCCTGCAGCTGTGCGGGACCATCTGGGCGGCCGTGGCCGAGTGACTCCAGCTGTTTCCCATTCCATCCAAGCCGCTCCTCTCGAGCGGCGGCGCCAGGTCTGCAGTGACTGGAATGGCGAAGGAGGAGACGACCCATGCCGGATCGGCGCAACTGCGCGCCGTCTTGTTGGCAGGCACTCGACGCGAATCTTTGGAGGGCGGTGACGCCACCAAACGCCGTGTCTCGCTTGTCGAGGAAGCCACGCGACGATGGGTTCGAGGAATGACGGCTGCGAAGAGGCGCGGCGGCTAAGAGTCCACTACAGTACGTGGTGCAATTGCCTCGTCAGCAGCGAGGAGGCGCTTCCATATTTGTCGTAGCGCGTGTGGGAAGGAAGGAAACGCCCTGCGCTTGGGCAAGGGGCGAGGAAGCGTCGGCGCGTGTTGCCGCGAGGGCGTCGAGACCGCGCCGTCCACCGACTGGACTGCGCTGGTCGAGTCTTGACCAGTCGACGCAACTCTTCGCCGGAAAGGCCCAAGCGGCTGCGCAGACCCGGCGCTCCTCCCTGACTAGCAGCTGCCGGGTTCATTATCCAGCGCCCGACTCGTTCAGGCCGCCGTTTCACAGTGCGAGTCGCACCTGGGCGCCTCCTCAGCCCCCGCACGCCAGCGCCGTGAACCATTCGGGACGCGAGGCGCCGTCCCTTGGGACACCGCGGCTTGCAGTATCTTCGCCGCCCCCGACCACCAAATGCGGAATAAGCTCAGCCAGAAGGGGCGGATAGTCACTACCGAAGTTCCGCACCTGCCAGTAGGTACATCTCTTCTACCAAGACGCAAATGCGCGGTTCACTTCATCCTCAATATCATAGCTCGGGGAAACCAGACGCTCAGGACGCAGAGGCGTGTGGAGGAGTTCCCACGGATGGCGCTGGGGACGGAAGCCATGACCGATGGTTCAACGTTGGCATGGAGCGCTGGTGTCGACGAGCTCCCCACGCGTGATTGCTCTCTATCGTCACATCCCATCGCGCCAGATGTCACGCCTGTTGGATGTTTGGTGACAGAAACGTAGCCGAATATTACCACCTGGACATAAATTACCAACTTCAAGGTTCCGCATTTGGCTTGACAGCAGCTCGATGGCGTCACGCCTGGTTCAACGGCCTCCGAAGCCAGACTCTTCACTGGAATCGCATCTGACCAAGAGAAGTGGCAGAACAGACCACGTATCTTGGGAGGTTGACGATTCATCGCTGGAGACGCCCGGGTGTCGCAGCTATCACCCAGAGCGACCCCTGCCGAGTCCTTTTCGGACGTCGACGGTCGCTCGGACCAGACTGGGCGAGCGATGGAGAACGACCGTAAAGGCACCCCTCAAGAGCTCCGCCCCCCCCCCCCCACAGCACGGTCCGATGAGCCGTTGGCGGAGTTGGTGCGTCAGTTGACCGCCCCTAGCCCTTGGTAAGTTACCATGCTGTCTCAGGTGGACGGAGTAAGGAGTGATGATGGCTTCGAAAATCAGACCAGCCCCACTCACATCAAGTTGATGATCGACCGAATCGCATTCCGCGATTCCTGGAACTTTACGTGCGCTTTTTCCATGCTTCTCTGCGAAGGCCGGCCTCGACCACCACATGGCCGGCGGCTTTCCGTTGGTAAATTACGCGCGTGGTTTCTCCTGCCATCTTTCTTTTTTTGTCCCCGCGAGTGTTTCAGCCTCGCTGGCGGACGTGAGAGACGCTACCGGCCGGTTCACTCGCCCTGGCCCCTCCTGGCCCCACTCCTGGCCATATCGCAGTGAAGTCTCTCTTCCCCGAGCGCTGCCCGTTCCAGCCACTTCCTTCATTCTCCATCTTGCTCGCTCGCCCGCGCCGATTGACTCAGCCCCCTGCTCCAGCTGGCCCATTGTATCAGACGAAGCGGCCCACACAACAAAGCACAACAAAAAAGCAAAAAAACAAATCCAACCCGAAAAAATACGGCAAAGCTCAACCGGAGCCGAAACAGCCGTCGCCGCGCCTCCGATCGCTCGAAATTCGTTCGGGGCTCACGCCGCCAGCAAAAAAAACAGTCCACAAAAGGGAAGGAACGCATCCCACTCCAGCGGGTGACCCAGCTGCCAATTCGCCTCCCTTCTCCTCCTCGGGCCAATATTTCCTCCGCGACTCGGGTCATTTCCGAAATCCCCCCGCCGCCCGTCGTCCGCTCGAACATGGAGTCGCCGCGCGAGATCTCGTCCGAGGGACAGGGCGCGCTGACGCCCACGACGGCGCGCGTCGTCGCCAAGGCCGAGCTGCTCGCCACCGCCGCCGCCGACGGCTCGACGCCCCGCACGCTCGACGTCAACAGCTCCCACTCGCCCTGGGCCAATCTCAGCGTCGACACGACGCTCGGAGACGACGAACGCGTGGCGCCGCCCGCGACCAATGACGCGACCGCCTCCTCCGACGTGCCCACGCAGTCCAACGCCATGCGCACGGGCCCCGCGACCCAGTCCACGACGCAGCCCGGTGTGCTGCCCGACCGATACACGGCCGACCTCATCCATTGGCAGTCCCCGGCCGATCTCCCCGAGCGCCGACTCATGGTTCAACGGATCATCGCCATGACACGCAATAAGAGACTCGACCCCACGGCCGTTACTGGCACCGGTGCTAATATGGACCCGAACGGCGTCGACCGTACCCCATCGCTCGCCAAGAGGATCGAACTCTCACTCTACTCCCGAGCTGCCTCCTTCCATGAGTACAAGGATCTTAACACACTACGCCGACGTCTCCAGTCTCTCGTGTCCCTGAGCTTCCACGAAGCTGCCGTCACCAAGCGAGCCGCTCTCGAGTCGGCGTCCGCCTCAAAGCTGGGAAAGCGACCACTGAAGGCGACCCCATTCGGCGTCTCACGACTCACGATCAAGCGCCCACGCTTGACTTCTTCTGCTTCAGCTGGCTCCAAGGTGGTGGCTGACACGTCCATGTCGGACGACTGTGAAACCTTTTTCGTTACGAACGAAGACGTGCTACGAAACATCTTTTCGTACCTTCCCGGCGTGGAGACTATTCGATGCTTCACCATCAACAAGTTTGCGGCCCGAGTGCTTCCTCGCTGCGTGTTCTCGCTCGATGTTGAAGTGAAACAGATGCAGGCTGCCTACCAGGGAGCATCGCCAAGCTTCCTTTGCCGTTTCTCCAACCTGGAACGCCTCAATATTTATAACGAACACAAGCCGTGCGACCTGCAGGAATCTGGCCCATCTCTTCACGCGTGGGGTTGCAGCGAACTTGACATCTCCCACGACAACATTGGAGAAGATGTCGTCAAGCAGCTGGCTGAGTCTATCGAGCTCGGAGCCTGCCGCCGTCTCAAAAGCCTTCGGATCGTCTCTGTTTTCACTAACACTTGCCGCGGTAATGCTCTTCACGTCCTGTGTGGTGCTCTCGTCAAAGGCTCGTGCCCAGACCTGGAAGACTTGCTTCTCGGCGGTAACGGCTTCTCGGACGTTGGAACTGTGGACATTGCTTGGCTACTGAAGGTGGGCTCGCTGCCCAAGCTCACGCGGCTGGACGTTCGCCGCAACTATATTGGAGAGTCGGGTCTGAAAAGGATCATGGCAGCTCTCTCAGCCGGTCGCTGCCAGAACCTCAAGTATTTATGCATGGGCGGAAACATCATCACCGACAACAGCGTTGCTCCAGTCGTCGAGCTTCTCTCCAGCTCCCTGTGTCCGCAGATGCGGTTCCTCGGCCTTGAGGACAACTTCCTCAGCGCTCGTGGGGTCCACAGCATCATCCAGGCTGCCGTGGCTGGCGGCATGATGCCGAAGCTCCACCATGTTTCGAGCGACGGCCGGTTGGACGAGTCGGCTGCAGAAGATACCTCCAGCGGTGTGGCTCCATCCCATCCCCCCGTTACCGTCGCACCAACTATGGCTGCATGAGTTGTGATCTGGGTTGTGGATGTGCATGGACTAGTTGGAGCCACTGAGCACGCTTGTTTTAGAAAATTGCTAAAGACTTGGAGAATTTGGACCAAACAACAATAACGAATGTACCATGCGCGTGTGACGCGCATATTCAAACTAACTAAACACGCCCGTGTTGCACTTCGCATTCGCGTGACTTGTCGCCTTCGAATGCTTCTTCAACTCCACTCCTCAACGAAGCCACTTCACAGTTGCTCCTTCGTTGGCTCCGTCGGCAGCTCCGAAAGATAATCCCTGAAGTAGCCTTATGAAGTGACTCTATTTCGTCGAACTCGAACAATTTGTGCCTGGAATCCATCCACCTCCGGCCATGTCGTACTTCATCCCGCCCGTCAACTATGGCATGATCGAGGAGGATCTCTACCGTTCCGGACAGCCCAACGAGCTCAACTTTCCCTTCCTTGAGCGTCTCAACCTGCGCACGATCATCTTCCTTGCGCCGGAGGAGCCAAACCCGCAGTTCCAGAGCTTCGTGGAAGAGCAAGAGATCGACCTCATCTTCCTCGGCGGCAACACGCGCATGGAGAGCCGGCGCAAGGCATGGGAGCCGCTCTCGGAGGAGACCGTGCTGGCTGCCCTCGACATTATCCTCGACCGATCTAACTACCCTCTTTACATTACCTGCCATTTGGGACGTGACCGAACAGGTACGTGACTCGGCAGGAGTGCCCTCACAGCTGGGTTCCAGCATTGCATTGACCAGACTTGGTGCTTTAGGTGCGGTCGTGGGCTGTCTCCGCAAGATCCAGCAATGGCACTTGTCGTCCATTTTCGAAGAGTACCGGCGTTTTGCTGGCAGCAAAGTGCGTCTCCAGAACGAGCAGTTCATCGAACTGTTCGACACGGATCTGGTCACCATTCCACCGAATCCTCCTGCGTGGCTACGGAAACACCACCCATAGGTAGAGCAAGCATCGTGACGGAAGAATGGAAAGTGGTGGTGTCTTCTCTCGTGAAATATTAGAATCGAAAATAATGCAAGCAGTGCCCAGAGACTACGACTGCGCGAGGACAGACACATCACGACGGAGCCAAGCAGCGTCGGTTTCGCAGCCTTCCGTTCTTTTAAAGAGCGCCACCGCCGACCTGTTCGAGCGCGCAATCGATCTGGTCCTGATCCTCCAGTTCCAGCATCTTCGGCGTCTGGTCACCGCTGATACGCGTGCCATCGAGCAAGAAGCGGAGTGCGCCTGCAGGGACGCCCTTGCGCTGGGCGTAGGCGCTGAAGATCTTCTCCATCTTGGTGTTTGGCTTCACCTTGAAGAACGTCTCTTCACCAGACTGCAATCACTCCGTTAGTCACGGGCCGAGCCATGCTCGCTCCGCGCCACGCACCTGGTCCTTCACTCGAATCGTGATGGCCTCTGCCTTCTTCTTGTCGTCTCCGTCGTGGTTCTCTTCCGACATGGTCACCTAACTGTCCTAAGCGCACTGAGCGTCTTGCACCAAGAGACGAGGCGTGGCTCAGCTCCACAGATGGCGACTCACCTGTGGGGATGGAGGTCTCTTTGGCTCTGAGAAGAAGGTCCACCGACGCGGCGCTTCTCTCTCGGTTCTGTCCTGGCCGTTTGGAGTTGCTGGTGATGGGGATTTGGCTTGGCGCGGGAGCCACGAAAATCGCGCCAAAAGCCGAAAATGGCGTGGAACCTTCATTCTGGTCACCGTGGTCCACACTAAATTAGGATTTGCCACTCCCCACAACGAAAAGCGCCACCAAGGTGAACAAGCCCGCGGCCCCGAGAAATCATGGTGCGTGGGGGAGCGGGCGATTGGGGCGCTGACCGTGCGGCCCGATCAGCGGAGGTGTCGATCCAGTGGTCCTCATGGCCTGTGCGATTCTGTAGCTGCCGCTCTCGCTGCTCAAGACAGCCCAGGGCCAGCCCATGGTGAGATTAGGGGGCAAGTGGATCGAGCTCTTCAACGGTGGATCCTGAGACTGTGGGCGTGTGTGCAGCTTGTGGAGCTCAAGAACGGCGACACCTACAACGGCAACCTTGTCAATTGCGACACATGGATGAACATCAACCTGCGCGAGGTCATTTGCACATCCAAGGTAAGAAGCTCGCTGAACAGGTGACATGGCTGTCAAGTAAGACGTCCCTGGAATCCCCACAGGATGGAGATCGCTTCTGGAAGCTTACAGAGTGTTATATTCGTGGAAATTCGATCAAGTATATCCGTGTGCCAAACGAGGTCCGTCGGGGCGTCCTTAATCAACTTCGCTTGGGGAGCTCTGATCATGACCTTGGTGTGATCGTAGATCCTCGATATGGTTCAGGAAGACGATTTCAGCAAACGAGGTGCGAGATCTCGTATCCATTTCCTACTGCGCCCAGTAGATTAACGCTAGTGTGGTGATTTTTCCAGACCGCCAGTCCAACCGAGGCCGGGGTCGTGGTGGCCGTGCCGGAGGCTTTGGCTCCCGAGGCGGCGGTCGTGGAGGTGACGGTGGCCGAGGTGGTCGTGGTGGCCGCGGTGGCGAAGGAGGTCGCGGTGGATACGGTGGCCGCGGTGGTGAAGGTGGTGGTCGTGGAGGGCGAGGCGGTGGTCGATTCGGAGGTGACAGCAACCGTGGTGGCCGTGGTGGTGGCCGGTTTACCCCCGGAGGGCGAGGTCCCTCCCCTGCTGGGCGCGGATGATAATACTGCGACAAGCTCTCGCGATAGAAGCACGCGCAGTAACCATCGTTATAGCGCTGCTATACTAGCCAGGATCGAAATCAACACTATCCGACACGAAATGAAAACAATACAAAACCCGCATGGGATAAAAATCGTTTATGATATGGGTAGCGTTCACTATCGTCGACGCTTCTCCGTGCTTGGTAGTCACTTTCATGGTATCTACTTGGCGTCACTGTTGGGGCTCGGGCCCTGCGGGTTATTCTTGATGAGGTACGCCGCCAACCACTCGACTGGGTTTGGCGGGCGTTCCTTCACGAGCGCCGACATGCCTTGCAGCAGGATGGGCACGACCGTCTGGTCGAGATACGAGCGGATCGGCAGCGACTGCACCTCGACCTTGACCTGCGCGTTGTCCGCGGCCTTGTCGGCGCTCTTGACCTCGTCGTCGCCCTTGGCCGCCGGCTGCTCGGCCGGCGCCTCGGTCTCCTTGCTCTCGGCCGGGGCTGCCTCGTCCGGCGTGGGCTCGGCCGGCGCGGCGACCTCTTCTTCAATGTCTACAGTGCGTTGTGGTCGTCAGCAGCGGAGTCCCAGCAGCAGGTGCGAGCAGCTGCAGCCACGTACCCTTTGGCGCGTCGTCAGCCATGTTGCTCTTTGGTCGGATTCAACAGAATGGCTTGGTGTCAGTTAGAGCGGCAGTCGAAATATTCCCGATTTATGAGACCAAACAAGCGAAAATAAAACGGAAAATAACGGACGAGCTCAAAACCGAAGCACAATAAAAGCAATAAATATTGTCCGACGTTTATCTGGACGGCGGGAGCAAGTGCTCGACCTGGATGCGGCGCAGTGGCTCGCCCGTGATAGGATTCATGCCCCCGCGAGAGTTCTGGTGCTGCAAGTTCTGAGCACGCGAAACGGCTCGACGCTTGACGGCTTCGTCGGCCGCCTTCAGACGCGCACCGTCCAACCCGTCGTTGTATTGAAGCGTGACAGGATTGTAGGCCTCACCACTCTTGTTCCGGAGAGCCTTGGTACCTGAGGCTCTGTACGACTCCCACTTCTTCTCTTCCTGGGCAGCAACATGGTCCATCTCTCTCCATCGATTAATCTCTCGCTGGACAGTGTCGTACCGCTTTCGCTCCTGCTGTATTTTGACTTTGGCATGGCGTTCCTCTCGGTGGACACGCTCTTCCCCTGCGGTGTCCGAGTGGAAGCGGTCCGCGTCGCTCATGAAGCCTTGGCTTCCAGGCGTATATACAAGCATTGCATTTCCTGTGACCGATGTGTCGATGCGGACGAAACCTTCTTTACGCTGGCGGAGTCGGTCTTTCTCCCATTGCTCCTTGTCCTTGACGGCGACTCGTTGCTCGCGCGTCCGAGCGGGGATGTTGTTGAAGGCTGGCGGGGTGATGTCCGCCAAGTTTGCGGTGACTGGCATCGTAGGTCGATTTGGACAACACCGACACTGGTCTTGTTCTCGTGTTGAGTGGCATACTGCTTCCCACCGACAGCAAGAATAGGAGCGACAAGACCAAGACCCAAAAGCAAGACTCTGACCGCGTCCACTTAATTTAGCTGTGGATGTTCAGAAGAAGGTGAAGATACATGTTTCTGTCTTCTCCACTAGAGGGATGACACTATCCTTCCAACTGATCTGAGAGGCGTAATGCTCACAGACTGATGGGAAGGCATGTGGAGACACGTCGACCCCGTTGACGTGGGTGAGGAAGACCTCGTCACCACGCATACCAGCTTCAAACGCAGGGGAACCGGGCAGTGCCTGGACGACAATCCACCCGTCTTGCTGTCGAAGAGGCTTCAACCCTAGTGTGCCGTTGACTTTCGTCACGCTGATTGTCTGTTCGCAGTCGAAGCTGAACCAAAAGCGGACTGCCTGGACGAAGCCCCTTTCCAGCTCCACTTCATTCAGATGGTACACGCCGGCGTACAGACTGCGGGTGCCAAATTGTGAGATTGCACTTGGACAAGCAACTGCAAGCGGAAGCGTCACTGTCTGGAGGCTGATGATGGTAACAGGGCGACCAACTCGACGAAACTTGTTGATGTACTCACGGGCACGGTTCGTCGTCGTGAGTACGTCTTCGTAGTCTGCTATGGGATGCTTAAGCACCCCTGCCAATCCAGTGGAAGGTGGTCTACTGCGATCCGTAACAAGCATTGGCACCCACGTGCCGATGTGAATATACGGCTCATGAAGAGCTGGCGGCGCTGCGAGGAGACCAGCCGCCGATACTGTTGGAAGAGTCTCACGTGCAGGAGCATTCCCCAGAGGGGACAGTGGGGTGCTAATCGAACTGGACCGTCCACTCAAACGTCTGTGCGCAACAGAAGTGCGTGTAGTGTCAGCGTGCAGACGCGGCGGGTAATGCGGTGTGGCTCCTCTACCTTGTCAGAACACCCTCGATGCTGCTCTTGCGCATGCCTCGAATCGCGTAGTCCGTTTGAATGGTTAGATCCGTCGAGCGCCGGAAAGGGCCGCTGAAAATGTCGAGAACCCACTTGGAGTCTGGCTCGACAACCGTGCTGACGGCCTGACCTTCTGCCAAGATCTCGACATCGTCGCCCTCCGGTAGCTTGTAGAGCGACACGTCGCTGGGCGAGGCCACCGCGAAGAGCTCTTCTTCCGAGTACAGCGCACGCGCCAGATCCATCTTGACATCGCTCCAGGCGTCGAGTCGCGAGAGCTCAGTTGCCTCGAACTCGAAGACGCCGTCGTTCTTACACACGAGGACGCGCACCATGACGCGAGAAGAACTCTTCATGGTGCGCGGAGGTTGAAGATATCCCGTTAGGAACAGCTTTGCGCAGTTGTTAAGAACATTCTGTCATTTGGGAATGGTGAGGTGGCCCATTCGCGAGGCCCAAGATGACTGCTCATCGGAGTGCGGCGCTGGCGCTCTACCGCCGCATCCTGCGCGTCGCACGCACCTGTACGTGTGCTAGAGACTCACCGATGCAATAGTATCACCATTGCGCGGCGTCGCAAGCTCAAACAAACACGACTAACGAACGGCGCCGTCGTTCTGGTGGTGAGCAGGGGAAGGCGGCGAGGCCGAGCGACGCTGGATCCGCGAGGAGGCGCGGTGGGTTCACCAGACATGGGTCGATGCGAGCCACTACTGACGCATTCGTGCAGACTCAAGTTCGAGGAGCATCGCGCTGTTCGTGACCCGCAGCGAGTCCGAGACCTCATCGACCAGTCCCATAATCAGGTGGACCTCGCGATCCACTACAAGATCCCGTATCCACGACCCCACTACGTGGACCCAGGCACAGTAGGCGGCGATAACGACTTCCGTCGGCGGTCGACGCGCGACAAGACGAAGCTCGATCGGTCCGACCGAAGTCGCATCTCGAGGCAGTACAAACCAAATCGCTAGCCAAAAGACAAAGTTGTATTTTACACTCGTCCCATCCATCTCCACGCCACCGACTCGGCTCACTAACAATAGATACTACAAGACTACCCACGCGACGACGAAACTAGTAGTTCTCTCTCCGGCGATCACAGCGCCGTCATGAGGACGCTGTAGACACAGCAGCGTCGCAGCGCGTAGAGCTGCTGGATGGAGATGTTGACGCCCATGAGGTGCATCTGCTCCACAAGTTCCCACGCGAGTTCGTCGGACCCGTCGAGGTCGTGGAAGAAGTCGCTCATGACCGAGACATCGTCGCGCTGGAGCACGCGCTTCCAGACGGCGAGCAGCGACTGCACGCCGACAGGCATGCCCTTGTGGCGCGGCGGCTTCTGCATCCACACGGAGCGCGCGCGCTTGCGTCGGCCGGCCGCCTCGGCGTCTTCCTCCTCGCTGTCGGTCGCGGAGAGCGCGTCGTCCTCGTCGGCGAGCGCGCCGAGCTTCCAGGAGGTGGGCGAGCGACGCAGGCCGCGCGCGCCGTGCTTCTTGAGCGGGGTCGGCGCGGCGAGCGGCGAGATCTGTAGCGGCGGCATCATCTCCATGGTCGTGGGGTGTTGAGGTGTTCGGTGGGTCGGGGCCTTTGGTGGAATGGCTGCTGTCGTTGGTCACGCGTCCGTGGAGACGAACCGCTTCTGGGTCCGACGTGTCTCTGGCGTTCGTTGGCTTGATGCGTTGCGACAATCGCACGCGCCACCAAAAGCTCGGGCTTCTCTCGCGCGCCACGCGCCGTGCTACGGCTTCCCAGCCCGGCGGCAAGACTTCAGTAGACCCCACCCACCCGTGCCATACTGAAGCCAAGTCTCGGCAAACGGCCCCATCCGAGCCTGCAAACAGATGGGACGCGCAGAGAGCACCATCACTCCGCATGCCTTCAGAGTGGGACGCGCTCCCCCTCTCCTTCTGGCAGACGAAGCGGCGGGGGATGATCAAAGATCTGCGGCGTGGGGGGTCGGGGACGCCCGCTCATTGGTCAGAAGTAGTTCATGTTGAAGCCCTCGATGACGGCGGATGGAACGGGAGAACTCATGGAGCCAGCCACGGACGGCGCGTAAAGGCCCATTTTCAACCGCCGCCGACCATGCCAAACACAGAAATACGCAGTGCGCGAAGAAGGGCGAACTGGGCGGTGTGGTCGAAGTGGACGCAGCGAACGAGTCGGTCGTGAAGGAGCCAGCGCCAACAACCAACAACGAGTGGATCGTTTCTTGCCCGTCGATTGAAGCGGCGCGAGGCGTTCAATGGAAGCAAGCAGCTCAAGTGTTCGAAAAGAGTCGGGATTCCAGAGAGTCTGGGATGGTATCTCTTCCACCGAACTGATCCGAGATGGAAGGTTGCGGCTTCCTTCCGTGTCCATTACTCGCGTGATTTATTTCCGCTGACAAGAACACGGAAGCCGACATGTCGCCGGCAAAGCTGGACGCCGACCGCTGGCAACGGGCGACGCCCTCCCACACGTCAGTGCACCACCACGCACGCCAGCAGAACTTTCTTCCTTGGTATTCCTACTTCTTTCCAACACGCGACTTAGCTTGACGGCACAGACCACCAACTGGATTCTTGCCACACGCGAATATGGTGGAATCCGACTGTGAACCTACAAAACTCGACCGCCCTCAATGTCAAACTTAATATGGGTGCACTGGGAACAATGAAGACAGTGGTGCTTATTCAACGAAATTCCATTTGCGTCTCCGTCGTGGGGACTCGAAGTGAGGTCACTCTTCCACTTCGCCTTCCTCCATCTCTTCTCCCTCTTCCGGTTCACTGTCGGCTGCTCCTTCGAGCTTCGCTTGTTGTTTCGCCATGAGCTTCAGTCGGGCTTGGCGGATAATTTCTTCAGCCTTCGCAGCCTCGTCCGCAGCAGAAGTTACAGCTCGTGGCGTGCGGAGTGGGCTCACCCCATCGTCGTGGAACGACTTGCCGGCTGTCGGAAGATCACCATACGACGGAATCGCAAGCGCTGCATGCGGATCTCGAGACTGCGAACGACTGCGTAGTCGACGACGACTGCTATGGCTACGACTACGCGATCGGGAGCGACGTTGAGAAGGCGATCGGCTTCGGCGGGGAGAGTCCAGCGAGCTGCGACGACGCTTACGAGATGGCGATGGAGATCTCGAGTGTTCACGAGTCGGGCCCTTTGAGCGCATCGCCTGATATTGCAGGAGTTGAAAAGCATGCCTTGCAAACAAAGGAAGTGCGATAGTCTCATTTGACGCTTCCACAGCACGCTCCAGTTCACGAAGCAGGTCCACTTTCGGCACCCCAGAAGATGTTGGGGCTTGAGGATTCGCTTCACCTGGAGCAGGTTCTTCTTCCTCTTCTTCACCTTCTTCAGGCTTATTCGCCTCAAGATTGGCCAGGACTCCTTGTTTGACGGCCGCGCTGAAGTCTTCAATTGTCGATGAAGAAGACACGGCGAAGCCAGCTTTGACCAGCATCTGCTGAACGATCTCCACTGCTGGAAGCATGCGCTCTCGGACTCGCTTCATCTTTTTCTCGAACACTCTCCTTTGACGGCGCTCGCTGAGGGTCGTAGGGGGTTGCTCTCCTTGATCCGGAAGACACGCGTTGGTTAACGCCTCACCAACCTCTTTCCATGAGGTGTTCATTCCGATCTTCTCCAAGACTAGCCACTCTTCCACAACGTTTTGCAAATTAGCTGTGAAGACCTCCTCCAACTTCTTCTTCTTCTCGCGTTCGGCCTTCCACAGTTGAGACTCCTCCGACTTCAGTACGTCAAGATACTGCTCCGTCCAATCATAGACTTCGTGCTTGGGGATCACATCGCGCACGTCTTCTGCACCCTCGATTTCATCAAAGTAGAGCCAAATTTTCTTCTTGAGCTCCCCATCGATTCGGCGCTTACCGGTAAACGATGCCCGTTCGACTACGTCCTGAGACTTTTCACGAAGCTTCGCCATGAATTTTTCCTTGAACTCTTCAGCTAACTTGGCATCGGACTGTTGTTTCTTCCGCAAGGCATCTTGCACAAAGCCTTCAAACAGGTCCCTCTTGTCTTTGACCGCTTCGATAGCTTGCCAGCGAGGATCTTTACGGAGTCCATAAAACTCGGCGCCATCGTTGAGGTCGTCCCACGTAATGCGATTCTGGACAACCTTGTCTTCAATGTTTCCAAGTAGTTCCAGGTACTCTTCACGTACACGCTTTGCCTGACGTCTTCGCTCGATGTTGGCCTTCTTTTCAGCTTGCGTGCAGTACTCGGAGAAAGCCTGCTTTTTCTCACCCACGGTAGCAAGGGCAAATTTCCAACGCGGATCGCTGTCATAACCTTCCTTCGACATAAAACGCTGGGCCTCCTGCCACTTGAACTGGGATGAAACCTGTTTCTCTTCGAGGAAAGCCTTGAACGCCGCAACTCGATCTTCTTTCGACATCTTCTCGTACATCTTGATGGCTTCGTCGTCTGCCTGGCGTCTCTTCTGATCCTTGCGCTTTTGCTCTTCAGCGACTACAACACCACTCGCTTCAGTCGAGCTCTTCATCTTTTGGACTTCGGCGCGCGCTTGTTGCATGCGGTACTCCTCAGGCTCGTCCCAGGTGGTAGCTTTTGTGATCGTGTTGTAGTAGTACTTTTGCCCACTCGCATCATCCGTGTATTCGATCCAGGTGACGGGAGCCGTCGATGAAGACGGCGCCGCGGCGACAGCAGCTCCAGGTTGTGCCTTGTCAGCAACGCTCGGCAACTCGTAGGTGCTCACGCCTGTGCTGGCGTTGTAGTAGTATCGCTGGCCTTGAGGGGTGAAGTGCTCGCTCCACCCTGGTGGAAGCGCAGGACTCGACTGCTGGATCGCCATCACAGGCGGAACGATGGGTCGTGGCGCCACGAAGCCACGCGCGAGCATCGCCATGGGCGGAACGACGAGCGGGCCGGCGGGGCGCGCCTGCATATGAGGAAACGCCGGTCCTCGCGGCGGGAACATCGCTGCTGGCGGCGCGCCGGCTCCGAAGAACGCTGCTGGTGCGCCGGGTGGTCCGCGGGCGCCGTTGTTGGGTCCGTATCGGTAGTCGCTCATCTTGTTCCTCACACTAGAGCACACACAACCCAGTCACTCGGTCTGGCGTGGAGGAGGCGAGGCTTCTTTCCGCGGGGTCGGCAGAACAGACAGCAGAGGTCGTCCACTCACTCTTTCGCGTCGGCGCGGCCTCCGGAAGCGCGGCGGCACGGACGGCGGTCGGGGCGATTGGAGGAGGGTTTCTGCCGATGGCCAAGGCAATCTTGCCGCAAAAAACCTCGACTGGTGGGCGAAACACCTCTTTTGGAAGGAAGTTAAAAAACCTCATTTGAGGTGGAAAGGGTTAACTTAGGAGGAAGAGTGTTCACTTCAGCCAAGACAACAGAGAAATGGATGCAAAGCAAGCACCTCCGCCACCTCCGCCGCCTCCGCACGGAGGAGGCGACGCAGGGAGCCGAAGTCACGCGACCGAGCTGCCTCCTCACCTCCAGGCCATGATGCGCGAAGTGCAAGCCACGTTTGGGGCGCAGCAGCCCCGCAACGACCAGCAGTTGCCACTTCAGTTTGGCCGGTCGTCAGGTCGAGCGAACGAGCACCGGCAGGACAAGAGCAATATGTACGGTGGTGGCAGTCAAGGAAGAGGTGGTCGAGGTGGATATCGGGGGGGAAGAGGAAGTCGCGGTGGGCGAGGCAATCAGCGCGGGCGTGGTAGAGGTGGGAGAGGTCGATTCGGAGAGCACCATGACCAGAACCACTACGGACCACTGAAGCGAAAACGGTGCGAGCTCCGCCTTGCATCCTAGTCCGGCTAGAACCTGACGTTTCTATGATCTTGAAGTGACTTTGATGGAGCAGCACGTTTTTTTCTCCCGTCGTTCCTGGAAGATCCTTGGCTCCCGCTCCTTCGAATCAATCAGGCGACGATGACTGCGACCGAACTTCCTGCACCCTCTCAACACAATTCTCTCGAGGTAATTGGGTTGGTGCATGGGAAAGCTCAGCAGCGAGAGGGCAGAGTTCTTTTCAAGCCGACGTTTCTGGATGATCCGTGGGCAACTCTTCTGAGGTAATTCGAATTGAATTTTCAGTTAAATATCTCTTCCTTCGTTGTCACTGGAAGGATAGTCTGCAAGAGAATAGTACTTTTGCGCAAGTCAGCCAAGCGCCAGAGTCTCAGCTCGACGGAATCGCGATTGTAAATGCTTGAGTCGATGGATCGGGATGATGCTGTTCATCGCTGTGAGTATCACGCACGTCGCAACCACTTGGGCAAAGCGGAACATGAAGTCGAAGTGCGGGAAACTCTCTAAGCGTTTTGGGCACTCGAAGATCTCTCGCAATTGACAATCATAGACATCTACGGGGCTAGTCCATCATACACGTCGTGGTCGTCAGAGTACGTTTTTAACTGAGGGCGGGGGTGCCACCGCAAGCTTACCATAGATCGGGGAACGCGCAGCATCCGCTGTGGGTCATGTGGAAACTTGAGTGGAGGACGGAAGCGACGAGAAGCGCGGTCAGGGATTGATGTAGACATGACTCAGCCATGAGCTGATGAGAGAAGTCGCTTCCACGACGGTGGAACGTGCAAGCGTAATACAGTAGGAGCACTGTGGACGCTAGCTGCGGGCCGCTGGTGAGGCTGTACTTGATCGAACTGTCATCGTACTTCTCCCGACTAGCCAGGTCGTGACTGTGGAACCATTCGCACACAATGGCACTGGCCTTCGTGTGTGTGCGATCCATGTGTCGTCAGTCCACCACCGAGCTTCAAATTGGAAGTGGGAGGATAGTTGCACTGACCACGACGATGAGAGCGAGAACGGTCGGGTAAACTTGGAGGAACCGCGCGACCCGCATCGTTCTCGACGAGCGTTCTTCCAGATATCACTGCTGACCACTCTGCTGCTTCGAAATATTCTCCTTCTCGCCCCGGCGCCTGAGTCGAGCCATTCTTCTTATGCGACGCATTTCTCTCGCGGCTGCTTGTGGCGAGCGCGCCGTAAACTGGCGAGATGCTTTCGGACGCGCGCCATCACGCGCCCGTTTCGTTCGCGACTCTCGCGCGGAGGTTTACCAGGAAAGGCGCCGAGAACGCGCCAATTTTTGCCAAAGAGAAGGCGTCTCTCCCACACCAAAACGCGACCTGCTGTTTCCCGCCCGAGCCAATCACGGCGAGACCTCCGGGCGACAGACGAAGCAACTGGCACCAACACTTTCGTTCTTTTCGGCCGCCGGCTGCGCCGCCTTCGCTTGCTCCCAGCCCGGTCGGTCACCGGCGCCGGACTTCTTGTCGAAGTCGACGACTCGATCGGCCAAAGGCGTCGCCCACAGTCCGCAGCCATTTCGCGAACGGCTCCGCCGAACTGAAGTTCCGCTGAACGTGCGGACGATACGTACTTGTGCTCGCGCCAGATTACTCACGCGCCACCAGGTTGGGTGCTGAGTGAGGAGATCTGACTCCAATCACCCGGACGAGAGAAGACGCGGCGCGACCGAGAGCCGAGACAACGCAACACGCCACAACGCAGCCTCCGCCGCCTCCGCCACCACTGATTCGGTCCACACCCATGGGCGCCGAGGCCAAGAGCGTCTACGAGCCGATCCTGCTGCGATCGCAGTCCACGCTGTCGAACGCGTCGTCCCAGTTGCCGCGGTTCTACACGGGCGGCTTCGAGCACCAGAAGCACAAGTGGGCCACAGTGAACCGGAGATCGCAGCGCATCCGCTTCATCTCGTACGCGCAGATCGTGCTCGGCTTCCTCGCCTCCTGGAACTACCTTTGGTGCGTCTCAACCCGGCGGCGCGGAGCGCTGCGACTGCGAATGGCTAACGTGTCTCGTGTGTGTCGCCAGGCTGTCAAATAGCTTTGCGTGCTTTGTGGGGCTCACTGGACTTCTCGCTTTCCGGTCTGAGAAGCTGAGCTGGACAATCGTGGTACGGTCACTGTTCGATCTTGCAGTGTTCTCTGGTGCCAAATGAGTCCCACTTACCCGCGCTTCATTGGTGTGCTCTCAGTACCTGTTAGTGTGCATGATGGAGTTCGCGCGCAACATACTTCTCGCACCACATCTCTATGAGAGGTATTGCATACCCAAGTACGAGTTCACTCCGTATGAGTACTTCCAGGTTGCAGTTTTGATCACACAAGAGGTTTTCCTCATCGTACGTGCCCCTTGTGTGCTCCTTGATACCACAGCTCGCTCTGACTCTCGCTATTTTCCAGCCCGCAGCCTTTTTCGTCGTCTTTGCAGCAGCCGCAACGGCATCCAATCCTCTCTGGTGACATGTCGCCCCTTTCCACGACGTGAAAATTCTCCTCCGTGTGGCGCCGTGACAGCCCCCACCAACATACCTCTCTGAGTGTCTGTGGTACATTGATAACTTAATGACCTTTTCCTCCGACGTGAACTTCCTGTATGCTTGGTTTTGTCTCCACACACACCCTCTTACAAGAGAACCAGGCGCCCGCTGTCGAGTTCGTCCTTGACCGCTCGGTAGCGGAGCACGTGGCGGTCTCCACGACGCATTGTGATGTATTCGACGCCTTGGTCATCACACTGAAGTTCCCCGAGAGACTCTTTGCTCTCGCAGAACACGAAGCTGTCGAGGTCTGGTTGAAGGACTACCGAAATGGAACATTGTTACTACCGATGCTCGCGGAATCACGTGATCTTCGAGGATTTGCCACGCACCCATGCCGTCGCCCGTGATGCTGCGATGATCGTCCGGGAACTTACCCAACGCAAGTTCATTCACATGGTTCTCGAACAGCATCACATACTGCTTAGCGAATTGGATCTCCTTTTGTGAGAGTCTTTGTGTCAGCAGAGGGTCGCTCAATATGTGGATGGCAAAGCGCTCAATCTGCATCCATTTGCTTCGATCAGAACCCTCACCGAGCATGATTTCTGCAGGACGACGAACCTTCCGCAAGCGTGTGCGCAGATACGAAGAGACCATGAACTTGAGACGATCGATTTCCATTTGGTAGAGCTTGTTGATGAACGCCTTCTCCTCGGTGAGCGTTTCCTTGTCTTCATAGACTGAGTCCACATACTCTTGCTATAGTAGTGGGCGAACGAAACCTGAGACCTCCGTGCAAACACGCAGCACCACTTCATTCGTGGAGTGACGCACCTGGTTCTTGATCTGCTCCATCATGATCGCCATCATTTCTTCGTCGTACGGTAGCACTTCGGGAGAGTTCTGTAGACGACCCGTTGTCAGCGCGGCGTAGCGAGCGCGTCGACTCGGAAGAACGCACCGTCTCGTTGATCCAGAGCGTCTTCATGCGGTCGACGTCCTCATTGAGGTTCTCGCGGTCGAAGTCCGTCGCCGACGCCGTCAGCTGCGACTCGTCCGAGTCCATGGTCGGCAGATATCCTCGTTGCCAACTGTCGGTTCCCGCCAAACCATGAACAAGATAGTGGATGCTAACCTATCGGTTCGTATCGGATGACACCCTATTTTGGCTACACTTCGTCTAGAGACAGGCAACGCACGCACGACGTCGATGTCCCGGCTCCCGTGGGAACGTTGTGCCTGCGAAACGCGCCTCCACGTAGCATCGCACTCTTGGATCTGAGTCCGCGGACGGGCCGCGCGTCGAGTCCCGACAGTCATGGGCGCGATCAACTGCTGTGTCGACATCTCAGGTATGGAGCGCGGCGCAGGCTCGCGAGGTCTCGCCACTGACGCGCGCGTGGTCTTGCAGCGATCGACGCCTCGGCGCTCTCGACGCGCCCGTCCGCAGCCACACTCTCCAGCGCGATCTCGATCGGACTCGCGGCTGACACACCAACAAACCAACTCCACGACAAGCGCCAGCCTGACCCTCCGAAGGAAGAGCGGCCGCGCACGCCGTCCCACACGAGCTCGCCCACACCGCCACGGGCGAGCGAGTCCGTCGCGGACGATGGTCTTCAGCTCAAGCACAAGAAGACGACCCGCCGAACACGAGCGAATCGCGCTCGCCGCTACGGTGAGTTACGCCTCTTTTTCCCGGGAAGCGATCGCGGTCTGACATTCACGATCACAGCAAGCGCGCAGCGCGATATCTGGGTGAACGACTACCTCTGTCCGTGCGACGGATGTCCTAACGCCAAGTCTGCGGATCGAATCGTCGACTTGTTGTTCGAAACCCTCTCGGGTAACACAGACACGGATCCGGACCCGACGCTTCGCTCTACTCTACATCGGATCCTGCGCGCATGCGCGACTTTCGACGAGCGCCACGAGCTCGATCTCGCGCTTGCCCAGCAGGCCTATGCATTCTTGGCCCCAAACACTAGCGACGAGGACGCTGTGTTTCGGAAGATTGTAGCAGTCATGGGACATTCCGTGCGGCCCGCTCACCAAATAGACGCAGCGGCTGCGCTCAAACGGCGCAGCTCTGCGGTGACGGCCTGAATGAGCCCAGCCATTGTATTAAAAGCCCTGTGGCCCGAGCGGCAAACTCGAGCCACAGGTTTGACATGCTAATAAACGGTTGGGCTTGGCCTTCCACCAGAAACATGGCTACAGTCCACCTGTTCAAGGTGGATGGTGATAGTCCACTATTCGAGACTACGCGGTGCGAGTATCAACCCGCGGAGGCGCCCGACACTTGGAAAGCACCTCTCGACGAATGGGCCGCCGCAGTCCATCGCGATCGCCTACGCGCTCCTCACGGCGTCGCCACGAGAGCTCGCGACGCGACGATCGCGATCGACGCGAGCGGGGAAGGAGTCGCAGTCGCAGTCGTGACCGCCGCCCTCCACGTCGTCGGGAGAGTCATGACGACGCTGCCCCGAAGACCACCGAGGAGAACGGCGAGATCTCCATGAGCATCGAGGAGACCAACAAGCTCCGTATCTCGCTCGGACTCAAGCCGCTCTCGCTCGAGAAGAAGGCCGAGAAGAACGTTGTGAACCTGCAAAAGACGAGTGCCCAGGTCGCAGAGGAGAATGAGCAGCTCGAGATTAAGAAGGCACTCGAGAAGTCGAAGCGAAAGCGCGAGCTGACCCAGAAACTGGCGGGTAAATCTATTGGAGAACAGCTCAAAGCGACAGGCTCCACGAGTGCGCTCGACTGGGTCAAGCAGAGCCGCATTGCAGTGGCCGAAAAGGAGGCGAAGACCAAGAGTGAAAGTCGACATCATGAAGAGGCGACGTACGATGCGACGTCGTTGGCGGGCATGACGGTCGGTCACGACCTCAACGCTTTTGAGGAAGGAGAGGAAGTTGTGTTGACTCTGAAAGACTCGCGCATCCTCAGGGAGGATGGCAATGATGTGAACGACGACGACGACGAGCTCGTGAATGTGGAGCTAAGCGAACGCGATCGCCGAGAGGCTCGTCAAAAACAGGCTCTGCGCGCGTCAATGCCTGTTTATTCGGGTTTCGACGACGACGAGTTCGTGGAGATGGGTGCTGCATTGAAGCGAAAGAAACCGAAGAAGTCCGCCGTTCTCGCTCATTACGATGAAGATGAAGAGATGAAGCAAGCTGAAGACTCAAAGAAGTTTACGCTCGATGACCAAGGCGCTAGCATCGCCAAGGTTTCCTCCACCGAGACGTCAAAAGTAGACGACTTAGACGAGGAAGTTGTGTCGCTGTCGATGAACAAGAGTAAGTCAATTGATGACTACTACACGGTTGAGGAGATGGAGGCCCAGTTTTCGAAGAAAGGCAAGAAAATGCGGAAGAAGAAGAAGATGCGCAAAGTGCAAGATGACGGGGTAGACGAACCTGCGGGTGCCCAGGATGCAACCACGCTCATCCAGCAGCTCGAGGAGGAAGCCAAGCTAAATGAAAATGCCAAGAGTGATCGCGGGCGCCGTCGTCGTCCCAATCATGACGATGACGATGAGGAAGAAGCTAACTTGCGTCGTTTCCAGGAGGCTCGTGAGAAGGCGAACGCTGTGGCGCAGAGCGCGTTGGCTGCGTCTTCTGCCCCAGCCAAACGCAAGAGAAGACTCGCAGAAGTCGAAGACGACGTAGATCTGGAGCTGAGTGCCACACTTGCTCGTGCTCGTCAGATTGCGCAGTTGAAGCAACAAAGTTCGGCTCCAATCAACATGGGTAATGAAGAAAAGATCGCCAGCATCGTCTCACAGGCGGTTGCAACTGTCGATAACGACGGTGATGAACACATGGGTCAAAATGGAGGTAGTGCAGTCGTCGGAAACGTGTTCATCAACTCAGAAGCAGAGGAGAAAGCAAATGCTGTCGTCTTCAATGATGCGACTGATTTCGAAACACGGTTACGATCTGCAATTGAACAGCGTTCGACTCAGCTTGGTACTATTTCTACAGGAGTGTCGGCTCAGGCATCTGTCACTTCAGCAAGTCAACGTGGAGGGGATGACAAGGAAGTCGACAGAGGTCATGAAGAACAACGGGCGACTGACAATACCAATGCCAACGAAGAAGGAGAAGGAGAAGAAGAGAAGGAAGGATGGGCGGATGACCAACCTCTTGTCGGTATGGGAATGGGCGCGACGCTTGCCCTTCTCAAACGCACGGGCGACTTGCGCGAGTCTCGTGTGGAGCGTCAGGCCGGTCGTGCTAATGACGCCCGCGATCGCAACGTTGAAGAAGAGTTGCGCGTCAAAGACGGCGTCAAGCTTGACTACCGCGACGAGTTTGGCCGACTTTTGACGAAGAAAGAGGCTTTCCGGCTACTATCGTACAAGTTCCATGGCCACAAACCCGGAAAGAAGAAACAAGATAAAAGGTTGAAGCAGTTAAAAGAAGAGCTTGAGGCTCAGAAGCTTCTTTCCGGTGAAGGCAGTACAAAGATGATGAAGGTACTGGAGAAAAAGCAGGGACAAGCGAAGCAGGCTTATGTGGTCCTCTCGAACGGAACCTAGGTGCGTGGTGGTCGCAGTCCGACCTGTTGTTCACTTCGAAAACCCGTCTAATACAAAATGGAAGCTTTATGACTGAATATGTGTCGGAAGCGTCTAATCGAAGAGAGGATTTGTTCGTGAAGATGATACGACCACCGAGAAGAAAGTGTTTGAGGACGCTGATGAGGACGTCGTCGGGCCGCCCACGCCAAGGCGCAGGTGGGCGGTTGAACTATCAACCGTTGTCTCATCGACTGCTAGCTGGAGTTGCTGGGCTTCACGTGGGGTGAAGACTTCGAGGTACGTGGCCGATGAGCCAGTATTAGCCCCGCCGCTCATGCCGGATGGGCTTGCACTCATTGGCGAGTACTTGCCGCCTTGACTGAGTAAGATCCCACTGCGACTCTGACTCTGCGGCGATACAGTCGGAATAGGATCAATGAAGTTTCGCATCTGCTGGCCCTGCTGAATGTCGTGGTGAACTTCTCGAAACATACGGATCACTGTCGCGATCATCACAAGCTCTCCAGCATTCGATGTGAGCGGATAAATTGGCGTCGGCATCAAATATCCCGCGAGTAAAGTGACCGAACCGACAAGCATCCAGATCCACGGATTGAAGCACGTTGCATGAACCATATACGAGTAGAAGGTGCCGTAGTTCCACAGCTGAAGCCCGATGTAGAGCGAGAGGATGACGAGCACCAGTGCTGGAGCGATGGCGAAGATCGCATGTGTCGTTGAGTCGCCTTCCAAGTCGTAGATGCTCTTGATCTCGGGGTTTTCGTGCCGCCAGCGATAGCTAGACATCAGATTCATGACGAGCAGTGCCACACCAATAAGCCAAACGGAAAATCGGAGACACGTGGACAGCGCGTTGCGACCGAGCATGCGGCGATGGCCGCTTTCGAAGGAGATTCCACAGAAGTTCACTGACTTCTGTTTGTGCACGTGATATGCAATCTCGTAGCACACGAGGAGGATCATAGGAATGACGCACGAGTGAAAGGCAAGCATTGCCTGCACTACGGGCTTGTCGCGGTGGATACCTGTCGTTGCCATGACGACGTTGTCGAAGACTATACAGAGGCAAATGAATGGCTGCACATTTATCAGCATGAAAGTGAAATGAGCAGATAGCTGAGATGTAGTGGATCAACTCACCGGCAGCACGAAGGCGGCCATAGCACAGTACTTGCGTGCGTAGCCCATCGCAAAGTGGAACAGGACGAGAGCAGCGACGGCGAACATCCAGAAGAAAGGCCGGAAAGCCGGTTCGACTTTGACGTCGCCGTCGTCAGAAATGGCGGCGTCCATTTTGCGACCGGGGGCTAGTGGTGGGCAGCGTGCTGCTGTTGCTCTGGTGAGCCCACCACCATGAACCGCGCTCGCGAGGGTCTTGCGTTGACGCGTGCGCCTCGTTTCGCGGAGCTTCGTAATCGGCCACAGCTCACGGGACGATGCTCTGGGCGGGCTCAGACGCAGGCTCAGTCGCGGTCTTATCCCCCGCACAGCGTCGCGAAGGAACGCCGGTGGAAGCTGCCGCAGAGCCGTTGCGGCTCGTGCTATTCTCGCTCATCGGCGAGAAAGGCCGCGCCGGTTCACCTGAGTTCGAGTTACCTTCGCGCAACTTGCACTTCAAGTAACCTCTCGTTCGAGGACTCCATCACCGGGACACAAGTAGGGGAAGAAGGGAAACTACGTGCATTGATAAGGGACCGCCTGCCCGTGCTGAAGCTGGTTCAGCCGAGCGAGGCAATACACAGCCACGGACGAACTTAGTTCTCGTGGACCCAGTCGTCGTTGCTCGAGTTCCACTCGGTGATGCCCTCCGGGAACCAGAGCGCGATCTCCTTGTTGGCCGACTCGACCGAGTCCGAACCGTGGCAGACGTTGCGTCCGACCTCAATGCAGAAGTCGCCACGGATGGTGCCAGGCGCCGACTCGGACGGCTTGGTGGCGCCGAGCATGAGGCGGCCCATGGCGACAACGTTGGCGCCCTCCCAGACCATGGCCACGACCGGACCCGAGGTCTGTGCACAGCAAAGCAGCAGGTGAGTCTCTCGTCACTGAAGCAAAACGCAGTGGGCAACTTGAAACGTACCATGTAGTTGATGAGGCCGGCGAAGAAGCCCTTGCCGGCGAGGTCGGCGTAGTGCTTCTCGAGGTGCTCGCGGCCCGGGGCGACGAGCTTGAGGGCGACGAGCTTGAAGCCCTTGGCCTCGAAGCGCTTGATGATCTCGCCCACGAGGTTGCGCTGGACGCCGTCCGGCTTGACCATGATGTAGGTGCGTTCACGGGCCATGGTTGCTGAGGATCTTTCGTTCTCGAGAGTGAGGAGGGCGAGGGCGAAGCCACTCGTTCCCAGATCACATGCTCTCAATAGAGGATCGCTCTCGTCCAGATTCAAGCAACTCGCGATTGGGGTGGTCCACGTCGATGTACCATTATTACGGTACCGTAGCTGCCCACCAGGTGGAGCTCGTTTGGCTGGCTGCGCTTGACGACGGCGGTTGGCTGGTCACGGCGCTTGGTGGTCTCTCCTGCCGGCGGCATTCGATAATCTCGAACACGAGGCAACAGAGCGAGATGTCTGGCCGTGGAGGTATGCGTGGTGGAGGTCGTGGCGGAGGCCGTGGCGGAGGCCGCGGTGGAGCTGGAGGCCGCGGCGGCGGTCGTGGTGGCGGTCGTGGCGGCGCCGCTGGTGGCCGCGGCGGTGGTCGCGGCGGTGGACGTGGCGGTGGCCGTGGCGGTCGTGGGGGAGGCCGTGGCGGTGGCCGTGGCGGTGCCGGTGGCATGAAGGGCGGCGCCAAGGTCATCGTCGAGCCGCACCGTCACGCCGGCGTGTTCATCGCGCGTGGCAAGGAAGACGCCCTCGTGACGCTCAACTCCACGCCGGGCAAGAGCGTGTACGGCGAGAAGCGCATCTCGGTCGATGTGCCGTCGGCTTCGGGTGAAGGCACAGAGAAGGTCGAGTACCGCGTGTGGAACCCGTTCCGTTCCAAGATCGCTGCCGCTATCCTCGGTGGTGTGGACAACATCTACATCGCCCCTGGCTCGAAGGTGCTCTACCTCGGTGGCGCCTCGGGCACGACTGTGTCGCACGTCTCGGATATTGTTGGTCCGTCGGGTGCTGTCTACGCTGTGGAGTTCTCCCACCGCTCGGGCCGTGATCTCATCAACGTCGCCAAGTCGCGCACCAACGTCATCCCGATCATTGAGGATGCTCGCCACCCTCTCAAGTACCGTATGCTTGTGCCAATGGTCGACACCGTCTTTGCCGATGTTGCTCAGCCTGACCAGGCTCGTATTGTGGCACTGAACGCCAGCTACTTCCTCAAGAATGGTGGCCACTTCATCATCTCGATCAAGGCCAGTTGCATTGACTCGACGGCTCCGGCTGAGGCTGTTTTCGCCCGTGAGGTTAAGAAGCTTCAGCAGGAGCAGTTCAAGCCTGCTGAGCAGCTCACTCTTGAGCCATATGAGCGTGACCACGCCGTCGTCGTGGGCTCGTACCGCCCTCCGAAGAAGGACAAGAAATAAACCCACCTCAGACTACAGTATAGAGAAGAACTGTTTGTCTGGCGCAATCGTAATATATATCCACAATCTCTCGATGCTCTGGTGTCCGATAACTATGTTTGCTTTGGACCATTCGTTTCGAATTCGCGCGCCACACAACAGCGGACGGGTAATCACTTGCCGAAAAACACGTACACACAAGACGTTTGATCTCACCAGGACACGCATGACTGCTGACAACTCGGAACCTGACGCCCGATCTCACACTTGCAATTCTTCAGTCACCAATCTGCATCAGAGCCATGACCGTCGCCTCTGGCTGCGATATTAAGCCGAGTCTTTCACGACATACTTCTGACATATTTGCCGTCGTGATATGTCCGAAAATATGTCTAGTTGTGTATTCAGAGTAGGTACTGTACGCCGTTGTTCCCACCCAAACAGCTGGGAGCGCGACTTGAGTCTCCTCACCAGGTCATGAACTGATTCCGCACGAGGAGGAAGGCTGGATGCGGAGTCGGTCCCTGCTGCCACTCGCGCTGCTGGCGGCCAGCCCTGCGCGCATCGCGGCGGACGCGTGCACGGCGCTGCCCTTCAAGACGCTCTCGCACAGCTGCGGCGACGTCTGCCCGACTAGCAACTACACATGTGTCGTCTACGCGGCGGCTGAGCGCAGCCCATGCAGCGTCGACTTTGCGGACGCCAGTCCAAAGAGCTCGTGCGTGACGCCGTCCGCGAACAAAAGCTGCGTCTACCAGTGCTTTGAGCCGTTTTACGACTCGGGCATCCTTCGATTTTACATCACGTTCAATACGTCACGCTCGACAAGAGCACCAACGCTCTCGTCTTCTTCCTCCTCTGGATCGAGCAATGCGACGAGCGACTCGACGTACCCGCCATATGAGACCAACGAATTTGTTCGGCGCATTGGTGTTCTGGACCTGCCGACACGCATCAACCAAATGTGAGATGTGCTCGTTTAAACACACATACTATCATGAGTTCGCTAACATCGTCTTGCGCACGGAGGCAGAGTTCTCTCTGGTGGTCGAAACGAAGACACTGGCACTCGGGGTCAAGTGGTTGATCTTCAGATCGATCCAGCTGCGTTCTCGAAGGTCCCAGATATGAAGTTAATTGCGATGATGAACATCGATCTGGGTCGGCGACTGCCAGACTTCCCAGAGATCTTACCGGTAGCAATTCCTGTGGTCGACGTCACGAACGCAAATCTCAAAGAGATACCAAGCTCTATCGCGCGACTTACTGAGCTTGATGCTTTGTATGCCATTCGTCGTTCTGAGGATGCAAAGCAACGCGTGTGTTCACCATTCTTATCTTAATGTGTAGGTCGTTCCAGCGCAACTACCTTACGGAAGTGCCCGTGACATTAAACCTCCCGAAGCTGAAAACTCTGGCAATCGGTGAGAATCTGATAACAACTTTCGACGCAACTTTCCCCAGTCTCGAGTTCTTGTACGTGGTAAATCGTGGCGACTAGTTCAGTTGTCAGTGGCTAACGACTGTTCAATGCAGAGATCTCGCCGACAACAAATTGCAGCAGTTTCCTTCTGTCGTGTTCACAATGAAGAGCCTCAATACCCTTAAAGTGAACAAAAATCCAGATATGGCCACCGTCATCTTCTCAGTCGCTCAATACGAACAGCTCAGCACGCTCGAGCAGTTCTCGATCGATGCTGACGCCATGGACAATACTAGCTGTACTCCAGAGCAGGTCAAGACTTTCCGTGGCCAGAGTGGCTCAGTGTGCGTAGTGACGGACGAGCAGCTTGCGGCGTACAACAATAAGGGTAGCGCAAGTACAACTCGCACCAGCCGTAGCAACGGTTTGTCGACAGTAGTAAAGGTCGTGATCGTCGTGGCGGCGGTGCTCGTGGCAGGAGGTGGGGCGTTCGGGTTTGCTACGTGGAAGCGAAGAAGTCGTCGCGATGCGAACACGACCGATGAATCTGAGCCTGGTTTTGCCAAGCTGGATGATCCTTCAGGAGGCAGCGCGGGGGTATCTGGAAGCAGCGGAGGCAGCGCACTCAAGAAAACTCGCCATGCGGCTATGTTGCTAACGGACGACTCGGTGCTAAGTAGCGGTCAGTCCCTATGGGACGACGACGATATGGTATCGAGGCAGCTCCAGCTGGAGGATATTGAGGATGTCCGAGTGATTGGCAGCGGCGGCTTTGCTATCGTGTGGCTCGTCCGCTATCTCCCTACCAACCGCCTGCTCGCGTCGAAGCGTCTAATCAAAGACCAGGTGACTCGTCAGAAAACCTTGGACTTCGTCATGGAGATCAAGCTGAACATGCAGCTAGTCCACCCTAAGATTGTCCAACTCGTGGGGGTTGCGTGGACAATCGAGACAGATCTGCAGGCATTGCTAGAGTACATGCCGAACGGGGATCTGAGGTCGTTCTTAGAGGCGTCACAAGAGACACCCACGTCGTGGTATGTGCAAAAGTTACAATTGGCGATCGACATAGTGGAGGCGCTCGTTTACGTACACTCTTTCTCGCCACCACTCGTGCACCGTGATTTAAAGTCCAGAAACATCCTGCTGGCCGACGATCTCAGTGCCAAGGTGTGCGACTTCGGCGTCTCTCGGTTCGTATCGGATAACGGCACCATGACAACCGGTGTAGGAACGGGCAAGTGGCTCGCACCGGAAGTTATCGCTGGTAGCAAGAACTACGATGCCTCGTGCGATATTTACGCATTTGGTGTGATCATGACGGAGCTGGACACCCATCGACTCCCATACGACGACTTGAGGGGCCCACAAGGAAACAAACTTCCTGAGGTAGCGGTGCTCCAGATGGTCGCAAGCGGGCTCGTGAGACCGTCCCTGGGTGACTCGTGTCCGTCGGAGATAGCTAGAGTGGTGAGCAGGTGTCTGTCTTTTGAGCCAACAGCCCGACCGAGCGCGATGGACTTAGCGCACGCGCTAGAGTCGATCCGGAAAGAGATGTCGAGATCGCATCATGACTCGCGGTAGAATCCTTCGAGTAGATGCTGCACACTATTTAACGAACCACTGCTCAAAACTGGAGATATGTCTTGTTAGTCGCGGCCACCTCAGCTCGAATCACTGCAGCAAGCGCTTCAAACAGCCATCGGTTGGCGTAGCTGACGTCGTCTCCCGCGAGCGAGCCTCCGACAGATTGCACATAGTCAGCGCACCGCAGGTCCACATCGTCTCTTCGTTTGCCATCGAGCAGTTCCCACCGAAGCCACACCGAGTCAGAGGTCCAGCAGTCGGTCGCGGAGGCGGTCGCACGCTGCACTTCTGGGGATGCTATGGACCGCAGGCCGAGCAGGAAGCCACGCTCGATCTCTACGCGGAAGAGGAGGTAGAGCACGTGCACGTTGAGGACATCGCCTGCGTACCGTTCGTCGTATCTTACGATGAACATATTTGGGGCGACGCGCTGCAGCACCTCGAGACTGGCGAGCGCGTTGCCGCCTAGCACGATGCGAGCATACTGCTCTGTCTGCGTGTAGACGCCCCAGTGGTGGTCGATGTGGTGGAGCAGGTCGCTCGCGCGGAAGGTTTTGTGGAAGCAGAACTGGATCGACGCGGATGCGCGGTTTAGACGTCGTCGGTCGTGCCAACCCATGACGCTCATACCCGACGACAGAGCGTCGGTGCTCCACACGAACGCGTTCATCTCGCGGATGGCCGCGTCCACCTCGAGCAGGCACTCGGCGGCGGTCCATGGCGTGAAGTACGCGAGGCTGAGGGCGTGCCAGCGCATGAGATTCCAATGCCAGTCGCTGTCGCTCGCGCCGTCTTGGGCCAGTAGCGCTCGCGTGGTCGCGGCCCACAGCTCGTGCTCGCGCAGAAGCCGTCGCATGGTCCCGCAGTCACGAACGAGCGCCTGCGTCTCGTGGGCGAGGGCGATGGATTTGCGCAGGAAGGCGCGCACGCGCCTGGCGTCGTCGTCGAGGAAGTCGTCCCACGCCGCGTCCTCGGCGCCCAAGGTCGCGAGCGCGGCCGCCACGGCCTCGAGCACGCGCACCTGTTCGTGCATGCGCGACAGCTTGGTCTGGTCTCGGCGTTCGTCAGCGGCGTCGCGGACTGAGAGCAAAGAAGAGCGTCGCACGCACCTTCTGCTGGACGCGCGCGCGGCGCTTGCGCTCTCTCTCGCGCTGGAGCTTGGCGTCGGGCGCGGAAGGCGCCATGGCTGAAAAGAGCGAGTGCGAGTGCGAGATGACCGTGGCTGCAAGGGAGAATATCCTCTTGAATGCGATCGTAGGACTCAAGCTCCAGCTCAGTCGAGGATGCACGACCAACAAGCCGTTTCGGCTCCGTCGTGGGCGTGTATGCGACGCTGGCAATCGTCTGAGATCTCATGAAATGGCACGACTGGCTGGACAGTTTGAATAAGTTATTGCCTCGATTCATCTAGTGGTTGTTCTGGACTTCACTACCAACACTACTAGAGCTGCTTCACGACGTAGAAGCCGTGCTTCTTGGCGAACGTGCGCAGCTCGAAGGCGATGTTCACGGCGGATGGCCGCTGCTCTGGGTCAAAGCTCAGGCACCGCATCGCCAGACTCGCGATTTCACGAGGGCAGCTAGGGAGGAAGGTCGGCTTGAGTTGGTTAGCCGCGACGCGTTGTAGGATCGCGACCTCGGGGAGCCGTCCGCCGTGGTCGCCGACAACATCTTCATACGGCAGACGATGCGTATCGAGCTCCGATAAGACCACGCCGAACGCGTACACATCGCAGGAAGAGTCGTACGTCCTGCTGCCAGAGATGACTTCTGGCGCGAGCCACTTGCCGGTGCCAACGTTCGTGCTCATCGTGCCGTTCTCCGACTCGAATCTGGCGACGCCGAAGTCACTGAGTTTGGCCTTCATTTCGTGGCTCAGCAGAACGTTCCGGGACTTGAGGTCTCGATGCACGAGCGACGGCAAAAACGAGTGGACGTAGACAAGCGCTTCGCAAAAGCTTAATGCAATCTGCCACTTGTCATGGATCCACGATAGAGCCACTCGATCTCCTTCGTCTTGTGCGCTGACCGTAGTCTTGAGTCCTGCCTCGCTGTCTGGCCGAGTATGCTCCAGATACGTCCGTAGGTCGCCGTTGCACATGTACTCAAAGAGTGCCTGAAGGTCTGTCTCGACCGTCCACGCAACGCCAACGAATGTTACGACACTCGGGTGATTCAGCTGTGCGACCAGTTTAATCTCCTGGACAAAGTCGAACGTTTTTTGCCGTGTGATTTGGTCTCGGACAAGTCGTTTGGATGCCAGTTGACGTGTCTTGCGATAATTGACCAGCCAAACAACACCGTGAGCACCACTACCGATCAACCGCACGTCTTCGATGTCTTCATACTTCAGCAGGTACGCGTTGAGCTCCCCGTCGTCCCACAAAGTCGAACCTGACAGATTACTTTGGGATCTCGAGAGGACAATTGTTCTTGTCTGGGTCAAACTACTTGTTGCACTGTTCTCTCCGCTCGAAGAGGTACCGTTGCTTAGATCGACCCCAGGACCCCCACTACTATTACTTTGATCGAGTAATGAGCTTGCAAGTGACTGAGTCGCAGACGTCGAATCATCAGGCGTGGGTTTTGCAAAGAAGACTCGAGGGTAGTTGTTGTCGCCGCTGCTATCAACGATATCTCCGCCACTTGCGTTGCTTTGCTCTGAATCAAGCTTCACGTAGCCAGCAACGTCTTCCGTTTTGGATCTCTGTGGAGCTCTGCGATTGTCATGCCTCGTCCACAGGAACCAACCCAAAAGAATGGTGGCAGCCGTGCCAACTGTCACACCAACGATAATAGCAGTCTTGTGATGTGCGCCGGGACCTTGTTGCTGTGTCTCAATGTTCTCGGCAGAGGTGACACAAACAGCAATTGACGACTGCGGTAGAATCCGCCGCTCTCCACTGCTGCAGTCGATGGTATCAGAGAATCCGTCGATTTCTAAACTGGCTAGTTGTGATAGGAAATCGAACTGCTGTGGTGTGAGTGCCGCCAGTTGAAGTGGATTCCGACCGATCCGAAGTGACCTTAGATTGTGCAGCATGTACACACCGGTAGGAATGGCCGTGAAGAAGTTATCGGTCAAGTCCCTACAGATCGAGCAAGTAAGACTGTAAGAAATCGTTACAAGAGACACCAGGAGACCACGTACAGCGTTTGGAGACTGGGAAGACTCGAAGGATGGAAACTCGTAAGATTATTCTTCGACAGATCCAGGCTAACGAGCGTCGAGGAGCTGAAATCCGATGGCATGCTTGTCAGAAAATTCAAAGACATATTTCTGAGGAGACAGCACAGAACGATTAATGACTCCACGAAACACAACTTGGACGCAGAACAAGCCGTACAAAGTGGCCAGGGATGAGAGTTGGGTGATATTGCTTGGAACGGCTTCAAGGAGGCAATTGATGATACCCAGTGTCGTTACATTTCCGGGAAGAGCGCTTATGAATGACCCGCCGACCTTCAAATTCGCCAACGTCACAGTCGTGATACTCGTTGCGTTGACGAACACATCATTCCCAAGCGAGACATCTGCAGCCTTGCCCTTTACACCACCGTCACTTTCAAATCCACCGGCGAGAGTACTACGACCACAACATCGACGATTAGTTTTGCCACCGAAGGATTAGTCCACAGCTCACGAACACTCTACGAAATGAAGACGGTAGTTTGAGTGGTCCGATCTCGGCGACATAGTCGTTACTCAAGTAGGGAATATCATCACTCTTCGTGGGCAGTGCATCGATCTGTGCCTGCCACCAGACGCTCGCATTCTTGCGGAACTGCTTCTCCTGTTCGCTCTGCCACTCGCCGAACGGGATGAGGAACGCGTACTCTGTCGCATCTCTTCTGGACGCAGCAAAGCAGAACGACTGACACGTGTAGTCTCTCGATGGACACATGCCGAGCGTGCCCAGGTCGGAGCACGCGCCGATGGCCTCGGTCGAGTTGGTCGCGATGGCGAGACAGGAGAAGTCGACGGACTTGCGCGGGCAGCGCTCGGCGCAGTCGGTGCGCAGCGTCCTCGTCGGCACTGCGCACGCGATGGGATCTACTGCGACCGCAGAGGCACGGGCGGCTGAGACGAGCCAGCCGACGGCCAGCGCGCGCTTCCGGGCTGGGACTCTCATGCGCGCAGGGGATGGAGAAGCTGGGTCGACATTCGTCGGGCCATTCCCGTGATGAGCTCTTCGACTGGCCTGCGGGACTTGATACATCCGGTTTTCAATCGATTCGAGTCTGAGTAACACCCTGTGAGATTCGATCAGGTCGGTCGGTGACTGCAAGGGCTGACGCCTAACCTTGGCTCTCAGGGTCCGTCTTCACTAGACACGCTCCCATGTGCCACGCGCGATGCGTCGAGAGCGCTCGCGTCTCGAAAGCTCACGACGGCGCCCACTAGCCACGCCGGAAGTGAGACCTCGAGGCCGTGTACCCATGAAATGTCACTAGCTGGTGACTACACGCTAGTCACAAAAACGCGGTTTTGGGTGGCTCCGTGTGCATAGACGAGCCTGCACGTAAACCTCGCGAGCTCAGGACGCCGCAATCGCCGACACGCCTTCCAGCTCCATGCGCAGGATGCCTCGACGGCGCCGCGCGCGCGTCTCGCTCGCCTCGTCTGCTGCTGCGCTCGCATGCGTCGCGGCGGCGGACGCCTGCGCTCTGGATCGACAGCTGCGGGCTGGGTCGGCGGGCTGCTCACCAGCCTGCACCAGCGAGGCGACGGCCGCCTGCCTAGTCTACGAGAACAGTGCGGATGCATGCGCAGCCCAGAATTCGTCAGTAGTCGCGACGGGATGTCCTCTGGCAGAGTCGGGCGGATGCTTTTACCAGTGTCTTCCCTGGAGCCAAGGGGCCCCGGAAGATACGTTCGCGTTTTACGTGACGTCTGCCTCAAGCACGGCTGATACACTATGGCAGAGCCAGGAATTTGTGGGATCCATCGGTGCCATGGACATGCCTGCGAGAATCAAACATGTGTCAGTCGAAATCTTGGCCGCCTTTTCCTCGGCGGGCGTTCACAAGCTCACATGTTTGCTCTACCTGTATAGGTCAATTGTTGCTGGCTCGTCCGAGAACGCATTCGCAAAGGGATCGGGTCTCGACATCCGCGTTGACCTTGCTCTCACAGGGCCCAACGTCACGAATCTTACTCTCGCAAACATCAACATGGCAACTCTCCCAATATCGACTCCCTCTATCCGCATCACCCAGTCACCACCCACCCTCCAATCGCTCAGCCTTGTCAACACACAGTTATCGAGATTGCCGGTGGATCTTAGTACATTGGGCGCGCTTACATCCCTGTAAGGAGGCTCTCCCAGTTCTTAATGTTTTAACCCCCTTCGTTAATGTTTCCTGTGATGGCAACATGTAAAGCGATCTATCCCGAAATTTCTTCGTGGGTTTCTCGAGAGACCACAGTATGGAGAAGCTCCGTCATTTGTACGCATTGTTTTCCCCCCTGCCTTGCTCCTCATTAACGAATTGTTATTTTGTAGGAGCCTGCGTGACAACAACCTCACAACCTTTGAAGCCACGTACCCTGCGTTGGAGTCTCTGTATGCATGCCATTGTGCACATCGCTGCTGCTGGCAATTAATTTTCTCACAGGCGTTTTGAGCCAGCGATTTGAGTGGTAATCAGTTGGATGCCATCCCATCGAGAGTTTTCCTGTTTCACAACCTCAAGTCGCTGTACGTTGAGAGCGTGCGACCAACTTTTTATTCACGAACTGAACGCATTATGCTGTATCTAGTGATATCACGAGGAATCCGCTTGATCAGGCGCTACTCGAGCCGTCGCAATATGAGTTTTTAAGCAGTCTCCCCTCGCTCTCAATTGGTTCATTCAACAGGGATGTTGACTGCCAAGAATCCAATAAGCGAATCCTCAAAGCTTCTGTTGTGTGCGTGATGGATTCGAAGGAATTGCTAGTAATCCGGAAATCGTCTCTGACGTGGTACATCGTTATCCCGACGGTCGCCACCGCAGTCATCGCATTAGGCCTCTTCACGCTGTGGTACTCTCGTCGCAAGAGGAGAAACGCGAAATTGTCAACGCTCCCTCACTCGACGCCAAAGACAACAACACTTGATTATGAGGAAGCTCATTTTGTGGAAGTGGGCACAGACAGCGATAGTAAACCGCCGAGAAACTCAGTGACTGTGTCAAGTTCTTCACTTTGGGCTGATGAGGTTCTCGTTGCATGGCAAGTAAGGTACGAAGACATCGAAGACGTTCGCCAAATTGGTGTTGGCGCGTTTGGCGTAGTGTGGCTTGTTAGCTATCGTCACTCTCGCCTACTCGCATCGAAACGGCTGCTAAAAGACCACCTCACTCGTCAAAAGACCCAGGCATTTGTTGCCGAGATCAAGTTGGTCGCTCAGCTCGAGCATCCAAGCATCGTACAGTTCGTGGGCGTCGCTTGGACGGTTGAATCCGATCTCCAGGCACTCTTTGAGTACATGGTAAACGGTGATCTGCGATCATACCTTGACGCCACCAAGTCTGGCGTGGAGTACAAAAGATGGGACAGGACGAAGGTCCAAATGGCTATCGACATGGCGGAGGCTCTCGTGTACTTACACTCATTTATACCGCCATTGGTGCACCGGGACATCAAGTCCAAGAATGTGCTCCTCGGCGATATGATGAAGGCTAAGTTGAGCGACTTTGGAGTCTCTCGATATCAGTCAGAAAACGGAACTATGACCCCTGGAATCGGGACAGGCAAGTGGCTCGCACCAGAGGTTCTCGCGGGAGGGAACGACTATGATCATATGTGTGACATATATTCGTTTGGGGTCGTGTTATCGGAGATGGATACGCACGCAATGCCATATGAAGAATTGGAGCAAGCGGACGTGGCTACACTTCAGTTGGTTCTGGGTGGAAAGATCCGACCGCGCCTCAGTAGCCAGTGTCCAACGGAGATCCGAGCACTCGCCGACAAGTGCCTAGCTTTTGACCCGAAGGACAGACCGAATGCCATGGAAGTTGCATTTGCACTCCGAACACTTGCCAAGACCATCGGGAACTGATAAGATGATCTCGAGCAATTTTACACACACGAGTCTTTCTGATCACTAGGTCGGTGGTATTATGTACAGGTAGCTCCAAGCACTAGCAAGGCCTCCGTTATCCCCAGCCAGTTGTAAGTTGATCAATCTGGTTTCCTTCTCGTCAAAATGTTCACCAAACTTGCGTGTTGAAGCCTAATCGGAATCTGGCATCATGGGGATAACCAAGAGGGCTGCGATGGCAGTCTCAGCTGCACAGTGCAAGCTAGTACTAAACATCCGATTCACAAGCATCAGATCGAGGGGCATTCTTTTCTCTGGTCCGATATTACGAAATGGACCCGTCAAATCTTCGGATGAGACTTGCCTGGAAATGATTTACCAAACGAATTCGGAGTGCCATCCGCTCATATCATTAGACAGTTAGCTGAACGGGATGGTAGACTTTCACCGACGTGCAGAGGCCAACAATGTGCGTCACTATGCGTTTAGTTGAGGATAAAAAGGAGACGGAGAGCGCCCTTATTATTCCAACCAACTGTGCTGAAGAACTATTGTCCGATTCAGATTTCCTTTCGGCTTTCCAAGCCAGATTTCAAAACGACTCCCCATCAACCTCTTTCGCTATACTTCAAAAGCAGCCTCAGCGAGTACACCACCTGCACCATAGCCGGCCGTCGTGATGCATCCGACTCGACACACTCCGTGATCACAGATCGAACCTCGCGAGGACAAGACGACAACACCGTCGGCCGTAGCTCTCCACTCACGACCTTCGCCAGCAAAGCCGACTCGCCAACGCCAACACCACCGCCAGCCACCGAACCCACGACATCCACCACATCCAAATCCGAATACGGCTCCGCGTGCGTGTCCAACTCGGACAGTAGCACCCCGAAGGCGAACACGTCGCTCGCCACGCCGTAGCTCGTACTACCAGACAAAATCTCAGGCGCCAACCAGCGTGCTGACCCGACCCCCGTCGTCGTCATTGTGTTCTCCTCCGATACAGGACGAGCCGACCCGAAGTTGGACAGCTTGGCCTCCCATTCCTCGCCCAGCAGAACGTTGCGGGCACGCACGTCGCGATGCACGAGCGGAGGATCGAACGAGTGCGTGTATACGAGCGCCTCGGCGATACGAATGGCCACGTGCAGTTTGTCCGGCAGCCACGGCATGTGGCTCACCGGCGTGCGAGCCAGCAGTGTCTGCAGGTCGCCATTCGGCATGTACTCGTAAAGCGCCTGTAGATCCGACTCCTGGTTCGTCCACGCCACACCTGCCAGCAACACGATGTTCGGGTGATCCAGTCCGGCTGCGATCACGGTCTCGCTCACAAACTCGGCCAGTCGCTGTGGCGTCGCTCGCTCCTGGATCAGACGCTTCGACGCCAGCGACCGCGAGCCTCGGTAGCGGACGAGCCACACAACGGCACTGGAGCTGGCTCCGACCACGCACACATCGTCCACGTCGCCTACTCGGACACGCTTGGAGAGGAGCAAGTTGCGGGCCTCGGTGTTGCGTTGTCGCAGTTCGTCTCCGTCTTCCGAGATCGTGCCCATACTGTGGCCGTCGGTCGTCTTGCTGCTGCCGGTGGTTGCAGTGGTGAGTGCGGCGAATGCGGTGACAGGTGTGGCCTTTTGGAGACCCCACGCTGGCGATTGCATTGGCGACTGCGACTGCGACTGCGTCGGCGGTTGGTGCTGGTGCTGGTCGTTGTTGCCGCGGCGTCTTCTGCGAGCATAGAGGATTCCAATGGCAGCGATGACCACGACGGCGACGGAGATAACAACCAACGTCACGAGGAGCGTCGTGTGGTTTGTATCCGAGGTAGACTCGTTGGTTGCGACTGCTCCTGGTTGAGGCGTTTGCGTGCTTGCACTTGTAGGGGAGCTAGCGCTGGATCCTTGGCTCTCGTTTCCGAGTGATGACGATGAAGAGCCTCTGTCAGAGCTACTCATGGATGGCTGAGTGGTGGGCGAAGCGCTGGTTCCTGGTTCGGGGCTTGGAGTTGGAGGGGCCGTGAGAGGAGGTTCGATGTTTGGTGGGGGTGTTGTTGTTGGTGGTGGTATCGGAGCCGAGTTGGCATCACTGTGATGTGGTGGTACGTTTGTTGGGTTTGGCGTTATGTTGCCCGGTGCTGTTGGTGCCGACGTCGGCACGTCGTCAGGGGACTCGGCACCACTGGAACCGGGAGGAGGGGATGTGTTTAGTGGAGGGCTAGTAGGTGGCGGTGTCGAAAAGTAGACAGCAGTCGGAACTGCACCGGAAGGTGGAGGTGTTGAAGGAGGTGTAGACGGTGTTGATATCGGCGGGGGTGCTGATGTTCGGTAGGGTACCGTGGTGGTGGCAAGTGGTATTGGTGGGACTGTCGAAGTTGGAGAAATCGCCTCAGTTGGTGAGGAAGTGGGTGTGATCGTCTCTGAAAGCGGCTCACTCCGAACTGCCTGTAAATCTCGGCCATTCCACCTAACCACTCGCTTCGAAAGGAATTGGCGCTGCTCTGATGTCAGCGATGCGAGCGAGAGATTGGGGTTGTCATGCAATATCCTACACCAGACAACCTTGAGAATCGTCCAAGGTCTGAGTCCTTTTTATCAACTTACACTTCGAGTAGTGCGGTCAGGGTAAACACGGTATCTGGGAGCGATGTCAAGGCGTTTCGACTGAGATCCCTGGATGCAAACTTGATTGAGATCACAACGAGTTACCCGAAGTAATGCTGGACGTACAGAACTTGGATGTTAGGCAGTCGTGGTGCAAAGTGCTGGATCGAATTGGCCGATAGGTTCCTGTAACGAAGCAGTCGTGGAGTTAACAACAGATTCCTTGGCTGATATAATTGACTGATTCAGCCTACAACGACACGAGGTTCGGAAGGTAGAGCTGGTCAGTCACTGCCGTAAGTGCATTGCTGTCGAGGGATCTGCAGCATGCTTCTCTAATGAGTTCTTCCTACTGTGACGTGCAACGACGATGATCTCCTCTTACAACGTTCTGAGGTTCGAAAGTGACGCCAAATCTATTGGTACTTCCGTAAGCCCCGTGTTGCTCATGCGCAATGACGTGACACCGCTCGGAAGCGATGATGCGAGACCTCTTTCTGTGACGAATGTCAGGTTGATGAAAGCCACAGCCATCAAGTGGGTCGATTCCACGAGTAGTTGGCTATCCAGTGCCACGGTCGGGATGGCACTGTCTCCTAGGAAAGTTCTGTCAGCAATATGTCCAGTCAGTCTTCACATATCGGCGTGGTGCCACCTGCAGTACTCGTACATGCTCGTGAAGGCTTGGTTGATTTGCAGTGGTCCGAGGCGCTTGACCGAGGCCATTTCATCGCTGCGGGTCGTGACGGACGAGAGCCGAAGCTCCAGTTCTGGCGCGTTGGCCTTGCCCGTGACTCTCACGACATCGCACGTCGCCTGCGCCGAGCACGCGGGCCGAGTCGACTGGCAGAGCGAGCGCGCGTCCGCGTTGCGCTGATGGACGACGCAGAAGGCGTCGGGGCCGCCGAAGACGCCGCGGCAGTCGGTCGAGAGCGTCTCGAAGGGCTCTTCGCAGACGGCTCTCGAGGGCGCGACCGTCGTCTGCTCCATGGGCGTGAAGACCGCGAGTGCGAGACGGACCTTCGCGCAGTCGGAACGGGGTCTTCGTGACGCTCATCTCCACGCGTGGGTTCAATTGGGTGTTGGTCATCACGGCCCATCACGACCCGAGCTAGCCCATGCTGATTCCTCTTGCAGTCCCTCGCTTCCTTCACGTCCGAGACGACTCACAGCGTAATGTCTCCATGAATCCTACTCGCTGGCCACTGTGAGTGCTCTGAGTCTTGCCTCTCGAATCGTCGAAGTGCCAGACGCAGGGAGTACACCACCTGCACCATAGCCGGCCGTCGTGATGCATCCGACTCGACACACTCCGTGATCACAGATCGAACCTCGCGAGGACAAGACGACAACACCGTCGGCCGTAGCTCTCCACTCACGACCTTCGCCAGCAAAGCCGACTCGCCAACGCCAACACCACCGCCAGCCACCGAACCCACGACATCCACCACATCCAAATCCGAATACGGCTCCGCGTGCGTGTCCAACTCGGACAGTAGCACCCCGAAGGCGAACACGTCGCTCGCCACGCCGTAGCTCGTACTACCAGACAAAATCTCAGGCGCCAACCAGCGTGCTGACCCGACCCCCGTCGTCGTCATTGTGTTCTCCTCCGATACAGGACGAGCCGACCCGAAGTTGGACAGCTTGGCCTCCCATTCCTCGCCCAGCAGAACGTTGCGGGCACGCACGTCGCGATGCACGAGCGGAGGATCGAACGAGTGCGTGTATACGAGCGCCTCGGCGATACGAATGGCCACGTGCAGTTTGTCCGGCAGCCACGGCATGTGGCTCACCGGCGTGCGAGCCAGCAGTGTCTGCAGGTCGCCATTCGGCATGTACTCGTAAAGCGCCTGTAGATCCGACTCCTGGTTCGTCCACGCCACACCTGCCAGCAACACGATGTTCGGGTGATCCAGTCCGGCTGCGATCACGGTCTCGCTCACAAACTCGGCCAGTCGCTGTGGCGTCGCTCGCTCCTGGATCAGACGCTTCGACGCCAGCGACCGCGAGCCTCGGTAGCGGACGAGCCACACAACGGCACTGGAGCTGGCTCCGACCACGCACACATCGTCCACGTCGCCTACTCGGACACGCTTGGAGAGGAGCAAGTTGCGGGCCTCGGTGTTGCGTTGTCGCAGTTCGTCTCCGTCTTCCGAGATCGTGCCCATACTGTGGCCGTCGGTCGTCTTGCTGCTGCCGGTGGTTGCAGTGGTGAGTGCGGCGAATGCGGTGACAGGTGTGGCCTTTTGGAGACCCCACGCTGGCGATTGCATTGGCGACTGCGACTGCGACTGCGTCGGCGGTTGGTGCTGGTGCTGGTCGTTGTTGCCGCGGCGTCTTCTGCGAGCATAGAGGATTCCAATGGCAGCGATGACCACGACGGCGACGGAGATAACAACCAACGTCACGAGGAGCGTCGTGTGGTTTGTATCCGAGGTAGACTCGTTGGTTGCGACTGCTCCTGGTTGAGGCGTTTGCGTGCTTGCACTTGTAGGGGAGCTAGCGCTGGATCCTTGGCTCTCGTTTCCGAGTGATGACGATGAAGAGCCTCTGTCAGAGCTACTCATGGATGGCTGAGTGGTGGGCGAAGCGCTGGTTCCTGGTTCGGGGCTTGGAGTTGGAGGGGCCGTGAGAGGAGGTTCGATGTTTGGTGGGGGTGTTGTTGTTGGTGGTGGTATCGGAGCCGAGTTGGCATCACTGTGAGGTGGTGGCGTGTTTGTCGGTGGCTGGGTTGTTTTGGGGACGCCGACAGTGGTTGACATTGGTGGCATCGGAGTTGCTGTGGTTGGGGCTGGTGTCGTGTAATTGACCAGCAGAGGAGCTGTCACTGCAGGCGTAGTCGATGGTGGAGTCGTTGGTGGACCCACTAAAGTTGGACTAGGTGTGCGTGGAGGCGTGGTCGTTGGTTGAGCCGTGGCTGATGCTACAGGTGGCGGGGGTGAAGTTACAGCTGACCGAAACTCCGTGAGCAGCTTTCGACGCGATAAGAATCTTCGCTTTGTCGACGCCAAACCATCGAGGTAATGAATGCCGTTATCACCGATATGTCTGCCACAGAAAGCAATAGATCAATCGTGATAGTTGTGATGGGCAACACGCGACTCGACATACAACTCGCGGAGTTTCGTCATTGTGAAGACGACGTCGGGAATTGAGGATAGCGAGTTCGAGCTGAGATCACTGGTGAAGACAGAGATAGAGCGTTAGACCGTTTTTTAGATAGCGAAGGGCCGATGTCACACTCACAGAATTTCGAGGTTTGGGAGATTGACGTCGAAGAGCTCAATCGCGTTGGCGGACAGATTACTGATCGATTATGGATCACCGATGAAGTCAGTATCCGTTCAACTTGCGCCTTCAGTCATTTGCGTACAGTTCAACTATATGTAGAGAAGACAACCCTGTCACGGACACTAAGGAGTTGTGGTCGAGAGTTCTTTTTGCAAGAGACAACCAATGTTAGCAGAAGAGTAGTCGCCACGGAACAGCATGCGACGAACAGTCGACGAAGGCCGGTCAACGCGAATATATCTTTCGGGACGGTAGTTAGCTTCGCTCCACTCAGTCGAAGGGCAGTAAGATTGGGCGGTAGCACTGGTGCGAGCCCCGCATCCGCATCAACGCTTAGGTTGACGAGCGACACGGACGCCAGGTCACGCCAAGTCGAGAGAAGCGGCGGCGCCATGGCCACTCGTGTGCCTTCGTTCCTCGCTGCGATGGTTCTGATCTCAGCAACAGCGACGGGGGTTAGCATGACTTGGATTCTCTCTTCATCCCAACATCGACGTACACTGCCGTGTAATCCTTGTTCGGTTGCAAGAGTCCGATCTTCTTGATCCCGTTTTGGTGATGAGTCCCCGAATGCTCTTCCAATCTCTTCTCAAGATTTGTGGCATTACGTGGCGGATTGATTGGTTCCTCCAAGTCCAGAACAAGCTCCATGTCCGACGAGCCAACTCGACCGGCGTATCCCACGACGTCGCACGTTGCCTGAGCGGAGCAACAGATCCTCCGAGACGAAGTGTGGCGGTCGCAGAGGGACTGGGCGGTCGGGGCGCGTTCGAAGACGACGCAGAAGGCGGCGCGACCGTCGAGGACGCCGCGGCAGTCGGTAGAGAGCGTGGCGAGCGAGCCGTCGCAGACGTCGGAGGACGCGGCGGCGCTCGGCGCGGAGAGCGCGAGCAGCGTCGCCGTCGTGGAAACCAGGCGCATAGCCATGAACCGTCGACTGTTCTGGGTGGAACCAGTGTATGTGCACCCGACAAGACACTACGGTACTGAACCCACAGTGGGTTCAATCACGACTCCCCCATCTCCATTCTGGTCATCTTGTTCCAAAATTTTATCAGCGGCAATTGAACGAGTGCAGAGCCAACTCGGTTCCGGTACTTGTTCGATGCCACGGCGGTTGCCCAAGCGTGAGAGCGGCCTGGAGCGCAGTCGAGCGCAGTCTCACCGATCCAACTGCAAGGCACGCGAACAGAAGCTCTCGAACCTCCGCGAGAGAGCGAGCGATGGGCAGGCTGTTGGCTACCCGTGGACTGCGACGCTTGGCTTCGATGTGTGCGCGCTGAGATCACAAATTTTTTCAGCGCACCGAAAGCGCGGATGACGCTGGGCGTGCTGTAGCCAGAGCCACCGCGCAGGATCTCCGGAGCAATCGGCTACCCAGGACTGCATAAGTGGCTCGCCATTGTGTCGGCCTCGGAAAAGTGTCTCGCAACACTGGAGCCACTCCCAGTTCGGCTTCGAACTCGCATCAAAACAGCACGCGACGAGCGTGAAGATGGCTTTGCAGCAGCGACGGGTCGAGCGAACGGGTGTGTACACAAACTACTCAGTCACGTCGATCGCAAACTGCAGCATCATGGGTCGCCACTGGAGAGCTGGTGACGACCCCGTCACGTCCAGCCATGAGAAGGTTTCGACCGAACCATGGTTGATGATCGGGGGTCTGCCGTTGCGGATAGGTAGCATCACTCATTTTCTCGCTTGATTCCAACCGAGTCGCGGACTTTGCTAAACGGCCGAGTTTAGGTGCTTTTCCTGTCTATTATGCCTAAAACTTCTACCTTGATCAAATCTTTAAGGTTCCTTCACGTCTGAGTCGCCTAGTACCATCAGTGTCATCAACGACGCGCCTGTGTTTGAGTGCATGCCTAACGGAGATCCTGCCTCGCTGCAGCATCAATAAGACAGTGTCTGCAGTGACGCACTACGATGCGAGAACGCTGGATCTCTGATACTCCATTCGCCACGCGACTCCATAGGACCCAGATCCGATGACGCGCACGCTTTTCAAGTCAGTGGGCAGACTCGATTGAGCAGGAGGATGTAGTGGCAATGGTTAGGCAGACATGGTCTCTGTGATCAGCGATTCCTGGAGGAGCCAGAACACTGCCAGTTTGAAGGCAGAGAGTTTGGTGATCAGGTGCTGTTTTGAAAGGCCGGCTTGCTTGCTACAGAATGAGTCAGCCTATCTTAGGTGGGGTAGAACTTTTTCTCCCGTCGATACTTCGAGGTTGGTCGAAGAAGCGTGCTCATTTCGCACAGTACGAATTTCGTGTTGGCGAGGCGAAGATTTGAAATGTTTCTCGGCCGATTCAATGTGTGATCAGATAGTAAGGTTGATAAGCGATACTGAGGTCAACAATTTAGAGGAAAAGAAAGGGTCCCTACAGTAATGGTCCCGGTCCTTTCCACGAATGCATTGCTCTCTTTTGCCGCGTTGTTACTTCCGGCAATGACATCAGTTGTCGCCGATCCGCTGCAGCATTCGCCTGTTGGAGCGCAGAAACTACTTCAGAATATTGATAGTCTTTCCGCTAGTCATCGAGTTGTGAGCCACAGTATCGCAGATTAAGCCATTCCCGGTGATAGATGCACGAAGCAATAGCAACCGAATCAGGAGTCGCACAGAGTGGGCTGACCGCCAGATCGATCAATACTGATGCACAATATGATATGAATATTCCTGAAGTCGGATAAGAGGGTTTTTGGAAGGGTTATGCAGATCCCTGGAGCTGGAGTCAGCCTCGAGAAGCTGGCGGTTAGTAGTCACTTCGTGCACCCGCTGACTACGCTCGACACTTTTTCTGGCGAGGCACTTGTATATGGCGGAGGGAGGACACTAAAAGTTCCCGGGTTGACCGATTCTGTTGCGCCCTATAAGGGAATACTCCACTTTGCTGAACCCACTCCCAACCTGTTCATTGCCATATTCGCGCGAGTCAGAAGTACCCGATATTTCGATCTGATGATCAGAGTTCCACCAAGAACAGCAATGACTTGCCACCGATATGCGTTGTTCGAATTTATTTAGGGGAATACCGGTACCAATAATACTTGTGTTAATGGAAGTATCAATAATCCTTGTGTCCTGTAAACGAGGAGGGGTGCGGGCAATTTGATATCAAGCTCATGCTTGACAATAATATTGATCTGTCAACTGACAGTGTCCGTCAACTGCTGGAGTCACCTCTGTACAGCACCATCTTTGGCGAAGGCTCGAGGATTTGGCGAAGTAAGAACGCAGCCTGGATGGCGGTTGGGCGGTGAGAAGAGTGGAATGAGAGACACGACATGGCGACTTGGCGGATACCGATTGGGCACGAATCCGAAAGAGTAGGCTGCAACTCGCCCTGAGCAACTTGTTGGAGGAGTGAGAGTTCCGTAACAGTCGTTCCTTCCGCGTTCAAGACGTCGGCATATGGAAGACGATGAGTATCCAGCTCTGCGAGAAGAACACCGAACGAATACATGTCGCTTGATGTGTCATAACTTGAACTACCAGCCAGAACTTCTGGTGCAAGCCATCGCCCCGTACCAACACCGTCGACAGTCATCGTATCATTGTCTGAAACGCTACGCGCGCACCCAAAGTCTGATAACTTGGCTTTGATGTCTGCACTTAGAAGCACATTTCGCGACTTCAGATCGCGATGGACGAGTGGAGGGTCAAAGGAGTGTGTATACACTAGTGCTTCAACAACATCGAGGGCAAGCCTCAGCTTGTCAGGTAGCCAATTCGTTGATTCGATCTCAGTTCGAGCCAGGTAAGCACACAGATCTCCGCTTGGCATGTATTCGAACAGTGCTTGCACATCAGTTTCACTTGTCCACGCAACGCCGAAAAACTGGACAATGCTAGGATGGCTTAACGAGGCCGCCAGTTTGATTTCTGCAACCAGATCAGTAACAGACTTGGAATTCAGACGTCCATTTTCGATGAGGCGCTTGGAAGCGAGTTTATGTCGTCCCCGGTAGCTCACTAGCCACACAATAGCCGATCCACCACTCCCGATCACACGGTCATCCACGATGTCAAGAGCACGAAGACGATATGAAAGAAGTTCGCTGTCTACCCAAAGTGGAGTGTCTCCACTATGAACCGAATGAGAAGTCACGCTTCCACTGTCATCCGTATGATCGCCCATTTTTGTGTATGGCTGCGATCGACCGAGATGGAGGGCAGCAAGAGCCCTCCTCTCCTTTGCCTTCTTGCGCCACACAAAGCCAATTGCTAATGCGATAACAACCACACCAAGAACGACGAAAACAATTAGAAGCGTCGAGGAGTCAGAATCGTCCTTTCCGGTGCTCATCGTGTTTGCCGAAGCAGTCGAATCTCCCGGCGATGCTGGTGTTGGATTTGGCGTAAGTGCGTTCGTGGAAATCTCTGGTTGGGTGGCTTCGTATCTGACTCGTTGACCACTGCTTGATGAAGCGCTTGCGGAAACAGTGGACGTTCTACTCTCAACCTGACTTGTCGCATTGGTCAGGGTGGAGCCGGCAATGGACTCGTCAATGATGACTGGGAGCTTGAGTCCGCCGAATAAAATGGTTGAGACAGGCACATCAGGTGACTTGTCTGACAGGCTTTGCGATATTGTAGAATTGACTGGAGCCTCAAGCAACTCGATTGTCAAGTTCAGGTTCTGAAGAAACTTTACTTGAGAAGATGAGAGAACGAGTGGTCCCCGGATAGGGTTATCTGCGAGGTTCCTGACCAGCCCCCATGTTAGACATAAACGCTAACAATTCATTACTCGGTAAACTCACAGTTGCCGAAGATTAGTGAATGTGAAGACGCTTTGAGGGATTGCATCAAGGTTATTGCTCTTCAGAGTTCTGGTTCAAACAGCGTTAGTCAATGCCCACGGTGTCGAAGTCATTTTGATGGCAATTCCTCACAAATCAACGAGCTTGGGGGTATTTGCCGCAAAACTTGTCAATTTATTGGAGCTGAGATCACTGCGTTGACGTAGAAGTAAGCACCACAAAGCACTACGCACACACAGATCAACGTACAGAGAAGTCAACCGAGGGAAATCCAGGTCTTGTGGCGAAATGGAAGTGAGAGCGTTGTCACTGAGCGTCAGGCTTTCTAATTCTGTGAGCTGACGTAGTCCATTAGTCGGTAACTTGTCCAGCTTCGTGTTCTTGAGCGACAACGAGCCCAAGCCGCTGGGAACCGAGACCAACGCGTCAGTAATGCTGACGTGCAGGTCCAAGTTGAGCAAAGAAATCGATCTCAGCTGCGATGCAGGTGCGAACGCGTCGGCACTAATGGTAACATCTGCGGCCAAGCCCTCGGTCACAGTTCCAAACTTGCCACCAAAAATTGTCCTAGCCAAAGCATTATCAGATCAGCATCCACTGCGGTGTTCGTCAGCGTCGTGTCAACTCACACAGTCGTCACGTCTTGAGGGACAGCAAGCTTGCCGATCGACTTCACGAAAGTGTTGGACTGCAACGGTACCTTGTCGGTAACTGGCGTTGTAAGGCCACTGGAGATGGTCCTCCGTTTCATGAGCTCGGCAGATGTGTCCTCAAATCTCACGCTGAACGTGAAGTCGTTACTCTTGATCGATCTTTCGAAGCACTGGATGTCGCATGATCGTGTCTCAAGAATAGGGCAATAGGCCAGTTCGCTGGTCGTATTGAAGTCACACCCGGTGAGCTTGGGGGAGCTCGGGTCTTGATCGTACACGACGCAAGGCGCTGACGAGGCACACGGCGAGCATCCGACAAGGAGCGTGTTGCGTGGAAGACCCCTGCACGGGTCACTGGGCACGAGGTCCACGGGCACGAAATCGCCGAGGTCCCCCGAGTCGGCCCTAGATCCACTGTCGGAGGCCACCGCGATCGCCGCCAGCGCGACAGCGAGCACGAACGGTTTGCACAGGGAGAGGGAGACCTTCACGTGATAGCGACAGCGGCGCTCGGTCCGGAGCATGTCCCTCCTCTCTCGTTGGTGGGTTCGCCGCGCTTCCCGGTGTGGAGTCGCGCATGGCCGCGTCGGATGGGTTTGTCCACGCAGCCCATCCCAACTAGGCGCTCTATTCGAGTGAGTAGCTCTTCTCTACTGGAACTTCATCACTCTCTACAAGAACCCGCATGGATACATCAGAAGTGCAGTGAAAAACCCACGGATCGGGCTCATTGGAGGTTTGGGTGATTGGGTGAACTCAAGGCGACCATCACTCCGCTCGCCAGCGGCGCATTCCCACCCGTTCACTGGAGAGCTCCTCAGCACCGTCCGCCATGCTGCGCCGCGCCGTCGTCTCGCTCGCCAGCACCGAGCGCGTGCACAGCAACCGTCAGATCCGACGCCGCACGCGCCACCCGGCAGCACTCCGCGCCCAGCAGCGCAACCCGAAGCCGGAAAAGGAGGTCGAGCCGCTCAAGTACGAGCCCACGTATGTGCCGGAGAAGGTGAGCTTCAACGGCTGGTCGCCGGCGCCAGAGGCACCGCTGCCGAACATCCCTTTCTCCATCAAGCGCACCGCTGTTGGTCTTCAACTGCCCGTTTACCGAGACTACCGAAACGGCCGCACTCGTGTGCTCACGATCCTGCGTCGCTTCCGTGGTGATGAAGATGAATTGCGACAGGAGCTTTCCAAGGTTTGCGGTGGCAAGGAAGTCACGTCACGTCCTGGACGCTTGGAAGTCGCCGGTGACCATGCTGCCGATGTCAAGAAGTGGCTGACAGGTCTGGGCTTTTAGATGGGTCCTAGTCGTTAGGCCAAACCCTCAATACAACCAGAAGAAACAATCCAACTCTTTTTTCTTTGCTTGCATTGCCAGCTCAGTCGACTTTCGATGCATCTTCATAGTGCATGCATCCCGTACACATCCGCGACGACATTATTGAGGAAATCAGAGACGCTTCGATCCGAGAAAGCCAGTAAAATGAGGTCTCTCTCGATCGCCAAGAAGTATGGAAAAGTCTCGCGATTCATCGATATACTGCTGAGTACACCAACAGCGATACGAGCGGCCTCGGGCTAGACAGAAACAACACTCCACGTCAGTTTGATATCCTGACATTCGACAACAGTGGTCCATACTCGTCCAATGCATGACGTGAGAATCCCAGCGATACGCGGGAGGAAGTTTGGGTGGCGAGCGAGTTGCATCTAATTCAATTCCACGCTCGGGTCAGTCAGTTTGCGTTTGGTTTTGCGCAGATTGACCTCACCTTTGCAGAGTCGTCGCCGTCGGAAAGTCGGTACAAAACCTCCAAAGCAGCATCCCGCATCTCGTGGTCGACCTTCAAATCATCATCGATTCCTACACCTGACAAACTTCGATTGCCCTCGGGAGTGACGTAGACAATGCCCATGCCAACACCAGAAGGAAGGCCATCGCTCTCCCACGGTGCCGGCCACTTCGTACTCTCATCTTCAAGCTCGTCATCGCCGTCTTCCTCGTCGTCGTCCATACCGTGGTCACCGTCTTGCTGAGTACCACCTAGCCGCCTGCGCGTGGAAATGCTAGAATGGTTGAAGTCCTGGCGTGAGGAGGCGAGAAGTCCAATTACACGATCCACGAAATCACTTTGGTGAAGAGCTGGACTTTTTGCCAGCATTGGTCGCAACGCAACTTCGCGGGTCGCATTACACAAGAGTTCACAAGCTCGAAGTACGATAGAGCGACGCTGTAGGGGCTTCACGATCATGGCAGTGAGATGCTGCAACAAACACTCGAGTGGTAATACGCGCTCTTTTTTCCACAAATGTGATGAGAGGTTATAATCCGGGTGCCACAACTCGATCTTCGACGGAGGGTGAAGGCCCAAAAAGTCGATCCGTTTGGCGATGTTGCACAAGATGTCCAGGACATGATCACCGACTTCGAGGTTGCGATCGATTTGGCGGAGAGCCAAAATAAGGAAAACAACCAAATCTTCGTGGTCGGCGATTGGTTTCTCGTTCTCGGACACCATAGACAAGTTCCGGATCACGTTCAGAACCAAAAGTGCCTTGGTATCAAAAAGCTCTCGCTCCCCGACCACTTCGTCCATGTTCAGGAGCTTCCGCCTACAGCGCACACTCGGCACTTCGTGTGTAGTCGGCGGGAGCAACTGGCACGATTGAAGCTGACGATACAGTGCATCCAAAAGCCCCGGGACGTTGTCGATGATGATCTCATTTTCACCTTCAACAGGGTGGTGCAGAGCTTGCAACGGCGACTCGCCATGAAGAGCGTTATAATTTCCATAACTGAGCACATTCAGCAGATTGATTGCTTTGGTAACTTCCTTCTCAATCTCAGAGTCAAGTGCGAGCACAAGACCGTGAAGAGTCCCGAGGTCAGACTGGTCTTGACGACGAACCTTGAGTCGTTTAGGCGGATGGGGAAGCTGAGTTCCACGCACGTTTTGCGCTTCTTGAAGTTCTCCAGTAGTTGCGATCTGGTCGTGCTTCCCTCCTTCCGCGGCCGGGCGTTTCGCACCGGTGAGAACTTGCGACGGCACGTCACGGCCGAAGAGCTGCTTCTCCTCGAACGCGAGCAGGTAGCGTTCATAGTACGACGCCAACATGTACGGCATGATTTCGATATTAAGACATTCACGCGAGGCGATCGCAGCCCATAGCTTGTTCCGCGTCGCGTGCTGGAAGCCGCCCTTGGCCACCACTTCTTCGTAGAGCCGAATCCAATCGATCGGCGCGCCCTTCGGGGTCCGCGGGAGGGTCTGCAGCATCGAGAGCTCTCCGCGCGCCTCGGTGAACGCGATCCAGTCTCTCAGGATGCGCTCGCGCATGGGGTTCCCTCGACAACTCAGCTGAAGCGCCGTCACGGCGGGCCCGAGTCGGTCCGCCATCGCCGCGATGGTGTCCGCGGCGCGCCGGTATATCGCACTTAGTGCCCGGAGCAGCCCCGCTAAGTTCGATCCCAACGACCTTCACTCCTCGTCGGCAACCTCTTCCCGCGATTTCGATTTTACTGTCGTTCGAAATTCTGGTTTCTGAACTGAGCTGCTGACGCGCTAACGTTGCCGCAATTCTATTTTTCATTGGTTAGAATTATCTCCATAAATCTATTATTGGTTCAAATCCGTTGCCAAATGTAGATGGGTACAGTACGTTTCCCGCTCCGCATTTCTGCTCCTTCTCGCTCTGCGCGACATGGCATCCCGTCAAGATCGCTCAGACTTAGCATCGCTTTTCAGCTCTCAAACAGCGTTGCGGCGGAGCGGCGCCATGGAAGAAGGCTCTACCAGCGAAGAAACCGGCAGCAGGAGTGAGGACTTGCATGCTCTGAGCATGGATGAGATCAACGCACGACTTAAGGAGCTCGAACGACAACCCACTCAAGACGAAATTGACGCTCTTGTCGCTCAGTACGAAGACGACTCGAGTGAGGACGAGGAAAGTGAAAGCGGCTCGTCGAATCGGGCAAGCGTCGGTCGTGTCGTAGGGGATGGCGATAATTCACGCAGGGAAGATCTCATCATGAAAGTGCTTGTCGTGGGCAACGCACGTTGCGGGAAGACGAGTACAATTCGACGCTACGTTTCAAAGGACTTCTCTGAGGAGTATTCGAGTACGATTGGCGCCGATTTCATCGAGAAGGTGATTGACTATGATGCCGAGCTGCGGATCCATTTGCAGCTATGGGACATTGCCGGTCAAGATCGATTCGCGAAACTGACTCGAGCTTACTTCCGGGAGGCTAAGGGTGCGCTTATCGTGTGTGATATCACAAGAGAGAACACTATTGAAGCTGTAGTGACTTGGAAAAAAGAGATTGATTCGTGCTGCAAAGATCTGAATGACGGAGATAGCATTCCGGTCGTCATGATCGCCAACAAGAGCGACTTGTTGTTGGACCCGTTGAGTGCGCTCAACATCGGTGTCAACATGCAAAAGTGCGTAACTAATAACGGGATTATTGAGTGGTTCCGTACTTCAGCGAAGAGCGGTGAGCACATCGACGAGGCATTTCAGTGTTTGCTCGACAAACTTGTTCAGAACCATCGCGAGGAGCTGAGAGTATCGGACGAAGGCGAGGCACATGTCAAGCGCAGCAGTCGTGACGACATCATTCGGCTGAGCAAGTACGAAAAATCACCTCCGTCATCCAAGAGTGACAGCGGGATTTGCGAGTGCAATTAGCAGAGATCTTTTTCCACTCAGAATAGATATTCATCTACGAGTACCATTGTGGTATTAGATGAATCGACTTTCAATGCATTCAAAAACAGACACCAACAATGTGTCGTGGCCGGTGTTGGCATTTCGTTCGTTTGTTGTGAGAGGACACATGTGGGACTCGTTTATACTTGCCAGGCGCTCCTACCAAATTGGATGAACTATCTGATGGTATCATGTTAACAAAGCTAGCATGATTGATTCTTGGGGGGAAAAAAAGATGTGAAAGAAGCAATTGAATTGATTCGGAGTGGCCTGTCATGGCACAGCTAAAAAGGATCATTTATTGACGAGGACGCTTGCGTCGAACTTCTGCAGCCAGCGTTGCAGTGCTGTGAAGAATTTCTTTCCCTTCTGACGGACGCTCGATGAAGTAGGGGTCGAGATCCATAGCAAATCGTCGGATCTTTTGAGAGGCTTCGTCAATTTTTTCATCTGTTGTGAGCACAAATATTTCGACAAGTAACGCCTCCACACGTAGGTTTTCGAGGTCGACCAGTCGATATTCATCGCGTTCATCTTCATTTTCAAGCTGCATAGTAAAAGTTCAGAATCTGTGAAACTCTCCGTCTTGACACAGAACTTACAGCTTTCATACGGGTTGCTTCGATCGTTATACCGTTCGGTAACTGCCAACGAGTTCCCAGCCGCATGAAGCGGTAGTTGTGACTGTGGAGTCGAGTCAGCAGTTACCAGAAAAAACTCGCACGCATGAACTGACATACCGGAATCCAAGAGTGCCTATGAACGATCTAACATTTTGGCTCACCGAAACCGCAATCGTGCTGCGGAAAGGTACGCCAAGTGCCATCGACCCCACTTGCTCGGACATTTTCTTTCTCTCCCAGCGCCCGATGTACCTCAACTCCCTAGTCAACAAGACAAGTCGGCCCAACTGGTCTTGAAAGATGATTACAATGGCTGGCATACCATTTCTGGCCACCTTCCACCGGCATTTCAACCGATTCGCCCTGGAATGTGGGGGAGCCGGAGAAAACATGGCGAGCGCGGACCTCGTAATGGGGGACACCTGAGATTGTGGAGGATGGGATAAGAACCACGATGGATGGCACGTCGCTTAAGGCATCGCTACGCACCTTGAATGTACTGTGGGCACTTGTCGTCGAAATTGTACACGTATTCCTTGTAGGCGATCTCCTCCTTGACCACACTCTCGCCGCAGAGTCCGCGCAGTCGCTCCACAAAAGCCGGGAAGAGTTTGAAATTCTGCTCGCGCACAGATCGAAATCAGAGAGAATCGCGCCCACGCCATCGCGCTGAAGTGGCCTACCACTTCGCCCTGTAGCACGCACTCGAAGCACTTGCCCTGCCTCGCCATGGTCGCGCTTTTTCCAAGTGGGGGCGCAGTTCAGGAGCTGAGACTATCGCTGATTGGATATATTTTATCTAATTTTAATTGGTCAAAATGTTACCTTGAACCTTTCCATTGGTTGTAAAGAAGAGCTTTAAAGCCTCTCCATGCGGCCCACCCAACTCCTGTGGTGAGAACGAAAGCAACGAGCAAGATGGTGTGGAACCGCGTCCGCTTCCCCAACATGTCGGTGATCTTCATGGGCAAGAACCAGCGCTCGCGCTTGCGCGACAACCAGTACGTCTTCCGCGTCGAGCCCAGTTACACGAAGAACGACATCAAGGAGTACCTGACCAAGATCTACGGGCTCCAGGTCGACAAGATCAACACGATGAACTACGAGGGTGAGGCACTGGCAGACGGAATCTTGGACGATTGCACATTGGATTGACCGTGGCTGTTCTCCGTGTAGGCAAGTTCAAGCGTGCATTCCGTGGCCGATATGTGTACAAGGAGAAAGACTGGAAGAAAGCGATCGTGACCGTGAAGGAATAGATTTGCAATCAATACGATGGCCTCCTTGGGGGAACCTAGTGCTTTTCGATGTCTTCAGTAGCATTGCATTGCAGATGGCGCCCTGGAGAGCTCGAGTACGCCCGAGCAACATGACGCAACACGTAGTGTTTCTGCTGCTTGCACGTGGCGATATCTGCAGGAGGAAAAGTGGACACCAGTGCGAAACAAGCTCCTCCCTGCAGTGCCGGGTGGTCGACACTACCCCGCTCCTCGAAGTATTTGCTCTAGCATTGAGCTAATGGCTACTACTTAGTACCTCTTACCATGCTATACTGCGTCGTATCTCGATATCTGCACGAATGCCAGAGATCTGTCAGCCGCAATTCAAGATGACCGTTTCTTGGCTCAGGGTGAGCCCGGTATGCTATGCTATCTACACACTAGTAAAGCAAAAATATCGACAAAAATCAATGCTCCAGTTGACGGATAAAGTCACACACCACACGAGGATTTGGTTCGTTGGAAATGCCTGGCGTACTAATTGTACTGGTGAAGAAAATTATCCTCGAAACTAAGACACGTCAACGACCTGGCTGGGAACGTCAACTCTGCGCACGAGCGTCGCAGCAGGAGACAGCAAACTGCCTGGAACGATGCGTGCTTAGTCCTGCTGGCTCACGTCCTCGAAGTTGTCGACGAGGTCCGGAACATCATCGTCATCATCATCCGCAGGGGCAGCGGCCTTGGCAGCCTTCTGCGCAGCGGTGTACGACTCGGCGATCTGCTTGAGGTTGGCGAGGTTGTCCGGGCCGAGCTGGTTAATGATGCCAGGGAGTAGCTCCTGGAGCGACTTGGTCGATCCCTGGCCGCTGACGGCGAAGGTGTTGGCCGAGATGGCAGCCTGGACCTTCGGGTTGGCGAAGTGGAGGACCTGGCCGTCGGCCTTGAAGAGGTTGACCTCCTCAACGCCCGGAATCGGGGTCACGCCGAGCTTCTTCAGGGCGGCGCTGAGCTTCTTGTCGTCAGCAGCCGTGACCTTGTGGGCAGCCTTCTTCTTTCGGCGAACGGTGCCCTTGCCACCAGTGCGGACATCGCCGAACTTGGCAGCCAAGCGTTCACGAGCGAGAGCGATTTCGTCAGCCATTTTCTGCAAAACACCGGCAGGATTAGATCTCGTGCTCTCATCGGCGGAGCGTGCGGGCAGATTTCGTTGACTGGGAGTGGCGCTGCTTATCGGGCATCCAATTGTTCGATTCTCGGCTCCTTCGTCCCTCCCGCCTGTGCCTGTGGTCGCCGGTTCTCACGCCAGCTCGATGGTTCGCCATGCAGAGCATGGAGCCGGCATCCACTCCCACGACTCGCTCTGCCCGCGGCTCTGCAGCACATATTCGCTCACCTTGCAGGGAGAAAGTGGTGTTGGTTAGTAGACCAGGCACGCCACCACTCGAAATGAATGATAAACTGTCAGTCCCATTGCCGCAGGCTCGAAGAGCTCTCTAGGAGGCCTCGTCACCAGCAAATCGGCGTCTGCAGGGCCATCGTTTGAATCGGAGATACTAGACTTTGTATACTCAAGCGGTTAGGGATAACAGGGCGAGCGGTACCCCTAATTGAGGGTGAGCTTGATCAAGTCGCCACAACCAGTGGATGTGAACGCCGATTGGGCTTGGCTCAAAGCCGTGGTCTCTGAAGTTGGTGTTCGGGATATTACGGGAAACACTCAACTATGACAAAAAATACAACAAATAGACCGGTTCAAACGGTTCACCAAAACTGTAACAGTTAATACTGAACCGTAACCAGGTTACTCTTCTTTGGAGTGAATCAGCTGCGAGGGTGATCACATCAATCAGATAACGGCTCAAGTGATTGACAAGGGTCAGTGCGTACCTTGGTGATCTTCTTGAGATCATTCTCAAGCTTGTTGCCTTGTCTCTGCTTCTTCCGACGTGCCATTTCTTCCTCGCCAACTGCTGCTTTCGAACCGACCTTCTTTGCATCGTCAGCAGCGCCCTTGCGCTTCTTGCTTCCCGATTCTTCGTCCTCGTCACTGTCATCTCCTCCGTGTCCAAACTCATAGTCATCGTAAGAGTCCTGAGCTGCTGCAAGCTTCGCAGCACGTGCCTTTAATGCCTCTAGTCGCTCTGCTTCCAATTGAGCTTCTGCCGCTTTTTTTACAGTTTCCTTCCATGCATCTTCTGCTTCTTGCTCTCTCCTCTTGGCTTCCCTCTCGGCTTCCGTTAGCGACGCACTGAGGTTCTCAAAGTACCCCTGTGTGCCGATCTTATCACCAGCGACATCGTTTCGGTCCTCACGTAAATAGGCAGGCACGTACTCCCCAGCGTCGGGGAAAATATCCATGTCATCGTCATCGTTTTCAGCAGAATTCGTAGTCGGCTCGACTTCAGTACTTGCCGCGTCGGACTCTGCAGAAGGCTCTATAGCATGCGCTCTTGAACTCTTGGATTCATCTTGTCGGTGGTGTAGTTTCTTCGTTGACAGCTTTTGTTCGAGAGCACGGCGTACATCATCTATAGTATCGTCGTCGATAGATCCACTGATGATGTCATCGGGGTCTGGGCAGTCTTCTTTGCTCCGCTGCACAGCAGTTGGGATACTTTCACTGTATAAAGCGGCAAGGCTGAAGGTGTAGTACATACGACCTGGCAGAAACAGCTCTGATTTCGGGAGATCTGTTGTTTTGGTTTGAGATTGGCTTGGGCAAGCCAGGAGGTAAACCATACGCCCAAGCCGGGTCTGGAATGTCGGCTCCTTGTCTAGATCGACTTCGCTAAATAATTCATTCACAGTAGCGCTAGCATCGCGCTTGACCTTTTCGGCGGCGGCTGCGCGTTGGAGCCTCTCCTTCTCTTGTTTTAGCTGAGAAAGCAGCGACAGGTCCAAGCCTGGAGCCGCCTTCACCTTTGCTGCATCCTCCGACTTGCCCACGCCGCTCAGGCGCTTGAGCTCTTCAATGTCAACGTCGTCGGTCAGGATTCCCTGGCGGCGCTCAGCGGCACGATCTCGGTACTGAGTCGTGGTCGCGGCGGCCTCGCGTGCGTCCTCTTGCTCCTCGCGCTCTCTGTGGGGCTTGCCGCTCGTCTTCTTGCCCATTTTCTTCGCGCTCAGTTTGCGGATCGAGTCCAGATCGAGCGACGTGAGATTGCGCTTGCCTCCGTAGACGCCGCTCTTCCGGCCGCCCGCGCCATCGCCGCCCGAGTCGAGCAGCTTCCGGAAATCGTCCTGGTTCATGTTCGTTCGAGTCGGGATGGTCGACCCACTTTTTACCTTTAACTGGAGTCTTCGTTGCGATCTCACCTAGTTTTGTAACAATGAATCAGCCCACCACGGTGAGCTCCTCACATCTTCGACTCCCCCCACCATGCCGCGCTTCCTCGCTGCGCTCGCCGCCGCTGCTCTCGCTGCCTCGGCGGTGTACGCTGAGTCGGCAGAGTCGGCTGAACCGACCGCGCCCGCCGACACGGAGCTTCTCTTCGGCGTGATCACGCCGCAGTGTTACGACGCGTTCGTCACGGACCATGACTTCGGCAACACCGATTGCATCAAGTTTGTTATCTCCAAGCTGCTGAGCTACGCGATCATCACGGGAGCCTTCATCCTCAAGCTGCCGCAAATCGTCAAGATTGTCTCCGCCAAGGACGTGACTGGCCTTACGCCGGCCTCGTTCTACATGGAAGTGCTACTCTACATCTCTTCGGTGACGTACAACCTGCTCCGCGGCTACCCGATCAGCACATGGGGCGAGCATGTCGTTATTCTGGTGCAAAACCTCATCCTCGTGCTTCTCCTTTGGGCATACCATGTGCCTAAGATCAGCTATGCGTCCCGCTTTGCCGTCACTCTCGCGCTCGCCGGTTCGTTCGGCGGCATGATGCTTACCCCACCAGAGCATCAGTGGCTTTTGGCTTCCGCAAGCATCCCTGTATCGATTGTAGCTCGTGCCCCACAAGTAAGCATTGCTAAAATCGAGGGGAAACGACACTCAACTGACGGGCTTGAAATTCGCAGATGATCTCCAATTTCAAGCAGGGTCACACGGGCCAGCTTGCTTTCGTGACGCTTATTCTTAACCTGGGCGGTACCTTCGCGAGATTGTTCACGACGATCCAGGTATGTGTTGCAAGGGTAACCACTGCTTATGATTCTTGGCTTGACGGGTGGTTGAATAGGAAACTGGTGACGTCGTTCAGCTCGCCGGTCTGGGCGTGGCGGTAGTCCTGAATGGCATCCTCGTGCTGCAGGTCTTGATCTACTGGAACGCGACCAAGAAGGCTCTTGCTGCTGCTTCCAAGAAAAAGGCGGACTAGGGTGACGGAATTTGACCACGATTTCTAGATGGAGACAAGCTGGAGGTGTCTCTTGAACACCTCCTGCGGATGTTCTAGATAATACACCTTGTCACTTCGTCTCCACCTCATCATCTGCGGTCGTATCACCCTCTTCGTCACCTCCAATTGTCTGACTATCTCCATCGTCGTCGAGGTTCTCTTCTTCCCCGTCGTCGTCGTCGTCATCATCATCATCATCAACAACTGGTTCTTCTTTTGGGCCCGTACGCTCCCGCTTTCGTGGCTGCTGTTGGTTGAAGATGGCTGGGAACTGGTTCGTGTTTAAGAACGTGATGGTCTTGGGCATACCAATACGGCTGTGATATCGTACTATCAATCCCGTGTACGGTACCTTGGGAGTGATTACGTTCTCAGCCTTCTTTTCCTCCTCAAGTCGCTCTAGGCGATTGAGCGATTGCACATTGTCTACTTCAGTGCGCACCGCCTCCTCAAGCAACTGCTGCTGAGTGAGACGAGTCTTTACAACCTGAGGTTTCTTTGCCTTAGCTGCTAGACGCGACGCCTCCTCAAGGATCTTGCGACGCAAATCGGATGATTCAATACTCTTTCGCGCCGTGGAGTGCCGTAGTTGAGGTGCTTCATACGCCGCAGACTTTGGGATTGGTTTATTGGATCCTTTTCCCTCGGGGTCACCGATATCCACTCCTGTAGTCTCCGGTGTTCGACGAGGGCGCTTCACTGCATCCTGCGGCTCTTGGTACACACGCCTTTTGGCCGTGGCCTTCGCTGGCCGACCACGCTTGCGCTTCGCACCACCTTCGTCGTCATCATCACCATGGACCTCTTCGTCTGGATCCTCTTCGTCGTCGAAGTCAGAGTCCACGATGTCCTCCTCCTCTACAAAGGCCGCATCTCCAGAGTGAGAAGGTAGAATCCACGCCACCCCGACCACCACGTCTCACCGGCCTCAGTGGCGTAGTCGCTGTCCTCTCCGTCTTCGTTCCACGCATCCTGGTTCCAGAACGCCTCGTCCGCCTCGGCCTCTTCGCCCAGCAGCTTGTTGATCCGCGAGCCGCGCGACGAGCGCGACGGGAGCTGCTTGGTCGTGGAGCTCATGCTGCGGCGTTTGCTCCAGTTCAAAACAAAACCAAACTGTGGAGAGAGACGATTTTAGCCAATCCAAAGGTTCTTTTGCGAGGAAATGCACCAATCAACTACGACCGAGCTCTCATGCTGCACCTGTCGAGATCACTTCCACAGCTTCAGCGTGACTTGGTCGTACACGGCTCCATTGCGGTTGAGCACGAACTGGATGTGCATCTCACTTTCAGTTGACGCGATTCGAAGATATCCCCAATCGTTCACGTGGCTCACGCTCCACTCGCCGATGTCACTGGAGAAGCCCTGAGTTTCAAGCCCGGCACCAGCGGAGCCTACGATGATGTGCACGGGGCCGACGCCGTCTGGAGTGCATTTCCCATTCTTGACGGCGCAACTGCGCTCATACGAGTGCTGGTGGCCAACAAGCATCAAGTTCACCTTGTACTTCCACAGCAGGTCTTCCATCTCCTCCCGGAAATGAAGCGAAACCGTGAGGTCTGCATCCTCTCCAAGTTGCGTTGTGTACATCATACGGTGGGCCGTAAGCACAATCCACGGGGTCTTGTTGCGATCAACGCCCTGGAGATCGCTTTCGATCCACTTATACTGTCGTGAGCCTCGGCGCCAGTCGTGCTCGGACGACATCTGGATCACGTGGACGCCGCCGTAGTCGAACGAATACCAGTAAAGACCATGACCATTTTCCGGAGTATGCCAGCGGTGAAACATGGGAACTGAGCACTCGCCCGACGAGTCGGACCCATAGTTTGCCCACGGCGGGTGGAAATCCATGCGTCCGTCACTTCCGGTCGCCCCGCTCGGATCATGCTCACCGCCACTCACATAGTCGTACTCGTGGTTGCCGATACTTACCATGTATGGCACGCGGGTCGCGTAAGGCTCGATGACGTGAAAGAACTCGTCCCAAACATGAGCGTGTCCGCGCGCGTAACTGATGTCTCCAGCGTGAAGCAAGAAGTCGTCAAAGCCTTTGGTGACCTCCTGGAATGAACGCACCGCTGTCGAGGTGGCAGCAGGCGCACTGTCCACACCCATGTCAGCGTACGCGAGAAACTTGGCGCTCTTCACACTTGGATCAGGGCGAGATTTGAACGAGTAGACATCGCTCCATCCATCGTCGTTGTTACCGAAGCGATAGTAGTAGCGAGTGCCAAGTTGGAGCTTCTTTAGGATCACCTTGTGCATGTAGCCTGGGTCTCGAAACCACACTTGGCTCACGATATTGGCAGGTGAGTTGCACATGTCGCTCGCTTTGTACGTCATCGAAGTGCCTGTGGTCTCATCTGTGAGCTTATCTTCGCTCAGTCCGTACTGGACCTTGGGCTTGCGGGACGATGCCGAGTTGAACATCACAGCCATTTCGTCCACCTGGCTAGTGAGTGCAATATGGCCGTGCTTTGGGGCGTTGAATGAATCCTTCATTCCGATCGTGAGCGATGCGAGCTCGTGGTAGTCGTTGATCTTGGGGTCAAAGTTCATGTACGCGACCGTGTAATTGCATCGCATCATGTAGAGCGAGGAAAAGCGCACGGAATTCTTGCTCGTGTCCGTGTGGTTCGTGAAGACCGTCGATAAGAAGTCGTGTGGCTGTGCACGCGGGCCGCAGCTCAGAGCGAGCATGTCTCTCTCGTGCGGTTTCTTCACGCCCGTCCACCACACCACGAGGTCCTCGCCGTCTTCAATCGCATCCGTAGACGCCGTGAGACGCACGTCTCCGCGGCTCTCGTCGTCATCGTCGTCGATTCTTCCCCAGTGCGTGAGCACGCCGGGACGTGGTGGCGTCCAGACGCCGTCGGGGAGCGCCGGCGCGGCCGTGCTCTCGGCGAATTCGAGCGCGTCTTCGTGCGCGTAGGTCATGGGCGGCTTCTGGCCCTGCACGCAGCGCACGGCGGCCGCGACGCACGCGACGACGCCCACGGTCTTGAGGATTCGAGCCATCGGCAGGGACCTCGGCGGAAATGGGGCTCTGCGTCGTTACGGTCTCCTGTTCGCTTTGGATCTCATACGAATTCCAATATATACGTTTCTGTCAACATGTAATACAGTAGTGGCGACGGCCTCTTCAACATGCGTCCATGGCTTCCTGGGCGTCAAATGCTGCATGGCTCTCACGCTCCGAACTGGCTGGTGTTTTCTTCTTCTTCTCGTCATCGTCACCGTCTGCTTTGATGTCCGTCACTCGTTGCTGCAATCACGGACGGCCATAGCCGACAACCAATCGGTCCAGAGGAATCAGTCGACATGGCACGTGCCGCAGACCAGTAGTTGGGCCGATGGCTCTCGGTAGTGTATGCTCCTCCGACGGCATTCCGCCGATCCTTCCACAGCAGAGTGGGTACATTCCCGCGGAGCCCACCTCACACCAACCAGTGGTTCACGCGAACTTCGTCACTCGCCCAAGTCTCTTGTTGGACTTGAGCTCCGTCAAGCAAGTGGATGGCTGGATTCACTACCAGAACTCGCGTGGCTGGAGCCGGTGGGGATACCTTGTAGGGTGTAGTGTCTCCCATGAATCCGTTTGATTAACTCAGCTGCCTGACTTGGTGATGGAGCGATTGGCAACTTACGATCGGTCACCACGCAACTTCGAAGAAACTGCTGAACCGTATCAGCACTCCAGGGTAGAGGAGAGTGCGCCACGATCAGATTGCCGCCGTACGTGCACTGGAACTGCCCTTTTCTACAAGGGAGGCCACGTGCCGTGAGCCATTCAGACGGAATGAGATCAGACACCCTGGGTCCGTGTTCGAGGACTGGCTCATCGCCACGCGCCGTAGTTGGATGATGCGACAGGAATGAGGCCGGCCAACACGGCTGAGAGGAGACCCTTACTCTGCCATACTGCAACACGATGGCTGTTCGTAGCCGCCTCAGCCACCGCTTGTGTACCAGACTTGCACTTACCAATTTGCGCAAGACATTGAACAACTCATCACACGAACGACGATGAAGGTGCTCGGAATGGCTGTCTTGCTCGCCTTCGCCCAAACAATCACCGGTACGAAACCCTCGACTAATGGAGCACTTGAGGTCGTATCCTCATCATTTTTGGCTTTGACTCGAAGCCGCGGAGACGGCTGGCAGCTCCAGCTCGTCATACGAACAGTGCACACTAGATCAATACGAGTTCATCATCGATGATATCACTCCTTTCGCTGGTAGTTGCACCAAGAAGACCGGCTACAACTTCGTGAAGTTCCCATACCCGACGGATGCACAGAAGACCCAATTCTGCACGGACTGCCCGGACCTTGTGGCTAAGATCAAGACCATCACACCGGCACACTGCCGCGTTAACGTTTTCGACAGTGAGACGGGTGTACCGCTCAAAGAGGTGCTCGAGACTTTGTTTGGCAAGTGCGGCGTGACCGACGTGAAGGAGGAAGGTGCTTCGTCGACACCAACCACGAAAGATAAGGAGGGAGAGGAATACGGGAGTGGATCTCACGACAGTGACGACGACAAGACGGCCGGCACAAACTCCAGTGGCGAAGTCACCAAATCTACGACCCCAGTCCCAAGCCCTACTAGTGCAGCAAGCACTGGTGCAGTGGTTACTATGGGTGTGTCCTTCGGTGCGCTTGGCGTGCTTGCGTCGCTCGTGTAGTGCAGTCTGCAATGGTATAACGCCACCAGTACAAATCGATAATTCTCCGGGCACTTGCCAGATCTCGCACTCGTTCCAAGAGCCCTGTTTCTTCGACAGCATTCTCTGATGTCGAGCTTGGTTTCTCCTGGTCGCTTGTCAACTTTCTCTGATCGCGCAAGCAGAGAAGTCATTTGATAGTAATCGTAGTTTGTGGATACTTCGTTCGTGGAACAATCGTGACGGGGCGATCAACAGTCTCCACTCTGACCCTAGTCGCGACAGGTATAAATACCCATGAAATACGCCGCATCTCGGATGACAGTTCGGCGAAGTTCATCCATCTCCTTAGTGTTGCCAATGCCGACCGTCTTCGTTACTGTTCATCCCGGAAAGCATGGTGCTAGAAGGGAAGCTGTTCAGCTTGTCACGAATCCCTTTTGTAACCTATCCACTCGAGTTGTGGTGTCACGTGCAGTCTTTCGCTTCACGTGGTGTGCTGTCTTTGTCTTACACACGTTTTGTGGAAGCTTCGGTGCGGCCCTGGCTGCTCTACATGCATTCATCGCCACACCGGACATGTTTGCGTACCTCGTCGGAGTGCTTCAGATACCACTGGAGTTCTTGCGTGGTGGGGCAGCCATCTTTGGCTTGTTGTCAATCGGCCATTTCGCAGTCGCCTCACGCATGGTATTCGTTTCGATACGCCAACGCCAACTCTCTTTCTTTCGGTTGGATAGTCATCTCGACATTATTCGTTACGAAGGATCAGGGCGACCACCGCTTGCACACAGAGTTTTCATTCGAAGATCCCTACAGTTATGTATGTTCCCCGTGAAGAGCATCTTCCGAATGTGGCAGCGAATGTTCGGAGTCGATGGAGCTTTTGGGGTGAACGGAAAACACTTTGATAGCTGGTTCATCGCTCGCGAAACTGTCGAGTTGCTGTCTCAACTTTACCAGACGTATCAGCTGAGTACAGCGGTTGCTAGTTCGTGGGTGAATCGCTTCGCCGTGACTACTGTTGTCTTGAACAGTTTATCGACATCGATCGTGCGACTAAACTGTGCTTACATCAAGACTAGGTCGTCAACTCGTCGGCTAGTCACCGTGATCGCAGATCTCGTACTCGATTTTTGTGGCTCTATCGTGGTCCCAGTATGCATTCTATATCGAATTGTAAGTGAATTTGACTGGGAAAGAAAGTCGGTGCCGCCTGAACTCGTGTACAGTGATGTTTGGGTGGCAGACAGTGTCGCCGAGGCTCGGCAGCTGCTGATTACATCCACGCTTGACCTCGTTTCGTCTCTCGCACTGCATCTTGGGGTCCTCTGGGCATTGTTGACGACTGCTGTAGACGTTCGTTGCGAGGAAACCGTCAAGGTAGATAATGAGAGGCGCGTTCTGGCTGGGCGGAGACCTTATCGGGCTCGCAAGACACTGTCGTTGACTTTAGTGCGAAAACACGATACATTCGGCGGATTCACTCGGCTACTGAATGGTGCTTTGCGGTAATTGGTGTATTTGTTGTCGTCGCACACATCCAGTCCCAGCGTGATCCGTCAGATATGCCGGCTTGTTTGCTGCATGTGGACTCATGGTTCACTCCTAAGTTCCCGTGCTCCGTCCTCCGTTACAGTTGCCCCCAGAATCAAGATATTGATTCATTGCTGAGGAGGCTGGATCCATCCGTATTGACTGCTTTGATCGTATCGCATTGTTCCGATTCTCTCCGTATCCCAATCCGTCTGAACAGTTTCGTAAACATCCGCCAGCTCAAGTTCGTGAATATGTCATCGCTTACGTGGGACGAAGGCCTCGAAATTGACCAAACACATCATCCTCAACTCGGATATATATTATTTGGCTACACTAACATGACCACTGTTCCATCAGTCTTGCTTCACGACCGTCTTCCGCTTTCGCTGCGCGAGATTGAATGGTCACATTCCAACTTGAGCGCTCTACCAAGTGATATAGATCGGTTCTGGACTCGACACGAGTGGGTGGCAATCTCGTTCGATCATACGATGCTTCAAGAGATCCCCACCAGATTTTTCAACATACGGGTTCAAACCCTGTGGCTCGTCGACAACAAACTCGATCAAATCCAACCGGAAGCATTTGAGTCTGCATCGCTACAGAAGATCGTGCTGTCAGGAAATCCGATGCTCCAGCTACCTCAATCTGTTCGCGAAGTGTCGCCTTCGCTACGGGAGGTGTATGTTGAGTTTACCCAATTGCAAAGCGTGCCTCCATGGATCGATACATGGAAATCTCAGACCGTCAAATCGATCGTCTCGTTTTACGGTAGCGACGTTTGTTTGAGCAAGAACTCATCAGACACTCTTGCACAACCTTCGCGAGTCGCCGAGTCTTGCGGGATTAACTTTCGAACCATTCAAGGTACGATCGACTGGGACTTCGTCTGGACATATCAAAAGATCACAGCATTGAACAAGCAAACCGGAGCCCAGTAATTCCTGCTTGTCAAATCGAAGGCTCGGTAGTGTTGGCTTATGAACTCGTGTCCAATCTGTTTCGTATTGCGAGAAGGAAGTGCTTTTTAGCCCTGAGAAAAATGTCAGTGAGCACACCTGGTTTTGAAAATCTCGAAACACACGAAGAACACAAACAACAAATCATAAATCAATAGTCAATAGATAAATACGGATCGTGTGAGTCAAACCCTAATGAAATATGTGATCAACAAGATCGTTATTCTGTGGAGATCGGAGATCACGGGTCCGGAGATTGCCCCTTACTTGGACACCCCATACTCGCTGCGGTAGCCCTTGATCACTGGGAGGAACTGCGCGTTGGCATCGCTCGAGGGCGCAGTCTCGAGGAACGCAACGAGGTTGTCGAGGTTCGCGATGCTCACAACCGGAATGCCGAAATTCTCCTGAACGCGGTCGATCGCTGATCGAGTATCGGTCGCTGACACCTTCTCTTGACGGTCGAGGGAGATGACCACACCAGAGACCGTGGCGTTAGCGTGCTTGAGAATCTCCATGGCCTCGTTGATGGCAGTGCCGGCCGTGATAACGTCGTCAATGATGAGCACACTGAAACATACCAAGTTGTGAGATTCACTCAAGTCGCGGTCAGGACTAAAGTGCTTTCGTACCGTTTGCCAGTCATGTCCGCGCCAACGAGAACGCCGCCTTCACCGTGATCCTTGGCCTCTTTGCGGTTGTATGCAAAAGGAATGTCGACGTTGTACAGATCCGAGTATGCGATGGCGACGGCAGCTGCAAGGGTGATTCCCTTGTAAGCTGGCCCGAACAATACGTCGAACTGGATGCCGCTCTGGTGGATAGCCTGGGCGTAAAACTTGCCCAACTGCCCAAGTGCACGCCCGGTACGGAACAGCCCGGCGTTGAAAAAGTAGGGGCTCTTGCGTCCTGACTTAAGCGTGAAATCGCCGAACTTCAAGACGCCGAGCGACAGCGCGAACTTGATGAAATCGCGCTCATCGGCACCTAGTGAGGCGGCGTCGCTGTGCGCAACCTTGGCAGCTCGCACCACATTGATTGCGTTCCGAAAGCTCTCGGCGGCCTCTTTTGGGTTGGCGGCCTTGGAGATGCCACGCGAGATCGGGATGAGCATACCTAGTCCATCAGCAGACAGACCCGCAGACACCGCCTCTTCGAGGTTGCCACCCTGCGCCCCAATACCTGGCGCGAGAATCCACAATGACGGCGTCACCGCGCGCACACGACGTAAAGCCTCTACGTCGGTGGCGCCGACGACAAGACCCACGTTGTCCTCCGAGTTCCACTGCTCTGCCTTGAGCGCGACCTGCTCGTACAGCAGACGCGATTCCCCCGCACCAACTCCCACAGGCAATGTCTGGAAGTCATTGGCACTCGGGTTGGAGGTCTTGCACAGCACAAAGCAGCCGCGCGCAGGATGGCCGCGCACGAAAGGGTCGATCGAGTCTTGGCCCATGTAGGGCGCGAGCGTGATCGAGTGAGCCTCCAGCTCGTCAAAAGCGGCGACGGCGTACGCGGCGGCCGTGGTGCTGATGTCGCCTCGTTTGGCGTCGAGCACGACGGGAATGCCTTGCGGGATAGCCTTGATCACGCGCTTCAAGGCGGAGATGCCGTCGGCGCCAAAGGCCTCGAAGAAGGCCGAGTTGGGCTTGTAGGCGGCTGCGACGTGGTGCGTGGCGTCGATGAGGCGCAGGCAGAAGGCCTCGGCGGCCGCGGCCGTGGGCTCGGACAGCTCGGCGACGTGCGGGTCGAGGCCGATGCAGAGCAGAGAGTCGACGGCGCGGACGCGGTCGCGGAGGAGGCTGAAGAAGCTCATTGGCGCGGGTGGTGGTGCTGCGAAATTGGATGTGGAAGAGCGGAAGAGCTCTCCGTCACCGTCACAGGACGCCATCGGTTGCGTCGCTCTCTGCTGATTCGCTGATATTTCAAGAAGCCACACTCAATTGGATCGAAAATGATAACCAAGCGCCTGATTTATAAGGCCGCCAGGAATCGGCCCATAATGGGCAACGGCGGCTCCGCACTCGGAAGGATATGTCTCTATTACCAGCTAATCGACGGAGAGGGTGGCTGCAGCGGCTGGCCGGCAGCGAGTCGTTTCCAGAGATGCCTCCAGGACCTCCACGTCCATTCACTCAAGCACCAGATTGGCCGAGCAGCTTCTCCGTCGGCTCCGCCTTCATACTTGGTACCCTCGCTTGGACGAGCCGGCTAACCTGTCGACGACATCGCTCACGACTGGGAGGCTAAGCACGTTCCCGATCACGGGGGTCTGTCGGAGGAACGCCACGGCCACGGGGAAGAACGAGCCGAAGAGATTGAGGAAGCCGAAGCCCTGGAGGAACATCCCGATGATCGGGAAGCGCAGCATCACGAGCACAATGCCGCCGAGGAAGCAAACGATGCCGCGCCATCGCTCCTTGCGTGTGAAGAAGCGGATCGTGCGCGAGAGTCCGATGGTGAGCGCGAGGCCGCAGAGGAAGAGCACGTCGCCGAGCGCCAGGAGCGCCGCGTCGAAGAAGAGGATCACGCCCAGGAAGAGGAAGAGGAAGCCCACGCCCAGCAGCAGCGTGCCGATCTTGCGGTTGTCGTCCAGCATCGTTAAGGGGCACAGAGAGAAACTGAGACTTGGCGCCGACGCCACGTGCCCGTTTGCAACTGAACAAGCCAGCGAGGACGGGCGTCACGCTGTCTTGCGGTGACAAGGACCGATGGGATTGGTCAATAATCGGCTATTGGCGGTTTGATTGATCTAATTTACTGAGCCTGCTGCGTTATTGGTGGAAACGTCTTGATCAAGCTGCCCTCTTGTTTTGACGCACATGCAGCGGAGGCAACAGCCATGGACACTCTTATACACACTGGCGTTTCGATTTTGATAGCCCTCTCACACGTGACCAAAAGCCACAGATGTGATCTCTAAATATTGTTACAGTTGGCCTCCGTTTCGAGGCAATGCAGACTCCAAGGGGTCTAGCCCTCGAGTCCGCAGGTTCCCCTCCCACGTCGCATCGACGACAGATCGTGATGAGCTCACGCGACAAACTGGAAGCGGAGGTAGATGTCATCACACGACGACGTAGACGTTGACGAACTTGTTGGGGAGATCATCGTGAGTTTGTCGGCTGCCTCCTGGGGGTTGAGCGAAAGATCGCTATAGCCCGCACTGTCGTCACTGTCAGCGTCCTCGTCAACCTCGACCCCATCGCCACCTGAGCCGGGAAGCAAGTGCGCCATCCGAGCGGCCTTGGCTGTCAGGTATCCTTGGCTGTGTTCGCCGCCCTTGATGATGACAGGAAGACGGCCGTCCACTTCTACCGACAGCCTGTTGAGAAGACGGATCTTGCGAGGATTGTTGGTCAGCAGCCGAATCGACTGGATGCCAAGATCTTTGAGAATGGCGGGAACAGGCTCGTAGGAACGGTAGTCGTCCTGGAAGCCCAGGACACGGTTGGCATCCACTGTATCCAGTCCCCTCTCTTGCATAGCGTACGCGTGGATCTTGTTCGCGAGACCAATTCCACGGCCTTCTTGTGGCATGTAGATGACTACACCACCGTGCTTGCGGATGTAGTTCTTGGCATAGTCAAGCTGTTCGCGACAGTCGCATTTGAGGGAACCGAAGACCTCCGACGTGAAGCACTGATCGTGGACACGCACGGGTACGCCAGCCTTGCCGCGCACATCGCCGCATACCATGGCAATTGGCTCGGCTTCGCGCAGCGTGCCCGTCGAGCGGTACGCACGTACGCGGAAGTAACCATCCGTCGTCGGGAGGTTGGTTTCCGCGATGAACTCGGTGCGGACGTCGTCGCCGAGGCACGTGAGGCCGGGCGAGTGCGGAGGCAGCGAGGCGGTGGTCCCGTCGATCTTGGTGCTGTTCTCCCTGGTCATCTTGGAAACTAGACAGGATGGAGGGGGGTCAACGGGATGGACGTGTGCGATAGACACGTCAGAGGGATGAAACGGCAGGTGGGGAGGGGGTATGGGATGCAGGGGCCGACTGGAGTCGAGTCGGAGGCGGTGCAGATGCAACGGGCAGAGGCAATGCAGAGGGCGATGCAGACAATGCAGGAATGACACACAGAGGGACCTCGCGACAGCGGAGCTCTTCACAAGTGCTATCGTTATCGGCCGCTTTCCATCCGCCGGGTCCGGAGGCTGATGCTGACGGTCGGAGTGGGCCACAAGAAGTGGCCGAGTGGCCGTCATAAACGGCAGGGAGGCGAGCCCAACCTAATCATAAAAGTTGGTGAAATGCTTTCTTACAGGGGAAGACGAAGTATAAAGCATAACAATCCATATAATAAATCAAGAAATAGTAATTATAGGAAGTTCTGTGCGGGAATGCTGTTTTGTTGGTTTCCCAAACAGGGGTAGGGTGAGTGAGTAATCCCCACTATTGACGTTCTGTTGGCTGAAATCATCAACACTTGGGGTCAATGTGATATGATTGGCTGTATCAGCTGAAATGGTGACGTCATCAGCTCGTAGATTACGAAGACAAAAGTTCTAGAAACTGGATCCTGGAAGTCTTTTCATGGCAATCGTGGCTGCTGGACGACATGACGGTCTTGTCAGGATGATTTCGATCTCCCTGCCTCGTCTCGTCGCCATGCGAGTCCACCAGGAGCTTCAACCGGAGCATCTGAATACGGCACGCAGTTCGTCACCTGTTGGACGGAATGAGCAGCTCCACGACCACGCGAATCTCCAGCATCCGCCGCTTGTGGTAGCACCAGCCGCCGTATCCGCCGCCCACACTTGTCAAGAACCCCAGGAGCACCAACTCCATACCAACCATTGCTGACGCGGCAACGTTGCGACTGCGAGATGCTAGCGCACACTGGTTGATCCCGAAACCAATGAGCGCGAGACCAAAGCCAGCGAACGCGGTCGTATTGAGGTGCACGAACCACCGCCGAGGCCGGCGGAGCGACCACGCCGAGAGGCCGAAGTAGAGCGCGAAGAAAGTGTGCAGGCGGCTCACCTTTTGCGCAAAAGATGTTGTTCGCGTGGTTGGATCGCAGTGGAACGAGGCCGTATAGCCTGTGCATGAGGTATTGACGAGAAGTCCGACCAGCACAATGCAGTACACGGTCAGCACTGTGTTCAGCGAGCGCAGCCACAATCGTAGAAGGTCGTTCTCTTCGAAGAACGCGAACGGAGAGGATGGCAGTGGTGCTGCTGAGTTCTGCGTTGGCACCACCACCATCTCACAGAAGCGCAGTGGAGGAACTTGAGAACCAGAGACGCGCTCAGAGTCGTGTATCCATTATTCCCAAGATCGAGGACGAGACGCTTGGAGCTGAAAATACCCGCTATACTAAGAGAAGTTGTCGCGAAAGCTTTGCATTAAGACGGCAACCATGATCTCTGCGAGGGTACTTGTCTGAAGCGCACGGAAAGCATGGTGCTCGAGAACTCTCCAATAGTGCTTTGCTCACAGCCGGCTCGTAGTGATGATTGAAGCCGTAGTCAATTCCAAGGCGGCTTCCCGTGGCCGATGTCACGTATACTGTCACAAAGAGGCAGGGATAGGTATGGTGAACTTGCAATGCAGCGATTCGACTTCCAGTATTCAGTCATTGTCGGCCTGGGCCTGAGTGAGAAAGATATCTTCCCAAGCAGCATCGGACGAGCAAACCACAACGATTCCTTTTTCTGTCCGTGGTATGTCTGATCAAGTACAACCACAAGAACATCACCGTAACAACAAAGTTCGCCCCAATGCTATGAGTTTCCTTTGTCATAGCATGGGCGACATCAATTAATCCCTAACCAAGTTCGATACCTCCGTGGCAAAGCTTCATGAATGGCGATGTTACGACGGCACTGCCGAAGATGTTGCTGTCCGCAGGTTCCGTGGCTAGTTGTCGCACGTCGAGAGACACTTCTCCGCCGAGTCGAAGCTGTCGACCTGAGCCTTAGCCAAAGCCGCGTAACCGACAAGGATGGCGGCAGCGAGAGAGTCAAAGAGTGTTTTCTTTCATATCGACACCTCAGCACCAGTTTTTTGGCTTTCTTGCGGCCCCGTCGTAAAAATCGACGTCCATACGATCGAGCCGCCCCCGTACGCTTCCTTGTACGAGCGGATGTTTATCCCAAGAAAGGTGATCCACCCGATACTCAAGTGCTTGCTTAAATGCGTCACCAAGACCGCAATGAAGTTCACGTCTCGTTTCTTTCCTCTGATTCCTCCGCGTGAGGGATACAGACTTCATCCCAAGTATCCGCTCACCAGTGTTTGGAGCTTCAATGCCGAGATCGGAGGATATCGGGCGCACCTGTAGCAGCTTGAGGTCCTCAACATCTGCTTCAGTGAGTGGAGATTGGATTTTGGCAGCAGCGAACTCGCTCGGGACCATCCACGCTCGCATGCGAGAATGACGATTAAACGTCAGTGCTACAGCTCGAGGCAGGTGGGTCGCGAATGTGTCCAGCGCAGCGGACAATATGCTGTTTAGCAACATGAAGTGTGCGATCTTGAATCTCGCATCTGGTCGCCTTGTCAACACGCGTTGGATCCCATGCAGCTCTACCCGCAATAGTGGTTGCAACACCGCGTGGTCTCGAAGGTGGCAGGCATAAGAAAGGGCGAGAATGCGGCCTCAACACGGAGCCTGCAAAGGCCAACACAGAGGCACAAGCGGCTCAGCGTTTGTTGCTGTTTCCCAGTTGGAGTTGCCTTCGTTCACTAGATGACACGGTGCTCTCTTGCGTTGGGATGATAGCTTGACCCTTAGAATCTTGAGCTTCCTTGGATCACTATTTGCAGCTATCTTCAGGATGCTATTTCTGGTCCTCCTGGAGTCAATCATCGCTGCGCGGACGCGTCACTTCCTTATCTTCCAAGCTCGGCGAATCCACCATGCTGCAGCTCTTTCTGAGCGGACCTCCAGGGGTCGGTAAAACATCGGTCTGCAAGATGCTCTGCGAGGAGTTCGGGCTCGAGCTCGTGGCGACGGGAGACCTCTTACGCGAGAACATTCTTCAACGGACGCCACTCGGTGTCGTCGCCAAGGACTGCATCAGTCGCAAGAGCCTCGTACCCGACAACGTCGTGGTCGACATGGTCGCGGAGAAGATTTGCGAGTGTGTCGGCAGGAAGGGGTGGGTACTAGATGGATTCCCACGCACCACGGAGCAGAGTGCTGCATTGCGGCGAAAGCAGATCTTCCCGAGTGTCGCCGTCGTCCTCGAGCTCAGCGAAGCCGAGTGCGTCAAGCGTATCACAGGCCGCCGCTTTGATCCGGTCACCAGCAAGATCTACCACATGCCGACCATCATGCCACGGGACTCGGTTGTGCTCGCACGACTCACCAAACGTAGTGATGACGTGGCTGACAAACTTCCTCCGCGATTCGAAGCGTATCGCCAACACGGCGAAGCGACCAATATGCTTTATCACGCAGTGCTTCATCGGATTGACGTGAGTCGCAAGCCAATACAAGAGGTGTTCAACGCAGTTGTCGACTTGCTGCATTCAGTTCGTCCCCAGCAGAACTTCGACGCCTTGGCAAGAAACGCCGCTAGAGGAAATCAAACTCAAATGACCGTGGTGCCTGCGTTGAGTCGCTTGTTGCAGGCTGAAGTCCCAGTGACCAAGCGCCGCCTTCAAGCCCCCCACAAGATTGATGAAGAGGATGAAGAGCAGGTAGCACGTGAGGTTCACAGTGAGTTCGACTACGGAGACGCAGATGAGACCAAACGGCCGTCTCCTACCCAGACATCCCTTGCTCCAGGCACGGTCGCCGAGGAGCTGCCTCGTATTGCCATTAGTTTCAAGGCTCTACACACTGATGCAGGGCACCACCTAGCCACTGACACTGACCAATCAGCCTCGTCGTCGCCCTCATCATCTCCATCTTCCTCACCTTCGTCAGCACGAGGAAAGGGCGCACCGGAGACTTTCACTTTCCAATCAAACAACACTGAACTGCCAGCCACACCGACGCAAAATCCAGCTTCGTCCCCTGCTACACAGACTACATCCGAGACGCTGAGAAAACCTTCATCAGCTAGTCACAGCAACGTCGATATGTTCAAATTCAAGGATCTTCTTCTCGACGGCTTCGAGGTTCTGAAGCATGGACGGCGAGGAAGCCCCCACGCACGTACAATTTTTGCGGACATGGAATTCAAACGTATCTTCTGGATGAAGCCTGGTAAGGAGGCCAAGGCCAAGAAGGCAAAGCTGGACCAATCCTTACTGCTGGCCGACGTAATCCAGGTCGTTCGAGGCATGAAAACTGAGGTGCTCAAGCGCTCGGGTGACGTGGCCAAGTACGAGCGGTACTTGTCGCTTTCCGCACACGACCGCACGCTGGATCTTGAGCTTCCAACCGAGGCTATGTGTGAGTTCTTACTTCGGGGCTTCGAGCAGCTGCTCCATGGGTCATCGTAGAACTGCATAACGGGGAAATGCACACTCAAATCAGACAATATATTGTGGTGTAGCTCAGTGGTACAGTAGAAAAGCTCAAAATAGTGAGCGAGACGCTGTGCAATCTCGATTCACACCCAAGGATTAGTATCGTGGGTGCGTCGATTGCTTACTTGGCCTGCGAAGTAAAACGGAGGTATTGGCGACCCGACGGCAGCTCCTTGACAGACAGGTCCGAGTACTTCTCCTTGGCCTCCTCGGCCGAGAGCGTGGCGGCAACAACGACAGGATCACCCTTCTGCCAGTTCACAGGCGTTGCCAGCTTCTGGTTCTCCGTGAGCTGGAGAGAGTCGATCACGCGAAGAAGCTCGGCAAAGTTGCGGCCCGTGCTCGCAGGGTACGTGAGCGTGAGACGGATACGCACCAATGGGTCGAGCACGAAGACGGTACGCACGGTCAGTGGAAGACCTGCCTTGTCAAGGTCGTCCTGCGAGAGCATGCCGAGCTCAGCAGCAATCGTACGCTTGGTATCGGCAATGATGGGGTAGTTGACCTTCTCGCCCGAGTAACTCTCAATGTCCTGGATCCACTTCTGGTGGCTCTCCACACTGTTGCAGCTCAGGCCGAGCAGCTTGACGTTGCGCTTTTCGAACTCGCCTACATTCTGCAGGCGCGCGGCTTCACCGAGCTCGGTAGTGCAGATGGGCGTGAAGTCGTCCGGGTGCGAGAAGAGGAGGCCCCACGAGCCCTTGAAGTAGCCGTGGAGAGTGTTCTCGGAGCCGTCGCTGGCCGTGAACTCGAAGTCCGGCAACGTGTCGAGCAGCGTGAAGCCGCGCTTGTTGCTGGTCTGGCTGGCCATCTTGAGATAGAGAGAGAGAGAGGAGGGAGCGAGGGGCTTGCGCGGACTGGAGTCGATTGGGATGTGGGGAGAAGCTGCGGGAGGCGAGGCGAGCGTGGGTGCGTTCGCCGGGTGAGCAAGTGAGCTTGGTGAGCGGATCCAAATGCGGATTGGATCAAAATCATCCCCACTGAACCAATCAACCCTTGTCAAACCGCTGCATCGACTATGACTGGTGGATGGGCACTTCAAGGTGGTTGTTGATTGGTTAGTCGGTGGATTCATTATTTATTTTAGCCAATCAACGGTAGTCTTCTGAGTGGATCTCCCCAGTCGCGATGGCTTCGCTCTCTTGAAGAAGCTCTGCGCATTCGGCTCCTCCTCCGGCCACGTGGGCCGTGGGTGCGCGCTTAGTGGCTGCCAAGAGAAGGTGGTCGAGGGAGAGAGAGGAGGAGGAATGATATTCGTTGAATGAGCATTCCCACGAGCGATCCACTCAGCGGATGGCAGGACGAGCCCCAGCGCCACTCGCTGAAGCGTTTGGCTGTTTGATCTGCTCGCCAATATGCGATGGACTCGTGATCTAGCTCGCAAGTCTTTCGCCCAACCACCGTGAAGGTCAATCTGACCTCTCGGTGATGCTGCACAACGGCCTACTGGTTATTCCGTGGCTCGAACTCATGATGATGATGATGATGCATGTGAGGTCTATTGAGCTCAACCTGCGAACCTAATAGCCTACCCTTCACCCTGTTCCTACGACTTGGACTCCGGTCTGTACTGGGACTGCTTAACTCCTTCGGACGTCTTGCTTGAGGTTAATTAAATCCTTCGGACGTCTTGCTTGAAGTGGCTCGAACTCAATAGACTTTATCATCATCGAAGCGTTTGGTGGTGCGTCTGAGCTCCGACAGAGAGAACTGGGGTCGCGATGAGCCCCGTCGACAGGTTGGACGCGTCAGGTTCCGGTGGAGAGGGATCTCGATCCTGATGATACATGCCTGGTGGGACCTCGCGACCTCTCGCAGTCTTCAACACCTTGTCGGTGTCATTTCGATGGTACGCGGATCTTGGTGACGACATCAACTAAGTCGCATGTGCTCGAGGAAAAGCAGAGCGCTCGCAGCAGAAAGTCGATTGCTCGTGACAGCAGAACCGAATCGATTCGTCATTGGTTGAAAGCATCGATTGCGATCTCATGCGGGGTCGAAACAGAAAATTTTCAGCCAATCATACCAGCATAAGCTAGACTTTTGGCCAACGACTGTCTGAATAAGCGACGAGATGCAGCGATGAGAGCATTCTCATTGCGACGACGGCTAGACATGACCATGCCGACCGCGCGGGGCCGCTATGACGCTGTGGACTCTTGCACTCATTCACGGACTCCCCCTGAAGTGGCTAAGCGGCCCGTGAAAGTCCCTCATGGCGTCCTCTCCGACCAAGTATGCGGTGCTCCAGTCTCCAGAGGACTCGGCGAGTCCGAGTCGCCCCGACCAGCAGCCTCCGAAGCCCGGTGGGGGAAAACTCGTCCCATTCCTCACGCTCTTTACGTACGCTGACCGAACCGACAAGGCGCTAATGACCGTCGGCTCGATCTGCGCGCTCGCGGCAGGCCTCGCCCAGCCGATGCAGATGCTGCTCGTTGGCGACGTGATCAACTCGTTCAACCCTCGCGAGCCCCAGGCCTCTGGGGTCTTTCGCAGCAACGTGAATGAAGTCGCACGGAACTTTGCCATCACTGGGGCTGTCGTGCTGCTTTCCTCCTTTTTCCAAGTTGCCTGCTGGTCCGTGACAGCCTCTCGCCAGGCGAAGCGCATCCGTAGTGCCTATGTTAGTGCGATCCTGAGCAAAGAGATCGGTTGGTTCGACGTGAACGAGCCGATGCAACTCTCGACACGAGTGGCTGAAGCTGCGGTGACGATTCAAGAAGGCATGGGAAGGAAGGTGGGCGATGGGCTTCAATTCACTTCCACTGCTGTGGCTGGCATCACTATCGGCCTCGTGAAAGGCTGGGAACTCGCTCTCGTCATGCTCGCTATCACGCCGGTTATTGCTCTCTCTGCATTCATCTCAATCCGGATGTTGTCCCAAGCGACGGAGGCTGGTATCGCTTCGTATGGTGAGGCAGGAGGGATCGCTCAAGAGTCGCTCAGCAACATTCGCACCGTACACATGTTCAATGCCATACGTCACTTTGTCTACAAGTACGAGCAAGCGCTTCGTGCTTCTTGTGTGGCCGGAGTCAAGAAAGCAATCGCGGTTGGATCAGGGACAGGTATGCTCTACTTAGCGATATTCTGCACCTATGCGACTGGGTTGTTCTACGGCGCAGTCCAAATCGCCAACGATCGTCGAGACGGCTGTACAACAGACTGCTACGACGGAGGGAAAGTGTTTACCATTTTCTTTTGCGTCATGCTAGGGGCAATGGCTCTCGGCCAGGCCGGTCCAAGTGTACAAGCCATCTTCTCGGCCCGAGCCGCAGCCTACGACGTCTTCGCCGTCATCCACCGACAGTCACTCATCGACCCGCTCAGTGAAGACGGCAAGAAACTTGACAAGGTCGCAGGCAAGATCGAGATCGACTGTGTCTCGTTCGCGTACCCGTCTCGTCCGGAGGTCAAAGTGTGCAGCAACTACTCGCTGTCGATCGAGCCGGGCGAGACCGTGGCACTGGTGGGTCCGAGCGGCAGTGGCAAGTCGACGATCGTGTCGTTGTTGGAGAGGTTTTACGACCCGCTGAGCGGTGCGGTCAAGTTGGATGGTGTCGACGTGCGCGAGCTGAACGTCAAGTGGCTTCGCGAGCAGGTGGGTCTGGTGGGCCAGGAACCGGCGCTGTTCGCGACGTCCATCATGGAGAACATCCGACACGGGTGTCCTGGCGCGACGGACGAGCAGGTGGTGGAGGCGGCCAAGATGGCGAACGCGTACACGTTCATCAAGGAGTTCCCGCAGGGTTTCCAGACCGAGGTGGGCGAGCGCGGCGCGCAGCTGTCGGGCGGCCAGAAGCAGCGCATCGCTATCGCGCGCGCCATCATCAAGAACCCTCCCATCCTCTTGTTGGACGAGGCCACGAGTGCGTTGGACACGGAGAGCGAGCGTATCGTGCAGGAGTCACTCGACCGGTTGCTGGCGTCGTCTAGCCGCACGACGATCATCGTGGCGCACCGTTTGTCGACGATCCGGAACGCGAGCAAGATCGCGGTGCACAGTCGTGGGTCGATTGTGGAGCTGGGTACGCACGAGGAGTTGATGAAGAATCCGAGTGGTCATTACCGCTCGTTGGTTGAATCGCAGCGGGTGGACCGTCATCAATCGTCGAGAACTTCAGAAGTTGCGATGGTTGGAAATGTTGATGAAAGTATTGTCATCCGCGAAAACTACAATTTCGATGTATCAACGGAAGAGGAGATCGTCGATGGGTACGATTCGAAACGTAAGGATACGACAACATCTCGACTGTGGAAGATGACACTTGGAGATTGGAAATATTTGTGTCTGGGTTCCGTCGGTGCGATTGTGAACGCAGCCATGTTTCCCATGTGGGGTGTGTTGCTGACCAAGATGCTCGTTCTCTTCTTCGAAGATCGCACCCGAAGCGATCTGTTGAGAACTGCTCGTTACTGGTCTTTGGGTTTTGTCGGTCTCGGTGTTGTTTTCAGTATCTCCATCGTAGCTCAACATTACGGCTTTGCAGTTGCATCCAATCGGCTTATTATGCGCGTTCGCTCATCTGCATATCGATCGATACTACACCAAGAGATTGGTTGGTTTGACTTGGAAGAGAATTCATCCGGCGCTTTAGTTACTCGTCTTGCGACTGACTCGGCAACGCTGCAAGCTATGACAGCTGAAACACTCAACCGAAGCCTTGTGACTTTTGCGACCTTCTCTATCGGTTTCAGCATCGCGTTCTACTACAGTTGGGAGATGACTCTGTTGCTCGTCGCGACATCACCAGTTCTAATGGTCTCCTCGAAGCTCCGGGTTAGTGTGATGAATGGCACTTTCAACAGCAAGGCCGCTAACGATCACGACACGTTGGCAGGATCTCTATTGACCGAAGCTATCAGTGCCATTCAGACAGTCGCAGCCTTCACCATGGAACACTCGATCAATCTCAGATACACCACTTATCTCAACGCATCCAGTGCCACGGACACCAAGACAGGAATCGTCAGCGGCTGTGCTTCCCAAGGCATGACGTTCTTCAACATTGCACTCGTGTTCTACGTTGGCGGGAAGTGGGTCAGCAGCGGTCGTGTCACGTTCGAAGATATGTTCACAGTAATCGTGGTGATCATGCTCAGCATGTTTGCCGTCGGCATGGCGGCTCAGAACATGACAGACCAAACAAAAGTGAAAAAGGCAGCGAGCCGAGTCTTCCGCATCATCGACCGCACGCCCGAGATCGACGCGACATCCGACAGCGGAGAAAAGCTGCCAACACTCGCCGGCAACATCGAGTTCAACGGCGTCGCGTTCGCATACCCGTCGCGTCCGGACGCGTCCATCTACAAGAACTACAACCTGCGCATCGCGGCAGGCCAGACCGTGGCGCTCGTCGGCGCGAGCGGCAGCGGCAAGAGCACGGCCATCTCGCTGTTGGAGCGCTTCTACGACCCGGCCGCCGGGTCAGTCACGCTGGACGGCACAGACCTGCGCCGTCTCAACTTGGCGTGGCTGCGCGAGCGCATCTCGCTGGTGTCACAGGAGCCGGTGCTGTTCGCCGGCACGATCGGCGAGAACATCGCGATGGGGAAGCCCCGCGCGAGCCGCGAGGAGGTGGAGGATGCTGCGAAGAAGGCGAACGCGTACGACTTTATCGTCAACTTCCCGAACGGCTTCGACACGGACGTGGGCGACCGCGGCGCGCAGGTGTCTGGCGGGCAGAAGCAGCGCATCGCGATCGCGCGCGCGATCCTGCGCGACCCGGAGGTGCTGCTGCTGGACGAGGCGACGAGCGCGCTGGACAACGAGAGCGAGCGCGTGGTGCAGGCGTCGCTGGACCGGCTGCTGGCGCTCAAGAAGCGCACGACGATCATCGTGGCGCACCGCCTGTCGACGATCCGCCACGCGGACCTCATCGCGGTGACGAGGGACGGGTCGATCGTGGAGCAGGGCACGCACGAGCAGCTGATGGCGCTGCCTGGCGGCGTGTACAAGGCGCTCGTGGCGCGGCAGCTCCCGTGAAGAGATCCATCCTATTCGCTGTGCGCGTGGTGTAGGTCACACCTTTTGTTGCATTGTTGAGAGAGTGAGGGTCGTTGGAAGTTTCCGTCTGGAAGAATGAATGTGGAGAGACCCGCAAGGATTACTCTAGACGGCCGTTTCGAATCCTGCCATTCCACCGACTCATGATTGGTCAAAATACTTATATATCGCTTTGCTGCCGGAAAAAGATGCAGCAAGGATTACCCAGCTGCTCAAAATCTAATCACCTCTGTGCCAATGGCCTTTACACCCAATCAGATCCCCTATATCAGTCCAACTGTACGCATTTCGACCAATCCACGGTCGCCACCCTGTCACCTGACGAACGTCAGTGGCGTGTTTGGAGTTGGTTTCTTCCGGATTGAATCCGGAGGTCCAGAGAGAGAGAGAGAGAGAGAGATGGACCCTCCCCTCTCCTCATTCCGACTTTCGCTGCGTCGACGCCATGACGCAAGCCCGCGAGCTCGACGTGGCCGCCGACGCCCCCTTCGCCGCGCTGCAGACGCCGCCGGCGGCCAGCAACCGCCTCGAGGTCGCCTTCGACGCCGTGGACGAGCCCCAGGAGTCCAAGTCCAAGCAGAGCGCCACGACCGACGGCAAGATCGTGCCGCTCGCCCAGCTGTTCGCGTACGCCGACCGCACGGACGTCACGCTCATGATCGTCGGCACGCTCGGCGCGCTCGCCGCCGGGCTCTCGCAGCCCATCCAGATCGTGCTCTTCGGCGACATGATCAACTCGTTCAACCCCAACACGCCGCAGCCTCCGGAAGAATTCCGCAAGTCGATCAACAAAGTCTCGCGGAACTTTGCGATCCTCGGGGGAGTGGTCATCGTCTGCTGCTTCCTGCAGGTCGCCTGCTGGTCCATGACGGCCTCTCGCCAGGCGAAACGCATCCGAAGCGCCTACGTGACCGCCATTCTCAACAAAGAGATCGGCTGGTTTGACTTGAACGAGCCGATGCAGCTCTCGACGAGAGTCGCCGACTCGACCGTGACGATCCAAGAAGGTATGGGAAGGAAGGTGGGCGATGGGCTTCATTTTGCATCGATGGCAACCTCTGGAATTATCATCGGGTTGATCAAAGGCTGGGAGCTCGCGCTGATTCTCTTGGCCTTCACGCCAGTGATAGCCTTCACGGCATTCCTTGCAATGAAAGTGCTGTCGACCGCGACTCAGGCAGGCATCGACTCGTATGGAAAGGCTGGCGCCATCGCGCAAGAATCCTTGAGTAACGTACGCACCGTCCACATGTTCAACGCCATTGATCACTTCGTCAAAAAGTATGAAAGTGCTCTCGGACTTTCCACTCAGGCTGGAGTCAAGAAAGGCGTGGCCGTCGGCTGGGGAACGGGCTTGATGTTCTTCACCGTCTTTTGCACCTACGCATGTGGAATGTTTTATGGAGCACTCAAGATCGCAAACGATCGGCGAGATGGCTGCGTCGGTGATAGTTGTTACAATGGTGGCCGCGTCCTCACAGTTTTTTTCTCAGTAATCATGGGAGCTATGGCCCTCGGTCAGGCCGGTCCAAGTGTACAAGCCATCTTCTCGGCCCGAGCCGCAGCCTACGACGTCTTCGCCGTCATCCACCGACAGTCACTCATCGACCCGCTCAGCGAAGACGGCAAGAAACTTGACAAGGTCGCAGGCAAGATCGAGATCGACAGCGTCTCGTTCGCGTACCCGTCTCGTCCGGAGGTCAAAGTGTGCAGCAACTACTCGCTGTCGATCGAGCCGGGCGAGACCGTGGCACTGGTGGGTCCGAGCGGCAGTGGCAAGTCGACGATCGTGTCGTTGTTGGAGAGGTTCTACGACCCGCTGAGCGGTGCGGTCAAGTTGGATGGTGTCGACGTGCGCGAGCTGAACGTCAAGTGGCTTCGCGAGCAGGTGGGTCTGGTGGGCCAGGAACCGGCGCTGTTCGCGACGTCCATCATGGAGAACATCCGACACGGGTGTCCTGGCGCGACGGACGAGCAGGTGGTGGAGGCGGCCAAGATGGCGAACGCGTACACGTTCATCAAGGAGTTCCCACAGGGCTTCCAGACCGAGGTGGGCGAGCGCGGCGCGCAGCTGTCGGGCGGCCAGAAGCAGCGCATCGCTATCGCGCGCGCCATCATCAAGAACCCTCCCATCCTCTTGTTGGACGAGGCCACGAGTGCGTTGGACACGGAGAGCGAGCGTATCGTGCAGGAGTCACTCGACCGGTTGCTGGCGTCGTCTAGCCGCACGACGATCATCGTGGCGCACCGTTTGTCGACGATCCGGAACGCGAGCAAGATCGCGGTGCACAGTCGTGGGTCGATTGTGGAGCTGGGTACGCACGAGGAGTTGATGAAGAATCCGAGTGGTCATTACCGCTTGCTGGTCGAGGCCCAAAACCGGAAGAAGAATGATGATTTGGTTGAAGATTGCAATTTGGCGTTGACTCATCATGACGGTGAAAATGGTCAGTCTTTGGCGAAGCGAACGATGTCGAACCGAAGCATAGAGCGAACAGGAAGCAAGTTGAGCATGAAGGAGAAAGATGTGGATACTGATGACTCAGTGGACGGGGAGGCGATCGATAACGTCCCAGTGTCTCGCGTATGGAAGATGAGCCTACCCGAGTGGAAGTTCATGGTTGGCGGTGGCTTCGGAGCAGTCTTGAATGCAGCGGTCTTTCCTGTGTGGGGTGTACTTCTCACCAAGATTGTAGTGCTTTTCTTCGAAGTTCGACCTCGTGATGAACTCCTCAGGACTGCTCGTTACTGGTCGCTTGGCTTCATTGGACTCGGCATCGTCTTTGGCGCGTCGATCACACTGCAGCACTACGGATTCGCGGTAGCTTCGCAGCGCCTTGTCTCACGTGTGCGACTGATGACATTCACAGCGATGCTGCAACAAGAGGTTGGGTGGTTTGACCTGGAAGAAAACTCGTCTGGTGCACTTGTGTCGCGGCTCGCGACGGATTCAGCAACACTGCAGGCTATGACCTCGGACACACTCAACCAAGGGCTCGTCAATTTCACGACGCTCGTGATTGGTTTTGGTATCGCGTTCTACTACAGCTGGGAGATGACACTCATCTTGCTCGCAACGTCTCCGATTCTTATTTTCACGTCGTTCATCCAGGCGCAGATGATGAGTGGCACGATCAACAACAAGAAGAACAACGACGCTGACACGGCTGCGGGCTCACTGCTCTCCGAGGCCATTGGGTCCATCCGCACTGTCGCCTCTTTCAGCATGGAAAAATCCCTCAACGCAGCATACACAGCATACCTCGATGCTTCCCGGATTGCCGACACTCGTACAGGCATTGTGGGTGGGCTTGCTTTCGGTGTATCCCAAGGAACCATGTTTTTCAACATTGCCTTCTTGTTCTACATCGGAGGCAAGTGGGTCAGCAGCGGGCGCATTACGTTCGAAGATATGTTCATGGTGATCATGGTGATCATGCTCAGCATGTTTGCCGTCGGCATGGCGGCTCAGAACATGACAGACCAAACAAAAGTGAAAAAGGCAGCGAGCCGAGTCTTCCGCATCATCGACCGCACGCCCGAGATCGACGCGACATCCGACAGCGGAGAAAAGCTGCCAACACTCGCCGGCAACATCGAGTTCAACGGCGTCGCGTTCGCATACCCGTCGCGTCCGGACGCGTCCATCTACAAGAACTACAACCTGCGCATCGCGGCAGGCCAGACCGTGGCGCTCGTCGGCGCGAGCGGCAGCGGCAAGAGCACGGCCATCTCGCTGTTGGAGCGCTTCTACGACCCGGCCGCCGGGTCAGTCACGCTGGACGGCACAGACCTGCGCCGTCTCAACTTGGCGTGGCTGCGCGAGCGCATCTCGCTGGTGTCACAGGAGCCGGTGCTGTTCGCCGGCACGATCGGCGAGAACATCGCGATGGGGAAGCCCCGCGCGAGCCGCGAGGAGGTGGAGGATGCTGCGAAGAAGGCGAACGCGTACGACTTTATCGTCAACTTCCCGAACGGCTTCGACACGGACGTGGGCGACCGCGGCGCGCAGGTGTCTGGCGGGCAGAAGCAGCGCATCGCGATCGCGCGCGCGATCCTGCGCGACCCGGAGGTGCTGCTGCTGGACGAGGCGACGAGCGCGCTGGACAACGAGAGCGAGCGCGTGGTGCAGGCGTCGCTGGACCGGCTGCTGGCGCTCAAGAAGCGCACGACGATCATCGTGGCGCACCGCCTGTCGACGATCCGCCACGCGGACCTCATCGCGGTGACGAGGGACGGGTCGATCGTGGAGCAGGGCACGCACGAGCAGCTGATGGCGCTGCCTGGCGGCGTGTACAAGGCGCTCGTGGCGCGGCAGGTGGGGGCTCATTAGACTTGATCTTGTAGACGCGAGCGGAAGTGAGCGTCAACTACTTCATACACGTAGACTTGGTTTTGGACGACGGTGTCGTGGACAATACGATCCACGGAAGCGCGAGCTTGTGTTCTCTGATGATGACCTGTTGATATGTTGCGTGTGATTGCCCCCGGCCCGTTCGTCGTATCAAAGTCGGCGGTGCGCAACTTGAACCAATCCGCATGCTTGCTTTCGGTGATTGCCTCATCTAATCGAAGAGGTCTATTCGAATTATTTATCCAATAAAAGGTTGTTTGATGCATTTTCGACTAATCGATATCCAGAGCACTTGCCGTCATCTCCTTCAGCCCATTCGACCTGCTGATGCTGGCGGTCGTTGTCGCCGACAGAGCGGCGTTGCTGGAGATGGCGACGCGCGCGGATGCCGCAGCTCCACTTCGGTTTCTCCGCTCTGTCGCCAGGAAGATCGACGGCCATGGCGACCCCGTCGCTCGATGACCAAGCCGACCAAGCTCCGCCCTTCGCGGTCCTGAGCACGCCGACGTCAGCCTCGCTCGCGTCCGTTGAAGCTCCGACGGACGCCGCTTCATCGTCGGCAAGGCTCGTCTCGTTCGCGCGATTGTTCTCGTTCAGCGACTCGATCGACGCCGCGCTGATGGCGGTTGGCACGCTCGCAGCCGCCTCCGGCGTTGCTCAGCCGCTCCAGGTCGTACTCTTCGGCGACGTCATCAACTCTCTCAATCCGAGCGCCCCGAAGAGTCCCACAGACTTCCGCAGCGGAGTCGATAAAGTGGCGCGCAATTTCGCACTCGTATCGTCGGCCGTGATTGTCTGCTGCTTCCTTCAGGCTGCCTGCTGGTCCGTGACAGGATCCCGACAAGTCAAGAGGATGCGCACGGCATGCCTCCGAGCTATCCTCACGAAGGAGATCGCGTGGTTCGATGTGAACGAACCCATGCAATTATCGACGCGTGTCGCAGAGTCAGCCTTGATCATCGAAGGAGGCATCGGTCGCAAGGTTGGGGATGGTATCCAGTTTGCCTCCATGGCCATCTCGTCCGTCGTCATCGGATTCGTTAAGGGCTGGGAACTCGCGTTGGTCTTGTTAGCATTTACACCATTTATCGCTTTCTCGGCGTACGTTTCTATCCGCGTGCTATCGAAGACGACGCAAGAGGGAATCGAGGCCAATGGAAGGGCAGGTGCCGTTGCTCAAGAGTCTTTGGGAAGTGTGCGCACTGTCTACTCGTTGAACGCAATGTCAGCTTTCATAAAGAAGTACGAGAACGTCCTACAATCATCCACAAAAGCAGGAGTCAAGAGAGGGCTCGCAATCGGGTGGGGATCAGGGCTTCTCTTCTTTCCTATCTTCTGCACATAGGGATGCGGCATGTTTTACGGAGCACTCAAGATTGCAAACGACCGTCGAGACGGCTGTACAACAGACTGCTACGACGGAGGGAAAGTGTTTACCATTTTCTTTTGCGTCATGCTAGGGGCAATGGCTCTCGGCCAGGCCGGTCCAAGTGTACAAGCCATCTTCTCGGCCCGAGCCGCAGCCTACGACGTCTTCGCCGTCATCCACCGACAGTCACTCATCGACCCGCTCAGTGAAGACGGCAAGAAACTTGACAAGGTCGCAGGCAAGATCGAGATCGACTGTGTCTCGTTCGCGTACCCGTCTCGTCCGGAGGTCAAAGTGTGCAGCAACTACTCGCTGTCGATCGAGCCGGGCGAGACCGTGGCACTGGTGGGTCCGAGCGGCAGTGGCAAGTCGACGATCGTGTCGTTGTTGGAGAGGTTTTACGACCCGCTGAGCGGTGCGGTCAAGTTGGATGGTGTCGACGTGCGCGAGCTGAACGTCAAGTGGCTTCGCGAGCAGGTGGGTCTGGTGGGCCAGGAACCGGCGCTGTTCGCGACGTCCATCATGGAGAACATCCGACACGGGTGTCCTGGCGCGACGGACGAGCAGGTGGTGGAGGCGGCCAAGATGGCGAACGCGTACACGTTCATCAAGGAGTTCCCGCAGGGTTTCCAGACCGAGGTGGGCGAGCGCGGCGCGCAGCTGTCGGGCGGCCAGAAGCAGCGCATCGCTATCGCGCGCGCCATCATCAAGAACCCTCCCATCCTCTTGTTGGACGAGGCCACGAGTGCGTTGGACACGGAGAGCGAGCGTATCGTGCAGGAGTCACTCGACCGGTTGCTGGCGTCGTCTAGCCGCACGACGATCATCGTGGCGCACCGTTTGTCGACGATCCGGAACGCGAGCAAGATCGCGGTGCACAGTCGTGGGTCGATTGTGGAGCTGGGTACGCACGAGGAGTTGATGAAGAATCCGAGTGGTCATTACCACTTGCTGGTTGAAGCCCAAAGCCAGTATAGCTACGGTGATTCGGCTCATGAATCGAAGGCGATGCTGGAACGTGAGAATCAAGTTGCGGCAGTGAGTGATGTAGTCGAGTCGTTTGAAGTGACTACTGAGGTGAGGATTCCCTCGATGGCAAGTGCTAGACTTGACAACGATCAACGTGTTCCTGCTTCTCGCTTGTGGCGATTCACTCTGCCAGAATTGGCGTACTTGCTTGCTGGTGGGTTCGCGCCATCATCAACGCTGCCATGTACCCCTTGTGGGGTGTGCTTCTGACCAAGATCCTCGTCGTATTTTTCGAAGATCATTCTCGGAGCGAACTGTTGGCCACGGCGCACAAGTGGTCGCTTGGCTTTGTTGGCCTGGGTGTCTCTTTCCTGATCTCAAGCATTTTGCAAAACTACGGGTTTGCAGTCGCATCACAACGACTGGTCTCACGCGTTCGGCTCGCTACTTTCTCTGCTATGCTTCGTCAAGAAGTTGGCTGGTTCGATTTCGACGAGAACTCATCCGGTTCTCTCCTAACTCTGCTGACCACAGACTCTGCGGTGCTTCAGGGGATGACATCAGGAGCTTTGAGCCAAGGGCTAGTGACCGTAGCTACGCTCACGATCGGTTTCAGCTTTGCTTTCTACTTCAGCTGGGAGATGACGTTGCTGCTACTTTCTGTCTCACCCATCATGATTCTCGCGTCCACGCTTCAAGGAACCGTTCTGAACGGCACGAACAATTCCCACTTCGCGAGCGCAGACTCCGCTGCCGGTTCTTTGGTGTTAGAAGCGATTGGTGCCATTCGCACGGTTGCCTCGTTCTCCATGGAGGAGAAGAAGATAGCAGAGTCCCACCTGCTCATCCATGCAACATCCTCCACTGACACACGGACTGGAATTCTCGGTGGTGTGGCTTTCGGTATTGCTCAAGGCTCGACATGGCTAAGTCTAGCTCTTCTTTTCTACGTCGGCGCCAGGTGGGTGAGCAGCGGACGCATTACATTTGAACAAATGTTCATGGTGATCCAGGTGATGATGTTCAGTTCCTTTGCAATTGGAACTGCAACCGAGAACGCAACAGATCCGTCGAAGACCCAGCGCGCCGCACAACGCGTGTTTCGCATCATCGACCGCACGCCCGAGATCGACGCGACATCCGACAGCGGAGAAAAGCTGCCAACACTCGCCGGCAACATCGAGTTCAACGGCGTCGCGTTCGCATACCCGTCGCGTCCGGACGCGTCCATCTACAAGAACTACAACCTGCGCATCGCGGCAGGCCAGACCGTGGCGCTCGTCGGCGCGAGCGGCAGCGGCAAGAGCACGGCCATCTCGCTGTTGGAGCGCTTCTACGACCCGGCCGCCGGGTCAGTCACGCTGGACGGCACAGACCTGCGCCGTCTCAACTTGGCGTGGCTGCGCGAGCGCATCTCGCTGGTGTCACAGGAGCCGGTGCTGTTCGCCGGCACGATCGGCGAGAACATCGCGATGGGGAAGCCCCGCGCGAGCCGCGAGGAGGTGGAGGATGCTGCGAAGAAGGCGAACGCGTACGACTTTATCGTCAACTTCCCGAACGGCTTCGACACGGACGTGGGCGACCGCGGCGCGCAGGTGTCTGGCGGGCAGAAGCAGCGCATCGCGATCGCGCGCGCGATCCTGCGCGACCCGGAGGTGCTGCTGCTGGACGAGGCGACGAGCGCGCTGGACAACGAGAGCGAGCGCGTGGTGCAGGCGTCGCTGGACCGGCTGCTGGCGCTCAAGAAGCGCACGACGATCATCGTGGCGCACCGCCTGTCGACGATCCGCCACGCGGACCTCATCGCGGTGACGAGGGACGGGTCGATCGTGGAGCAGGGCACGCACGAGCAGCTGATGGCGCTGCCTGGCGGCGTGTACAAGGCGCTCGTGGCGCGGCAGCAGGCGTCGCCGTGACCGGAGCTGCTCGGGAGCTTCGACTTCAACGTCCATAGTAGCTTATCTTAGTGGGTTTTCCGGAATATTGGGAATGGCGCTTGGCGCCAGCTGGTGTTGTGCGATCGTGGAGGGTTTCAATTCTCGAACTTTGTGCGGCCGTGGGAGATTCGCCACAACACGATTTCCTCCGGACCCCATGAGCAGCTCCGGGTCGCCGACCAAGCGCGCGCGCACGGGCTCGGCCGAGGCGCCGAGTGCCTCGCTCGACGCCGTGCTCGCCGTCGCCGTCAAGGCCGCGCGCGCCGCGGGCGACCACATGAAGGCGCGGCTCCAGACCGTCGTGGTCGAGAAGACCAAGAGCAACAAGGACGACCTCGTCACGGTCGTCGACAAGCAGTGCCAGGACCTCATCTTCGACACGATCCGCGAGGCCTTCCCGCACCACGAGTTCCTCGGCGAAGAGGACGTCGAGCCCGGCAGCGAGGCCTCGGCGCGCGCGCTCCAGGAGATGGTCGCCAAGGAGTGGCTCTGGATCGTGGACCCGATCGACGGCACGACCAACTTCGTGCACCACCGACCCGCGAGCGTCGTCTCTGTCGCGTGCGCCCACAAGGGCGAGGTCGTCGTCGGTGTCATTCTCGACCCGTACCGCGACGAGCTCTTCTCGGCGCAAAAGGGCCACGGCACCAAGTGGAACGGCGAGCCTGTGCACGTGAGCAGCGAGGAGACGTTCAGCGAGGCGCTCGTGGCCTTCGGCATCGGCACGAAGAACGGCGTGCGCCTGCCCATGCTCGACTGCGTGCGCGAGTTCTCGGCCAAGTGTCGCGGCATCCGCCTGCAAGGCGCGTCCGCGCTCGAGCTCGCGTGGACGTGCTGCGGGCGCCAAACGGTACGGCTCTCGCCGCCGCGGGATCGCTCGGCGCTGACTAACCGTGCGCTCTGCTCTGTCGCAGGCGTTTTACGAACTGGACCTCAACTCGTGGGACATCGCCGCCGGCACGCTGCTGGTCGCCGAGGCCGGCGGCAAGGTCACGGACAGCGAAGGCAACCCGTTCACGCTCAGCACGCGCAACCTCGTGGCCTCGAACGGCAAGGGCGACGTCCACGAGACGCTGCTCGCCCTCATCAAGCAAGCCGACGCCTGCCACGTGCGCAAGCTGTGAGACGAGAATGGCTCCATGCGCGACTCTTCTCAGTCTTGGTTACCTCTCTCAACGCATGCGACATAGAAAATAAATACGAATGATACGCTTCAGTGCACACTATCTCTGTTCACACGAGACTCTATCAATGAATACTCGGAACGCCTGTGTTTGCGCAGGCGCCACTCAAAGGGGATCTCTCCCTCATGGCCTCGCTCGCGCCCGAGACGATGGCGGCGGCCGCCGCGCCGCCGCGCCGCGTCAACACGTGGTTCTTCATGTGCGGACCGCTCTCGCTCAACGTCTTCCTGCTCGGGCTCGCGTGGAACGTGCGCGTCTTCAAGCGACACGAGCTGGCCTTCGACAAGGTCATGGACATGCGGCGCGACGAGGTCCCGACCGCCGGAGGCATCGCGGCCTTCGGCGGATCCTTGCTCGCGATCCAGTTCTTGCTCTTCGGGTTCGAGGCCTGGCGTCGAGGCGACGCGTTCGGCGTGGACGAGGTCCAGATGGAGCTTCTGCTCGTGCTCTACTGCTTCGTCGCGGCGATGATGCTCTTCTGGCCATTCGACATCATGCACCGCAAGGCGCGGTACTTCTTGATCCGCCGCCTCGGGCGATGCCTTTGGCCCTTCCAGAACTTCTCGCTCGCGCTGCCGCCGCACGCCACGCCCTTCATTGAGGTCTTTCTCGCCGATGGACTCACGTCGCTCTCCAAGTTCATCCAGGACTCGGCTGTCGCGTGGATGCTGCTGACGTTGTCGCTGACGCAAGAAATGGACGAGCTCAAGGCGTCTTACGTTTCGAAGATGAAGGCTTCACCGCTGCCCTATTTTGCCGCGAGCATGCCGTACATTATTCGCGCCACGCAGTGTCTCATCTCGTTCCAGCGCACCTCGAGCGCGAATGACCGCTTCTTGCACCTGCTCAACACGCTCAAGTACGGGTCGAGCCTGTTGGTCATCTCGGTAGGTGCGTTTCCGCAAGTGATGGGGTATGCTACCACGCGTCTCGACAAGAGCACCCTCTTCCTTTGTTGCGCCGTCTTCAACTCGCTCTATTCGTTTCTGTGGGATGTCATTATGGATTGGGGTCTCGGACAACCGAACCTTCCAAAGCGCGTACGCTTCTTGCGCCACCAGTTGCTTTACCGTCCACGCATCCTCTACTATGTTGTGATCCTCGTTGATTTTCTGCTTCGGATCCTGTGGGTCACCAAGTGGTTTGGTTGGGAATACTATGGGGTGGATTTCAAAATGCTCTCGATGCTTGCCGAAGTCGTGCGGCGTTGTGTGTGGAATGTGCTGCGCGTCGAGTGGCAATGCATCAAGCTCGAAATCCTTGGCAGCAAGAAGCTTTCAGAGGACAGCATGGAACTGGAGCAAGGTCTGGAGAAGATGCCACTCATGACCGAGGACGATGATGAAGAAGGGGAGCATGATCCGGACAGCCATTCCCCAGCTGACGAAACCAGTGTGGGCGGCGTAGAACTGGGTGTCCTCCGCGTGGCCCACACTGCGCCACCCCGTTCGACTACGAAAACCGAGCAGGATTCACGCCAATCGAGGCGAGACGGCGAGAAAACAAGCGATGACGAGTCCCCTCCTGCTCCTCCCGCGTCCGTAACGTCACCGCCGCTCAGAGGTATTCGGTTGGGGAACCTGTCGGCGACGAACTCGCCCACTAAGCTGGAACCAACGTCGACCTCATCAACTGCTGCGTTCTCACTGACGGCTAATACGACGTCTCATCGTAAACCCCGTTCGAGCGGTGACGATGCCGACGAAACCTACGGACTTCTGTCCACAAAAGATAATGCATAGACGGATATAATACCAACATAGACAACGCCATAGATTTGCATAGCGATCGTTTTCTCTGCACTTCAGTTTCTCTAGTGCTGCACATCCACGCTTTCGACGCTTCTTTTCAACGGCGCGAGGGCATCCCGCACCTGCACGGCGAGCGCCTGCAAGGCACCAACTTGGGCTGACTGGGCAGCCACAAGCGTCAGCACGAGAGGCTGGTCATTGGCGTGGAGTAGCACGAGGTCTCGTCCGTAGAATGAAGTCACGCTCTGCACAGCACCGAAGTGGAGTTTGCCAATCTACGATTCCAGTCGTTAGATCTTGCATGTCAGCAGCGCTCCGACTCGGTAGCTCAGTACCTGCTCAGCGGCGCCAGAGAAAACAGTGGGCAGCACGGTCTCAGCGAAATCGAACGGGAGATCAGGGGCGCTACTGGCCGTGACGTTGAGAAGCGGCACGCCTTCGACGGTCGACACGAGGATCGCGTGCAGTTTGTCGAACCTGGTAGCGTGTCATGGTGAGCCCAGTGGAAATCCGAGCCAGACCGACGTTGCGTACCTGTCCAGCGCGGCCTGGAGCTGCTCAGTGAGCACGGGACTCTACGGGAGACACACGGCACCGCTCAGCACTCGGCACAGGAGAGCACACGCGCTCGACCGACGCACCAGATCTCCTGCCGACATGCTCGGGCGTCAATACTTCTCTTCCTGCAGAGAGCGTTCTCATGTAGTCAACCGATGGGATTGGTCAAAATACAGTTAACACAATCTCAGTAGCCTCTAATACCACATACAACGGCCATAGTCCATGGTGGTACATACTTGTGTTGACAGTTTCAACCAATTGGAGAACCTTAATACTGGTGGTCATCTGAGCTCTCGGCTCCCGAGGGGGTCACCATCCGGCACGAGTCTCCTCCATTCCAGTAAAACCCGGAAGAACCTCAAGGCACCATGGCTGACACGAGCATCTACCCGCGCGGCACCCTCGCGGCGCACAACGGCAAGGCCGTCACGGCGCTCGCCACCACTCGCGAGAACCCGAACCTCCTCGTCTCGGGCTCGCGCGACAAGACCCTCGTGGTCTGGCAGCTCACCCACGACGGCGAGTCGTACGGCTTCGAGCGCCGCCGTCTCACCGGCCACTCGCACTTCGTCCAGGACGTCGTGATCTCGTCGGACGGCCAGTTCGCGCTCTCGGGCTCGTGGGATGGCACGCTCCGTCTCTGGGACCTGAACACGGGCATCACCACGCGCCGCTTCGTCGGACACACCAAGGATGTGCTCTCGGTTGCCTTCAGCGCCGACAACCGCCAGATCGTCTCGGGCTCGCGCGACAAGACCATCAAGCTCTGGAACACCCTCGGCGAGTGCAAGTACACGATCACCGACGAGGGCCACACCGAGTGGGTCTCGTGCGTGCGCTTCTCGCCGTCGACGGCCAACCCGCTGATCGTCTCGGCCGGCTGGGACAAGGTTGTCAAGATCTGGAACCTTGCCAACTGCAAGCTCCGCACGAACCTCTTCGGCCACCAGGGCTACCTCAACACCGTCACCGTCTCGCCTGATGGATCGATCTGCGCTTCGGGTGGCAAGGACGGCACCGCCAACCTCTGGGACCTCAACGAGGGCAAGCGCCTCTACTCGCTCGTGGCCGGCGACATCATCCACGCCCTCGTGTTCTCGCCCAACCGCTACTGGCTCTGCGCTGCCACGTCGTCGGGCATCAAGATCTGGGACCTCGAGTCGAAGATCGTCGTCCACGACCTCCAGCCGGAGTTCGAGCAGCCGAAGGGCAAGCTCGCCCAGGTGCCGCACGCCGTGTCGCTTGCCTGGTCGGCGGACGGCTCGGTCCTCTTCTCGGGCTACACCGATGGTGCCATCCGTGTCTGGGCCGTTGGCAACTAAGTTTGCTGCCTTACGTCTTCCGGTATCCGGGCGCTCGCTGGCCCTGACGCGTAGAATGTACTAGTCTAGCTAATCATTTCAATGTACTCACGGCTAGCTCGTGCAGCAGAAGCTTCAAGCTTTCTGGCTGGGTTTTACTCTATCATCAACACTGTTTGATCACGGTACACACCTCAGTTATCTGGGCTTGGCATGCACTGTGTGACAGGCTTGGTGACCTTCAATGAGGAGCTACGCACATCTCCAACATCGAGCATACGCAAGTTGTACACTGCTGAGCAGCCGTCGATCAACATGTTCGTTGCCAGAAGCGTCCATCAAGTGCGGTCGCTGAATTGCAATAACCCGCCGCGTGACTCGACAACTTGGCTTGCATCCAAATTACAGCAAGAGATAGACAGATACAGACAGTGAGAAATAGAACCACTGGGTGAAACATCAGCATCTTTTGGGACCACAGTCAGCCATAATTCATATTCCAAGCATCTTTACAATGCTAGCTCGGGTTGCCGCTGTCGCTGCCACATCACTGTTTGCAGCGCCAAGAGAACTGGCCCACAGCAATGGAAGTAGCCCACCAACATTGACGAGAGCTGGGATTGAATAGACAAGCTGATAGCAGCAGAGAAAGAGTGTCGACGTCGCACCGAGCGTGCAAGCCAGCAGGTCCGACCGCTTATTTCAACTTCTTCTTGATGCGGAGCTGGTTGCTGTGGCCGCACTTCTTCTTACGGCAGTTGGTGGCACGCGGAGGGAGACGCGCGTAGCAGACACGGCAGATCTTCTTCTCGACGTTGTGCTTCTTGGCGAGCGCGAGAAGGGTCGGCTCGATGGCACCACCGCGCAGGCGGAGCACCAAGTGGAGGGTCGACTCCTTCTGGATGTTGTAGTCCGAGAGGGTGCGGCCGTCCTCGAGCTGCTTGCCGGCGAAGATCAGGCGCTGCTGGTCCGGCGGGATGCCCTCCTTGTCCTGGATCTTCTGCTTGACATTGTCAATGCTGTCCGACGGCTCGACGTCGAGCGTGATCGTCTTGCCGGTCAGAGTCTTCACGAAGATCTGCATCTTAACCTGAGAGAGCGCGTCAGTCCTGTCGCCATGCCGCGCGTCGGCCTCGCGCTCGCTCGCACCTGTCACTCTTCTCTTTCCCTTTGACTGAGAGACTGCAGGCGCTTCCTACAAGAGCCGCCCCACCAACCGCCAGCCACTGCATCGGACGCATACAAAAACCAAGTCAACGACGACCCTACCCAACCTCCACTCAAAGCACAGTGGAGGAGAGAGGGGTAGGGTACGCGCACGGTTCACGGTCCCAGTTTGGCGAGACGATGGCGGACCGCGGGCTCCAGGAGCGTACCCCGGTTACATCGTGACCCTACCGTGTTTTGGTATCATGTTCTGGAGATTCGTACCCATCTGAGTGTCGCGGTCTTTTCGACCATCGGGTGATTGCGATGCGGTGGCATGACTGACGCTGGGCAGCACAGCCCGCCTCGGCCGGCGAGGCAGTCATCACTCTCGTTGTTTGAAGAAGAACGTCAGGTGGAAGACCGAGTCACGACTGGTCACAACTGAGACTCGGTTCGCGCTTCAAGGTGACAACGGCACGCACCACTTTGATAATCGCACCGCCGAAAGCAAGTCCACTAAAGAAACTTCGAGACTCCAGTACGATGCTGATCGAGGAGGCAGAAGCCGCGGCATCGTTCTTCCCAACCGCGAACGAGGTAGTCCGAGCTGTGCAATTTGTGCGCGAGAATCCAGCGGTTGTGCTGGGAGTCGTGGTCGGTATCACGAGTTTGTCCGTGGCAAGATATTATGAGGGCGAGGAAGGACACGAGCACGAGGAGAACGAGAGCCAAATGCTAGTCTCTGGGGCGAATGACGTCGAGGAGAATCCAGCACAAGAAGCTCCAGATGCGCCACAAATGAGGCTACCCCGATCCCATAGATCGACGAGCTTTCCACCAAGCGTAGAGGAAAAGTCCATTCCTGGGACGACCTCAACAGAGACCATGACTTCGTGTGGGTCATCACTCGAGACTGGCGCGAAGGATGGCCAGGAGGCCCATGGCGACAAGATCCATCGGAACTGCTCCTTCTGCAACCAAAACACCGAGAGCGCAGAGGCATGCTGCGATCCAGATTGGGGGTGGTTCATCCCGACATCTCACGACGAAGAACACCACGGCCATGCCCACGCCGGTGGTAGTACACATCCGTGAAAAAGTAGCGTCATATTTAATGAATGTCTGAAGAATTCTCGAATGCAAAGGCTGACGTTTGGTCCGTCACAGAATCGGTTCCTGCGTCGCACTACGTACTATGCTGTGGTGTCCTGAGAAGGCGCCCTCGATAACGCCATTATCGGCTCGACGTCGTTGACGACGCTCACGTTTCCACACCCTGCAAGTCCGACGTGATGCTGAAGTGGCTTCACTTTGGAATCTGATACGGTTCGTATCAACAAGGCAACAGTTCGTATCAGTTCATCCAGGAACCTCTCAAATACGATGTGCTTGGTCCATTGGGCACGAGAGGACAGCAACGTGTGGGATTGACCAGCGCGGCAGGGCCATGGCGTTCTACCGCAGCGGAGCGCGCGTGCGCATGACGCGAGCGATCACGCGCGCGATGGCTCGCTCCGGCAATAAGAATTCCAGCGTTGAGACCATCGAGAGACTGGTCCAGAACAGCAAGCACAGACTGGGAGGATCGGTGCGTGACGCAACCCGACGGCGAAGGTGTTTCGACTGGCGCTCACGGGAGCTGTGTGGCTGAGCAGATTGCACGGACAGCAGTGACCTCGATGGCGGCTGCCATCGACTCTGGCCTGAGTTTCCAGGCCTCGCAGTTCCTCTTCTTCGAAGAGGGTGAGGACGACGACGGCACGTACGTATGATCTCAGCTTGTTGAGGAACCAACGAGCCAGCCGCGATCTCGTCTCAGCCCTCAGTTGCTGCTGACCCTTGGAGCGCAGCGCTCTAGGCGTGGGCGATCAACTGGCTCGTTGGCACCCAACCTCGTTGGTGTTGATGAGGATCTGACACTGAGCAGTTAATATCGCTTTCGGGTTTGCGCAGATAACACGAACTAGATCTCGATTCAACAGCTCCAGTCGACGAGCTGAAGCCCTTCACGGCACGTGATCGCCACTCTGGCTCGCTATTCCTCCTAGCTAGTGTAGCAGTTTCAATATCCAAATAGACATCCTGGCATTCTGTTGATGGGTGGCTTTGGCCCATGTCTTGATCTTTGTATTGCCCGAGTGCGTGTCAGTGTCACAGTTTCAAAACCTTTTGCGAACCGCGTCGAATAACGAAAGCCAATGGCGACCGAGACGATCCAGGCGGATGAGAACGTGCCGTGCGTGAGCAAACACTTCCCGCGCGTGCCCGCTGGCTGTGGCAAGGTCGCCGAGCCGTTCTTCGCTTGCTTCTACGAACACGGAAAGCAGTCTAAGGACGCCCCGGACGCGGATGTCGGAAACAAGGCGCTGATCAAGTGCGAGTCGCTCCTCCAGGCTTACAACAACTGTGTCGACAAGGCAGCTGAGGCGGCGCCGAAGAAGCTCTTCCGTGTGCCCGAGGCGTACCGTGTTCGGGACGAATAGGATAGTCCACAATAGAGCTTCTGACCCAGACTGAACGTGTGTGGATATCATTTTCTTCTCGGCAGATTCTGGAAGGAGACCCCATGCTTGCTTAGTTGATACGACAGGAACTGCGCTCGATGTCAAGGACATCGGCATCAATCGTATCTACTGCTTGTTGCGACTCCCTGCTTATGCGAAGTCTCCGATAGAACATAAACTGGATAGAGATCATTGCGGTTGCCTTTTGTACAACGAGGCTGGTCGACAGGCTCTGACTGTCGGAAGACTCAATCGGATGCAGACGTTACGTGTGAGAGCCAACAGAGCTGCGCAACAAGATCTCAAACTCATTACAGCAGGTCCAGTAGCCACACAGCACAGTTCGTGGATCCTCAACCGCAAGTTGTATGCATATTCGGCTGGAAAACCGAGTCATTCCTAAGCCTCCATGTAGTTCATTAGTCCGGCCACTTGGGACAACTTTTTTCCCGCTGGGTAACTCTGGTGCACGATGTACGAAACGGATGCGCGTTCAAGATCACACAGTAAGGGCTTTTCGGGTACCCGTAGTCAAGGTTTTCTTTTGGACTGGGAATTCTACTGGATCGATCAAATCGAACTACACTAGTGGCGAGTCGAGTTCGAATTGGTATCGGTACTCGTGAGCGATGATCACACACGCTTTGTGCAAGCACAGTGATTCTAGGGTGATCACGGCGATGATGGTTTGTCCACGGGCTTGGCCTCAGGAGTAACCAACTGGACCCCATCGCAAGAGCCTCTTGTAAATGACCGTGTGGGTACCAGGCCGCAGCAAATGATTTGATTCTGCTTCAGCTCTCTCGTACGTTGGACGCTCTATATACTGCAATGTTAGCCCACGATAGACGCCTCGTGCTATAGCGTTGAGAATGTGCTATCATTTCAATTCCGATGCCCAGGGGAGGTTTAGTTTGCATGTTGCAAAGAGTCACAACCTAGCTAACAATGCTGAGGAAATACTCAAGGCGTATTACCCTCAATTAGCGAAAGTTTGCGATTCATCACCACAAAGACCCACACGAATCTCTTTCTTTGTCTTCTGCAGATCGCACATGTATGTAGGGATGTGCGACAGCTTAGCCCTGGGTGTCCTTCTCCCACTCGAAGTTGGCGATTTCATCGTCGATCTCCTCAGCAACCTCCGGGTACATGGCCGTGACTTCGTCCATGGTGGTGGCAAGAGTCGTGCGAGTCTCCTCGAGCAACGAGATAATTTCCTGAAGCTCAACAATGCGGTTCTTCGAGTCCTGAACCTTGTCTTCGAGCTGAGCAAACTATACAATCCAAGCAGAACCCATCAGACCATCTGAACTGCGTCCACAGCGCAGTCGTCGATTCTTACGAGCTGGTCGATGGTCTCCTTCTCGTTCACACGAAGCTCCTCCGGGACCTCCGAGAACTTGTCCAGGTCGTCGGCCGAGATGGTCGGGAACACAATGCTCTTGTAGTTCTCCTACAAGTAAAATCAAGTAAGCCGATTCGTCCTGTCGACACTTGGAATATTTCGGCGCGACCAACCTCCATGGCGTTGACGAGGTCCTTGTTCTTGATGACGGATCGGTAGTAGTCGAAGTCGATGGCCTCCGGCTCCTTAATGTACTCGCGGGCCTCGGCCTGGATCTCGCCGTGGAGGTTGCGGAGGCTGTCGAGCGCGGCGCGCGCGCGCGGGTCCGAGAGCTTCTTGGAGACGCCCTCCCAGTCGAACGAGCGCTGGGCCGCGACGCGGCGCACGACCTGCTGGCGGAGCTTGAGCATGCTGACGGTTCTGATCTCCCGAGTGAAGCGAGCGGTGGGGGAGCACGCAGGAGCCTGTGGTTACCTGGGGGGGCACGCGCGCGACCTGTGAAACCTGATCGATCCGTGAATTGAGTCGCCCGCACGAGGCGCGATTCAAAGTTAACTTTCGCGCCCGCAAAAGTTGACTCTCCCATGTCTTTGTCCAGGCGCAGTGATGGCCATCGCAAGATTGAGCGAGCTGGAAGAACGTCGACGGCGACCATGGAAATCCCTCCGTTCCCGGAATCCGGTTGGGAGAAGACCAAGCGCAAGTTCGCAGAAGAGCCGCTAGTGCCCATTGGGTGCCTCGTCACGGCGGGCGTGCTGGTTGGAGGTCTCCGATCCTTCGTCACCATGGCCGACCAGAAGACTCAGCAACGATTCATGCGCGCGAGAGTGGTTGCACAGGGAGCGACGGTAGTGGCTGTGGCCGTCGGTTCGTTTATTGCACTTGCAGAGAAGCAAAAGAAGTAACCGCGTGATAAGGAGTACCATACGGCGCGTTGTGGTACCTCGTTCGCTCTCTATTATTTCGACAGGGCTGTAGCAGCCTTCCTGTCTACGACTTTGCCTCTAAGCTAGGAAGAACATGAAGAAAATGAGGAAAAGGAATAAAATAGCCGATACCTTGACTGCCAGCATGCGGTTATTCGAGAGGCTCGAATAGTACTTGAGCAACTCGTTTTCTCCCGCATGGATGTTGCCAACAGTGTCGTCGACGTGGTCATCAATTCTGCTCGTCATCACACGCCGTCAAAATGCTATAAACCAGCAAGCTCCACAAGTACGACTCACCTTCGAACAAGGTCTCCCTGCTCCTGAATCAATGTCGATAACCGGCCAAACTGCTGACCAATCTCCACGATGTGGCTCTCAATCTGTGTGATAGCCTCAGCTCGTGCAGACATGTAGTTTTGTTGCTCCGCGACAATTTGCTCTTGTGCAATTGTCGAGATCAAAGGCGTGATCTCACTGCCGCTCGACTCGTCATTCTGAACCCCGTGTGGGCGTGGAAGGGAGTTCGAAAGATTGATATCAGATCCATTGGTGCTCGTCGATCCCGGACGTGGCGGCGCCTTGAACGCAAGTGGTTTGCCCAGAGCACTTGAAGCAGTTTTTCCGTAGCGAGCCTTGCGGTTTTGTGTCAATTTCATGTTTTCTTGTCGCACCTGCGCGGCGTGAGACTCAGTCCACGGTTTGCCGAGAGCTCACAACCCCTGCTATTCGCCTACCTCTAGGATGTCCTTGAAACCTCTGGTAGTGGCAATCAGGTTGGTCTTCATTAAAGAGACTATTGCGTCTGAATGGTTCGCGGCCTGGCGAGACGTGTACGTCGAGCGACGACTATTGATGTACTCCTGAGCAAGTATCGCGCCATTCTGTAAGCTCTTGACAATACGCAACCAACTGGGATCCTTGGCCCTCACCTGAAGGTTGTCCAGTTGTACGTTGATGTCTGTGATGTCCTTCTTCACGAGTGCGGCAAGCTCATTGATCGCTTCGGTAGGATCATTGAACATGTTGTTCTGTCTAACCACTGCAAGCAAGCATCTCCACGTAAGGACGGCTGGACCTCTACCATGACACGCCAGGGGCCGAACGAGCTCACACTGAGTCAATTGCTGCATTCGCTTGGTCACTTGCGTGATCTCCCTCGAAACATCCGCGGCTGCGGCATTGAACTGGGCGTTCTCCTGAATCGGCGACGGGGCTTTCTGGATGAACGCACCGGACGCAATCAATCACGACTGCGACTCCAGCAGCGCATACGAGCAGACACAACGGACCTTTTGTTTGGTGTCTCCCAGCCGCTGCGAGTACTGCTGACACCGCTGAATGAAGTCGCTGGTTCGATTCTCCGCCATGGTCATGGGGTATGCAAGCATCCACGTGCCCAACTCGATGCCTCACTTCGTGTTTACTTCATCGCGTTACTTCAGGACAGGGACTGAACTGCCACCTCAGCTTAGGTTCGCAGGTTGATTGAGCTACCCTAAGCCAACTTTCCTTAGCTTCACTTTCCAAAATGCATTCCATCATGCGAGGATGTAGAGTACAGTATTGGTATGATCTTCCCCGCCAACACGGCACAGACCGGACGTAAAGGACACCGGAGGCAGTAATCCCATTTGGCCTCACACCACCATTCCGGATCCTCTCCCTTCGCGCCGGGATCTCATGTCGGCAGTGTTGTTGGTTTCAGCGTCCTGTGACTTACGCAAATGTCGCGAAAGGACAACCAGTGACGACTTGAAGAAGGAAGCTCGCCGCCCACCAGTCGTCCGCCATGATCTGATTGACAAATCCAACCGAGCCGACCCTTCACCCTCCGTTCATGGAAACGTTGAGGCGCTTCGTGAATCCCACATGCGAGAAAGAAAAGCAGGCAGTGGTGTCGTGAGGCGCGCGCACGGTCTGGTTTCTGGAGTCACACGGCGTACCTCGCAGTCTATCTTCTTCGTATGCTGCATCTCACGCATCCTGTCAGTCGATTGCAGGGTGACGCACGCGTTTCGACGTGTAACTGTTCACCGTTCGAGAGCTGCCGGTGGAAGTGCCCGCGAGTTGATCACGATGAGTGTAACCAAGCTGCGAGAGACGGCCAAGTGGAACGCCGGCGGGCGGGCTGGTAAAATGAGTAGCCGCACACAGACAGATCCGATGTGGATCAACATCCCTGAGAAGTGCCAGAGAGCGTAGTCGCGCGCCGTGAGTTTCACCACGTCAGTCCTCCAGACACCGCGACCTCCTGATTAGAGTGACACTAGGGTAGCCAGTCCAGTCAGGAGGTCTAGTGTGTACAGTTCCTCTTCAACTCTCACAGGCGTTTGCAAGTGGTTTGCGACGGTAATCCATATCACTTCGGACGGGGATGCGGTGTAGGAGAGCTTTGCGCGGCCAGAGTGGGACGCTTGATTTCGTGCGTCCAAGATCGGCTTGCTTCCACGTTTAGGTCGCGCCGACTGCCCTCAAGGGCTGCCGCCGACGGGCCGTCTGCGTGGCTCCAGAACGGACAATCTTAATGACCAAGATGGCGCACGACACAGTGGGCGCCTCTCGGGCGAAGAGGCTCGCCACCAAACTGGCCTCATGTGGATTCCGTGAGGGAAACTCTGGATGGGCATCCACAGCCTTCCACGCCGACCTCTCCTCCACTCGGCTCGTTCTCTCTCTCTCTCTCTCTCTCTCTTTCTCGCGGGCGGCATGGTGGCTGCCTCCTCAGTGGGGAGCGAGGTCCTGTCGGGAGCCACGGCGGCGCCGATCTTCGAGGCTCGACCAGTGCTTGGGCTGATGTGTCCAGCTGTCATCAGTCTTGACGTCGGCACGACACGCGCGACGTCTGTGAGGCACCAGCAGCTCTCCGGAAAAGGCACTCAACAGCTGCTGACGACCGCAGCCGGATCCGGGGATAGGGCGGGGCCACCTGGTTTGTTGGAACCGCACAACCGAACAGTCGCGCCGGCTGACGGAAATGGACGGTGAGATGGAACCGAAGGTAACTCACGCTGGCGCTCGACCGGGGCCCCAGCCACTTCCGCTTTTCCAGCGCCAAGCCACTGGACCGCCATCCAGTACCCACTCGAGCCCTCCCTTCGAGTACCCCATCGAGAATGCTCGAGAACACGCGCCAGCCCGTGACGCCGCTCACGGCCACGGCGCTCCAGTACCAGTGGACGCAGCTTACGCCCTCGAACGAGCCCTCGGACGCCGAGCTCAAGCAGCGGCTCGCTGAAAACGCACGCCTGAGTCTCACGCCCGTGCCCGAAGAGGAGGAGGAGCCGGCTCCAGAAGAGCCCAAGCCCGTGCCGTGGCAGTCGGCGCGAGACCTCCCGGACCGACGCGTCATGGTGCAGCGCATCCTGACTCTCACGGAGAGACGACACCGCGCGCTCCCGCCGACCGCACCTGCGGGAGCCCCCACTCCGGTCCAAGCCTTCCTAGCCTCCCAGGCGACCTCGACCCGCCGACGTGAGCGTCGAAACACAGGGACCTCCGCCGCGGCTGCTTCTGCCCGAGAAGGCGCCACAGCACTCGCCAAGCGCATCGAACTTTCCTTGTACTCTCGGGCAGGCTCTTTGGAAGAATACCGGAACACCGCGACCCTACGACGCCGTCTCCAGTCTCTTGTGTCGCTCAGCTTCCACGAAGCTGCAGCGACCCGAGAGGAATCCTCGAGCCCTGCAACTCACTTTGTTGGTGTCAAACGCCAAAAGCCTACTCATGGCGCGGTGGGCACTGCCAAACGCCGACGCACCGCCGACTCAACGTCTCTCGTACCAGCAACGGGGTTCTCTGGCCGTATCATCGGTCCGCTCCCAGAAGACTGTCTGCGGACCGTCTTCTCGTTTCTTGATGGTCGCCAAACTATGTCACTGCGTTGCCTCAACCGTTGTGCCGCTACCTTGCTGCCTTCGTGCGTCTACAAGCTGGAGATCGAGATCAACAAACTTCATCAGTGTTTCATCCTGGACAAATCATATTCGACCCTGCGTAGGATGGTGAATCTGGAGCGCCTCGTGGTTTTCAAGGCGACAAACCCGTGTGGAGAACCCACTTCCCCCGACCAAAAGCACGCCTTACATGCGTGGGGATGCTCGGAACTGGATGTCTCCCACAACAACCTCGGGGAGGTTGTCATCAAGCAGCTCGCCGGGGCTATCGACGCTGGGGCTGGTAGGCGCTTGCGCCAGCTACAGATTGTGTCAGCCTTCACAAACACAAGCCGTCGCAATGGCCTCCGAGCTTTATGCCAAGTACTCTCTCGGGGAGCATGCCCCATGCTGCAAGACTTGCTTCTTGGTGGCAACAGTATTACTGATGCAGGCTCGGCCGACGTAGCTCGACTTCTTGAGTCGCGATCGCTCCCTCATCTCATGCGGCTTGACTTGCGCAGAAACTACATTGGCGAGTGTGGTCTTCGCAGGCTTATGGCTTCGCTTGCCTCTTCACCAGCTCCTACGAGGAAGCTCAAGTATCTTTGTCTCGGCGGGAACCTCATCACCGATAACTGCGTGGAGCCTTTGCGAGACGTGTTGGCGAGTGGTGCATGCCCTCAAATGCGGTTCCTCGGCCTAGAGGACAACTTCTTGAGCCCTGAGGGTGTCCAGACAATCATTCAAGCTGCTGTGAGTGGAGGAATGGTGCCAAAGCTTCATCGTGTCTCGAGTGATGGTGGTATTATGACTGAATGAGTGCTATGAACCAGTAATTGACATCTATTGAGACCATTCAGCAATCTTTTTATTCCTCTTTGGCATTATTGCTTATAACCGACGACGTTTCGGAACGGCTTGGATGGTTGTGATTCGCCTTCTGTGCGATGAAACGGATGTTCATTGAAGCAAACTTCCAAGAAACATTAACGCGGGACAATAAAGAAGTCAATAGAGATGAAATTAAATTAAAGCGTTGTGAAGATCACAATGAATCTTCTCTCAGCATCACCGCTCTAAGGAACACTATATCTTCGCGATCTACGGCGAGGTATAGGCAGACCACAACTTGGGCTACGGGAGCCCTTGAAGGATGTAGTCCTCGACTGTGGCCTTTCGATCTACACCCGACCGACCATTAGAGGGGGAAGGAGTGAGGGAGGGAGGGGGGTTTGCCGTCCAGCGTTCGTGCAGTAGTCACTGGCGTCTAGTAGTATTGTTCCTCAGGCGGAGTCGTGGACACATACCAACCCCATTGTGGGGAAGCTGAATCTGGGTCATCTTCGGGCTCAAAACAAACACCCTCTACACACGTAGGCGGGACATTGACGCCACGCGGAGATTCTTCATTGGTGGTGGTATCTTCGCAAAGTTTCTTGGACGAGGCTGGGCTATTCCGGCGAGATAGGTGTGGTGACGCGGCTGAGAGCTCGCTGTCGGTAATACTGTACACGTCTTCGGCATCTTTCGCATCATTGCGCAACTTGCTTGGAAGGACTTCTTGGAGGGAACGACTCCGTCGGTGCAAAAGGATCGAGTCGCTGTTGAGCTCAGTTTGGATGGGAGGAGGGTAGTGGTCGGTCCACGTGGCGAACCGCTCTCGAGGTTCCGGTAACTCGCCGTCACCGCGTTCGTTGCGCGAAGGAACCAGCTCGTTGTCGTCTTCGAAGAGTGTTTTGGAGCGCAGGAATGTGATGACACTGACGGCAGTGGCGGCGGCGGCGGCGGCTGTGGCGACGACGGGGTGCTCGCGGACCCACCGGATCCCGCCCGCGATCTCATGCGGAGTCGGGAAGAACGAAGGCACGACGTCTGACATGACCTACTGCTTGGCTCTAATTCGGGTGCGGCTGAAGAGGTTGTGAGGGCGGCGTTCTGTGACAGCGGCACAGCCTTGAGGAGAGTGAACCGACGCGGAAAAGCTGCTGACATCACCCACCCGAGTCGCACATTGCAGTTGGCGATTGAACTCTGGTAACGCATACACCTCATGAATATTTACTACACTTTAAGGAATTAGTCTTTTTGTACGTAGACTCATCTTCTGCTAAAATGTTATCCCTTCTTGAGCGAATGGCTAGTTACGTTGCCAGTTTTCTCAGGTTTACGCCAGAAGGGCTTTCTCGGAGGGTGTAGGGTTGCCGTCGTGTTCCGAGAGGAATGCCAGAGATGGATACTCTTGCTTGGTGGCTTGCTGGATTCCCCCCCTCCTGGTCTTCTTTCTCACCATCAGATCTCGTCAACAGCAGTCCGCATTGATGGCAGAATGTGCAGTGACCTGAGAGAGCGAGCGAGCAGGTGGCGCTTGCTCAGCGAGTCGAATTGACTTCGCAGAACAGAAAACAGTCCAAGTCACATCACTAGCCAACCACCAACACAGATGGCGAGGAGGAGGAGCAATGCAACTCGAGCGGCGAGTGGTAGCCGATGATTCTCGGTGCGTTGGTTTCTTCGCAGCAGAAACACGAGCCGCGTGGAGCTGATCTTCAAGCGTCGCCTTGGTGGTCGGGGAAGGTTCAGCTTTGGTTTGAAGCTTTCCGTTGGACGCAGGAACGATCTCGACAATGGAGATGATTGCGATGGAGATGGGAGGTGAAGTGCGACGCTTGTTTGCCGAAAAATTCATCGAAGTCATCAACCACGGCGCACACACAATTAGGCTTGAGCGACTTCCTCACTAGGATAGTGTGTACACATCCTTCAATGTGGACCACGTCAAATACTCAATTCTATTCATCGTCCAGATTGTTCATTGAGTTCTAAGCTTCACTGTCAGATCAGCATCGTGAGTGTCGTGTGAAGGTCGTGGAAACCTTGTCGCACGCCTTGAGCAGCGGAGTGAAGCTCCCGAGGATCAAATTTCGGAGGTTCGCACTTGCGTCATGCGGTCCACGTAGACAGACGCGTCGTCACTCATGGGCGGGTCGAGGGACATCATCCAATCAGCGCGGTACCAGGGGTAGGGGCAGCGGGCTAAACACAGGTTTTGAAGTGGATTTTATTCGTGCGGGCAACGCGAGGGGAAAAATCGAACAAGGCGGTCGGAGGAGCAGGAAGGGCGGGAGGAGCAGCGCAACGTCGCCGTGGACTGGAGAGACGCCGCTCCCTTCTCTGGCCGTATCCATCACAAGAGACGCGCGTGGCTCCCGCGCCGCCTCCGCCGCCTCCTGTCATTCTCCACTCGGACGTCAACGCCGCAAGCGCTCTCCTCCCACCATGACCCCAGCGCCGCTCAGTGTCGACGACTTCGCGATCGGCGAGATCCTCATCGCCCTCAAGCGCGATCCCGTCGTGCATGACGCACAGTGCGCGCCGCCTGCGATCGCGCCCGGCGCCGCCGCCGTCCAAGCCGGATTCCGCAGCAAGGTCGACCTCAAGGTTGCGATGCCAAGCCCAGAAGACATCGAGTCGTTCGAGCGCTCGCCGTTCAACTCGGCCAGCCCCGTCGCGTCCTCCATGTACGCGCTTCCGCCCTCGGTGCAGTCCCCGTCCGAGCGCACCAAGCGCTACGGACCAGTCATCCAGCTCGAAGATCTGCGCAAGTGCTTCAACATGCCAATCGCGGCCGTGGCGCGACAGTTCGGAATCTGTGCGACCCTTCTCAAAAAGATCTGCCGTCGCCACGGCATCCAGCGCTGGCCGCACCGCCAGATCCGCAGCCTTCAGAAGAGCATCGACATGTTGCGCGAGTCGCTAGCGGTCGCCAAGGGCTCAAACAAGGAGTACATTGCGAAGAAGATTGCTGCGTTCGAGTACACGCTTGAATGTATTATGCAAGATCCAAACACCGCCGCTAAGGGCATCTCCACCGGGCGGCTCGCTTCCCCAGCCTCGGAGGAAATGGCCAAGCGAGCGAAGCGCGCAAAGGACATGAAGCAGCTGGAGTCGGCTGCCGCCCTAGCTGCAATCAGCGACGACGACGACGAGCAAGAGTTGGACGAGGACATGGCGGATCCAACGTGGTCTCCAGTCGCGTCCCCTCCGTCAGTGGACCTCACGACGGACGATCGGAAGGACAGCATGTCTCTGAAGTCCATCCTGTGCTGAATGTGGAGTCGTTCCTCGACGTGTGTAGCAAAGTAGTAAGCAGTAGTAGTAGTAGCAGTTAGATCATGTGCGTTATGTGTGACTGTCAAATACAACTCCCTCCTCCAGCCCCCACCCCACATGACCCGCTCGCTGCTTTGTGTCCGAACGCGCTCCATTAGATTCGGGCCGACGGGGCTGCGATCCTGGTCCATCTACTGTCGAGAGCGTCAGTTCCGCTCCCTCTCGCTCTGCTCTGGCCTCTGGGTCGGCCAGCGCCCTGTGTCGCCAACTCCAGCAGCCAGTTCTTTCGGTTCCAGGAGGAGCAGCAGTCGGGGCGCCCGGCGCCGGCGCAGCTGCAGGAAGAAAAATGGAAGATCCCGCGCCGCCGCGCTCGCCAAATCAGCCAGAACCCACCGACGTGACCCGCGTCCCTTCGCGCGCCACGGTCTCCGCTCGCGGACCAACACTCTGCGCCGCCGAGCGGGTCCGGTGCCGCCGACACACCCCCAGTTGCGCGGGCGGGCCTGTTTGCTCGCCGCCTCCGACTCGCCGGCGCGGCGGCAGCTGCAGCGCGGCGGCGGCGGCTCTGGCGACGGTCCTGCCGTCACCTGCGGGGGGAAGCCACGGACGCACGCGACACCCGCGCGCATCCCCCGCGAGCAAACAGTCCACCCTCGCGAGCAGACAGACGCCCGAGCGGGCCTCGCCCCTTGGCGCAACCTCCCGACCTCCGACAAGTCATCTTCTATGCGTTGCTACGAGTATCGAGTGTGAGAAGACACGCCCTGTCTCGTGGCGCGGCTGGTGTGGACCACACCGCGCCGTACCACCAGCCACGCCACCCAGCTCGGCGCGGCACCGCAGACTCCAACGCGGCCGACGATGGCGACGAGCTCGGTGGACGACGCGCAGCAGCGCACGCAGGCGTACGTCGCGCGCATCGACCCCACGGACGTGCTCACGGCCACGTCGCTCGCCAGCGTCGCCCACGAGGTGCCGGCCTTCAAGCACATCGTCGGCAAGGTGCGCGACGTCTACGTCTTCGCCGACAAGGTGCTGCTCATCTCGACGGACCGGCAGAGCGCCTTCGACCGCGCGCTCGCCGCCATCCCGTACAAAGGCCGCGTGCTCACGCTCACGAGCGTCTGGTGGTTCCACGCCACGCAGCACATCGTGCCCAACCACCTCATCAGCACGCCGCACCCGTCGGCCATGCTCTGCAAGAAATGCACCGTGTTCCCCGTCGAGTTCGTCGTGCGCGGCTACATCACGGGCTCAACAAGCACGTCCATGTGGACGAACTACGCTAAGGGCGTGCGCGACTTCTGCGGCAACAAGCTGGATGATGGCTGGAAGCAGCACCAGAAACTGCCCCACAACATGGTCACCCCGACAACCAAGGACGACGTGCACGATGAGCTCATTTCGGGTGAGGAGGTGGTGCGCAGTGGCCGCATGACCCAAGACCAGTGGGACTACTGTCAGCAGAAGGCGCTCGAACTTTTTGCTTTTGGACAGCAAGAGGCTGCCAAGAGAGGTCTCATTCTTGTCGATACCAAGTACGAGTTTGGGTTCGATGACGAGGGCAAGATCTTCCTGATCGATGAAATCCACACGCCTGACTCGAGTCGCTACTGGCTTGCACACTCCTACGAAGAACGCATGGCTCAAGGCCTGTCACCCGAAAACATTGACAAGGAGTTCCTACGTCTCTGGTTCAAGGACCATTGCGACCCGTACAATGACGCGGTGCTACCAGAAGCCCCGAAGGATCTTGTGCTCGAGCTCTCTCGTCGCTACATCCTGCTGTACGAGCTCATAACGGGTGATCGATTTGCGTTTCCACCGACATCTTCGGACGCCCAAGCGAAGACACAAGAGGAGCAACTCGTTGAAAGCGTGCGAGCGAGTTTGCTCACCAACTAGACCAACTCAAAAGGAAGTAAATTCAAAATCTACTGAAGCCTGTTGAGTTAGCACATCCTGTAATCGCTCTGTCTGCTCATGTCGTCGCCATGGCTGTCCGGATAGGTACGACTGACACTTTCGTCAGCCGGACGAGTGGAGTTGCGTGCGGTCTTGGCTGGAATTTCGAGACGAATGTCGAACTTTCAATACCCGGAGGCTGAACCCAACGATACTCAATGTTCCTTGCTTTTTGTGCTCGCTTGATGAAAATGACCGTCTTGACCACGGCGCGAAGCTTGCTCGACGGTTTCAAAACATTCATCTCCCGTTGCGACAGCAAGGATACTCCTGATAGCGTCACACAAACGCCGAAGAAAAACATGACAAGCTACAAGCATTACAGCCGATCTAAGGTCTCCGTCATAAACTCCGGAGAACAAAGGAGCAACCGTACCGAGACTGTTGATAATGACGAGAACTCTTTGAAGTATACTCCACCACCAAAAATCGCCGTCGAGATGAAGAAGCACTGAAAAACAGGTACAACGAACACCGCATCGAAAAACTCGAGTCCCTTTGCCAACCAGTGGATCTGCAAGAAGATGCAAGAGAACATCGAGACGGATATGAGGTACGTTCCGACATTCGAAAACTGGTTCATTCCCTTGAGCGTCGTTTTAAAGAGCTCTGCAACTGACTTTGCGAAGAGTTCTGATTGAGCTCCGAAGATGCCTGAGAGTGCTGGGTATGCAACGCGGTGAATTCGAGCGAACTTCTTGTAATGGATAGATGAGGATCCTTGGGCACTAAGAACCCGCTCGAACCTTCGAACCATCCAATAGAGCGCGAGGCAGGATAATGATACGAGAGTGAGGTACAACAAGAACAATGGCTGCCCATAGAGTTGGACTAGCTTGCTCACAGTATAGCAAGCGTTTTCTTTCTGTGCGAACGCAGCGACAATACAAATGCCAATGAGCACGAGCGCTGTTCCGATGGCATCAATGCGTCCGAACTTTTCCTTCAGGAAGAGCGAGGCAAACGCAATATTGGCTATCATTGTGGATCCACCGACTGGAGTTGCGAGCGATTGTGGCAGAAATCCAAGGCCAACGAAGTCCAATATGCTGCCGGCAACGACGAGCACAAGGCCAACAACCCACATTGGTTGTCGGAAGTAAGTTCGCTTTCGGTTGACACTGCGCTTGGCTTCACACATGAACGAATACTTTTGCAAGTTCACCCCCATGTTGGTGCCTACGGAACCCGCGATGCTCAGGATAACGCCGACATACCACAGTGAATTACCTTTCGAAGCGCCGTCCCCTTCAAGCTTCTCGCTGTAACACCCCATAGCTAGTGATAGCGGTATGGAGATCACCGCCTGCAGATTGAGTCTGACAAACTACGACCATGAGATTTCAAGGATAGTCGTATTTTTACTTGACCGGCTATCATACCTTCGAAACGCCTGAGCATTTGCAGTCTCACGATTCTCAAATCTTTCGACGACTGAATGCACTTGAGGAGATTCTTCCGCCTTCGTTGATGGTAATGGCCTCTGCTACCCCGAAGGTTTCACTTGTCAAATCGTTTAGGAGTGATCTGAATCTGCGAGTTCGAGGATAAGTCCAGCGCCGTTGTTGCTTCACTAGCGTTGACGTCCGTTCGAATAATCGGAGGTGCCGGAGGGTGGTTGCCATCAATTGGCATCACAGATGCCTTCGAGATCTTTACAGGGGGGAGCGTTACCCGTGGCGGAGTTGTTGCACTAGTGGACGGTTTCGAGACAGGAATGCCAACTGAGCAGTGATCTTTCTCTGTGGGCTGGACCCACCGATGGTCAATATTCCTTGCTTTTTGCGTGCGTTTGATGAAGATAATCATTTTCACAGCAGCTCGCAATTTCGCCGATGGTTTCAACACGTTCATCTCGCGTCGTGAGAGCAGATACACACCTGATAGAGTCACGCTCGCACCGAAAAAAAACATTGCGAGCTACACAGTACCACGTCAGCAACAAATGTAGCCACTTCGTCGATCAACATACCGCTAGCGTTGACATGGACGAGAATTCCTTGAAATACACGCCACCACCAAATATTGAGGTTGAGATGAAGAAACACTGGAACACGGGTACCACGAAGACAGCGTCGAAAAACTGTAGCCCGTTCGCGAGCCAATGAATTTGGAGGAAGATGCACGCAAACATTGAGCTGCAGATAAGATAGGTGCCAAAGTTCGTGAACTGATTCGTGCCTTCAAGCGTAGTCTTAAAGAGTTCGGCAACTGATTTGGCAAAGAGAACAGACTGGGCTCCGAATATCCCGGATAAAGCAGGATACGTCACTGGGTGCATCCTCGCAAACTTTCTGTAGGCTGGCGATGACGATCCTTGATTCTTCAGCACTCGCTCTAATTTCTTCGCCAGTGTATAAAGACCGAAGCAAGAGAGTGCGACAAGCACCAGGTAGATGACGAAGACGGGCTCCCCATAGAGAGTCACAAGCTCCTCAACGGTGTAGCAGGCACTTTCTTTGTTGGCGAAGGCTGCAACGATGCAGATGCCAATAAGTACTAGAGCCGTCCCAATCGCATCCATGCGGCTGAACTTTTCCTTGAGAAACAGAGATGCAAACACGACGTTAGCCACCATAGTGGAGCCTCCCACCGGCGTGGCGAGTGACTGTGGCAAAAAGCCAAGACCAACAAAGTCGAGCAGGCTCCCAGCAACCACGAGCAACAGACCAATGACCCACAATGGTTGCCTTGAGTAGGAACGCTTGCTCTTGACGCTGCGCTTGGCCTCGCACATGAACGAGTACTTTTGCAAATTCACACCCATGTTCGTGCAAATCGAGCCGATGATGCTAAGAATCACGCCCACATACCAAAGGCTATTGCTCTTATGCTCCGCGGGTGTCTTCTGATGTGAGGCCTCGCACGGCATCTTCTAGGTAGGGCCTCGTTTGCTGCGGTGGCGTCCAAGAAGCGGGCAATGTTCTGATCACAATCCCAGTTGCAGGAATGCTGCATCCACGTGCAGAAGAAGGCTCTGTCCTGACAATTGAGCGCTCTCTGTCCGTCGTTCTGGCCGAGCAACCTGGTCCCTCGATCCTCTAGCGTACTGATCAGTGTACTAAAAATACGATCGTCACGATCCTCGAAACTCTCTGTCTCGAGCGGCGAACGGAGTTCACCCGGGCCTGATTGAGTGGAGCTGCTCGAACTAGCAGTTCGCGAGTGGGGCTGTGGATCGTTGATCAGAGCGTCAACCATTCAATCTCCAACTGCTGATGTTATTAAGCAGGAAAACTGTCGTGTGTCCTCATTGTCGTCAAGCCAGGTGCAGGTTGAAGTTGTGTTCGATAGGGGGGGTCTATTCATCTGCCGACGGTGCCTGTGACATGGGTCAAACTTTCAAACAAGTGGCTGAAGAGTCTTCTATTTGAGCTCTTCCGTTCTTCTTCCCGTCCGTCTGGGTTCACCTCGACCGGCGAAGAAGAAGCCTGGCTGAAGCATCATGTGGCTGCGATCGGGACGCATCTACTAGATGGTGAACGACTGGGCCGTCCAGTAAAAGACATGCCTCTGCCTAACGCAAGGCGATCCTTCGCCTCTTGGACGAGTCACTGACACTTTCATTCCCGCGGGGGGGGGGCTGGGATTTCCGGGTTTGGTCTGACACAGCGATTGTTCATCAAAGATATCTACATTTACAATACTATTGTGGCTCAGACTCCACGCTATACTATAATCCCGGTCGTCGAAAATTGGACCTGCTCACTCCACAGGGGTAGCAGGTACGAGAGCCAGCTCACGTTCGTGTGCAGCGCGGTGGAAAGCCCTGGCAATAGCGAAGTAGCTGAGCTGCTGTCTGCGTTTTCGAGCTCGAAGCGCCACATCCGATGAGTCCGGCCTTGATGTTCGGTCCAACTCCTGCTGCAAGCTCTTACTAACCGAGAGGAACGCTGTGCCTTGCAGCTTTGGGGCAGGGCTTGCTTTGGGTCTTGTGATGTTCGGCGTGGCGATCTTCGTCTCCGTAGGATCAGGTAGCGATGAGCTGAAGTCAAAGCGCGGGCGCTTGGCAGACCGGGAGTGGATGGGAGACGCCGCGGGCGTCGGGGGAAGAAAGGACTCCATTTCACGTTTAAGCGAGACCTTAAGGGCAGTCAGCGCTGCTGACAAATTGATACCGTCTGCAGAGATGTGCGATGAGACGGGTGCGGGGCTAGACGCGCGCGAGCTCGACGCCGAGCTGGCGTGGGTGGCGATCGGGGAGCTCACGGCCGCTCGTCGTGGGCTGATGGGGGCGCTGGAGGTCCGCGCCTTGCGCTTCTTGAAGTGTTGGTTGAGCGTCGACGAGCCGAGTGCGTCCATGGCGAGCGATGGCCTTTCCGGGCGGCAACAAAGATGTATCCACCGACGGGACGTCACGCTCTCGGATTGGCTTGAGCCACTTGCGCGCGAGACGGCAAATTGCAGAATGAGAAGGGAGCCGGAAGAGTTGTCGCGTTCACACCCGCTATGACCATCACTCTGTCGTGCGAAATGTCAAAAGAAGGTGCATAAGGCACCTGGAACTGAGACCCGGACCACTGGTCCTGCACTGAGAAACCGAGTGGCAGGTGGCAAGTGAAGGCGACTAAACGAGGGACCGCGCGGCCATGGGCGAGGGACACCAAAAAGAAAGGATGGAAGAGAGAGCCGCTCGCTAGAAGAGATCCGCTCGGGGCAGACAGCCCGAGGGGCTCGCTCGTCTGCGACGCCGCGACGTGCAGCGAAGAAGTCCAGCGAGCCGCCCACAACGGCCGTCCTTTCTCAGCCGCCGGACGTCGGCAGCGGGCGGGGGGACGTTTGGCCCGCGGCCAGCGTCGACTGTATCAGCGTGATGCTTCAGAGTTGAACCAGACCATTCCCAAAAGTGGAGGGTTGCCGTGCGAGTTTCCCAGAACCGGTGGAGGACGCGATTCTAACCAGAAGACGTACCGTGTGTCGCATAATTGATGCCCCGGGGCCCGTAGTTCAACGCTTTTGTTGACGTGTGCTTACTCGCCAGCGAGCCGAACGTGCACCCGCCGCGTCAGCCCGCCGATTCAGCCACCACGCACTCACTTCGCTTCAAGCACAGAACAGAGCACCAGCCCCAGACCCGAATCAGCCATGTCCAACTCAAAAGCCGAGCAGCGTGAGTGCGCGGCGGACCCTCGGGCTGCCGTTGAGGAAACTAACGCGCTCGCGATCTTTTGAGCAGCTCCGTCGGGCCTTATGTCGTTCATCACCGGCGGCTTTGGCGGTGCGTGGTCGCTACTCATTTTTTAAAGCATGAATGTGCTCACTCCTAATGGCGATAGGTGCATGTCTCGTCGTGACGGGTCACCCGATGGATCTCGTCAAGGTAAACCTCCAGACAATGGAGAAGCCCAAGCCGGGCCAGCCGCCAATGTACACTGGCGCTATGGACTGCGCTCGTAAGCTTGTCGCTCGCGATGGTGTAAGTTTCCTTGTATAGCCTATCGTGCTTGGAATTGTATCAAACCCAATTCCTGTTCCATGGGGCAGCTTGCGGGTCTGTACCGTGGTATGTCTGCGCCTCTTGTTGGCGTTACTCCGATCTTCGCCGTTTGCTTCTGGGGCAATGACATGGGCAAGCTCATCGCGGTTCGTTACTTGATTCCTCGAGTCCAAGACTTCAATTCTCACCATTTATCCCTTCTTCAATCAATAACAGCGCACTGCCATGAAAACTCCGGATGACAAGCCACTCTCAACCGGTCAGCTCATGTTCGCCGGTGGTTTCTCGGCAATCCCCACAACTGTCGTGATGGCTCCCGGTGAGCGTATCAAGTGCCTCCTCCAGATTCAGGCCCAAGCTATGGACCGTGGCGAGCCGAAGCTTTACGATGGCATGGTAGACTGTGCTAAGAAGCTGTACCGCACGGGTGGCATCTCGAGTGTCTTCCGAGGTTGGGAGGCTACCCTTCTCCGCGACGTGCCTGCGTAAGTTTGCTTTATTTTACAACTGCTGAGACCTGCAACTAAGTGAATATGGTGAACAGCTCCGTCGGCTACTTCGGTGGCTACGAAGTGATCAAGCGCGCCCTGATGCCAAAGGACTCGCAAGAGCTCAGTGCCGTGAGCGTTGTTGTGGCTGGTGGCCTTGCTGGCATGCTCAACTGGACCATTGCGATCCCTGCCGATGTGATCAAGTCGCGCATTCAGACTGCTCCGGAAGGCACCTACCGTGGCATTTTGCACTGCTACGAGGTGCTCATGAAGGAAGAAGGAGCAGGGGCGCTTTTCAAGGGCGTCGGGCCAGCCCTTGCTCGTGCTTTCCCAGCAAACGCCGCTTGTTTCCTGGGTGTCGAGTTCTCGAAGAAGTTCCTCACGTACCTTGGCATGAAGTAAGCTATCTGAATAGATCGTTGGTAGACTCGGTTTCGTGTACACCGTACGATTTAGATAAGATACAAAATCCGACTGTCACGGGCCTTACTGCATTGGTTCTGAACTATTACGATTGGAAACTTAAGAGCAATTCCTGCGTTGACAGACAGCATTTCCCCATGCAGGATTCTGTGTATTTTCAACGGACGTTAGAGGCTACGGCGTGAGAATGCGTCGTCAATTTCTGCTCGTGGCTCGTCGGTCCCTCGGTAAAGCGTGTTGCTGTAAAACTCAACCATCTCACTGTTGAGTGAACGCGTGTGTCAGGTTTCGCTCTGCGTAGCCATATAAACCAGTCGTTTAGGGATTACCTCACGCGTTTGAGCTCTTCTTTTGCCTCCTCAATCGCTGCTTCTTGTTCGTCCAGCGAGGTGTCCGTGCCTGGAAGGGACCGGAGCAATTCAAGCGCCTCACTATACTTCTGTTTGATCGCCACAGCCTAGCGAAGCAAGCGCTCAGTAGCCACTCCGAATGGGGTGATACTTATTTCAATAGCTCTTACCGAGGCAGAGATATCGCCCAGGCGAGTCGTTTCCTGGCTCGCGCCCGCCGATAGAATGTCCTTGAGCACGTCAATTAGACTTGGCACAACGTCAAACGTCTTCGCAAACGGCGCATAGCAAGTGAGGTTCTAACGTCAGCTATTTCATGGCTGGGTGGGTGCACCTCGAAGAGCTGGGGCTTAGTTACGGGCCCGTTGCGGCTCGCGAAGGTGAGCTCGTCCTGCTCGGTCGTATCTGGCTTGGTCGATGCCATTGTTGTGTGCGTTCGGTTCACCACTTGACTAAGTTAGAGCCGAGACACCCTTGCGAACTTAGCGATCTCTCCATGGAGGAAAATGACGACCCCACGGATTCGGACTCTGCGCATCGCCACGACGACCCACGTGAAACCTAGTGAGAGTGGAAAGCATCGAACGAACTAAAGAAAGAAAGCATTTGGGACAAAACGACGGGATGGTCGTGACTGCGATTATTCCTTGCCCAACCAGAAAACCAGCGGAGCTACTGAGAGGTAAGAGGGTAGAAGCCCGTTTACTTCTTCGCGGCCTTGGCCTTCGGTTTGGCCTCGGCAGCAGGAGCAGCAGCCTTGAGCTCCTTGCGGGCGCGGGAGGCCTTGGCCTTCTCCTTGCGGGCCTCCGACTGCTCCTTGAGCGACTTCTCGCGCTGGCGCTCGGCCTTCATCTTGTGGATGGTCTCCATCAAGACACGCTTGTTCTTGAACTGGTTACCCTTGCTGCGCATGTACAGCTCGTGGTAGATGTGACGGTCGATCTTCTTCGCATCACGGTACTTGCGGAGCAGACGACGGAGCACACGCATACGACGCATCCAGATGACCTTGAACGGGAGACGGGCGTTGGCAGTACCACGGCGCTTACCAATGCCGGTGTGGCGGCCCTTGCGCTTGGCCTCGTTACGCTTCTGGAAACGAGCGCGCGAGTGGATCACCTGCGGCTTCTTGATGACGAAACCATCCTTCACCAACTTGCGGATGTTCTGGCGCGAGTTGGCGAGGCCGATCTCGCTCGACTCGTTAGGGTCGAGCCAGACCTTGCGCTTACCGCACTTAAGCACGGAGGCAGCCAAACTGTGAAAACGCGCAACGAGATGATGAGGACCTGCTCGAAGAACCTAGTCTGTAGCGGCGGCGGCAGGGGGCAGTTGTTGGGGAGCACGCGAGCAGACGTTTCGACGGATCTCGAGGCTGGGCTAAGGAGACCTAATCCGTCGGTCTCACCGCAAGTCGCCGATGACAGTCACGCCGTTTTCGGAGGGTCCACCGACATCTCGACCTCGCTGCCGCCGCCGCCTTCGCGAGAGTACTCACCGCTTCTGGAGCTTCAAGGAGACCATGTTGTTTTTGTCACTAAGTCTGTCCCAAAGAATTAATGATGAGGGCCTCTTTGGCAAGCTCCATTCCGTCGCACCTGTACTTGGAATTTGTATGCTGACCCACCGTCGGAAGCTCACTCCACCAACCACTCAGTCCAGTCAATCGCTGGATCGTACTTAGACGAGTGGGCGGTCCGAACCGCGGTTCAGCTAGAACCGTTCATCGTTTTAAAGAAGTTGGTTAAATCACTCGGCAACGGAAATGGCATGAGCTTGATAACTCGTGCACGGGATCTATATTTGCGCTTCGCGTCGTCGGCCTCGATGGCGCCACTCGGAACGAAGATCGACCCGCGCCATGCTCAGCGCCGCCAAGTCGCTGCGGCTCGCTTTCCGTCGCGCGAGCGTCGGCAAGGCTGAGCCAGGACCAGAGGACGGCGAGCCCAATGTGGCTCGACGCGAAGCGTCAGGGAACCAGGCGTCCGAGAGTGACCAAGACGCTGATATCCTGTATGCCAAGTTGCAGAGCGTTTTGGAGAAGCCGAGTTATGAGGTTTTTAGTGCTGCAACGCGATGGAAGGCTCTGGAACGCCTGGCCAAGGACGCGAAAGCACGCGCTATTCATCAACAATGTTCTGTGACGCAATCGGAAATCGTATCGGAGCGGTCAGAGACCGAGTGGGAAGAACATAGTGAGGGGCACCAGAAATTGGCAAATGTTGTGGAGGACAACTGGGCAAGCTGCAGTTCTCCATACCAAGACAGTGGCGTGATATCTTCTAAGAAACAGTTTGACATCAACTCCACGTGCTGCGTTGAGGCTCTGGAACAAGATGCTTCTGAATCTGATCATGTTTCTCAAGGCAAACAAACGAGCTGCTGCTCGGAAAGAATCTTCTCTCGTTGTAATACGTCATCGACCCGTGACTGCAGTATCGAGGTTGTGAACGATCCCATTGAGGCGACACACTCAATGCAGCCAGCTCTCAATGCCACAACTCAACGCGGTGACAACGCCCCGACTGATGGAGTGTCCAATGTAGTCGACATACTGTATCGACTCCCTTTCTTCCAGGTAACAAGTGAGTCCAACCTGAGTGATAAGCTGTGCTCAAGCTAATAAACGTTGTTCTGGATGTTAGGACTTCACCCATGACCACCTTACTCGACTCTGTAGCTCGGGAGCTTGTGCACTAAAGACATTCCAAGGCGGTGACACAATATTTGAGGAGAGTGAACCGGGAGACACTCTCTTTTATCTATCCACTGGTATTGTGCTAGAGTCAGCAAGACCAATCAGTCAATCAGACAAGTCACCTTCAGGAAGCACGCTAACTGAGCGAGTATTAGTTGGTCCCGCGTTCTTTGGCGAGCAAGCGTTGATCGATCCATCCACGCATGGTCGACGAACAGCATCCGTTCGTGCCCAGACAGTTGCGTTGTGCGTAGAAATCAAGAAGGGAGCAATTCAGATAGCGCTTGCAGATACGACGTTACTTCTTGGTGGACGAATTCCCAATCTGCGGAAGTTGGACGAGTTTCGTCAACTCTATGAACATATCCAACATATCCAAGATCTCGTCACTTTAAACGAAAGACACGATGGAGAGCCAGGTATGAGTAGTCTCCAGTTGGAGTTGCTCAAACTTGATGTTAATGACGTCCCACTCATATCTGTGCTGCAAAATATGATGCGAGTTGTTGGGTCGCACATGTCCGTGAGCAATCTAGCATTGTTCATTGTTGACCGGCGTGCAAGCAAGATGACACGAATTCTTCCTATCGGCTCCCTGGCGCATGCCGTTGGGAATCTTCCGGTAAAAGGTATCGCTGGGTATGCCGCTACTCATGGACTCGACCATTACCCACGAAAGCTGTCAGAAGATACGATATTTGACTCATCTGTTGATATTGGTGCGGACAACGAGTTTCTTTCGACGTTTTCATCAAGCTCATCGGAGCAGTCGCCAACTCAGTCAGCTACAACGGTCATTATCCAACTCGCACACAAGACAAATCAATTTACTGAGGCACATGCTCGTCTTATCAAGTCCGTTATCCGACGAATGCATGGCGTTGTCCTCAGTCGACTCACTTGCAGTTTGGCGGATGTGACGTTGAGTGAAGCCATGACACCTTTCTCCCTACATGTCAACAACTTCTGCGTTCCAGTTTCAATGATTCGACCCTCGCTTTTAACTGGATTGCGGGTCACCATATCCATGAAGCTAGTAGACGGTGTTGAGACACTTTATCAAGGTTCCTCCTCGATTGCTTCTAATACCATGAACATGCAGGGTGATATTGCTCGCTTCGACTTTCCGGATGTCGTCAATTGGCCAGATTCTTGCGTAGCTGGGCGGCTTCCTCCAGCTACGCGAGTTATTGTTGACTTTCGCATTGATCCTAAGCCTCCCGTGGCGAGTCAGGGGCTGCGTCGGCGTTCATCCTTGTTCAGTGGATTCACCAGTGTTACAAACTGCGATGTGGTAGCGAGCAGGACTGCGAGATCGCGAGCAGACTTCAACAATGATGTCGCTGAATCTGTGGGTGCAAATGACGAGGAAGTTCTACCAAAAGCAGTCGGTGCCTCTTCTGGGGAGCCGATACTTTTCGGCTGGTGTGGATTTAATCTCTTTAACCAAAACTGTGCTCTATGGTCGGAAACGGTGTGGTTGAGTTTGTGGACTGGGATGAATTATATTGAAGGGAAAGTTCCCCAGTCAGGCTTCGAAAATCCCGAGTCCCATTGTGTTATCGAACTTGAGATTACTGAACAATCTGGCTCAGTATCACGTGTTCGGGACCAGTCGAGCGGAAACAAGGGTGCGCAGACGAAGTTGGACGGGAATGGAACAAGCACACTACCTCTTCCGAAAGCACCGAATCAAGAAGAGATAGACGTGTTAACGACGAAATTGGCTACTGACCCGTTCTACTCTCCAACAACTGCAGAATTGAAGATGATATGGCACAGTCGGCACATGGTGCTTCGCTACCCTCGTTTGCTGCCGAGCGTATTGCATGCGATCAACTGGAAGGATCCTTGGAGTCGTTCAGAGGCCTACCGTCTCCTCGATAGCTTGGAGCTAGTTGCTCATCCTGAAGTTTCATTGCGTTTGCTTGGGCCCCGTGTTACAGATGCACGAGTACGAGCTTTTGCTGTTAGATGTCTGGAAGATCTAGATACTGAATTGTATCTCCTTCAGCTGGTGCATGCATTGCGTCACGAAAGATATCACGACTCGGCTTTGGCCCGATTCCTGCTTCGCCGCTGTCTCGAGTCTCCGCTCACACATGGACATCAATTCTTTTGGTTGTTGTACTCAGAGATTCATGACGTTCAAGTTTGCGAACGTAACATCTTCCTCTTAGATGTGTACGTTAGAGCATTGAGCAACCTCGATAGAACAAATCTCAGATCTCAGGTATCAGTTGCTAAACAGATCCGTCGAATCCACCAAAACCTCATCTCGTGCGACTCAACAGAAGATAAGCAGGCAAAGCTACGGTCTGGTCTCCGAGACATGGTGTTGCCAGGTGAATTCGTTCTTCCGCTTGATCCTACACGAAAGCTATGTGGGGTTGTTGTCGATGAGTGCCGTGTCCTCGGATCAAAGCAGAAGCCTTTGTATCTTGTATTTCGAGAAGTGCATGAGGAAGGGGCAGTCAGCGTAGTGTCTCATTTCCACGTTCTCTACAAGTCAGGGGACGATCTTCGTCAGGATCAGCTCGTCCTTCAGCTCTTTCGAGTCATGAATCACGTTTGGAAAGGTGCAGGTCTAAGTGAGAGAATGCGTCTGATAACGTACGGTTGCGTCTCGGTTGGTCCGAAGTGCGGCTTGATTGAGATTGTTCGAGATGCAGAGACAATTGCAAGTATATTCAGCAGGCGAGCTCAGCAAAACCATGGTTCCCAGCGAGGTACCGCCCAACACAAACTGCATTCGGCAATCGGAGTGATGAGGGAGCAGAATGTGTTGGCCGAATGGCTGCTGTCGAACTCTGTGGCTCCAAATCTACTCGATAGTTTCAGTCGACCACCTCTCAAATTGCAACCTTCATCTTCAGTTCACGATCAGTCTTCCGCGAACAAAAGGCCGTCAGGTCTCTTCAGCTATGGTGATGCGGTGCGCACTTTCGCAGGAAGCTGCGCAGCGAGTTGTGTTGCAAGTTACATTCTTGGGATCGGAGATCGCCACAACGACAACATTATGATGTCGCGGACTGGGAGTGTTTTTCACATCGATTTCGGCCACATCCTGGGTAATTTCAAAACCAAGTTTGGCGTGAGACGCGAGCGAACAATGTTCGTGTTCACTCCTTCGTTCGCGGCGATCCTCATGTCGGACACAAGTGTAAAAGCCGAAGAATTGACGTCGTCGCTCCCATCATCGACAGCCTATGATGCTCGATCGTCACAAGATGGAGCGAGAAAGCGTCAAAAGTTCTTCCTCAAACATCTGAAGCACACAAAGCATAGCAAGAGTTGCCATCTAGACTCACCAAGCACTATTATGGATATCAGTCCGAATCAGCCAGTGAACTGGGCACAAACTCGCTCAGTTAGAGACGAGGTTTTTGAGAGTCGACGACTCAAGTGGCAACAAACTATCCATGGATCTCTCCGGCTTCCGTCGCGACTATGTACAGATCAACTGACAATCCCTGCGTGTGAGTTGTTCACTCAGCTATGCTGCGACGGCTATAATATTCTTCGAATGCATGCAGGCCTCCTTTATGGTATGTGTTCGATTATGACTCGAAGCGCTCTGCCTGAGCTCCAAACTGAAGACGATATTAGCTGGTTACGCACCCAACTCCAACTTGACTTGACAAACGATGTGGCAAGCGCACATTTTCTGAAACTACTCAAGCAAAGTGTGATATCTCGCTCGACGTTGCTAAACGACGCAGCCCACATGCTGAAGCACGGGTAAAACATCCATGCATTAGAAGATGAATAGAACTAGATGGTTTTGACGGTGGCGCTCATAGACGTGTAAACGTTGCTTGGGTTGCCGGAGGCGCCGTAGAGATTCTCAGCAGCTGGCGGGTTGCGCATTAGCTCCGCACGGAAGGACTGGGAGCGTTGGACAGCGACATACTGTGGTAACGAAAGGATATTGTTATCAAGGAATCGGAGAGAGGAGGCTCAGACTTGCATGTACTGAATCTTACCGTGACTGCGATCTGGAGGCCAAGACAGAGGCTACCGATGATGAGAATCATCCATGCCCAGAGGTCAAAGTCCTCCCATTCAGTTACCAGGACGAGGAGGACGACAGCAGAAAATATCTGCAGAGCGAGCATGAAACAGTTGCCGAAATAGTACTGTCCAGCATTCTGTTAGCATCTAATGGAAGCGCCGGAGATACAACACACGTACGAACTGAATGAAGCTGGTCTTGCTCTGGATTACAGGCTGTGCTGAGCCGTAATAGCCCATCGCTGCGACGATGATGCCGAAGAATCCCGCCCACCACACGGGGTACGTGAAGACGAACGAAAGCAGCGTCACGACGAGCTGCACGAGTGCGATGACGTTGCACGGGTCACGGTATTCGTACACGAGCCCAAACTGGCCGCCTTCCATGTCTGCCATTGCCGCTGGATAGTGCGAGTCGCCGAGTGGGCAAAAGGAGCTTGTTGCTGCGGAGCTCTTCGATATTATCCGTGGAAACAACTGCCACTGCGACGTTTGGTTGAAGATACCGTTAGTCTGAATTATTATGTCTTCCACTATTCATCTCCCTCTAAGTATAATACTGTAAACTATTTTAATAGTTTGCAGTACTTAGTGGGAGCTGCAACAAATCCAAAAGCTGACCCTTCGAACCTAGTTGAAGCGCCTTAATTCATTACAGTTCAATGTGCTCGTCCGCAGCCTTCGTGGTGCGATCGTCTTCGAGTCGGAGACGCACCTGGTCGAGGGTCTTTTGACTCGACTTGACCATGGCGTGGTTCTTGCCATAGAGCTGGAGTGCAATGCGATGGGCGTGCTGCAGGAGCGAGTACGCTTCCTCCACTTTGTTCTGAGACATCTTGACGCCCGCCAGCGCGTTCAGGCTGAACGCATGCTGCAGCGACGTCTCGCCTTCTCGCTGGTGCATGATGGCACGTGCGGCCATGGCTGCACGCTCCGCATCTTCCAGCTCCCGCGTCTTAAGCTGCAGTGTAGCCAGCTCCATGAACACTTCCCCGATTCCTTGTGTTGCTCCGTTCACGTTGCCACCCTGTTCCTCAATCACATGCTTGAGCGCCTTCACCGCGCGAGGTATGTTGTTAAGGCTCTTGTACGCCTCTGCAATTTTGAGATGTACTTCAATGTACGCTTCATGGGTCACACCGAGACCGATCTCGACGTGCTTGCGGAGCTCCTTGTACTTTTTAATAGCGGTCTTGTACTCCTTCTTGGCTAAATAAGCATCTGCCAGGCTGCGCAGGGAGAGCCCCAGTGACGGGTGGCTCTCCCCGAACACTCGCTTAATCATCTCGATAGCGTCTTCTAAGACATCGATCGCTTCATCGTATTGCTTCGCGCGAATGAGAACACCGCCGTAGTCTGTCAGCAGCTGAGAGTAGAGAGCGGCGTCCATCGATTGATCTTCCTTTTTCTTGACTGCTGCGCGACCTTCACCAAATACGCGATGGTGCATCAGTGTTAGCGCTTCTCGCAATTTCTCAATTGCCTCGTTGTACTCCTTCTTATCGTTCTCGCGCATCGCGGAGTTGCGCAGGCCCCGCACTTCTTGGATCACAGGGTCATCGTCCCGCTCGCTCTTGGGCGGCGCCTCCGATGGCGAGCCCGACGAAGCTGCCGCGGGGGCTTTTTCCTTCTTCGCCTTCTTCTTCTTCTTCGCGGCGTCCGCGAGCGGCGCTGAGAGAAGCAGCACGAGCACGAGCACCGTGAGCAGCAGCTGCGACCGACGCATGTTGGCCTGCCTGACACGAAAGAGATCTGCTCAGAGTAACCCCCGTGTAACCGAACGAACTTAGTGGATACTTAACTAGGAAAGGCAACATGCCAACGGCATTGGATGGCGCCTCAGATGCCGGCGAGCGAGTCCGCGCCGCCTTCCTCGAGGTCCAAGCCCTCACCAAGCAGTGGATGGAGAAGGAACGAGAAGGAATTTCGCTCCTCGAGAACTTTCAGACGGCGCTACTTGCGATGCGAGAGGCGCTTGGTCAAGGTTCTCGCGACTCGGCTCGGACTGATCGAGCTATGACACCGTTTACAGCCTCGTCGGATGAAGCCATCGCCGCGATGGACCCATGGCTAGCAGAAGATCTCTTCGCTCAGATAAAGGAGCTTCGCATTGCGTTCGCGGAGCTCCTCGAACGAATGTACTCCATCTCAATCGACTTCATAGGTAGGGGAGGGGGCAGCCCGAGTGGAGTGTATCCACTGACTTCTCTCCCAATTCTTTCCTTGTCCAGTGGATATAGATGAAGGGGTGATGAAGAATGATCTCGTTCTTTCATGTTCCGACTACACGCAGTTCATCGCATCGGAGCTTGCTGCTATTGAAGCCGAGTACCAGCACATCGTGAGTACCTGACTCGACATTATAAATTGGCATTGACTGATGAGACCAATGTTGTCACTAACAAGGAGACGCTTCTTGGCATGGTTTCGTTCGACATCACGACTGATCAGCTACGCACGCTCATCATTTCTTGGAGCACTTCACCTTTCCTTGACCCAGAGAGAAGCCGAGAGTTTCGTCAGGTACGATCACCTGTATCATTTGTCACACACACAAGTATCAAGACTACCATGACCGTATCCACCTTTAGCGCCACGATAAATCACTAAAACGTTCCAGCTGGAATAAGAAGACAAACGAGTCCAACGACTAGGTAGACTGAATTGTTACTTCTCACCACTAACAAACTGAGCACATAATTCATCGATGTCTTCAAGTGAGAGACCGGAGAGAAAATCACGTTGTGCCTGCTCCAAACCACTTCCAACGTTAACCACTCGAGGCTTTCCTATCCTTACAAAGAACGATCTCACCTTCTCGAACTCGCGCTGGATATGAGTCGCCTCGACGGACGAGAAGTATGCCTCGAGGAACTTGGTCATTGCGACTGGAAGCGAGTCTGCGTCGCTGATTGACGTAACTGCAACGTTGAAAAAGTGGAAAGGGTGAACGTCGTCCCCGTGTCCTTGGCTCATTCTCCGCGTACCGTGAGGTCCGCTGCCAGCAGCTCCAGCGTGAGCCTTGCTCGTCGTCGGGTCCTCGTCATACTAGCGGTCACCAGGCCACAGTTAACCTCTCTCTCCCTCATGAGACGAGACAACCTCTTCTCACAATCGAGTTCCACTCGACGCGCGCGTGCGTGCGCTTCCGCACGACGGGGAAGCGCTCAAGCATGCGCTGGAACTCGCGTTCGTCCATCTCGATTGGGCAGATCTCGCGCTCTCCTGCAACTTTGGGAGCCTCGCAATGATCTTTCTATTGGCTTAAATCATGATCCATATTAGCCAACCAGATCGGTTTCTGAACCAACATTCGCCAAAGTTCGTGAAAAAGCTTGTGGTTGTCTGTGACATGATCGCAAAATCCCATTCATGAATCTCGTTTTGACCAATCCAACAATCCCATTACGACTTTCCGCCAATGCCCTTTCGTTTTGTATCTGAGTCTGAGCGGCGACGGTTTACTCGATCCGCTCAAGATTTCGCATTCCGAAGCGACTCGCCGCCAGCAGCTCGGCACTCCTCGAGTGACCATGAACCCCTCGACCGCCGACAACCTGCTCTTCGCCGTGCCCAAGAAAGGCCGCCTCCACGACAAGATCCTCAAGATCCTTGAGGGCGCGGGGCTCGACTACTACCGCCCGAGCCGCGTCGACATCGCGGTCGTCAACAGCCTCCCGATCACGCTCGTCTTCCTGCCGGCGGCAGATATCGCGACGTACGTGGGCGAGGGCAATGTCGACGTGGGCATCACGGGCCAGGATATCATCGCCGAGTCGGAGACCTCGGTCGTCGAACTCATGCAACTGGGCTTCGGCAAGTGCCAGCTCGGCGTCCAGGCGCCCGTCAAGGACGGCGTCACGTCGCCTGCGCAGCTCGCGGGGAAGCGCATCGTCACCTCATTCCCCGTCATTGCAGAGCAGTATTTCAAGCAGTTTGAGACAGACGGCGTGCCCAAGACCAAGATCAAGTACGTCTCCGGGTCCGTGGAGGCTGCGTGTGGACTAGGTCTCGCCGACGGCATCGTGGATCTCGTCGAGACCGGTACAACAATGCGTGCCGCCGGTCTAGAGATGGTCGGCACGATCATGGAGACTCAGGCAGTGCTGATCGCCAACCCCAACACGAAGAAGCAAAAGCTTGTGCAGAAGATCCACCAGCGGTTCCTCGGCTACATAACTGCAACAAAGTACAAGATGGTGTCATACAACATCAGCAAAGAGCTCATTGAGCAAGCTAAACAGATCACTCCTGGGCGCCGCTCACCAACTATCAACACACTCACAAACGGGGACTATGCCGTGTCTGCCATGGTTGAGAAGAAGGAGGTCTCCGAGATTATGGACCAGCTCCACGAGATTGGCGCGACAGACATCTTGCTCTTCGACATCGAGAATTGCCGTGTCTGAGTTGATTGGAGACGTGACTTTAGAGATGCACGCTTAGATATCGTGGTTGGGAAGTCCGCGGCTCGGATGGTGGTGGTGGTGCCTCGTGCATTCGTGCCACACCCGCACCATGCGCCACCGTCCTGGTAGGCATAATCGAATGTGACGGCTCTTGCTGTTTGGTCAAGTGGATGCTTTTGTCACGGCGCGAGGTATTGAGACCGAGGCAGTGAATTTCCATTCGTTCTTTGACTAGCTCCGACTTCGTCTGATGCAACGGCTTTCGCCAATTGTCCTCAACTAACTGTCGAAAAGCAGGGGAGAAGCCGGACGGGTCGGTGGTACTTGACTTCATCGTCTCTACTGGAGACTTGGTACTTTTGGTGAGCACAGGGCGAGAAAAGTATGGTATTGGCTCGGCAACCGGACCAGCCTGAGGTGAAAGAGCGAGTAAAGACGGGGGAAGATTCGTGCGTGGCGGTGAAGACGTTGCTGTCGACTCCAAACGAGTTCTCATGCCACTGCCAAGCGTGGTGTGAGATCGCACGGCCCCAATTACTGTCGCGTCTGTGGTTTTACTGTCCCGTACTCGCTGCAGTTGCTTTTTTCTCTCATCATTCAATTTTCGTCGAGTCGCCTCCATCTGCTTAAGCTGTGTGTGTAGTCTTCCTTCACGCTCCAAAAGTTTCATACGTTCAGCTTCGACTGCCTTCTCGCGAATTGCCCATTCACGCTGCACTTCCTCAACCGTTCGTTGTTGGTCCCGCATCGTTTGCTCCTTCTCGACAAGCTGCCTTGTTAGTAACTCGAACTTCGCTGCCATTTCAGCCACGTGAAGAGCTCCCATGGCTACACGCTCCTTCTCAGCCTCAAGCGCCTGCTGCTGTTGCTTCATCGCTCCAAATGCGTCCTCGTGGGAGGCGATCATGTCTTCTAGGTCCTCTCTCTCACGATGCAGCGAGCGCCACTCTCGGTCCAACGCAATACGTTGTGCTTTTAGTTCAGCGCAATCGCGCTCTTGCTGCTCAAGCCACTCCTCTCGGTGTGAGGCGAATGCCGCGCGCTCAACGTACAGCTTTTGCTCGTCGTCTGCGAGCTGCTGGCGCCTCGTGGCTAGGCGGGCCTCTGCTACACGCGCGTCCTGCAGAGACGTGTTAAGGTACCTGGCCAAGATTTGCGCGTTGGCGTCCGACTTTTCGTGGAGCACGCTCGTTTGGGCCTGGAAATGCTCTGCCAGCACTGTCAAGCGCAATTGTTCTTGTCGCAGGCGTTCTTTTTCTTCGACGTGCTCCTGGCGGTATGCACGCAACGTCGTCTCGAGACTTGAAAGGAGGGACACGAGGCGGTGGCACTCGTCTTGGGTTTGCTGCGCATACCCTCGCGATGTAGACTCGAGCGACGCAATCATTCGGAAGCGAGAAGCAGCTTCAAGCTCACGCTTGGCTGATGCGTCTTCACTGTTCTGTTCTTGCAGCATAGTTAGTTGCGCGAGCGTGTTATGGAGCTGGTGATACAGTCGATCCATCTGCACGCGCTCCTTTTCGGACTGCAACTGGGCTTTCTGCTCTACTTCACGTTTGAAAGTGGCCAGCTCCAGCTCCGCCTGTTGGTGCTCCATTTTTTCCTGTGTGAGCTGCGAGACGACCGCTCTATGCTGGTCGTCCACACTCTTAAGCTGGCCCAGAAGTGCCGCCCGCTCGCGATCGAAAAGCTCCAATTGTGTTTGCTGGAGCGAGTGGCGTGTCTGCAAAGCTTGAAAATCCGACGACAACGTTGCGCACTCGGCACGTGCGGTCGCAAGCTGCTCCTGAAGATTGCTCAGTTGTAGCGTGTGTGATTCACACAAGTTCATTTGCGATTGCGACCTCCGTTCTTCATCCACGATTCGTGACTGCAGGCGCTGTAGCTCCGACTCCAGTTGACGCACTTCCTCTGTGTGACGCTCTTTTAGTGCTGCGAGCTCGGAAGCGTGCAGCCGCTTCAGCTCTTCCTCAGCGTGAGCATCGCGGAGAAATACTGTTTGGGGCTCTTTTTCTGGCGATCGACTCGCGCGGCGACGATGGGGGGTCACCACAGAAACTGGCGGCTGTTCACCAGGTTGTGTGGCTCCTGCGTTTGCGTCTTGATCGAATGAGAGTGAGTACGAGCTGTGCCGCGAGCGAGGTGATACGGGGGTGACATTATCGTTCGGTTTCGATGGAGATGTGGGGGCTGACGACAGTATCTCTTCGAGCAGATCGTCTTTGGATTGCTCGAACTCAATCTCACGCACTTTTGATGGGGTGCCGACAGTCAGCGTCTTAGCCTTTCCAGGCGACGGTACTGGAAATTCAGGTTTAGTTGGAGGTAGGGATTCGGGCTTGACTGAGGATTCTTTCCGCGGAGGACTTGGCTCTGGTACTGAAGAGGCAGGTTGTGGAGAATCGTGCTTTGGGGTGCCGTCTGCATCCACCTCCGGAGCCACAGCGCCACGCCTTGGACTCGGAGGCGAGTGGAGCAAGTCCTCGAGAAGATTATCACGTGGGCTACTACTGCTACCTGAAAGCTTAGTTGAATTTGGTTGATTTTCATTTGTCCCATCCGCATTGTTTATGTGGTCGAGACTTGGTTTGGCTGCATGGGGTACAAGAGGCACATTAGCGGGTGCTTTCTGAGGCTCAGCTGGAAACAGCTCCGCTAAGATATCGTCCTGCTGAGCTTGCTCATCCTTCACTGGAGCGTATTTCTTGGTGGCAACTTGTGGCTCGTTCGCAGAAAAAAGCTCGGCCAGTAGATCGTCTTTTGCGCTGGATGGGGCTGCCTTTACCGACGATGTCCTCATGGACTTGTCCTCTTGTTTATCTGTGACATTGGGCCTATCGTTACTCTCGCTACCACTAAAGAGGGTCGCAAATGTTGATTTAGTGGGTTGTGGAGCACTGCCGGTCGCAACTCGAGACGGCGTTGAGCTAAAGAGGTCGTCTAGACCGCTCATGCGTTGAGACACACTAGTTGTTGTCCCAAAAGGATCAACTAAGCCTGGCTTGATAGAATCACTCCCGGAGACTCCAGCTCTCCGTCCGCCTCCTCTCCCACCGCGTTTATCTCCCAAAGAGCCCAGTGAAGAGAGAAAACTCAGCCCTTTGTCGCTTCCGGAAGCCGCTGCTTTGTTGGACGGCGCATCGTCCTGGAAGAACAATGCATTGAGCCCTCCAACACGATCTTCGCCAGCGAGGCGTATCGGGGATTGGTCGTTGCTGTCACGATGAGATTCAGATGGTTGACTTGGCTGCACCTCCAGGTCCTTTCGTTCAAAAGATGAGTCCACATGTTCTGTCAATCCATGGTTATCATCCATCGCGGTGCTCCTCGCGTCAACGTTGGTTGCCTCTTCTTCAAGGCCCAACATGCGCGCGAACTCGTTGTCCAAACGCGAATTTTTTTTCACAGGCACGAAATCCTCCAACTTGCTCTTATCTTTTGGTTTGTTTCTACCAGCTTCATCCCAGGCGTCTCCCTCGTCGTCAATCAGCTCCAATGCAGTACTGGTTTTCTTCTTGTCTTTCTACGCATTGTTAGCAAGTCTTGCCACACCCCAAAAAGAACTACGCCTACCTTTTTCTTCCCGATGCTATTTGTTGATTTTTTCTTCTTCGAGGGTGACGTTGGAGACTTGCTTTTCTCCTTACTCTTGTTCTTGGATGTGACATCGTCGAGCAGCAAGTCATCCACGTCGAAATCGGAAAAATCGACATCATCACTTTTTGCGCGAGTGATTCCAGCGCCTCCATTGAGAGAAACGAGACCACCTGTTAAATCGGTCTTTTTCGCAATGTCGATACCATTATCCTTCGCACTAGCACCAGCAATCGGCGCAAATCCACCGGTGAGCGACGCCATGATAGCACCGGATCGAGATTGTCAGTTCCTCATCAAATCTATCATTGATCCGTTTCTGCGTGTCAAGAGCCCAAAATATCACACATTACCACAACCCGCCAATAGCGAAACCGAAGAAAGCGGGTCGAAGGCAATCGAAAAAAATGTAAGTAGCACCGGTGAGCTTACCGAAGCTGCCTGGGCGATGGACGGCTTTATGAGCAAACATTTGTCTCTCCATTCTTACATGCTGGTGGACATCTCCGCAACGACGAATTTTGAAAAGAAATCTCAGCCCGAATACAAGCTCATGTCGCTCTGGACGTGTTGCAAAGTATCTACCCGTAGGAGCAGTGGCTCAGTATTTTGTCAGCCTCACCATTTTCGTGCGAGATTGGGTCAGCCTACTTGGCCACAGCACTGGGTAAAACCGTTGTTTGATAGTTGAGCTTATAGCTTCATCTACGTGACTCAGAAGTGCCCCCTCGAGTATTAATGCAAGCACTCATAGCGTAAACAGCCGGCTGCGTTCCCAATATCGAAGATTCAGACGGGGGAACCGAGAGCGTCATCACTGGAACAAACACTTTCCCAAAATGATTACCCTGAGGTAGCTTGGACGAAGAAGCTGAAGGTTTCACACAATTCTCGCAACTCGCGTGCCCTTATCTCGCAGTATTTTTGGAAATCAATGTGGAGCTCGAGATGGTTCAGAAGCTCGTCGACAGACTCGCCGCGTCTCAATGAAGCCGTCCAAACAAGAAAGCATTGCACGGCGACCAGGAGGTAATGTCGAAAATCGCAGGCTGCGTGAAGGTGTCCGCGTGGAGAGAGTACTCGACGGCCTCTGGTTCCCGGGCACAATTGTGCGATGTGACGCAGATGGAACTTTCGAGGTAGAATACGATGAAGACCACAATCGCGAGACCGATATAACTGAGGATGAGCTGCGGCTGGAAGAAGAGCATGCAAAAATGTGTGACAGACCGCAAACTGCCGGGGCGAGGCCTCATACTGCAAGCGGAAATAAAAGTGATCCGTTTCTTCGAGACTCACTTTTACTCCAGCCATCGGACTACGACCCCAACAAGTCGCCCACGGTAGTGCTCCACCACCGAGGGGAGAGCCACCCTGGTACGTCTTGACCTCAAAGCATTGTGATTTGCTGGTCGCTAACTTCTTGGCCGATAGCGGCGTCGGCCTATATTATCAACGGCCTTGAGAACAACATTGCAGCTGGTAACGGGCTTCGTGGTATCCGGTGGCTTCGCGTCAACACCTTGTGATCACAATACACGTCGCCTTGCTGGACGATCCTCTACCCCGTCAACCTGCATGGCCATTCGCTTTTCAGCAGACCCACCTCTGACCCATTGCTCATAGCCGTCAAAAGCTTCGTCGAGTTGCCTATCCTGGATTGCCTCACATCTTAGTAGATTCTCCAGTGCTAAAAGATCGGGCAAACTCACCCGACACGACAGATCTGCGAGAGTGGCCTGCAGGAACTGAATCTCACGTTGGACTCGATCCTGGAGTGTCCGGATCGCTAGCTTTCGTTGCGTGTACTCGAAGCGGGCTGAGTGCAAGTGGCGGTGCACCTCTGACGCGCGGAGAAGATTTGCCTCGCTATCTATGTTAGCCTGGTCAGTTTGACGCCGCCGAGCCACATACTGAGCTCTCCACTCTCCTGACTGGTTAGTCACATCAAGAAGTTCAACAAGTGCCACGGTCTCCGTTTTGTGACCGATATCGGGGGTAGTGCTGTCCTCATGCACTGTTGCGCCGAACACCGTATCGAACGCCCGCTCGATCATGGCTCGCGCTGGATCTTCGAGCTTTTGCGTGCTCATGCTGTTGCATTTTTCTCTTTCACACGTCATACCCATACATTTTGAGCAGCATGTTGTGTTTGGACCCTTGGTTTCAACACGCGAGCTGACCTGTGACCGACGGCCACGGACCTTCTCGGCGATTGAGTTCTGCTTCATGTGTAGTCTTGTTGACCTGTCCCATGGTTGCCGTTCTCGCGCAGTCCTTTGGTTGCGTGTGGCACCCAGTTGCTCGGCCATACTCATCCAGGGGGTCAATGGGTCGTTGTGGTGGGGTTCTGTATTGGATAAATACCATCCGCTCCTACTCTCGCGACGCTTCGGGCCGATCTCCTCAATCGGCGCGTTTCCAGACCGTGAGCCACCCGCTCGTGAATGCGTTGAGTTGCTGCGTGGATGTCTTCATGGCCTCGATTTTGGCGCTCAGCTCCTCGAGGGACGCCGTGAGCACGCCCACGGCCTCGACGCACTGCTCGTAGGCGGCCACGCGCTTCCGGATGCCGCTGAGGTACTCCTCTTTGGCGCGCGTCGCCTCGTCCACAAACTCAGCAGGCTCCTCTTGGCTGAGACGCGCGTCGGCGACGTCCGCCTGGCTCTGCGAGAGCTCCCGCGAGGACGTGGTCTGCGATGACAAGTCCATTCCGCAATTACTGCGACTGTGTAGAGATTGACCTCCACAAAATGATACGTGCATTTGGCGCCAAGGGGTTTGCCTCCATGGACTACAGTACTGTACCGCTCGCTGTCTGCTAGAGTCTCTAGGCGCGTGCGTGGCCGCGAGTGAGATCGGCGAGCACCGAGTTCCGCGAGATCTCGGCCTGGAGGCTGTAGCAGCGCCAGATCGTGAACGCCTGCGCTCAGAGACACTCAGTAAGTCGACGACCACGACTTGCAGCGGGATGCACTCACGGTGAGCGTGATCTCCAAACCCAGGAGAGCGATCAAGAAGCCAAAGAAGACCCAACCGGGGAGATCGACGTGCACTGACTCCAAGCCCAGGACATCGTTGAAGATGTGGCCCTGCAGCATGTAGTAGAGCACGACCGCCAGCGCGATCACGTGGCTGACCATGCTGGCGATCGAGCCATTGTAGAACTGGCCGTGGCTGCTACGTGAGCGCACAGTGGAGTGAGAGAAGGCAAAGGAGGATACGCACATAAGTGACATGAGTGGGATTGAGTTGCTGGCCGTCTGCATCGCGTAGCGTGTAGTATCCGAACCCGGCGACGAGGAGGCCGATGATGGAATCCCACCACACGCGATACCACGTGAGCGAGAAACTCAGCGCGTAGACTACGATCAGGATGAGAGAGAGCTGCTTGCACGGGGGCGCGAACTCGAGCGTGCGGGACGTTGTCGTGACAGGCTGCATGCTAAAACGTCAAACACACAATGGCGAGGTACAAACTCCCGTGTCATGCACGAACCGACGCTGGCGACTTTCTGCGAAAATGCAGAAGATCGCGTCCTTTCGATCTCTCGATGGATGTGGACTGTGACGGATGATGCTCCGGTGGTCCGCGCTGTGGATCGCGACGTCTTTGATCGAGGGAGTAGTCGATGCGGCTAAAGCTGCTGGCACGACACTTGTGTTCGGCCTTGGCCCGGGTTTAGTCGCGGTGATCGTACTCTCGGTTATCTGCATCCTCATTTGCGCCGTCGGATACTCGGCGCAGAACAAGACGTACGTTCTCGCCACTACGTAGCGCCAGGCATTTTGCTTTTCTCACGTGCGCACGCAGCCCCTTTGTCATCCCCATCCTGGTGATCGTCGGCTGTACGGCTTTGTTTTTCGCCTCGGTAACGATCGAGAGCCCCACAGAAGCAACCAAGAAAGAGGCGGTAGGATGAGCTGCCTGGGTCTTGCTTCTCTTGTCTACTGATGAGTTGGGATAGCTGTACAACCGCATTGCCATCACTCGCTCGGCTGTTGCTGCAATCTTGATTGCGTTCACCGTCATCTCATGCTTTTCCGTACTGATCATGCATGCCGTGCAACCTCGACAGGTCCTCACTTGTATTCTGACTCTTGTTGAGCCTTAATAACGCTTGTGTGCCGTTCAGGGCAACTTAGTCGGAGATCGGATAGGACGACGACAAGGTCAAGCACGACTGTTCTAAATCGTGAGCACAATACAATAACAGCAAAATGCCTGTTCTATTGGTCTCCGAGAGTTTTGAATCACTAGTTCGAGCCCGACGCCTGCGCCTTCTTCGCCTGGATCTCAGGAGACAGGTAGCCACGCTTCTCGAAGTCGGTGTAGTACGTCATCTTCTTCGGGTTCGGACGCGCGAACTGAGGAATGGTTTCAAACTTGTGCGGCTTCAGGAGAGCACGCAGGCCCAGTCTGTTATGGTAGACTGTCGTGATGCTACCACCCGCGGCTTCGATAGCGGCAATGGCCGATTGCGACGCCTGCGAGACTTCAATGTCAAGGGCCGACGTCAGGTGCTCCGTCCCCTATCAAACAACGACGGTTAAGTCTCCTCCAACATGGAACAGCGCAGAGATGAGTATACATACGCGGCCAAGCAGCTTGATGCCATGCTTCACGCGGGAGCACGTGACGAGACCCGAGTCCACGAGGTCCTTGATGGTGATGGTCTTGGTGGAGTCGAGACGGCCCATGTCGACGAAGAGCTGGAGCTTGTCCAGGTTGACCGTCTCCATCGGCGTCGCATGCTTGTTGTTGAAGCCACGCTTGGGCACGCGCTGGTAGAGCGGCGTCTGTCCGCCCTCGAAGCCCGGGCCGCGGCCGGCGCCACCTCCCGCGCGCGCCTTCTGGCCCTTGTGGCCTCGCCCGCAGGTCTTGCCCTTGCCGGAGCCGATGCCGCGACCGAGACGCTTGGCGCGCTTGTGGGCGCCCTCGTTGTCGCGCAGCGTGTTGAGGCGCGTGCCGTCGGTCGGAACCAGCGGGAGCGAACTGGCGAACGCCGCGCGCGCCGGACGCAGCGCCGGCAGCGAGCGGCTCAGCGCTTGCATGGAGAACATCTCGGCTCGAGTGAGTGGCCACAAGCTGGAAGTTGGGAGGAGAGCAGTTTAGAAACGACGCGATCAATCGTTTCTATTAGAGAATTTATGGTGTAGTTTACGCATTTGCGGTGTGGACCCCACTTTCCATCTCAAGCTCTTGGGACGACACCATCAACTCCTCCTCGTCATCCTTGTCAACCGAGTCGTCCAACTCCGCGACATCCTCGCAGTGGTCTCCATCTGATCCAGTTACTTCATCGTCCATCTTGTGGTCATTCTCGGTATGCGTTGGATCGGTGATGACTTCAATCAGATCGTTGACGATCGTGAACTGAGCAAGATCGGACTCCAGCACGACCAGGATGATCGGAAATTCAACGACAGCTTTGCGCTTCAAGTTGGTCTCGAGACTCTGGTGGCCGTCGAGGCGGTAATATAATGGCTGGTTAGAGGCCGTAAACTCTTTCCGAAGCAGAAGCGCTATATCAGTTCGCCAGGTTGGGGTTGCATACTTCTTGAGTTTACTGCGAAGACTTGTGTTCTCCTAGCTCAGCACCATTTCACGATTAGCCGCAACGAAACCTAGATACAGTGGGCAATTTGAATTACGTACGGGACGGCGTTCCAGGTACTTGTCAAGTAACTCGAAGGGACTCAGTGCATCATCAGCGCGCTCTTCGAATAGTGAGACCGCCACTTCTGCAGCTGGGAATGTCCACTCTACCCGCCAAAAGAGTTTGGACTCTTTCGTATTCATGTAGGAGGTATTCCTCGAACGCTTGCTCATTCCCGGGGCAAGAAGTGTCAGTGCAACCCCTCTTTTTGCAGCGTGCTGAACGAGCAGCTGAAAGGCGACTGGAAATCGAGTGAGCCAGTCCGAAGGCACATGCGGGTTGACAATTTCGCGGTTTCCCAGTGAGGACTGCTCTCCCACGCGCCGCTTCTTGTGCTGAGGCTTGCTCTGGCCGTATCGCTTTACATTCACGCCGAGCTGTGAACGAGATCGAGCAGCACTACTCGTCGAGCGGCTAATTTCTTCTAAGAAGAAGTAATCTGATAGGAACGCCATGAAATCGATTAGCGTTTGTTGTAACCCTTTGCTCTTGGTCCTCCACGCACCGCTAGAGAGATCCGAGTCTGTGAACTGTTTGGTTGAGATAAACTTTGTGCGATCGCGTTTGCCATCGCATTCAAACTGAGGCGCAGAAACAAATCAAGCAGAGTCGGATTAGCATTGAGAAGAGCGACAGTAGCTCTTGGAAACTGGACCTCTTTCTTGTGTGCCACGCAACATGCCAGGGAGCATGTGATCCGCTCGCACCTTGGACATCGGTATTTGACTTCGCGCGACTCGCACATGAAGCACACGATCACATCGCTCGTCTCCAATGCGCGCTTAGCAGTGGTCGCCACCACATCTACGTGTGCTTGGCTTCCTTCGCTGGTGCGTGCGCGTGGCTCTCCGATCGTCGACGCAGAGACATCTCCAGGCGCCATGGCGTCCACTCCGTTTTGGGCTGCCTCTTCACTTTGATTGGCTCCACCACCTCAGCGTCCCTTTGGGGCTAAACTAGGAAGTTCCTGATTTGATGTACGAGACTGATAAACTAGGATTTGTGCTCCAACCCAGTGGTTCATGAAAGGCAAGTTGCTGTGAGACGACAAGCAGGATGGTGGAGATCGAGTATGACGAGGATAAGCTATGGGACCCCGTGGAGCGGCAGAAGTACATGGATTCGCTGCCCGAAATGACGCTGTTTGAGGATCACCTGGTCGAAGGAGACGTCATGGTGGACGCGATCCAGGCGCTCATCGAGGAGGGTGAGACGGCCGAGAGCCTCGCTGTCCACTGGAAGAACAAGGGCAATGAGCTGTTCAAGAACGGCAAGCGCAACCCGACGTACTATCAAAACGCCCTCAGATATTACAGTGACGCGCTTGCATATGCGTTCAAGGCAATGGACCTGCCGGAGGAGGAGAGGGACAAGTCGTACGACATGCCTCTACTCACATCGCAGATTCTGAGCAACCGAGCGGCCGTGCAGTTGGAACTGAAGAATTATAGAAGCTGTCGCGCGGACTCAATCAAGGCGCTCAAGTACGACAGCAATAATGTCAAGGCTATGTTTCGTGCTGCCAAGGCCGCAGTGATGCTGCGCTATCCGAAGGAAGCACTCCAGTTCTGCGAAGAAGGACTGAAGCTCGACGGCGAGAATAAAGCACTCGTCAAGCTCCACAAAGATGCTCTAGCACTAAGCGAGAAAGTGCGCGTTGAGAACCAGCTCAAGGAGCTCGAGCTCAAGAAGAAGCGCGCGTACGTTGATAAGTATCGCCAGCTATGTGCTCAGCGAGGAATTCGCGTCGGTCGCGCCGTGATCGACGACGAGCGTGTCAGTCAGTACCTGTGCAAGGTCGATCTCGACGCCGAGACAAATCAAATGTATTGGCCGATGCTCTTTTTGTACGAGCAGCACAACACGTCGGATTTCGTTGAAGTGGTCACTGAGAACGACATGTTCATCGAACACTTAGCCAACATGTTCCCTGAGGAAGGCCCGTACGCCGACTGGGACGTGAACAGGGAGTATGTCGCATCCAAGCTCGTCATCTTCGCTGCATCGAACGTTGTTCCTGCGTATGATTCGCAGAACGACTGGTTCGTGGGCCTGGCTGGTGAACGGGAGTCCGATGATGCTGAGGCTCGACGCCTCGAACAAGAGGAGAAGCACGACTCGGCGACCCAATATTGGATCGAGATTTCACCGTTCTGCCAGTTAATCCAGCTACTCACTCACTCCAAGTATGTGGTGCCGGGCATCCCAATCGTCAATGTGTTCGTGCGGGATTCGAAGAGCCACAAAGACTTCCTTCGCAAGATCGAGAACAAGGTCCTTCCGCTGTACTACGAGCAGCTCTAATACATTCTAAAACCTTTGATTGGTTGTATTCTGTACTAAATCCGTTTTGATTGGTCTAAACTTATCGTATTTTAACACCTAAAGATTGGCTGGGTTCCGGCCACTGCACAAAGCGAAGCCTCCTCCGAAGAGCCCCAGCAGCGATGGTGCGTTGCCTTCCGAGGGCGTGCGCGGCGCTACCGTCCGGACACTAACGGCGCTGTAGGCAGGTCTGATTCTGAACCCGAAGCCGTTCCTCGCAGGACTCACGGGCAAGGCCGTGGTCGTGCGCCTCAAGTGGGGCATGGAGTACAAGGGCATTCTCGTCTCCGTCGACTCGTACATGAACCTGCAGCTCGCCAACACGGAGGAATACATCAACGGCGAGTGCGCAGGAAACCTGGGCGAGGTGCTGATCCGCTGCAACAACGTCTTGTACGTTCGGGGACTCAACGCCGGCGAGAAGCCACCCGCAGGCACCGACGAGACAATGGACAAGCCGTGAGCATGCGATAGATAGAAGAGGGACTACCCATTTATCCAGAACCATGGACCACCACAGAACACCAAAGAGACTACTACTTTATATTGGCCAAACATGAGAGAAGCGACCCGGTATTCTGCATGCGTGGCGTTTGTTTTACTGGGTGTGATCATATCTATTGCACATCAATCTGCAGCGCTCTCAAACGTTGATTAGGACCGAAGGAAGCCGAACAAGTCACCCTCCTCCTCCTCCTCCTCGCTGAGACTCATCTGCAGGTCCATTTGCTCCCATCGATAAATATCAAGCGGGTTCCCGGGGGCGTCACCGGGCAGTGGCTGGGAAGCATTCCTAGAGCCCTCGTAGGCTGGCGGGCCACCCGAAGGTGGAACACCCGATGAATCTCTTGCCTGTCCAGTTGAATCAGCGGCACCAGCAACTGTGGTTACGACCGTCGAGTTGGTGGTGGCGGTAAGGGATGAGGCTGTCGACGGAGTCGGAGCACCTTGGCCGGAGTTGTAGCCGGATGACATCGAGGATGACGCCGATGAACCCGCTGGGTGGCTCGAATTGAACCCTAAGTGGTGGTGATGGTACTGCTGCGGTGGCGGTTGGGGACTAGCGTGGCCCTGGTGTCCGTGGGGGCTGAAGGCTTGCTGTTGTTGTTGTTGCTGCTGCTGAAGCAGTTGCAGCCGAAGAGCATGAGTGGGAGGCATATGCTCCATTCCGGCAGCAGCCGCAGCCCATTGATGCGAATGGATATCCCCAAGCACACACGGAGGGAATTGATTTGGGTTGTTGCTTTCGTTACTTCCGAGTTGATGACTGTATGCGTTTTGGGAAACGGCCACTTTCCTCCCAAGCATTTGGCGGTGCAGATTCATTTGCGCTTGCATCGCCAAATGCATCTGCATTTGGAGCTCCGACGATTCTGATCCTCTCGAGTTATCTAGCAGGAAGGCCTCGTCAGAGATTGAACGAGAGCGGGGGTGGTGCCCGGCAGCCGCAGCGGCAGTCGCGGCAGTCAGGTGCGGGGATAGCAATGACGCAAGAATCGACCACTGCGGATCAGTCAAAGGCGCACCGTTCGCAGCAGCGGCGGCAGCGGCCGCAGCAGCAGCAGCCGTAGCAGCAGCCGTTGAATCGTACATGCTGCCGCCTCCCAAGCCAGCATACGGGAGTCCTTGCGTGCCAAAAGGCTGCGGGATTCCCCCCAAGTGCTGCGGGGACTTGTTCCCGGACGAAATACAGTGTACACTGTCCACAGCTCGTCGATGGGGAGTGTGTGGGCTCGCTATTGCGGCTGCAGCGTGAGCTTGGTGAAGCAACTGCTGATAATACAACGCTGATGTTGCGTGTTGGAGACTTGAGACGGACTGGTGCACGGGTGCTCGGTTTGACCCGCCGGATTCTGCGCGACGGCGACTCCCAGGTGACTTGGTACTTGTCAAGCTCTGCATGCTGGCATCTTCACTGTCGGCTTCGTCTTCCTCGTCCATGTCCTCGTCCTCGTCCTCGTCTTCTTTGCCAGTTTTCGAGGCCCCAATTTTGCTCTGATCAGAGTCGCCTCCCTCCGATCGAGACGGGTCTCGCTGGGCACGAATCGGGAACACAAACATCGTCTGCTGCTCGCCTCCGCTGTTACCCGAAGATGAAGCGGGTCCTCCACGACCTCCAGACCGTCGGCGACGCTTCTGGTTGCGGAGGGCAGTCTCATCGTAGAACTCGAGAAACTCCACACGTGATCGTTCATAATTGAGTCGATACTTTTGCAAATGGCTCTTGAGGTGTTCAGTTGTGAGCCCGTAGCTACTCGCGGCAGATGCCATGAACTGTAGAGACAACATTGGAGAAAAAGATTCATCAGTGACGAGGCTTGGGGGACAGCTTATAGAACAGAACGAGAAACGTACCGGCATGATGGCTTTTGGGGAGGCGTGTTTGAGTCCGACTGAGATTTGCGATCGCAAGAAATGAATGTCAGTCCTTTCCCGTCCTCCTCGCGACACCGCGCCAGCCACTCACGGTCGAAGATGGAAGCGACGAAGAGCCGGTGGAGTTCATCGGGCCACACGAAGCGCTTGGTCTTGCGCTCGTATTTCCGCTGGGGCTTGGCCGTCCCACCTGCCGCCGACGCGCTCAGACGCTCATCGTCCAGAAGAGAGTCGGCCGACACAGGCGACTCGGTACCAGGGTCTTGGCTGAGCCCGTCGATGATCGCGGCGGCCTTGTTGGTCGCGAGGGAGACCGCGTCCCTCGCGGGTTCAACGAGCGGCGCAATGGTGGAGGCGGGGGCGGCGCTGACGTCGGCCGCGCGACTAAGCTCGTTGGTCGTCTCGGAGTGGAGATTCGATTCTTCCATCCCGCGCGTGACCGCGGCTGCCGTGGGTGGTGGGGTCCGCGAATCCCGTTGTCGGGCGCCACCCAAGATTCGGGTGGAGGTTCTGCCGGCGGGCAGTAACAGAGCAGGCAGCAGCTGCGACTTTGGGCAGCGGAACCAGGTGGCCCGACTGGCGGGTGGCCGGAGCCGGGCAACTCAGCGAGACCGCGTGAGAGGATCAGGGATGGGGAAGGGGCTGAGCGAGGCCACTAAAGATTCGTCAAGATTCAGCCGCGATTCGAACGCCCACGGCCGCGGCGATTGTGGAGTCGCTGGTGGAGAACGCGCCGCGAGCAAGGGCTCTGGTGGTGCGCGAGGAGGAGGAGAACGCGGTGGACACCCGCGGCGCGTCGATTGAGCCCCGGGGAAAGCAGTGAAGCCGAAAGAACGGCTGCGCCGATTTTGGCTCGAATCTTTCAGGAAGAAAGGTTCTTCAGAAACGAGATGGGCGGATGACTGGAGAAGAGGCCGGGACGACGGCACTCAAACGGGGGAGCTCTTGGCGTGTTGAGATGGGAGTTCAACTCTTACGGAAACTATGGTCATCCGAGAAGCCTGCGGTACCGCGGCCGACGAACCTGGGAGACGGGTGCAAAGGAATCCCACATGTGGACGCTTGCGCCAGTCGCTGAGCCGGTCGCAAGATTGGATCTCAGATTCTGGCTGGAATCAAAGGCCGACGTGACGGCTGCGCATCGATGGATCCACTCAACACTCGCACCCAACAGCCACAGCCAACGCCGATCCTATCGCTTATCGCCAACGGCGACCTTAAAGGGGGAAACAGAGCCGCCGATATGTACGGTGCTAGAGTTTTGGCGGCACTCTCGTAGCCATTGAGCCGAGGCACTCCAGTAGCGGGTCACAGTATCCCGGATTCTAGGTCGGAGAGTTCGAGTAATCGTCTATGAGTAATCATGAATCCAAACTGTTTTATGGAGGACGCAAAGGCTCTTTGGTCGACTTGAACGGCAAGCTGATGGAAACTCAGTGACTTGCTTGTCGTCGATACGAGTCCAACCAGTCTCGCCGAGAACCATGCATGTGTGCTCAATACCGTCGAGGTTGCGGTTGTACTAGTAGTGGGCCTAGAGCCTCCACACAAGAGCTCCCAATCGCAGGCAGAAGCAGCGGTAATCTCCTGAAGGTCGAGGCCAAACGCAATCAGATTCTTGACTCGACCCCACGAATGGAAATCTTGTGAATTACTGATCTTCTTCATGGTGTGATGACATTATTATCGCGTATGGTCCTACCTGTTTGTCTGTCGTCAGCTGTATGTTCAGATGAATGAACTGATAGAGTCCATACTGACGAGTTTGCACTTTTCACTCCAACGCTCGCTATTTGGAATAGAATCAGCCATTGTCCACACGCACCACTGTCTTTGTGTACAATCTTCGTAGCCCTGTAGTAGCGATGAAAAACGTAGTCCTGGACTCCATCATCTCATTAGACCGAAAATGTCGACGATACGGCAGGCTCATGTCTTCGTGGGAAATTGCAGCTCAATCGCTCAAAGAGAACTTAGCAAATGCGATTTTAGAAAGCACGAGTTTTGCACGGCAATCTGTATCAGAGCTTCCCGTCAGCTTCAGTTCATCTGCTGTGACAATTCAACGATCGGCTAGCAAAATGATACTCCAGTCTTGTGCACGAGCACCGAAACCTATTCCCACACGACTCTGTTTGTGGAAGGTACCCATCGCTTAGTGAGTTACACAGTACCGGCCCAGTATACTTCGAGTACACACCTTCGGTCCTGACTATCAACACTTCGCGACGATGAAGATCAAAGCAACGATGCTGGGTTCAAGTTTCATCTAGCAGAAATTGTCAATCAATATCCTCCGATTGAGGAGGGATTTGTGTGCTTCAACGCCGTTGGCGGTATGCAGGCATCACTTTCACAACATTTGCATAGACTTCTCTGGGTGTTAGGTTGAGCAGAGATGTCAGCTGATCCTTGTTGATCCCCAGAAGCTGCAACAATACGTTCATTCATCAAGAGTTGCCAGATAATAATACCGTGCGCCGCAAAGAGAAAATAGTGGGCAGTAGTACTCACATCCAGAAGTAGCGCGGCAGGGGAGGAAATCCCTTCCTCTGGCAGGATAAACCGGTACAAGCCTTCGAATTCACTCGTCTTGGTCGTCTTTCAGCTTTTGGAGGCAAGATCTGTCGATCAGGTCGGCATTGATATCTGAGAACAGCGTTGTACCACACGTGGACTTAGCACACAGCTTGAAGACCCTTCAACCTGGCGTGGATATCACAGTCTGTGTGTCAGTACTCCGTAGTTTACACGCGCCCGGACCGTCGGCTCACCAAAATCGAGTAGAATCACCAAGATGCAGACCCCAAGACTCCTGCAATCCCGAGCGAGCCAGTGAAGTGGAGACTCCGTCTCACAAGCCTCTCGCTCCATCTTGCCGGCAATTATCCTTGGACTCACGCAACGGATTTGGTGCAGAACTGCAGGTTGAGAGGGAGGGGGGAGCTGTGCTCCAGAGAAGAATCACCCAATCCTAGCAGTGGTGAATCTTGAAAACTGCGACATGTGGGGCTAAACTTCAAAAATCCATCCCCCCCCCCCCCCACCACCACCACCATGTCAACGACCCCTCTTGTAGAGGTCGTTGACGCGTGGCGTTCAACTCATTGGGTTTGCCTCATCAACTCGACCACAGCCGTAATCTCGGCATGACTGTCAGCTGCAGAGTTTTAAAGTACGCAATGTTCGCTGGCGCTCTCACGATGGAAGAAGAGCGATCCTGTGATCTCGACATGAGATTTTCAAACAGGCTTAAGACGATCGATTGCATATCCATAAAGACACTCCCAAGTTCTGGTGTAAACATATGAAGCTGCTGGACTTGGAGACTTCGTACAGTAGTCACATCGAGCTGTTGTGAAGCTCGCCTCTCACCGCAAGATTTTACCGCTGCTTTCCGCAGTCTGCAATACTAACCACCGCTCTCAACCTGATTGCTTCTCTTGACTTTTGTGCGGCGACGATCGACCCGCCACGTCTTATTGTGGCCGATCTAAACTCGATCGTGTTGAGGAGCGCACAGCTGTGGGATTTGCTGCTGAAGTACCTCCACTTCGCACCGCGATACTGCAACCTGGCATGTCAGCCATTTCAGTGGAGGTCAAAGTTTGATCTCGAATCAAATGGCTGACATGCAAGGTTACGGTCAAGGCACAGAACGAGAGAAATTCAGGTGAACCGTTTACTCAACCTTGGCAGACGCAGAGTTACCTCCTCCCTCCCTCTCTTCTACAGAATGAATCCATCAGATTGAGTACGAACAGCACTGGGAGAGCTCAAACATGAAGTCAGGTCTGAGTAGGGTGGTTTTAAAATCTCTGTTATCATCGTGAGAGACAACAGGACCGCCAAGATCTGCGTTGTCTTCGGCTCTTCGTTGGTTGCGGGGCTTCTTCGCTGGAGCGGATCCCTGTGGGGCCTCAGCCCGGCAAAAAATCCGGACGTCTGCCCTGATGCACATAGAAGAGCCAAAGGCATCGTGTAAGTGGAAAGAGCCAATGGGGCTCGGCAGCAGCTCTCCAAGATTCGCGCTTCCTGGGCGCGCGAATGTTGCGGTCTGCTGATGGGCCTGGCGCCATCCACCCATCGCGCCGACCAAGTCACGACTCGAGACGGGAATGACCCGGGAAGCCCCTCAGCAGCCTGGTCTCCCGCCGAGAACTCAGGGCCCTTTCTATCGCCGACCTCGACGCCAACGGAATCTTACCTCGCGGCCGCGGGTAGAGACAGCCGCGCAGCCACCTAACCACTCGCGCTAAAGTGCCAGATTCCGCCCCAAGTGCCGCCAGTGAGGAGGCTCAGTGTGCAAGACAACCCACGGCGCGAGGGATCGAACCGACCGCCCACCGAGCCATGACCACCGACCTCAACACCATGCAAGGCATGGCTGCGACCGCCACTGGCAGCGGCGCCTCCGACCTCCCGGACGTCTGGCCGTCGGGGAGCAGCGCGACATCGCTCACGCTGGACGACGACGAGGGCGACGGCGACGTGGGCAGCCCTGGCAACGGAAGCCGCAAGTACGAGCGCAAGACCCGACGTTTCGCCTGGCCCGACGAGCTCCACCGGCTCTTTGTGGCCGCGATCTTTGACTGTAGGTCACTTGCACGTGTTGCTAGGGCATATGCTGAGATCTAACACGCTTGATTCAGTGGGTTTGAAGAATGCCTCGCCCAAAGCCCTCATGCCTTTCATGCAGCCGACAGCTACCAACGCCGGGCTCACCACTGAGCACTTAAAGAGCCACCTTCAAAAGTACCGGCTCAACTACGAGAAGTCACGTGCCGAGTTTCTTGCGTTCTTTGACGAGAGCGCCAAACGCAATGGCCGTCGACGTCGCCGCACAGCCAAGTCGCTCGAAAGCCATACGCGATTCATCTTCCCCATCACGCCCAGTCAGTCCGGGGACGCCGGCATCGGGGGCGGTCATGATGCTGCGGACGAGAAGACTCCTCCGAGCCGAGCGGATGCAGTTCCCCGAGGACCAGTTTACCCATCGCAGTCGCTCTCCCAGCTTACGCCGCGTTCCCGGCTGGAGCGAGCCAATCTGCTTCGGCTTGCCCAGCAAAACGCGGCAATGGCACTGGCTTCGCAATCAGCGATGGGTGGCTATGGTGCCGGCTTCTCCCCGCGCGATGGTCCATCCGGCGTCGAGGGTGTGTCGGATGCACAATGGAACATCTTGGCGAATCTGCTATCTCCGCAAGTGCCACCTATGAGTGGTAGTAGTGTGGCTCCGGTTCCTTTCTCCCTCAATGAGGAGGCTTCACCGGACATGCAGCTACAGATGCACTTGGCAATGCAGGCGCAGATGAATCTCCACCGACAAATGCTAACGCGCAAGGTCGCAGTGTCACAGCACTATTACAGTCAGGCTGCTGCAGTGAAGAGAGCTGCGGCCTCAGCAATGGTCGAACGTGCGTTGCAAACCGTCTCCACAAGTCAGCCGCAGCCACAATCATCCGGACGACACGTGGAAAATGCACGATACTCTGACCAGCAATCGATGCCACCGCCTCGACCGTCAATCGGAGATAACTCTCTCCTCCAGCAACAGCAACAGCTTCATCTCCACCACCATCAGCAACGTTACGTGTCCTCTATGAATCCTCCTAGTTCCAGTTCTGCGGACGCAATGCTTGGGCCTCCTTGGGAGTCCATGGACATCGACATGGGAATCAATTCGGATGACCAAACGGACCTCTTCAGTTTTCTGAAGTCTAACGAATAGGCTCTATGTTGGATCTCGCGCCAAAGGAAGCGCCAAAACGTGAATGCAAGGAAAGGACGTAGACAGTGAGCGCTGCCAGGAAGCAGCATTCCCCCCAGGTTTTCCCAGTGGTTTATTAACAAATGCAAGCACACTTCATGCGCACACATAGGTCATTTTTGTTCATAGGTTCGCAGCGACTCGACGAATGTCTGGTAAACCTCACACTCCTCGATTCAATTACCTGTATCTGGTGGACTCACCAGCGAATCTCACTGGGATAGAAGTAAACTAAGCTTTCAATCTGCGCCTCTGATATCGAAAGCAATCGTACACTTCCAGACGCCGAGCGGAAATTATTTGCCATTCACAGCTTTGCCGAGCTCGGCATTTTGTTCCTTCGCGGAATATCTGAGGACCGGGGCCAAAGGATAAATTTTCCAGCGAGGTCCACTGGGCAGTGTAAGTAGCCTTTCCTATCTGAAAAGTCTGTCGACCACTGACCACCAATTTGGTGGTCAGTGGTCAACGATGATGGTCTTGTGGCGAGGTGAGAGAGGATTGGTGCCACGAATCCTCTCTCACCACGCCACAAGACCATCATCCAGTGGGTTCCAATAATTGGTGAGACGAAACTCTGATGTGGTAAACTTGCACTTCATCACAGAGACCAACACTGTCTACTCTACATACGTGTCTAGAGCACGCACGCTGCGGCTGAACGAAACCCGACTCGAGAGCCAAGATCCTCTTCTTTAGGACTTGAGAAAACCGAAGAGATCGTCATCTTCGAGATCCATCGAGAAGTCCATCTTATCCCACCTGTACAGGTCGGTGAGCGAGTCCCCTTCGTCCAGCCTTTCACTTGGTACTCCTTCAAGAGATGCTAATGCAGCGGCATCGGCGAAGTCAGCTGCCTGCAATCCGAGAAGTGTGGAAGACACAGATGTTTCTTCGGACGAAGGGGCCGCCCCTTCCATTGATGCAGTAGATGCAGAAGGTTGGTCAACAGAACCCGACTGGACACTATTCTTCGACACTGCAACACCGTCAGTCGAAGAATGGTCGCTCTCAGTTGCTGGTCGCTGAACCGCCTTTGATGATGGTGCACTCCTAGATTCCGCACCGAGGATTGTCGCACTCGTCAGGCTCGCCCATGAGAAATTCGATGGCTCGGGGGCAGACTTTGAAATCACTTGCAAAAGCTTTTGATGCTGCAGTTGCTGCTGGTTCTGGAGGTGTTGTGAGACCTCTACCTTGCGTGTGAGCATCTGTCGATGGAGATTCATTTGTGCTTGCATGGCCAAGTGCATTTGAACTTGAAGGTCTGCCGACTCGGAGCCACTAAGAGTAAGCGGTTCGAATGAACCATGCTGTTTGGTGTTGGAAACAAATCCACCTGCGAGTCCCACCGACGCATCCACAGCAGACTCACCACTTCCACGACTGGCCCCGAGTTGCGGCGATATCAAAGAATTGAGAATGTTCCACTGAGGGTCGTTGAGCGGCGTCAGTTGAGGATACGGAACTGATGCAACTGCTGCAGCCGCTGCAGCGGCAACAATGCTATCACTGACAGTTTCTGATACGCGATTGGAGATACTGCTCGACTGGATAGCTGGAACTTGTGACCCATGTTGTGGAATCGGAGTCTGCGCGGACAGGTCTGCAGCCTTCATGGATGAGTCTAGCAATCCTTGGTGGCGATCTTCCACAGAATGGGTCTCCGATTTGACTTCTGTGGGGGCGATTGGCTGAGAAACGCCCTCGGAGGTCTGCGAATGCTGTCCGCGTGGTGAATCATCCAAGGACGGGCTTTGATCGTCCGTATCGGACATCCCGTCGCTTCTGCTACCTTCGTCACTGCTACCGTCACCCGAGCGACTCGCACGCTTCCGTTTGTGGCTAATTGGGAAAACGAACCCCGAGTTATGGTCGCCCACTCCTCCACTACGCCCAGCGCTCCTGCGACTTCGCTTATGACTGCGCCTCGCGCTCTCGTCATAGAACTCAAGAAACTCGAGCCGCGACCGCTCATAGTTGAGCCGGTACTTCTGCAAATGGCTCTTTAGGTGTTCTGTCGTCAGTTCACTGCTTGCTCCGGCGCCAAGCATAATCTAGCCAAACCCAAGACACTTCATATCAATAATCTGATCGCAGTGGAGTCCGCAAGTACAGCGACGTACCGAGAGAAGAGCCTTTGGGGATGCATTCTTGAGACCGACTGGAGGCAATACCAAACACAAACGGGAAAGTCAGACTCGGCATTGTGCACCATAAAAGAGCAGGCTCGCACCGTCGAAGATAGCGGCGACGAAGAGGCGGTGGAGTTCGTCAGGCCAGAGGAAGCGCTTGGACTTGCGCTCGTACTTGCGCTGTTTGCTGCCTGTGGGCGTGGGCGTGGAGGCGGTGCTGCGTGGTGTGTCAAGCGCAGGCCCGCTGACGCTGCTGCCGGCCTTCTTGAGGATCCGCAGGTTGTGCGCGCCGACGCTGACCTGCAGGTTGAGTGGCGCAGTCGGGGACGAGGCCGCCGAGGCGAGTCGCGTGCGGTACTTCTGCTTGTCGGTCGGGTCCATGGGCGGCGGCGGAGCGAACGCAGCGGCGGCAATGGCCATGACACAGGTGGTTCGCGCACGCGGGGGCTTGCAGAATGGACCGGCGCTGGCAGAAGAGGCTGGCGCGGATGTTGAGCATGCTTTCTTCGCGAGAACGTAGTTTACAGCACGACAGTAAACTACGATGAACTCAGATACCCAGACATTCACAAACCAAGTGAACTGGAATCGACGGCGGTTAGATAACCTCCGCGGATGTCAAATGACAGGAGAGGGGACGCCTCGAGTCCTTGCACGGGAGACCTCATCATCGCCAGCCACCGCTCGACGCTGGAGACCTCGTCATCGCCAAGGCACCGCCCGACTCTGAGGACGCGGCACGAGTCGCAGCCAGCAGCGACGACGAACTGCTCCGCCCCACGCGTCGAGTGGCGAGTGGCGGCGTCAGTCAGCTTGCGCTTGATGCGTGGAAGGAGATGAGAGCGACCGGCTGACGCGTCTTTCAAGGGCGGTTGTCTCCCGCGAGGATTCGATCCCTTCTCTACGATACACTCAGCCAAGCTGGAATCACGGCCCGAATCTCCCCAAAAGATCAACGACTCGGGCATTTCCAAAACACGGTTGGATACTTCAACGTCTCGCTTGAGTGACATCCTCTGAAGGCTCGGCTCGGCTCGCGAGCTCACCATGACCTTTCAAGATCTTCTCCCCCCCCCACACACACACATTGTGGAGAAAACGCACAGCCCGCAGCAAAGATGTCCCAAACATGGTTCTCCGACCCGGAGCTGATGTCCACGACGTTCTCAGTATCTCACGTCACGAACAACCTGTCGAAAGCAGATGATGTCTTGGTGCGTGCGCTCTCGCTCTTGGATGCTAGCCCATGGTAATTCATCCGCTTATTCGAGTTTAGGCCTACGTGCATATGGATGACGTTGTCTACGTCAACGCTGCGCAGTCACCTTTCACAGCACACAAGCTGCCCATCAAGGACAAATCGTTCGTGCATCAGGTTAGGCTATGTCGCCTCCAGAGCGCGCTGTTCGTAGTCGTCGCTAGCGACGCAGGCATTCAGGTATCGAGTGAGCATGAATCCTCTGACGCTACTTTTCGAAGCTTGACTCCGTGTCTCCTGGCGCGATGAAGGTATTCGATTCGAAGGGGGAACAGAAGCTGCACGAGCTGCAGCTGAAGGATGCGATCGACACGCCTGATGACGGTATGCCATTTATCTTTGAGATGTCGAAAGAAGAATGTTGAGGTGATGTGAACGTCAGGTACAGCGTTGTTTTGTCGGGGCATTTGTGCGATCGACTCGGATCACCCTGCTATTGTTGTTGGTTAGTTCAAAGCCTGGTTTCCTGACTCCGATATCGTGTTTGCTGACACAGTATATGACTGGAGGGAGCTCTACGGGCAAAGTCTTCGTTCTGGGCAAAGAAAGCTCGTCAAAAAGTACCTCCGACCACGAATTTGATCTCGTAGAGACTCTTGGTGATCACAAAGAAGCTATACAGAGTGCCGACAGTTCGCCAAATGGTGTGCATCTTGCTACTAGCGATAGCAGCGGCACCATTCTTGTCCGCAACACTGAGAAAGCGTTTGACATCATCCATCGAATCACTGGCGATTCCTTTCCGGCTACGTCTATCCGATTCACGTCGGAGAGCCTCCTTATTTGCGGCTACTTGACCGGTGCAATCAAAATTTATCGCAAAGGCGACTATTGCCTCCACGCGGAAGTAGCTGCTCACTCACGAGCTATTACTTCTTTGGACGTGAGTGACAACTACATCGTTTCTGTTGGAGAGGACACGTATATCAATGTATGGGAACTTACCGGAAACAAGACGTCACCAAGAGTTCACCTGTCCAGCTCCCAGTGCGTTCCAAATGACTTGCTTGTCGGCACGGTATTTATGGGTTCCAAGAGCATTGTAACTGCGGCGTATGATACTACCCATTTAAAGTCTTGGGTCGCGCAGTAGATCTCTCTCATTAGGTTTAAGTAATGGGGTAGCTACTACGAAATCGAGCTCTAATCGTAGAGACTCTCGTCGTATTCTATGTGCTCTTCGATCTTCTTCGCAGCGCCGTTCAGAGATTTCCAGGGGGCTGGATCTTTCTTAAAGAGTGTGATGACAAGCTGACTCTTCCTGCGCTTCCACGTGACGTTCGTGATCTCGCCGTACAATGTAGATATGACCAAGCTCTTTGCAAGCTTGCTACCGGAGGCCACTAACAAGTCCATCGATAATGACGTTTCGGTCCAATTCTAAAACACAAGTACAGTTGGTGACTGTGTTCAGCGACTTGAACTCGGATCTCATCCTTACCAGTTGGAGTTGCTCGTCTTCCATGTCAGCCACCACATCGTCGGTCAAGTAGATACTGAAGTTGATCAAGTCAGCAAACGGATTTGAGTAGGCTAAAGTTGCACAAGACTCACCTTACTGTCTTCTTATCGTCCGTCCAGCTGTAGGTGGAAACCTTGGTCTTCTTAAGACTGTTGTCGTCGGAGTTCGTACTCCCTGTACGGCGTTGGTGGGCGTAGTAGTAGCTGTTAGCACCTTTCGTTTGAATATTTTCCTCAAGCGCTGACGACGCCTTGGCACTCTTTGTTGCTGCTTTCGCTGGTGCTGGGCTGGTCGTGCGCTTGCTCGTGCACGCCCGCCAAGCCCCAACGCTGAACGCTACGACGACGATGGCGATAATAATGTTCAGGAACTCATCCTGCAGCTCAAAGGGGATATGGATAGACCCGAGTGGAGTCACAAGCTTTGTGTATCCAGCGTCTTTGCTGGGGGTGTATAGGTATGGGATGAACCACGCCGGGGAGTCCTGAGGCGGTGGCGGCATCATTTGTCGCGGTTGTCTGCCCGAAGTTCGAGAATCAAGATCATGCCAATCTCGGTCGCCAGCCGAACCTAGCTCATGTTGTCGCTTGTCAACACCGAACTTAGCATCAAATGTCGCGTGAAGGTGACCAGCCAAGCCCACCCAACCAACGGCTCTGTGCATTTCCGCCATTGCGGCAAGACAAGCAGGAGCAAGATGAAGCCGCTCTTCGGCAAGATCGTGTCCAACAAAATGCAGAAGTCGGTGCTCGTGGAGGTGGCGCGCATCGTGAAAGACCCCAAGTACGGAAAGTACTACAAGAAGACCAAGAAGTTCATGGCCCACGACGAGGAGAACGTTTGCAACATCGGCGACTTGGTGCAGCTCTCGCCCACGCGCCCGCTGAGCAAGCGCAAGCGCTGGAATGTCGACCAGATCACACGAAAGGCTGAAGTGTAGACAAGTGCAGCGAGAGGCGCTGTAAGGAAAGGGGCGTATTATAGTGCTTGGTGGGCAGACAGCATCACAATAGATCTATGGTTGACATATCATCACTGCCAATTCAGCTACAGCATACGCATCCTATGGCTGTTCTCCTGAGTCCGTCTGGCGGCTGAAATACTCTTGCTGCCTCACAATTCATCGTCGGAATCGGCAAACGGATCCTCGACCGGGAAGTCCCCAACAGTAGTGTTCTGAGGCCGAATGAAGCTCCCGTACTTGAGGTCGCATTCAAAATATGTCTTACCCTTGACTGTTCCATTGCCCTTGCCCACGGGCTCGTCGAAACGCACGCCAACCCAATATCCAAGACCAACTTCAGGCACTTCTCCCAGATATTGCACGGTGCCACGCCGTCCGCCAGGCTGTACTTCACACCGATCACCGACCTTCATGTGAACGATGCTTTCTGGTCCAGGCACACTTTGCGGATCCATAACAGGTCGAGCTGTGTTCATCATCGTCTTTGGCTTCCAGTTGGGATCCTTCGCGAGCTGCTCGCGCTTGTATGACCGCACGGTCTTTTCACCTGTTCGATTTAACCGAGTAAGTCAAGGTCCATGCGCAAGTATGCAAGGTTACTACGCACGTTTGTTGTAATCTTCTTCGGATATTTCGTACTTTTTGATGAGGTTGACGTCCTCGAGACCGCCGCCACGCGACAGTGAGAAGGGATCGGTATCCACAACATGAATGCGCATCCCGCTCTGCACTCCGTAATAGCCCAACATGCGGCGATCGTCATCGAGCTTGATGCTTAAGGATCCGTCGCTGCCAGTAATATACAAGTCCATGGCGTCGGGCTTCGTACCACAGTGTCGATACACTTTGTGTCGCACTTCTTCGATGGTCATGTGCAAGTCGAGACGGATGTCGACCATTTTCATCTTGAGGTTGCTATGCGTGATATGCAGCGCGACAATGCCTTCTGGGAGGCTCTCGTATTCATGGCCATCCATGGCCGTGATGTAGTTGCGCAGCGCTTGAAGATCCTCCGACATCTTGCCTCTTGTTCGTGTGGAAGAAACTCTTCATCTAGCACATGTAGTGTATCCTTCCTGTAAAGTACGAATTCTCAAGTCCAGCCGTGAGCAAATTTACTCTGGAGCAACAAGTCCCATGGAAGATCTACTCGGCATCGACCGCCTGCGCTGCTACGAGGTGCTGGTCATCGCACTGGTGATGCTAGTGGTCGACGCCGCGATGGCACTTTGGAGTCGGCAGGGATCGCAGCTTTCCCCCGAAGAGCTCGAGTTGCTCAAGAAGTACAACGACCAAGTGCGCGTGGTAAATCGGCTCAACTCGGTCGAGACGTTCGTGGAACAATCGAAAGCGATTCGCAAGATGAACTCGATCAAGAAGCAGATGCAGGAGCTGGCAGGTACGACGTTCTGATCGAAATGACCACGTGGGGCTGCTGGTGATAGTGCTGTTTATTAGTCGAGCGAATGCAAAGGACTGCCCCTTCAGTCCTACAGAAACGTATCAACCAGTTCCGCACCGTGAGTACCTGGCGTTTGCGTTGTTGGTTGATTCGTGTTGCTGGTAGCTCACGTTTATCTGACTCATTCCAGCCTGTGATTATGGGGGCTCTAGCCCTCTACTACTGGAACGAGCCTTTGGCTGTTCTTCCACAGGGCCGCTTACTCCCCGTCGGGCGGCTATTGTCCTTCCCGGGATTTCCACTTGGGTCAATTTCGGCTGTTGGATGGGCTGGCGTTTGTAGACGCGTGGGCACGAAGTTGTTCGGATAAAGGGTTCAACAGAGACGCAAAGAATGGAGAGAAAGAATAAGAAGTGGGCATGCTGTGTGAAAGGCGTCACGAGCGGGACCGCATTCATTTTCGAATCACCGACAATGCGTCACAGCGCAAGCTGTGCATGATCTAGCGTAGTTGCGTTGCATCTGTCGCTTAGTAGTCGCCACCACCGCCGCCGAACATGTCCATGCCACCGCCAATGTTGGCCTCTTCCTCCTCTTCCACCTCCTCGACGGCAGCCGCAGCAGCACCGCCAGCAGCAGCGGAGGCGCCAGCGGCAGGAGCAGCACCGGCACCGACCGACACGGTCGCGAGCTTGGCCTGGCCGGCAGCGATCACCTCGTCGATGTTCTTGCCCTCGAGCTCCTTCAGGAGAGCCTCGACCTTAGCGCTGTCGACTTCACCACCGAACGAGGTCACGACCGACTCGATGTCCGAGGCCGACGGGGTCTCGTTTCCGCCCAGCACCAGCAAAAGGAAAGCAGCAACGTGACGCATCTATCCACCCAGACAAGTCAGCTCCACGCCTTGAAACAACCTGTCTACTTGAGCCGACTGGTCTACTAGCAGGCCCGTCGACGACAGCGCATTGCCGCTGTTCTCGCACCCACTCACCTTGTTTAAGGTTGATACGAGATTGTTTTACCCGACGCCGTCTCTAACGTTGCAGCAACGATATGAAGCTCAACGAGAGCCCATGGTGGCCACGGCCGCCAAAGGCGCAGAGCCAATCACTTCAGTCTCCATACAAATTGCCCCATACGGAGACTTTCAACCAATCCAACTACGAGACACAGCCCTATCCGCACCAGTTTATAACGTGTTAACCACGTATTGATTTATGGAAGAACCAAGTCGAACGAGGTCGAGGCACGGCTAAAGCTCTGTTTGCACACCTCGTGGGCTTTCCTGTGGTGGTTGCGGGTTCACACAGCAGTCGGCCGACCGCTCATCTTCTCGGTGCTGAGGAGTGTCTTTTCCTTTATCCTCGGATCCACCTTCGCTCATCTTAATCCCTGACCCCATCTCAATCTGGACTTCGTCTTGTGTTTGCAACGCATCTGGGGATGTCTCACGACGATTGGTAACGGAATTGCCATGCTCACGCTCATGCACTCCTTTTAAGTCACTCATATTCGCCGTCTGCATTGCCTTGCTCTGTATCATAGCCGAAGCAGGCTTATCGCTGTCGTCGGAGCCATACTTGCGCAACCACTCAGCTTTCCATTGCTCCACCTCCCTTTGTTTTGATGCCGAAGCCACCAAATCGTGCGCAGTGGGACCATCACCACGGGCAGCCCTCGGAGCAGCAACAACCTTGCTTGACGTAGGAGTCGGTGAGGTTTTGGATGTACTTCTTCGCTTCTCGCCGCGAGTAGTTCTTCTACGTCTCCCCTTGGAGTAGGTCAAACACTTGCACTTAAGCATCCGGGCGCAAATGCCCTCATTCCCATTTTCGAGAATGAAATCGTAAGTTCCCGACCGAATAGCCACTAAGTATATGTGGAATCCAGCAAGAAGGCAGTACGAATTTGCAAGCGATAGGATAATCGCATTGTGAACCCACAGCAGCACCAGTATCGGCGTGTGCCAAGATGATGACAGCTGGAGCTTGACTTCGTCGAACCAAGCTGTTGCCATGAGAATTCCAACAACTGCTTGAAGCAATGTCTCGACGGTGGCGGCAATCACCAGGAAGAAGAAAGCCTCATAGTTGTTGTCTGCAATGCACGTGTTTAACCATGTGCAATGATGGTCCAAACCTGGGCTTGTCTTGCAGCAGATTGTACAGTACCGAGTCATCTTGCGAGGCACAGAAAGCACCGAAAAAGAATCCTTCGATTTCTACTCGCCCGAGAGTTAGGGAATTTGTCCTCGAATGGCTGTAGCAACAGTTTGGACAATACCTCAGTTGATGGATCTCGAGCCTCACATATGAACCAGCAGCACAAGATGATCAGGATCAGGATTCCGGTTGGAACGAGAATGCTGATGCACTGGAATACAAGTGTCCGATTAGCGCTAGCAAGATACTTCTCAGTAGCCAATGCTAAGTTTTGCCTTTGCCCGATCCAGTAGCATAACAACAAATGCAATAAAGCACTGTGAGATCAGCAGGATCAATTAAAGAGCGAAAAAAACCGTCAGTTTCCATCCGGTCGAAGCGCTCAAACACACTCCCGTACACTCATCATGAAAGGCTGCAAAACCCAACTCGTCACTTGATCTCTCGAGAGCGGGGATTGGAACCCATTGGTTCGGACGCCAGATGCCATCTCTTCCGAGGTTGACGGCCCTACGCTCCACGCCTTGGTGACTGAACGAGTCCAAGATTCAGAGCAAGCGGGTCACTGCATGGAAAGCCACTCCATGTACCTCCTGTCACAAGAAAGGCTCCGTAGCTATTTTCGCTGTCGATGGTCTTATCATACTGTGCTATCCTCTCCTTTGGATCCATGTATAAATACAACCTCACAGGGCCTTGCGCAGGATCTCGCTGTGTACGTCATTTCGACTCGACGTTGCCGTTGCCTTCGAGATCGTGATCACACTCGACCAGTTCTCTAGGACGCGAAGCGAGACTGCAAATACTCGTCGAGCATGGTTGGAAACGAGCGCAACAACAAAGAAACGTAGAAACGTACGTTCATTCTGCTGGTTGAGTTGTGTCAACTTTTCGTTCATGGCGTCGAGATACTTGACAAGCTCAGCGGACGAGTCCCGCAGCGCCTCCAGCGCCGCGACTTCTTCGGTCTTGTCGCTCATTCTGCACACCACTGGCATCAATTGCCACAGGTGGGAGCCAACGATCATATTTCAGAGGTCACGCACTGGCTCACTTCTACAGGGCGGACTCAGTCATTTCGTCCTACTTTGATTGGCTACGTATCATCTCTGATGCTCTGAGTCAGTCTCCTCTGCCTCTTGGGGTGTGATCCAAACCGCGTCACTCCCGCTCAGCAGCCCGAGCCCCCTGTTGGGACGTGCATGCTGCCCCTGCGTGGAGACCACGACCGAAAGAAGAAGCGCAAGTCTAGCTCCATTGACTATTCCATGTGGACAGACAGTCAGAGCTCCGCGCGGGGCGTAATCTCGCCCTCCAGTGGCGCCTCGCTGACTCGAAACCGCGCCTTCCTGCTCATGGGCATGGTCCTCGTGTTCATGTTCTTCTCGATGTCCAGCACGTCCCTGCTGCGCTCAACCGGTGAAATGAAGTTTCGGCCAAACGCGAACACCAACGACAATGCCGTTGTTGTTCGAGGAGGCGACTCAAAGGTGGTGGCATTTCACGAGCAAGTCGCCACACCACGGCCTCATGTGCGACGAGGAGAGCCTGTAGCCTCAACGACCCCTCCCCGCCCCGACTCGCTCGCCATCGTTGTCGTTGCTGACCTCGATAAGCAATCTAAAGATGCAACGAGCAAGAAGCCAACTTTCTTTTCGTATCTACAGCATGGTACTCTCAAGATCACACGCCGTGGTAGTAGTGATGTTGAGGACTACTCGGTCACGTGGGGGGATAACCAGAAGTTTACGACCGCGATGAATGAGGCGGGGCGAGGATTTGAGCTGAGTGAACTTGCGTGGTTCAATGGAAAGCTGCTCTCATTTGATGATCGTACTGGCATCGTATACCAACTCAAGAATTTCGAAAGTGGCGGTCGGAAGCCACTTCAAGCGATTCCTCAGCATATCATCATGGAAGGTGATGGTGTAGCGGGCAAGGGACAGAAACACGAATGGGCGACAGTCAAGGACGGCGAGTTGTACATGGGCAGTGTCGGGAAGGAGTTCACGGACAATGCAGGCACGGTTCTTGGTGACTCGAATCTTTGGGTCGCGATCATGGATGTATATGGTAATGTGCGTCATGAAGACTGGTCATCCAATTTCGCTCACATTCGCAAGGCATTGGGTTGCGAATTCCCGGGTTACGTGATCCACGAGGCTATCGAATGGAGCAGTGTGCATCGAAAGTGGTTTATTTTGCCGCGACGCGTCAGCAAAGAAGCATACAACGACGAACTGGACGAAACGCGAGGATCGAATAAGTTGGTGATTGCCAGTGAGGATTTCAGCTCAATCGAAGTGCTAAGTGTTGGCAAAACCACGCCACTACGTGGTTTTTCGTCGTTCAAATTTGTGCCGCGGACCGGTGACTCTGTCATTGTTGCTATAAAGAGCGTCGAGATTGAGGCTGAGCAATCACAGACCTCGTTCTTGACTGTCTTTGACATCCGCGGCAATGTCCTACTAGAGGAAACCGAGCTTCCTGGTGGACACAAGTATGAAGGCATTGCTTTTGCTCACGACTGGTCTTCATCGTCGCTGCTAGCTTAACATCTCGAATAGAATACCGGTATTCATAGGAAGAAAATGGATAAACATTGCTGCGTGCAAGTGATTCACAACTCAGTCATATTTTCGCATAGCCAAGTCATTCCTTCTCGAAGACCATCGCCAGTTGTTGCTATGGTTGGTTGGATGTAAAACTTCCGGTTACTCAGTTGGCAGCTAGAGTCAAGATCAAGCGTCACAACGATATCTTCAACGCTCATCACCCCCGGTAGATCTCGTTTGTTGAGATACACGAGGAGGCTGGCCTCTCTTAGCTGGCTGTCCATAAGGACACCGTCAAGTTCTGCTTTTGCGAGCTGCAATCGTTCGACGTCAGCGCTGTCAATGACGAAGATAATTCCCTTTGACCACGAAGCTCACGTTAAAAATGCCATTCTAGCCACTTCCTACGCAGACTGACCTGAGTTCCTGTGAAGTGGTGGCGCCAGTACGGCCGCAAAGAGTCTTGGCCACCCACATCCTGTTACATTCATGTTTAGGACGCGATAACGACGATCTCGGGAAGCTCAATATTTCTCACCCATATGTGGAGCTTGTATTGACCGTATTTGACTGTTTCCACGTTGAACCCCACCGTGGGGATGCTTGAAATGACCTTTCCAAGTCTCAAATTGTAAAGAATTGTAGTCTTGCCCGCCGCGTCGAGTCCCACGAGCAGCATACGCCTGTCGTTTCGATTCCACAGCCGCGAAAGATACCTGGAGAGAGACGTCCCCATGGCATCGGCGGGAATTGCTCTTCTTGGTTGCAGCTACTGTCAATCGGCTGCCATGCGAACCTGCCAGTCATGGGTATTGATAGCTTTCCAGTCATGATATTGTTGGTCGTTTCAAAGTACACGATGCATTTTTCCATAAGCTAGCCCAGAGTATCACCACCATAACCTTCACTCTTCCCAGCGAGGAAATCTCGCCTTCCTGCCCCGAGTTTGCGGGAATGCGCATCGAGCTTGGGACAGTCAGTGATCCGGTGACCGAGACCTCCACAGAACGCACAACCCTTGGAGCCAGTCGCATTCGATAATCCCCCCGTCTCTGGATTGTCCATGTATGGATCCTCTAGTGCACGCAGTACGGGTGGAACCGTCTGCTTCGCTTCGATGAGAAGATGTTTCAGATCTAAGAGTGCACTCTCAGGGACACTTTTGTTGATAAACGTTGTCGCAACTCCCGTCTTTCCACATCGACCTGTACGCCCAATTCGATGCACGTAGTTTTCGATCTCAGCAGGCATGTCGAAGTTGATAACATGCTTGATATCAGGAAAATCGAGGCCCTTGGCAGCAATGTCAGTGGCGACGAGCACATCCTTCCGGCCGCTCTTGAACATATCGATCGCTTCATTACGCTCTTGCTGGTCTTTGCCGCCGTGAATTGCGACAGCACCAACTCCTTTCAGAATCAAGTACTCATGGATATCGTCGACATCGCCCTTACGCTCACAAAAAATCACGACAGGCGGTGCAGTTTTTTGCAAACATTCGAGCAGGTACACTATTTTCGCGTCTTGTTTCACATATTCCACTTCTTGAATTACGTCGAGGTTGGCGGCACCTGCACGACCGACATTAACGATTACTGGCTTTACCAGCACATCCTTCGCAAAATCTTGGAATTTTTGGGGCATTGTAGCCGAGAAAAGCAGGGTTTGGCGTTGTCCACTAAAGTGATTGAAGGTCGTTGAGACCTCTTCATCGAAACCCAAATCGAGCATGCGATCACCTTCGTCGAGACAGATGTACTTACACAAGCGCAAGTTCATCTCCTTCAATTTGAGAAAATGATTTAGTCGCCCTGGGGTCGCAACGACAATGTGTACCCCACGCCGTGAGATCATCTCTGACTGAGCGCGCTTATCTTCTCCACCGATGCATAGTAAAGCACGCAACTCGGGTGAACCCGCTCTGAAAAGATGAGACGTGAAGTGCTGAACAACCTCGAACGTCTGGCGCATCAGTTCGCGAGATGGCCCGACGATAATTCCGAACGGCCCTTCTCCGCCAATAATCGGCATTTTCGTTTCTTCTTCCAGCGCTAGCATCACAAGAGGGAGAGTAAATGTCATCGTCTTGCCTGAGCCTGTAAACGCGATCCCAATAATGTCTCGTCCAGCTAGAATGCAGGGAAGCGCCTGGACTTGGATCGGCGTTGGCCGTTGGATGTTCTTGGCTCTGAGGGCATCCATGATTGGTTTCGGAAACCGCATGTACTCAAATGACTTGATTGGAGGGGGAATATCCTCTCCGTCTACTAGAATGTGCCATTTCTTTCGAATTGCATCTCGTTCATCCTCGCTCATATCTTCGATAAACCGTGGAGGTTTCCACGTCGTCTTCATTGGATTCTCATAGCGAATACCTTCGGCACGCTCGTGTGCAGATACAAGCGCGACTTTCTGAACGTGACTTGCTTCTTTGAGCATATTGACCTCCTGCGTCTCCTTTTGTATCTTCTCTTGGTTGACACCTTGCTCCTCCATGCGCTTGCGCATTTCATACGCTTGATCGATGAGACTCACATTCGACCGCTTAGCAGGCACCATGAGCTGCGTGTCCTCTGTTTCACTTCCCAAAGCCTCGACGGGCTTCTCGTTATCACCTCTCTTAACTTCGTTGTCCTCGCTTTCGTCATCGTCGCTCAGCTCTTGGCGGCGCTTCTCTTGAAGCAGACGTCGCCTCTTTTGGAGACGCTCCTCCTGCTGCCGCCGGCGCACCTTTAGAGGCACGTAGAGCGGCTCCTCCTGCTGATCTTCCTTGTCCGGCGGAGACGACACCATCACGACGGTGTTGTTGGGGAATGTGTGGTTCTGGTCAGTTAAAAACTGCCGCGTTCAGGCTGATAACTCGAACGTTAACCCTCGGATCGTGGAACAATGAACGGGCTCGTCGCGCCCAAGCCGGCCCCGACGGCGCTCTCGCGATGGACGCGCCACGCCGAGTTCCTCGTGTACCTCGTGCCCGTTGGAACGATCTCCAACGAGCTCTACGACAGCTACGTGCGGCTGCTGCAGAGCCACAGCGTCATCCCCATCCGCTCGCTCACGCGCCCAGGCGGCTACGCGCCCGAGCTCTCGCCTTTCCGTTCGTTCGCGTGGGACGGCCCCGGCTCGATTCGGCTGCGGTTTGTGTCCACCACAGACAAGATCGAAACGTTCGATGGCGAGGACGTCCATGCTAGCGCCCGCGCTATCGGTGTATTGGGTATATGCCACTGCCCGACGACGCCAAACCTCGCTGCAGCGTACCAACAGTTCGTGGACTCGATTCGGCATTTCCCGGGGCTGCTCGTCCAAAAATGTTTTGCGTTCGAGCACCAATTCGACCTGCGCACGGTAGAAGAGTGTGCGGGGCTGAACCATCTCGTCATGTTCCCAGTATACCACGAGCTGGCAAACGGCGACGGCATGGATGGCGGCGAAGTCATGTCCACTGTGAGTCTTCACTTGCAAGTCGTCTTGGACACTCTTTGTGTGACCATCCTCATGTCGCTGGAGAGTACAATACGCGCGGCTATGAGGCAAGTCCAGGCGCAAGCAAATGCACCAACGACCACAGTCGAGATGGGTGATGCCGCAGGGTTCCTCCTGGACACAAATATTGAGCCGTCGAATACTCAATATCAGATGAATCATGCCAATGTTCTCTCGCCCTTTCCTTCGAGGGAACCAATAGGTTCTGGAGGTTCATCTCCTTCGACGCGGTCTTTGCCGGCAACTCCAACAGGTGAACGAGTTTCTTCTGGCGCTGCAGCGCCAGGTGGGAGCGGCGTTGGATCTTTGTTTGTATCTGCTGAAACGAGGACCCGTAGGCGCCATTTGGCGCGACAGAGAAAACTTTTCGGGGACTATGCCTTACTTCTGAATTGCTTACCAGATGCAATGGAGCATTATCTCTCGGCAATCGAACTGCTCCGCGACGAAGAACGTAAAAGCGGAGGTGCTGGAGGTGACACACTCTGGCTCGCTGCGGCGCTCGAAGCGTATGTTTTTTGCCTGTGCCAACAGTCTCAAGACAAGTTTGTTGTCGAGATCGTGGAGAAGGCATCGGAAGCGGTGGCACTGTATTCGCGAGCCGGTGTGAGTGAACTCGAGATATCACTGATCGAGAATATTGGTTGGTACTACACAGCAGTCACGGTCCAACTATCTGCTAAAAATGGTCTTGACAAAGTCGAGGAAGTGGTTTGGGTGAAGCGTTTACTCTGGGAGTTAATCGAACGAGGAGCAATGGTCTTCTCTGATTTGTCCCCTCCACGGCAGGTACGGTTTTTGATTGAAAGTGCAGGCATGCTTGAAGCTGTTGGCCACCACCGACGCATGGCATTCGTCCTCCACGAAGCCGTTGCGTTGCTCATACAGAGGTGGAGAGCACCGGTTCTCTCATCACCCAGCATCCAATCCAGCCAATCCCACCAACGAACTCAAGAGCTAAAAACTGCAATGCGACTAGAAACGATAACAGCGCAAAGACTTGGAATGGTGGATAGATCGAAGTGGGAGGTGACGAGCCTTCGGTGGCGAGCAAGACGCTTACGGCGACTGCAACGGCAACTTCGCCACAACAAACCTGTGAAAGTGACTTTAGCCATGGCCATTCAAGATGTTGAACCATGGCTGATTATGAGGTTCCACATCCTTCGACAACTCGTGACCATGGCCAAAATGCTTGGTGACCCTGCTCTTATCGGTCTCTACTGCATTGAACTGCTACAAGTCCTCACGTGGTGCGACGAGTTCGCCTCAGATACTTCGTGTGTTGAGTCAGGGAAACCCGTTTCGGCTTTTCGAGTTGACCACGCTCAAGTCCCATTTTCTTCCCACTTTTGGCGGTCGAACTTATCAGTTGGAGGTCGCCATGGCTTGCACAATCGCGCTGTGGGCATTCATGGTAACAACTTCAACGGCGTTTACGGAACGCCTCCGGCTAGCATGGAGATCAAGACGAAGCGATACTTCACGATGGCTAATTCCCCCTCGTCAGCCGTGTCATCAGCAGCGGCCACTATCACGAGCACAATCGCGAACACTCCTCGAACCCTGATGTCAACTCCTCGGCAGCAGTTTTCTGCAGCAGTCAACGCAATGTCCAATAAGGCGACCCCAGCAATCTCTTCATTCTCCCACAATAGCGCCCATATCAGCTCGCCTTCACCTTCCACTACTCATCCGAGCCTTCGTAGCTCGAGTGGCACTGGAGCTGAGCTAGTGAATGGAGTGCACATGGACATCCATAATACTACCGTTTTCAGTGGCCTTCTGGGTAGTCCCACTGGGGTCGATGGCATCAAAGGACACCGTGATACGAGCCGTGGTGATTTCAGCTTAAGTAACTACGACGGAAATATGGCCGCGTGGAATTTGCGCTCTAAGGTTGATATTCAACGATTACAGAAGAGTGTCTTGAGCATTCTGGAAACTGAGTGCTGCGTAATGCGACCGACGGACCAAGTCAAACTGAATAGCTTTGTCTACATCCACAAGATGCGTGTTTGCTACGAGGCCCAAAGTTCACCCCTCTTGGATACAAATGCTGCAATGAAGAAGTGCGGCCTTGCACCATCGGGAAGTTTGGAAGCGTCATCATCATGCGGATTCTTTTATAACCCTTTTGAAAGTAAACCTGATCACAGGCCTAGGAACATCTCGTGTGGATCGATGGTCAGTGACTCTGAGAGCGACGACGACGAGGTTGAGCTGAACAAGAAGACCGTTGAGTTATCTTTCCCGGTTAGCGAACTAGTTCAAGTCGAGGTACTTCTGTCTAATCCATTCGGTATGGATTTGGATATTCAACAAATCTCTATGTTGATTACCCACAATGCAGACGAAGTGAGCAGAGTAGTGCCCTCCCCTTCATCAGCAAATGCAGAGGCGTATCCATCGTCGGTAGTTTTGAAGCCCTACGAGAAGCGAAGAGTTTTCCTTAGCGTTCGTTGCCTTCGGCCGGGAATATTTCATATTTCGGGATGCTTCGTGAAGGTGTTCAACATCAAGACATCGTTTCGCTTGAAGGCTCCTCTTTCGCTTGTTGTAGTTGAGCCACTTCCATACCTTGATATTTCGTTAGTGGAGATTGGCCATATCTCCGAGCAATCGAACTCAGGCGAACCACTTGAGGGACTGAGCGAGATGACGGGGCCTACCAAGACTTCGACCTCGGTTGATACGTCGGTGGGTGACTCAACGTGTATGTTCACAAACGAGATCAAGAGATGCGTGCTGGTCGTACGAAATGTGGGCCAACGCCTCGTCCGAACCCTTCATGTTACAGTTCGATTGGGCAAAGCAGGGATGTCCCTTGTGCTGCCGTCTGCGAAAACTGTATTGAGCACATCTCACCATCCTGACACAGACACCGAAGCATTGGTGTGTGAGACTGAAGCAATGGTGTTGAAGTGTTTACTGAGTTACCAATCCATAGCCTCACTTGTGCCTCTTAAACCCGGTGACCAGCTCGCGATTCCATTCGAAGTGTCTCTCCGCTCGCCTTGCACGCAATCCGACACACGCTATCTCCACACGCTCCGCGAACAGCTCCACTGGTCTTTCCTGTATGGAGAGCAGGACATAGTGACCACCACGGATGCATCCGGTCGTGATTGTTTCCGAGAGTCCCAATATGTCGTGACGCTTATACCACTTGCGTCTCTTTTTGTACATCGAGTCGACATCCTACCCCAGTCGTCCACGATGTCGTCGAGGAACACATTCGATGACAAACCTTTCTGTACGATATCTGTTGAGATTTCGAATCCAACAGAAACTGTATTTTTGCTTAGAGTTAGCTCTGCTGTCGTGCATTCTATGGACACAGCGGAGATTACTCCAAGTAGCGACGTGGTCGAATGGGACATGGAGATAGGAAGGCAAAGCTCCAAGACTGTGGTGATTGAAATACCTCGCGTAGACGCTGAGCGATTTGTTCAGCGGTCAATCGCAGATGTGCTCAACGAATGTGTCGTGCTGACGTGGAGAACATACTTCAATACGTCCGGACGGCTACTCTTCTGGGACGGGTTATGGTCTGCTAAAGAGCAAGAACTGGTCAGACTCCAACTGTGTCGGTCTGATGTGGCGTTTTTGATTGCTCCGAGTAACACTGAAGCAATGGGACAGGGGAATCAAGTCGTGGCCCCTGGTAATGTGGAGGATTCATTGCTAGGGTTTCCTTTTCGATTCTTTCATCCTGCAGTCCTCGCCAAACCACCACATACAATATCAGTCAAGCTCTTTGAACCTTGTCCACTAACCGTGCAGGTAATGGCACGAGCTTGTGGCGATGATGACTCTATTGTTCAGCTCGGTTGGAGTCGTGTAGAAGCCGAAGTCGTTGTCAAATCCGACCGCGAGAGTGACGATGGACTTCTCGAAGAAACTGGAGACTTTCTGATCTCGGGTCCCTCCAAGCGAATTCTTACAACAGACACAGCTAAAGCGGGAGAACTTGACAATTTCTGGGTGTGGGAGTGGAACTTCCAGCTCTTGTTTCTGACAGAAGGCATCTTCTTTGCATCCATCTGCGGAATTCTTGTCGATGGTGGGGAAGAGTCGCAGATGCCCAATGTGGTGACAGGACACAGCACTGTTCGCATATCTTGCTCAAGGTAAACAAAAATCTATTTTTGTTTCATGAATTCTCTAGTAACCGGTCGGAGCAAGCAAACGAGGTTTGGCTGGAAGCACATCGATCTGAATTTTACCGTGTCCAAAAGGCAATGTCCGCGGAGTACTTCCTCGTTCCCCGACTAGTATGGGAGGATATCTGCCTTCATATACAAGCGTCCGAGATTGAGGAACTGCGCTGGGTGATTGGAAACTACCTCATCGACGACAACGTCCAGTTGAAGCAGGAGCTAGTATTGCTGCTGGAGATTCTCTCGGAGTATCAACGACAAAGCGATGAAGTTCGAGTAAGAACTCTCAATATGGAAATGGGCGTAGCATTTTCATTACTGTGCTTCAAACTCGCCTGTAGGAATCACTTTTAAGTCGCAGCAAATCTAGAGCGCCTGAACCACCTGGGCGCGCATTACTAGTGGAGAAGCTCAAGATTCTAGCGACTGACATTGTTCACTCTGCGAACGGAGTAGCGAATACCTCATCTAGAGAAGAGGAGCTTATCAAGTATGTGCTTTCAGTTGGTGAAAATGCAAATTGCGGAGTATGGAGTTCGGCAGTGACAACTCCCCGTATCGCTGAGGCGGCTGTTGTGAGTCCGCCTCAGTCTGCTCGCGAAGTCGTGCTTCTACGACCCTGTACGGGTTATGGATGTCGACCGTCCACTGCCTCCTCTCTTTGCAGACCAGAATCGCGTGGTTCAACTTCGTCAATTTGTTCAACAGTTTCTTCCATTATCGAGTCACCAGAAGTAAGCGTTTGGAGTGCCTTGCGCACACTGCACTGCCGACTAAACGAACTGTTACTATTGGTTAGATTCGCAAGTGCTTAAACTTCGTGGACATCGATTCCATCAGAGAAGAGGTACAAGGAGCGTTGCTAGAAGAAAAGCAGCAACTGCTCGAAGATATCGAGTTCATTCAGGTATGATTTTGTTTAGAAAACTCTTCCTCTGGATTATCATCTCTCAGGCCCCTCATCTGTTGTCAAGAGCTGCATTGATATGGAGAAAGAGCTTTTAGATGACGACAGACGTCGCGTTATTAGTGTGAAGCCGCCCCCCGCGTTGCAAGAGTTACAAGATCTAAGCCGGACATTGGAGAGAACTCTCCACCAACAAGACAGTTTCGAGCAAGTCCAGGCCATTGTGAGGAAGGCTGACCCCTTAACCAATGGACATCGTTCTCTACAGAAGCTGCTCACAGCGCCTACTTTGCCAACCTCTCCTCTACGACCACTGTCGCCAGAGTTTTTTGACAACCAATATCTCTCCAGTCGGCGGCTCAGTAAGGATGGAGAGCGTATTTCTTGCTCTCAAGATGCAACGACTCGGAAGCGAGTCACAAGAAGGGTTCAATCAATTCGGTACACCATCCAAGAAGCGCGAGACGAACCATTCCTTACGTAATCTCATTCGCCTGCACTTCATCTGTTCTGCCTATTCGTCGCCTACCGAACATTGTCCAATCTCTGTGAACTCTTTTGTGGCTTGGGAAGATGGCACATTAGCTGCCGCAGTATTTCGATAGGAAGATCGATCAGCAAGTCGATCTTTGCAATGTTTCGCAATTGCACCGTTTGTTTCGATCACTCGTTCAGGTTGTCCACGACCAAAGTCAAGAACTCGCTTCATGACCACTGGAATCTCTTCTGTGCTACTTTGAAGCTCTTGGGTGAGTTGTGTAGTGATCGCAACGTAGAGCTGCGGATTTTAGATTGTTGAGTCAGAAGTATAGGGTGAGACAACTCGAAACTTTAGAGTACTACTCACCATGTTGGTGGCGTCGAATATACTGTTGCGTTTGTTGCACTCCCGGTACAATGCGCCACTGCGCAACGCGACGAGACACTGCAAAGTGACATTGATCAAAGCACAAGCCATAGGGAAATGCCGTGTGGGGTGTTGAGAGAGTATGTGAAAGCGGTGGGCTAGCTCTGGGTGTGTTTCAACGAAATACAGCATCTGCAACAAGGACAACACACCACAACCTCGAAGATCGGTAGAGGGATCATTGCCTTGGAAACCGATGGTATCCCAGTGCGCGCCCATCAGCGGAACGTCGTTGCTTCCCTTCGTAACTGTTCGATATATAGTTTGCAACATGCGAACATGCACGACATTATGGGGGTCGAAAGTTGTTGCGGCAATGCAAAAGAAGCGGTCTCTTTGATCCATGGCACCTCCGAATGTCAGTCGAGGCCGAGAAAAGCAGCTGAAGCAGGATGTAGGAAGCGGCATTTCTTCCGAAACTATCCGGTCTCGATTAGAGAGCACATCGTCGTTCTCCAGAAAATGTTGCTCAGCTTCAGGGTATGTGATTTGACTTATTGTTGGGCCTTTTACCATCTCCATTTGTGTTTGAGGCGTGGATAGTTTGTGCAGCAGTTGTATCTCCCTCCACTCATCTTGACCACCGTCTTTCCCTGTAGACTCAACTTGCGGTTTCCCAGTGTCGCGCAAGGTTTGCGTATTCAATCCTTGTTCACTTTCGACAGCCATTGTGCCACCGTCTCCACAGTTTAGACGGATTTTCTGTGTCTCGCTTGCACTCTCTCCATCGCTATCAGTCTCGTCTTCCTCCACAATTGCATTTGTTGCTAGTGACTCTGAACTAAGTATCTTCCCCATCACCGACAGAGATGATGTACCACGGTTCGTACCGCGCTCCGAGGTGCTACTCTCGGGACATGTTACTTCTGGGTTGTCCAGCAATAACACCCCTTGGTCCCCGAGGCCACGCTTGTAGATTGTATATAGTTCTTTCATGGTCAATCCATTCTCGCTGCTTGAAGTGGGCGTTTCTGAAGTGACTTGGGGTATGCCAGATTCGCGTACGTACTGCCTCTCTTCATCAGTTACACGCTTCAGCTCATTCAGTAGCTCAGCATCATAACCATTGCTCGGTGTTGTCTGCTTCTCAAGGATCGCAGCCACGCAAGGTATGGTGCTGTCGGGGAGGTAGGCAAAATCAAAATCATCATCACTCGCATCGGCTACCTGCACTTGTGATAGTGAAGCTTCGATACTGATCGTCAGTTCGTTCTCTAGATCTGGTAAAGTACGTCCTATATGGATTGTAAAGGATGAATCATTGGATAATCCCGTACTCGAGTGTTGCAGCTTCTTTAAGCTTTGATAGCCGATTCCAAACGTTGCCTTGCTTGACTCAGAACTATTTGGTGGGGTGATAATAACCCGAGTTGGGCGCAGCACAACAGAAGACGGCGACTGGGCTTCACTACCAAGATTAATCTCATCGAGCTTCGATGCATGTGCACTCATTACGTCGGCAGCGAGCTGTTTGGCAGTATCATCGGCTTGTTCGAGAGCAATAAGTAGCGGAGTAACACTGGAAAGCCTCTTACCAACAATTGGAGTTTCTCTACTCGACTCCAAGGATGCTCGGATTTCCTCAGCAACTGCAGTGTCCACCTCTAACTCGTCGCCGTCACCGCTAAGTATCAACTGAGAATCTGTCCTGGGTTCCTGGTGTATCGATTCAGTTAAGGTGCAGATCTCGCCATCGGAATCTGAGTCAGTATCATCCCCATCGCCCAGTTGTCTATCTTCGCATGACGATACTGGGATGGAGTTCAACGCCCCGCTGAACGTTGCCTTCCCTGTTGTGCTTGAGTTAGATGGAGGAGAAAGAATCGTAGATCCATCTTCTTGAACTACTGTTCCCCGCGGCTCATCAGTGGCCCGTTCTCTGCTTTGGCACCCTTTGTCACCGTCGCCTGGTGGAGTTATCTTCTTGCCACTGTCCACATGAGGGACAATCCCCGGTTGCTTCATTTGTGCCATCCAAAGAGACGTACCGACCTTCAGGTCTCCGTAGCCTTGTGAGATATCATTAGTGTGGAGAGGACTCGGCGGTGAGGGTACGGCCAGTGATACAGATGGACTCTCACTGCTGTCACCGCCTGGTCCACCGTTGGAAAAAGACTCCATGGGGATGTCCACATGAATATTGGTTGACGTGGCTAATGGAACACTCGCATTTCCAGCAGACATAATTTGATCCGTGGCAATTCCGAGTTCAGCTTTCTGTGCAGAATTATCGAGTAGACACCCTTTCTCAAAAGCATCTCGCCCAATACGCTCGCCCAGATCACGAGCTTGATGGTCGCCCGGGGCCTCGTAACCCTCACCAACGTCATTGACCAAAAGAGTACTAGTTTCCAGTTGGTGAAGTATCTCGTCCGGCGACGCCACTCCAATGCACCTCCCTTTTCCCGCTGCAGTTTCTTCTTGGACTTCTGGGTTGCACACACACTGAACGTCAAACCCATCATTCGCTCTGCTTAGTTCCAAGCCTCACCGTCCAACATCTCTAATTCTTTAGTCGTTTCTTCGCTTGCCATATTCCTCGCTCGGCTTGCTTCCCCACCACCTCCGCCCCACCGTCATCGCTGCCTCCGAAAATAGGCGGCTTCAACTCGACGAATCGACTATTCGATAGGTCGAAATATCTCTTGTGTTGAACCAATCATCTTTCCTTTGGTATATCCCAGTCCCCCATTGCACGCAAGAAGCACCATGGCCACGCGCGCGAGAGAGATTGCGCTCGTGGCGTCCTACTTCGCGCGCTTCGCCGGCACGGCATTCTGCCTACTGCAGGCAGTAGACACGATCAAGTGTGTGGGCCCATCCATGCTACCGACCCTCAACCGTGACGGAGACATTGTGCTTGTGGACAAACTCACACCCCATTTCCGGCCTTTTGAGCGCGGCGAGGTTGTTATAGCCAAGTCCGTCTCGAACCCTCGACACACGGTTTGCAAGCGCATAATCGCCAAAGTGAGGGCTACAGCTTTGATTCGTATGGCCGAGTCTAACTTTCATTATGCTGGCACGGTTAGGAAGGAGACACCGTTTGTGTGCGACCGCGCTACTCGTCGTCGGAGGTCGAGTTTCACAAGGTACTGATGTGATCGACTTCGCCATGATGAGATCAGTTATCAACGCTCACTCGCACAGATCCCGCGCGGTCATGTGTGGCTAGAAGGCGATAACAAACACGATTCTCACGACTCGCGCTATTATGGTCCTGTACCTTACGCCCTACTGCAAGGGCGAGTTGTGATGCGAGTAAGTGTGGGCAGAGTCGGGTCTTGGTGGAAATGGACTCACCTCTTCGTGTTGTAGATATGGCCACTCACCAAACTGACAATTGTTGAGAAGCAGTTCATCACCAAGGCCTTCAAGGAACGGTCAACATCCTGAGACGACTATAGAGTTGGTATTGACTGCGCACCATTCCAATGTCTACGCTCCGAGGTGTTTGAAGTTCAATAGTCGTAGGTCGCAATCCATATTGAGCGATACAGTAGTTGCATCCAATGTCACGCTGGGTTGGTCTCTCCCTCTGACAACCAACGTGGTTGGTCAAACACGATTGGATGAAACTGCGGTTGGGGTGCTTTTGGTTGGAATGGCAAATCGAAACAGCAGCTAGGATGGCGCGCCCAGCTTCCTTGCTGCGCAACGGGACATTGCTGTTAGGATGGGCTTGCACGATCAAGGTCTTCGCGTGCGACGCGATCTATGGAGTCGGCCGCTCAATGGAGCCGACGATTTCCGATGGATCCGTTGCGCTCATTGACCGCCTCTCCTCACGCTGGCGGCGCTACGAACGCGGTGACGTTGTGCTTCTGCGCTCTCCGACTCGGAGTGACGGTTCCTTTGTCATCAAACGCATCCTCGCGCTTGTACGTTTGGCGTGGTCGCGTCTCGAGTCTTCGATATTGATCGTGGAAAGCGTGCTTGAAACAGGAGGGAGACACCGTTGAGTTGCAACCGCGATTCGACGAGGCGCGCGCGGGTCGAGTCGTCGTTCCAAAGGGCCACGTGTGGGTCGAAGGAGACAATGCGACCATGTCGGTGGATTCACGACACATCGGCGCGGTCCCTGCTGCACTCATTGACGGACGTGTCCCGGCAGTAGTAGGTTCTGCTTCACACGATTGGCGTGGTTGCTGACCGCGCTAACCGGTATGTCGTTGTAGGTTTGGCCTCCTCGTTCTATTTCGTTGGTGCGATGAGCAAGCCCTTGAATGTAATGGCTGGTTTAGATCGGGGAAAGGATTGCTTTCTCAATAGACACCAATTACATTCGCTTTAAACCACACGTTGAACAGAACTTGGCGACAGGAGGCGAGTAAGTGCTTCCGCAGCTCGGACAGCTCTGATTAATGAACGAGTGGGTAGATAGAACCGAAGCGGCCCCAGAAGACTCCGCAACCGTTTCGCGCTGTCTCTGCTTTTCTGCGAAGACCGAGTGGTAGTACTCCATTTGTTCAAGCTCTTCTCGTGCGTCCCCGATCAATCGCTTGATGCGCGTCATGTCCTGTACGTTAATCTCGTCCCTGAACTTCATGCGCACGTACGCCTTCATCATCTCGCGTTTTTCCCACTCTGGGCACTTGCGAGCTGAGCGCATGCAGTCGCGATACAGTCTCAGTACCTCCGTCCGCATTCCCAACCTTTGCTTTTCCAACATGGACGATATCGGTTTCCTCGTTACAAAGTTTATACCGGTATTATACCGAGAGTTTGAGCGGTCAGTGTGCTCTCGTGGAGACCTTCGGAATCGCCCAGAGAGACGAAGATGACCTCACGCGTGGTCGCCAATACACTCCGCGGAGGCGTGAGCGTGGCCGCACGCCGCCCGACGCAGCTCGTTCGTGGTGGTGGAGGCCATCACCGCCCACCGCCGCCGCCGTTCGCGCGCCTCCCGGCCGCGACCCAGCCACTCCACGAGCACGCGGAGCTCGTCTGGAACGATGGAGTGGCCCCCGAGACGCTCATCGACTTTGACGCCCCGCACATCCCGAAATACACCGCTCTCAAGCACTTGGGGATCGCTCTCGGTGGATTCGCCACGCTCATGGCCGTCGTCACGCTTTACGACCCTAATTCGTTGCGACAAGCCGTAAGTGTGATCTCGCTGGTGCCAGGGAACTCTACTCCTGTGTCCTAATAGATTCTTTGGTATGGGTCCAGGCTAAAAGAGGCGACCATCTGCCTGATTTGAAATGGGAGCTCGGTCTCGCTGATGAGCCTGAAGGAGAAATGGATGAATAATCTTTCCTCTTTGTGGGGATAGTTGGGCATCACTGATCACATATCTGCCGCATGGCGTCCAGAACGAGACATCCCAATTGTGTCCTGGCGAACCTGAGTATGTGTGGCAGCAAGCGATACGATCATTGTGTTAGGTGCCCAGCATCGCCTCCACGGGCAACTAAACTTGAACAGAGCATTTATGAAGCTGTATCCTTCGGGTCATTCCACTATGCCATGATTTCTAGTTCGTGCCGAGATTACGTTTGCTCATGATCGAGTCAATCAACCCGAACTCAACCGCCTGCTGAGGGTCCATGAACAAATCTCGATCCATGGCCTTCTCAATTGTTTTCAACGGTTTGCCCGTGTGAGATGCGTAGAGCCCGTTTAACCTGCACGAAATGGTCAGACAGGATATTCTGGCAGCTTAGTCCTGGCTTCTCCTACCTCGTACGTAGTTTGATGATCTCTTCTGCTTGGATTGCAATGTCACTTGCCATCCCTTGAGCGCCGCCGGAGGGTTGGTGTATCATTATCTGTACGTTTTCAACGATATTTGCCTTAGTTATCAGAAGAACATGCAGTCTGCAGGGATACTTACACGGGAGTTGGGAAGAGAGAAGCGCTGACCCGGCGCCCCTCCAGCCAGCAAAAGCGCCCCCATTGATGCAGCCTGCCCGATGCAAAGCGTGCTGACTCGTGGGTGGATGTACTGCATCGTGTCGTAAATAGCAAGCCCTGATGTTACCACGCCTCCAGGGCTGTTGATGTACATGAAGATATCTTTCTCAGGGTGTTCAGCTTCGAGAAAGAGGAGTTGGGCGGTGACCAGCGACGCCATGCTGTCGTTCACCGGGCCGTGAACAAACACAATGCGCTCTTTCAGGAGTCGAGAGTAGATGTCGAAGACTCGCTCGCCTCGTGGTGACTGCTCCAACACCATCGGGACCACTGAGCTCATGAACGAGCGGATTCCGCGCTGAGCCATGCTTTCCCCCCTCCGCAGCTTCTTCCTCCGGCAAAGGTCAAAGATCCTGCTCAGCCTAGTATTCCCTTTCAAAATTGATTGCTATTGAATAGGAGAGTTTGCTCCTGCCTCACACGTTGTTGCTTTCGATCTGAGTGGTCACATCCAGACAAACATCAGAGCTCCAGTTCGCAACATGTAAACCAAACGGACACCCACTGACTTCGTCAAGGGCTCGGAACATGAAGCTTGAAAAAGCTGGATCAAGCAAAGCCTTTTCGAGGGCTTTCATACGATTCGAAGACGAGTCAATCTGCCACGGTGCCAAAAAAAAATATGTAAGTTCCCCGTGATCAATGTTGCAGTCATGAGCACCATACTTGAGCTAACAGCTCCCGGATATGGCTGTTTCCTAGATTCTCTTCGGTAAAAGTCGACTTGCGCAGCTTTGTGAGTTGCTCAAGTGTGAGAAGCTTGGTTGGATCGATGTCTTCGTCACCATCGTTGCAACATGTCGCTTCACTTGACGTCGACGGGACGGGAGGAGCTCCAGCACTCTCGTCACTGGTTCCTGCCGTCGTGCACCGTCCCTCTTTGTGCTGCTTGTAGCACGAGGCGCTACAATATGGAGCGCGGCAGCTCGGGCACTTGTACTTGGACTCGAGCTGCTCGCAGACTTGGCACAGGCGTGCCATCACTCCGTCGAGATGGATTTCTGGTCGTGTCTTTTGGTGTCGCTCTTGACCGGTTCAGGAGTCTGCGTGAAGTGGCGGTAGAGGTGAACCGTGAGACTGCGTGGTAAACCTACCCCTATTCATGGTCACTGTTTCGAGCGTGGCCATCAGTGGTGTCTCTGCTGGGGTGAGGATTCTGTCGCGCATCATGCCCCACGACTGCTTCTCGCCGCCAAAAACTCGCCATTCCGTGTTGAGTTGTCGACCAAACAGATATACCCGTGTCTCAATGATCTGTCGCAACAGGCCATGCTTTCGAGACGTTGTGTTGCTTCAGGAGTCCTGCAACTTAAGCCTACCCCTACTGTCCAACCTGGCACTCTCACGAGGGAATCACGACCCTCTGGATCGGTGCAATCGAAGTCTTGAAGAGGGTGCACGTGCATGACGTGCTCCTCCTTCATTGCTCAAGTCTCCGCGTAGCCACGATGGAGCAGCTGCAGTGTGTCGTCCAGAATTACGCGTGGGGAAAGCATGGTCGCGAGAGTCTCGTCGCGCAACTCATGGTCCGGTCCGGTCGCTTGTGCCGTCGAAGAATCAAGTCCCCATTAATGCGTGTGGGTTTGTCAGGAAGGCAGCGATTCAGGCTTCCTCGTTCACGACGATGCAGCATATGCGGAGCTCTGGTCAGGGATTTCTTGTTGTATGCGATCGCAATGGCACTGACCTCTCGAAAATAATGTAGGATGGGAACACACCCTAGTGGTCCGGCCAAGATCGTGCGAGATGGGGTCAGCTCAGAGCTCCTGAGCGAATGGCTTCAGGTAGAGACCTCCGAGCACATTCTACGTGGCCAACATCAACATAAGCGTGTTTATTGTTGTTTACTAGAGTCATCCTCAAGCAGCAGGAGGCGCCTCAGCGAGCGGCGAGCTACCATTTCTATTTAAGGTGCTCTCCGTTGGTAAAGCGCTGTCGATTCAGGTGCTGCGCACCTTCGGTGGTTGATTGAAATTGCTGTGCATTAACTCCCGTATGAATTAGGCACACCCTGACATCGATCTTGCGCGTGCTCTACACGCTAAATCTCCGGCGGTGTACAAAGATCCGAACCACAAGCCAGAGATGGCGATCGCCCTGACACGCTTTGAGGCATTGTGTGTTGACTGCTCTTCTTTGCGCCACGTTTGGCCGCTGTGGTTTAACGCGATTTATTGACGCTGTAGGTGCCAGTTTCGACCAATTGATGAGATTGTTGCGTACCTCGGCAACGTCCCTGAGCTTCGAGCGATTGCGAATCTTGATGGTGTGTGCACTGGTTGAGACCAGATCTCTCAAGGAGTTTACTTACTGTAGCATCAATAATTGGTATGCAGTTTCTCGCTCGTTAATGCAGGCTCGAGATCAGGAAACCCTTCGAGACTACTTTCGGTCTTTTATTCATGCTGATCAAGGCACAATTGTGGCACAAATCGCAAGCATTCGTTCAAGACTGAGTGGAACGCATCCGTCAGAATTGAACGACGTTGATTCGCTGGTATTGCGGCTGATCGATCAATACGGGAACGACATAGGATGCTTCTGTCCCTACCTTCTCAACTACATTACTCTCGAACCGGGTGAAGCTGTGTTCTTAGGCGCCAACGAGCCCCACGCATATCTGTCAGGGGACTGCGTTGAGTGTATGGCGTGTTCCGACAATGTCGTTCGAGCTGGTTTAACGCCCAAGTTTATCGACAAAGAAACACTGTCAAACATGCTCACGTATCGGACAGCACCACCGACAATTCTTGCCGGTGACCGTCTGAACGATGTTGTCCGAGTATACTCTCCGCCTGTCCCAGAGTTCGAAATTGAGGTTCTGAAGATTCGTCCCGCATGTTCAAGTCCCCTGACCTCAAGGAATGGTGCATCTATACTTTTGGTTATATCGGGGTCCGGTCAAGTATCTCGGGCGTCCAAGTCACTCGAGTTGAACCCCGGGAGAACTGTCTTAATCGGTGCTGGCGAAGTGGTTGAAATTCAAGTCTCAACTACATCAGAACACGATCTAGTAGCATATCGCGCGTTTCCTAACGAGAGTCTCACTAGTCTCGCGGCAGTCTGCTTCAGATCATAGATGAAACCAAGACCCACATTATCGCAGTTGGAGAGCATACGGATTGCTGCTTTTCTATTTCGTGCGTTGAACTACGTCTTAAGTCACCCTGAGATTCTCATAGCTTTCCATCAGACTTTGGGCCACGTTGCGCATCACCAATTGCACTTCTCGCGGTGGCCGACGGCTTGCAGGAGAGCTGGCGAGACTAAGGGTGCGAGAATTATCCGTCGTTGGAACACCCCGAAACCTCAGCAAACCATCCGACTGAATGAAGTCCGTCATGGTCACGTCTTCGGTCACGAAATCATCATTAGCATACTCAATCACCTCGCCATCCAAATCTTCGAAATCGTCGCTGTACTCGGCGTCGTTCTCGTCTGCAACAAAGTCCGAGTCGTCGCTATACGCTGAATGCTCGCTGTAGAAGTTCTCTTCTCCCTCGTAGTTGTCGCTATTCGAGGAACAGTCATCGCAGTAGATCTCGTCCTCAGAACTACCATGTTCAATTTGAAGCTGCCGTAAAATATTGCTTTCGCTTAGATTGATTGCTTCGCTGTGTCTGGTCTTCGCAATATCGACGTTGCCGACGTCTGCATCGTCAAGAGACAGTGATAGTGTCGTCGAGGCAGACAAGGTCTCACTAAATTGGGCATACTCGGCACTACTCAGTGAGGGTCGTGCACGTGGTGCAATCTCACGAGCATCATCACCCAGGTTGCCGAAGACTTGCCTTCGAAGCGTATCGCTAGCTGGAGATTCAACGGCGGAACACCTACCTTTGACTTTCCGACCCGGTTTGTATTGCTTCGGTTGCTCTCGGCTCCGGCGTCTCATTTGTGGCGCATACTTCACAGTGAGACTATCGTCACACTCTTCGGCATACACACGCTGAAAGTTTGGGTTCATCATTGCTTCTGCCGTCTCGAGGTGAGTCTGTCCGTCAATCTCTTCGCGCACTTCTCCCGAGTTTGACCTCCCTCGGCATCCTAAGTCAGGCACCTGATCTAACTGAGTGAATATACTTCCAGTCTCTTCGACTGTTATCGTTGTAGTCTGAGGAGACCTCATACTCTGCCTTTCAGAAATTGACTCCTCTCCAATTGGTCCCACGAGCGGCTCAGGAGTTCTGCTACGCTCTGGTTGTCGAATATCAACGGCTGTATTGCCCAGATTCTCTGACACATCGAGTAGCTCGAGGTCACTACACTCGCCGGCAAGGATATCGTCTTGATCATTTGGGCTGATTGCTGCCCATCGGTTCAACCCAGACGGCGACCCGCGAGATAACATTCGACTTGCCCCTGTTGCTGGACGTCGGCACACTTTGTTGCGTTGTTTACGCTTCGGGATACTTCGCACGCGTCGAGCAGACATCGTTATCTTCAATGACCCACCAGACTCCATGAGTGCTTGATCGCATTGACACGTAAACAATATCTGTAAGATATGATGGAGCTGCGATCACGCGTCAACCATACCTTGCATATGACTTCGAATATACGGCATTGCAAAAATCTGGTCCATTGTGGGTCGATTTTCAGGTCGCTTGTCAAGCAACCGTCTCAAAACCTCCGAGATTTCGGGGTCATAATGGGCTGGGATGGCCGCAAACTGTAGGCAGACAAGCATGTCAGGGCGACCAAGAAAATTGGAGTTTGCCTTCACTCACATCGTTTTGGACGATTTTCAATATCAGCGTAAGAATATTAGGCGCATCGAACGCGTGCTTCAGTGCCACCATCTCATACAGAACGCACCCAAGCGACCAAACATCGCTCGAGTACGAATAGGGTTTGCTTTCGCAGACCTCGGGGCTCATATAGTATGGCGTACCAACAACAGTTTTTGCCTGATCAAGTGTCGAATCAAGTGTTTTTGCAATCCCAAAGTCGCCAAGTTTGATGACATTTTGAGTGGTGAGGAAAATGTTGCTGGTCTTGAGATCGCGATGCAGAATTCTCTGTTCGTGCAAGTACTTGATTGCCATTGCCATCTGAACAAACCAGTCTAAGATCTGGCGAACATCAAAGTACCCGTGGCCTCCATTTGCTTCTATCGCAGCCCGTTCTTTAATTCGTCCAGCAAGATCACCTCCATCACAATATGCCATCACAATGTGAATCACATTGTTCTCCACAAAGTTCTCCTTGTACTCGACAACATTTGGGTGTTTAAGCTTGGCTAACAACTCGACTTCACGAAAAGACTGTTGTTTTTCACTTTCGCTGAGTAACTCCATCGGGATCTTCTTGATGACAAAGCGCTCGTTGGTGTCGTGTTCAGTTACCAAGTGCGCTGAGCCGTAGCTTCCGCGGCCAATGCATCGAATCTCCTCATACTTAAACATGGCATTCGCGACGACTGCTCTTAAGACAGACGCCGCGGGAGGGCGCGGCGGTACGTGAGAAGGCGCCGACGCCAGACAGCTCGACGGAAGATGTCGACCTCGCCCGCCGTTTCTTCCTTTTTTCTCCTATTTCAACATGAGGCTGACGGTGACAACGGACGAGAACTCCTATGTTGCACGAAGGTACCAATATTGAAGCATTATTTGGCGCATTGGTTCCATCGCTGTCGAAGACTTGCCAGTGCTCTTTTCGTTGATGTTTCGCCCTTTGGTGTGGAATTGGTCCAAGTAGGCGGTGTGAGCTACGAAGCAATAACGACGAGCCATTTTGATGTCAAGTTGTGCTTTGTCCACGTCATTCAGCTTCGGATACACCAAGCAGACGGACTTATTTCTTATCGAGATCCCCTTACTGAGTTATTGCTCGCCGGCACTATGTGCCGAACGCAAGGATAATATTTGGCTCACAGAGAAACTTCAGTTGTCCTTGAGGAACAAGCGATACTAGTAGCGCGACCGTGAAGTAAAACAGGATAAGGAACTCTCGAAAAGTCCCGCGAAAGTTGTCCCATTCACTCGTTTCACTGCGTGAAAGCGATTAACTATCGCTTAGCGAGCGCTCGACTCAGTTAATGACTGCCTCCGTGGTCGTCGTGGCCGTGCCCATGGCCGGAATCATTCTTCTCCTTTTGAACGACAATTGCGTTCATGCGCGTGAGCTACGTCATCGTGAACGCATGAAAAATGTCAGCGCAAGGGAAAATTCAAGGACCCTCAATCGTACAACATACCTCCTTCTTGTGGTGCAAGCACTCCAAGTAGTCTTCGACCTGTTGGCTGCATTGACCTGGAGTCTCGGTTTCTTTCTGGAAAATCGAGTCAGAGCTCCGTAAAGCTCCCATCACGCGACACAACAGATTGGACGCACGCTGCACTGTTCCACGTCCTTCCAGAAACGATAGCATCGACCTTCACGGCCCTTGAATCCGAACCCCGACGACATGTCCCCCGCTTCGCTCGTAGAGTTTGTTTGTGGCTGGCCGAGCGCAATTCGAATCCGAATTGTATGGAATCGCTGTCTATATTAGTCGGTATTTCACTATTATAGTACTTCCCTTGGTCCCGAACATAACCAGTCTCTGTACCATAATAGTGAGCTCTCACGTAAATGAGGGCTCACTATTATGGTTTTGAAAAATTTGGACTTTCGGCCCAGATGTATATTTATCGGAAATAGAACTTTCAGTCAATTAAATTTGACTGAAACTTCTATTTCCGATAAAAAAACGCTGGGATCAACTCCTCTGATCTCAAGAATGGTTGAAATAGGTCCGAGAAAAGTGGGAGAATGTGGCGCACAGTTGTACCAACGTCTACTCGGTGGCATAAATATCCACCAAGACTAGCGGGCTCTGCCGAATAGAAAAAAGTTTTATTGTCGGTTCTTCCCAAAATATCCGAAGGAGTCCAAAAATGTGCCGGATTTTCAGGTGGCTCCAAATTGCCCCCTTCGTTAATTAATGGAAAACATCTAATAAAAAAGGTTTTTCACGCAGGTTCTCCGGATTCGAAATCCAGAGAAAAATAACAGAGGACGGCGACCACGCCATCTCGGACGCTGTGTCTCACGCACGGCGCATGCCCGCCAGTCCCAGCACATCTGTACCTCCTGTGTCGGTGACAGCTAGCGCCGCCTACTTCGCACCGCTAGCGCCGCCTACTTCGCACCGCTAGCGCCGCAACACCGATTTTGTGATCGCGGCAAACTCTGTCTCTGGATTCTGAGGAAGTGGTCAACTATGATTGGTAGCAAGAGTATCATTCTGACAAATCAGCGGTATAGAGAGCATAGTTTTCATCAATGAAGGGCACTGTGTAACGGGCGCAAGGGAAGAGGACACGGAGCGCGCACGAGCGGGCGCGCGCGCTTTCTTCAACTGGCGATCCCGGCGCACCCGGGATCAGGCAGTAAGGCGAGGGCGCCGGCGGAGTCCAGCGCAGTCTTCAATCTTCTTCAGACGGCATCAAGACACCCAAACGTCAAGGCGCGATGGCTCAACCGTCGCTTCAGCAAGCTGGCGCCCGCGGCAACGCGGACGCCCCGACGACAACGACGACTCAAGCACCGACATTGGCGCCGAGCTCAACGACGCCAACGACGGCGGCAGCAACGACAGCCACGACGACTTCGGCCGTGGCACTCGAGACGATGACCGACGAGGCGATGGCGCGAGTGTTGGAGCAAGTCAACGCACAAACTTCGCAGCGCCGCCTCGTGCAGCGCTCTTCGGTCCTCAACTCGGTGGAATCGTGGACCGGGAGCTTTACCCAGTCCCTTGCCGTGGCATCTCGTGCTTCGCCAATCCACGCAGTCTCATGGCCGACGAGACCCATGAGTGGTTTGTTCGCTACCGTAAAGCAAGGGGCAAGACGATGAACGTGGTCGCGACCGCGTTGCAACAGTCGTGGAATGCTTTCGCTCGTCTATGGAACAAAGGCGAGATCGAGTCGACCGTCGTGCGCTGGGAGACCGCCCAGCGCGAGCACTCGCTCGGGCGATTGCGTGAGCAGCTTCATCGCCTGTGTGAGGCGCGGCACATAACGTGTCACGTCGATATCGAGGAGGGTTGTCGTGCTTGCGCGCAGACCGGGGCCACGCGCGACTTGGACGGATTGGGATGCCGACTATCGTCGCCATCAGAATGAGAAAGATTTTCGATGTGCGCTCGGTCTCTACGTGCGCGCTGTTTCTCAGGCTAGAGCTGCTGGGACCGTGCCGCAAGCTGGTCCTCGTACTACCGGACGAGACCAGGGATCTCAAGCGCGAGCGTCGGCCCGTGCTCCCACATATCCTGATCATCAGGGAAGCCAAGCGTGTAACGGGGTACAAGGTTACACAAGTAGGTTAGGTTGTGTAGGTACATAATGTGTGTGGTCCACTTAGGGGAAAAGTTACCCTAAGTAGTGACTCTCTTTTATTAGATTCAGTAGGTGATATCCCTGGGTATTAGATACCAGGGATATCAGATATAGGGGGGGATTTTTCCCCAAGGGAATTATCGGAATACAGGCAGTTCGCCTTTTGCCAAGTCTTTGGCGCTCGTCGACAGGGGTCGACTCGGAGCGGCTGCTCACGCTTCCTCAAGCGCAGGTGCTGTGTACGGTCGTGGACCGTTACACTTGGTAGCACTTGTCGTCAATCCGACGCCGACATCGTTATGTCCGAAGCTTCCGACTTCGTGATGGCGTCAAGCCATCCGACGCTGTCGCGTCAAGACCATCCGTATCTGGATGAGGCCCAGTGGGGCTATCTCCAGAAGATGGAGGCCATCAATGGCCCAACAAGCATCATCGAGCTGCTTCGACGCGGCTCTGGCGAAGTCCTCGCACATGTCGCGCGTTTTCGCGACTACGAGGCAGCCCTCGAGAAGTATCTCCTCGACGTCGTGACGTCCCGCGTGTCTGCGACTCAGGCTACTCAGCCAGCTCAGGTGCCGCCGACGGTTACGTATGTGCCGTCGCCGACACCTCCGGAACGTCCGAAGGCCGTGAAGGTTACGGTGTCCCCGTATTCGGGTGAAGAAAGCGACAATCTTGCCTTCTGGCAACGCGAGATCGAGCTCGCAACAGCAGCCGGCTGCATCCGTGATGAACGGCAGAAGATCGCCTTTGCGATCTCGAACATGACGGGCCGGGCGAAGATCTGGGCCCTCACGTGCGAGACGTCGCATCCCGGATGTTTTCCGATTGGGCAACGCTTGCCAAGGCGATGAAGTCGATGTTTCAACCGCCAAATGTGGCGCATCGCCAGCGAGCTGCGTTTCTCGCTTGTCGGCAAGGCGGCCGCGAGCTGCACACATATGTGCAGGAGTTACGTCAACTCCGTGCTAACATGGCTGCGAATGCGCTCGCAGAGGACGTCATGCTGACGACGTTCATGGAAGGGATGGATCCCGGTCCTGAGAAGGCTGCGGTTTTCCGCGAGGAGCCCATGCTCCTAGAAGACGCGTTCGTCGTCGCGCTGCGAGAGGACTACGTTCAGCGTCTCTCGCGCGGTTTATTCGCGAGTCCGGCGGCGCCGCCTCCGGTCACGCCGGTTCCACCACCGGTCGTCGAACCGATGGACCTGAGCGTCATCGACCTCAGTGGAGTCGATCTCAGCACGGTCGACTTGCGTGCGATCGACGTGAAGGCTCTTCACATCAAGTGTTCTACTTGTGGGAAGTTCGGTCACTTCCAGCGGAATTGTCCGCGCAAGAAGGGTGGTGGTCGTGCCCGCCGTGGTCGGCCGCGGCGCTCGGGAAACCGAGGTGGATCTGCTTCCACGTCGCAGGGAAACGACAGTTCCCAGTAGACGCGGTGCAGTCTACTGGGGCGATCACTCCTCGCTCCGCGACGCCGAGTTCGGCAGTATCGCAAGGCGGGGTGCCCCCGGAAGAAGATCTCTTCTCAGCAGTTGATGAGCTGCGCATCAGTGGCGAGCTCATCGTCGTCACTGCTCAAGTGAAGGGATTTGCACGTCCCTTCAGAGTCTTAATCGACTCTGGTGCGACGCGCAATTACGGTCGCAAGCAAAGTATTGCTGAGAATGCTTCTCTGTTTGCTCAAGCTTGTGAGCGAGATCTCGGAAGAGTCTCGGTGCGTCTTGCGACGGGCATCGTCGCAGAGACGAAGAAGATCGAGGTCGATCTACGCATTGCGTTTGTCGATTTCGACCCAGTCGAGCGCTTTACAGTGCTTGACATGGATGAGAGGTTTGACCTCATCCTCGGCATGCCGTGGCTCGAGCGCCACGAGCCATGGATCGACTGGAGGACCAAGTCGATTGGGAGCATGTCTCCCGGCAGGAACGGAGCTCAGGAGCGTCATGAACCCTCCTTCGTCCGCCGGCTGATGAGCCCCATCAAAGAAGATGGAAGTGCCCACTTCATTGGCGTAGTGAACGCCATGGACACCTCAGGTGTTCCGGAGACGGTCGTGCCGTCTGCCGTGGAGTACGGCGTTGAAGAGGGCGTCGAGTTGTCTCCGCCCCCTCCGAGTACCAGGAGTCCCGAATTTGCCAGCTAGAGAACAGATCCCCTTTTCTGTTCCCTAGGCGACCGAACCTCCCGGACCGACAAGCAGGCGGCGCACGCCAAGCACGCGGCAGTTATGCCGCCAACCACGCTGGAGGCAGCAACGCTGTCTCCGGTGGACACCGGACCACCGCCAGACGCACGCGCGAGCGCAAGCACGACGGATGCCCCTCCTACAGCGCAATCGGAGAACCCCTCGACGTCGGTTGCCCAAGCTTCGCCCCCGTCTCAACTCCCCTCACCAGCTCCTACTCCTATGGAAACGGACAGTGAGAACCCATCATCGACTTCGCCGGTGCTCGCTGTGGCGGCGACACCACAGTCGACAGCGCCTCAAGCCCAACCGTCGGAATCGACGATCAGCCCAGCTTCCCCTGCGACGCCACTCTCACGAACCTCGAGCAACGCTGGAGACGCGGCCGCGGCAGGACCTGCCACCGCGCCGACATCACCGCGACAGCTGCAGGCAACCTCGCCACACGCAGCACCTGTCGGCTTCAACATTGGCCAACCCCCGTCGCCGAAGCCACGAGCGGCGCCGGGAAGAGGTCGACGAAGAAGAAGACCCCGCTCAAACCGACTGCCGGCGCTGGAGCTCCGGCTAAGTCACAGCAGCAAGCGACAGGCGTGGGCCAATCCGAGGCCGATCAACCTCTGATTTGGAGCAAAGCCGAGACGGCGCAACTGCGTGCCAAGCTCAGCGGAACGGTCTTACACCCTGAGAAGCAACCCGACGCTGGCCCACTTCCGCCCCCTGATCCGGCTCTGTTGGATCTGTACGCGTGCGCACTCAAGCCGGCCAACCTTCGACGCGACGGTGACCAAAGACCGCTCACCACGCAAGAAAAGGACGCCTTATATGCATGGATGAGTCAGAAGATCCATTTGGAGGAGCCACCACAATTCCTCATGGAGACTCATATGTCAGCTGAACGCGACTCTCTCGCGGAGTTCAATCGCCGGCACCTCGGCTCGCGTCTCTATGGTGAGATCCCAATTGGTTTTACCCTACCTGACACAGCGGCCAAGTATCACCTCTGTCATGCGGCCCTATTAGCATCCGGTTCCGACGAAGTTCGACGGCACAAAGTTCTCGCGTTCTTCAACGCGACGTTCACGATCACGGTTGATCCGAAATCCATGATCATGACGGTCCGCTTCGTCCAGCCTGCGGTACGCGATGCATGGGAGGGCTTCGAGTTTTCCCTCGGTAAAGGCACGGTTCGCCTTCACGCGACCGATTCTCTCACGACAGCGGTCCCCAAGGTTGACTTCGACCCCCCTGCCCGAACACTTCTCTACCATGTCTACTTCCAAGGCGGAACCGACTTGCCACAACATGCAATTCGGGCGATTGGACGGGTAGCCGCCGGAATGCCCGTACTACGCGTAGAACATGTGCAATCCATTGCATTGCGGGACTTCCATCCAACACGATGGAGGCTCACATTCGATCGGATCACATGCCCTGTACCCCTTGAACGTGTCCGAAGACTCCACGTGGTGTACGACAACGTCCCGGTAACGATCGACGTGCACCACCCCCGCGCGTCTCGTCGGGTGCCTTGCACACGTTGCCTGAGCATACGCCACTCCACAAAAGATTGCAAGAACAAGTTCGCAGAGAGTTCAGCAGCCAGCAGAACACTCGACCTGGAAGTTCCTGCAGCGGATATTTTTCAAGTCACTGCCCCTCTTTCCCCGAACAAATTCGAACGCCAAATGAAACAACTTCGAGAAAATGTAGCCCCGCATCTAGCTCGATCCCTAGAGGAAGCCGAACAGCGCAGGCTACAGAAAGTGGAACGCAGAACCAAGGCAGCGGTACGTCAAGCAGCCAAAGAGGCCGCGGCGGAGGCCAAAGTACAGCAGCTAGCACGCGCTCAAGTCGAGCGTGACCGCAAGGAACAAGCGCGTCAACAAACGCTCCAGGCGCACAACCGAGTCCGTTTGCAGCTACGCCAGGTTCAACAGCAAGCCAGAGTGACGCTCAAGACATTCGGATCCGAGGCCAATACGGTTGCAGCCGCCACGGCACCGGCACCGGCTGTAGCGGCCCCGTCTCAGGTCAGCAAGGCGAGCCAGCCAGGCAACCACGACGATGCCGCGCCGCTTGGAGAGCCCTCCGACTCGCCGGAACTCGCGATCGTCCCCTACCTTGATCCCGGCCCGCAGATTGGTAAACGGCAAGAACCGCCATTGCCAACGGCCAGCGACCATGGTCCACCCGCGAGCAAAGTCCGCCATTTCGACGTTACGGCTGGTGACGAAGACGACGACGTGCAGCCAGTGGATGCTGAAGGCGACGGGGCAATGCAGCCATCGGCCTCGATGGTAGAGGTTCAAGCCACTGAAGCCGCTGCTACCTCTCTGATCGACGGAAACAAGCAGGCCAGACGAGTGCAACGTCAGCTTCCTCTATCAGCGTTCTTTGCTCCTCAGACGCTGACTGACGCCCAAGCTCAGTTGGAACAAGAAATTACGATGCGTCGACTGCGTCCCGAGGAGCACTGGCAAAGCCAATTCCCAAGCCCGCTTCTAGACGCTCTGCTCAATCAATTATGGGCGCCGTCATCTCTGGTAGACTGGACAGCGGCCTTCCGAGCACGTTTAGTCAAAACGCCCGCCAACGGCGGATGCCTCCACTTTGCTGTACACGGCTGCCGAGCCAGATTCATTCGCGGGGAAGAGATGTACGTCTGCAGGACTACTGTCAACGAAGGAAATCACTATAAAGCCGGCATGAGTTCCAGCCTCCTCGAGTACCTGTCACCCATGCTCGCGGATGAGACGGTGACGCTGACGGACTTCAATAGGCGATTCTTCGGACTAGGACCGCCATAGGACAGCGACGCTGCCATCCGCGCTATCCGTACGTTCATTGAAGGCATCAAATCTGCCACTCTCGCGCAAGGACTCGCAAGAGATCAATGGGGAGCTGATGAGGACATATTCGGCCTCGTGTGGTATGTTCGCGAACCGGTAATTGTCATCGCGGAAGACGGCGACACGCACGCCACAACAGTCCACGTGATTCGACTTGATCGGCAGACCGCTCGCGGGCCGGAGAAAATTGACCAAATCTTCCCGTCTCCCTCCGAAGCGTTCGAGATTATACGAACCTTCTTACGCCACCGCGTTATTCCGACCATCTTAGTCTTCAGATCGAACAACGGCAATGGCCACTTCGACAGCTTCCGCTTCCATGAAAGTCTCTACAAAGAATGGACGAGCGACGACAAAGAAGGCCTAGCCATGCGCGCGAGAATGGATCAAGTTCTTGTAGCTCTCGGCTGGTACGTCGCGCCGCTAACGAATCGTGGGGTTCCCAAGCATTCAACGATAGACCTGGTGTCCGACAGCGACTCGACGTACGAACCATCAGAGACTCCGTCTCCCTCGCCCTCACTCCCAGTGTCCCCGGCGGTCCTCTCGCCACCCTCGGCGCACGCGCTGATCAGTGCACTCAAACCTCGAAGACGACGTCGAGGAGCGCTCGCCGCGCTGTGGCGTCAAGCTGAAGCAGCCAACCTCACGGCATATCGCCAATGGGACAGCCAGCAAGATGACTGCGCGGAACGCGACGAGGCCGACACGGTCAATGCGGGCTGCGTGTACTGGAGCCGCTCAACTGCGCAGCTTGTCGCGCTTCTACGAGCTCTACCTTATCCTGAAGTTGCGCTCAGCCTACTACCGCCAGCGCTCCTACTCCGCCTAGGCAATGAGCTGAACGCGCTCGCGGCCGACAGCTCGATCCCCACGTTTGTGGTTGCAAACGACGGTGAACACGCGCGCCAAGAATGGGCCCGCTTGGTGGCCCTCGTCGTGGTTGTCAGCACCGACGAGCTCATCAATCTTCGGGTCATTGACTGGCTGCGGACACATCTAGCTGAAACGGTTTCCGCGCTGCACGATTTGCGCCTTCATGACTGGACCATCGGTACCAAGCTTGCCCTGGCAGGCGAACTAGCTCATCCGACCCAACCTGTCCCACAGCAGGTTGGAGGTCGTGTATGAGAGTCCGTCGAACTCCCTCGCAGGCGCAAGTGCGGCGCCTAGCCGAGGAGACCGTGCGCGAAGCGGCGACGCTTCCGCACACCAGCACGTCCACTCACACCAAACCAAGCTCCAGCAACCTCTCTCGTACTGGCCTGTCACAGACGCTGCGGCAGGAGGCGTGGCGATTCTACTGCATCCCAACTCCAGCATCAGTGACGTACGGCCGTGGCGGCGCGACTTGTGGTCGGCACATTTTGCAGCTATTCAAGGACGACTAGAGGGTGAACTGATCACAGTGGCCTGTATCTACGGGAGCATCTACCATCACGTTCGCGAGCAACAGTTCCGGGACCTCGCTCAGCTGTCCAGACCGGAAGGTATCATGCTCCTCGGTGGCGACTTCAACTGCGTTCTAGATCCAGAGCTGGATCGTAGCCGACGTCCTACCACCACGCACCCCACCGACGGTCTGACCGAATTGCTAGCAGCCTGGGATCTCACCGACGCCGCAGCCGATGCCATGGTCGCGGCACGGACCAATGAAGAAGTGCAAGAATTTCGAGCCACCCATCATACGTTCATGTATACGGTGAGAGGCGACCGGGTAGCCACAGCAAGGCTAGACCGCTGGTATCTGTCCACTAATCAATATCGTCGGGTCCGACGCCTTATCACGACGGCACCTTATTGCAGAACGGACCATGATGCGGTCATCTTACAACTAGCCGACATTCTCACGAGTGAGCGTCGCACCGGCAAGCACCCGCCAAGGCTACGCTACCCACTCCCGGATTGTGCGCGAGATGCGGTCTATGAAGTGGGCGAGAGCATATTGGAGTCAGTCGGGACAGCATTGATCAGCCTCCCAGCTGACCAGTCGGCGTCTGGCTGGGACTCAATGAAGATCCATCTGCGACGCGATTGCCTGGTTGAGCTTCGTGCCCAACAAAAGCTCGCAACACGACGCTACAGACGACAAATGAAACGACTTGCCGACGCGCTACGCGACGCCAAACGAGATGCGAATACTAGGCTGAGGACAGTCACCGCCAGCGTGGAAGACATCGCCCAAGCAATGTCGGCCCTCTCGCTCGACCCAGCGGCGAGGTACCGGGCGATTCGGAGGGACATCATTCGGCTACAGACCTCCCGCTTAACACGGACACGTCAGAACCGCAACGCCTCGCACGAGGGCCGTGTGCATGAATCCATGCGGGCTTTCTTCAGGCGCATTTCAATCAAGCTCATGCGGCGACAAGGTGGGGTGCTGCCGAAGCGGCCAGGCTCCTCCCTCGGGACTGCTGATCTAGTTGGTAGGGACTGGCTCCCAATCATCCAGAAACCTCCATGTGATTCAAGTGCACAAGACAAGGTCTTTGCTATGCTACCGCCCAAACCGAATTGTGTCGACCCTGCGCTGGACGAACACCTGTTCACCACAGAGGCGGTTGTCAAGGCGATCAGATGTGATGTAGCGGTCGTACGTTTTTGACAATCCACCCGGCTCCAACTAGCGAAGGGGTAGCGCTTGGAGCCGGGAAACACTTGCCAAACTTAGCTGCTCACGCTCTGCTGCTGCTGCGATTCCGGTTCAGTCACGACAGACTAACCCGGTTGCAATAGCAGGCAAAAAGCGATCGCAGAAGGTGGGCAAAGCTTTCTCCACGCAGATATCCAAAGATGACTAGCGCAAGCGAGATAGAATGCTCACCCGGCTAGCACCTCACGTTGTGTACCCTTTGACGGTTCTTCAGAAGCTGGGTAATAGAGGGAATGACCCGCTACCCGATGCTGTCTGATTTGGTAGGCAAACCGGTTGCCAGAACCTTCAGATACTACGGAAATGCAAGGGAAAAGGGGGGACTGTGACGGCACGGAACGATCAACCAGTCCAAGCAACCGGTCCCAGACCGGAGCAAACGCAAGAAAGACAAATACAATAGAATGTATTACCGAGTTTCCCAGTTAATACAGCTCGCCACCACACTATAAAAACCCTCGGTCCGTGGCCTGAGCCACTTCCCTTAGGTTATCGAACCAGGAAACCGCTTCACCCAGTCACTTGACCGGCTCCACGACTCACAAGGCAACGCACACACACGCAGTACACACCGCCAGAGCACTCCAACACACAGCCAGTACCTTAGAGAACCGGGATGTCGAGGTGGCCGCCGATACAACTGCTGTTGTAGGCCCGAAGACTTGGAGCTGACAAGGCAAAAGGGGAAGTCTATTACGGAGGGTGGGCCGGTTGTCCCGTCCCTCTTATAACCGGGAGATACTGTTTACTAAACCAGAATCGAGGAGGTACCGGCGGGTGCGAATCAGATTCAATGGGTTCGCGGACCAGTACGGATGGCTAATGGCACACACGAAACTAACGGTAATTTTCCGCTAGAACCGGTAATATACCAGACACTTCCCTGAAATCTCTAACTGGTTGGTAATATTCGCCAGTAGAGTCAGGTACCGCGTTTCCCGGTACTATTAGTGTGGCACAACCGGAAACTGGGTATAAATACCCAGCTAGTGTGTAGTACACAATTTTAGACCTATCCTAAAGAACCACAGTGATTCTTGACAGTTCCCGGTCCCACAGAGATGGGGAATTCCGGGAAAGTCCGGTCCCGCTACATCAAACAGAGCTTGCCCACGCGGAAAAGCGAGCGGACCGGACGGTCTCCCGAACGATTGGTACAAGGAACACATCGACACTGTGGCTCCCATTCTCGCCCAGTTATTTGCTCAATGGTACAATGAGGACACCTTACCTGACAGCTTCAAGGATGCGTCCGTATGCTGCCTACCAAAGAAAAGCCAGCCGCAGACTGGGTTGGACTTCCGACCGATAGCACTGCTTAACACCGATTATAAGATCTACGCGAAGATTCTGCTCACTCGCATTCGGACACACGTGCCGGCATTGGTCTCTTCCACCCAGTACGGCTTCGTCAAAGGACGCCAAGTGCACGATGCGATCGATGTATGGTCTGCGCTCCAACGACGCGCGGCGGCTCGACATCTCCCGGGCGGCGCCTTAGCGATCCTCGTAGATTTTGCCAAAGCCTACGACTCGCTTGATCGAGCCTTCCTCACCCGGGCGCTGCGCAGACACGGGCTCCCTTCCTCCATGATCACGGCCATCGAACAAATGCATCTTGGCACAACTGCAGCTTTTGTTGTCGACGGCCAAGTCTCTGCTACATTCGACGTTACGACAGGCATCCGACAGGGCTGCCCGTTGGCCCCGACTCTATTTGTGCTCGCAGTCGACGTGCTATACGATCTTGTCAACGCGACGCCTGGACTACCAGGGCTGAGTCTTTCCGACACTGTCTCGGTCTCGATCGTGGGCTTTGCAGACGACACGAGCATTTATCTCCGGTCGCAGGATGAGCTGACTGTACTCCGAGAAGTACTGACCATGTTTGGGAAGGCCTCAGGACTTTGCGTTAATGTTGAAAAAAGCACCGCGGTCTTCCTGTCGCCGGAGAGCTGGGCTGCAAGACGCGATCTTCACGGCTTTCCAGTGGCAGACTTAACGCAACATGTGCGCTACCTCGGGGCACAGATATCCACGAATCTGAACACCGGTCATGTTTGGGACGTCACGCTCCATCAATTGCGCACGAGGCTCCACCTTGCTGAAGTCAAAACAACGGACATTCTTCAACGGATACAAGTTTGCCAAGCAGTGATTTTGCCCAAACTCCTATTTGTCGCGCGGCACGCGTGGCCGACAGCGGAATTAGTCGCACGCATGCAAGATTTTGTCAATAAGTATGCTTGGCACGGCGTCTTACATCGCAAGGATCGCAAGGGAAGGGCCTGGATGAACGACGCGACAGCGACCGCCGAGCGCCAACACGGAGGTCTGCAACTCCCGTCAGTTCGAGACGCACTCCTCATTCTCAGCGCCACCACGCTCCAACGATGGCATTCCGCGAAAGATCGTGTTGCCAAGGAAGTTGGCGCGGTCCTGGCGGCAACCAACACACTCCCTGCGATGTCACACATCGCTGCGGGTCGCGGAACGAACCCCCCCCCCCCCCCCAAGAATGGCGGCTACACTTGCGGCCACAGGGCACTCGGTGCTCCGATGTGCAACGGCTTTCCCCTGGGGTACTCAAGAACGCGCGGCAGTACTCGCACTGCTACCGCAAGCTGGGCGGGCGCCGTTGCGTGACGGTTGCTGGATTGATGGTTGGTATCAACGCGACTATCTCACGATCAAAGGCGCTCTGAACGAGATTCGAGCTATCCAACGGACTCGAGCCGGCCGGCTCAATCTCCACGCCCTCCTCCGGACTCGGGTACTCGGGTCAGACCTTCTGCTGCACGCCTCTGGGAGAGCACTCCGGGCCTCCGATTTGCCCGGGCTCCAAGTTGGGAACTTAACAGTCTAAGACCTCCTCGACGTGACCTGGGTTAGCGGTACCAAGCTGCAATTTCGCCTAAAAGGCCACGAATACTCGTACGAGGCAGCAAACAGCTTCAGGTTGCTCTGCGACTCGCTTGGCTTCTCTTACCCGGATCTGCTACTGCAGCATGACCCAGAGACACATCTGGTGGAGCAAGGGAAGTCTTCATATGTGTGGTACTTACAGCACGGCTCTCGACTAACCCGACGTGGCGCGGATACCACAATCACGGACCTTGGCGAAGTCCTCTCTCTCCATCATGCGGAAACGATCGCACGTAGCGCCTCCAATCGGCCTTCACTCAAGTTTGCACCCCACCCACACCTCAGCCCAGTGCTGCCGCTGTGGGGCACCTCGAAGCTCCATGACAAAGCTACGCTCCGGACCTTGATCTCGAAGACAAAAGCTCAGCATGCCGAGCGCGACATCCACCAGCGTCGGGAGATCGCTGCCGAGTCCTCGGTCGAGTTCGCCACTGCGCTGGATCTTGTAGGGTGGAAAGCGATCCACCACCTTCCCCACAGCTCCAGCCGGCAACGCCTCCTCTTTTTCAAGATCAAAGGTCTCCGCCTCTCCGGATGGGACCGACTTCATGAACGCAGAGGATGCCCACACTGCCCGGACGGCGGTGCCCCCGGAGGCGCCGTCTATCACATCGTCTGGGAGTGCCCAGCTGCCCAATTCCTATGGTCACGGCTCCGCCGTGTCTTCGCTGCCGTCGGCACGTGGCGAGCTACGGACACGACCACACGCACCGATTTCCTCACTGCAGTCTTCAGCTTACGGCTACCGAGTGTACCGCCCAAGGTCTGGGAACTACCCACCCTCCGCAAGTGTAGCCCACAGGATGGCGACACAGGAGCTGGTCCGTTCCCCGTCCTCCAAGCGGTAGGGCAACAGTTAACGCTCGAGACGTTTCTAGTGATCACAGCCTGGTGGAACAGCTTGACCGAACCAACCCGAGCATGGAACGAGCGCCAAGCGATCGCAGTTCATGCGACCAGCTGTCACCGCGTGCTCGACACGCTCCTGTTTCGGCTCCAGCGCCAACCAGACCCACCGGAGTTTACGGCAGAACTTGTCAACAGGATTCACGGCCTCCTCGATGAGGCTTCAGAGCCCCCAGACTGTCAGCTTCCCACCCGCTCTCCGGCGCGAGTACTCTTCTTTGCAGGCACCACCAGCACCAACCCAGGGCCCGGAGGAGCCGGGGCCATTCTCGTCGATCTTTCGGCACCCGCAACCGCACCGCAGATTCTGTGGAGTTCCGCGGTGTACCTACAGGGCCAAGACACCACGAATAACCAAGCCGCCTTCCAGGGTCTCCTCACTGGTCTTCAAGCGGCTGTGGACAACAAGTGGCATGATGTAACAATTATCAGCGACAACCCTCTCCTCCTCAACCAGCTCCGCGCGTACAAGCCCCCCCCCCCCCCCCCCCCCCCAGAGGGTGCGGTTGCGGGCGCTACATCATCAGCACGACGCCTAGCTGACCACGTCGGCGCACACCGGTGGCATCGCCACGTGCGGTCGCACAACTCCATGGCCATAGCGCCGGCCCTCCACGCGATGGAAACTCATACCACGAGCCACGTCCATCACCCCACCGGCAGGCCCTGCCATGCAGACCTGCCCCAGCTCCTCGCCTCCGACTTACACCCCTGGCTTGCCCGCCAGGTTGACCCACGGTAACTCAGGATCGCATAGAGCTCCAGCTATTAGGGTACATTCATTGCACTCAATAGACTTCACCTTCATCATCACCTCCGAGTACCAGCATGGAAGATGCTTCTGGGACGTGTCCCCTTGTCGCGTGTCCGCGTGCGGTCGAGCCGCTTTCAGGGTCGTCGGATATGACCGAACCCACGCCTGAGCCACTCCCGCTCTCGGACGCGTCGCATGACGTGCACATAATTGATGTGATGACGGGATCGTCGATCGATCCGTCCACGGTCGATATGGCACCGTTGCCAGAGTTCTCTGAGCTGACCAGCTTGGAGGAACTCCCTATGGACGATTTCGTCCGCGGGCTCAAAGCTGGTGAGATCGCTGAGGTTGTGATCCTCCGATCTGAGCGAGACCTCGCTCAACTCAACACCTCGACGGTGATTGACGAGGATGTCCTCGTTGAGTTTCGTCAGAAGTTTGACGCTCGCCGTGGTTCGGCCATCCTCAAGAATCCGAAGGATCGGTTCTATCCGCTGGTCAAGCGATTTGCGGAGACTTGCCTCAGCAAGAACCCGCCGGCGGGGCTGCCCCCTGATCGTGGCGTTCGCCACGAGATCAAGCTCAAGCCTGGCTCGAGCTATGCGACCGTTCGCCAGTGGGCTCTGCCGGCCGAACAATCGGACTTCATTGATGAATTCTTTGCTAAGAAAGCCAAGGCTGGCCTGGTGCGCGAGAGCGTCTCGCCGCACAGCGCTCCAACGTTCTGTGTGCGCAAGCCAAATGGCAAGTGGAGGATCGTCCACGCGTACAACAAGTTGAACGCGCAGACGATTCCTGCGTCCACTCCGATCCCTCGGAAGGATGTGATCATCCACCGGATGTCCGGCGCAAAGAAGTTCAGTTCTCTCGACTTGGTCGACGGTTATTACCAAGTGCTCATGGAGCGTGGGGATATCCCCAAGACAGCCGTCAGTACGCCGAGCGGTATGCTCTGGGAGTGGCTAGTGATGCCACAGGGGCTGTCGAACGCCCCAGCGACGTTTAATCGCCTGGTGACACATTTGTTCCGTCCCCTGCGAGCGTTCGCGCGGACGTACTTTGACGACATCTACGTCCACACGAGGCCGGAGCCCGGTCGTGATCTGGATGCGCTCCATGAGGATCACCTCCGTCAAGTGCTCGAATGCCTCGAGGAGCATAAACTTTATGCCAACTAGGATAAGTGCATCTTCGGTGCCGAAGAGATCCCAGTGCTTGGGTGTTTCGTCGGAGTTGACGGTGTTCGGGCGGATCCCGAGAAGGTGAAGGCAATCGCCGAGTGGCCATCGCCACGGTCCGTGAAGGACCTACGCAAGTGGTTGGGTCTCGCCAACTACTTGCACAGATTCACGAAGAACTACGCCGAAATGGCTCGGCCGCTGACTCAGCTGCTCAAGAACGACGTTGAGTGGTCGTGGTTTCACGACACGGAAGCTGCCTCCCAGAAGATCAAGGAGAGTCTTCTCCAAGCGCCGATCCTGGCGTTGCCGGACGACTCCGTCCCGTACAGCGTGGTCTGTGACGCCTCCAACTATGCAATCGGCTGTGCACTTCTGCAGAAGGACCACGATGGTCACGAGAGAGTCATCTCGTATCAGTCTCGCCAGCTCCAAGCGGCCGAGAAGAACTATCCACTTCACGACGAGGAATTGTTGGCGATGAAGTACGCCTTGGTGAAGTTCCGCGTTCACCTTCTCGGCGCGTTGCCGTTCGTGGTCTACACAGACCATGCGTCTCTACGCACAGCGACACAGTCTCCGCACTTGTCGCCGCGAATGGCTCGCTGGTTGTCATTCTTTTCAGAATACAACTTTACTGTTGAGTACAAGCCGGGTCGGCTCAACGTGCTGGCAGACGCACTCTCTCGGCGTCCCGACTACGAGATGAACCATCTCACATCAGTTGCTTCTGATGTCTACGACTTGATTCGTGACGCCTACGCAGGCGACGCACAGTGTGTGGAGATCATTCGTGCTCTCAAGTCGTCAGACTCAGAGAAGTCTCTCTCGCCTCGCGTTCGAGCCCGACTCCATCGGTACACGTTTGAAGACGGCCTCCTGAAGTATCAGGTCTCGGACAGCGAAGAAGCTCGCGTAGTCGTCCCACCAGACGAAGATCTGTGATTTCTGGGAAGGTCTCTTCCAGATCCTGTGTACCAGGCTCGACATGTCGACGACGGATCATCCGGAGACCGATGGCCAGACCGAGCGGGCCAACCGGGTCGTGGAGGATATCCTCCGTTCGTACTGTGGGGATAATCCCACATCGTGGAGCGATACTCTCGCCATGGTCGAGTTCGCCATGAACAACTCTGTCCATTCATCGACAGGTCTGTCGCCGTTCTTCGTGAACGGTTTGAGACACCCAGCGTTGCCGCTCTGTCTCATGGGCAGTTCCCAGTCTGGTGGGGGAGGGGCTCGGCAATTACTTGCCTCCCAGTTCGAAGGTGTTTCCAAGTCGGCGGAGCGCCGCAAGATCGACGAGCTCTTGTCGACACGTGTGAATGTCATCACCCGTGTGCGTGACGCGATGGCAGCTGCCCAAGATGTTCAGAAGGAACAAGCCGACAAGCACGGTCGGAAGAACACGCATGTGTTCAAGCCAGGCGACTATGTGCTTGTCAGCACGAAGAACCTGTCTCAGAATGCTTTGTCCAGCTTGGGCAGCTCGAAGCTGCTGCCGAGATATATCGGCCCGTTCAGGGTGTTGAAGTGGAGTGGAAACTCCTACAGGGTCGATCTGCCAACATGGTTGCAGACGCACCCGACGTTCTACGTCGGCTTGCTCAAGCCGTATCTCCGCCCTGATGGAGATGAATCGGACGAAGAGTCGTCGGAAACAATTCCAAGCGGAGTTGCCGCCGATATGCAACCACCCACAGTCGCGCACGAGTACGTGCCAGTCACGGATGGTTCCTCCAGCGACTCTGTCGCAGTGCAGGGTTCTGCAAGTGGCGTGGTCCACCCACGCAGCGAAGCGCCAAGACGCTCTGCACGGCTTGCTCAAGCCCGTCGAAGTTCGACATGGTCGTCAAATGCGACCGCAGCGTCGTCAATACGACGTCGGGTTACGTTTGCTGAACCCGAAGGAGCACGTCGGGTCCCCGACACTGGTGTCAAGACCAGAAGGAAAGCGCTGCGACCGGTGCGCGCTCCTTTGCCTGTGATCGACAGGAATGGCGAACGCCATTATCACGTCGAGTCTCTCGACAGTGCGCGTGTGCAGAATGGCGTCCGCCAGCTCTTGGTCAAGTGGCTTGGATATCCAAGCAACCAGAGCTCCTGGGTTGATGAGAGTGTTCTCAGGCAAGATTGCTCTGATCTTGTTCGCGCATGCGAACATGATCATCCTGGATGGTTCCAGTAGGTGGGACCAACCAACTCCATCAAGATGAGAAGTGTCTCAAGTTCCTCAAGGAAGACGCTCAGTGGAGCACACAGAAGGTCCGTCTCAGTCAAGTCGAGTGACCCTGTCTATTATAGACATGGGTACAAGACCCAAGCAGAAGGCCATGAAGATGGCGAGAACGCCGCGTTCGGCGCAGTCGAAGCATCGACAATGTCCACCGACCTCATCGGTTGCGTTGGACAACGCTCACATCAAGCCAGAGTGGCTGGCTCAGTTTGGTGTTTGTACACCGAGCAGTTCTCTGCGGTGTAGCCATCACGCCCGAGCGTGTGGCCGACAACACGAAGTTGTCCGGCAACGTCGTTGTTCGACTGCCACGGGTATCCCCGCACTCCACGCACTCAGTTGAGTCGCTGGATGAGGCTAGCCAGCCTCTCGAGTACTTGGTAGTACTCGCGGTGGATACCCACCGACCACAGTCTCCAGTATTAGACTGGACCCAGTTCTGGGCACCGTCAAGAGACGAAGTTTGCGAGTTCGCATCGTACAGGTCTGTACGCTTGCACAATGCAAGAACCCATCGCACTGAGTGTGTGTGCCAAGTTTGGGCTTGCCGCGAGCTCTGCTCGCCTCGCAATGGTCGTCTGACCATGCCATTTTGGCTTGCCGCCGTCAGACGGCAAAATGGCCCAGTTTTGGGGGATCGTCATGATCCAGTGGTCGCTGGCGACCGCGCGCACGTCTGCATGCGTCTCATGACGCAGCGAGGTGTTGCGCCAAGCCGCTGCGGCTCTCGATCAGTCGTTGTCGAAAAATCGACACGCGACTTCGCGCTCATGGTCGCCATGAGTCTGTACCCATTTCCGTGTGGGTCCTCGGAAATTCCGTACTGGAATAGGCTCGTGCTCCTTTTCTAGGACACGGCTGTTCCTAAAGTAGGGACAAGGGTGTTCCTCATTTTGGGTGGGGGGTGGTGTAACGGGGTACAAGGTTACACAAGTAGGTTAGGTTGTGTAGGTACATAATGTGTGTGGTCCACTTAGGGGAAAAGTTACCCTAAGTAGTGACTCTCTTTTATTAGATTCAGTAGGTGATATCCCTGGGTATTAGATACCAGGGATATCAGATATAGGGGGGGGGGATTTTTCCCCAAGGGAATTATCGGAATACAGGCAGTTCGCCTTTTGCCAAGTCTTTGGCGCTCGTCGACAGGGGTCGACTCGGAGCGGCTGCTCACGCTTCCTCAAGCGCAGGTGCTGTGTACGGTCGTGGACCGTTACAAAGCGAGTGGATGCGATAGAAGCGAGCCTTGGGGGATCGCATTCTTCTTCTTCGTACCGCCACAACGCATACGCGTCGTGGCCTCAGGATCGGGGCGATCATCGTAGCCAACAATACAGTCGACCACCCACCGAAGATCACCGTTGGCATCAATCAGCGGCGGCAGGCCATCGCGAACAAAGCGTGCAGTCGGGCCACCACGCGGCCCCGGAGTCGATGCATCCGCCTCGCGATCGGTGAGACCAGCGCTACGCTGGTCTCGACTGGAACGAGCCACGTCGTCTTGATCCTCCCCGCGAGCAATCCCACGGGCTCAACAAGATCACCGCGCACAGAACTCAGACTTAGAGCGCCGAGTTGATCGCCTCCAGAACTTCCTGGTGCCATATCTTCAGCAGAAGGTAGACGACGCGGTCGATCAGATCGCGACACTTGAGACCGAGCAAGATTGAACTTGGTTCGATTCGAGCGGCCGCTCGAATCAGCGTTTTCCTTCTGGCGGTCGACTGCGTCCGCGATGGAGTCTCGCACAAATCGCGCAATGGTTTGTCGCCTTTCGACGAAGTCGTTGATCGACTTCTCTTCTCTGGGCGATAAGGTCGAGAGCTCTGGCAATGCGTCGAAGTTGAACTCGGACGACGGATTCTCGCGCGCAGCGGTAGTTAGGGCCGCTGCTATCACCGCTTCGATCGCATTGAGGTCTAAGTCATCATCTCCGTTTCCAGCGGCGGCCGGAGACACGGGCTCTTCGTCGACGTCCATGCTGGCCGGATGGTCGGCATATCCGTTCTCGATGTGGTTGTTCTCTGTGGAGCCCTCGAACTCGGAGACAGGGGCACGATCTGGGTTTGCTTGAACTTCCGTCGGCGGGGTACGCGGATGACGGTAGTAGTTGACGTAGAAGGGCGTCATCCCCGGCGACACGTGCACCGAATTATTCAGTGCGAACTCAACAAGTGGTAAGAACTCGCTCCACTCACGGAATGATGTGGCGTAACTGCGGAGCACATCTTCGAGAACGCGATTAACGCGTTCAGTCTGCCCGTCTGTTTCGGGATGGGCAGCCGTCGACATCGGCAAGTGTGTCCAATGGCTTGAACAGTGATCGCCAGAAGAGGGAGGTGAATCGAGGGTCTCGATCCGACACGATGGTCTCCGGGAGGCCGTGGAGGCGGAAGACACTGTCGAGAAACACAGCGGTGGCCTCTTCTGCCGTGATCGTTTGTTTCACCGCTGCGAGATGAACCATCTTGGAGAGACGGTCCACAAAGGCCATGATCCCATAGCGGTCTTGAGAGTCTTTGGGGAATCCGAAGACGAAGTCGAGGCTGACAGAGTCCCAGACATCACGTGGGACTGGGAGAGGCCGGAGCGGTGCCTGTTGAGCGGGTGACGGCTTTACGCACTGGCAAACTTCTCACGTGCGGACCCATTTCCGCACCCACTTGTACTGTTGAGGCCAGTAATAGTTCCTCGAAAGAGAGAGAAATGTCTTCTCTCGTCCCAGGCGACCTCCGACGGGCGCATCGTGATGCTCGTGGATGAGATGAAGTCGAATGTCGCCGTCATTGGGGATGACGACGTGAGGAGCGTCGGTCTTGTCGACACTGTCGGCAAGATGGTACCGGCGGACACGAGCACGCACACGAGGTGTAAGTCGGAACAGCAGTGACTCTGAACCATCGGAGCCGTCAGAAGGTAGGAACTCAATTAGCTCTTGGCAGACAGGGTCGGAGGGGTAGGCTCGATGAATGTCGTCGGTGAGCGACGACTGCACAGAGTGAATCAAATGCGTTGAGGCCTTCCTCAACGCACCTTGGGCATTCTTGAGGCGCCGTCGACTCATCGATCGGCGCACGCGGGTCGTAGTCCGGACGACGCGAGAGCGCATCCGCAAGGATTTTGCTCTTTCCCGGCTTGTAGTGTACAACAAGTTGTACTCGGCGAAGAACGACAGCCAACGGGCCATCCGTTGGGACAGATGCGGAGACTTCGTCGCCGTTTGCAACGACGCATGATCCGTGTAAATGGCGAACTGCTGTTCACCCAGCAGATACACCCGGAATTTGGCGAGTGCGTACTTCATGGCAAGGAGTTCCTTGTCGTAGATCGGGTATCTCCTCTCGGCCGTCTTCAGCTGCCGTGACTGGTAGCTGATCACTCGCTCACGGCCCTCAGCATCAAACTGCATGAGGGCGCAGCCGATAGCGTAGTCACTCGCGTCGCAAACGACGTGGAAGGGTCGGTCGTAGTCGGGGAGCGCCAAGATCGGCGCTTCTTGTAGGCTCGACTTGACCGAGTCAACGGCCTGCTGGTGCTCAGCGGACCATTCCCACTCGACGTCCTTCCGCAGAAGCTGCGACAGCGGCTGGACGAGGGCTGCATAATTCTTCGTATACTTGTGCAGATAATTTGCAAGCCCCAGCCACTGCCGGAGTTGCTTCTGGTCCTTGGGCACTGGCCAGGCACAGATCGAGGCGACCTTCTCAGGATCGGAGCGGACACCGTCCTTGCTCACATAGCAGCCTAGCACCGGAATTTCCGGTGCGAAGAATACACACTTCTTCAGATTCGCATAGAGCGTGTGTGATCGCATCGCTTCGAACACTTGGCAAAGGTGTTCAGTGTGCACATCCTCCGGCGCCCTGCCGTCCTCGGCCTTGCTGTGGACAAAGATGTCTTCGAAGTAGCTCGGCGCGAAGCTGCGGAACAGCTGCAGCACGTGCGATACCATCCTGTTGAAGGTTGCTGGTGCGTTCTTGAGACCATGAGGCATCACCAACCACTCCCAGAGCATTCCACTCGGCGTGCTGACAGCCGTGAGCGAGATATCCTGCTCGCGCATAAGGATCTGGTAGAAGCCATCCATTATATCGATGGCACTGAACACGACCGACCCGGACATCGAGTCCAAGATCATATCCTTCCGAGGTATCGGCGTTTGTGTCGGTATCGTAGCGTCGTTTAGCTTGTTGAATGCGTGAACGGTCCGCCAGCCGCCAGTAGCTTTCTTGATGCAGAACGTTGGGCTCGAGTGCGGGGAAACCGACTCACGAACGTGACCTTTTTGTCTGTGGGCCTAAAAAACGACATCAATAGCCTCAACTTGATCGCGGGGAAGCGGCCACTGGCGCATCACACAGTACTTTGAGCCTGGTACGAGATCGATCTCGTGTCAAACACCGCGGTCAGGTGGTAATGCTTTCGGGACTCCGTCCAGAAGGATGTCTTAGAACTCCAAGACGAGTTCGTACGCCTTGCTACCTGATTCCTTGAAGGCCTCTAGAGACTGCGCTGCGTAGCGCTGCTCATGCTGGGACTTTGAGGTCGCGTCGGGGTTTATTGTTGACGCTGTCGTGAAGTGATCGTCCTCTGCAACGATCACGCACACCTGTTCGATCTCACCACGCTTCAGATCCTTCAAAAATGTCTTCATCAAGATCGTGCCACATTGCACGATCTCCGCTGTCACACGCGCGGGGGGGGGGGGGACTCGGATGCGCTGGAACGCCGGCACCGCGGTTGTATAGACAGCCGCCAGGATGTCTTCCTCCCCGTCTTCCGAAGCGACGAGACACGGTTTCGCGTCGCATACACGGTGTCCATCTTCACAAGCAATAAGACACGGTTTCTCATCGCAATCTTGGGACCCAGTCTCTAAGCCGGCGTCATCTTCACAAATCGTGGTGGAACCGCCACGGTGCGCTCCCTCTTCAGCAAGAAATGCGTCGACGATGTAATCGACGGACGCTTCGTGTGCACCGCGCGCGCGTTTCGCGCGCAGAGGCTTGCGCTTCCCAGCGTGTGAGCCCGGCTTGCACCGAGCTCGTCGTCGACGCGGCGTCGACGGTGCCATCGATGGAGCATCCTTGACGGGAGTGGAGCTGGTCGACTCGCAGCTACGGCAAAGTCTTCGACTGTCACGCAGTCAAGTACTCTTTGGACAGTTTCCTCTCTTGTGACTTCGACGGCGGCTTCTACCACACCAACCAGGTTACGACAGTGTCTCGGACTCAAGCCATTCCGTCCATTCAGCCTCGAGGTAAGCAGCCGCGTCCACCGTCACCCAACGATGGGAGAACACCGCGTGCGACGTCAACCCCATCGACTCGCGCTCCGACACCAGCCGCCTTGCCGTCGAAGCCACGTGGAAAGCAGCTACAATTACCACCACGCAGGGAAGACGATGACTCGGATGCTGAAGTTGCGACCCCTATTATTACTGGGAAGAAGAAGCGCAAGCGTCAGATCGACGATGATGAAGAGGAGTTCGACGAATCCGAAGACCCTTCAGTGTCGGTGGCGCCGTCGAGCACCAACGAGTCAGACAACGGCACTCCACCTGAGGTGATGAGGAAGCTCGCCTGGATTCGCAAGCAACGTAGACGTCGTACTCAAGAAGGGAAGCCGCATTCGCGAAACAACATGGAGTATGTTGAGCAAATACTCAACTACAAGGAGAACCCAAGAGGTGAGATTGTGAAGGTCAAGGTCAAGTGGGCTAAGTCAACAAGAGGTCTCGCCAAGGTTGAATTGATCGGAGTCGATGCTTTCGATAGCCTCGATGCTAACTCTTTCGACTTGGAGACCGTAGATTTGTGGAAACAGTCGAAGCACGAAACGCTCGCGAAGTACCTCCAGTATGACAAAGCTGGAAGGACCCGCAAGAAGAGGGATGCGGTTGGTGCTGACTGTGATAGAGTGGGTCAGCAAAATCACTGCACAGCGACTGCTTGTGACAGCTGACCACTCGCCAACAGGCCTTGGGTTCTTGGTGCTAGTGAGCTACCAACAGACGTTACACCCCACGAAAGTCGCTGTGGGGGTGAACCGTGGGCGCTCTGACACCGAAGTCGGGGGAGGGGAAGCCAGAGGGTCGTGAAGCCTCTGGGGTCGGCCAGCTGCGCTCCGCGAGGAGACCGTCTCGCAGAGTTGGGCCGGGGGTTGTACCGGGCCGAGGAACACGCCTGCTCAACACGCAGGGGCTCGGAGTACTTGTGCGCAGCCGATGAGACGGCGGCGGCTTCCTTGGGGCGTGAGATCTGCTAGTGCTCAGCACTAGAGACCGTAACCTTGCCTTTGTCTCTGCAGATCTGCTAGTGCTCAGCACTAGAGACCGTAACCTTGCCTTTGCCTTTGTTGTCGTGGCGGGGGGACAATCCCACCGGCGCACACGAGCGTCCTTGTCCTTGATGCAGCCGACGCCGCTGCAGTCTTGCTCTAGCGCTTCAAGCCGACCGCTTGAGAGTCGTCGGCTTCCCCTGACAGCAATAGCCAGGTTCAGCTGGGGTCTTCTTTAACGTCACCTCCTGTTGGTGACGGCGAGCCTTGATGCGACGTTCCTTACCAAGACGACGCGGCTTGCTTGCGGGCTTGGCGGTGAAAGTGGAAGTCTATTACCTTGGTCTCATCAGCTGATATAAGTACCCCTACGCTAAGTTCGGCTGCCCTAAGTTCGCTTCCGGCTCTTCACCCATTACTACTGCTGAATACATGCCCCTTTTCTGCCGATTCAGCCAGTATCCTGCCGATCATCCCCCTTGTATTCAGGTGATGACTGCGGCTTTCGGCTATGCAATCGGCCCCCATTTTAGCCAATCGGCTATGTGATGGCACAGTCGTCTCAGTATCGGTTCCGCCGGTAATACCGGCGGCTGATACCGAGTATAGTAATAGTATGGGTTAGTCTGGAGCCTCCTACGGTACTACCCAGAGTCTCTGCCTATCACCTCCGTCTAGTGCCCTAAAATTCTCGGCCGCTTTACCACAGTGCCCGTATCCCATCGGCCTGGTCGCAGACCTTGGGTGATGGGAGAATTCCTCTCGGCCGAGTCACCACACATCAGCCGATCACGCCGTTGGAGCAGCCGCACAGCTTTCGGCCCCTTCACTTCGTCTTCTCCTTCGGTCTCCTCTTGACGGTACGCATCGCTTCTTCGCCGGTCATCATAGAGGTGTTCGCTTGCTCACACTGTTCTTACAAATGAGTGAGGCGCGCTTGGTCAAACTCGCGCGCTCTAAGCTGGCAGGCGTCGCGGGTGATCTGTTCGAGGCGATCTCTGACTTGACAGTCCCGATGTCCGTTGAACAACTGCGTGGGTTGACTGCGTTGTTGGAACGCGCCTCGACCGCGCTTCAGTCTTCCGACGCCTGCTCGAGCTTCCTCGAATCCGTGAGCAGCACGCTCGCTGCTGAGCTCGCTTCTTTGAGGTCACGAGTGAAGAGTGCGGACATCGAGCTTGTCGACCTGCGGGCCAAAGCTCAGCGCCTTGAAGAACTCGAATAGTCACAGATGCGTCTACACATCGCTGCCGTTCGTCGCGCCGCCCGCCTCCGTTACGAAGAGTGCTCCTTCGTCGCCCGCAAGCGGCGGCAAGTCGAAGACGTCCAGCGGGGCCGCGACCAAGTCTCAAGCCGCTGATCCTGCAAAGCCGTCGGGTGGTGCGGGAGCAGACGCGCCGTTCACTGCCGGCGGTCGCACACCTTCGCCTTCAAGCAGTTCGGCGCCTCAGGGACCGACCACGCCCAGGCCCACCGAGCCCTCGGCGGCTCCCTCACGCCAGCTGCCTCCTGCTACCGCTGATGCGGCCCTTGCCGGGTCGACTGCAGAAGCTTCGAGTGACTACCCAGGGAAAGTCGCTCCTGCGCAGATCTAGCGCCATTTGCCTAGTAGCAGTCGGTTATCGCAGCAGGTCGTCTTCGTAGATAATCACAATGATCACTCCTTTCCTCTTCTTCGCTTGATTCACAGGTAGCCGAACTTGTCACCTTCATCTTTTCACGTCACGTTATACAATATGCATATCCACCAAATGGCTTGCCGGTGCCTCCCACCAGCCACAACCTCGCCGCAGTCAGTTAGCCAGGGCAACGACCTGACTAATCCGGGCGTTAGTTACGCCAACCCGGAGCCGCACAGCATCGGACGCCGCCTCCTGGACGGCGTTGATCACTGCGCAGCTGGCCGAGTATTATTCCTCCTCTTCGACCTCGGCCGCCATCGCAGCAAAGCGTCCCTCGGCGCGCAGCTGTCGCTCATACTCCTCGATGAGGCTCGGCGCGTTCATGTCGTCCTCGGCGATCCAGTCTGTCGTGTCCCAGCCGACCCACTTCACGTGGTACTCGCGAATAGGTCGCCCCTGGCGAGCAGAGCGTACGTCGCGATGGCCGATAATCGCCTCGACCTCGTAATGCCCCTCGTCGTTGTCCGGCTCGAGCAAGTCTTCGGGGAGCAGCGCCTCGTCGAAGTCGAGCCGAGCGTCGGCTGGAACTTCCAACTCTGTGACGGGACGGTCTTCGAAGCTGCGCCACAGCTTCAAGCGCGAGATGTGAACGGTGGAGAAGATACGGTAAGCCGAACCCTCGATCTCCAGCTTGACCAGGTGCGTGGCCGGTCGCTCTAGCACTCTAAATGGGCCGTGCCATAGATGTGCGAGCTTACGTGCGAAACCTGGCTTGACTTGGTCGATGTAGACCCACACCTTCGCGCCCGGGAGTATTGCGGACGTGTCGCCGCGGGCCGCTGACTCGCTCGCCTCTCGACGCTCTTCCATCGCTTCGCGAAGTAGCCGAACCACGTCTTGCCGTGCCTTCTGGTACTGGATCTGGACGGCCGATCGCCATCGTCTCGCATAGGCGTGGCCGTCTTGGTCTGCCGTCGGCAGCACAGATTCGAGAGTCGTTCGAGGCTCCCACCCATGTAGCAGATAGAATGGCGAGTCCCCGCGGACGCGATCGTGAGCCGAGTTGAGTGCAAACACGAGCCGTTCTGCGTAATCGTCCCAGTCTCTTTGCTGAGGATCGGACACATAGAGCTTGACGGCGTGGACGACCGTCTGTACCATTCGCTCCGTCATGCCGTTAGACTGGGGCCGATAGGCGAGCATAGCACGGCTCCTCTGGCCGATCAATCGATTGAATGCGCGGAAGACGGCCGACATAAATGCCGGCTCACGGTCGTGTCGAATGACTCGGCTCGCACCGAAGCGCATATACACGCAACGCTCGTAGGGCTCCGCCACTTATTGGGCCTCTCGAGACCGGTTTGCCGATACGATGACGAAGCCCGTATGCTGATCCACCCAAATTAAGAGCTCGGTGTTCCCGCGGTGCGACTTAGGCAATGACGGTACGTGGTCCATGCCGACCACTTCGAACGGCCGAGTCGCGACGATATTCCCTGGCGACGGGACTTGAATCCGCGGCTGACCCTTGCCGGACTGGCAGTCTGGGCACGCAGCCACATAGTCTCGGACGTCAGCGTACATATTTCTCCAGAATAGATAACGGCGGGCCTTCTCATGCACGCGACTCACCCCTTGGTGCCCGCCAGCCAAGCTGACATGGTAGTGATGTAGGACTTCACGGTGCAAGGTTGACGGCACGACGAGACGGAGACGCAGCTCGCGTCGCTCTCGGTCCTTCGCCTTCTGGTAGCCGACGTAGCACAGCAAGCCGTCGACAACTTCGTACGACGGCGCGAGCTTCTCGCACGCAGCGCGCTCTTGGTCGCTGAGCGCGGCGACGTCGCCCGCGAGGAAGCGCTTGACGTTGGCGCTCCATCGTTCTTCGTCTTGCGTCGTCGAGATGCGCTCCGCGCGCAGTCGCTCGACCCACGCCGTGCTGGACTCAACTGTCGGGTCCCGCGAAGTGTCCCACGGGCTTGTGCAGTCATCAAGCTGATCAACGCCGAAGTGTGGACCGTCCGCCCTGGCTATGTTCGCGTCATCATTGATTGCGATACCGGATTCGTCATCATCTGGCCGTGTCGCTCCTTGATGATGCGCACCGCGTCTGGCTATGTCCCTTGGGTACACCACTGAATCTTCGACTGACTCTCGAGTGTTGGCGACGCGTCCATCAGTCCCCTTCCCAGCTGTAGCCATCGCATCAGCAGGCAGGCGTTCGTTGATAGCTGGACGCTCGCGCACTGCTGGGCGATCGACGGAATCGTCTGGAGCTTCGCTGCCGACTGCTGGAAGATCGAACGCGACTCGCCGGCTCGGGTCGCTTGTGGACGCCCCGTCGTGTTCCCACGCCAGTCTTCACGGTGCTGGCGAGTTGGAACGTCCCGGCTGTTCGCCGTACGTGCGCCCGTGCGCCCTGTCGCTCCGTCAACGTCTTCGTTGATCTCTGTCGACTGTGGTGATGCCGCAGCTCCCTCGACTCCGCTATTTTCGCCTGCGCGCCGCCGGAGACGCCCGTGAGCTCGATCGCTGTTGTTCGCTTGCCCTTCGGCCCACTCGTGCTGTCGGGTTGAGTCTTGGCCATGGTCGGCGCCCGTGGCAGCACCGCCGCGCGTCACCACGCGGACAGCCGCGGCCGGCTCGTCTTCACTCGGCCTGAGGACTTCAGGGAGGCGGTTCAGCATCCTCATACCGGCATGCTCGGCCGGGTCGACGACTCCGCCGGCACAGCGCTGCAGCGCCTTGCCCGTGATGAGGTCGGCGGCTGCGTTGAAGTCTTGTGCGACGTGTACGAGGTAAGCCGACTTGAACACGCTCAGCTTCGCCAGCGCCTCGGTGCGTAGAACCTGGAGCCCTGCTGTACGGCACTCGATGTCACCTCTCAGCTGCTGGATCACGATGCGGGAGTCACCGCAGACGATTACATCTTGGGCGCCATGTCGTGCAGCCAGTTCCATAGCAGCTATAGCGCCTCTATACTCGGCTTCATTAACCCTTTCGCAATCACCTCCGTGCAAACAGGGATTGTATGGATACTTAAATCAAGTCAAAATTTCCAGATCGTGTAAATTTTACACGTTCTGGAATTGCGACAGGTGAAATTTCCCGCAAACGTACCGCCTTTTGTAATAAAACCTCGCAAAATTTCAAATAAGTTTCGAGGTTATTGCTATTTAACCTTGAGAGGTTTTGAGGTTTTGTTGAGGTTTTCGCGAAACTTCAAGGACGGGTTTTGTAAAAGGTGTAAAATTTACACGTTCTGAGGGGTTCAAACATACTAACTTATGAGAAACCCTCAGAACGTGTAAATTTTACACGTTTGATTGCGAAAGGGTCAACCGTTCCGTCAGCGAAGAAGCGCGTCTCGGCAGCGACGATCTTCCACGTCGGCAACGACCACAGGATGACCCCGCAACTTGCCCCGTTCCGCTTCGGCTTCGCTGATCCGTCGAAAGACACGACCCACGCGACCTCGTCCTTTGCTAATGTCGGTACGGGCAGTCGATGTCGTTCACCCGCGACGCGTTTCCTTGGCTGAATATCGCCAACCATCTCGTCCATCTTGTCCGCAGGGCCCGTGGCGGCTGCGACCAATCCGCTCAAGCCGTCTTCGTCCTTCTTGACCTTCACGATCTCGAGCGTCCATGAACTCAGCACAGTAGCCCATCGCTCTAAACGACCTTGAAGACCTCTCGCCTTGAACAACCAACCGAACGTAGAAAATCGCGTCAGCACCTGGATATCACGGCCACTCAGCATATTTGCGGCCCCGGACAGCACGTGGAGCAGAGCAAGAATCTCCTCGGCTGGCGAGAACTTGGCTTCGTGGACTTTCAGCACCCTGCTAAAGAACTTCACCGGCATCAGCTTCCCATCGTGTTCCCGCGCCAGTGTGGCAGCGACAGCCCACGGATTCGAGTAAATGATGACTACCGGCTGCTTCTCGGCGTCGAAGTGCCTCAGGATCGGCGCGTCCGCCAACTTCTGCTGGAGCTCTGCGAAGGCACGTCGAGCAGACGCGAGATGACCGGGTTCTAGCGCATCCTTAGCCAAGTCTGCCTGGGTAACCTCATAGAGTGCGGCCGCGTAAACCGCAAAGTGCTCAATAAACTGGTGAAAATAGTTCAGAGAGCCCAAATACGACTGAATCCCCTTCAGAGTCTTAGGAAACTCGAGTTGCAGCAGCCCAGAGAGGTTCTTCGGCTTCGCTCTAATGCCTTCGGCGGAAACCGAGTGCCCTAGGTAGTCGACACGGCTCATGCCGAACTCGCTCTTCGGGAGGCTGATCGAAAGCCCCCACTCCTCGCAGGCCTGCAGCAGTCTCTCCAGTCGCTCGCACATCTGATCCCAAGTCTCGCCGCCGAACAAGATGTCGTCAATATACGATCTTCGACCTATCGCTGGTCGCGTCTCGGCTCCGGCCGGCTTGCCATCTTCGAACACATCCGCTTCCTTGTCTTGCAGGTGCTTAGGCGTCAGCTTCAGGTAACCATAGAGCGCGTTATCAAGAAGCCGTTGATATATCTGGGGAGCGTTTTTCAACCCGAACGGCATCCTTAGCCACTCAAACAACCCGAAGGGTGTCACGAAAGCGGAAATCGCCCGAGCCCGTGCAGTCATTCGCACGACCCAGAATCCTGACGCCATATCTAGTGAGCAAAGCCATCGTAGCGAGCCGAGATTTTCCAACAGGTCATGAACGACCGGCATAGGGTAGACCATCAGCCTAGTGAGGGCGTTCACCATTCTGTAATCGATACAGAGGCGGATGTCAACACCGTTCTTCTTGTCGACGATCACAATGGGAGACGCCCAAGCCGATGTCGATGACGCGATAAAGCCCGCCTGGAGGAGTCCCTTAAGGAGCTCGTAGAGCTTCTCCACGTACTGTGGCGGCACCTTCCGGCACGATTGAGCGATGGGCTTGGCGTCGCCGACGTCTATGTCGCAGACGACGCCTTTGGCCGGCAACGGCCGAGCATTGCCCTTGCCCATGAGGTACGGGCGCGCCTCCACGCCTCCACACCATCTCGCGGATTCGCTCGACGTCTTCGGCACTGGCATCTTCGCCAGCCGCGATCTTGATGTCGGCAGGCGTGATCTCGTCGTCCCCAGCCGGGACTTCTGGGATCACGGCCATTTGGCCGTCGATGTCTTCAGCGCTGACATCGCCTCCTTCATGCACGTAGACTGCTTCGCTCAGCCCGCCTTGGCTGTCGACGACTTCGGCCGGGGACTTGGCTGCGACGACGAGTATCGCCACCTTGGCCCAGTCGGACGTCGTCATCTTCGTCGTGACGACGCGCTGTCCGGCTGTCGCCGGATGTCGCACCCTCGAGCGTGTCTTCGACGGAGACCTTGAGCTCACTCCTCGAGTCACCCGCCCTCGGCGGCGTCGGCACCGCGGCGTCGGCACGCTTCAAGATCGCGCGCGGCACCACATACGGGCGTCGTTCAACCGCCGGTGGCTGCGCCGCCCGGATCGCGTCGGCTTCAGCTTGGCGCCGTGCCTCAAGCTCCGGTTCGGGCTCGGCCTCATACACGAGGGTGCACCACTCGTCGTACCGCCTCGAGCCCAGAGAGACGTACCCGGAGCATCGAGGTGCGGCGCCCGAGCTCAGCCAGAGGCCAACGACCGTCTGCGTGGGCAAGGTGACCGGGACCGTGAAGATGTTGGTCACCTTGACCCGCGTCGGCAGGCCACGCTCGTTGCACTCGGCAGTCGTGACCCAGCGTTCGTCGCGGCGGACCCACAGCTTCTTGGAGGCGTTCGGCTTGATCCGCAGGTAATGTGACTCGCCTGGCTGGATCGTCACATCTCGCTTGACCCTGACTTGCTCTGCCTTGTCACTGTAGACGGCTCGGCGGCCCTCAAACTAGACGCGAACTTTGTCCGGCATGAGGGCGACGCCTTCGGCCAAGTCGAGGCGGATGCCGGCCGGGGTCATGAAGTCGGTACCGAGAATCGCCTGAACGTTGCCAAGGCGACCGACCCAGACCTCGGCCTGGTACGCCAGCTCGCCGGCCAGCACCACCTTTATCCAGGCCCGGCCCTCGGTGGGATAGCCGGATCCTCCAACACCTTCGCAGCGCAGAGACACACTCGTGTCTACCTCGGCTCCGATCTTACGCGCAAAGTCGGAGTCGAGGATCGAGACCTCAGCGCCCGAGTCCAACAGGACCCGCGCGTTATGGTCGTCGATCTGCGCCCTTACGATGGTTTGGCGATGGGACTTCTGGTTGTAGAACCGCCAGTACCCACGCCGCTCACCAGGGTGTAGAGTAAGCCGCTGAATAAATGCATGACGTTCGAACTCAAGTGGTTGATCAAGAATCGAGTAGCTGTCTACCGGCTACGAAAGCATACACTGCGACCTCGGGTTGCCGCCCGGCGCGTACCAGTCCCCAAACTGGCGGGCGGCTTAGTTTAACCACTTTTCACGGCCGCCGGCAAGACGCCAGCGTGCTTCGTCGGGTCGAACCACGCCTTCAGGTGGTTTGCGAGCTCCTCCAGCGGGCAAGCACCACGATCGTGGACATTGCCGCACCCCTTGCAACGGTGGTAGCAATAGTCGGCCGGATGACCGAGCCGACCGCACATCGTACAAGTGATACGACTCCAACAATCGCGGTCTTGGGGGCGCTTCGAGCCGCAGTGCGAGCATGGGTGTTGAGGCTTTGACACCTCACCCTTCGGCTTGCCCACCCTGTCACGACCTTGGAGGGCGGCGACGAGCTTGGTCAGCGCCTGCACGGACTCGGGCGCTAGCATCGTCGCTAAGCCGGCAGCTTCCGCTGCATCTTCACCTTCGTCACCTTCGCCATCTTCAGCTCCGCTGCCTTCCGACTCGCTGCCATCCGAGCTCGACTCGGACACGCTTGACAGGTCGACTTCGGCAGCTCGACTCGAGGACCCGAGCAGCTTCGCCAACGTGTTGACGGCGATCGGCCGCTGCTTGGAACCGGCGATGAACGGCTTCGGCTTGCTATCGCGCTTGTCCGCACGCAACTTGGCCGACTCATCGCGCCTCGACCGCTGGTTCTGGCGCAGCAGCTCCTTCAACGCTTGACGAAGCTGCTCTTCCGTCGTCGGCTTGGCAAGACCGAACTGGCGTGCAAGCTCGGCATCTTCACACGTGTCGAGGAAGTGAGTCACGTGGAAGGATGCCGCAGCGCCCTCATAGTCGATGCCGGCTTCGATGGCTTGGACGTTGAGTCGGTACAGGTAGTCGAGGTGCTCTTCGTTCGGCTTCCGGCGCAGCTCGTAGTAGCGCTGGTGAGCCGTGACCGTCACACCCCAGTACTCACGCTCGAACTCGACTTGAAGGAGCGACCAGTTCGCTCGAGTCGACTTCTTCAGCTGCTTGTACCAGATCTTCGACGCGCCGGTGAGCAGTTCGGGGAGCTTCAGACAGCATTGGCCATCGGTCATCTCGTCTTGGCGGAACGCCGAACGGACCGAACTGATGAAGGCCTTGCCGCGATATTCGTCGCGAGACTTGCCGTCGAACGACTTCAGATCGGCACAGGCTGACTGCCGCAGGCGAGTCATGGCGCTGACGCCTGGCGCGACGCACCCGTCGTAGATGTCGGCCAGGTAGTCGGTCGAAGACCAGGCTGCCGGCAACTTAGCGACTGGCGTCGGCTTCTCGGCCTTGACCTTCGGCTCCGACTTGACTGTCGGCTTCGCCTCGGCACTGGCGACGGTGGGCGCGGCCGCAGTCGACACTGACGCAAGTTGAGCTGCGGTCAGCTCGCCTGATGCGACCCTGTCGGCGAAGTCTTGCAGGTAGTTCTCGAGATCCTTGAGCATCTTGTCCTTCAGCATGATCTCTTCTTCCATCTGCTTGACTTCTTCCCTGGAGCGTCCGATGACCTGCTCCGCGATCTTCTGTAGCGATTCAGCATCCATGAGCCCACCACGGTTCGCACCGATGGCTTGCTCGAGCTTGCGCTGAGACTGGTGGCGGAGGAACAGCTCGAAGATCTCCTGAGCGCCCGCGATCAGCTTGTCGCGTCGTGTCGCGAGGATCTTGGCGTTGTCCAAGATGGTCACGCTGTACCCGGCGGTGTTGAAGACACCGATGATGCCGTGCAGCACCTGCTGCTGAGTCTTCATCGACGCGAAGCCAGGGTCGCGGACATCGGCAGCGGTGCTGACTCGGGTCACCTGGAGGTGCTTGAGACCATCGTGCTTCGACATGATCACCTCGATCATCCGTGCCGGCACGGCTGTTGGCCTGGTGGGATCCATCTTCACCGGCACCGAGTTGACGGCACGGGTGATCGGGGTCGCCGGAGCCGTCGCGTCGTCGCCGACGTTCAGCTCCGCGATGTCGCCACTCAGGTCGACGTCTTCCGAGCCAGCGTCGCTGACGCAAGTGAAAACAGTGGCAACGAAAGGGTTAATGATTGTATGGTTCAAAGAAGGGTCAATCGAAGTGACTGAACTATATGGAACGTCTTCATGTATAGATCCTGCATAACAAGCAACGAGAAGAGAAAAGCCGATTCAATCTGAGTCCTATACATGGAATTCGCGTATTGAAAATGTCCCGGCTAAATTTTCGTCCAGTTGTATGGCAGAAGTGACTGCGGTTTACAGTCACTTCTGCCATGCAGACTGCAATTATCTACGCAAATCAAAGTCTTGTGGTCAGTCCTCGGTCCGCGTCATGGACTCCGTGATGATGGTCGCCTCAGAAAAAAAAACCTACCTTCCACAGAAGTTCTGTCAGAGCCGCGTGATCCCCTGGGTGGCGCGTGATTGCTCCATTCAACCACCACATTGACGATGTCGGACGCAACGTTGATCTTATCCGATTCCAATGCCGAAACAGAGTTGCTTGACACCACGTCCCAGCCGCACACGCCAAACAAGCGCCAGAGACTCGATAATGTCCCGCCCCGCTCTACCAGCCTGCGCCAAAAAGCAGTTGATGACAGCGTCACTTCGTCCACTGCTGCAACTCCAACCGACCAAGCGGCCTCTCCGCCTGCTATCATGCCAGTCGTTCACGCTGTCCCAGTAGCCGCAACCTTGACAATTCATGGCATCGCGAATGTCGCCACAGTCATATCCACTGCTGCGATAGACGTACAGCAGCTAGCGGTGCCATCGGAAGCGTCACGACCTCCATGGCTACCATCAACGCAACCCCGACCGCACCAGCAGCAACAAGCGTCGACACCTGGACCGCTTCAAACACGATCGCCACGACCAAGACCACCACAGCAGCAACGAGCGTCAGCATCGGCCATGTCGAGGCTGTCACTGCCATCACAGCCTCGCGAGGGACATTGCCGAGCGTCGAACGTGCCGCCTTCGCAACATTCACCGGTTCAGCAGAATAAAATACTGCTACCGTCCCGGCAGTTACCACTACAGCTACCTCGGCTGCCCACGATATTGCCGCGAGACCTCCCGACGACAGACTTCGCATAGCAGAATGGCACTTGAGTCAGCTTGCCGACATCATGTCTGCGAGCATCGCAATGGACCGAACAATCTCAGGTCTCGCAGATGGTCACCAAGCAACAAGTGCCACTGTCGATGCAACCGTCGAGACTGACGATTTCACCGAAGCAGTCGATGGTATTACCGACACGATCACTGCCGCCGTCGCCATGAGGATCTCCACAATTCTCACGAGGCTTCGGGAAATCTACAGGGCATGTGCGGTGATGCATCCCTTCTCTTACTTCTATCTCAAGTTTACGCTGATCGAACTCAACAGCACCGCTCCTGCCAACATGTACGCTTTCTTCGACTCCAGCGACTTGCACATACGATTTTGATCACCGGTGGAGGGATTCAACGCTCGCCGCGCACTCTCGTACGAGCACTACAACGTCTTCTCTGCAGATGACTGGTTCATTAGTGACGACGAACTCAAGCACGCGTTCACAGCGCGGTACATGACGCACGCCGTCGTCGCCAATAGGTCCGACCTAACCAGTTTTCCAAGCCGTGGAGTGCTTACAAGGCTGTGGAACAGCTTTCGAGACAACGCTGTTGCTATTCTGAACCATAGCGGCAGGGTAAGTAACTACTACATTTTGATGAGGAGTGAGAAAACAAGCTATATGCCTACGTTTTGCACGTTCGATCCCGGTCTTGGATGCGTTGTTGAATATCTACCAGCGCCGAGCGTGTACCACGTCACACGCGAATGCGTACCATCACCGAACGAGATTGGTGAGTGTCTGGGCCGTTGGTGGTGATGCCCAGCTACTGCCTGCGCGAAACCAGTGGCTGTTGCTGCTGTGCATTGGGCTTTTCCAAGTTCATCATGCACACACGTTACTTCGCCCGAGCCGCCCTTGCCCACCTGATCGGTCAACTGGCCCACTTCGTTGGCGTACATACGAGTCGTTTTCATAGGACTTAGAGCATCTCCACCCGTCACTGTAAAAACGCCCCTGAAAACCTGATTTACCGTGAAAGATATGGCGCTCTTGAGAATTTGTGGAGTGGTCCCCCACCGGGACACTGAAAAAATGCCACTGAAAACGAGTTGTTTGAATCGAGTTGTTTGAATGAGCGAAAAAGACTACAACGAACAGAGCACAAGCGCGGTGGATGAGCAGGGCAAGACAGGGTGCGAAGTGGAGCGTAGACCGCTTCTCGCAGTTGCAGGTACGAACGTGTTCGGAGCGATGCGTGCGCGCCGTGCCGATCTTGAAGGGAAAACTTGAAATGGCGCGGTTTCCCTTGGCGGCTCCATCGAACGCACTGATGATATCTGATAATTGCTGAGAATATCTGAGAATACCGACACTGCAAAATCGGCTTTCACACTGGAAACGTGCGCATGTTTGGAGGGTCGGAGCGATATTTGCATTGTCGTTTTTACTGTTTATCTGTTTTCAGGGCCGTGGTGGGGAAGTAAATTACGCTCCGGGAAATTTATCGCTTTACAGGGGCGTTTTACAGTGACGGGTGGAGATGCTCTTAGTCCTCGAGCTCATATGAACCGACTTCACCACAACCGTCAACTTGCAGCAGCGCCATCTTCTCTGCCAGTGCTGCAACCACTAGAGTTCATAACCTCTGATCTCCGAGGTGGTGGCCGGTTTTGGATTGACGTCGTGAACGCGCGCTGTCGTGCATGCGTGCGAAGACCGATAGCGGTGTGGCCTCGACGCATCCAACGGGTCCGTCGCACGCTCGGATGCGGGCGAGCCTGGCGTAGCCGACAACTGACCCGCGGGTGGTTCGAGCACGGCGGCAGCATCTTCCGTCGAATGCTCCGTGTTCTGCACGGTGTTCATTGCCATGAGCGCGGCGCTTGGTAGCATGAAAGGCAAGCCCAAGATGCCAGGGTTAGCCGCCGTACCTGACCACACCGCACCGCAACCAATCGCTCCACCAGCAACCACGCGATTACTGACCGAAATGCCACCGGCAATGCTCGCCTTCACGCCGGCATCATCAGCGTCGATCGCGATCGTTGGCGTGCTAGCAACGATTGTCACCGCTCCGGTTGTTGCTCCTGCGGCTTGACTGGAGACTGCTTCTTCTTCTGCTGCTGGCTGCTCATGTGAATCATGGACTGGACACGGCTGCGTCTCCCTCATGCCACGAGATACCGGCGAGATGGTTGCACCTGGATCACTGTATCGATAGGCTCGAGGTCGTCGGCGTACACCACGCCGCCATTGACCGCGCCGCCATCATTGCACCATTCGGAGAGAACTTGATGTCATCCGAAGACCGTGTGAGTGTGGGGGTACTGTACCATGTTATGCACCAGTTACTCTGGTACCGGTGCTGTCAGGAACTCTGTGCTATTGCCACCAATTTTCGAAGTAAACTGATAAATAAATAGCTTCGCCACAGAACAAAATTTGTGGTGAGCGCTCTTCACAAAGAAGCCCAGCGCGTCGGGGCTCCCTCCCCCTCACTTCGATTTTTGCAAGCCAAGTGACAAGAAGAACAGGAAGCTGAGGAAGCCCTTGAAGGCCATGTGATTCTCCAGCGCGCGCCGAGCCCTCGTCCTCGAGCGAGCTATCAAGTAGAAACGTGATGACGTCCGCGCGCGCGCTGGTTTTGCGAGCTCAAGGTAGTGTTTCTCCAAGGTTGTGTTTCTCCTAACTCAAACTCTATTGCGGTTTATTAACGTCATGTTGCTTCCGTCCAGCGTCTCTTTGGCGCGAAAGATCGACGCGCTCATGAAGCTCAGTGTGTGTCAAAGACGACCACCGTGAAGCGACACAGGCCACGCAAGTAATGCCAAGAATCGTGACGTCGAACCGCCTGCACTGAACCCTTTGAAGCCCCTTCTGGGCGAGGCTAGACCGTTCTGTGGCTTCGTGTGGAGTTCACTGAGCCCTTTGAAGCTCTGTTTGGGCGAAGTCTGGCCGTTTTGTGGCTTCGTGCAGCTTTTGTGTCGATGAGGCGGCTTACACTGAGCCCTGTGAAGCTCTTTGTGAGGCCGGGCCGTTCTGTGGTTTTGTGTGGCTTTCAAGACGAAGACTCCCTATCCAAGCCAAGAATGTAATCTCTCCCTTCTCCTCATAACGGACTCGTTTGTACTTGCGCACCTCTGAGCTGTCCTCTCACCACATCAATCCAGGAAGGATACTGTTGAACCATCATCACTGGAGTGGCTTAGATGTGAACCAAAAACGGGCAAGAACTGAGCTTGGGAACGAATTTGATAGCGAGTCAACCGGGGTTGCGACCCAATTACTGAACAATAAACTCACACTTCACACTCATGCCGACTTCATCGGCATCGTTCGCTGGTCCCTGATGGCTACTGCTGCTGCTAGGCTGGAGACCACTGGTGCTATGCTCACAAGAGCCTAGCACGGACGATTGCCGCCGGCTTCGAACCGGCACCCAGATGAATACGAAGCCATCGCAAAGCACTTCTCGTCCTGATGGAGCGTCAGGTTGTAGTTGGCACCACTAGCGTCAACACTGCAGAGGTCGTCAGCAGGAATCCCTTTTCTCGTGACGCAGCCGACAAAGTGCGTCTTCCCTAGGATACTTCGTTGCAGTGCGACGCCTTCTGGGGGGTGCTGCCTTTCGAGCACCGACGTGGGCTCGACAATCGGCTGCGTCTTGGACTTGAAGATGCACACTATCCGGTACTCCGAGGTGAATACCTTGTCCATGTGGGTCAGTGTGATCAACTTCACACTGACCGTGGTGTTCCGCGCACGATTGAAGCCCGAAGAACTTCGCTTCGTTAAAACGGTAGTAGCAGAAATTGCGCGCAAGGCAGCTAGGAGCTGCCGGCGCCGACGTCGAATGTTGCTCGACACCGAGCTCGGCATGCGGTTCCCTAAGAGCCGATGCGCAGTGGCCAGACGAACTTGTTGATATTGCAGTGAAGGCTGCGAGGCCTCCAATAGTGACACACACACAGTTCACGTCCAGACTCTGCTTGATCAGGTACACTGCTTTCTCATTGGACACGAGTGTGCAGCCAACTGTTGTGGGTGTTGTTCCACGAGGTGTTGTCGATGAGGTTGGATAGCCGTAACTGTTGAAGATGATGCGCCTCGAACCCAGCGTCATCATTCCAGTTGAAGCTCGGCAGTTGAAGCTCGGCTGTAGAAGATTCTCCTGCAGAAGATTCTCCGTGGAAGATTCGACATGTGAAAGATTCGACATGTGGAAGATTCTCCGTCTGGTTCTGGTTTGAATCCAGTGCCACCCATCGACTTCGTTGAAGTATCCACGAAGTCAGTTTATGTTTGCATATGTTTACGATAGGTAGGACATACATATGATTATGGTAGCGTAGGACACACACAGACGGCTTAGAGGTAGCAGTAGCGAACTAAGTCCCGATCAATTCACTTTGCATTGTGCATCCCACCAACCAAGCGACCTTCCAACAGGTTATGAGCCCAAGCCCAGCCGACTCTGCCTCCACCGACTTCGCCTCCCCAGCCTTCGCCATGGATTCGACCACCCCAGCTCGCATCAACAAGTTCGACGGAACCAACTTCCACACATGGAAGTTCAAGATGCAGATGGTGCTCGAAGAACGCGACGTCTGGGAAGTTGTCTGTGGAGAGGTCAAACTCGAGCAGTGCCAGACCGACGCGGACCGAGCCCTCTTCAAGAAGAAGTCTCGCAAGGCGCTCGCGATGATCTGTCTCGCGATGGAAGACTCGCAGCTCCCGCTGGTTCGGTCGGCGAGTGGTGCGCAAGATGCATGGTCAAGACTGGAAGAACACTTCGAGAAGAAAAGCCTTGCCAACAAGCTCTTTCTTCGTCGTCGTTTCTTCACGACCATGATGGAAGAAGGTGACGATGTGCTCACGCACATCAACAAGCTCAAGACCCTGGTCGAGGAACTCGACGCAGTCGGCGCTCCGGTCAGCGAAGCGAAGACGACTTGGTGATCACGCTTCTCGGCAGTCTCAGCGAGTCGTACCAGTTCCTCATCACGGCGTTGGAGTCGCGTGTCGACGCGCTCACGTGGGAACTCGTGACGTCTCGGCTGCTCCACGAAGACATGAAGCGCAAGGAGCAAGGTGACGACGGAGCCACGCTTGGCCAAGCGTTCATGACAAGTGACGCGAAGCCCAAGGGCCGTGCAGTCAAGAAGACTGGCACGTGCAACTACTGCGGCAAGATCGGTCATTGGGCCGCGGAGTGCCACTCGCGTGTCAAGGACAACGGCAACGGCAACGGCAACGGCAACTCCGGCGGCAACGGCAACGGAAACGGCAACCCTCGGCAACGGTTCCAGCGAGCGAACCTTGCGCGAGATGAAGACCCCGGCGAGTACCTGTTCTCGGTCGGGAAGACCCAAGGCAAGTCGAGTCAATCCACGGCGTGGTTGGTCGACTCGGGTGCGACTCAGCACATGTCGCGAACCAAGCAGTTCATGATGAACTACAAGAAGATTGACCCAGTCGACGTGCATCTGGCCGATGATGGCACGGTCCAAGCAGTTGGCGTGGGAGACATTCTCATGTCGATGAAGACTCCAAGCGGTGTCAAGAAGGGTTTGCTCACCAACGTGTGGCATATCCCCAAGCTCAGCCGCAACCTGTTCTCGGTCGGAAGATTCACGGAGGACGTTGCTCCCGTGACGTTCGACAAGGACGGTTGCTTTGTCATGCTGAAGGGCGCCAAGCGGACCATCGGCACTCGTATCGGCAAGGGTCTGTTCAAGCTCAACATGTCTCCAGTGTCGACTGAAGCAGCCCACGCCGCCAGTACAAGACGAGGTCGCGCCATGTCCAAGTCGTACCTGTGGCACCTCCGACTCGGTCACATCGGCTTCAGCGGTCTCGAAGCCATCGTCAAGAAGGACCTCGCCGACGGACTCGACATTGGGTCTGTGCAGGAATGGGAGGTCTGTGAAGGCTGTGCACTCGGCAAGCTGACTCGCGTCAAGTTCCAGTCAGGCACGACCAAGCGGTCTGCGAATCTGCTTGACGTCGTGTACAGCGATGTGGCCGGCCCCATGAAGACTCCGACTTTCGGCGGCATGAAGTACTTCGCCACGTTCACCGACGACAAGTCTCGACTGTGCAAGTTGTACCTCATGCGGTCCAAGGACGAAGTCTACGAGAAGTTCGTCGAGTTCGTCAACTGGGCCGAGAACCAAACCGGTCGTCGAGTCTGTTGGAAGGTCGCTTGGTTGGTGGGATGCAAAATGCAAAGTGAATTGACCGGGACTTAGTTCGCTGCTGCTACCTCTAAGCCGTCTGTGTGTGTCCTACGCTACCGTAATCATATGTATGTCCTACCTATCGTAAACATATGCAAACATAAACTGACTTCGTGGATACTTCAACGAAGTCGATGGGTGGCACTGGATTCAAACCAGAACCAGACGGAGAATCTTCCACATGTCGAATCTTTCACATGTCGAATCTTCCACGGAGAATCTTCTGCAGGAGAATCTTCTACAGCCGAGCTTCAACTGCCGAGCTTCAACTGGAATGATGACGCTGGGTTCGAGGCGCATCATCTTCAACACTCCCCCTCGACTCGACTGCGTCTTGAACACCAAGCTTGGTGCGGAGCACGTCGAACTGGACAGTGGGGATCGGCTTGGTCATGATGTCGGCAAGCATGTCTTGGGTCGGGCAATACTGGAGACACACTTGACCGTCCTCGACCTTCTCACGAACGAAGTGGTAGCGAATGTCGATGTGCTTGGTGCGCTTGTGGAACTCGGGGTTCTTGGCCAACGCGATGGCACCTTGGTTGTCTTCGTACACCGTGAGCGCTTGGTCGCTTGCAACTTCGCCGAGTTCGCACAGGAACGCCTTGAGCCACACGGCTTCTTGGATCGCTTCCGATAGAGCCATGTACTCTGCTTCGGTCGAGGAGAGGGCGACAGTTCGCTGCTTCTTGCTGCGCCAGCTGATGCATCCGCCGTTGAGCATGAACACGTAGCCGCTGGTGCTTCGACGTGACTCGATGTCGCCAGCCCAGCCGGCGTCGGAGTAGCCGACCAGTCTTCCGTCGTTCGATGCCGAGAACTGCAGGCCGTACGTCGGAGTCGCTTGCAGGTAGCGGAGCACACGCTTGAGAGCTTGCCAATGTGTTGGACACGGGTCCGCGGCGAACTGGCTGAGTGTGCCGACTGCCGCTGCGAGGTCTGGTCGAGTGCCGACCATGAGGTACATGAGTGCGCCGACTGCACTTCGGTACGGCACGTTCTTCATGGTGTCTTCGTGCTTGCAACCACCTTCGCACATGGCCTTGGTCAGCTTGAGTCCGGGGTCTTGAGGGGTCCTCACTGGTTTGCAGTCTTGCATGCCGAACTTGGTCAGGATCGACTGCAGGAACTTGGTCTGCCGCATGGTCTCGTCGCCGGACTTGGGGTCTTGATCAACTTCCATGCCGAGGCAGTACTTGAGTTCGCCGAGGTCGGACATCTCGAAGCGTTCGCTGAGTGCACGCTTGGTCGCCGTGAGCAACTCGAGGCTGTTGCAGGCGAGGATGAGGTCGTCGACGTAGATCACCACGAAGATCATCGCTGAGCCGCTCCGCTTGACGTACACGCAGTGGTCCATCTCGCACTTGGTGAAGCCGACCTTGCGCATGAAGGCGTCGATGGTCTGGTTCCACATGCGGGGCGACTGCTTGAGACCGTAGAGCGAGCGCTTGAGCTTGCACACGTAGTCCAGGTGGCGCTGGTCGACGAAGCCTTCGGGCTGCTTCATGTAGATTTCTTCGTCGAGGTTGCCGTTCAGGAACGCCGTCTTGACATCCATCTGATGGATCATGAGCTTGTGTCGAGCGGCGATGCTGAGGATGGTGCGGATCGACGTGAACTTGGCGACGGGTGCGAATGTCTCTTCGAAGTCGATGCCGTACTTCTGCAGGAACCCCTTGGCAACGAGTCGAGCCTTGTACCGTTCGACGAGTCCTTCGGCGGTTTCCTTGACCTTGAACACCCACTTGCTGGTGATGGCCTTGCGTCCGGCTGGCAAAGGGACTAGGTCCCAGGTCTCGTTCTTCTTGAGCGACTCAAGCTCGGAGTCGCAGGCTTCCTTCCAGTTGCTGGCGTCGTCGGATTCCATCGCCGACTTCAACGATGTCGGCAACTCTCCCCCTGAATTCACGACGAGAGCAAACTCTTCGAGATCGTGATCTTGGTCTTCTCCCCCTTGTTCTTGCACGTCTTCGCCTTCTTCGTCTTCATCTTCTACGCCTTCCTCTTCGATCGACGTGAGCAGTGCAGACAGATCTTCGAGCGATGTCCTTGGACCTTGCGTGGGTGGTGGAGTCGCACCACTTGTGCGTCCAACACGTCCGTAGCGCTTCTCAACTGGCGGTTCAGCCAGGTTCTCGAGCGAGTGCGTGCGAGAGTGGCGCTTGGACCCTGGTGCGTAGTCGACATTTGGCTGCTGGGCCGATGCTGGTGCTGCTGGACGCTGCGACCGCTGGCCCTGTTGCCACCCTGGTCGCTCGTAGCTGCGCTGACTTGGTGCTGGTGAGGCTGGCTGCTCACCCATGTCTTCATCATCTTGGTGGCAAAGTACTTCATGCCGCCGAAAGTCGGAGTCTTCATGGGGCCGGCCACATCGCTGTACACGACGTCAAGCAGATTCGCAGACCGCTTGGTCGTGCCCGACTGGAACTTGACGCGAGTCAGCTTGCCGAGTGCACAGCCTTCACAGACCTCCCATTCCTGCACAGACCCGATGTCGAGTCCGTCGGCGAGGTCCTTCTTGACGATGGCTTCGAGACCGCTGAAGCCGATGTGACCGAGTCGGAGGTGCCACAGGTACGACTTGGACATGGCGCGACCTCGTCTTGTACTGGCGGCGTGGGCTGCTTCAGTCGACACTGGAGACATGTTGAGCTTGAACAGACCCTTGCCGATACGAGTGCCGATGGTCCGCTTGGCGCCCTTCAGCATGACAAAGCAACCGTCCTTGTCGAACGTCACGGGAGCAACGTCCTCCGTGAATCTTCCGACCGAGAACAGGTTGCGGCTGAGCTTGGGGATATGCCACACGTTGGTGAGCAAACCCTTCTTGACACCGCTTGGAGTCTTCATCGACATGAGAATGTCTCCCACGCCAACTGCTTGGACCGTGCCATCATCGGCCAGATGCACGTCGACTGGGTCAATCTTCTTGTAGTTCATCATGAACTGCTTGGTTCGCGACATGTGCTGAGTCGCACCCGAGTCGACCAACCACGCCGTGGATTGACTCGACTTGCCTTGGGTCTTCCCGACCGAGAACAGGTACTCGCCGGGGTCTTCATCTCGCGCAAGGTTCGCTCGCTGGAACCGTTGCCGAGGGTTGCCGTTTCCGTTGCCGTTGCCGCCGGAGTTGCCGTTGCCGTTGCCGTTGCCGTTGCCGTTGCCGTTGTCCTTGACACGCGAGTGGCACTCCGCGGCCCAATGACCGATCTTGCCGCAGTAGTTGCACGTGCCAGTCTTCTTGACTGCACGGCCCTTGGGCTTCGCGTCACTTGTCATGAACGCTTGGCCAAGCGTGGCTCCGTCGCCACCTTGCTCCTTGCGCTTCATGTCTTCGTGGAGCAGCCGAGACGTCACGAGTTCCCACGTGAGCGCGTCGACACGCGACTCCAACGCCGTGATGAGGAACTGGTACGACTCGCTGAGACTGCCGAGAAGCGTGATCACCAAGTCGTCTTCGCTTCGCTGACCGGAGCGCCGACTGCGTCGAGTTGCTCGGCCAGGGTCTTGAGCTTGTTGATGTGCGTGAGCACATCGTCACCTTCTTCCATCATGGTCGTGAAGAAACGACGACGAAGAAAGAGCTTGTTGGCAAGGCTCTTCTTCTCGAAGTGTTCTTCCAGTCTTGACCATGCATCTTGCGCACCACTCGCCGACCGAACCAGCGGGAGCTGCGAGTCTTCAATCGCGAGACAGATCATCGCGAGCGCCTTGCGAGACTTCTTCTTGAAGAGGGCTCGGTCCGCGTCGGTCTGGCACTGCTCGAGTTTGACCTCTCCACAGACAACTTCCCAGACGTCGCGTTCTTCGAGCACCATCTGCATCTTGAACTTCCATGTGTGGAAGTTGGTTCCGTCGAACTTGTTGATGCGAGCTGGGGTGGTCGAATCCATGGCGAAGGCTGGGGAGGCGATGTCGGCGGAGGCAGAGTCGGCTGGGCTTGGGCTCATAACCTGTTGGAAGGTCGCTTGGTTGGTGGGATGCACAATGCAAAGTGAATTGATCGGGACTTAGTTCGCTACTGCTACCTCTAAGCCGTCTGTGTGTGTCCTACGCTACCATAATCAAATGTATGTCCTACCTATCGTAAACATATGCAAACATAAACTGACTTCGTGGATACTTCAACGAAGTCGATGGGTGGCACTGGATTCAAACCAGAACCAGACGGAGAATCTTCCACATGTCGAATCTTTCACATGTCGAATCTTCCACGGAGAATCTTCTGCAGGAGAATCTTCTACAGCCGAGCTTCAACTGGAATGATGACGCTGGGTTCGAGGTGCATCATCTTCAACAGCTGAAACGACTCGATGACATCGACAACGAAGGTGGTTTTAACTTGGCCAATTTCAAGTACAGTGGCAAACGCCGCTCAGGTGCCCCACAACCAGTTGACCCAATGCAATCCGACGCAGACGATGAAGCAAGCGGTTCGGAAAGTGTTCGAAGATCAACCCGACGACGAATGTCCCCAGTCGAGTGGTGGCGTGCAAGTGCGAACCTGACAGAGACCAGCGATTTCACTGAACCAAGCACGTATGAAGAGGCCGTCAGTGGCCCAGATCAAGAACACTGGAAGCGTGCGATTACTGCCGAGTTACGATCTATGCAAGAACGAGAAGTGTTCTCACCAGCCAAGCTTCCAAACGGCGAACGAGCGATCGACGCCAAGTGGGTGTTCAAGATCAAAAGACGTGCCGATGGTTCGATCGACAAGTACAAGGCTCGACTTGTGTGGCTCGAGGATTCAAGCAGAAGTACGGTATCGACTACACCGAGACGTTTGCACCAGTATTCAAGTACACTGTTGAAGATGATGCACCTCGAACCCAGCGTCATCATTCCAGTTGAAGCTCGGCTGTAGAAGATTCTCCTGCAGAAGATTCTCCGTGGAAGATTCGACATGTGAAAGATTCGACATGTGGAAGATTCTCCGTCTGGTTCTGGTTTGAATCCAGTGCCACCCATCGACTTCGTTGAAGTATCCACGAAGTCAGTTTATGTTTGCATATGTTTACGATAGGTAGGACATACATTTGATTATGGTAGCGTAGGACACACACAGACGGCTTAGAGGTAGCAGTAGCGAACTAAGTCCCGATCAATTCACTTTGCATTGTGCATCCCACCAACCAAGCGACCTTCCAACAGGTTATGAGCCCAAGCCCAGCCGACTCTGCCTCCGCCGACTTCGCCTCCCCAGCCTTCGCCATGGATTCGACCACCCCAGCTCGCATCAACAAGTTCGACGGAACCAACTTCCACACATGGAAGTTCAAGATGCAGATGGTGCTCGAAGAACGCGACGTCTGGGAAGTTGTCTGTGGAGAGGTCAAACTCGAGCAGTGCCAGACCGACGCGGACCGAGCCCTCTTCAAGAAGAAGTCTCGCAAGGCGCTCGCGATGATCTGTCTCGCGATTGAAGACTCGCAGCTCCCGCTGGTTCGGTCGGCGAGTGGTGCGCAAGATGCATGGTCAAGACTGGAAGAACACTTCGAGAAGAAGAGCCTTGCCAACAAGCTCTTTCTTCGTCGTCGTTTCTTCACGACCATGATGGAAGAAGGTGACGATGTGCTCACGCACATCAACAAGCTCAAGACCCTGGCCGAGCAACTCGACGCAGTCGGCGCTCCGGTCAGCGAAGCGAAGACGACTTGGTGATCACGCTTCTCGGCAGTCTCAGCGAGTCGTACCAGTTCCTCATCACGGCGTTGGAGTCGCGTGTCGACGCGCTCACGTGGGAACTCGTGACGTCTCGGCTGCTCCACGAAGACATGAAGCGCAAGGAGCAAGGTGGCGACGGAGCCACGCTTGGCCAAGCGTTCATGACAAGTGACGCGAAGCCCAAGGGCCGTGCAGTCAAGAAGACTGGCACGTGCAACTACTGCGGCAAGATCGGTCATTGGGCCGCGGAGTGCCACTCGCGTGTCAAGGACAACGGCAACGGCAACGGCAACGGCAACGGCAACGGCAACTCCGGCGGCAACGGCAACGGAAACGGCAACCCTCGGCAACGGTTCCAGCGAGCGAACCTTGCGCGAGATGAAGACCCCGGCGAGTACCTGTTCTCGGTCGGGAAGACCCAAGGCAAGTCGAGTCAATCCACGGCGTGGTTGGTCGACTCGGGTGCGACTCAGCACATGTCGCGAACCAAGCAGTTCATGATGAACTACAAGAAGATTGACCCAGTCGACGTGCATCTGGCCGATGATGGCACGGTCCAAGCAGTTGGCGTGGGAGACATTCTCATGTCGATGAAGACTCCAAGCGGTGTCAAGAAGGGTTTGCTCACCAACGTGTGGCATATCCCCAAGCTCAGCCGCAACCTGTTCTCGGTCGGAAGATTCACGGAGGACGTTGCTCCCGTGACGTTCGACAAGGACGGTTGCTTTGTCATGCTGAAGGGCGCCAAGCGGACCATCGGCACTCGTATCGGCAAGGGTCTGTTCAAGCTCAACATGTCTCCAGTGTCGACTGAAGCAGCCCACGCCGCCAGTACAAGACGAGGTCGCGCCATGTCCAAGTCGTACCTGTGGCACCTCCGACTCGGTCACATCGGCTTCAGCGGTCTCGAAGCCATCGTCAAGAAGGACCTCGCCGACGGACTCGACATCGGGTCTGTGCAGGAATGGGAGGTCTGTGAAGGCTGTGCACTCGGCAAGCTGACTCGCGTCAAGTTCCAGTCGGGCACGACCAAGCGGTCTGCGAATCTGCTTGACGTCGTGTACAGCGATGTGGCCGGCCCCATGAAGACTCCGACTTTCGGCGGCATGAAGTACTTCGCCACGTTCACCGACGACAAGTCTCGACTGTGCAAGTTGTACCTCATGCGGTCCAAGGACGAAGTCTACGACAAGTTCGTCGAGTTCGTCAACTGGGCCGAGAACCAAACCGGTCGTCGAGTCAAGGTGCTTCGAACCGACGGCGGCGGCGAGTACCAGTCGGCCAAACTTGCCAAGTTCTGCCGCAAGCGTGGCATCGAGCACGACGTCACGCCGCCATACACGCCTCAGTTGAACGGTGTGGCGGAGCGCATGAACCGAACCATCGGTGAGTGTGGTCGTTGCAAGCTCCACCATGCCAACTTGTCCGACGAGTAGTGGGGCGAAGCCGTCATGACTGCAGTCGAAGTTCGCAACCGACTTCCGACCCGCGCTCAAGACTTGTACAAGTCGCCGTACGAAGAATGGTACGGGAAGAAGCCCTTGCTCGCCAACTTCAAGGTGTTCGGCTGCCATGCGTACGTCCACGTGCCGAAGGAGAAGCGGTCGAAGTTCGACGCCCGAGCCATCTTGTGTCGGTTCCTCGGCTACTCGGACCACGAGAAGGCGTATCGGTTTGAAGAAATCGCAACCGGTCGGATCGTCATCAGTCGAGACGCGCAGTTCATGGAAGACACGTTCGACGATGGCAAGCGCGAAGAACCCTGGAGCAAGTCCGTCGAGTTCCGCGACGATGAAGATGATGAAGATCAAGATGAAGCAACCGACAACCAAGATGATGAAGACATGGGTGAGCAGCCAGCCTCACCAGCACCAAGTCAGCGCAGCTACGAGCGACCAGGGTGGCAACAGGGCCAGCGGTCGCAGCGTCCAGCAGCACCAGCATCGGCCCAGCAGCCAAATGTCGACTACGCACCAGGGTCCAAGCGCCACTCTCGCACGCACTCGCTCGAGAACCTGGCTGAACCGCCAGTTGAGAAGCGCTACGGACGTGTTGGACGCACAAGTGGTGCGACTCCACCACCCACGCAAGGTCCAAGGACATCGCTCGAAGATCTGTCTGCACTGCTCACGTCGATCGAAGAGGAAGGCGTAGAAGATGAAGACGAAGAAGGCGAAGACGTGCAAGAACAAGGGGGAGAAGACCAAGATCACGATCTCGAAGAGTTTGCTCTCGTCGTGAATTCAGGGGGAGAGTTGCCGACATCGTTCAAGTCGGCGATGGAATCCGACGACGCCAGCAACTGGAAGGAAGCCTGCGACTCCGAGCTTGAGTCGCTCAAGAAGAACGAGACCTGGGACCTAGTCCCTTTGCCAGCCGGACGCAAGGCCATCACCAGCAAGTGGGTGTTCAAGGTCAAGGAAACCGCCGAAGGACTCGTCGAACGGTACAAGGCTCGACTCGTTGCCAAGGGGTTCCTGCAGAAGTACGGCATCGACTTCGAAGAGACATTCGCACCCGTCGCCAAGTTCACGTCGATCCGCACCATCCTCAGCATCGCCGCTCGACACAAGCTCATGATCCATCAGATGGATGTCAAGACGGCGTTCCTGAACGGCAACCTCGACGAAGAAATCTACATGAAGCAGCCCGAAGGCTTCGTCGACCAGCGCCACCTGGACTACGTGTGCAAGCTCAAGCGCTCGCTCTACGGTCTCAAGCAGTCGCCCCGCATGTGGAACCAGACCATCGACGCCTTCATGCGCAAGGTCGGCTTCACCAAGTGCGAGATGGACCACTGCGTGTACGTCAAGCGGAGCGGCTCAGCGATGATCTTCGTGGTGATCTACGTCGACGACCTCATCCTCGCCTGCAACAGCCTCGAGTTGCTCACGGCGACCAAGCGTGCACTCAGCGAACGCTTCGAGATGTCCGACCTCGGCGAACTCAAGTACTGCCTCGGCATGGAAGTTGATCAAGACCCCAAGTCCGGCGACGAGACCATGCGGCAGACCAAGTTCCTGCAGTCGATCCTGACCAAGTTCGGCATGCAAGACTGCAAACCAGTGAGGACCCCTCAAGACCCCGGACTCAAGCTGACCAAGGCCATGTGCGAAGGTGGTTGCAAGCACGAAGACACCATGAAGAACGTGCCGTACCGAAGTGCAGTCGGCGCACTCATGTACCTCATGGTCGGCACTCGACCAGACCTCGCAGCGGCAGTCGGCACACTCAGCCAGTTCGCCGCGGACCCGTGTCCAACACATTGGCAAGCTCTCAAGCGTGTGCTCCGCTACCTGCAAGCGACTCCGACGTACGGCCTGCAGTTCTCGGCATCGAACGACGGAAGACTGGTCGGCTACTCCGACGCCGGCTGGGCTGGCGACATCGAGTCACGTCGAAGCACCAGCGGCTACGTGTTCATGCTCAACGGCGGATGCATCAGCTGGCGCAGCAAGAAGCAGCGAACTGTCGCCCTCTCCTCGACCGAAGCAGAGTACATGGCTCTATCGGAAGCGATCCAAGAAGCCGTGTGGCTCAAGGCGTTCCTGTGCGAACTCGGCGAAGTTGCAAGCGACCAAGCGCTCACGGTGTACGAAGACAACCAAGGTGCCATCGCGTTGGCCAAGAACCCCGAGTTCCACAAGCGCACCAAGCACATCGACATTCGCTACCACTTCGTTCGTGAGAAGGTCGAGGACGGTCAAGTGTGTCTCCAGTATTGCCCGACCCAAGACATGCTTGCCGACATCATGACCAAGCCGATCCCCACTGTCCAGTTCGACGTGCTCCGCACCAAGCTTGGTGTTCAAGACGCAGTCGAGTCGAGGGGGAGTGTTGAAGATGATGCGCCTCGAACCCAGCGTCATCATTCCAGTTGAAGCTCGGCAGTTGAAGCTCGGCTGTAGAAGATTCTCCTGCAGAAGATTCTCCGTGGAAGATTCGACATGTGAAAGATTCGACATGTGGAAGATTCTCCGTCTGGTTCTGGTTTGAATCCAGTGCCACCCATCGACTTCGTTGAAGTATCCACGAAGTCAGTTTATGTTTGCATATGTTTACGATAGGTAGGACATACATTTGATTATGGTAGCGTAGGACACACACAGACGGCTTAGAGGTAGCAGTAGCGAACTAAGTCCCGATCAATTCACTTTGCATTTTGCATCCCACCAACCAAGCGACCTTCCAACACCAGCAAGTCGTCCATGCCTGATGTAGTTATTAAAGGTCACGAAGTCGAGAAGAGGAGTGGACTTGACTGAAGCTTGGCAAAATGCAGAGTGAATTGATCGGGACTTAGTTCGCTGTCGCTACCTCTAAGCCGTCTTGTGTCCTACGCTACCATAAACATATGCATGTCCTACCTATCGTAATCATATGCAGAGGTATACACACTTCGTGGGTACTTCAACAAAGTTGATGGGTTGAACTGGGTTCAACCCAGAACTAGATGGAGAACTTTCCACCTGAGAATTTTCTACATGGGAATCTTCCACATGAGAATTTTCTACATGGGAATCTTCCACAACTTGAACTTCAACTTCAAGATGTTGTGACACATTGTACCCATAATAGTAGTGTTTTCGAGGTACCAGCCGCCGGGCTTGGTCTCGTCGAAATTGACGTCGCGACTGATGACGATCTTGTTAGCTTCAATGTCGAAGATCCGATACGCTTTTGATGACTCTTGATAACCGACGAATAGGCCAGGGCGAGACTTGGCATCCCATTTCTTGCGCATCTCACTTGGTGTGAGTACGAACGCGAGACAGCCGAAGACGCGCATGTGCTTGATGCTAGGTTTCTCACCGTAGACCAGTTCATACGGTGTCTTGTCGTTGGACTTCGGTGATGGCAAGCGATTCTTGATGTAGATCGCGGTCATTGCTGCTTCTGCCCAGAAGATTTTGTCCAAACCAGCATGATGGAGCATGCTGCGACCCATCGTGACGATACTTCGGATGTTGCGCTCGGCCGTACTGTTGGTTTGGTGCGCGTATGGCACAGTGACTTGCTGCTCGATGCCTTGGTCAGCATAGAACGCCTTGATTGCACTCGTAGCAAATTCCTTGGCTCCGTCGTGACGTACAAACTTGACACGGCGATCAAACTGGTTGCTGACTTGCTTGATGAATTTGATGATCAGTGCACTGCAGTCTGACTTGGACGCAATGCATGAACCGTGCATCAAACCACTGGATTCGTCCACGATCAGGAGCAAATACTTGCTGCCGCCGATGCTGTCGACCTCCATCGGGCCACAAAGGTCGAGATGGATGAGTTCGAACGGTTGAAACTTGCGCTTCTCGGTGTTGGACTTGAATGGCTTCTGGACCATTTTGCCTTGCTGGCACCCTTGGCACATCGGTGTAGCTTTGGTGCTCGTAGGCAGATCCGCGTCCTTCACCATTGACTTGTCGAGCAACAAGCGCAACAACGGAGTCGATGCATGACCCATGCGCTCGTGCAGGATCGAGATTGCGCGGTCCGCCGAGATTGTCAAAGCTGAAGGCGAAGTGGCGCGCGGGAGTGAGCGGAGCCAAAACAACCCGAACGCAAGTTGAGCAGTCGCGACGACCTTCCGCGACCTTTTGTCGAATACGCTCATTGCAGGCCCTTCGAAGACAACGCGAAACTTGCCTGACTTGTTGATCTGCGGGATTGAAAGCAGATTCTTCCTGATTCCTGGTACGTATAATACGTCGCGGAGTTCGAGGTCACGAACTTGTCCGCCGTGAATGATAGCGCGCTCGTGCACTGTGCCAACGCCGAGGATCTTGGTCTTCGTTCCTTCCGCGACCACAAGTTCACCGTGGTCGCCCTCAGCCAAACTGGCAAACATCGAGCGGTCGTTACAGACATGGTGCGTGGCACCACTGTCAATCGCCCACTTCCCAATCATGGAAGTGTCCGGCGCTATACTGGCCTCCATTGACACAGCGAAGGCGATGGCGTCATCGTCTTCTTCATAGTCGCGTTGTACGTGGTTCGCGCGTTTTCCGCCAAAGCGACCACCGCCGAATTTGCGACCTTCTTGCTTGTTCTTGGCCCAACAACGGTCAACTAAGTGACCAGTCTTGCCGCAGTGCGAGCATACACGAGTATCTTGCTCCGACACAAACGCCTTGGCTTGGTCGTCGAGCTTGGTGGCTGCAGTCTTCATCTCGCCGGCACGCTTCACGTGCTCGTTCGTGAGAGCCTTGATCACTTCTTTAGTTCTCAAGTCGGCATTGCTCATCTCGATGTGCAGAACCACGTTCTCATAGCTCTTAGGCAAACTGCGCAGCAGACAAATTGCCACATCTTCGTCCTCCATCTTCGCGCCGATGGCCACAAGCTTGGCGTGGATGTTGAGGATCTCGTTGCAGTGATGCAACACATTCGCGCCTTCCTTCATCTCCATACTAAAGAGCTGACGCTTCAAGTAGATTCGACCCGCCTTCTGCGACCCTTCGTACAACGAACGGAGTCGCTTCCATGCCACATGAGCACATGAGCTTCTTCACAGTCGTCGACGATGTGGTGGTACTCCGCGTCGATATGGAGGAGCATCAGGCCGAACGCGATGTTGTTGGTCCTGATGTACTCGTCCTTGATCCGCGGGTCCGAGAACGTCGGCGTCTCGTTGATGTTCACGACATTCCACACCGACTTGGTTAGGAACACGCCTCGCATGTAGCGTGCCCACGAAGCGTAGTTGTCGCCACGGAACTTGTCAACGAGAGTCTTTGTCTTGTCCGTCATGGTACTTGGGCTCATAACCTATTAAAGGTCACGAAGTCGAGAAGAGGAGTGGACTTGACTGAAGCTTGGCAAAATGCAGAGTGAATTGATCGGGACTTAGTTCGCTGTCGCTACCTCTAAGCCGTCTTGTGTCCTACGCTACCATAAACATATGCATGTCCTACCTATCGTAATCATATGCAGAGGTATACACACTTCGTGGGTACTTCAACAAAGTTGATGGGTTGAACTGGGTTCAACCCAGAACTAGATGGAGAACTTTCCACCTGAGAATTTTCTACATGGGAATCTTCCACATGAGAATTTTCTACATGGGAATCTTCCACAACTTGAACTTCAACTTCAAGATGTTGTGACACATTGTACCCATAATAGTAGTGTTTTCGAGGTACCAGCCGCCGGGCTTGGTCTCGTCGAAATTGACGTCGCGACTGATGACGATCTTGTTAGCTTCAATGTCGAAGATCCGATACGCTTTTGATGACTCTTGATAACCGACGAATAGGCCAGGGCGAGACTCAAGAAGAACGAGACCTGGGACCTAGTCCCTTTGCCAGCCGGACGCAAGGCCATCACCAGCAAGTGGGTGTTCAAGGTCAAGGAAACCGCCGAAGGACTCGTCGAACGGTACAAGGCTCGACTCGTTGCCAAGGGGTTCCTGCAGAAGTACGGCATCGACTTCGAAGAGACATTCGCACCCGTCGCCAAGTTCACGTCGATCCGCACCATCCTCAGCATCGCCGCTCGACACAAGCTCATGATCCATCAGATGGATGTCAAGACGGCGTTCCTGAACGGCAACCTCGACGAAGAAATCTACATGAAGCAGCCCGAAGGCTTCGTCGACCAGCGCCACCTGGACTACGTGTGCAAGCTCAAGCGCTCGCTCTACGGTCTCAAGCAGTCGCCCCGCATGTGGAACCAGACCATCGACGCCTTCATGCGCAAGGTCGGCTTCACCAAGTGCGAGATGGACCACTGCGTGTACGTCAAGCGGAGCGGCTCAGCGATGATCTTCGTGGTGATCTACGTCGACGACCTCATCCTCGCCTGCAACAGCCTCGAGTTGCTCACGGCGACCAAGCGTGCACTCAGCGAACGCTTCGAGATGTCCGACCTCGGCGAACTCAAGTACTGCCTCGGCATGGAAGTTGATCAAGACCCCAAGTCCGGCGACGTGACCATGCGGCAGACCAAGTTCCTGCAGTCGATCCTGACCAAGTTCGGCATGCAAGACTGCAAACCAGTGAGGACCCCTCAAGACCCCGGACTCAAGCTGACCAAGGCCATGTGTGAAGGTGGTTGCAAGCACGAAGACACCATGAAGAACGTGCCGTACCGAAGTGCAGTCGGCGCACTCATGTACCTCATGGTCGGCACTCGACCAGACCTCGCAGCGGCAGTCGGCACACTCAGCCAGTTCGCCGCGGACCCGTGTCCAACACATTGGCAAGCTCTCAAGCGTGTGCTCCGCTACCTGCAAGCGACTCCGACGTACGGCCTGCAGTTCTCGGCATCGAACGACGGAAGACTGGTCGGCTACTCCGACGCCGACTGGGCTGGCGACATCGAGTCACGTCGAAGCACCAGCGGCTACGTGTTCATGCTCAACGGCGGATGCATCAGCTGGCGCAGCAAGAAGCAGCGAACTGTCGCCCTCTCCTCGACCGAAGCAGAGTACATGGCTCTATCGGAAGCGATCCAAGAAGCCGTGTGGCTCAAGGCGTTCCTGTGCGAACTCGGCGAAGTTGCAAGCGACCAAGCGCTCACGGTGTACGAAGACAACCAAGGTGCCATCGCGTTGGCCAAGAACCCCGAGTTCCACAAGCGCACCAAGCACATCGACATTCGCTACCACTTCGTTCGTGAGAAGGTCGAGGACGGTCAAGTGTGTCTCCAGTATTGCCCGACCCAAGACATGCTTGCCGACATCATGACCAAGCCGATCCCCACTGTCCAGTTCGACGTGCTCCGCACCAAGCTTGGTGTTCAAGACGCAGTCGAGTCGAGGGGGAGTGTTGAAGATGATGCGCCTCGAACCCAGCGTCATCATTCCAGTTGAAGCTCGGCAGTTGAAGCTCGGCTGTAGAAGATTCTCCTGCAGAAGATTCTCCGTGGAAGATTCGACATGTGAAAGATTCGACATGTGGAAGATTCTCCGTCTGGTTCTGGTTTGAATCCAGTGCCACCCATCGACTTCGTTGAAGTATCCACGAAGTCAGTTTATGTTTGCATATGTTTACGATAGGTAGGACATACATTTGATTATGGTAGCGTAGGACACACACAGACGGCTTAGAGGTAGCAGTAGCGAACTAAGTCCCGATCAATTCACTTTGCATTTTGCATCCCACCAACCAAGCGACCTTCCAACAGGTTATGAGCCCAAGCCCAGCCGACTCTGCCTCCGCCGACTTCGCCTCCCCAGCCTTCGCCATGGATTCGACCACCCCAGCTCGCATCAACAAGTTCGACGGAACCAACTTCCACACATGGAAGTTCAAGATGCAGATGGTGCTCGAAGAACGCGACGTCTGGGAAGTTGTCTGTGGAGAGGTCAAACTCGAGCAGTGCCAGACCGACGCGGACCGAGCCCTCTTCAAGAAGAAGTCTCGCAAGGCGCTCGCGATGATCTGTCTCGCGATTGAAGACTCGCAGCTCCCGCTGGTTCGGTCGGCGAGTGGTGCGCAAGATGCATGGTCAAGACTGGAAGAACACTTCGAGAAGAAGAGCCTTGCCAACAAGCTCTTTCTTCGTCGTCGTTTCTTCACGACCATGATGGAAGAAGGTGACGATGTGCTCACGCACATCAACAAGCTCAAGACCCTGGTCGAGGAACTCGACGCAGTCGGCGCTCCGGTCAGCGAAGACGACTTGGTGATCACGCTTCTCGGCAGTCTCAGCGAGTCGTACCAGTTCCTCATCACGGCGTTGGAGTCGCGTGTCGACGCGCTCACGTGGGAACTCGTGACGTCTCGGCTGCTCCATGAAGACATGAAGCGCAAGGAGCAAGGTGGCGACGGAGCCACGCTTGGCCAAGCGTTCATGACAAGTGACGCGAAGCCCAAGGGCCGTGCAGTCAAGAAGACTGGCACGTGCAACTACTGCGGCAAGATCGGTCATTGGGCCGCGGAGTGCCACTCGCGTGTCAAGGACAACGGCAACGGCAACGGCAACGGCAACGGCAACTCCGGCGGCAACGGCAACGGAAACGGCAACCCTCGGCAACGGTTCCAGCGAGCGAACCTTGCGCGAGATGAAGACCCCGGCGAGTACCTGTTCTCGGTCGGGAAGACCCAAGGCAAGTCGAGTCAATCCACGGCGTGGTTGGTCGACTCGGGTGCGACTCAGCACATGTCGCGAACCAAGCAGTTCATGATGAACTACAAGAAGATTGACCCAGTCGACGTGCATCTGGCCGATGATGGCACGGTCCAAGCAGTTGGCGTGGGAGACATTCTCATGTCGATGAAGACTCCAAGCGGTGTCAAGAAGGGTTTGCTCACCAACGTGTGGCATATCCCCAAGCTCAGCCGCAACCTGTTCTCGGTCGGAAGATTCACGGAGGACGTTGCTCCCGTGACGTTCGACAAGGACGGTTGCTTTGTCATGCTCAAGGGCGCCAAGCGGACCATCGGCACTCGTATCGGCAAGGGTCTGTTCAAGCTCAACATGTCTCCAGTGTCGACTGAAGCAGCCCACGCCGCCAGTACAAGACGAGGTCGCGCCATGTCCAAGTCGTACCTGTGGCACCTCCGACTCGGTCACATCGGCTTCAGCGGTCTCGAAGCCATCGTCAAGAAGGACCTCGCCGACGGACTCGACATCGGGTCTGTGCAGGAATGGGAGGTCTGTGAAGGCTGTGCACTCGGCAAGCTGACTCGCGTCAAGTTCCAGTCGGGCACGACCAAGCGGTCTGCGAATCTGCTTGACGTCGTGTACAGCGATGTGGCCGGCCCCATGAAGACTCCGACTTTCGGCGGCATGAAGTACTTCGCCACGTTCACCGACGACAAGTCTCGACTGTGCAAGTTGTACCTCATGCGGTCCAAGGACGAAGTCTACGACAAGTTCGTCGAGTTCGTCAACTGGGCCGAGAACCAAACCGGTCGTCGAGTCAAGGTGCTTCGAACCGACGGCGGCGGCGAGTACCAGTCGGCCAAACTTGCCAAGTTCTGCCGCAAGCGTGGCATCGAGCACGACGTCACGCCGCCATACACGCCTCAGTTGAACGGTGTGGCGGAGCGCATGAACCGAACCATCGGTGAGTGTGGTCGTTGCAAGCTCCACCATGCCAACTTGTCCGACGAGTACTGGGGCGAAGCCGTCATGACTGCAGTCGAAGTTCGCAACCGACTTCCGACCCGCGCTCAAGACTTGTACAAGTCGCCGTACGAAGAATGGTACGGGAAGAAGCCCTTGCTCGCCAACTTCAAGGTGTTCGGCTGCCATGCGTACGTCCACGTGCCGAAGGAGAAGCGGTCGAAGTTCGACGCCCGAGCCATCTTGTGTCGGTTCCTCGGCTACTCGGACCACGAGAAGGCGTATCGGTTTGAAGAAATCGCAACCGGCCGGATCGTCATCAGTCGAGACGCGCAGTTCATGGAAGACACATTCGACGATGGCAAGCGCGAAGAACCCTGGAGCAAGTCCGTCGAGTTCCGCGACGATGAAGATGATGAAGATCAAGATGAAGCAACCGACAACCAAGATGATGAAGACATGGGTGAGCAGCCAGCCTCACCAGCACCAAGTCAGCGCAGCTACGAGCGACCGGAGTGGCAACAGGGCCAGCGGTCGCAGCGTCCAGCAGCACCAGCATCGGCCCAGCAGCCGAATGTCGATTACGCACCAGGGTCCAAGCGCCACTCTCGCACGCACTCGCTCGAGAACCTGGCTGAACCGCCAGTTGAGAAGCGCTACGGACGTGTTGGACGCACAAGTGGTGCGACTCCACCACCCACGCAAGGTTCAAGGACATCGCTCGAAGATCTGTCTGCACTGCTCACGTCGATCGAAGAGGAAGGCGTAGAAGATGAAGACGAAGAAGGCGAAGACGTGCAAGAACAAGGGGGAGAAGACCAAGATCACGATCTCAAAGAGTTTGCTCTCGTCGTGAATTCAGGGGGAGAGTTGCCGACATCGTTGAAGTCGGCGATGGAATCCGACGACGCCAGCAACTGGAAGGAAGCCTGCGACTCCGAGCTCGAGTCGCTCAAGAAGAACGAGACCTGGGACCTAGTCCCTTTGCCAGCCGGACGCAAGGCCATCACCAGCAAGTGGGTGTTCAAGGTCAAGGAAACCGCCGAAGGACTCGTCGAACGGTACAAGGCTCGACTCGTTGCCAAGGGGTTCCTGCAGAAGTACGGCATCGACTTCGAAGAGACATTCGCACCCGTCGCCAAGTTCACGTCGATCCGCACCATCCTCAGCATCGCCGCTCGACACAAGCTCATGATCCATCAGATGGATGTCAAGACGGCGTTCCTGAACGGCAACCTCGACGAAGAAATCTACATGAAGCAGCCCGAAGGCTTCGTCGACCAGCGCCACCTGGACTACGTGTGCAAGCTCAAGCGCTCGCTCTACGGTCTCAAGCAGTCGCCCCGCATGTGGAACCAGACCATCGACGCCTTCATGCGCAAGGTCGGCTTCACCAAGTGCGAGATGGACCACTGCGTGTACGTCAAGCGGAGCGGCTCAGCGATGATCTTCGTGGTGATCTACGTCGACGACCTCATCCTCGCCTGCAACAGCCTCGAGTTGCTCACGGCGACCAAGCGTGCACTCAGCGAACGCTTCGAGATGTCCGACCTCGGCGAACTCAAGTACTGCCTCGGCATGGAAGTTGATCAAGACCCCAAGTCCGGCGACGTGACCATGCGGCAGACCAAGTTCCTGCAGTCGATCCTGACCAAGTTCGGCATGCAAGACTGCAAACCAGTGAGGACCCCTCAAGACCCCGGACTCAAGCTGACCAAGGCCATGTGTGAAGGTGGTTGCAAGCACGAAGACACCATGAAGAACGTGCCGTACCGAAGTGCAGTCGGCGCACTCATGTACCTCATGGTCGGCACTCGACCAGACCTCGCAGCGGCAGTCGGCACACTCAGCCAGTTCGCCGCGGACCCGTGTCCAACACATTGGCAAGCTCTCAAGCGTGTGCTCCGCTACCTGCAAGCGACTCCGACGTACGGCCTGCAGTTCTCGGCATCGAACGACGGAAGACTGGTCGGCTACTCCGACGCCGACTGGGCTGGCGACATCGAGTCACGTCGAAGCACCAGCGGCTACGTGTTCATGCTCAACGGCGGATGCATCAGCTGGCGCAGCAAGAAGCAGCGAACTGTCGCCCTCTCCTCGACCGAAGCAGAGTACATGGCTCTATCGGAAGCGATCCAAGAAGCCGTGTGGCTCAAGGCGTTCCTGTGCGAACTCGGCGAAGTTGCAAGCGACCAAGCGCTCACGGTGTACGAAGACAACCAAGGTGCCATCGCGTTGGCCAAGAACCCCGAGTTCCACAAGCGCACCAAGCACATCGACATTCGCTACCACTTCGTTCGTGAGAAGGTCGAGGACGGTCAAGTGTGTCTCCAGTATTGCCCGACCCAAGACATGCTTGCCGACATCATGACCAAGCCGATCCCCACTGTCCAGTTCGACGTGCTCCGCACCAAGCTTGGTGTTCAAGACGCAGTCGAGTCGAGGGGGAGTGTTGAAGATGATGCGCCTCGAACCCAGCGTCATCATTCCAGTTGAAGCTCGGCAGTTGAAGCTCGGCTGTAGAAGATTCTCCTGCAGAAGATTCTCCGTGGAAGATTCGACATGTGAAAGATTCGACATGTGGAAGATTCTCCGTCTGGTTCTGGTTTGAATCCAGTGCCACCCATCGACTTCGTTGAAGTATCCACGAAGTCAGTTTATGTTTGCATATGTTTACGATAGGTAGGACATACATTTGATTATGGTAGCGTAGGACACACACAGACGGCTTAGAGGTAGCAGTAGCGAACTAAGTCCCGATCAATTCACTTTGCATTGTGCATCCCACCAACCAAGCGACCTTCCAACAGGTTATGAGCCCAAGCCCAGCCGACTCTGCCTCCGCCGACTTCGCCTCCCCAGCCTTCGCCATGGATTCGACCACCCCAGCTCGCATCAACAAGTTCGACGGAACCAACTTCCACACATGGAAGTTCAAGATGCAGATGGTGCTCGAAGAACGCGACGTCTGGGAAGTTGTCTGTGGAGAGGTCAAACTCGAGCAGTGCCAGACCGACGCGGACCGAGCCCTCTTCAAGAAGAAGTCTCGCAAGGCGCTCGCGATGATCTGTCTCGCGATGGAAGACTCGCAGCTCCCGCTGGTTCGGTCGGCGAGTGGTGCGCAAGATGCATGGTCAAGACTGGAAGAACACTTCGAGAAGAAGAGCCTTGCCAACAAGCTCTTTCTTCGTCGTCGTTTCTTCACGACCATGATGGAAGAAGGTGACGATGTGCTCACGCACATCAACAAGCTCAAGACCCTGGTCGAGGAACTCGACGCAGTCGGCGCTCCGGTCAGCGAAGACGACTTGGTGATCACGCTTCTCGGCAGTCTCAGCGAGTCGTACCAGTTCCTCATCACGGCGTTGGAGTCGCGTGTCGACGCGCTCACGTGGGAACTCGTGACGTCTCGGCTGCTCCATGAAGACATGAAGCGCAAGGAGCAAGGTGGCGACGGAGCCACGCTTGGCCAAGCGTTCATGACAAGTGACGCGAAGCCCAAGGGCCGTGCAGTCAAGAAGACTGGCACGTGCAACTACTGCGGCAAGATCGGTCATTGGGCCGCGGAGTGCCACTCGCGTGTCAAGGACAACGGCAACGGCAACGGCAACGGCAACGGCAACTCCGGCGGCAACGGCAACCGAAACGGCAACGGCAACCCTCGGCAACGGTTCCAGCGAGCGAACCTTGCGCGAGATGAAGACCCCGGCGAGTACCTGTTCTCGGTCGGGAAGACCCAAGGCAAGTCGAGTCAATCCACGGCGTGGTTGGTCGACTCGGGTGCGACTCAGCACATGTCGCGAACCAAGCAGTTCATGATGAACTACAAGAAGATTGACCCAGTCGACGTGCATCTGGCCGATGATGGCACGGTCCAAGCAGTTGGCGTGGGAGACATTCTCATGTCGATGAAGACTCCAAGCGGTGTCAAGAAGGGTTTGCTCACCAACGTGTGGCATATCCCCAAGCTCAGCCGCAACCTGTTCTCGGTCGGAAGATTCACGGAGGACGTTGCTCCCGTGACGTTCGACAAGGACGGTTGCTTTGTCATGCTCAAGGGCGCCAAGCGGACCATCGGCACTCGAATCGGCAAGGGTCTGTTCAAGCTCAACATGTCTCCAGTGTCGACTGAAGCAGCCCACGCCGCCAGTACAAGACGAGGTCGCGCCATGTCCAAGTCGTACCTGTGGCACCTCCGACTCGGTCACATCGGCTTCAGCGGACTCGAAGCCATCGTCAAGAAGGACCTCGCCGACGGACTCGACATTGGGTCTGTGCAAGAGTGGGAGGTCTGTGAAGGCTGTGCACTCGGCAAGCTGACTCGCGTCAAGTTCCAGTCGGGCACGACCAAGCGGTCTGCGAATCTGCTTGACGTCGTGTACAGCGATGTGGCCGGCCCCATGAAGACTCCGACTTTCGGCGGCATGAAGTACTTCGCCACGTTCACCGACGACAAGTCTCGACTGTGCAAGTTGTACCTCATGCGGTCCAAGGACGAAGTCTACGACAAGTTCGTCGAGTTCGTCAACTGGGCCGAGAACCAAACCGGTCGTCGAGTCAAGGTGCTTCGAACCGACGGCGGCGGCGAGTACCAGTCGGCCAAACTTGCCAAGTTCTGCCGCAAGCGTGGCATCGAGCACGACGTCACGCCGCCATACACGCCTCAGTTGAACGGTGTGGCGGAGCGCATGAACCGAACCATCGGTGAGTGTGGTCGTTGCAAGCTCCACCATGCCAACTTGTCCGACGAGTACTGGGGCGAAGCCGTCATGACTGCAGTCGAAGTTCGCAACCGACTTCCGACCCGCGCTCAAGACTTGTACAAGTCGCCGTACGAAGAATGGTACGGGAAGAAGCCCTTGCTCGCCAACTTCAAGGTGTTCGGCTGCCATGCGTACGTCCACGTGCCGAAGGAGAAGCGGTCGAAGTTCGACGCCCGAGCCATCTTGTGTCGGTTCCTCGGCTACTCGGACCACGAGAAGGCGTATCGGTTTGAAGAAATCGCAACCGGCCGGATCGTCATCAGTCGAGACGCGCAGTTCATGGAAGACACATTCGACGATGGCAAGCGCGAAGAACCCTGGAGCAAGTCCGTCGAGTTCCGCGACGATGAAGATGATGAAGATCAAGATGAAGCAACCGACAACCAAGATGATGAAGACATGGGTGAGCAGCCAGCCTCACCAGCACCAAGTCAGCGCAGCTACGAGCGACCGGAGTGGCAACAGGGCCAGCGGTCGCAGCGTCCAGCAGCACCAGCATCGGCCCAGCAGCCGAATGTCGACTACGCACCAGGGTCCAAGCGCCACTCTCGCACGCACTCGCTCGAGAACCTGGCTGAACCGCCAGTTGAGAAGCGCTACGGACGTGTTGGACGCACAAGTGGTGCGACTCCACCACCCACGCAAGGTTCAAGGACATCGCTCGAAGATCTGTCTGCACTGCTCACGTCGATCGAAGAGGAAGGCGTAGAAGATGAAGACGAAGAAGGCGAAGACGTGCAAGAACAAGGGGGAGAAGACCAAGATCACGATCTCAAAGAGTTTGCTCTCGTCGTGAATTCAGGGGGAGAGTTGCCGACATCGTTGAAGTCGGCGATGGAATCCGACGACGCCAGCAACTGGAAGGAAGCCTGCGACTCCGAGCTCGAGTCGCTCAAGAAGAACGAGACCTGGGACCTAGTCCCTTTGCCAGCCGGACGCAAGGCCATCACCAGCAAGTGGGTGTTCAAGGTCAAGGAAACCGCCGAAGGACTCGTCGAACGGTACAAGGCTCGACTCGTTGCCAAGGGGTTCCTGCAGAAGTACGGCATCGACTTCGAAGAGACATTCGCACCCGTCGCCAAGTTCACGTCGATCCGCACCATCCTCAGCATCGCCGCTCGACACAAGCTCATGATCCATCAGATGGATGTCAAGACGGCGTTCCTGAACGGCAACCTCGACGAAGAAATCTACATGAAGCAGCCCGAAGGCTTCGTCGACCAGCGCCACCTGGACTATGTGTGCAAGCTCAAGCGCTCGCTCTACGGTCTCAAGCAGTCGCCCCGCATGTGGAACCAGACCATCGACGCCTTCATGCGCAAGGTCGGCTTCACCAAGTGCGAGATGGACCACTGCGTGTACGTCAAGCGGAGCGGCTCAGCGATGATCTTCGTGGTGATCTACGTCGACGACCTCATCCTCGCCTGCAACAGCCTCGAGTTGCTCACGGCGACCAAGCGTGCACTCAGCGAACGCTTCGAGATGTCCGACCTCGGCGAACTCAAGTACTGCCTCGGCATGGAAGTTGATCAAGACCCCAAGTCCGGCGACGTGACCATGCGGCAGACCAAGTTCCTGCAGTCGATCCTGACCAAGTTCGGCATGCAAGACTGCAAACCAGTGAGGACCCCTCAAGACCCCGGACTCAAGCTGACCAAGGCCATGTGTGAAGGTGGTTGCAAGCACGAAGACACCATGAAGAACGTGCCGTACCGAAGTGCAGTCGGCGCACTCATGTACCTCATGGTCGGCACTCGACCAGACCTCGCAGCGGCAGTCGGCACACTCAGCCAGTTCGCCGCGGACCCGTGTCCAACACATTGGCAAGCTCTCAAGCGTGTGCTCCGCTACCTGCAAGCGACTCCGACGTACGGCCTGCAGTTCTCGGCATCGAACGACGGAAGACTGGTCGGCTACTCCGACGCCGACTGGGCTGGCGACATCGAGTCACGTCGAAGCACCAGCGGCTACGTGTTCATGCTCAACGGCGGATGCATCAGCTGGCGCAGCAAGAAGCAGCGAACTGTCGCCCTCTCCTCGACCGAAGCAGAGTACATGGCTCTATCGGAAGCGATCCAAGAAGCCGTGTGGCTCAAGGCGTTCCTGTGCGAACTCGGCGAAGTTGCAAGCGACCAAGCGCTCACGGTGTACGAAGACAACCAAGGTGCCATCGCGTTGGCCAAGAACCCCGAGTTCCACAAGCGCACCAAGCACATCGACATTCGCTACCACTTCGTTCGTGAGAAGGTCGAGGACGGTCAAGTGTGTCTGCAGTATTGCCCGACCCAAGACATGCTTGCCGACATCATGACCAAGCCGATCCCCACTGTCCAGTTCGACGTGCTCCGCACCAAGCTTGGTGTTCAAGACGCAGTCGAGTCGAGGGGGAGTGTTGAAGATGATGCGCCTCGAACCCAGCGTCATCATTCCAGTTGAAGCTCGGCAGTTGAAGCTCGGCTGTAGAAGATTCTCCTGCAGAAGATTCTCCGTGGAAGATTCGACATGTGGAAGATTCGACATGTGGAAGATTCTCCGTCTGGTTCTGGTTTGAATCCAGTGCCACCCATCGACTTCGTTGAAGTATCCACGAAGTCAGTTTATGTTTGCATATGTTTACGATAGGTAGGACATACATTTGATTATGGTAGCGTAGGACACACACAGACGGCTTAGAGGTAGCAGCAGCGAACTAAGTCCCGATCAATTCACTTTGCATTGTGCATCCCACCAACCAAGCGACCTTCCAACTAGCCTTCACAGACCTCCCACTCCTGCACAGACCCGATATCGAGTCCGTCGGCGAGGTCCTTCTTGACGATGGCTTCGAGTCCGCTGAAGCCGATGTGACCGAGTCGGAGGTGCCACAGGTACGACTTGGACATGGCGCGACCTCGTCTTGCACTGGCGGCGTGGGCTGCTTCAATCGACACTGGAGACATGTTGAGCTTGAACAGACCCTTGCCGATTCGAGTGCCGATGGTCCGCTTGGCGCCCTTGAGAACGACGAAGCAACCGTCCTTGTCGAACGTCACGGGAGCAACGTCCTCCGTGAATCTTCCGACCGAGAACAGGTTGCGGCTGAGCTTGGGGATATGCCACACGTTGGTGAGCAAACCCTTCTTGACACCGCTTGGAGTCTTCATCGACATGAGAATGTCTCCCACGCCAACTGCTTGGACCGTGCCATCATCGGCCAGATGCACGTCGACTGGGTCAATCTTCTTGTAGTTCATCATGAACTGCTTGGTTCGCGACATGTGCTGAGTCGCACCCGAGTCGACCAACCACGCCGTGGATTGACTCGACTTGCCTTGGGTCTTCCCGACCGAGAACAGGTACTCGCCGGGGTCTTCATCTCGCGCAAGGTTCGCTCGCTGGAACCGTTGCCGAGGGTTGCCGTTGCCGTTTCGGTTGCCGTTGCCGCCGGAGTTGCCGTTGCCGTTGCCGTTGCCGTTGCCGTTGTCCTTGACACGCGAGTGGCACTCCGCGGCCCAATGACCGATCTTGCCGCAGTAGTTGCACGTGCCAGTCTTCTTTGTTGAAGATGATGCGCCTCGAACCCAGCGTCATCATTCCAGTTGAAGCTCGGCAGTTGAAGCTCGGCTGTAGAAGATTCTCCTGCAGAAGATTCTCCGTGGAAGATTCGACATGTGAAAGATTCGACATGTGGAAGATTCTCCGTCTGGTTCTGGTTTGAATCCAGTGCCACCCATCGACTTTGTTGAAGTATCCACGAAGTCAGTTTATGTTTGCATATGTTTACGATAGGTAGGACATGCATTTGATTACGGTAGCGTAGGACACACACAGACGGCTTAGAGGTAGCAGTAGCGAACTAAGTCCCGATCAATTCACTTTGCATTTTGCATCCCACCAACCAAGCGACCTTCCAACAGGTTATGAGCCCAAGCCCAGCCGACTCTGCCTCCACCGACTTCGCCTCCCCAGCCTTCGCCATGGATTCGACCACCCCAGCTCGCATCAACAAGTTCGACGGAACCAACTTCCACACATGGAAGTTCAAGATGCCGATGGTGTTGGAAGGTCCCTTGGTTGGTGGGATGCAAAATGCAAAGTGAATTGATCGGGACTTAGTTCGCTACTGCTACCTCTAAGCCGTCTGTGTGTGTCCTACGCTACCATAATCAAATGTATGTCCTACCTATCGTAAACATATGCAAACATAGACTGACTTCGTGAATACTTCAACGAAGTCGATGGGTGGCACTGGATTCAAACCAGAACCAGACGGAGAATCTTCCACATGTCGAATCTTCCACATGTCGAATCTTCCACGGAGAATCTTCTGCAGGAGAATCTTCCACATGTCGAATCTTCCACGGAGAATCTTCTGCAGGAGAATCTTCTACAGCCGAGCTTCAACTGCCGAGCTTCAACTGGAATGATGACGCTGGGTTCGAGGCGCATCATCTTCAACAGACCGCGGGGATCGGCTTGGTCATGATGTCGGCAAGCATGTCTTGGGTCGGGCAATACTGCAGACACACTTGACCGTCCTCGACCTTCTCACGAACGAAGTGGTAGCGAATGTCGATGTGCTTGGTGCGCTTGTGGAACTCGGGGTTCTTGGCCAACGCGATGGCACCTTGGTTGTCTTCGTACACCGTGAGCGCTTGGTCGCTTGCAACTTCGCCGAGTTCGCACAGGAACGCCTTGAGCCACACGGCTTCTTGGATCGCTTCCGATAGAGCCATGTACTCTGCTTCGGTCGAGGAGAGGGCGACAGTTCGCTGCTTCTTGCTGCACCAGCTGATGCATCCGCCGTTGAGCATGAACACGTAGCCGCTGGTGCTTCGACGTGACTCGATGTCGCCAGCCCAGTCGGCGTCGGAGTAGCCGACCAGTCTTCCGTCATGCGATGCCGAGAACTGCAGGCCGTACGTCGGAGTCGCTTGCAGATACCGGAGCACACGCTTGAGAGCTTGCCAGTGTGTTGGACACGGGTCCGCGGCGAACTGGCTGAGTGTGCCGACTGCCGCTGCGAGGTCTGGTCGAGTGCCGACCATGAGGTACATGAGTGCGCCGACTGCACTTCGGTACGGCACGTTCTTCATGGTGTCTTCGTGCTTGCAACCACCTTCGCACATGGCCTTGGTCAGCTTGAGTCCGGGGTCTTGAGGGGTCCTCACTGGTTTGCAGTCTTGCATGCCGAACTTGGTCAGGATCGACTGCAGGAACTTGGTCTGCCGCATGGTCACGTCGCCGGACTTGGGGTCTTGATCAACTTCCATGCCGAGGCAGTACTTGAGTTCGCCGAGGTCGGACATCTCGAAGCGTTCGCTGAGTGCACGCTTGGTCGCCGTGAGCAACTCGAGGCTGTTGCAGGCGAGGATGAGGTCGTCGACGTAGATCACCACGAAGATCATCGCTGAGCCGCTCCGCTTGACGTACACGCAGTGGTCCATCTCGCACTTGGTGAAGCCGACCTTGCGCATGAAGGCGTCGATGGTCTGGTTCCACATGCGGGGCGACTGCTTGAGACCGTAGAGCGAGCGCTTGAGCTTGCACACGTAGTCCAGGTGGCGCTGGTCGACGAAGCCTTCGGGCTGCTTCATGTAGATTTCTTCGTCGAGGTTGCCGTTCAGGAACGCCGTCTTGACATCCATCTGATGGATCATGAGCTTGTGTCGAGCGGCGATGCTGAGGATGGTGCGGATCGACGTGAACTTGGCGACGGGTGCGAATGTCTCTTCGAAGTCGATGCCGTACTTCTGCAGGAACCCCTTGGCAACGAGTCGAGCCTTGTACCGTTCGACGAGTCCTTCGGCGGTTTCCTTGACCTTGAACACCCACTTGCTGGTGATGGCCTTGCGTCCGGCTGGCAAAGGGACTAGGTCCCAGGTCTCGTTCTTCTTGAGCGACTCGAGCTCGGAGTCGCAGGCTTCCTTCCAGTTGCTGGCGTCGTCGGATTCCATCGCCGACTTCAACGATGTCGGCAACTCTCCCCCTGAATTCACGACGAGAGCAAACTCTTTGAGATCGTGATCTTGGTCTTCTCCCCCTTGTTCTTGCACGTCTTCGCCTTCTTCGTCTTCATCTTCTACGCCTTCCTCTTCGATCGACGTGAGCAGTGCAGACAGATCTTCGAGCGATGTCCTTGAACCTTGCGTGGGTGGTGGAGTCGCACCACTTGTGCGACCAACCCGTCCGTAGCGCTTCTCAACTGGCGGTTCAGCCAGGTTCTCGAGCGAGTGCGTGCGAGAGTGGCGCTTGGACCCTGGTGCGTAGTCGACATTCGGCTGCTGGGCCGATGCTGGTGCTGCTGGACGCTGCGACCGCTGGCCCTGTTGCCACTCCGGTCGCTCGTAGCTGCGCTGACTTGGTGCTGGTGAGGCTGGCTGCTCACCCATGTCTTCATCATCTTGGTTGTCGGTTGCTTCATCTTGATCTTCATCATCTTCATCGTCGCGGAACTCGACGGACTTGCTCCAGGGTTCTTCGCGCTTGCCATCGTCGAACGTGTCTTCCATGAACTGCGCGTCTCGACTGATGACGATCCGGCCGGTTGCGATTTCTTCAAACCGATACGCCTTCTCGTGGTCCGAGTAGCCGAGGAACCGACACAAGATGGCTCGGGCGTCGAACTTCGACCGCTTTGTTGGAAGGTCGCTTGGTTGGTAGGATGCAAAATGCAAAGTGAATTGATCGGGACTTAGTTCGCTACTGCTACCTCTAAGCCGTCTGTGTGTGTCCTACGCTACCATAATCAAATGTATGTCCTACCTATCGTAAACATATGCAAACATAAACTGACTTCGTGGATACTTCAACGAAGTCGATGGGTGGCACTGGATTCAAACCAGAACCAGACGGAGAATCTTCCACATGTCGAATCTTCCACATGTCGAATCTTCCACGGAGAATCTTCTGCAGGAGAATCTTCTACAGCCGAGCTTCAACTGCCGAGCTTCAACTGGAATGATGACGCTGGGTTCGAGGCGCATCATCTTCAACACTCCCCCTCGACTCGACTGCGTCTTGAACACCAAGCTTGGTGCGGAGCACGTCGAACTGAACCGCGGGGATCGGCTTGGTCATGATGTCGGCAAGCATGTCTTGGGTCGGGCAATACTGCAGACACACTTGACCGTCCTCGACCTTCTCACGAACGAAGTGGTAGCGAATGTCGATGTGCTTGGTGCGCTTGTGGAACTCGGGGTTCTTGGCCAACGCGATGGCACCTTGGTTGTCTTCGTACACCGTGAGCGCTTGGTCGCTTGCAACTTCGCCGAGTTCGCACAGGAACGCCTTGAGCCACACGGCTTCTTGGATCGCTTCCGATAGAGCCATGTACTCTGCTTCGGTCGAGGAGAGGGCGACAGTTCGCTGCTTCTTGCTGCACCAGCTGATGCATCCGCCGTTGAGCATGAACACGTAGCCGCTGGTGCTTCGACGTGACTCGATGTCGCCAGCCCAGTCGGCGTCGGAGTAGCCGACCAGTCTTCCGTCATGCGATGCCGAGAACTGCAGGCCGTACGTCGGAGTCGCTTGCAGATACCGGAGCACACGCTTGAGAGCTTGCCAGTGTGTTGGACACGGGTCCGCGGCGAACTGGCTGAGTGTGCCGACTGCCGCTGCGAGGTCTGGTCGAGTGCCGACCATGAGGTACATGAGTGCGCCGACTGCACTTCGGTACGGCACGTTCTTCATGGTGTCTTCGTGCTTGCAACCACCTTCGCACATGGCCTTGGTCAGCTTGAGTCCGGGGTCTTGAGGGGTCCTCACTGGTTTGCAGTCTTGCATGCCGAACTTGGTCAGGATTGACTGCAGGAACTTGGTCTGCCGCATGGTCACGTCGCCGGACTTGGGGTCTTGCTCAACTTTATTATGGGTACAATGTGTCACAACATCTTGAAGTTGAAGTTCAAGTTGTGGAAGATTCAACTGTAGAAAATTCTCATGTGGAAGATTCCCATGTAGAAAATTCTCAGGTGGAAAGTTCTCCATCTAGTTCTGGGTTGAACCCAGTTCAACCCATCAACTTTGTTGAAGTACCCACGAAGTGTGTATACCTCTGCATATGATTACGATAGGTAGGACATGCATATGTTTATGGTAGCGTAGGACACAAGACGGCTTAGAGGTAGCGACAGCGAACTAAGTCCCGATCAATTCACTCTGCATTTTGCCAAGCTTCAGTCAAGTCCACTCCTCTTCTCGACTTCGTGACCTTTAATAGGTTATGAGCCCAAGTACCATGACGGACAAGACAAAGACTCTCGTTGACAAGTTCCGTGGCGACAACTACGCTTCGTGGGCACGCTACATGCGAGGCGTGTTCCTAACCAAGTCGGTGTGGAATGTCGTGAACATCAACGAGACGCCGACGTTCTCGGACCCGCGGATCAAGGACGAGTACATCAGTACCAACAACATCGCGTTCGGCCTGATGCTCCTCCATATCGACGCGGAGTACCACCACATCGTCGACGACTGTGAAGAAGCTCATGTGACATGGAAGCGACTCCGTTCGTTGTACGAAGGGTCGCAGAAGGCGGGTCGAATCTACTTGAAGCGTCAGCTCTTTAGTATGGAGATGAAGGAAGGCGCGAATGTGTTGCATCACTGCAACGAGATCCTCAACATCCACGCCAAGCTTGTGGCCATCGGCGCGAAGATGGAGGACGAAGATGTGGCAATTTGTCTGCTGCGCAGTTTGCCTACGAGCTATGAGAACGTGGTTCTGCACATCGAGATGAGCAATGCCGACTTGAGAACTAAAGAAGTGATCAAGGCTCTCACGAACGAGCACGTGAAGCGTGCCGGCGAGATGAAGACTGCAGCCACCAAGCTCGACGACCAAGCCAAGGCGTTTGTGTCGGAGCAAGATACTCGTGTATGCTCGCACTGCGGCAAGACTGGTCACTTAGTTGACCGTTGTTGGGCCAAGAACAAGCAAGAAGGTCGCAAATTCGGCGGTGGTCGCTTTGGCGGAAAACGCGCGAACCACGTACAACGCGACTATGAAGAAGACGATGACGCCATCGCCTTCGCTGTATCAATGGAGGCCAGTATAGCGCCGGACACTTCCATGATTGGGAAGTGGGCGATTGACAGTGATGCCACGCACCATGTCTGTAACGACCGCTCGATGTTTGCCAGTTTGGCTGAGGGCGACCACGATGAACTTGTGGTCGCGGAAGGAACGAAGACCAAGATCCTCGGCGTTGGCACAGTGCACGAGCGCGCTATCATTCACGGCGGACAAGTTCGTGACCTCGAACTCCGCGACGTATTATACGTACCAGGAATCAGGAAGAATCTGCTTTCAATCCCGCAGATCAACAAGTCAGGCAAGTTTCGCGTTGTCTTCGAAGGGCCTGCAATGAGCGTATTCGACAAAAGGTCGCGGAAGGTCGTCGCGACTGCTCAACTTGCGTTCGGGTTGTTTTGGCTCCGCTCATTCCCGCGCGCCACTTCGCCTTCAGCTTTGACAATCTCGGCGGACCGCGCAATCTCGATCCTGCACGAGCGCATGGGTCATGCATCGACTCCGTTGTTGCGCTTGTTGCTCGACAAGTCAATGGTGAAGGACGCGGATCTGCCTACGAGCACCAAAGCTACACCGATGTGCCAAGGGTGCCAGCAAGGCAAAATGGTCCAGAAGCCATTCAAGTCCAACACCGAGAAGCGCAAGTTTCAACCGTTCGAACTCATCCATCTCGACCTTTGTGGCCCGATGGAGGTCGACAGCATCGGCGGCAGCAAGTATTTGCTCCTGATCGTGGACGAATCCAGTGGTTTGATGCACGGTTCATGCATTGCGTCCAAGTCAGACTGCAGTGCACTGATCATCAAATTCATCAAGCAAGTCAGCAACCAGTTTGATCGCCGTGTCAAGTTTGTACGTCACGACGGAGCCAAGGAATTTGCTACGAGTGCAATCAAGGCGTTCTATGCTGACCAAGGCATCGAGCAGCAAGTCACTGTGCCATACGCGCACCAAACCAACAGTACGGCCGAGCGCAACATCCGAAGTATCGTCACGATGGGTCGCAGCATGCTCCATCATGCTGGTTTGGACAAAATCTTCTGGGCAGAAGCAGCAATGACCGCGATCTACATCAAGAATCGCTTGCCATCACCGAAGTCCAACGACAAGACACCGTATGAACTGGTCTACGGTGAGAAACCTAGCATCAAGCACATGCGCGTCTTCGGCTGTCTCGCGTTCGTACTCACACCAAGTGAGATGCGCAAGAAGTGGGATGCCAAGTCTCGCCCTGGCCTATTCGTCGGTTATCAATGTTGGAAGGTCGCTTGGTTGGTGGGATGCAAAATGCAAAGTGAATTGATCGGGACTTAGTTCGCTACTGCTACCTCTAAGCCGTCTGTGTGTGTCCTACGCTACCATAATCAAATGTATGTCCTACCTATCGTAAACATATGCAAACATAAACTGACTTCGTGGATACTTCAACGAAGTCGATGGGTGGCACTGGATTCAAACCAGAACCAGACGGAGAATCTTCCACATGTCGAATCTTCCACATGTCGAATCTTCCACGGAGAATCTTCTGCAGGAGAATCTTCTACAGCCGAGCTTCAACTGCCGAGCTTCAACTGGAATGATGACGCTGGGTTCGAGGCGCATCATCTTCAACACTCCCCCTCGACTCGACTGCGTCTTGAACACCAAGCTTGGTGCGGAGCACGTCGAACTGGACAGTGGGGATCGGCTTGGTCATGATGTCGGCAAGCATGTCTTGGGTCGGGCAATACTGCAGACACACTTGACCGTCCTCGACCTTCTCACGAACGAAGTGGTAGCGAATGTCGATGTGCTTGGTGCGCTTGTGGAACTCGGGGTTCTTGGCCAACGCGATGGCACCTTGGTTGTCTTCGTACACCGTGAGCGCTTGGTCACTTGCAACTTCGCCGAGTTCGCACAGGAACGCCTTGAGCCACACGGCTTCTTGGATCGCTTCCGATAGAGCCATGTACTCTGCTTCGGTCGAGGAGAGGGCGACAGTTCGCTGCTTCTTGCTGCGCCAGCTGATGCATCCGCCGTTGAGCATGAACACGTAGCCGCTGGTGCTTCGACGTGACTCGATGTCGCCAGCCCAGTCGGCGTCGGAGTAGCCGACCAGTCTTCCGTCATGCGATGCCGAGAACTGCAGGCCGTACGTCGGAGTCGCTTGCAGATACCGGAGCACACGCTTGAGAGCTTGCCAGTGTGTTGGACACGGGTCCGCGGCGAACTGGCTGAGTGTGCCGACTGCCGCTGCGAGGTCTGGTCGAGTGCCGACCATGAGGTACATGAGTGCGCCGACTGCACTTCGGTACGGCACGTTCTTCATGGTGTCTTCGTGCTTGCAACCACCTTCACACATGGCCTTGGTCAGCTTGAGTCCGGGGTCTTGAGGGGTCCTCACTGGTTTGCAGTCTTGCATGCCGAACTTGGTCAGGATCGACTGCAGGAACTTGGTCTGCCGCATGGTCACGTCGCCGGACTTGGGGTCTTGATCAACTTCCATGCCGAGGCAGTACTTGAGTTCGCCGAGGTCGGACATCTCGAAGCGTTCGCTGAGTGCACGCTTGGTCGCCGTGAGCAACTCGAGGCTGTTGCAGGCGAGGATGAGGTCGTCGACGTAGATCACCACGAAGATCATCGCTGAGCCGCTCCGCTTGACGTACACGCAGTGGTCCATCTCGCACTTGGTGAAGCCGACCTTGCGCATGAAGGCGTCGATGGTCTGGTTCCACATGCGGGGCGACTGCTTGAGACCGTAGAGCGAGCGCTTGAGCTTGCACACATAGTCCAGGTGGCGCTGGTCGACGAAGCCTTCGGGCTGCTTCATGTAGATTTCTTCGTCGAGGTTGCCGTTCAGGAACGCCGTCTTGACATCCATCTGATGGATCATGAGCTTGTGTCGAGCGGCGATGCTGAGGATGGTGCGGATCGACGTGAACTTGGCGACGGGTGCGAATGTCTCTTCGAAGTCGATGCCGTACTTCTGCAGGAACCCCTTGGCAACGAGTCGAGCCTTGTACCGCTCGACGAGTCCTTCGGCGGTTTCCTTGACCTTGAACACCCACTTGCTGGTGATGGCCTTGCGTCCGGCTGGCAAAGGGACTAGGTCCCAGGTCTCGTTCTTCTTGAGCGACTCGAGCTCGGAGTCGCAGGCTTCCTTCCAGTTGCTGGCGTCGTCGGATTCCATCGCCGACTTCAACGATGTCGGCAACTCTCCCCCTGAATTCACGACGAGAGCAAACTCTTCGAGATCGTGATCTTGGTCTTCTCCCCCTTGTTCTTGCACGTCTTCGCCTTCTTCGTCTTCATCTTCTACGCCTTCCTCTTCGATCGACGTGAGCAGTGCAGACAGATCTTCGAGCGATGTCCTTGAACCTTGCGTGGGTGGTGGAGTCGCACCACTTGTGCGACCAACCCGTCCGTAGCGCTTCTCAACTGGCGGTTCAGCCAGGTTCTCGAGCGAGTGCGTGCGAGAGTGGCGCTTGGACCCTGGTGCGTAGTCGACATTCGGCTGCTGGGCCGATGCTGGTGCTGCTGGACGCTGCGACCGCTGGCCCTGTTGCCACTCCGGTCGCTCGTAGCTGCGCTGACTTGGTGCTGGTGAGGCTGGCTGCTCACCCATGTCTTCATCATCTTGGTTGTCGGTTGCTTCATCTTGATCTTCATCATCTTCATCGTCGCGGAACTCGACGGACTTGCTCCAGGGTTCTTCGCGCTTGCCGTCGTCGAACGTGTCTTCCATGAACTGCGCGTCTCGACTGATGACGATCCGGCCGGTTGCGATTTCTTCAAACCGATACGCCTTCTCGTGGTCCGAGTAGCCGAGGAACCGACACAAGATGGCTCGGGCGTCGAACTTCGACCGCTTCTCCTTGGGCACGTGGACGTACGCATGGCAGCCGAACACCTTGAAGTTGGCGAGCAAGGGCTTCTTCCCGTACCATTCTTCGTACGGCGACTTGTACAAGTCTTGAGCGCGGGTCGGAAGTCGGTTGCGAACTTCGACTGCAGTCATGACGGCTTCGCCCCACTACTCGTCGGACAAGTTGGCATGGTGGAGCTTGCAACGACCACACTCACCGATGGTTCGGTTCATGCGCTCCGCCACACCGTTCAACTGAGGCGTGTATGGCGGCGTGACGTCGTGCTCGATGCCACGCTTGCGGCAGAACTTGGCAAGCTTGGCCGACTGGTACTCGCCGCCGCCGTCGGTTCGAAGCACCTTGACTCGACGACCGGTTTGGTTCTCGGCCCAGTTGACGAACTCGACGAACTTGTCGTAGACTTCGTCCTTGGACCGCATCAGGTACAACTTGCACAGTCGAGACTTGTCGTCGGTGAAGGTGGCAAAGTACTTCATGCCGCCGAAAGTCGGAGTCTTCATGGGGCCGGCCACATCGCTGTACACGACGTCAAGCAGATTCGCAGACCGCTTGGTCGTGCCCGACTGGAACTTGACGCGAGTCAGCTTGCCGAGTGCACAGCCTTCACAGACCTCCCACTCTTGCACAGACCCGATATCGAGTCCATCGGCGAGGTCCTTCTTGACGATGGCTTCGAGTCCGCTGAAGCCGATGTGACCGAGTCGGAGGTGCCACAGGTACGACTTGGACATGGCGCGACCTCGTCTTGTACTGGCGGCGTGGGCTGCTTCAATCGACACTGGAGACATGTTGAGCTTGAACAGACCCTTGCCGATACGAGTGCCGATGGTCCGCTTGGCGCCCTTGAGAACGACGAAGCAACCGTCCTTGTCGAACGTCACGGGAGCAACGTCCTCCGTGAATCTTCCGACCGAGAACAGGTTGCGGCTGAGCTTGGGGATATGCCACACGTTGGTGAGCAAACCCTTCTTGACACCGCTTGGAGTCTTCATCGACATGAGAATGTCTCCCACGCCAACCGCTTGGACCGTGCCATCATCGGCCAGATGCACGTCGACTGGGTCGATCTTCCTGTAGTTCATCACGAACTGCTTGGTTCGCGACATGTGCTGAGTCGCACCCGAGTCGACCAACCACGCCGTGGATTGACTCGACTTGCCTTGGGTCTTCCCGACCGAGAACAGGTACTCGCCGGGGTCTTCATCTCGCGCAAGGTTCGCTCGCTGGAACCGTTGCCGAGGGTTGCCGTTGCCGTTTCCGTTGCCGTTGCCGCCGGAGTTGCCGTTGCCGTTGCCGTTGCCGTTGTCCTTGACACGCGAGTGGCACTCCGCGGCCCAATGACCGATCTTGCCGCAGTAGTTGCACGTGCCAGTCTTCTTGACTGCACGGCCCTTGGGCTTCGCGTCACTTGTCATGAACGCTTGGCCAAGCGTGGCTCCGTCGCCACCTTGCTCCTTGCGCTTCATGTCTTCATGGAGCAGCCGAGACGTCACGAGTTCCCACGTGAGCGCGTCGACACGCGACTCCAACGCCGTGATGAGGAACTGGTACGACTCGCTGAGACTGCCGAGAAGCGTGATCACCAAGTCGTCTTCGCTGACCGGAGCGCCGACTGCGTCGAGTTGCTCCGCCAGGGTCTTGAGCTTGTTGATGTGCGTGAGCACATCGTCACCTTCTTCCATCATGGTCGTGAAGAAACGACGACGAAGAAAGAGCTTGTTGGCAAGGCTCTTCTTCTCGAAGTGTTCTTCCAGTCTTGACCATGCATCTTGCGCACCACTCGCCGACCGAACCAGCGGGAGCTGCGAGTCTTCCATCGCGAGACAGATCATCGCGAGCGCCTTGCGAGACTTCTTCTTGAAGAGGGCTCGGTCCGCGTAGGTCTGGCACTGCTCGAGTTTGACCTCTCCACAGACAACTTCCCAGACGTCGCGTTCTTCGAGCACCATCTGCATCTTGAACTTCCATGTGTGGAAGTTGGTTCCGTCGAACTTGTTGATGCGGGCTGGGGTGGTCGAATCCATGGTGAAGGCTGGGGAGGCGAAGTCGGTGGAGGCAGAGTCGGCTGGGCTTGGGCTCATAACCTGTTGGAAGGTCGCTTGGTTGGTGGGATGCAAAATGCAAAGTGAATTGATCGGGACTTAGTTCGCTACTGCTACCTCTAAGCCGTCTGTGTGTGTCCTACGCTACCATAATCAAATGTATGTCCTACCTATCGTAAACATATGCAAACATAAACTGACTTCGTGGATACTTCAACGAAGTCGATGGGTGGCACTGGATTCAAACCAGAACCAGACGGAGAATCTTCCACATGTCGAATCTTCCACATGTCGAATCTTCCACGGAGAATCTTCTGCAGGAGAATCTTCTACAGCCGAGCTTCAACTGCCGAGCTTCAACTGGAATGATGACGCTGGGTTCGAGGCGCATCATCTTCAACAATCAAGAGTCATCAAAAGCGTATCGGATCTTCGACATTGAAGCTAACAAGATCGTCATCAGTCGCGATGTCAATTTCGACGAGACCAAGCCCGGCGGCTGGTACCTCGAAAACACTACATCAGGCATGGACGACTTGCTGGAACGACTCGATGACATCGACAACGAAGGTGGTCTCAACTTGGCCAATTTCAAGTACAGTGGCAAACGCCGCTCAGGTGCCCCACAACCAGTTGAACCAATGCAATCCGACGCAGACGATGAAGCAAGCGGTTCGGAAAGTGTTCGAAGATCAACCCGACGACGAATGTCCCCAGTCGAGTGGTGGCGTGCAAGTGCGAACCTGACAGAGACCAGCGATTTCACTGAACCAAGCACGTATGAAGAGGCCGTCAGTGGCCCAGATCAAGAACACTGGAAGCGTGCGATTACCGCCGAGTTACGATCTATGCAAGAACGAGAAGTGTTCTCACCAGCCAAGCTTCCAAACGGCGAACGAGCGATCGACGCCAAGTGGGTGTTCAAGATCAAAAGACGTGCCGATGGTTCGATCGACAAGTACAAGGCTCGACTTGTGGCTCGAGGATTCAAGCAGAAGTACGGTATCGACTACACCGAGACGTTTGCACCAGTATTCAAGTACACGACTCTTCGCATGATGATTGCACTAGCAAAGTCATTCGGTTGGCCTGTTGAGCAACTCGACGTCGTAACTGCTTTCCTTTATGGCGTGATGAAGGAACAAGTATTCATCCGGACTCCCGAAGGCATGGAACTCGAGCGAGGCTACGACTGTCTCAAGCTACTCAAGTCCATCTACGGACTAAAACAGGCGTCTCGGGTCTGGAACGAAACCTTCGACGAGTACGTACGATCGATCGGCTTCAACGCATCCAAGTCCGATCCGTGTCTGTACATCAAGTGTATCGATGGCCAGTGTGTGCTCCTACTCGTCTACGTTGACGATGTGATCATTACTGGAAGTTCGCCTGACCTGATCACGGACGTGAAGTCACAACTCAAGACGCGATTCGAGATGACCGACAATGGTCCATGCAAGTTTGTCCTCGGCATCGAACTCGTCGACAATGCAGATGGTTCGGTTACTCTGTGCCAGCGCCGTTACATCAGTGACATCTTAAAGCGCTTCAACATGGAAGACTGCAAGCCGGTAGCAAGCCCAGTTGACGTCAGTGCCAAGCTCACCACGACGAATGAAGACGATGTGCCGGTCACCAATGCCCCATACCGCGAGGCAGTTGGTGCACTGATGCATGTAATGTGTGCCACTCGACCTGACATTGCATTCGCCGTGGGAATGGTCTCGCGATTCATGGAAGCGCCCCATGAAGTCCATTGGATTGCCGTCAAGCGCATCTTCCGTTACCTCCAAGGCACCAAGTCGCACGGGATTCGATTCACCACAGACCCGGACATGAAGTTTGCTGGCTACTCCGATGCCGATTGGGCCGGTGACATATCAGACCGCAAGTCAACATCCGGCTACGTGTTTACACTTGCCGGCGGACCCATTAGCTGGGGATCCAAGAAGCAATCAAGTGTCTCCCTATCTACAAGCGAAGCCGAGTACATCGCATTGAGTCTCGCAATTCAAGAGGGCAAGTGGGTCCATCGCCTACTGTGTGAAGCATTGGACGCTGCACAAGTCCCAAGTCCGAAGTTGGTGATTCTTGAAGACAACCAGTCATGCATCAAGATGACCAAGAACCCAGTAAACCATGGTCGTGCCAAGCACATCGACATCAAATACCACCACATTCGTGATGAAGTCAAGTCCGGGGAAGTCGAAGTAAAGTACTGCCCAAGCTCAACCATGAACGCCGACTTGCTCACGAAGGGTCTACCCGGTCCCCGTCACCAAGAGCTCACTCAAGCCCTCGGAATTCAAGGCTGTGACCATTGAGGGGGGCTATTATGGGTACAATGTGTCACAACATCTTGAAGTTGAAGTTCAAGTTGTGGAAGATTCAACTGTAGAAAATTCTCATGTGGAAGATTCCCATGTAGAAAATTCTCAGGTGGAAAGTTCTCCATCTAGTTCTGGGTTGAACCCAGTTCAACCCATCAACCTTGTTGAAGTACCCACGAAGTGTGTATACCTCTGCATATGATTACGATAGGTAGGACATGCATATGTTTATGGTAGCGTAGGACACAAGACGGCTTAGAGGTAGCGACAGCGAACTAAGTCCCGATCAATTCACTCTGCATTTTGCCAAGCTTCAGTCAAGTCCACTCCTCTTCTCGACTTCGTGACCTTTAATAATGGTTTACTGGGTTCTTGGTCATCTTGATGCATGACTGGTTGTCTTCAAGAATCACCAACTTCGGACTTGGGACTTGTGCAGCGTCCAATGCTTCACACAGTAGGCGATGGACCCACTTGCCCTCTTGAATTGCGAGACTCAATGCGATGTACTCGGCTTCGCTTGTAGATAGGGAGACACTTGATTGCTTCTTGGATCCCCAGCTAATGGGTCCGCCGGCAAGTGTAAACACGTAGCCGGATGTTGACTTGCGGTCTGATATGTCACCGGCCCAATCGGCATCGGAGTAGCCAGCAAACTTCATGTCCGGGTCTGTGGTGAATCGAATCCCGTGCGACTTGGTGCCTTGGAGGTAACGGAAGATGCGCTTGACGGCAATCCAATGGACTTCATGGGGCGCTTCCATGAATCGCGAGACCATTCCCACGGCGAATGCAATGTCAGGTCGAGTGGCACACATTACATGCATCAGTGCACCAACTGCCTCGCGGTATGGGGCATTGGTGACCAGCACATCGTCTTCATTCGTCGTGGTGAGCTTGGCACTGACGTCAACTGGGCTTGCTACCGGCTTGCAGTCTTCCATGTTGAAGCGCTTTAAGATGTCACTGATGTAACGGCGCTGGCACAGAGTAACCGAACCATCTGCATTGTCGACGAGTTCGATGCCGAGGACAAACTTGCATGGACCATTGTCGGTCATCTCGAATCGCGTCTTGAGTTGTGACTTCACGTCCGTGATCAGGTCAGGCGAACTTCCAGTAATGATCACATCGTCAACGTAGACGAGTAGGAGCACACACTGGCCATCGATACACTTGATGTACAGACACGGATCGGACTTGGATGCGTTGAAGCCGATCGATCGTACGTACTCGTCGAAGGTTTCGTTCCAGACCCGAGACGCCTGTTTTAGTCCGTAGATGGACTTGAGTAGCTTGAGACAGTCGTAGCCTCGCTCGAGTTCCATGCCTTCGGGAGTCCGGATGAATACTTGTTCCTTCATCACGCCATAAAGGAAAGCAGTTACGACGTCGAGTTGCTCAACAGGCCAACCGAATGACTTTGCTAGTGCAATCATCATGCGAAGAGTCGTGTACTTGAATACTGGTGCAAACGTCTCGGTGTAGTCGATACCGTACTTCTGCTTGAATCCTCGAGCCACAAGTCGAGCCTTGTACTTGTCGATCGAACCATCGGCACGTCTTTTGATCTTGAACACCCACTTGGCGTCGATCGCTCGTTCGCCGTTTGGAAGCTTGGCTGGTGAGAACACTTCTCGTTCTTGCATAGATCGTAACTCGGCGGTAATCGCACGCTTCCAGTGTTCTTGATCTGGGCCACTGACGGCCTCTTCATACGTGCTTGGTTCAGTGAAATCGCTGGTCTCTGTCAGGTTCGCACTTGCACGCCACCACTCGACTGGGGACATTCGTCGTCGGGTTGATCTTCGAACACTTTCCGAACCGCTTGCTTCATCGTCTGCGTCGGATTGCATTGGTTCAACTGGTTGTGGGGCACCTGAGCGGCGTTTGCCACTGTACTTGAAATTGGCCAAGTTGAGACCACCTTCGTTGTCGATGTCATCGAGTCGTTCCAGCAAGTCGTCCATGCCTGATGTAGTGTTTTCGAGGTACCAGCCGCCGGGCTTGGTCTCGTCGAAATTGACATCGCGACTGATGACGATCTTGTTAGCTTCAATGTCGAAGATCCGATACGCTTTTGATGACTCTTGATAACCGACGAATAGGCCAGGGCGAGACTTGGCATCCCACTTCTTGCGCATCTCACTTGGTGTGAGTACGAACGCGAGACAGCCGAAGACGCGCATGTGCTTGATGCTAGGTTTCTCACCGTAGACCAGTTCATACGGTGTCTTGTCGTTGGACTTCGGTGATGGCAAGCGATTCTTGATGTAGATCGCGGTCATTGCTGCTTCTGCCCAGAAGATTTTGTCCAAACCAGCATGATGGAGCATGCTGCGACCCATCGTGACGATACTTCGGATGTTGCGCTCGGCCGTACTGTTGGTTTGGTGCGCGTATGGCACAGTGACTTGCTGCTCGATGCCTTGGTCAGCATAGAACGCCTTGATTGCACTCGTAGCAAATTCCTTGGCTCCGTCGTGACGTACAAACTTGACACGGCGATCAAACTGGTTGCTGACTTGCTTGATGAATTTGATGATTAGTGCACTGCAGTCTGACTTGGACGCAATGCATGAACCGTGCATCAAACCACTGGATTCGTCCACGATCAGGAGCAAATACTTGCTGCCGCCGATGCTGTCGACCTCCATCGGGCCACAAAGGTCGAGATGGATGAGTTCGAACGGTTGAAACTTGCGCTTCTCGGTGTTGGACTTGAATGGCTTCTGGACCATTTTGCCTTGCTGGCACCCTTGGCACATCGGTGTAGCTTTGGTGCTCGTAGGCAGATCCGCGTCCTTCACCATTGACTTGTCGAGCAACAAGCGCAACAACGTATTAAAGGTCACGAAGTCGAGAAGAGGAGTGGACTTGACTGAAGCTTGGCAAAATGCAGAGTGAATTGATCGGGACTTAGTTCGCTGTCGCTACCTCTAAGCCGTCTTGTGTCCTACGCTACCATAAACATATGCATGTCCTACCTATCGTAATCATATGCAGAGGTATACACACTTCGTGGGTACTTCAACAAGGTTGATGGGTTGAACTGGGTTCAACCCAGAACTAGATGGAGAACTTTCCACCTGAGAATTTTCTACATGGGAATCTTCCACATGAGAATTTTCTACAGTTGAATCTTCCACAACTTGAACTTCAACTTCAAGATGTTGTGACACATTGTACCCATAATAGCCCCCCTCAATGGTCACAGCCTTGAATTCCGAGGGCTTGAGTGAGCTCTTGGTGACGGGGACCGGGTAGACCCTTCGTGAGCAAGTCGGCGTTCATGGTTGAGCTTGGGCAGTACTTTACTTCGACTTCCCCGGACTTGACTTCATCACGAATGTGGTGGTATTTGATGTCGATGTGCTTGGCACGACCATGGTTTACTGGGTTCTTGGTCATCTTGATGCATGACTGGTTGTCTTCAAGAATCACCAACTTCGGACTTGGGACTTGTGCAGCGTCCAATGCTTCACACAGTAGGCGATGGACCCACTTGCCCTCTTGAATTGCGAGACTCAATGCGATGTACTCGGCTTCGCTTGTAGATAGGGAGACACTTGATTGCTTCTTGGATCCCCAGCTAATGGGTCCGCCGGCAAGTGTAAACACGTAGCCGGATGTTGACTTGCGGTCTGATATGTCACCGGCCCAATCGGCATCGGAGTAGCCAGCAAACTTCATGTCCGGGTCTGTGGTGAATCGAATCCCGTGCGACTTGGTGCCTTGGAGGTAACGGAAGATGCGCTTGACGGCAATCCAATGGACTTCATGGGGCGCTTCCATGAATCGCGAGACCATTCCCACGGCGAATGCAATGTCAGGTCGAGTGGCACACATTACATGCATCAGTGCACCAACTGCCTCGCGGTATGGGGCATTGGTGACCGGCACATCGTCTTCATTCGTCGTGGTGAGCTTGGCACTGACGTCAACTGGGCTTGCTACCGGCTTGCAGTCTTCCATGTTGAAGCGCTTTAAGATGTCACTGATGTAACGGCGCTGGCACAGAGTAACCGAACCATCTGCATTGTCGACGAGTTCGATGCCGAGGACAAACTTGCATGGACCATTGTCGGTCATCTCGAATCGCGTCTTGAGTTGTGACTTCACGTCCGTGATCAGGTCAGGCGAACTTCCAGTAATGATCACATCGTCAACGTAGACGAGTAGGAGCACACACTGGCCATCGATACACTTGATGTACAGACACGGATCGGACTTGGATGCGTTGAAGCCGATCGATCGTACGTACTCGTCGAAGGTTTCGTTCCAGACCCGAGACGCCTGTTTTAGTCCGTAGATGGACTTGAGTAGCTTGAGACAGTCGTAGCCTCGCTCGAGTTCCATGCCTTCGGGAGTCCGGATGAATACTTGTTCCTTCATCACGCCATAAAGGAAAGCAGTTACGACGTCGAGTTGCTCAACAGGCCAACCGAATGACTTTGCTAGTGCAATCATCATGCGAAGAGTCGTGTACTTGAATACTGGTGCAAACGTCTCGGTGTAGTCGATACCGTACTTCTGCTTGAATCCTCGAGCCACAAGTCGAGCCTTGTACTTGTCGATCGAACCATCGGCACGTCTTTTGATCTTGAACACCCACTTGGCGTCGATCGCTCGTTCGCCGTTTGGAAGCTTGGCTGGTGAGAACACTTCTCGTTCTTGCATAGATCGTAACTCGGCGGTAATCGCACGCTTCCAGTGTTCTTGATCTGGGCCACTGACGGCCTCTTCATACGTGCTTGGTTCAGTGAAATCGCTGGTCTCTGTCAGGTTCGCACTTGCACGCCACCACTCGACTGGGGACATTCGTCGTCTGGTTGATCTTCGAACACTTTCCGAACCGCTTGCTTCATCGTCTGCGTCGGATTGCATTGGTTCAACTGGTTGTGGGGCACCTGAGCGGCGTTTGCCACTGTACTTGAAATTGGCCAAGTTGAGACCACCTTCGTTGTCGATGTCATCGAGTCGTTCCAGCAAGTCGTCCATGCCTGATGTAGTGTTTTCGAGGTACCAGCCGCCGGGCTTGGTCTCGTCGAAATTGACATCGCGACTGATGACGATCTTGTTAGCTTCAATGTCGAAGATCCGATACGCTTTTGATGACTCTTGATAACCGACGAATAGGCCAGGGCGAGACTTGGCATCCCACTTCTTGCGCATCTCACTTGGTGTGAGTACGAACGCGAGACAGCCGAAGACGCGCATGTGCTTGATGCTAGGTTTCTCACCGTAGACCAGTTCATACGGTGTCTTGTCGTTGGACTTCGGTGATGGCAAGCGATTCTTGATGTAGATCGCGGTCATTGCTGCTTCTGCCCAGAAGATTTTGTCCAAACCAGCATGATGGAGCATGCTGCGACCCATCGTGACGATACTTCGGATGTTGCGCTCGGCCGTACTGTTGGTTTGGTGCGCGTATGGCACAGTGACTTGCTGCTCGATGCCTTGGTCAGCATAGAACGCCTTGATTGCACTCGTAGCAAATTCCTTGGCTCCGTCGTGACGTACAAACTTGACACGGCGATCAAACTGGTTGCTGACTTGCTTGATGAATTTGATGATCAGTGCACTGCAGTCTGACTTGGACGCAATGCATGAACCGTGCATCAAACCACTGGATTCGTCCACGATCAGGAGCAAATACTTGCTGCCGCCGATGCTGTCGACCTCCATCGGGCCACAAAGGTCGAGATGGATGAGTTCGAACGGTTGAAACTTGCGCTTCTCGGTGTTGGACTTGAATGGCTTCTGGACCATTTTGCCTTGCTGGCACCCTTGGCACATCGGTGTAGCTTTGGTGCTCGTAGGCAGATCCGCGTCCTTCACCATTGACTTGTCGAGCAACAAGCGCAACAACGGAGTCGATGCATGACCCATGCGCTCGTGCAGGATCGAGATTGCGCGGTCCGCCGAGATTGTCAAAGCTGAAGGCGAAGTGGCGCGCGGGAATGAGCGGAGCCAAAACAACCCGAACGCAAGTTGAGCAGTCGCGACGACCTTCCGCGACCTTTTGTCGAATACGCTCATTGCAGGCCCTTCGAAGACAACGCGAAACTTGCCTGACTTGTTGATCTGCGGGATTGAAAGCAGATTCTTCCTGATTCCTGGTACGTATAATACGTCGCGGAGTTCGAGGTCACGAACTTGTCCGCCGTGAATGATAGCGCGCTCGTGCACTGTGCCAACGCCGAGGATCTTGGTCTTCGTTCCTTCCGCGACCACAAGTTCATCGTGGTCGCCCTCAGCCAAACTGGCAAACATCGAGCGGTCGTTACAGACATGGTGCGTGGCATCACTGTCAATCGCCCACTTCCCAATCATGGAAGTGTCCGGCGCTATACTGGCCTCCATTGATACAGCGAAGGCGATGGCGTCATCGTCTTCTTCATAGTCGCGTTGTACGTGGTTCGCGCGTTTTCCGCCAAAGCGACCACCGCCGAATTTGCGACCTTCTTGCTTGTTCTTGGCCCAACAACGGTCAACTAAGTGACCAGTCTTGCCGCAGTGCGAGCATACACGAGTATCTTGCTCCGACACAAACGCCTTGGCTTGGTCGTCGAGCTTGGTGGCTGCAGTCTTCATCTCGCCGGCACGCTTCACGTGCTCGTTCGTGAGAGCCTTGATCACTTCTTTAGTTCTCAAGTCGGCATTGCTCATCTCGATGTGCAGAACCACGTTCTCATAGCTCTTAGGCAAACTGCGCAGCAGACAAATTGCCACATCTTCGTCCTCCATCTTCGCGCCGATGGCCACAAGCTTGGCGTGGATGTTGAGGATCTCGTTGCAGTGATGCAACACATTCGCGCCTTCCTTCATCTCCATACTAAAGAGCTGACGCTTCAAGTAGATTCGACCCGCCTTCTGCGACCCTTCGTACAACGAACGGAGTCGCTTCCATGCCACATGAGCTTCTTCACAGTCGTCGACGATGTGGTGGTACTCCGCGTCGATATGGAGGAGCATCAGGCCGAACGCGATGTTGTTGGTCCTGATGTACTCGTCCTTGATCCGCGGGTCCGAGAACGTCGGCGTCTCGTTGATGTTCACGACATTCCACACCGACTTGGTTAGGAACACGCCTCGCATGTAGCGTGCCCACGAAGCGTAGTTGTCGCCACGGAACTTGTCAACGAGAGTCTTTGTCTTGTCCGTCATGGTACTTGGGCTCATAACCTATTAAAGGTCACGAAGTCGAGAAGAGGAGTGGACTTGACTGAAGCTTGGCAAAATGCAGAGTGAATTGATCGGGACTTAGTTCGCTGTCGCTACCTCTAAGCCGTCTTGTGTCCTACGCTACCATAAACATATGCATGTCCTACCTATCGTAATCATATGCAGAGGTATACACACTTCGTGGGTACTTCAACAAGGTTGATGGGTTGAACTGGGTTCAACCCAGAACTAGATGGAGAACTTTCCACCTGAGAATTTTCTACATGGGAATCTTCCACATGAGAATTTTCTACAGTTGAATCTTCCACAACTTGAACTTCAACTTCAAGATGTTGTGACACATTGTACCCATAATACAACGGAGTCGATGCATGACCCATGCGCTCGTGCAGGATCGAGATTGCGCGGTCCGCCGAGATTGTCAAAGCTGAAGGCGAAGTGGCGCGCGGGAATGAGCGGAGCCAAAACAACCCGAACGCAAGTTGAGCAGTCGCGACGACCTTCCGCGACCTTTTGTCGAATACGCTCATTGCAGGCCCTTCGAAGACAACGCGAAACTTGCCTGACTTGTTGATCTGCGGGATTGAAAGCAGATTCTTCCTGATTCCTGGTACGTATAATACGTCGCGGAGTTCGAGGTCACGAACTTGTCCGCCGTGAATGATAGCGCGCTCGTGCACTGTGCCAACGCCGAGGATCTTGGTCTTCGTTCCTTCCGCGACCACAAGTTCATCGTGGTCGCCCTCAGCCAAACTGGCAAACATCGAGCGGTCGTTACAGACATGGTGCGTGGCATCACTGTCAATCGCCCACTTCCCAATCATGGAAGTGTCCGGCGCTATACTGGCCTCCATTGATACAGCGAAGGCGATGGCGTCATCGTCTTCTTCATAGTCGCGTTGTACGTGGTTCGCGCGTTTTCCGCCAAAGCGACCACCGCCGAATTTGCGACCTTCTTGCTTGTTCTTGGCCCAACAACGGTCAACTAAGTGACCAGTCTTGCCGCAGTGCGAGCATACACGAGTATCTTGCTCCGACACAAACGCCTTGGCTTGGTCGTCGAGCTTGGTGGCTGCAGTCTTCATCTCGCCGGCACGCTTCACGTGCTCGTTCGTGAGAGCCTTGATCACTTCTTTAGTTCTCAAGTCGGCATTGCTCATCTCGATGTGCAGAACCACGTTCTCATAGCTCTTAGGCAAACTGCGCAGCAGACAAATTGCCACATCTTCGTCCTCCATCTTCGCGCCGATGGCCACAAGCTTGGCGTGGATGTTGAGGATCTCGTTGCAGTGATGCAACACATTCGCGCCTTCCTTCATCTCCATACTAAAGAGCTGACGCTTCAAGTAGATTCGACCCGCCTTCTGCGACCCTTCGTACAACGAACGGAGTCGCTTCCATGCCACATGAGCTTCTTCACAGTCGTCGACGATGTGGTGGTACTCCGCGTCGATATGGAGGAGCATCAGGCCGAACGCGATGTTGTTGGTCCTGATGTACTCGTCCTTGATCCGCGGGTCCGAGAACGTCGGCGTCTCGTTGATGTTCACGACATTCCACACCGACTTGGTTAGGAACACGCCTCGCATGTAGCGTGCCCACGAAGCGTAGTTGTCGCCACGGAACTTGTCAACGAGAGTCTTTGTCTTGTCCGTCATGGTACTTGGGCTCATAACCTATTAAAGGTCACGAAGTCGAGAAGAGGAGTGGACTTGACTGAAGCTTGGCAAAATGCAGAGTGAATTGATCGGGACTTAGTTCGCTGTCGCTACCTCTAAGCCGTCTTGTGTCCTACGCTACCATAAACATATGCATGTCCTACCTATCGTAATCATATGCAGAGGTATACACACTTCGTGGGTACTTCAACAAGGTTGATGGGTTGAACTGGGTTCAACCCAGAACTAGATGGAGAACTTTCCACCTGAGAATTTTCTACATGGGAATCTTCCACATGAGAATTTTCTACAGTTGAATCTTCCACAACTTGAACTTCAACTTCAAGATGTTGTGACACATTGTACCCATAATACAACGGAGTCGATGCATGACCCATGCGCTCGTGCAGGATCGAGATTGCGCGGTCCGCCGAGATTGTCAAAGCTGAAGGCGAAGTGGCGCGCGGGAATGAGCGGAGCCAAAACAACCCGAACGCAAGTTGAGCAGTCGCGACGACCTTCCGCGACCTTTTGTCGAATACGCTCATTGCAGGCCCTTCGAAGACAACGCGAAACTTGCCTGACTTGTTGATCTGCGGGATTGAAAGCAGATTCTTCCTGATTCCTGGTACGTATAATACGTCGCGGAGTTCGAGGTCACGAACTTGTCCGCCGTGAATGATAGCGCGCTCGTGCACTGTGCCAACGCCGAGGATCTTGGTCTTCGTTCCTTCCGCGACCACAAGTTCATCGTGGTCGCCCTCAGCCAAACTGGCAAACATCGAGCGGTCGTTACAGACATGGTGCGTGGCATCACTGTCAATCGCCCACTTCCCAATCATGGAAGTGTCCGGCGCTATACTGGCCTCCATTGATACAGCGAAGGCGATGGCGTCATCGTCTTCTTCATAGTCGCGTTGTACGTGGTTCGCGCGTTTTCCGCCAAAGCGACCACCGCCGAATTTGCGACCTTCTTGCTTGTTCTTGGCCCAACAACGGTCAACTAAGTGACCAGTCTTGCCGCAGTGCGAGCATACACGAGTATCTTGCTCCGACACAAACGCCTTGGCTTGGTCGTCGAGCTTGGTGGCTGCAGTCTTCATCTCGCCGGCACGCTTCACGTGCTCGTTCGTGAGAGCCTTGATCACTTCTTTAGTTCTCAAGTCGGCATTGCTCATCTCGATGTGCAGAACCACGTTCTCATAGCTCTTAGGCAAACTGCGCAGCAGACAAATTGCCACATCTTCGTCCTCCATCTTCGCGCCGATGGCCACAAGCTTGGCGTGGATGTTGAGGATCTCGTTGCAGTGATGCAACACATTCGCGCCTTCCTTCATCTCCATACTAAAGAGCTGACGCTTCAAGTAGATTCGACCCGCCTTCTGCGACCCTTCGTACAACGAACGGAGTCGCTTCCATGCCACATGAGCTTCTTCACAGTCGTCGACGATGTGGTGGTACTCCGCGTCGATATGGAGGAGCATCAGGCCGAACGCGATGTTGTTGGTCCTGATGTACTCGTCCTTGATCCGCGGGTCCGAGAACGTCGGCGTCTCGTTGATGTTCACGACATTCCACACCGACTTGGTTAGGAACACGCCTCGCATGTAGCGTGCCCACGAAGCGTAGTTGTCGCCACGGAACTTGTCAACGAGAGTCTTTGTCTTGTCCGTCATGGTACTTGGGCTCATAACCTATTAAAGGTCACGAAGTCGAGAAGAGGAGTGGACTTGACTGAAGCTTGGCAAAATGCAGAGTGAATTGATCGGGACTTAGTTCGCTGTCGCTACCTCTAAGCCGTCTTGTGTCCTACGCTACCATAAACATATGCATGTCCTACCTATCGTAATCATATGCAGAGGTATACACACTTCGTGGGTACTTCAACAAGGTTGATGGGTTGAACTGGGTTCAACCCAGAACTAGATGGAGAACTTTCCACCTGAGAATTTTCTACATGGGAATCTTCCACATGAGAATTTTCTACAGTTGAATCTTCCACAACTTGAACTTCAACTTCAAGATGTTGTGACACATTGTACCCATAATACAACGGAGTCGATGCATGACCCATGCGCTCGTGCAGGATCGAGATTGCGCGGTCCGCCGAGATTGTCAAAGCTGAAGGCGAAGTGGCGCGCGGGAATGAGCGGAGCCAAAACAACCCGAACGCAAGTTGAGCAGTCGCGACGACCTTCCGCGACCTTTTGTCGAATACGCTCATTGCAGGCCCTTCGAAGACAACGCGAAACTTGCCTGACTTGTTGATCTGCGGGATTGAAAGCAGATTCTTCCTGATTCCTGGTACGTATAATACGTCGCGGAGTTCGAGGTCACGAACTTGTCCGCCGTGAATGATAGCGCGCTCGTGCACTGTGCCAACGCCGAGGATCTTGGTCTTCGTTCCTTCCGCGACCACAAGTTCATCGTGGTCGCCCTCAGCCAAACTGGCAAACATCGAGCGGTCGTTACAGACATGGTGCGTGGCATCACTGTCAATCGCCCACTTCCCAATCATGGAAGTGTCCGGCGCTATACTGGCCTCCATTGATACAGCGAAGGCGATGGCGTCATCGTCTTCTTCATAGTCGCGTTGTACGTGGTTCGCGCGTTTTCCGCCAAAGCGACCACCGCCGAATTTGCGACCTTCTTGCTTGTTCTTGGCCCAACAACGGTCAACTAAGTGACCAGTCTTGCCGCAGTGCGAGCATACACGAGTATCTTGCTCCGACACAAACGCCTTGGCTTGGTCGTCGAGCTTGGTGGCTGCAGTCTTCATCTCGCCGGCACGCTTCACGTGCTCGTTCGTGAGAGCCTTGATCACTTCTTTAGTTCTCAAGTCGGCATTGCTCATCTCGATGTGCAGAACCACGTTCTCATAGCTCTTAGGCAAACTGCGCAGCAGACAAATTGCCACATCTTCGTCCTCCATCTTCGCGCCGATGGCCACAAGCTTGGCGTGGATGTTGAGGATCTCGTTGCAGTGATGCAACACATTCGCGCCTTCCTTCATCTCCATACTAAAGAGCTGACGCTTCAAGTAGATTCGACCCGCCTTCTGCGACCCTTCGTACAACGAACGGAGTCGCTTCCATGCCACATGAGCTTCTTCACAGTCGTCGACGATGTGGTGGTACTCCGCGTCGATATGGAGGAGCATCAGGCCGAACGCGATGTTGTTGGTCCTGATGTACTCGTCCTTGATCCGCGGGTCCGAGAACGTCGGCGTCTCGTTGATGTTCACGACATTCCACACCGACTTGGTTAGGAACACGCCTCGCATGTAGCGTGCCCACGAAGCGTAGTTGTCGCCACGGAACTTGTCAACGAGAGTCTTTGTCTTGTCCGTCATGGTACTTGGGCTCATAACCTATTAAAGGTCACGAAGTCGAGAAGAGGAGTGGACTTGACTGAAGCTTGGCAAAATGCAGAGTGAATTGATCGGGACTTAGTTCGCTGTCGCTACCTCTAAGCCGTCTTGTGTCCTACGCTACCATAAACATATGCATGTCCTACCTATCGTAATCATATGCAGAGGTATACACACTTCGTGGGTACTTCAACAAGGTTGATGGGTTGAACTGGGTTCAACCCAGAACTAGATGGAGAACTTTCCACCTGAGAATTTTCTACATGGGAATCTTCCACATGAGAATTTTCTACAGTTGAATCTTCCACAACTTGAACTTCAACTTCAAGATGTTGTGACACATTGTACCCATAATAAACCAAGCACGTATGAAGAGGCCGTCAGTGGCCCAGATCAAGAACACTGGAAGCGTGCGATTACTGCCGAGTTACGATCTATGCAAGAACGAGAAGTGTTCTCACCAGCCAAGCTTCCAAACGGCGAACGAGCGATCGACGCCAAGTGGGTGTTCAAGATCAAAAGACGTGCCGATGGTTCGATCGACAAGTACAAGGCTCGACTTGTGGCTCGAGGATTCAAGCAGAAGTACGGTATCGACTACACCGAGACGTTTGCACCAGTATTCAAGTACACGACTCTTCGCATGATGATTGCACTAGCAAAGTCATTCGGTTGGCCTGTTGAGCAACTCGACGTCGTAACTGCTTTCCTTTATGGCGTGATGAAGGAACAAGTATTCATCCGGACTCCCGAAGGCATGGAACTCGAGCGAGGCTACGACTGTCTCAAGCTACTCAAGTCCATCTACGGACTAAAACAGGCGTCTCGGGTCTGGAACGAAACCTTCGACGAGTACGTACGATCGATCGGCTTCAACGCATCCAAGTCCGATCCGTGTCTGTACATCAAGTGTATCGATGGCCAGTGTGTGCTCCTACTCGTCTACGTTGACGATGTGATCATTACTGGAAGTTCGCCTGACCTGATCACGGACGTGAAGTCACAACTCAAGACGCGATTCGAGATGACCGACAATGGTCCATGCAAGTTTGTCCTCGGCATCGAACTCGTCGACAATGCAGATGGTTCGGTTACTCTGTGCCAGCGCCGTTACATCAGTGACATCTTAAAGCGCTTCAACATGGAAGACTGCAAGCCGGTAGCAAGCCCAGTTGACGTCAGTACCAAGCTCACCACGACGAATGAAGACGATGTGCCGGTCACCAATGCCCCATACCGCGAGGCAGTTGGTGCACTGATGCATGTAATGTGTGCCACTCGACCTGACATTGCATTCGCCGTGGGAATGGTCTCGCGATTCATGGAAGCGCCCCATGAAGTCCATTGGATTGCCGTCAAGCGCATCTTCCGTTACCTCCAAGGCACCAAGTCGCACGGGATTCGATTCACTACAGACCCGGACATGAAGTTTGCTGGCTACTCCGATGCCGATTGGGCCGGTGACATATCAGACCGCAAGTCAACATCCGGCTACGTGTTTACACTTGCCGGCGGACCCATTAGCTGGGGATCCAAGAAGCAATCAAGTGTCTCCCTATCTACAAGCGAAGCCGAGTACATCGCATTGAGTCTCGCAATTCAAGAGGGCAAGTGGGTCCATCGCCTACTGTGTGAAGCATTGGACGCTGCACAAGTCCCAAGTCCGAAGTTGGTGATTCTTGAAGACAACCAGTCATGCATCAAGATGACCAAGAACCCAGTAAACCATGGTCGTGCCAAGCACATCGACATCAAATACCACCACATTCGTGATGAAGTCAAGTCCGGGGAAGTCGAAGTAAAGTACTGCCCAAGCTCAACCATGAACGCCGACTTGCTCACGAAGGGTCTACCCGGTCCCCGTCACCAAGAGCTCACTCAAGCCCTCGGAATTCAAGGCTGTGACCATTGAGGGGGGCTATTATGGGTACAATGTGTCACAACATCTTGAAGTTGAAGTTCAAGTTGTGGAAGATTCAACTGTAGAAAATGCGGTTCGGAAAGTGTTCGAAGATCAACCCGACGACGAATGTCCCCAGTCGAGTGGTGGCGTGCAAGTGCGAACCTGACAGAGACCAGCGATTTCACTGAACCAAGCACGTATGAAGAGGCCGTCAGTGGCCCAGATCAAGAACACTGGAAGCGTGCGATTACTGCCGAGTTACGATCTATGCAAGAACGAGAAGTGTTCTCACCAGCCAAGCTTCCAAACGGCGAACGAGCGATCGACGCCAAGTGGGTGTTCAAGATCAAAAGACGTGCCGATGGTTCGATCGACAAGTACAAGGCTCGACTTGTGGCTCGAGGATTCAAGCAGAAGTACGGTATCGACTACACCGAGACGTTTGCACCAGTATTCAAGTACACGACTCTTCGCATGATGATTGCACTAGCAAAGTCATTCGGTTGGCCTGTTGAGCAACTCGACGTCGTAACTGCTTTCCTTTATGGCGTGATGAAGGAACAAGTATTCATCCGGACTCCCGAAGGCATGGAACTCGAGCGAGGCTACGACTGTCTCAAGCTACTCAAGTCCATCTACGGACTAAAACAGGCGTCTCGGGTCTGGAACGAAACCTTCGACGAGTACGTACGATCGATCGGCTTCAACGCATCCAAGTCCGATCCGTGTCTGTACATCAAGTGTATCGATGGCCAGTGTGTGCTCCTACTCGTCTACGTTGACGATGTGATCATTACTGGAAGTTCGCCTGACCTGATCACGGACGTGAAGTCACAACTCAAGACGCGATTCGAGATGACCGACAATGGTCCATGCAAGTTTGTCCTCGGCATCGAACTCGTCGACAATGCAGATGGTTCGGTTACTCTGTGCCAGCGCCGTTACATCAGTGACATCTTAAAGCGCTTCAACATGGAAGACTGCAAGCCGGTAGCAAGCCCAGTTGACGTCAGTACCAAGCTCACCACGACGAATGAAGACGATGTGCCGGTCACCAATGCCCCATACCGCGAGGCAGTTGGTGCACTGATGCATGTAATGTATGCCACTCGACCTGACATTGCATTCGCCGTGGGAATGGTCTCGCGATTCATGGAAGCGCCCCATGAAGTCCATTGGATTGCCGTCAAGCGCATCTTCCGTTACCTCCAAGGCACCAAGTCGCACGGGATTCGATTCACTACAGACCCGGACATGAAGTTTGCTGGCTACTCCGATGCCGATTGGGCCGGTGACATATCAGACCGCAAGTCAACATCCGGCTACGTGTTTACACTTGCCGGCGGACCCATTAGCTGGGGATCCAAGAAGCAATCAAGTGTCTCCCTATCTACAAGCGAAGCCGAGTACATCGCATTGAGTCTCGCAATTCAAGAGGGCAAGTGGGTCCATCGCCTACTGTGTGAAGCATTGGACGCTGCACAAGTCCCAAGTCCGAAGTTGGTGATTCTTGAAGACAACCAGTCATGCATCAAGATGACCAAGAACCCAGTAAACCATGGTCGTGCCAAGCACATCGACATCAAATACCACCACATTCGTGATGAAGTCAAGTCCGGGGAAGTCGAAGTAAAGTACTGCCCAAGCTCAACCATGAACGCCGACTTGCTCACGAAGGGTCTACCCGGTCCCCGTCACCAAGAGCTCACTCAAGCCCTCGGAATTCAAGGCTGTGACCATTGAGGGGGGCTATTATGGGTACAATGTGTCACAACATCTTGAAGTTGAAGTTCAAGTTGTGGAAGATTCAACTGTAGAAAATGCGGTTCGGAAAGTGTTCGAAGATCAACCCGACGACGAATGTCCCCAGTCGAGTGGTGGCGTGCAAGTGCGAACCTGACAGAGACCAGCGATTTCACTGAACCAAGCACGTATGAAGAGGCCGTCAGTGGCCCAGATCAAGAACACTGGAAGCGTGCGATTACTGCCGAGTTACGATCTATGCAAGAACGAGAAGTGTTCTCACCAGCCAAGCTTCCAAACGGCGAACGAGCGATCGACGCCAAGTGGGTGTTCAAGATCAAAAGACGTGCCGATGGTTCGATCGACAAGTACAAGGCTCGACTTGTGGCTCGAGGATTCAAGCAGAAGTACGGTATCGACTACACCGAGACGTTTGCACCAGTATTCAAGTACACGACTCTTCGCATGATGATTGCACTAGCAAAGTCATTCGGTTGGCCTGTTGAGCAACTCGACGTCGTAACTGCTTTCCTTTATGGCGTGATGAAGGAACAAGTATTCATCCGGACTCCCGAATGTTGGAAGGTCGCTTGGTTGGTGGGATGCAAAATGCAAAGTGAATTGATCGGGACTTAGTTCGCTGCTGCTACCTCTAAGCCGTCTGTGTGTGTCCTACGCTACCGTAATCAAATGTATGTCCTACCTATCGTAAACATATGCAAACATAAACTAACTTCGTGGATACTTCAACGAAGTCGATGGGTGGCACTGGATTCAAACCAGAACCAGACGGAGAATCTTCCACATGTCGAATCTTCCACATGTCGAATCTTCCACGGAGAGTCTTCTGCAGGAGAATCTTCTACAGCCGAGCTTCAACTGCCGAGCTTCAACTGGAATGATGACGCTGGGTTCGAGGCGCATCATCTTCAACACTCCCCCTCGACTCGACTGCGTCTTGAACACCAAGCTTGGTGCGGAGCACGTCGAACTGGACAGTGGGGATCGGCTTGGTCATGATGTCGGCAAGCATGTCTTGGGTCGGGCAATACTGCAGACACACTTGACCGTCCTCGACCTTCTCACGAACGAAGTGGTAGCGAATGTCGATGTGCTTGGTGCGCTTGTGGAACTCGGGGTTCTTGGCCAACGCGATCGCACCTTGGTTGTCTTCGTACACCGTGAGCGCTTGGTCGCTTGCAACTTCGCCGAGTTCGCACAGGAACGCCTTGAGCCACACGGCTTCTTGGATCGCTTCCGATAGAGCCATGTACTCTGCTTCGGTCGAGGAGAGGGCGACAGTTCGCTGCTTCTTGCTGCGCCAGCTGATGCATCCGCCGTTGAGCATGAACACGTAGCCGCTGGTGCTTCGACGTGACTCGATGTCGCCAGCCCAGTCGGCGTCGGAGTAGCCGACCAGTCTTCCGTCGTTCGATGCCGAGAACTGCAGGCCGTACGTCGGAGTCGCTTGCAGATACCGGAGCACACGCTTGAGAGCTTGCCAATGTGTTGGACACGGGTCCGCGGCGAACTGGCTGAGTGTGCCGACTGCCGCTGCGAGGTCTGGTCGAGTGCCGACCATGAGGTACATGAGTGCGCCGACTGCACTTCGGTACGGCACGTTCTTCATGGTGTCTTCGTGCTTGCAACCACCTTCACACATGGCCTTGGTCAGCTTGAGTCCGGGGTCTTGAGGAGTCCTCACTGGTTTGCAGTCTTGCATGCCGAACTTGGTCAGGATCGACTGCAGGAACTTGGTCTGCCGCATGGTCACGTCGCCGGACTTGGGGTCTTGATCAACTTCCATGCCGAGGCAGTACTTGAGTTCGCCGAGGTCGGACATCTCGAAGCGTTCGCTGAGTGCACGCTTGGTCGCCGTGAGCAACTCGAGGCTGTTGCAGGCGAGGATGAGGTCGTCGACGTAGATCACCACGAAGATCATCGCTGAGCCGCTCCGCTTGACGTACACGCAGTGGTCCATCTCGCACTTGGTGAAGCCGACCTTGCGCATGAAGGCGTCGATGGTCTGGTTCCACATGCGTGGCGACTGCTTGAGACCGTAGAGCGAGCGCTTGAGCTTGCACACGTAGTCGGGGTGGCGCTGGTCGACGAAGCCTTCGGGCTGCTTCATGTAGATTTCTTCGTCGAGGTTGCCGTTCAGGAACGCCGTCTTGACATCCATCTGATGGATCATGAGCTTGTGTCGAGCGGCGATGCTGAGGATGGTGCGGATCGACGTGAACTTGGCGACGGGTGCGAACGTCTCTTCGAAGTCGATGCCGTACTTCTGCAGGAACCCCTTGGCAACGAGTCGAGCCTTGTACCGCTCGACGAGTCCTTCGGCGGTTTCCTTGACCTTGAACACCCACTTGCTGGTGATGGCCTTGCGTCCGGCTGGCAAAGGGACAAGGTCCCAGGTTTCGTTCTTCTTGAGCGACTCGAGCTCGGAGTCGCAAGCTTCCTTCCAGTTGCTGGCGTCGTCGGATTCCATCGCCGACTTGAACGATGTCGGCAACTCTCCCCCTGAATTCACGACGAGAGCAAACTCTTCGTAATCTTGGTCTTCTCCCCCTTGTTCTTGCACGTCTTCGCCTTCTTCGTCTTCATCTTCTACGCCTTCCTCTTCGATCGACGTGAGCAGTGTAGACAGATCTTCGAGCGATGTCCTTGGACCTTGCGTGGGTGGTGGAGTCGCACCACTTGTGCGTCCAACACGTCCGTAGCGCTTCTCAACTGGCGGTTCAGCCAGGTTCTCGAGCGAGTGCGTGCGAGAGTGGCGCTTGGACCCTGGTGCGTAGTCGACATTCGGCTGCTGGGCCGATGCTGGTGCTGCTGGACGCTGCGACCGCTGGCCCTGTTGCCACTCCGGTCGCTCGTAGCTGCGCTGACTTGGTGCTGGTGAGGCTGGCTGCTCACCCATGTCTTCATCATCTTGGTTGTCGGTTGCTTCATCTTCATCATCTTCATCGTCGCGGAACTCGACGGACTTGCTCCAGGGTTCTTCGCGCTTGCCATCGTCGAATGTGTCTTCCATGAACTGCGCGTCTCGACTGATGACGATCCGGCCGGTTGCGATTTCTTCAAACCGATACGCCTTCTCGTGGTCCGAGTAGCCGAGGAACCGACACAAGATGGCTCGGGCGTCGAACTTCGACCGCTTCTCCTTGGGCACGTGGACGTACGCATGGCAGCCGAACACCTTGAAGTTGGCGAGCAAGGGCTTCTTCCCGTACCATTCTTCGTACGGCGACTTGTACAAGTCTTGAGCGCGGGTCGGAAGTCGGTTGCGAACTTCGACTGCAGTCATGACGGCTTCGCCCCAGTACTCGTCGGACAAGTTGGCATGGTGGAGCTTGCAACGACCACACTCACCGATGGTTCGGTTCATGCGCTCCGCCACACCGTTCAACTGAGGCGTGTATGGCGGCGTGACGTCGTGCTCGATGCCACGCTTGCGGCAGAACTTGGCAAGCTTGGCCGACTGGTACTCGCCGCCGCCGTCGGTTCGAAGCACCTTGACTCGACGACCGGTTTGGTTCTCGGCCCAGTTGACGAACTCGACGAACTTGTCGTAGACTTCGTCCTTGGACCGCATCAGGTACAACTTGCACAGTCGAGACTTGTCGTCGGTGAACGTGGCAAAGTACTTCATGCCGCCGAAAGTCGGAGTCTTCATGGGGCCGGCCACATCGCTGTACACGACGTCAAGCAGATTCGCAGACCGCTTGGTCGTGCCCGACTGGAACTTGACGCGAGTCAGCTTGCCGAGTGCACAGCCTTCACAGACCTCCCACTCTTGCACAGACCCAATGTCGAGTCCGTCGGCGAGGTCCTTCTTGACGATGGCTTCGAGTCCGCTGAAGCCGATGTGACCGAGTCGGAGGTGCCACAGGTACGACTTGGACATGGCGCGACCTCGTCTTGTACTGGCGGCGTGGGCTGCTTCAATCGACACTGGAGACATGTTGAGCTTGAACAGACCCTTGCCGATACGAGTGCCGATGGTCCGCTTGGCGCCCTTGAGAACGACGAAGCAACCGTCCTTGTCGAACGTCACGGGAGCAACGTCCTCCGTGAATCTTCCGACCGAGAACAGGTTGCGGCTGAGCTTGGGGATATGCCACACGTTGGTGAGCAAACCCTTCTTGACACCGCTTGGAGTCTTCATCGACATGAGAATGTCTCCCACGCCGACCGCTTGGACCGTGCCATCATCGGCCAGATGCACGTCGACTGGGTCAATCTTCTTGTAGTTCATCATGAACTGCTTGGTTCGCGACATGTGCTGAGTTGCACCCGAGTCGACCAACCACGCCGTGGATTGACTCGACTTGCCTTGGGTCTTCCCGACCGAGAACAGGTACTCGCCGGGGTCTTCATCTCGCGCAAGGTTGGCTCGCTGGAACCGTTGCCGAGGGTTGCCGTTTCCGTTTCCGTTGCCGTTGCCGTTGCCGCCGGAGTTGCCGTTGCCGTTGCCGTTGCCGTTGTCCTTGACACGCGAGTGGCACTCCGCGGCCCAATGACCGATCTTGCCGCAGTAGTTGCACGTGCCAGTCTTCTTGACTGCACGGCCCTTGGGCTTCGCGTCACTTGTCATGAACGCTTGGCCAAGCGTGGCTCCGTCGCCACCTTGCTCCTTGCGCTTCATGTCTTCGTGGAGCAGCCGAGACGTCACGAGTTCCCACGTGAGCGCGTCGACACGCGACTCCAACGCCGTGATGAGGAACTGGTACGACTCGCTGAGACTGCCGAGAAGCGTGATCACCAAGTCGTCTTCGCTTCGCTGACCGGAGCGCCGACTGCGTCGAGTTGCTCCGCCAGGGTCTTGAGCTTGTTGATGTGCGTGAGCACATCGTCACCTTCTTCCATCATGGTCGTGAAGAAACGACGACGAAGAAAGAGCTTGTTGGCAAGGCTCTTCTTCTCGAAGTGTTCTTCCAGTCTTGACCATGCATCTTGCGCACCACTCGCCGACCGAACCAGCGGGAGCTGCGAGTCTTCCATCGCGAGACAGATCATCGCGAGCGCCTTGCGAGACTTCTTCTTGAAGAGGGCTCGGTCCGCGTCGGTCTGGCACTGCTCGAGTTTGACCTCTCCACAGACAACTTCCCAGACGTCGCGTTCTTCGAGCACCATCTGCATCTTGAACTTCCATGTGTGGAAGTTGGTTCCGTCGAACTTGTTGATGCGGGCTGGGTGGTCGAATCCATGGCGAAGGCTGGGGAGGCGAAGTCGGTGGAGGCAGAGTCGGCTGGGCTTGGGCTCATAACCTGTTGGAAGGTCGCTTGGTTGGTGGGATGCAAAATGCAAAGTGAATTGATCGGGACTTAGTTCGCTGCTGCTACCTCTAAGCCGTCTGTGTGTGTCCTACGCTACCGTAATCAAATGTATGTCCTACCTATCGTAAACATATGCAAACATAAACTAACTTCGTGGATACTTCAACGAAGTCGATGGGTGGCACTGGATTCAAACCAGAACCAGACGGAGAATCTTCCACATGTCGAATCTTCCACATGTCGAATCTTCCACGGAGAGTCTTCTGCAGGAGAATCTTCTACAGCCGAGCTTCAACTGCCGAGCTTCAACTGGAATGATGACGCTGGGTTCGAGGCGCATCATCTTCAACACCGAAGGCATGGAACTCGAGCGAGGCTACGACTGTCTCAAGCTACTCAAGTCCATCTACGGACTAAAACAGGCGTCTCGGGTCTGGAACGAAACCTTCGACGAGTACGTACGATCGATCGGCTTCAACGCATCCAAGTCCGATCCGTGTCTGTACATCAAGTGTATCGATGGCCAGTGTGTGCTCCTACTCGTCTACGTTGACGATGTGATCATTACTGGAAGTTCGCCTGACCTGATCACGGACGTGAAGTCACAACTCAAGACGCGATTCGAGATGACCGACAATGGTCCATGCAAGTTTGTCCTCGGCATCGAACTCGTCGACAATGCAGATGGTTCGGTTACTCTGTGCCAGCGCCGTTACATCAGTGACATCTTAAAGCGCTTCAACATGGAAGACTGCAAGCCGGTAGCAAGCCCAGTTGACGTCAGTACCAAGCTCACCACGACGAATGAAGACGATGTGCCGGTCACCAATGCCCCATACCGCGAGGCAGTTGGTGCACTGATGCATGTAATGTGTGCCACTCGACCTGACATTGCATTCGCCGTGGGAATGGTCTCGCGATTCATGGAAGCGCCCCATGAAGTCCATTGGATTGCCGTCAAGCGCATCTTCCGTTACCTCCAAGGCACCAAGTCGCACGGGATTCGATTCACTACAGACCCGGACATGAAGTTTGCTGGCTACTCCGATGCCGATTGGGCCGGTGACATATCAGACCGCAAGTCAACATCCGGCTACGTGTTTACACTTGCCGGCGGACCCATTAGCTGGGGATCCAAGAAGCAATCAAGTGTCTCCCTATCTACAAGCGAAGCCGAGTACATCGCATTGAGTCTCGCAATTCAAGAGGGCAAGTGGGTCCATCGCCTACTGTGTGAAGCATTGGACGCTGCACAAGTCCCAAGTCCGAAGTTGGTGATTCTTGAAGACAACCAGTCATGCATCAAGATGACCAAGAACCCAGTAAACCATGGTCGTGCCAAGCACATCGACATCAAATACCACCACATTCGTGATGAAGTCAAGTCCGGGGAAGTCGAAGTAAAGTACTGCCCAAGCTCAACCATGAACGCCGACTTGCTCACGAAGGGTCTACCCGGTCCCCGTCACCAAGAGCTCACTCAAGCCCTCGGAATTCAAGGCTGTGACCATTGAGGGGGGCTATTATGGGTACAATGTGTCACAACATCTTGAAGTTGAAGTTCAAGTTGTGGAAGATTCAACTGTAGAAAATTCTCATGTGGAAGATTCCCATGTAGAAAATTCTCAGGTGGAAAGTTCTCCATCTAGTTCTGGGTTGAACCCAGTTCAACCCATCAACTTTGTTGAAGTACCCACGAAGTGTGTATACCTCTGCATATGATTACGATAGGTAGGACATGCATATGTTTATGGTAGCGTAGGACACAAGACGGCTTAGAGGTAGCGACAGCGAACTAAGTCCCGATCAATTCACTCTGCATTTTGCCAAGCTTCAGTCAAGTCCACTCCTCTTCTCGACTTCGTGACCTTTAATACTACTGCTACCTCTAAGCCGTCTGTGTGTGTCCTACGCTACCGTAATCAAATGTATGTCCTACCTATCGTAAACATATGCAAACATAAACTGACTTCGTGGATACTTCAACGAAGTCGATGGGTGGCACTGGATTCAAACCAGAACCAGACGGAGAATCTTCCACATGTCGAATCTTCCACATGTCGAATCTTCCACGGAGAATCTTCTGCAGGAGAATCTTCTACAGCCGAGCTTCAACTGCCGAGCTTCAACTGGAATGATGACGCTGGGTTCGAGGCGCATCATCTTCAACACCCCCACTCGACTCGACTGCGTCTTGAACACCGAGCTTGGTGCGGAGCACGTCGAACTGGACGGTGGGGATCGGCTTGGTCATGATGTCGGCAAGCATGTCTTGGGTCGGGCAATACTGCAGACACACTTGACCGTCCTCGACCTTCTCACGAACGAAGTGGTAGCGAATGTCGATGTGCTTGGTGCGCTTGTGGAACTCGGGGTTCTTGGCCAACGCGATCGCACCTTGGTTGTCTTCGTACACCGTGAGCGCTTGGTCGCTTGCAACTTCGCCGAGTTCGCACAGGAACGCCTTGAGCCACACGGCTTCTTGGATCGCTTCCGATAGAGCCATGTACTCTGCTTCGGTCGAGGAGAGGGCGACAGTTCGCTGCTTCTTGCTGCGCCAGCTGATGCATCCGCCGTTGAGCATGAACACGTAGCCGCTGGTGCTTCGACGTGACTCGATGTCGCCAGCCCAGTCGGCGTCGGAGTAGCCGACCAGTCTTCCGTCGTTCGATGCCGAGAACTGCAGGCCGTACGTCGGAGTCGCTTGCAGATACCGGAGCACACGCTTGAGAGCTTGCCAATGTGTTGGACACGGGTCCGCGGCGAACTGGCTGAGTGTGCCGACTGCCGCTGCGAGGTCTGGTCGAGTGCCGACCATGAGGTACATGAGTGCGCCGACTGCACTTCGGTACGGCACGTTCTTCATGGTGTCTTCGTGCTTGCAACCACCTTCACACATGGCCTTGGTCAGCTTGAGTCCGGGGTCTTGAGGGGTCCTCACTGGTTTGCAGTCTTGCATGCCGAACTTGGTCAGGATCGACTGCAAGAACTTGGTCTGCCGCATGGTCACGTCGCCGGACTTGGGGTCTTGATCAACTTCCATGCCGAGGCAGTACTTGAGTTCGCCGAGGTCGGACATCTCGAAGCGTTCGCTGAGTGCACGCTTGGTCGCCGTGAGCAACTCGAGGCTGTTGCAGGCGAGGATGAGGTCGTCGACGTAGATCACCACGAAGATCATCGCTGAGCCGCTCCGCTTGACGTACACGCAGTGGTCCATCTCGCACTTGGTGAAGCCGTGTTGAAGATGATGCGCCTCGAACCCAGCGTCATCATTCCAGTTGAAGCTCGGCAGTTGAAGCTCGGCTGTAGAAGATTCTCCTGCAGAAGATTCTCCGTGGAAGATTCGACATGTGGAAGATTCGACATGTGGAAGATTCTCCGTCTGGTTCTGGTTTGAATCCAGTGCCACCCATCGACTTCGTTGAAGTATCCACGAAGTCAGTTTATGTTTGCATATGTTTACGATAGGTAGGACATACATTTGATTATGGTAGCGTAGGACACACAGACGGCTTAGAGGTAGCAGTAGCGAACTAAGTCCCGATCAATTCACTTTGCATTTTGCATCCCACCAACCAAGCGACCTTCCAACAGGTTATGAGCCCAAGCCCAGCCGACTCTGCCTCCACCGACTTCGCCTCCCCAGCCTTCGCCATGGATTCGACCACCCCAGCCCGCATCAACAAGTTCGACGGAACCAACTTCCACACATGGAAGTTCAAGATGCAGATGGTGCTCGAAGAACGCGACGTCTGGGAAGTTGTCTGTGGAGAGGTCAAACTCGAGCAGTGCCAGACCGACGCGGACCGAGCCCTCTTCAAGAAGAAGTCTCGCAAGGCGCTCGCGATGATCTGTCTCGCGATGGAAGACTCGCAGCTCCCGCTGGTTCGGTCGGCGGGTGGTGCGCAAGATGCATGGTCAAGACTGGAAGAACACTTCGAGAAGAAGAGCCTTGCCAACAAGCTCTTTCTTCGTCGTCGTTTCTTCACGACCATGATGGAAGAAGGTGACGATGTGCTCACGCACATCAACAAGCTCAAGACCCTGGCGGAGCAACTCGACGCAGTGGGCGCTCCGGTCAGCGAAGACGACTTGGTGATCACGCTTCTCGGCAGTCTCAGCGAGTCGTACCAGTTCCTCATCACGGCGTTGGAGTCGCGTGTCGACGCGCTCACGTGGGAACTCGTGACGTCTCGGCTGCTCCATGAAGACATGAAGCGCAAGGAGCAAGGTGGCGACGGAGCCACGCTTGGCCAAGCGTTCATGACAAGTGACGCGAAGCCCAAGGGCCGTGCAGTCAAGAAGACTGGCACGTGCAACTACTGCGGCAAGATCGGTCATTGGGCCGCGGAGTGCCACTCGCGTGTCAAGGACAACGGCAACGGCAACGGCAACGGCAACTCCGGCGGCAACGGCAACGGCAACGGAAACGGAAACGGCAACCCTCGGCAACGGTTCCAGCGAGCCAACCTTGCGCGAGATGAAGACCCCGGCGAGTACCTGTTCTCGGTCGGGAAGACCCAAGGCAAGTCGAGTCAATCCACGGCGTGGTTGGTCGACTCGGGTGCGACTCAGCACATGTCGCGAACCAAGCAGTTCATGATGAACTACAAGAAGATTGACCCAGTCGACGTGCATCTGGCCGATGATGGCACGGTCCAAGCGGTCGGCGTGGGAGACATTCTCATGTCGATGAAGACTCCAAGCGGTGTCAAGAAGGGTTTGCTCACCAACGTGTGGCATATCCCCAAGCTCAGCCGCAACCTGTTCTCGGTCGGAAGATTCACGGAGGACGTTGCTCCCGTGACGTTCGACAAGGACGGTTGCTTCGTCGTTCTCAAGGGCGCCAAGCGGACCATCGGCACTCGTATCGGCAAGGGTCTGTTCAAGCTCAACATGTCTCCAGTGTCGATTGAAGCAGCCCACGCCGCCAGTACAAGACGAGGTCGCGCCATGTCCAAGTCGTACCTGTGGCACCTCCGACTCGGTCACATCGGCTTCAGCGGACTCGAAGCCATCGTCAAGAAGGACCTCGCCGACGGACTCGACATTGGGTCTGTGCAAGAGTGGGAGGTCTGTGAAGGCTGTGCACTCGGCAAGCTGACTCGCGTCAAGTTCCAGTCGGGCACGACCAAGCGGTCTGCGAATCTGCTTGACGTCGTGTACAGCGATGTGGCCGGCCCCATGAAGACTCCGACTTTCGGCGGCATGAAGTACTTTGCCACCTTCACCGACGACAAGTCTCGACTGTGCAAGTTGTACCTGATGCGGTCCAAGGACGAAGTCTACGACAAGTTCGTCGAGTTCGTCAACTGGGCCGAGAACCAAACCGGTCGTCGAGTCAAGGTGCTTCGAACCGACGGTGGCGGCGAGTACCAGTCGGCCAAGCTTGCCAAGTTCTGTCGCAAGCGTGGCATCGAGCACGACGTCACGCCGCCATACACGCCTCAGTTGAACGGTGTGGCGGAGCGCATGAACCGAACCATCGGTGAGTGTGGTCGTTGCAAGCTCCACCATGCCAACTTGTCCGACGAGTACTGGGGCGAAGCCGTCATGACTGCAGTCGAAGTTCGCAACCGACTTCCGACCCGCGCTCAAGACTTGTACAAGTCGCCGTACGAAGAATGGTACGGGAAGAAGCCCTTGCTCGCCAACTTCAAGGTGTTCGGCTGTCATGCGTACGTCCACGTGCCCAAGGAGAAGCGGTCGAAGTTCGACGCCCGAGCCATCTTGTGTCGGTTCCTCGGCTACTCGGACCACGAGAAGGCGTATCGGTTTGAAGAAATCGCAACCGGCCGGATCGTCATCAATCGAGACGCGCAGTTCATGGAAGACACATTCGACGATGGCAAGCGCGAAGAACCCTGGAGCAAGTCCGTCGAGTTCCGCGACGATGAAGATGATGAAGATCAAGATGATGAAGACATGGGTGAGCAGCCAGCCTCACCAGCACCAAGTCAGCGCAGCTACGAGCGACCGGAGTGGCAACAGGGCCAGCGGTCGCAGCGTCCAGCAGCACCAGCATCGGCCCAGCAGCCGAATGTCGACTACGCACCAGGGTCCAAGCGCCACTCTCGCACGCACTCGCTCGAGAACCTGGCTGAACCGCCAGTTGAGAAGCGCTACGGACGTGTTGGACGCACAAGTGGTGCGACTCCACCACCCACGCAAGGTTCAAGGACATCGCTCGAAGATCTGTCTGCACTGCTCACGTCGATCGAAGAGGAAGGCGTAGAAGATGAAGACGAAGAAGGCGAAGACGTGCAAGAACAAGGGGGAGAAGACCAAGATCACGATCTCGAAGAGTTTGCTTTCGTCGTGAATTCAGGGGGAGAGTTGCCGACATCGTTCAAGTCGGCGATGGAATCCGACGACGCCAGCAACTGGAAGGAAGCCTGCGACTCCGAGCTTGAGTCGCTCAAGAAGAACGAGACCTGGGACCTAGTCCCTTTGCCAGCCGGACGCAAGGCCATCACCAGCAAGTGGGTGTTCAAGGCCAAGGAAACCGCCGAAGGACTCGTCGAACGGTACAAGGCTCGACTCGTTGCCAAGGGGTTCCTGCAAAAGTACGGCATCGACTTCGAAGAGACATTCGCACCCGTCGCCAAGTTCACGTCGATCCGAACCATCCTCAGCATCGCCGCTCGACACAAGCTCATGATCCATCAGATGGATGTCAAGACGGCGTTCCTGAACGGCAACCTCGACGAAGAAATCTACATGAAGCAGCCCGAAGGCTTCGTCGACCAGCGCCACCCCGACTACGTGTGCAAGCTCAAGCGCTCGCTCTACGGTCTCAAGCAGTCGCCACGCATGTGGAACCAGACCATCGACGCCTTCATGCGCAAGGTCGGCTTCACCAAGTGCGAGATGGACCACTGCGTGTACGTCAAGCGGAGCGGCTCAGCGATGATCTTCGTGGTGATCTACGTCGACGACCTCATCCTCGCCTGCAACAGCCTCGAGTTGCTCACGGCGACCAAGCGTGCACTCAGCGAACGCTTCGAGATGTCCGACCTCGGCGAACTCAAGTACTGCCTCGGCATGGAAGTTGATCAAGACCCCAAGTCCGGCGACGTGACCATGCGGCAGACCAAGTTCCTGCAGTCGATCCTGACCAAGTTCGGCATGCAAGACTGCAAACCAGTGAGGACCCCTCAAGACCCCGGACTCAAGCTGACCAAGGCCATGTGCGAAGGTGGTTGCAAGCACGAAGACACCATGAAGAACGTGCCGTACCGAAGTGCAGTCGGCGCACTCATGTACCTCATGGTCGGCACTCGACCAGACCTCGCAGCGGCAGTCGGCACACTCAGCCAGTTCGCCGCGGACCCGTGTCCAACACATTGGCAAGCTCTCAAGCGTGTGCTCCGCTACCTGCAAGCGACTCCGACGTACGGCCTGCAGTTCTCGGCATCGAACGACGGAAGACTGGTCGGCTACTCCGACGCCGACTGGGCTGGCGACATCGAGTCACGTCGAAGCACCAGCGGCTACGTGTTCATGCTCAACGGCGGGTGCATCAGCTGGCGCAGCAAGAAGCAGCGAACTGTCGCCCTCTCCTCGACCGAAGCAGAGTACATGGCTCTATCGGAAGCGATCCAAGAAGCCGTGTGGCTTAAGGCGTTCCTGTGCGAACTCGGCGAAGTTGCAAGTGACCAAGCGCTCACGGTGTACGAAGACAACCAAGGTGCGATCGCGTTGGCCAAGAACCCCGAGTTCCACAAGCGCACCAAGCACATCGACATTCGCTACCACTTCGTTCGTGAGAAGGTCGAGGACGGCCAAGTGTCTCTCCAGTATTGCCCGACCCAAGACATGCTTGCCGACATCATGACCAAGCCGATCCCCACTGTCCAGTTCGACGTGCTCCGCACCAAGCTTGGTGTTCAAGACGCAGTCGAGGGGGAGTGTTGAAGATGATGCGCCTCGAACCCAGCGTCATCATTCCAGTTGAAGCTCGGCAGTTGAAGCTCGGCTGTAGAAGATTCTCCTGCAGAAGATTCTCCGTGGAAGATTCGACATGTGGAAGATTCGACATGTGGAAGATTCTCCGTCTGGTTCTGGTTTGAATCCAGTGCCACCCATCGACTTCGTTGAAGTATCCACGAAGTCAGTTTATGTTTGCATATGTTTACGATAGGTAGGACATACATTTGATTATGGTAGCGTAGGACACACAGACGGCTTAGAGGTAGCAGTAGCGAACTAAGTCCCGATCAATTCACTTTGCATTTTGCATCCCACCAACCAAGCGACCTTCCAACAAGCCGACCTTGCGCATGAAGGCGTCGATGGTCTGGTTCCACATGCGTGGCGACTGCTTGAGACCGTAGAGCGAGCGCTTGAGCTTGCACACGTAGTCGGGGTGGCGCTGGTCGACGAAGCCTTCGGGCTGCTTCATGTAGATTTCTTCGTCGAGGTTGCCGTTCAGGAACGCCGTCTTGACATCCATCTGATGGATCATGAGCTTGTGTCGAGCGGCGATGCTGAGGATGGTGCGGATCGACGTGAACTTGGCGACGGGTGCGAATGTCTCTTCGAAGTCGATGCCGTACTTTTGCAGGAACCCCTTGGCAACGAGTCGAGCCTTGTACCGTTCGACGAGTCCTTCGGCGGTTTCCTTGACCTTGAACACCCACTTGCTGGTGATGGCCTTGCGTCCGGCTGGCAAAGGGACTAGGTCCCAGGTCTCGTTCTTCTTGAGCGACTCAAGCTCGGAGTCGCAGGCTTCCTTCCAGTTGCTGGCGTCGTCGGATTCCATCGCCGACTTGAACGATGTCGGCAACTCTCCCCCTGAATTCACGACGAAAGCAAACTCTTCGAGATCGTGATCTTGGTCTTCTCCCCCTTGTTCTTGCACGTCTTCGCCTTCTTCGTCTTCATCTTCTACGCCTTCCTCTTCGATCGACGTGAGCAGTGCAGACAGATCTTCGAGCGATGTCCTTGAACCTTGCGTGGGTGGTGGAGTCGCACCACTTGTGCGTCCAACACGTCCGTAGCGCTTCTCAACTGGCGGTTCAGCCAGGTTCTCGAGCGAGTGCGTGCGAGAGTGGCGCTTGGACCCTGGTGCGTAGTCGACATTCGGCTGCTGGGCCGATGCTGGTGCTGCTGGACGCTGCGACCGCTGGCCCTGTTGCCACTCCGGTCGCTCGTAGCTGCGCTGACTTGGTGCTGGTGAGGCTGGCTGCTCACCCATGTCTTCATCATCTTGGTTGTCGGTTGCTTCATCTTGATCTTCATCATCTTCATCGTCGCGGAACTCGACGGACTTGCTCCAGGGTTCTTCGCGCTTGCCATCGTCGAATGTGTCTTCCATGAACTGCGCGTCTCGATTGATGACGATCCGGCCGGTTGCGATTTCTTCAAACCGATACGCCTTCTCGTGGTCCGAGTAGCCGAGGAACCGACACAAGATGGCTCGGGCGTCGAACTTCGACCGCTTCTCCTTGGGCACGTGGACGTACGCATGACAGCCGAACACCTTGAAGTTGGCGAGCAAGGGCTTCTTCCCGTACCATTCTTCGTACGGCGACTTGTACAAGTCTTGAGCGCGGGTCGGAAGTCGGTTGCGAACTTCGACTGCAGTCATGACGGCTTCGCCCCAGTACTCGTCGGACAAGTTGGCATGGTGGAGCTTGCAACGACCACACTCACCGATGGTTCGGTTCATGCGCTCCGCCACACCGTTCAACTGAGGCGTGTATGGCGGCGTGACGTCGTGCTCGATGCCACGCTTGCGACAGAACTTGGCAAGCTTGGCCGACTGGTACTCGCCGCCACCGTCGGTTCGAAGCACCTTGACTCGACGACCGGTTTGGTTCTCGGCCCAGTTGACGAACTCGACGAACTTGTCGTAGACTTCGTCCTTGGACCGCATCAGGTACAACTTGCACAGTCGAGACTTGTCGTCGGTGAAGGTGGCAAAGTACTTCATGCCGCCGAAAGTCGGAGTCTTCATGGGGCCGGCCACATCGCTGTACACGACGTCAAGCAGATTCGCAGACCGCTTGGTCGTGCCCGACTGGAACTTGACGCGAGTCAGCTTGCAGTGCACAGCCTTCACAGACCTCCCACTCTTGCACAGACCCGATATCGAGTCCGTCGGCGAGGTCCTTCTTGACGATGGCTTCGAGACCGCTGAAGCCGATGTGACCGAGTCGGAGGTGCCACAGGTACGACTTGGACATGGCGCGACCTCGTCTTGCACTGGCGGCGTGGGCTGCTTCAGTCGACACTGGAGACATGTTGAGCTTGAACAGACCCTTGCCGATACGAGTGCCGATGGTCCGCTTGGCGCCCTTCAGCATGACAAAGCAACCGTCCTTGTCGAACGTCACGGGAGCAACGTCCTCCGTGAATCTTCCGACCGAGAACAGGTTGCGGCTGAGCTTGGGGATATGCCACACGTTGGTGAGCAAACCCTTCTTGACACCGCTTGGAGTCTTCATCGACATGAGAATGTCTCCCACGCCAACCGCTTGGACTGTGCCATCGTCGGCCAGATGCACGTCGACTGGGTCAATCTTCTTGTAGTTCATCATGAACTGCTTGGTTCGCGACATGTGCTGAGTCGCACCCGAGTCGACCAACCACGCCGTGGATTGACTCGACTTGCCTTGGGTCTTCCCGACCGAGAACAGGTACTCGCCGGGGTCTTCATCTCGCGCAAGGTTGGCTCGCTGGAACCGTTGCCGAGGGTTGCCGTTGCCGTTGCCGTTGCCGTTGCCGCCGGAGTTGCCGTTGCCGTTGCCGTTGCCGTTGTCCTTGACACGCGAGTGGCACTCCGCGGCCCAATGACCGATCTTGCCGCAGTAGTTGCACGTGCCAGTCTTCTTGACTGCACGGCCCTTGGGCTTCGCGTCACTTGTCATGAACGCTTGCCCAAGCGTGGCTCCGTCGTGTTGGAAGGTCGCTTGGTTGGTGGGATGCAAAATGCAAAGTGAATTGATCGGGACTTAGTTCGCTGCTGCTACCTCTAAGCCGTCTGTGTGTGTCCTACGCTACCGTAATCAAATGTATGTCCTACCTATCGTAAACATATGCAAACATAAACTGACTTCGTGGATACTTCAACGAAGTCGATGGGTGGCACTGGATTCAAACCAGAACCAGACGGAGAATCTTCCACATGTCGAATCTTCCACATGTCGAATCTTCCACGGAGAATCTTCTGCAGGAGAATCTTCTACAGCCGAGCTTCAACTGCCGAGCTTCAACTGGAATGATGACGCTGGGTTCGAGGCGCATCATCTTCAACACTCCCCCTCGACTCGACTGCGTCTTGAACACCAAGCTTGGTGCGGAGCACGTCGAACTGGACGGTGGGGATCGGCTTGGTCATGATGTCGGCAAGCATGTCTTGGGTCGGGCAATACTGGAGAGACACTTGGCCGTCCTCGACCTTCTCACGAACGAAGTGGTAGCGAATGTCGATGTGCTTGGTGCGCTTGTGGAACTCGGGGTTCTTGGCCAACGCGATCGCACCTTGGTTGTCTTCGTACACCGTGAGCGCTTGGTCACTTGCAACTTCGCCGAGTTCGCACAGGAACGCCTTAAGCCACACGGCTTCTTGGATCGCTTCCGATAGAGCCATGTACTCTGCTTCGGTCGAGGAGAGGGCGACAGTTCGCTGCTTCTTGCTGCGCCAGCTGATGCACCCGCCGTTGAGCATGAACACGTAGCCGCTGGTGCTTCGACGTGACTCGATGTCGCCAGCCCAGTCGGCGTCGGAGTAGCCGACTAGTCTTCCGTCATTCGATGCCGAGAACTGCAGGCCGTAGGTCGGAGTCGCTTGCAGATACCGGAGCACACGCTTGAGAGCTTGCCAATGTGTTGGACACGGGTCCGCGGCGAACTGGCTGAGTGTGCCATGGATTCGACCACCCCAGCCCGCATCAACAAGTTCGACGGAACCAACTTCCACACATGGAAGTTCAAGATGCAGATGGTGCTCGAAGAACGCGACGTCTGGGAAGTTGTCTGTGGAGAGGTCAAACTCGAGCAGTGCCAGACCGACGCGGACCGAGCCCTCTTCAAGAAGAAGTCTCGCAAGGCGCTCGCGATGATCTGTCTCGCGATGGAAGACTCGCAGCTCCCGCTGGTTCGGTCGGCGGGTGGTGCGCAAGATGCATGGTCAAGACTGGAAGAACACTTCGAGAAGAAGAGCCTTGCCAACAAGCTCTTTCTTCGTCGTCGTTTCTTCACGACCATGATGGAAGAAGGTGACGATGTGCTCACGCACATCAACAAGCTCAAGACCCTGGCGGAGCAACTCGACGCAGTGGGCGCTCCGGTCAGCGAAGACGACTTGGTGATCACGCTTCTCGGCAGTCTCAGCGAGTCGTACCAGTTCCTCATCACGGCGTTGGAGTCGCGTGTCGACGCGCTCACGTGGGAACTCGTGACGTCTCGGCTGCTCCATGAAGACATGAAGCGCAAGGAGCAAGGTGGCGACGGAGCCACGCTTGGCCAAGCGTTCATGACAAGTGACGCGAAGCCCAAGGGCCGTGCAGTCAAGAAGACTGGCACGTGCAACTACTGCGGCAAGATCGGTCATTGGGCCGCGGAGTGCCACTCGCGTGTCAAGGACAACGGCAACGGCAACGGCAACGGCAACTCCGGCGGCAACGGCAACCGAAACGGCAACGGCAACCCTCGGCAACGGTTCCAGCGAGCGAACCTTGCGCGAGATGAAGACCCCGGCGAGTACCTGTTCTCGGTCGGGAAGACCCAAGGCAAGTCGAGTCAATCCACGGCGTGGTTGGTCGACTCGGGTGCGACTCAGCACATGTCGCGAAGCAAGCAGTTCATTATGAACTACAAGAAGATTGACCCAGTCGACGTGCATCTGGCCGATGATGGCACGGTCCAAGCGGTCGGCGTGGGAGACATTCTCATGTCGATGAAGACTCCAAGCGGTGTCAAGAAGGGTTTGCTCACCAACGTGTGGCATATCCCCAAGCTCAGCCGCAACCTGTTCTCGGTCGGAAGATTCACGGAGGACGTTGCTCCCGTGACGTTCGACAAGGACGGTTGCTTCGTCGTTCTCAAGGGCGCCAAGCGGACCATCGGCACTCGTATCGGCAAGGGTCTGTTCAAGCTCAACATGTCTCCAGTGTCGATTGAAGCAGCCCACGCCGCCAGTACAAGACGAGGTCGCGCCATGTCCAAGTCGTACCTGTGGCACCTCCGACTCGGTCACATCGGCTTCAGCGGACTCGAAGCCATCGTCAAGAAGGACCTCGCCGACGGACTCGACATTGGGTCTGTGCAAGAGTGGGAGGTCTGTGAAGGCTGTGCACTCGGCAAGCTGACTCGCGTCAAGTTCCAGTCGGGCACGACCAAGCGGTCTGCGAATCTGCTTGACGTCGTGTACAGCGATGTGGCCGGCCCCATGAAGACTCCGACTTTCGGCGGCATGAAGTACTTTGCCACCTTCACCGACGACAAGTCTCGACTGTGCAAGTTGTACCTGATGCGGTCCAAGGACGAAGTCTACGACAAGTTCGTCGAGTTCGTCAACTGGGCCGAGAACCAAACCGGTCGTCGAGTCAAGGTGCTTCGAACCGACGGCGGTGGCGAGTACCAGTCGGCCAAGCTTGCCAAGTTCTGTCGCAAGCGTGGCATCGAGCACGACGTCACGCCGCCATACACGCCTCAGTTGAACGGTGTGGCGGAGCGCATGAACCGAACCATCGGTGAGTGTGGTCGTTGCAAGCTCCACCATGCCAACTTGTCCGACGAGTACTGGGGCGAAGCCGTCATGACTGCAGTCGAAGTTCGCAACCGACTTCCGACCCGCGCTCAAGACTTGTACAAGTCGCCGTACGAAGAATGGTACGGGAAGAAGCCCTTGCTCGCCAACTTCAAGGTGTTCGGCTGCCATGCGTACGTCCACGTGCCCAAGGAGAAGCGGTCGAAGTTCGACGCCCGAGCCATCTTGTGTCGGTTCCTCGGCTACTCGGACCACGAGAAGGCGTATCGGTTTGAAGAAATCGCAACCGGTCGGATCGTCATCAGTCGAGACGCGCAGTTCATGGAAGACACATTCGACGATGGCAAGCGCGAAGAACCCTGGAGCAAGTCCGTCGAGTTCCGCGACGATGAAGATGATGAAGATCAAGATGAAGCAACCGACAACCAAGATGATGAAGACATGGGTGAGCAGCCAGCCTCACCAGCACCAAGTCAGCGCAGCTACGAGCGACCGGAGTGGCAACAGGGCCAGCGGTCGCAGCGTCCAGCAGCACCAGCATCGGCCCAGCAGCCGAATGTCGACTACGCACCAGGGTCCAAGCGCCACTCTCGCACGCACTCGCTCGAGAACCTGGCTGAACCGCCAGTTGAGAAGCGCTACGGACGTGTTGGACGCACAAGTGGTGCGACTCCACCACCCACGCAAGGTTCAAGGACATCGCTCGAAGATCTGTCTGCACTGCTCACGTCGATCGAAGAGGAAGGCGTAGAAGATGAAGACGAAGAAGGCGAAGACGTGCAAGAACAAGGGGGAGAAGACCAAGATCACGATCTCGAAGAGTTTGCTCTCGTCGTGAATTCAGGGGGAGAGTTGCCGACATCGTTCAAGCCGGCGATGGAATCCGACGACGCCAGCAACTGGAAGGAAGCCTGCGACTCCGAGCTTGAGTCGCTCAAGAAGAACGAGACCTGGGACCTAGTCCCTTTGCCAGCCGGACGCAAGGCCATCACCAGCAAGTGGGTGTTCAAGGTCAAGGAAACCGCCGAAGGACTCGTCGAACGGTACAAGGCTCGACTCGTTGCCAAGGGGTTCCTGCAAAAGTACGGCATCGACTTCGAAGAGACATTCGCACCCGTCGCCAAGTTCACGTCGATCCGCACCATCCTCAGCATCGCCGCTCGACACAAGCTCATGATCCATCAGATGGATGTCAAGACGGCGTTCCTGAACGGCAACCTCGACGAAGAAATCTACATGAAGCAGCCCGAAGGCTTCGTCGACCAGCGCCACCCCGACTACGTGTGCAAGCTCAAGCGCTCGCTCTACGGTCTCAAGCAGTCGCCACGCATGTGGAACCAGACCATCGACGCCTTCATGCGCAAGGTCGGCTTCACCAAGTGCGAGATGGACCACTGCGTGTACGTCAAGCGGAGCGGCTCAGCGATGATCTTCGTGGTGATCTACGTCGACGACCTCATCCTCGCCTGCAACAGCCTCGAGTTGCTCACGGCGACCAAGCGTGCACTCAGCGAACGCTTCGAGATGTCCGACCTCGGCGAACTCAAGTACTGCCTCGGCATGGAAGTTGATCAAGACCCCAAGTCCGGCGACGTGACCATGCGGCAGACCAAGTTCTTGCAGTCGATCCTGACCAAGTTCGGCATGCAAGACTGCAAACCAGTGAGGACCCCTCAAGACCCCAGAGTCAAGCTGACCAAGGCCATGTGTGAAGGTGGTTGCAAGCACGAAGACACCATGAAGAACGTGCCGTACCGAAGTGCAGTCGGCGCACTCATGTACCTCATGGTCGGCACTCGACCAGACCTCGCAGCGGCAGTCGGCACACTCAGCCAGTTCGCCGCGGACCCGTGTCCAACACATTGGCAAGCTCTCAAGCGTGTGCTCCGGTATCTGCAAGCGACTCCGACCTACGGCCTGCAGTTCTCGGCATCGAATGACGGAAGACTAGTCGGCTACTCCGACGCCGACTGGGCTGGCGACATCGAGTCACGTCGAAGCACCAGCGGCTACGTGTTCATGCTCAACGGCGGGTGCATCAGCTGGCGCAGCAAGAAGCAGCGAACTGTCGCCCTCTCCTCGACCGAAGCAGAGTACATGGCTCTATCGGAAGCGATCCAAGAAGCCGTGTGGCTTAAGGCGTTCCTGTGCGAACTCGGCGAAGTTGCAAGTGACCAAGCGCTCACGGTGTACGAAGACAACCAAGGTGCGATCGCGTTGGCCAAGAACCCCGAGTTCCACAAGCGCACCAAGCACATCGACATTCGCTACCACTTCGTTCGTGAGAAGGTCGAGGACGGCCAAGTGTCTCTCCAGTATTGCCCGACCCAAGACATGCTTGCCGACATCATGACCAAGCCGATCCCCGCGGTCCAGTTCGACGTGCTCCGCACCAAGCTTGGTGTTCAAGACGCAGTCGAGGGGGAGTGTTGAAGATGATGCGCCTCGAACCCAGCGTCATCATTCCAGTTGAAGCTCGGCAGTTGAAGCTCGGCTGTAGAAGATTCTCCTGCAGAAGATTCTCCGTGGAAGATTCGACATGTGGAAGATTCGACATGTGGAAGATTCTCCGTCTGGTTCTGGTTTGAATCCAGTGCCACCCATCGACTTCGTTGAAGTATCCACGAAGTCAGTTTATGTTTGCATATGTTTACGATAGGTAGGACATACATTTGATTATGGTAGCGTAGGACACACAGACGGCTTAGAGGTAGCAGTAGCGAACTAAGTCCCGATCAATTCACTTTGCATTTTGCATCCCACCAACCAAGCGACCTTCCTTCCAACAAGCCGACCTTGCGCATGAAGGCGTCGATGGTCTGGTTCCACATGCGTGGCGACTGCTTGAGACCGTAGAGCGAGCGCTTGAGCTTGCACACGTAGTCGGGGTGGCGCTGGTCGACGAAGCCTTCGGGCTGCTTCATGTAGATTTCTTCGTCGAGGTTGCCGTTCAGGAACGCCGTCTTGACATCCATCTGATGGATCATGAGCTTGTGTCGAGCGGCGATGCTGAGGATGGTTCGGATCGACGTGAACTTGGCGACGGGTGCGAATGTCTCTTCGAAGTCGATGCCGTACTTTTGCAGGAACCCCTTGGCAACGAGTCGAGCCTTGTACCGTTCGACGAGTCCTTCGGCGGTTTCCTTGACCTTGAACACCCACTTGCTGGTGATGGCCTTGCGTCCGGCTGGCAAAGGGACTAGGTCCCAGGTCTCGTTCTTCTTGAGCGACTCAAGCTCGGAGTCGCAGGCTTCCTTCCAGTTGCTGGCGTCGTCGGATTCCATCGCCGACTTGAACGATGTCGGCAACTCTCCCCCTGAATTCACGACGAAAGCAAACTCTTCGAGATCGTGATCTTGGTCTTCTCCCCCTTGTTCTTGCACGTCTTCGCCTTCTTCGTCTTCATCTTCTACGCCTTCCTCTTCGATCGACGTGAGCAGTGCAGACAGATCTTCGAGCGATGTCCTTGAACCTTGCGTGGGTGGTGGAGTCGCACCACTTGTGCGTCCAACACGTCCGTAGCGCTTCTCAACTGGCGGTTCAGCCAGGTTCTCGAGCGAGTGCGTGCGAGAGTGGCGCTTGGACCCTGGTGCGTAGTCGACATTCGGCTGCTGGGCCGATGCTGGTGCTGCTGGACGCTGCGACCGCTGGCCCTGTTGCCACTCCGGTCGCTCGTAGCTGCGCTGACTTGGTGCTGGTGAGGCTGGCTGCTCACCCATGTCTTCATCATCTTGATCTTCATCATCTTCATCGTCGCGGAACTCGACGGACTTGCTCCAGGGTTCTTCGCGCTTGCCATCGTCGAATGTGTCTTCCATGAACTGCGCGTCTCGATTGATGACGATCCGGCCGGTTGCGATTTCTTCAAACCGATACGCCTTCTCGTGGTCCGAGTAGCCGAGGAACCGACACAAGATGGCTCGGGCGTCGAACTTCGACCGCTTCTCCTTGGGCACGTGGACGTACGCATGACAGCCGAACACCTTGAAGTTGGCGAGCAAGGGCTTCTTCCCGTACCATTCTTCGTACGGCGACTTGTACAAGTCTTGAGCGCGGGTCGGAAGTCGGTTGCGAACTTCGACTGCAGTCATGACGGCTTCGCCCCACTACTCGTCGGACAAGTTGGCATGGTGGAGCTTGCAACGACCACACTCACCGATGGTTCGGTTCATGCGCTCCGCCACACCGTTCAACTGAGGCGTGTATGGCGGCGTGACGTCGTGCTCGATGCCACGCTTGCGACAGAACTTGGCAAGTTTGGCCGACTGGTACTCGCCGCCGCCGTCGGTTCGAAGCACCTTGACTCGACGACCGGTTTGGTTCTCGGCCCAGTTGACGAACTCGACGAACTTGTCGTAGACTTCGTCCTTGGACCGCATCAGGTACAACTTGCACAGTCGAGACTTGTCGTCGGTGAAGGTGGCAAAGTACTTCATGCCGCCGAAAGTCGGAGTCTTCATGGGGCCGGCCACATCGCTGTACACGACGTCAAGCAGATTCGCAGACCGCTTGGTCGTGCCCGACTGGAACTTGACGCGAGTCAGCTTGCAGTGCACAGCCTTCACAGACCTCCCACTCTTGCACAGACCCGATATCGAGTCCGTCGGCGAGGTCCTTCTTGACGATGGCTTCGAGACCGCTGAAGCCGATGTGACCGAGTCGGAGGTGCCACAGGTACGACTTGGACATGGCGCGACCTCGTCTTGCACTGGCGGCGTGGGCTGCTTCAGTCGACACTGGAGACATGTTGAGCTTGAACAGACCCTTGCCGATACGAGTGCCGATGGTCCGCTTGGCGCCCTTCAGCATGACAAAGCAACCGTCCTTGTCGAACGTCACGGGAGCAACGTCCTCCGTGAATCTTCCGACCGAGAACAGGTTGCGGCTGAGCTTGGGGATATGCCACACGTTGGTGAGCAAACCCTTCTTGACACCGCTTGGAGTCTTCATCGACATGAGAATGTCTCCCACGCCAACCGCTTGGACTGTGCCATCGTCGGCCAGATGCACGTCGACTGGGTCAATCTTCTTGTAGTTCATCATGAACTGCTTGGTTCGCGACATGTGCTGAGTCGCACCCGAGTCGACCAACCACGCCGTGGATTGACTCGACTTGCCTTGGGTCTTCCCGACCGAGAACAGGTACTCGCCGGGGTCTTCATCTCGCGCAAGGTTGGCTCGCTGGAACCGTTGCCGAGGGTTGCCGTTGCCGTTGCCGTTGCCGTTGCCGCCGGAGTTGCCGTTGCCGTTGCCGTTGCCGTTGTCCTTGACACGCGAGTGGCACTCCGCGGCCCAATGACCGATCTTGCCGCAGTAGTTGCACGTGCCAGTCTTCTTGACTGCACGGCCCTTGGGCTTCGCGTCACTTGTCATGAACGCTTGCCCAAGCGTGGCTCCGTCGTGTTGGAAGGTCGCTTGGTTGGTGGGATGCAAAATGCAAAGTGAATTGATCGGGACTTAGTTCGCTGCTGCTACCTCTAAGCCGTCTGTGTGTGTCCTACGCTACCGTAATCAAATGTATGTCCTACCTATCGTAAACATATGCAAACATAAACTGACTTCGTGGATACTTCAACGAAGTCGATGGGTGGCACTGGATTCAAACCAGAACCAGACGGAGAATCTTCCACATGTCGAATCTTCCACATGTCGAATCTTCCACATGTCGAATCTTCCACGGAGAATCTTCTGCAGGAGAACCTTCTACAGCCGAGCTTCAACTGCCGAGCTTCAACTGGAATGATGACGCTGGGTTCGAGGCGCATCATCTTCAACACTCCCCCTCGACTCGACTGCGTCTTGAACACCAAGCTTGGTGCGGAGCACGTCGAACTGGACGGTGGGGATCGGCTTGGTCATGATGTCGGCAAGCATGTCTTGGGTCGGGCAATACTGGAGAGACACTTGGCCGTCCTCGACCTTCTCACGAACGAAGTGGTAGCGAATGTCGATGTGCTTGGTGCGCTTGTGGAACTCGGGGTTCTTGGCCAACGCGATCGCACCTTGGTTGTCTTCGTACACCGTGAGCGCTTGGTCACTTGCAACTTCGCCGAGTTCGCACAGGAACGCCTTAAGCCACACGGCTTCTTGGATCGCTTCCGATAGAGCCATGTACTCTGCTTCGGTCGAGGAGAGGGCGACAGTTCGCTGCTTCTTGCTGCGCCAGCTGATGCACCCGCCGTTGAGCATGAACACGTAGCCGCTGGTGCTTCGACGTGACTCGATGTCGCCAGCCCAGTCGGCGTCGGAGTAGCCGACTAGTCTTCCGTCATTCGATGCCGAGAACTGCAGGCCGTAGGTCGGAGTCGCTTGCAGATACCGGAGCACACGCTTGAGAGCTTGCCAATGTGTTGGACACGGGTCCGCGGCGAACTGGCTGAGTGTGCCGACTGCCGCTGCGAGGTCTGGTCGAGTGCCGACCATGAGGTACATGAGTGCGCCGACTGCACTTCGGTACGGCACGTTCTTCATGGTGTCTTCGTGCTTGCAACCACCTTCACACATGGCCTTGGTCAGCTTGACTCTGGGGTCTTGAGGGGTCCTCACTGGTTTGCAGTCTTGCATGCCGAACTTGGTCAGGATCGACTGCAAGAACTTGGTCTGCCGCATGGTCACGTCGCCGGACTTGGGGTCTTGATCAACTTCCATGCCGAGGCAGTACTTGAGTTCGCCGAGGTCGGACATCTCGAAGCGTTCGCTGAGTGCACGCTTGGTCGCCGTGAGCAACTCGAGGCTGTTGCAGGCGAGGATGAGGTCGTCGACGTAGATCACCACGAAGATCATCGCTGAGCCGCTCCGCTTGACGTACACGCAGTGGTCCATCTCGCACTTGGTGAAGCCGACCTTGCGCATGAAGGCGTCGATGGTCTGGTTCCACATGCGTGGCGACTGCTTGAGACCGTAGAGCGAGCGCTTGAGCTTGCACACGTAGTCGGGGTGGCGCTGGTCGACGAAGCCTTCGGGCTGCTTCATGTAGATTTCTTCGTCGAGGTTGCCGTTCAGGAACGCCGTCTTGACATCCATCTGATGGATCATGAGCTTGTGTCGAGCGGCGATGCTGAGGATGGTTCGGATCGACGTGAACTTGGCGACGGGTGCGAATGTCTCTTCGAAGTCGATGCCGTACTTCTGCAGGAACCCCTTGGCAACGAGTCGAGCCTTGTACCGTTCGACGAGTCCTTCGGCGGTTTCCTTGACCTTGAACACCCACTTGCTGGTGATGGCCTTGCGTCCGGCTGGCAAAGGGACTAGGTCCCAGGTCTCGTTCTTCTTGAGCGACTCAAGCTCGGAGTCGCAGGCTTCCTTCCAGTTGCTGGCGTCGTCGGATTCCATCGCCGACTTGAACGATGTCGGCAACTCTCCCCCTGAATTCACGACGAGAGCAAACTCTTCGAGATCGTGATCTTGGTCTTCTCCCCCTTGTTCTTGCACGTCTTCGCCTTCTTCGTCTTCATCTTCTACGCCTTCCTCTTCGATCGACGTGAGCAGTGCAGACAGATCTTCGAGCGATGTCCTTGGACCTTGCGTGGGTGGTGGAGTCGCACCACTTGTGCGTCCAACACGTCCGTAGCGCTTCTCAACTGGCGGTTCAGCCAGGTTCTCGAGCGAGTGCGTGCGAGAGTGGCGCTTGGACCCTGGTGCGTAGTCGACATTCGGCTGCTGGGCCGATGCTGGTGCTGCTGGACGCTGCGACCGCTGGCCCTGTTGCCACTCCGGTCGCTCGTAGCTGCGCTGACTTGGTGCTGGTGAGGCTGGCTGCTCACCCATGTCTTCATCATCTTGATCTTCATCATCTTCATCGTCGCGGAACTCGACGGACTTGCTCCAGGGTTCTTCGCGCTTGCCATCGTCGAATGTGTCTTCCATGAACTGCGCGTCTCGATTGATGACGATCCGGCCGGTTGCGATTTCTTCAAACCGATACGCCTTCTCGTGGTCCGAGTAGCCGAGGAACCGACACAAGATGGCTCGGGCGTCGAACTTCGACCGCTTCTCCTTGGGCACGTGGACGTACGCATGACAGCCGAACACCTTGAAGTTGGCGAGCAAGGGCTTCTTCCCGTACCATTCTTCGTACGGCGACTTGTACAAGTCTTGAGCGCGGGTCGGAAGTCGGTTGCGAACTTCGACTGCAGTCATGACGGCTTCGCCCCACTACTCGTCGGACAAGTTGGCATGGTGGAGCTTGCAACGACCACACTCACCGATGGTTCGGTTCATGCGCTCCGCCACACCGTTCAACTGAGGCGTGTATGGCGGCGTGACGTCGTGCTCGATGCCACGCTTGCGACAGAACTTGGCAAGTTTGGCCGACTGGTACTCGCCGCCGCCGTCGGTTCGAAGCACCTTGACTCGACGACCGGTTTGGTTCTCGGCCCAGTTGACGAACTCGACGAACTTGTCGTAGACTTCGTCCTTGGACCGCATCAGGTACAACTTGCACAGTCGAGACTTGTCGTCGGTGAAGGTGGCAAAGTACTTCATGCCGCCGAAAGTCGGAGTCTTCATGGGGCCGGCCACATCGCTGTACACGACGTCAAGCAGATTCGCAGACCGCTTGGTCGTGCCCGACTGGAACTTGACGCGAGTCAGCTTGCCGAGTGCACAACCTTCACAGACCTCCCACTCTTGCACAGACCCAATGTCGAGTCCGTCGGCGAGGTCCTTCTTGACGATGGCTTCGAGACCGCTGAAGCCGATGTGACCGAGTCGGAGGTGCCACAGGTACGACTTGGACATGGCGCGACCTCGTCTTGCACTGGCGGCGTGGGCTGCTTCAGTCGACACTGGAGACATGTTGAGCTTGAACAGACCCTTGCCGATACGAGTGCCGATGGTCCGCTTGGCGCCCTTCAGCATGACAAAGCAACCGTCCTTGTCGAACGTCACGGGAGCAACGTCCTCCGTGAATCTTCCGACCGAGAACAGGTTGCGGCTGAGCTTGGGGATATGCCACACGTTGGTGAGCAAACCCTTCTTGACACCGCTTGGAGTCTTCATCGACATGAGAATGTCTCCCACGCCAACCGCTTGGACTGTGCCATCGTCGGCCAGATGCACGTCGACTGGGTCAATCTTCTTGTAGTTCATCATGAACTGCTTGGTTCGCGACATGTGCTGAGTCGCACCCGAGTCGACCAACCACGCCGTGGATTGACTCGACTTGCCTTGGGTCTTCCCGACCGAGAACAGGTACTCGCCGGGGTCTTCATCTCGCGCAAGGTTGGCTCGCTGGAACCGTTGCCGAGGGTTGCCGTTGCCGTTGCCGTTGCCGTTGCCGCCGGAGTTGCCGTTGCCGTTGCCGTTGCCGTTGTCCTTGACACGCGAGTGGCACTCCGCGGCCCAATGACCGATCTTGCCGCAGTAGTTGCACTTGCCAGTCTTCTTGACTGCACGGCCCTTGGGCTTCGCGTCACTTGTCATGAACGCTTGGCCAAGCGTGGCTCCGTCGCCACCTTGCTCCTTGCGCTTCATGTCTTCATGGAGCAGCCGAGACGTCACGAGTTCCCACGTGAGCGCGTCGACACGCGACTCCAACGCCGTGATGAGGAACTGGTACGACTCGCTGAGACTGCCGAGAAGCGTGATCACCAAGTCGTCTTCGCTGACCGGAGCGCCGACTGCGTCGAGTTGCTCCGCCAGGGTCTTGAGCTTGTTGATGTGCGTGAGCACATCGTCACCTTCTTCCATCATGGTCGTGAAGAAACGACGACGAAGAAAGAGCTTGTTGGCAAGGCTCTTCTTCTCGAAGTGTTCTTCCAGTCTTGACCATGCATCTTGCGCACCACTCGCCGACCGAACCAGCGGGAGCTGCGAGTCTTCCATCGCGAGACAGATCATCGCGAGCGCCTTGCGAGACTTCTTCTTGAAGAGGGCTCGGTCCGCGTCGGTCTGGCACTGCTCGAGTTTGACCTCTCCACAGACAACTTCCCAGACGTCGCGTTCTTCGAGCACCATCTGTTGAAGATGATGCGCCTCGAACCCAGCGTCATCATTCCAGTTGAAGCTCGGCAGTTGAAGCTCGGCTGTAGAAGATTCTCCTGCAGAAGATTCTCCGTGGAAGATTCGACATGTGGAAGATTCGACATGTGGAAGATTCTCCGTCTGGTTCTGGTTTGAATCCAGTGCCACCCATCGACTTCGTTGAAGTATCCACGAAGTCAGTCTATGTTTGCATATGTTTACGATAGGTAGGACATACATTTGATTACGGTAGCGTAGGACACACACAGACGGCTTAGAGGTAGCAGCAGCGAACTAAGTCCCGATCAATTCACTTTGCATTTTGCATCCCACCAACCAAGCGACCTTCCAACAGGTTATGAGCCCAAGCCCAGCCGACTCTGCCTCCACCGACTTCGCCTCCCCAGCCTTCGCCATGGATTCGACCACCCCAGCCCGCATCAACAAGTTCGACGGAACCAACTTCCACACATGGAAGTTCAAGATGCAGATGGTGCTCGAAGAACGCGACGTCTGGGAAGTTGTCTGTGGAGAGGTCAAACTCGAGCAGTGCCAGACCGACGCGGACCGAGCCCTCTTCAAGAAGAAGTCTCGCAAGGCGCTCGCGATGATCTGTCTCGCGATGGAAGACTCGCAGCTCCCGCTGGTTCGGTCGGCGAGTGGTGCGCAAGATGCATGGTCAAGACTGGAAGAACACTTCGAGAAGAAGAGCCTTGCCAACAAGCTCTTTCTTCGTCGTCGTTTCTTCACGACCATGATGGAAGAAGGTGACGATGTGCTCACGCACATCAACAAGCTCAAGACCCTGGCGGAGCAACTCGACGCAGTCGGCGCTCCGGTCAGCGAAGACGACTTGGTGATCACGCTTCTCGGCAGTCTCAGCGAGTCGTACCAGCTCCTCATCACGGCGTTGGAGTCGCGTGTCGACGCGCTCACGTGGGAACTCGTGACGTCTCGGCTGCTCCATGAAGACATGAAGCGCAAGGAGCAAGGTGGCGACGGAGCCACGCTTGGCCAAGCATTCATGACAAGTGACGCGAAGCCCAAGGGCCGTGCAGTCAAGAAGACTGGCACGTGCAACTACTGCGGCAAGATCGGTCATTGGGCCGCGGAGTGCCACTCGCGTGTCAAGGACAACGGCAACAGCAACGGCAACGGCAACGGCAACGGCAACTCCGGCGGCAACGGCAACCGAAACGGCAACGGCAACCCTCGGCAACGGTTCCAGCGAGCGAACCTTGCGCGAGATGAAGACCCCGGCGAGTACCTGTTCTCGGTCGGGAAGACCCAAGGCAAGTCGAGTCAATCCACGGCGTGGTTGGTCGACTCGGGTGCGACTCAGCACATGTCGCGAAGCAAGCAGTTCATTATGAACTACAAGAAGATTGACCCAGTCGACGTGCATCTGGCCGATGATGGCACGGTCCAAGCGGTCGGCGTGGGAGACATTCTCATGTCGATGAAGACTCCAAGCGGTGTCAAGAAGGGTTTGCTCACCAACGTGTGGCATATCCCCAAGCTCAGCCGCAACCTGTTCTCGGTCGGAAGATTCACGGAGGACGTTGCTCCCGTGACGTTCGACAAGGACGGTTGCTTTGTCATGCTGAATGGCGCCAAGCGGACCATCGGCACTCGTATCGGCAAGGGTCTGTTCAAGCTCAACATGTCTCCAGTGTCGACTGAAGCAGCCCACGCCGCCAGTGCAAGACGAGGTCGCGCCATGTCCAAGTCGTACCTGTGGCACCTCCGACTCGGTCACATCGGCTTCAGCGGACTCGAAGCCATCGTCAAGAAGGACCTCGCCGACGGACTCGATATCGGGTCTGTGCAAGAGTGGGAGGTCTGTGAAGGCTGTGCACTGCAAGCTGACTCGCGTCAAGTTCCAGTCGGGCACGACCAAGCGGTCTGCGAATCTGCTTGACGTCGTGTACAGCGATGTGGCCGGCCCCATGAAGACTCCGACTTTCGGCGGCATGAAGTACTTTGCCACCTTCACCGACGACAAGTCTCGACTGTGCAAGTTGTACCTGATGCGGTCCAAGGACGAAGTCTACGACAAGTTCGTCGAGTTCGTCAACTGGGCCGAGAACCAAACCGGTCGTCGAGTCAAGGTGCTTCGAACCGACGGTGGCGGCGAGTACCAGTCGGCCAAACTTGCCAAGTTCTGTCGCAAGCGTGGCATCGAGCACGACGTCACGCCGCCATACACGCCTCAGTTGAACGGTGTGGCGGAGCGCATGAACCGAACCATCGGTGAGTGTGGTCGTTGCAAGCTCCACCATGCCAACTTGTCCGACGAGTAGTGGGGCGAAGCCGTCATGACTGCAGTCGAAGTTCGCAACCGACTTCCGACCCGCGCTCAAGACTTGTACAAGTCGCCGTACGAAGAATGGTACGGGAAGAAGCCCTTGCTCGCCAACTTCAAGGTGTTCGGCTGCCATGCGTACGTCCACGTGCCCAAGGAGAAGCGGTCGAAGTTCGACGCCCGAGCCATCTTGTGTCGGTTCCTCGGCTACTCGGACCACGAGAAGGCGTATCGGTTTGAAGAAATCGCAACCGGCCGGATCGTCATCAGTCGAGACGCGCAGTTCATGGAAGACACATTCGACGATGGCAAGCGCGAAGAACCCTGGAGCAAGTCCGTCGAGTTCCGCGACGATGAAGATGATGAAGATCAAGATGAAGCAACCGACAACCAAGATGATGAAGACATGGGTGAGCAGCCAGCCTCACCAGCACCAAGTCAGCGCAGCTACGAGCGACCGGAGTGGCAACAGGGCCAGCGGTCGCAGCGTCCAGCAGCACCAGCATCGGCCCAGCAGCCGAATGTCGACTACGCACCAGGGTCCAAGCGCCACTCTCGCACGCACTCGCTCGAGAACCTGGCTGAACCGCCAGTTGAGAAGCGCTACGGACGTGTTGGACGCACAAGTGGTGCGACTCCACCACCCACGCAAGGTCCAAGGACATCGCTCGAAGATCTGTCTGCACTGCTCACGTCGATCGAAGAGGAAGGCGTAGAAGATGAAGACGAAGAAGGCGAAGACGTGCAAGAACAAGGGGGAGAAGACCAAGATCACGATCTCGAAGAGTTTGCTCTCGTCGTGAATTCAGGGGGAGAGTTGCCGACATCGTTCAAGTCGGCGATGGAATCCGACGACGCCAGCAACTGGAAGGAAGCCTGCGACTCCGAGCTTGAGTCGCTCAAGAAGAACGAGACCTGGGACCTAGTCCCTTTGCCAGCCGGACGCAAGGCCATCACCAGCAAGTGGGTGTTCAAGGTCAAGGAAACCGCCGAAGGACTCGTCGAACGGTACAAGGCTCGACTCGTTGCCAAGGGGTTCCTGCAGAAGTACGGCATCGACTTCGAAGAGACATTCGCACCCGTCGCCAAGTTCACGTCGATCCGAACCATCCTCAGCATCGCCGCTCGACACAAGCTCATGATCCATCAGATGGATGTCAAGACGGCGTTCCTGAACGGCAACCTCGACGAAGAAATCTACATGAAGCAGCCCGAAGGCTTCGTCGACCAGCGCCACCCCGACTACGTGTGCAAGCTCAAGCGCTCGCTCTACGGTCTCAAGCAGTCGCCACGCATGTGGAACCAGACCATCGACGCCTTCATGCGCAAGGTCGGCTTCACCAAGTGCGAGATGGACCACTGCGTGTACGTCAAGCGGAGCGGCTCAGCGATGATCTTCGTGGTGATCTACGTCGACGACCTCATCCTCGCCTGCAACAGCCTCGAGTTGCTCACGGCGACCAAGCGTGCACTCAGCGAACGCTTCGAGATGTCCGACCTCGGCGAACTCAAGTACTGCCTCGGCATGGAAGTTGATCAAGACCCCAAGTCCGGCGACGTGACCATGCGGCAGACCAAGTTCTTGCAGTCGATCCTGACCAAGTTCGGCATGCAAGACTGCAAACCAGTGAGGACCCCTCAAGACCCCGGACTCAAGCTGACCAAGGCCATGTGTGAAGGTGGTTGCAAGCACGAAGACACCATGAAGAACGTGCCGTACCGAAGTGCAGTCGGCGCACTCATGTACCTCATGGTCGGCACTCGACCAGACCTCGCAGCGGCAGTCGGCACACTCAGCCAGTTCGCCGCGGACCCGTGTCCAACACATTGGCAAGCTCTCAAGCGTGTGCTCCGGTATCTGCAAGCGACTCCGACCTACGGCCTGCAGTTCTCGGCATCGAATGACGGAAGACTGGTCGGCTACTCCGACGCCGACTGGGCTGGCGACATCGAGTCACGTCGAAGCACCAGCGGCTACGTGTTCATGCTCAACGGCGGGTGCATCAGCTGGCGCAGCAAGAAGCAGCGAACTGTCGCCCTCTCCTCGACCGAAGCAGAGTACATGGCTCTATCGGAAGCGATCCAAGAAGCCGTGTGGCTTAAGGCGTTCCTGTGCGAACTCGGCGAAGTTGCAAGTGACCAAGCGCTCACGGTGTACGAAGACAACCAAGGTGCGATCGCGTTGGCCAAGAACCCCGAGTTCCACAAGCGCACCAAGCACATCGACATTCGCTACCACTTCGTTCGTGAGAAGGTCGAGGACGGTCAAGTGTGTCTGCAGTATTGCCCGACCCAAGACATGCTTGCCGACATCATGACCAAGCCGATCCCCACTGTCCAGTTCGACGTGCTCCGCACCAAGCTTGGTGTTCAAGACGCAGTCGAGTCGAGGGGGAGTGTTGAAGATGATGCGCCTCGAACCCAGCGTCATCATTCCAGTTGAAGCTCGGCAGTTGAAGCTCGGCTGTAGAAGGTTCTCCTGCAGAAGATTCTCCGTGGAAGATTCGACATGTGGAAGATTCGACATGTGGAAGATTCTCCGTCTGGTTCTGGTTTGAATCCAGTGCCACCCATCGACTTCGTTGAAGTATCCACGAAGTCAGTTTATGTTTGCATATGTTTACGATAGGTAGGACATGCATTTGATTACGGTAGCGTAGGACACACACAGACGGCTTAGAGGTAGCAGTAGCGAACTAAGTCCCGATCAATTCACTTTGCATTTTGCATCCCACCAACCAAGCGACCTTCCAACAGCGACATGTACTGAGTCGCACCCGAGTCGACCAACCACGCCGTGGATTGACTCGACTTGCCTTGGGTCTTCCCGACCGAGAACAGGTACTCGCCGGGGTCTTCATCTCGCGCAAGGTTCGCTCGCTAGAACCGTTGCCGAGGGTTGCCGAGGGTTGCCGTTTCGGTTGCCGTTGCCGCCGGAGTTGCCGTTGCCGTTGCCGTTGCCGTTGTCCTTGACACGCGAGTGGCACTCCGCGGCCCAATGACCGATCTTGCCGCAGTAGTTGCACGTGCCAGTCTTCTTGACTGCACGGCCCTTGGGCTTCGCGTCACTTGTCATGAATGCTTGGCCAAGCGTGGCTCCGTCGCCACCTTGCTCCTTGCGCTTCATGTCTTCATGGAGCAGCCGAGACGTCACGAGTTCCCACGTGAGCGCGTCGACACGCGACTCCAACGCCGTGATGAGGAACTGGTACGACTCGCTGAGACTGCCGAGAAGCGTGATCACCAAGTCGTCTTCGCTTCGCTGACCGGAGCACCGACTGCGTCGAGTTGCTCCGCCAGGGTCTTGAGCTTGTTGATGTGCGTGAGCACATCGTCACCTTCTTCCATCATGGTCGTGAAGAAACGACGACGAAGAAAGAGCTTGTTGGCAAGGCTCTTCTTCTCGAAGTGTTCTTCCAGTCTTGACCATGCATCTTGCGCACCACTCGCCGACCGAACCAGCGGGAGCTGCGAGTCTTCCATCGCGAGACAGATCATCGCGAGCGCCTTGCGAGACTTCTTCTTGAAGAGGGCTCGGTCCGCGTCGGTCTGGCACTGCTCGAGTTTGACCTCTCCACAGACAACTTCCCAGACGTCGCGTTCTTCGAGCACCATCTGCATCTTGAACTTCCATGTGTGGAAGTTGGTTCCGTCGAACTTGTTGATGCGAGCTGGGGTGGTCGAATCCATGGCGAAGGCTGGGGAGGCGAAGTCGGTGGAGGCAGAGTCGGCTGGGCTTGGGCTCATAACCTGTTGGAAGGTCGCTTGGTTGGTGGGATGCAAAATGCAAAGTGAATTGATCGGGACTTAGTTCGCTACTGCTACCTCTAAGCCGTCTGTGTGTGTCCTACGCTACCGTAATCAAATGCATGTCCTACCTATCGTAAACATATGCAAACATAAACTGACTTCGTGGATACTTCAACGAAGTCGATGGGTGGCACTGGATTCAAACCAGAACCAGACGGAGAATCTTCCACATGTCGAATCTTCCACATGTCGAATCTTCCACATGTCGAATCTTCCACGGAGAATCTTCTGCAGGAGAACCTTCTACAGCCGAGCTTCAACTGCCGAGCTTCAACTGGAATGATGACGCTGGGTTCGAGGCGCATCATCTTCAACAAAGAAGACTGGCACGTGCAACTACTGCGGCAAGATCGGTCATTGGGCCGCGGAGTGCCACTCGCGTGTCAAGGACAACGGCAACGGCAACGGCAACGGCAACTCCGGCGGCAACGGCAACCGAAACGGCAACGGCAACCCTCGGCAACGGTTCCAGCGAGCCAACCTTGCGCGAGATGAAGACCCCGGCGAGTACCTGTTCTCGGTCGGGAAGACCCAAGGCAAGTCGAGTCAATCCACGGCGTGGTTGGTCGACTCGGGTGCGACTCAGCACATGTCGCGAACCAAGCAGTTCATTATGAACTACAGGAAGATTGACCCAGTCGACGTGCATCTGGCCGACGATGGCACAGTCCAAGCGGTCGGCGTGGGAGACATTCTCATGTCGATGAAGACTCCAAGCGGTGTCAAGAAGGGTTTGCTCACCAACGTGTGGCATATCCCCAAGCTCAGCCGCAACCTGTTCTCGGTCGGAAGATTCACGGAGGACGTTGCTCCCGTGACGTTCGACAAGGACGGTTGCTTTGTCATGCTGAAGGGCGCCAAGCGGACCATCGGCACTCGTATCGGCAAGGGTCTGTTCAAGCTCAACATGTCTCCAGTGTCGACTGAAGCAGCCCACGCCGCCAGTGCAAGACGAGGTCGCGCCATGTCCAAGTCGTACCTGTGGCACCTCCGACTCGGTCACATCGGCTTCAGCGGACTCGAAGCCATCGTCAAGAAGGACCTCGCCGACGGACTCGATATCGGGTCTGTGCAAGAGTGGGAGGTCTGTGAAGGCTGTGCACTGCAAGCTGACTCGCGTCAAGTTCCAGTCGGGCACGACCAAGCGGTCTGCGAATCTGCTTGACGTCGTGTACAGCGATGTGGCCGGCCCCATGAAGACTCCGACTTTCGGCGGCATGAAGTACTTTGCCACCTTCACCGACGACAAGTCTCGACTGTGCAAGTTGTACCTGATGCGGTCCAAGGACGAAGTCTACGACAAGTTCGTCGAGTTCGTCAACTGGGCCGAGAACCAAACCGGTCGTCGAGTCAAGGTGCTTCGAACCGACGGTGGCGGCGAGTACCAGTCGGCCAAACTTGCCAAGTTCTGTCGCAAGCGTGGCATCGAGCACGACGTCACGCCGCCATACACGCCTCAGTTGAACGGTGTGGCGGAGCGCATGAACCGAACCATCGGTGAGTGTGGTCGTTGCAAGCTCCACCATGCCAACTTGTCCGACGAGTAGTGGGGCGAAGCCGTCATGACTGCAGTCGAAGTTCGCAACCGACTTCCGACCCGCGCTCAAGACTTGTACAAGTCGCCGTACGAAGAATGGTACGGGAAGAAGCCCTTGCTCGCCAACTTCAAGGTGTTCGGCTGCCATGCGTACGTCCACGTGCCCAAGGAGAAGCGGTCGAAGTTCGACGCCCGAGCCATCTTGTGTCGGTTCCTCGGCTACTCGGACCACGAGAAGGCGTATCGGTTTGAAGAAATCGCAACCGGCCGGATCGTCATCAGTCGAGACGCGCAGTTCATGGAAGACACATTCGACGATGGCAAGCGCGAAGAACCCTGGAGCAAGTCCGTCGAGTTCCGCGACGATGAAGATGATGAAGATCAAGATGATGAAGACATGGGTGAGCAGCCAGCCTCACCAGCACCAAGTCAGCGCAGCTACGAGCGACCGGAGTGGCAACAGGGCCAGCGGTCGCAGCGTCCAGCAGCACCAGCATCGGCCCAGCAGCCGAATGTCGACTACGCACCAGGGTCCAAGCGCCACTCTCGCACGCACTCGCTCGAGAACCTGGCTGAACCGCCAGTTGAGAAGCGCTACGGACGTGTTGGACGCACAAGTGGTGCGACTCCACCACCCACGCAAGGTCCAAGGACATCGCTCGAAGATCTGTCTGCACTGCTCACGTCGATCGAAGAGGAAGGCGTAGAAGATGAAGACGAAGAAGGCGAAGACGTGCAAGAACAAGGGGGAGAAGACCAAGATCACGATCTCGAAGAGTTTGCTCTCGTCGTGAATTCAGGGGGAGAGTTGCCGACATCGTTCAAGTCGGCGATGGAATCCGACGACGCCAGCAACTGGAAGGAAGCCTGCGACTCCGAGCTTGAGTCGCTCAAGAAGAACGAGACCTGGGACCTAGTCCCTTTGCCAGCCGGACGCAAGGCCATCACCAGCAAGTGGGTGTTCAAGGTCAAGGAAACCGCCGAAGGACTCGTCGAACGGTACAAGGCTCGACTCGTTGCCAAGGGGTTCCTGCAAAAGTACGGCATCGACTTCGAAGAGACATTCGCACCCGTCGCCAAGTTCACGTCGATCCGCACCATCCTCAGCATCGCCGCTCGACACAAGCTCATGATCCATCAGATGGATGTCAAGACGGCGTTCCTGAACGGCAACCTCGACGAAGAAATCTACATGAAGCAGCCCGAAGGCTTCGTCGACCAGCGCCACCCCGACTACGTGTGCAAGCTCAAGCGCTCGCTCTACGGTCTCAAGCAGTCGCCACGCATGTGGAACCAGACCATCGACGCCTTCATGCGCAAGGTCGGCTTCACCAAGTGCGAGATGGACCACTGCGTGTACGTCAAGCGGAGCGGCTCAGCGATGATCTTCGTGGTGATCTACGTCGACGACCTCATCCTCGCCTGCAACAGCCTCGAGTTGCTCACGGCGACCAAGCGTGCACTCAGCGAACGCTTCGAGATTGTTGGAAGGTCGCTTGGTTTGTGGGATGCAAAATGCAAAGTGAATTGATCGGGACTTAGTTCGCTACTGCTACCTCTAAGCCGTCTGTGTGTGTCCTACGCTACCGTAATCAAATGCATGTCCTACCTATCGTAAACATATGCAAACATAAACTGACTTCGTGGATACTTCAACGAAGTCGATGGGTGGCACTGGATTCAAACCAGAACCAGACGGAGAATCTTCCACATGTCGAATCTTCCACATGTCGAATCTTCCACATGTCGAATCTTCCACGGAGAATCTTCTGCAGGAGAACCTTCTACAGCCGAGCTTCAACTGCCGAGCTTCAACTGGAATGATGACGCTGGGTTCGAGGCGCATCATCTTCAACACTCCCCCTCGACTCGACTGCGTCTTGAACACCAAGCTTGGTGCGGAGCACGTCGAACTGGACAGTGGGGATCGGCTTGGTCATGATGTCGGCAAGCATGTCTTGGGTCGGGCAATACTGCAGACACACTTGACCGTCCTCGACCTTCTCACGAACGAAGTGGTAGCGAATGTCGATGTGCTTGGTGCGCTTGTGGAACTCGGGGTTCTTGGCCAACGCGATCGCACCTTGGTTGTCTTCGTACACCGTGAGCGCTTGGTCACTTGCAACTTCGCCGAGTTCGCACAGGAACGCCTTAAGCCACACGGCTTCTTGGATCGCTTCCGATAGAGCCATGTACTCTGCTTCGGTCGAGGAGAGGGCGACAGTTCGCTGCTTCTTGCTGCGCCAGCTGATGCACCCGCCGTTGAGCATGAACACGTAGCCGCTGGTGCTTCGACGTGACTCGATGTCGCCAGCCCAGTCGGCGTCGGAGTAGCCGACTAGTCTTCCGTCATTCGATGCCGAGAACTGCAGGCCGTACGTCGGAGTCGCTTGCAGATACCGGAGCACACGCTTGAGAGCTTGCCAGTGTGTTGGACACGGGTCCGCGGCGAACTGGCTGAGTGTGCCGACTGCCGCTGCGAGGTCTGGTCGAGTGCCGACCATGAGGTACATGAGTGCGCCGACTGCACTTCGGTACGACACGTTCTTCATGGTGTCTTCGTGCTTGCAACCACCTTCACACATGGCCTTGGTCAGCTTGAGTCCGGGGTCTTGAGGGGTCCTCACTGGTTTGCAGTCTTGCATGCCGAACTTGGTCAGGATCGACTGCAAGAACTTGGTCTGCCGCATGGTCACGTCGCCGGACTTGGGGTCTTGATCAACTTCCATGCCGAGGCAGTACTTGAGTTCGCCGAGGTCGGACATCTCGAAGCGTTCGCTGAGTGCACGCTTGGTCGCCGTGAGCAACTCGAGGCTGTTGCAGGCGAGGATGAGGTCGTCGACGTAGATCACCACGAAGATCATCGCTGAGCCGCTCCGCTTGACGTACACGCAGTGGTCCATCTCGCACTTGGTGAAGCCGACCTTGCGCATGAAGGCGTCGATGGTCTGGTTCCACATGCGTGGCGACTGCTTGAGACCGTAGAGCGAGCGCTTGAGCTTGCACACGTAGTCGGGGTGGCGCTGGTCGACGAAGCCTTCGGGCTGCTTCATGTAGATTTCTTCGTCGAGGTTGCCGTTCAGGAACGCCGTCTTGACATCCATCTGATGGATCATGAGCTTGTGTCGAGCGGCGATGCTGAGGATGGTTCGGATCGACGTGAACTTGGCGACGGGTGCGAATGTCTCTTCGAAGTCGATGCCGTACTTTTGCAGGAACCCCTTGGCAACGAGTCGAGCCTTGTACCGTTCGACGAGTCCTTCGGCGGTTTCCTTGACCTTGAACACCCACTTGCTGGTGATGGCCTTGCGTCCGGCTGGCAAAGGGACTAGGTCCCAGGTCTCGTTCTTCTTGAGCGACTCAAGCTCGGAGTCGCAGGCTTCCTTCCAGTTGCTGGCGTCGTCGGATTCCATCGCCGACTTGAACGATGTCGGCAACTCTCCCCCTGAATTCACGACGAGAGCAAACTCTTCGAGATCGTGATCTTGGTCTTCTCCCCCTTGTTCTTGCACGTCTTCGCCTTCTTCGTCTTCATCTTCTACGCCTTCCTCTTCGATCGACGTGAGCAGTGCAGACAGATCTTCGAGCGATGTCCTTGGACCTTGCGTGGGTGGTGGAGTCGCACCACTTGTGCGTCCAACACGTCCGTAGCGCTTCTCAACTGGCGGTTCAGCCAGGTTCTCGAGCGAGTGCGTGCGAGAGTGGCGCTTGGACCCTGGTGCGTAGTCGACATTCGGCTGCTGGGCCGATGCTGGTGCTGCTGGACGCTGCGACCGCTGGCCCTGTTGCCACTCCGGTCGCTCGTAGCTGCGCTGACTTGGTGCTGGTGAGGCTGGCTGCCCACCCATGTCTTCATCATCTTGATCTTCATCATCTTCATCGTCGCGGAACTCGACGGACTTGCTCCAGGGTTCTTCGCGCTTGCCATCGTCGAATGTGTCTTCCATGAACTGCGCGTCTCGACTGATGACGATCCGACCGGTTGCGATTTCTTCAAACCGATACGCCTTCTCGTGGTCCGAGTAGCCGAGGAACCGACACAAGATGGCTCGGGCGTCGAACTTCGACCGCTTCTCCTTGGGCACGTGGACGTACGCATGACAGCCGAACACCTTGAAGTTGGCGAGCAAGGGCTTCTTCCCGTACCATTCTTCGTACGGCGACTTGTACAAGTCTTGAGCGCGGGTCGGAAGTCGGTTGCGAACTTCGACTGCAGTCATGACGGCTTCGCCCCAGTACTCGTCGGACAAGTTGGCATGGTGGAGCTTGCAACGACCACACTCACCGATGGTTCGGTTCATGCGCTCCGCCACACCGTTCAACTGAGGCGTGTATGGCGGCGTGACGTCGTGCTCGATGCCACGCTTGCGACAGAACTTGGCAAGCTTGGCCGACTGGTACTCGCCACCGCCGTCGGTTCGAAGCACCTTGACTCGACGACCGGTTTGGTTCTCGGCCCAGTTGACGAACTCGACGAACTTGTCGTAGACTTCGTCCTTGGACCGCATCAGGTACAACTTGCACAGTCGAGACTTGTCGTCGGTGAAGGTGGCAAAGTACTTCATGCCGCCGAAAGTCGGAGTCTTCATGGGGCCGGCCACATCGCTGTACACGACGTCAAGCAGATTCGCAGACCGCTTGGTCGTGCCCGACTGGAACTTGACGCGAGTCAGCTTGCAGTGCACAGCCTTCACAGACCTCCCACTCTTGCACAGACCCGATATCGAGTCCGTCGGCGAGGTCCTTCTTGACGATGGCTTCGAGTCCGCTGAAGCCGATGTGACCGAGTCGGAGGTGCCACAGGTACGACTTGGACATGGCGCGACCTCGTCTTGCACTGGCGGCGTGGGCTGCTTCAGTCGACACTGGAGACATGTTGAGCTTGAACAGACCCTTGCCGATACGAGTGCCGATGGTCCGCTTGGCGCCCTTCAGCATGACAAAGCAACCGTCCTTGTCGAACGTCACGGGAGCAACGTCCTCCGTGAATCTTCCGACCGAGAACAGGTTGCGGCTGAGCTTGGGGATATGCCACACGTTGGTGAGCAAACCCTTCTTGACACCGCTTGGAGTCTTCATCGACATGAGAATGTCTCCCACGCCAACTGCTTGGACCGTGCCATCATCGGCCAGATGCACGTCGACTGGGTCAATCTTCCTGTAGTTCATAATGAACTGCTTGGTTCGCGACATGTGCTGAGTCGCACCCGAGTCGACCAACCACGCCGTGGATTGACTCGACTTGCCTTGGGTCTTCCCGACCGAGAACAGGTACTCGCCGGGGTCTTCATCTCGCGCAAGGTTGGCTCGCTGGAACCGTTGCCGAGGGTTGCCGTTGCCGTTTCGGTTGCCGTTGCCGCCGGAGTTGCCGTTGCCGTTGCCGTTGCCGTTGTCCTTGACACGCGAGTGGCACTCCGCGGCCCAATGACCGATCTTGCCGCAGTAGTTGCACTTGCCAGTCTTCTTGACTGCACGGCCCTTGGGCTTCGCGTCACTTGTCATGAACGCTTGGCCAAGCGTGGCTCCGTCGCCACCTTGCTCCTTGCGCTTCATGTCTTCATGGAGCAGCCGAGACGTCACGAGTTCCCACGTGAGCGCGTCGACACGCGACTCCAACGCCGTGATGAGGAACTGGTACGACTCGCTGAGACTGCCGAGAAGCGTGATCACCAAGTCGTCTTCGCTTCGCTGACCGGAGCGCCGACTGCGTCGAGTTGCTCCGCCAGGGTCTTGAGCTTGTTGATGTGCGTGAGCACATCGTCACCTTCTTCCATCATGGTCGTGAAGAAACGACGACGAAGAAAGAGCTTGTTGGCAAGGCTCTTCTTCTCGAAGTGTTCTTCCAGTCTTGACCATGCATCTTGCGCACCACTCGCCGACCGAACCAGCGGGAGCTGCGAGTCTTCCATCGCGAGACAGATCATCGCGAGCGCCTTGCGAGACTTCTTCTTGAAGAGGGCTCGGTCCGCGTCGGTCTGGCACTGCTCGAGTTTGACCTCTCCACAGACAACTTCCCAGACGTCGCGTTCTTCGAGCACCATCTGCATCTTGAACTTCCATGTGTGGAAGTTGGTTCCGTCGAACTTGTTGATGCGGGCTGGGGTGGTCGAATCCATGGCGAAGGCTGGGGAGGCGAAGTCGGTGGAGGCAGAGTCGGCTGGGCTTGGGCTCATAACCTGTTGGAAGGTCGCTTGGTTGGTGGGATGCAAAATGCAAAGTGAATTGATCGGGACTTAGTTCGCTACTGCTACCTCTAAGCCGTCTGTGTGTGTCCTACGCTACCGTAATCAAATGCATGTCCTACCTATCGTAAACATATGCAAACATAAACTGACTTCGTGGATACTTCAACGAAGTCGATGGGTGGCACTGGATTCAAACCAGAACCAGACGGAGAATCTTCCACATGTCGAATCTTCCACATGTCGAATCTTCCACGGAGAATCTTCTGCAGGAGAACCTTCTACAGCCGAGCTTCAACTGCCGAGCTTCAACTGGAATGATGACGCTGGGTTCGAGGCGCATCATCTTCAACAAAGAAGACTGGCACGTGCAACTACTGCGGCAAGATCGGTCATTGGGCCGCGGAGTGCCACTCGCGTGTCAAGGACAACGGCAACGGCAACGGCAACGGCAACTCCGGCGGCAACGGCAACCGAAACGGCAACGGCAACCCTCGGCAACGGTTCCAGCGAGCCAACCTTGCGCGAGATGAAGACCCCGGCGAGTACCTGTTCTCGGTCGGGAAGACCCAAGGCAAGTCGAGTCAATCCACGGCGTGGTTGGTCGACTCGGGTGCGACTCAGCACATGTCGCGAACCAAGCAGTTCATTATGAACTACAGGAAGATTGACCCAGTCGACGTGCATCTGGCCGACGATGGCACAGTCCAAGCGGTCGGTGTGGGAGACATTCTCATGTCGATGAAGACTCCAAGCGGTGTCAAGAAGGGTTTGCTCACCAACGTGTGGCATATCCCCAAGCTCAGCCGCAACCTGTTCTCGGTCGGAAGATTCACGGAGGACGTTGCTCCCGTGACGTTCGACAAGGACGGTTGCTTTGTCATGCTGAAGGGCGCCAAGCGGACCATCGGCACTCGTATCGGCAAGGGTCTGTTCAAGCTCAACATGTCTCCAGTGTCGACTGAAGCAGCCCACGCCGCCAGTGCAAGACGAGGTCGCGCCATGTCCAAGTCGTACCTGTGGCACCTCCGACTCGGTCACATCGGCTTCAGCGGACTCGAAGCCATCGTCAAGAAGGACCTCGCCGACGGACTCGATATCGGGTCTGTGCAAGAGTGGGAGGTCTGTGAAGGCTGTGCACTGCAAGCTGACTCGCGTCAAGTTCCAGTCGGGCACGACCAAGCGGTCTGCGAATCTGCTTGACGTCGTGTACAGCGATGTGGCCGGCCCCATGAAGACTCCGACTTTCGGCGGCATGAAGTACTTTGCCACCTTCACCGACGACAAGTCTCGACTGTGCAAGTTGTACCTGATGCGGTCCAAGGACGAAGTCTACGACAAGTTCGTCGAGTTCGTCAACTGGGCCGAGAACCAAACCGGTCGTCGAGTCAAGGTGCTTCGAACCGACGGCGGTGGCGAGTACCAGTCGGCCAAGCTTGCCAAGTTCTGTCGCAAGCGTGGCATCGAGCACGACGTCACGCCGCCATACACGCCTCAGTTGAACGGTGTGGCGGAGCGCATGAACCGAACCATCGGTGAGTGTGGTCGTTGCAAGCTCCACCATGCCAACTTGTCCGACGAGTACTGGGGCGAAGCCGTCATGACTGCAGTCGAAGTTCGCAACCGACTTCCGACCCGCGCTCAAGACTTGTACAAGTCGCCGTACGAAGAATGGTACGGGAAGAAGCCCTTGCTCGCCAACTTCAAGGTGTTCGGCTGCCATGCGTACGTCCACGTGCCCAAGGAGAAGCGGTCGAAGTTCGACGCCCGAGCCATCTTGTGTCGGTTCCTCGGCTACTCGGACCACGAGAAGGCGTATCGGTTTGAAGAAATCGCAACCGGCCGGATCGTCATCAGTCGAGACGCGCAGTTCATGGAAGACACATTCGACGATGGCAAGCGCGAAGAACCCTGGAGCAAGTCCGTCGAGTTCCGCGACGATGAAGATGATGAAGATCAAGATGATGAAGACATGGGTGAGCAGCCAGCCTCACCAGCACCAAGTCAGCGCAGCTACGAGCGACCGGAGTGGCAACAGGGCCAGCGGTCGCAGCGTCCAGCAGCACCAGCATCGGCCCAGCAGCCGAATGTCGACTACGCACCAGGGTCCAAGCGCCACTCTCGCACGCACTCGCTCGAGAACCTGGCTGAACCGCCAGTTGAGAAGCGCTACGGACGTGTTGGACGCACAAGTGGTGCGACTCCACCACCCACGCAAGGTTCAAGGACATCGCTCGAAGATCTGTCTGCACTGCTCACGTCGATCGAAGAGGAAGGCGTAGAAGATGAAGACGAAGAAGGCGAAGACGTGCAAGAACAAGGGGGAGAAGACCAAGATCACGATCTCGAAGAGTTTGCTCTCGTCGTGAATTCAGGGGGAGAGTTGCCGACATCGTTCAAGTCGGCGATGGAATCCGACGACGCCAGCAACTGGAAGGAAGCCTGCGACTCCGAGCTTGAGTCGCTCAAGAAGAACGAGACCTGGGACCTAGTCCCTTTGCCAGCCGGACGCAAGGCCATCACCAGCAAGTGGGTGTTCAAGGTCAAGGAAACCGCCGAAGGACTCGTCGAACGGTACAAGGCTCGACTCGTTGCCAAGGGGTTCCTGCAAAAGTACGGCATCGACTTCGAAGAGACATTCGCACCCGTCGCCAAGTTCACGTCGATCCGCACCATCCTCAGCATCGCCGCTCGACACAAGCTCATGATCCATCAGATGGATGTCAAGACGGCGTTCCTGAACGGCAACCTCGACGAAGAAATCTACATGAAGCAGCCCGAAGGCTTCGTCGACCAGCGCCACCCCGACTACGTGTGCAAGCTCAAGCGCTCGCTCTACGGTCTCAAGCAGTCGCCACGCATGTGGAACCAGACCATCGACGCCTTCATGCGCAAGGTCGGCTTCACCAAGTGCGAGATGGACCACTGCGTGTACGTCAAGCGGAGCGGCTCAGCGATGATCTTCGTGGTGATCTACGTCGACGACCTCATCCTCGCCTGCAACAGCCTCGAGTTGCTCACGGCGACCAAGCGTGCACTCAGCGAACGCTTCGAGATTGTTGGAAGGTCGCTTGGTTTGTGGGATGCAAAATGCAAAGTGAATTGATCGGGACTTAGTTCGCTACTGCTACCTCTAAGCCGTCTGTGTGTGTCCTACGCTACCGTAATCAAATGCATGTCCTACCTATCGTAAACATATGCAAACATAAACTGACTTCGTGGATACTTCAACGAAGTCGATGGGTGGCACTGGATTCAAACCAGAACCAGACGGAGAATCTTCCACATGTCGAATCTTCCACATGTCGAATCTTCCACATGTCGAATCTTCCACGGAGAATCTTCTGCAGGAGAACCTTCTACAGCCGAGCTTCAACTGCCGAGCTTCAACTGGAATGATGACGCTGGGTTCGAGGCGCATCATCTTCAACACTCCCCCTCGACTCGACTGCGTCTTGAACACCAAGCTTGGTGCGGAGCACGTCGAACTGGACAGTGGGGATCGGCTTGGTCATGATGTCGGCAAGCATGTCTTGGGTCGGGCAATACTGCAGACACACTTGACCGTCCTCGACCTTCTCACGAACGAAGTGGTAGCGAATGTCGATGTGCTTGGTGCGCTTGTGGAACTCGGGGTTCTTGGCCAACGCGATCGCACCTTGGTTGTCTTCGTACACCGTGAGCGCTTGGTCACTTGCAACTTCGCCGAGTTCGCACAGGAACGCCTTAAGCCACACGGCTTCTTGGATCGCTTCCGATAGAGCCATGTACTCTGCTTCGGTCGAGGAGAGGGCGACAGTTCGCTGCTTCTTGCTGCGCCAGCTGATGCACCCGCCGTTGAGCATGAACACGTAGCCGCTGGTGCTTCGACGTGACTCGATGTCGCCAGCCCAGTCGGCGTCGGAGTAGCCGACTAGTCTTCCGTCATTCGATGCCGAGAACTGCAGGCCGTACGTCGGAGTCGCTTGCAGATACCGGAGCACACGCTTGAGAGCTTGCCAGTGTGTTGGACACGGGTCCGCGGCGAACTGGCTGAGTGTGCCGACTGCCGCTGCGAGGTCTGGTCGAGTGCCGACCATGAGGTACATGAGTGCGCCGACTGCACTTCGGTACGACACGTTCTTCATGGTGTCTTCGTGCTTGCAACCACCTTCACACATGGCTTTGGTCAGCTTGAGTCCGGGGTCTTGAGGGGTCCTCACTGGTTTGCAGTCTTGCATGCCGAACTTGGTCAGGATCGACTGCAAGAACTTGGTCTGCCGCATGGTCACGTCGCCGGACTTGGGGTCTTGATCAACTTCCATGCCGAGGCAGTACTTGAGTTCGCCGAGGTCGGACATCTCGAAGCGTTCGCTGAGTGCACGCTTGGTCGCCGTGAGCAACTCGAGGCTGTTGCAGGCGAGGATGAGGTCGTCGACGTAGATCACCACGAAGATCATCGCTGAGCCGCTCCGCTTGACGTACACGCAGTGGTCCATCTCGCACTTGGTGAAGCCGACCTTGCGCATGAAGGCGTCGATGGTCTGGTTCCACATGCGTGGCGACTGCTTGAGACCGTAGAGCGAGCGCTTGAGCTTGCACACGTAGTCGGGGTGGCGCTGGTCGACGAAGCCTTCGGGCTGCTTCATGTAGATTTCTTCGTCGAGGTTGCCGTTCAGGAACGCCGTCTTGACATCCATCTGATGGATCATGAGCTTGTGTCGAGCGGCGATGCTGAGGATGGTTCGGATCGACGTGAACTTGGCGACGGGTGCGAATGTCTCTTCGAAGTCGATGCCGTACTTCTGCAGGAACCCCTTGGCAACGAGTCGAGCCTTGTACCGTTCGACGAGTCCTTCGGCGGTTTCCTTGACCTTGAACACCCACTTGCTGGTGATGGCCTTGCGTCCGGCTGGCAAAGGGACTAGGTCCCAGGTCTCGTTCTTCTTGAGCGACTCAAGCTCGGAGTCGCAGGCTTCCTTCCAGTTGCTGGCGTCGTCGGATTCCATCGCCGACTTGAACGATGTCGGCAACTCTCCCCCTGAATTCACGACGAGAGCAAACTCTTCGAGATCGTGATCTTGGTCTTCTCCCCCTTGTTCTTGCACGTCTTCGCCTTCTTCGTCTTCATCTTCTACGCCTTCCTCTTCGATCGACGTGAGCAGTGCAGACAGATCTTCGAGCGATGTCCTTGGACCTTGCGTGGGTGGTGGAGTCGCACCACTTGTGCGTCCAACACGTCCGTAGCGCTTCTCAACTGGCGGTTCAGCCAGGTTCTCGAGCGAGTGCGTGCGAGAGTGGCGCTTGGACCCTGGTGCGTAGTCGACATTCGGCTGCTGGGCCGATGCTGGTGCTGCTGGACGCTGCGACCGCTGGCCCTGTTGCCACTCCGGTCGCTCGTAGCTGCGCTGACTTGGTGCTGGTGAGGCTGGCTGCCCACCCATGTCTTCATCATCTTGGTTGTCGGTTGCTTCATCTCGATCTTCATCATCTTCATCGTCGCGGAACTCGACGGACTTGCTCCAGGGTTCTTCGCGCTTGCCATCGTCGAATGTGTCTTCCATGAACTGCGCGTCTCGACTGATGACGATCCGGCCGGTTGCGATTTCTTCAAACCGATACGCCTTCTCGTGGTCCGAGTAGCCGAGGAACCGACACAAGATGGCTCGGGCGTCGAACTTCGACCGCTTCTCCTTGGGCACGTGGACGTACGCATGACAGCCGAACACCTTGAAGTTGGCGAGCAAGGGCTTCTTCCCGTACCATTCTTCGTACGGCGACTTGTACAAGTCTTGAGCGCGGGTCGGAAGTCGGTTGCGAACTTCGACTGCAGTCATGACGGCTTCGCCCCACTACTCGTCGGACAAGTTGGCATGGTGGAGCTTGCAACGACCACACTCACCGATGGTTCGGTTCATGCGCTCCGCCACACCGTTCAACTGAGGCGTGTATGGCGGCGTGACGTCGTGCTCGATGCCACGCTTGCGACAGAACTTGGCAAGCTTGGCCGACTGGTACTCGCCACCGCCGTCGGTTCGAAGCACCTTGACTCGACGACCGGTTTGGTTCTCGGCCCAGTTGACGAACTCGACGAACTTGTCGTAGACTTCGTCCTTGGACCGCATCAGGTACAACTTGCACAGTCGAGACTTGTCGTCGGTGAAGGTGGCAAAGTACTTCATGCCGCCGAAAGTCGGAGTCTTCATGGGGCCGGCCACATCGCTGTACACGACGTCAAGCAGATTCGCAGACCGCTTGGTCGTGCCCGACTGGAACTTGACGCGAGTCAGCTTGCAGTGCACAGCCTTCACAGACCTCCCACTCTTGCACAGACCCGATATCGAGTCCGTCGGCGAGGTCCTTCTTGACGATGGCTTCGAGTCCGCTGAAGCCGATGTGACCGAGTCGGAGGTGCCACAGGTACGACTTGGACATGGCGCGACCTCGTCTTGCACTGGCGGCGTGGGCTGCTTCAGTCGACACTGGAGACATGTTGAGCTTGAACAGACCCTTGCCGATACGAGTGCCGATGGTCCGCTTGGCGCCCTTCAGCATGACAAAGCAACCGTCCTTGTCGAACGTCACGGGAGCAACGTCCTCCGTGAATCTTCCGACCGAGAACAGGTTGCGGCTGAGCTTGGGGATATGCCACACGTTGGTGAGCAAACCCTTCTTGACACCGCTTGGAGTCTTCATCGACATGAGAATGTCTCCCACGCCAACTGCTTGGACCGTGCCATCATCGGCCAGATGCACGTCGACTGGGTCAATCTTCTTGTAGTTCATAATGAACTGCTTGCTTCGCGACATGTGCTGAGTCGCACCCGAGTCGACCAACCACGCCGTGGATTGACTCGACTTGCCTTGGGTCTTCCCGACCGAGAACAGGTACTCGCCGGGGTCTTCATCTCGCGCAAGGTTCGCTCGCTGGAACCGTTGCCGAGGGTTGCCGAGGGTTGCCGTTTCGGTTGCCGTTGCCGCCGGAGTTGCCGTTGCCGTTGCTGTTGCCGTTGTCCTTGACACGCGAGTGGCACTCCGCGGCCCAATGACCGATCTTGCCGCAGTAGTTGCACGTGCCAGTCTTCTTGACTGCACGGCCCTTGGGCTTCGCGTCACTTGTCATGAACGCTTGGCCAAGCGTGGCTCCGTCGCCACCTTGCTCCTTGCGCTTCATGTCTTCATGGAGCAGCCGAGACGTCACGAGTTCCCACGTGAGCGCGTCGACACGCGACTCCAACGCCGTGATGAGGAACTGGTACGACTCGCTGAGACTGCCGAGAAGCGTGATCACCAAGTCGTCTTCGCTTCGCTGACCGGAGCACCGACTGCGTCGAGTTGCTCCGCCAGGGTCTTGAGCTTGTTGATGTGCGTGAGCACATCGTCACCTTCTTCCATCATGGTCGTGAAGAAACGACGACGAAGAAAGAGCTTGTTGGCAAGGCTCTTCTTCTCGAAGTGTTCTTCCAGTCTTGACCATGCATCTTGCGCACCACTCGCCGACCGAACCAGCGGGAGCTGCGAGTCTTCCATCGCGAGACAGATCATCGCGAGCGCCTTGCGAGACTTCTTCTTGAAGAGGGCTCGGTCCGCGTCGGTCTGGCACTGCTCGAGTTTGACCTCTCCACAGACAACTTCCCAGACGTCGCGTTCTTCGAGCACCATCTGCATCTTGAACTTCCATGTGTGGAAGTTGGTTCCGTCGAACTTGTTGATGCGAGCTGGGGTGGTCGAATCCATGGCGAAGGCTGGGGAGGCGAAGTCGGTGGAGGCAGAGTCGGCTGGGCTTGGGCTCATAACCTGTTGGAAGGTCGCTTGGTTGGTGGGATGCAAAATGCAAAGTGAATTGATCGGGACTTAGTTCGCTACTGCTACCTCTAAGCCGTCTGTGTGTGTCCTACGCTACCGTAATCAAATGTATGTCCTACCTATCGTAAACATATGCAAACATAAACTGACTTCGTGGATACTTCAACGAAGTCGATGGGTGGCACTGGATTCAAACCAGAACCAGACGGAGAATCTTCCACATGTCGAATCTTCCACATGTCGAATCTTCCACATGTCGAATCTTCCACGGAGAATCTTCCACGGAGAATCTTCTGCAGGAGAATCTTCTACAGCCGAGCTTCAACTGCCGAGCTTCAACTGGAATGATGACGCTGGGTTCGAGGCGCATCATCTTCAACAGAGATGTCCGACCTCGGCGAACTCAAGTACTGCCTCGGCATGGAAGTTGACCAAGACCCCAAGTCCGGCGACGTGACCATGCGGCAGACCAAGTTCCTGCAGTCGATCCTGACCAAGTTCGGCATGCAAGACTGCAAACCAGTGAGGACCCCTCAAGACCCCGGACTCAAGCTGACCAAGGCCATGTGTGAAGGTGGTTGCAAGCACGAAGACACCATGAAGAACGTGCCGTACCGAAGTGCAGTCGGCGCACTCATGTACCTCATGGTCGGCACTCGACCAGACCTCGCAGCGGCAGTCGGCACACTCAGCCAGTTCGCCGCGGACCCGTGTCCAACACACTGGCAAGCTCTCAAGCGTGTGCTCCGGTATCTGCAAGCGACTCCGACGTACGGCCTGCAGTTCTCGGCATCGAACGACGGAAGACTGGTCGGCTACTCCGACGCCGACTGGGCTGGCGACATCGAGTCACGTCGAAGCACCAGCGGCTACGTGTTCATGCTCAACGGCGGGTGCATCAGCTGGCGCAGCAAGAAGCAGCGAACTGTCGCCCTCTCCTCGACCGAAGCAGAGTACATGGCTCTATCGGAAGCGATCCAAGAAGCCGTGTGGCTTAAGGCGCTCCTGTGCGAACTCGGCGAAGTTGCAAGTGACCAAGCGCTCACGGTGTACGAAGACAACCAAGGTGCGATCGCGTTGGCCAAGAACCCCGAGTTCCACAAGCGCACCAAGCACATCGACATTCGCTACCACTTCGTTCGTGAGAAGGTCGAGGACGGTCAAGTGTGTCTGCAGTATTGCCCGACCCAAGACATGCTTGCCGACATCATGACCAAGCCGATCCCCACTGTCCAGTTCGACGTGCTCCGCACCAAGCTTGGTGTTCAAGACGCAGTCGAGTCGAGGGGGAGTGTTGAAGATGATGCGCCTCGAACCCAGCGTCATCATTCCAGTTGAAGCTCGGCTGTAGAAGGTTCTCCTGCAGAAGATTCTCCGTGGAAGATTCGACATGTGGAAGATTCGACATGTGGAAGATTCGACATGTGGAAGATTCGACATGTGGAAGATTCTCCGTCTGGTTCTGGTTTGAATCCAGTGCCACCCATCGACTTCGTTGAAGTATCCACGAAGTCAGTTTATGTTTGCATATGTTTACGATAGGTAGGACATACATTTGATTATGGTAGCGTAGGACACACACAGACGGCTTAGAGGTAGCAGTAGCGAACTAAGTCCCGATCAATTCACTTTGCATTTTGCATCCCACCAACCAAGCGACCTTCCAACATTCTTGACTGCACGGCCCTTGGGCTTCGCGTCACTTGTCATGAACGCTTGGCCAAGCGTGGCTCCGTCGCCACCTTGCTCCTTGCGCTTCATGTCTTCATGGAGCAGCCGAGACGTCACGAGTTCCCACGTGAGCGCGTCGACACGCGACTCCAACGCCGTGATGAGGAACTGGTACGACTCGCTGAGACTGCCGAGAAGCGTGATCACCAAGTCGTCTTCGCTTCGCTGACCGGAGCGCCGACTGCGTCGAGTTGCTCCGCCAGGGTCTTGAGCTTGTTGATGTGCGTGAGCACATCGTCACCTTCTTCCATCATGGTCGTGAAGAAACGACGACGAAGAAAGAGCTTGTTGGCAAGGCTCTTCTTCTCGAAGTGTTCTTCCAGTCTTGACCATGCATCTTGCGCACCACTCGCCGACCGAACCAGCGGGAGCTGCGAGTCTTCCATCGCGAGACAGATCATCGCGAGCGCCTTGCGAGACTTCTTCTTGAAGAGGGCTCGGTCCGCGTCGGTCTGGCACTGCTCGAGTTTGACCTCTCCACAGACAACTTCCCAGACGTCGCGTTCTTCGAGCACCATCTGCATCTTGAACTTCCATGTGTGGAAGTTGGTTCCGTCGAACTTGTTGATGCGAGCTGGGGTGGTCGAATCCATGGCGAAGGCTGGGGAGGCGAAGTCGGTGGAGGCAGAGTCGGCTGGGCTTGGGCTCATAACCTGTTGGAAGGTCGCTTGGTTGGTGGGATGCAAAATGCAAAGTGAATTGATCGGGACTTAGTTCGCTACTGCTACCTCTAAGCCGTCTGTGTGTGTCCTACGCTACCGTAATCAAATGTATGTCCTACCTATCGTAAACATATGCAAACATAAACTGACTTCGTGGATACTTCAACGAAGTCGATGGGTGGCACTGGATTCAAACCAGAACCAGACGGAGAATCTTCCACATGTCGAATCTTCCACATGTCGAATCTTCCACATGTCGAATCTTCCACGGAGAATCTTCCACGGAGAATCTTCTGCAGGAGAATCTTCTACAGCCGAGCTTCAACTGCCGAGCTTCAACTGGAATGATGACGCTGGGTTCGAGGCGCATCATCTTCAACAGAGATGTCCGACCTCGGCGAACTCAAGTACTGCCTCGGCATGGAAGTTGACCAAGACCCCAAGTCCGGCGACGTGACCATGCGGCAGACCAAGTTCCTGCAGTCGATCCTGACCAAGTTCGGCATGCAAGACTGCAAACCAGTGAGGACCCCTCAAGACCCCGGACTCAAGCTGACCAAGGCCATGTGTGAAGGTGGTTGCAAGCACGAAGACACCATGAAGAACGTGCCGTACCGAAGTGCAGTCGGCGCACTCATGTACCTCATGGTCGGCACTCGACCAGACCTCGCAGCGGCAGTCGGCACACTCAGCCAGTTCGCCGCGGACCCGTGTCCAACACACTGGCAAGCTCTCAAGCGTGTGCTCCGGTATCTGCAAGCGACTCCGACGTACGGCCTGCAGTTCTCGGCATCGAACGACGGAAGACTGGTCGGCTACTCCGACGCCGACTGGGCTGGCGACATCGAGTCACGTCGAAGCACCAGCGGCTACGTGTTCATGCTCAACGGCGGGTGCATCAGCTGGCGCAGCAAGAAGCAGCGAACTGTCGCCCTCTCCTCGACCGAAGCAGAGTACATGGCTCTATCGGAAGCGATCCAAGAAGCCGTGTGGCTTAAGGCGTTCCTGTGCGAACTCGGCGAAGTTGCAAGTGACCAAGCGCTCACGGTGTACGAAGACAACCAAGGTGCGATCGCGTTGGCCAAGAACCCCGAGTTCCACAAGCGCACCAAGCACATCGACATTCGCTACCACTTCGTTCGTGAGAAGGTCGAGGACGGTCAAGTGTGTCTGCAGTATTGCCCGACCCAAGACATGCTTGCCGACATCATGACCAAGCCGATCCCCACTGTCCAGTTCGACGTGCTCCGCACCAAGCTTGGTGTTCAAGACGCAGTCGAGTCGAGGGGGAGTGTTGAAGATGATGCGCCTCGAACCCAGCGTCATCATTCCAGTTGAAGCTCGGCTGTAGAAGGTTCTCCTGCAGAAGATTCTCCGTGGAAGATTCGACATGTGGAAGATTCGACATGTGGAAGATTCGACATGTGGAAGATTCGACATGTGGAAGATTCTCCGTCTGGTTCTGGTTTGAATCCAGTGCCACCCATCGACTTCGTTGAAGTATCCACGAAGTCAGTTTATGTTTGCATATGTTTACGATAGGTAGGACATACATTTGATTATGGTAGCGTAGGACACACACAGACGGCTTAGAGGTAGCAGTAGCGAACTAAGTCCCGATCAATTCACTTTGCATTTTGCATCCCACCAACCAAGCGACCTTCCAACATTCTTGACTGCACGGCCCTTGGGCTTCGCGTCACTTGTCATGAACGCTTGGCCAAGCGTGGCTCCGTCGCCACCTTGCTCCTTGCGCTTCATGTCTTCATGGAGCAGCCGAGACGTCACGAGTTCCCACGTGAGCGCGTCGACACGCGACTCCAACGCCGTGATGAGGAACTGGTACGACTCGCTGAGACTGCCGAGAAGCGTGATCACCAAGTCGTCTTCGCTTCGCTGACCGGAGCGCCGACTGCGTCGAGTTGCTCCGCCAGGGTCTTGAGCTTGTTGATGTGCGTGAGCACATCGTCACCTTCTTCCATCATGGTCGTGAAGAAACGACGACGAAGAAAGAGCTTGTTGGCAAGGCTCTTCTTCTCGAAGTGTTCTTCCAGTCTTGACCATGCATCTTGCGCACCACTCGCCGACCGAACCAGCGGGAGCTGCGAGTCTTCCATCGCGAGACAGATCATCGCGAGCGCCTTGCGAGACTTCTTCTTGAAGAGGGCTCGGTCCGCGTCGGTCTGGCACTGCTCGAGTTTGACCTCTCCACAGACAACTTCCCAGACGTCGCGTTCTTCGAGCACCATCTGCATCTTGAACTTCCATGTGTGGAAGTTGGTTCCGTCGAACTTGTTGATGCGGGCTGGGGTGGTCGAATCCATGGCGAAGGCTGGGGAGGCGAAGTCGGTGGAGGCAGAGTCGGCTGGGCTTGGGCTCATAACCTGTTGGAAGGTCGCTTGGTTGGTGGGATGCAAAATGCAAAGTGAATTGATCGGGACTTAGTTCGCTGCTGCTACCTCTAAGCCGTCTGTGTGTGTCCTACGCTACCGTAATCAAATGTATGTCCTACCTATCGTAAACATATGCAAACATAAACTGACTTCGTGGATACTTCAACGAAGTCGATGGGTGGCACTGGATTCAAACCAGAACCAGACGGAGAATCTTCCACATGTCGAATCTTCCACATGTCGAATCTTCCACATGTCGAATCTTCCACGGAGAATCTTCTGCAGGAGAATCTTCTACAGCCGAGCTTCAACTGCCGAGCTTCAACTGGAATGATGACGCTGGGTTCGAGGCGCATCATCTTCAACAGAGTCAAGGTGCTTCGAACCGACGGCGGTGGCGAGTACCAGTCGGCCAAGCTTGCCAAGTTCTGTCGCAAGCGTGGCATCGAGCACGACGTCACGCCGCCATACACGCCTCAGTTGAACGGTGTGGCGGAGCGCATGAACCGAACCATCGGTGAGTGTGGTCGTTGCAAGCTCCACCATGCCAACTTGTCCGACGAGTAGTGGGGCGAAGCCGTCATGACTGCAGTCGAAGTTCGCAACCGACTTCCGACCCGCGCTCAAGACTTGTACAAGTCGCCGTACGAAGAATGGTACGGGAAGAAGCCCTTGCTCGCCAACTTCAAGGTGTTCGGCTGCCATGCGTACGTCCACGTGCCCAAGGAGAAGCGGTCGAAGTTCGACGCCCGAGCCATCTTGTGTCGGTTCCTCGGCTACTCGGACCACGAGAAGGCGTATCGGTTTGAAGAAATCGCAACCGGCCGGATCGTCATCAGTCGAGACGCGCAGTTCATGGAAGACACATTCGACGATGGCAAGCGCGAAGAACCCTGGAGCAAGTCCGTCGAGTTCCGCGACGATGAAGATGATGAAGATCAAGATGATGAAGACATGGGTGAGCAGCCAGCCTCACCAGCACCAAGTCAGCGCAGCTACGAGCGACCGGAGTGGCAACAGGGCCAGCGGTCGCAGCGTCCAGCAGCACCAGCATCGGCCCAGCAGCCGAATGTCGACTACGCACCAGGGTCCAAGCGCCACTCTCGCACGCACTCGCTCGAGAACCTGGCTGAACCGCCAGTTGAGAAGCGCTACGGACGTGTTGGACGCACAAGTGGTGCGACTCCACCACCCACGCAAGGTTCAAGGACATCGCTCGAAGATCTGTCTGCACTGCTCACGTCGATCGAAGAGGAAGGCGTAGAAGATGAAGACGAAGAAGGCGAAGACGTGCAAGAACAAGGGGGAGAAGACCAAGATCACGATCTCGAAGAGTTTGCTCTCGTCGTGAATTCAGGGGGAGAGTTGCCGACATCGTTCAAGTCGGCGATGGAATCCGACGACGCCAGCAACTGGAAGGAAGCCTGCGACTCCGAGCTTGAGTCGCTCAAGAAGAACGAGACCTGGGACCTAGTCCCTTTGCCAGCCGGACGCAAGGCCATCACCAGCAAGTGGGTGTTCAAGGTCAAGGAAACCGCCGAAGGACTCGTCGAACGGTACAAGGCTCGACTCGTTGCCAAGGGGTTCCTGCAAAAGTACGGCATCGACTTCGAAGAGACATTCGCACCCGTCGCCAAGTTCACGTCGATCCGAACCATCCTCAGCATCGCCGCTCGACACAAGCTCATGATCCATCAGATGGATGTCAAGACGGCGTTCCTGAACGGCAACCTCGACGAAGAAATCTACATGAAGCAGCCCGAAGGCTTCGTCGACCAGCGCCACCCCGACTACGTGTGCAAGCTCAAGCGCTCGCTCTACGGTCTCAAGCAGTCGCCACGCATGTGGAACCAGACCATCGACGCCTTCATGCGCAAGGTCGGCTTCACCAAGTGCGAGATGGACCACTGCGTGTACGTCAAGCGGAGCGGCTCAGCGATGATCTTCGTGGTGATCTACGTCGACGACCTCATCCTCGCCTGCAACAGCCTCGAGTTGCTCACGGCGACCAAGCGTGCACTCAGCGAACGCTTCGAGATGTCCGACCTCGGCGAACTCAAGTACTGCCTCGGCATGGAAGTTGACCAAGACGCGAAGTCCGGCGACGTGACCATGCGGCAGACCAAGTTCCTGCAGTCGATCCTGACCAAGTTCGGCATGCAAGACTGCAAACCAGTGAGGACCCCTCAAGACCCCGGACTCAAGCTGACCAAGGCCATGTGTGAAGGTGGTTGCAAGCACGAAGACACCATGAAGAACGTGTCGTACCGAAGTGCAGTCGGCGCACTCATGTACCTCATGGTCGGCACTCGACCAGACCTCGCAGCGGCAGTCGGCACACTCAGCCAGTTCGCCGCGGACCCGTGTCCAACACACTGGCAAGCTCTCAAGCGTGTGCTCCGGTATCTGCAAGCGACTCCGACGTACGGCCTGCAGTTCTCGGCATCGAACGACGGAAGACTGGTCGGCTACTCCGACGCCGACTGGGCTGGCGACATCGAGTCACGTCGAAGCACCAGCGGCTACGTGTTCATGCTCAACGGCGGATGCATCAGCTGGCGCAGCAAGAAGCAGCGAACTGTCGCCCTCTCCTCGACCGAAGCAGAGTACATGGCTCTATCGGAAGCGATCCAAGAATGTTGAAGATGATGCGCCTCGAACCCAGCGTCATCATTCCAGTTGAAGCTCGGCAGTTGAAGCTCGGCTGTAGAAGAACCTCCTGCAGAAGATTCTCCGTGGAAGATTCGACATGTGGAAGATTCGACATGTGGAAGATTCGACATGTGGAAGATTCTCCGTCTGGTTCTGGTTTGAATCCAGTGCCACCCATCGACTTCGTTGAAGTATCCACGAAGTCAGTTTATGTTTGCATATGTTTACGATAGGTAGGACATACATTTGATTATGGTAGCGTAGGACACACACAGACGGCTTAGAGGTAGCAGTAGCGAACTAAGTCCCGATCAATTCACTTTGCATTTTGCATCCCACCAACCAAGCGACCTTCCAACATTCTTGACTGCACGGCCCTTGGGCTTCGCGTCACTTGTCATGAACGCTTGGCCAAGCGTGGCTCCGTCGCCACCTTGCTCCTTGCGCTTCATGTCTTCATGGAGCAGCCGAGACGTCACGAGTTCCCACGTGAGCGCGTCGACACGCGACTCCAACGCCGTGATGAGGAACTGGTACGACTCGCTGAGACTGCCGAGAAGCGTGATCACCAAGTCGTCTTCGCTTCGCTGACCGGAGCGCCGACTGCGTCGAGTTGCTCCGCCAGGGTCTTGAGCTTGTTGATGTGCGTGAGCACATCGTCACCTTCTTCCATCATGGTCGTGAAGAAACGACGACGAAGAAAGAGCTTGTTGGCAAGGCTCTTCTTCTCGAAGTGTTCTTCCAGTCTTGACCATGCATCTTGCGCACCACTCGCCGACCGAACCAGCGGGAGCTGCGAGTCTTCCATCGCGAGACAGATCATCGCGAGCGCCTTGCGAGACTTCTTCTTGAAGAGGGCTCGGTCCGCGTCGGTCTGGCACTGCTCGAGTTTGACCTCTCCACAGACAACTTCCCAGACGTCGCGTTCTTCGAGCACCATCTGCATCTTGAACTTCCATGTGTGGAAGTTGGTTCCGTCGAACTTGTTGATGCGGGCTGGGGTGGTCGAATCCATGGCGAAGGCTGGGGAGGCGAAGTCGGTGGAGGCAGAGTCGGCTGGGCTTGGGCTCATAACCTGTTGGAAGGTCGCTTGGTTGGTGGGATGCAAAATGCAAAGTGAATTGATCGGGACTTAGTTCGCTGCTGCTACCTCTAAGCCGTCTGTGTGTGTCCTACGCTACCGTAATCAAATGTATGTCCTACCTATCGTAAACATATGCAAACATAAACTGACTTCGTGGATACTTCAACGAAGTCGATGGGTGGCACTGGATTCAAACCAGAACCAGACGGAGAATCTTCCACATGTCGAATCTTCCACATGTCGAATCTTCCACATGTCGAATCTTCCACGGAGAATCTTCTGCAGGAGAATCTTCTACAGCCGAGCTTCAACTGCCGAGCTTCAACTGGAATGATGACGCTGGGTTCGAGGCGCATCATCTTCAACAGAGTCAAGGTGCTTCGAACCGACGGCGGTGGCGAGTACCAGTCGGCCAAGCTTGCCAAGTTCTGTCGCAAGCGTGGCATCGAGCACGACGTCACGCCGCCATACACGCCTCAGTTGAACGGTGTGGCGGAGCGCATGAACCGAACCATCGGTGAGTGTGGTCGTTGCAAGCTCCACCATGCCAACTTGTCCGACGAGTAGTGGGGCGAAGCCGTCATGACTGCAGTCGAAGTTCGCAACCGACTTCCGACCCGCGCTCAAGACTTGTACAAGTCGCCGTACGAAGAATGGTACGGGAAGAAGCCCTTGCTCGCCAACTTCAAGGTGTTCGGCTGCCATGCGTACGTCCACGTGCCCAAGGAGAAGCGGTCGAAGTTCGACGCCCGAGCCATCTTGTGTCGGTTCCTCGGCTACTCGGACCACGAGAAGGCGTATCGGTTTGAAGAAATCGCAACCGGCCGGATCGTCATCAGTCGAGACGCGCAGTTCATGGAAGACACATTCGACGATGGCAAGCGCGAAGAACCCTGGAGCAAGTCCGTCGAGTTCCGCGACGATGAAGATGATGAAGATCAAGATGATGAAGACATGGGTGAGCAGCCAGCCTCACCAGCACCAAGTCAGCGCAGCTACGAGCGACCGGAGTGGCAACAGGGCCAGCGGTCGCAGCGTCCAGCAGCACCAGCATCGGCCCAGCAGCCGAATGTCGACTACGCACCAGGGTCCAAGCGCCACTCTCGCACGCACTCGCTCGAGAACCTGGCTGAACCGCCAGTTGAGAAGCGCTACGGACGTGTTGGACGCACAAGTGGTGCGACTCCACCACCCACGCAAGGTTCAAGGACATCGCTCGAAGATCTGTCTGCACTGCTCACGTCGATCGAAGAGGAAGGCGTAGAAGATGAAGACGAAGAAGGCGAAGACGTGCAAGAACAAGGGGGAGAAGACCAAGATCACGATCTCGAAGAGTTTGCTCTCGTCGTGAATTCAGGGGGAGAGTTGCCGACATCGTTCAAGTCGGCGATGGAATCCGACGACGCCAGCAACTGGAAGGAAGCCTGCGACTCCGAGCTTGAGTCGCTCAAGAAGAACGAGACCTGGGACCTAGTCCCTTTGCCAGCCGGACGCAAGGCCATCACCAGCAAGTGGGTGTTCAAGGTCAAGGAAACCGCCGAAGGACTCGTCGAACGGTACAAGGCTCGACTCGTTGCCAAGGGGTTCCTGCAAAAGTACGGCATCGACTTCGAAGAGACATTCGCACCCGTCGCCAAGTTCACGTCGATCCGAACCATCCTCAGCATCGCCGCTCGACACAAGCTCATGATCCATCAGATGGATGTCAAGACGGCGTTCCTGAACGGCAACCTCGACGAAGAAATCTACATGAAGCAGCCCGAAGGCTTCGTCGACCAGCGCCACCCCGACTACGTGTGCAAGCTCAAGCGCTCGCTCTACGGTCTCAAGCAGTCGCCACGCATGTGGAACCAGACCATCGACGCCTTCATGCGCAAGGTCGGCTTCACCAAGTGCGAGATGGACCACTGCGTGTACGTCAAGCGGAGCGGCTCAGCGATGATCTTCGTGGTGATCTACGTCGACGACCTCATCCTCGCCTGCAACAGCCTCGAGTTGCTCACGGCGACCAAGCGTGCACTCAGCGAACGCTTCGAGATGTCCGACCTCGGCGAACTCAAGTACTGCCTCGGCATGGAAGTTGACCAAGACGCGAAGTCCGGCGACGTGACCATGCGGCAGACCAAGTTCCTGCAGTCGATCCTGACCAAGTTCGGCATGCAAGACTGCAAACCAGTGAGGACCCCTCAAGACCCCGGACTCAAGCTGACCAAGGCCATGTGTGAAGGTGGTTGCAAGCACGAAGACACCATGAAGAACGTGTCGTACCGAAGTGCAGTCGGCGCACTCATGTACCTCATGGTCGGCACTCGACCAGACCTCGCAGCGGCAGTCGGCACACTCAGCCAGTTCGCCGCGGACCCGTGTCCAACACACTGGCAAGCTCTCAAGCGTGTGCTCCGGTATCTGCAAGCGACTCCGACGTACGGCCTGCAGTTCTCGGCATCGAACGACGGAAGACTGGTCGGCTACTCCGACGCCGACTGGGCTGGCGACATCGAGTCACGTCGAAGCACCAGCGGCTACGTGTTCATGCTCAACGGCGGATGCATCAGCTGGCGCAGCAAGAAGCAGCGAACTGTCGCCCTCTCCTCGACCGAAGCAGAGTACATGGCTCTATCGGAAGCGATCCAAGAATGTTGAAGATGATGCGCCTCGAACCCAGCGTCATCATTCCAGTTGAAGCTCGGCAGTTGAAGCTCGGCTGTAGAAGAACCTCCTGCAGAAGATTCTCCGTGGAAGATTCGACATGTGGAAGATTCGACATGTGGAAGATTCGACATGTGGAAGATTCTCCGTCTGGTTCTGGTTTGAATCCAGTGCCACCCATCGACTTCGTTGAAGTATCCACGAAGTCAGTTTATGTTTGCATATGTTTACGATAGGTAGGACATACATTTGATTACGGTAGCGTAGGACACACACAGACGGCTTAGAGGTAGCAGTAGCGAACTAAGTCCCGATCAATTCACTTTGCATTTTGCATCCCACCAACCAAGCGACCTTCCAACAGGTTATGAGCCCAAGCCCAGCCGACTCTGCCTCCACCGACTTCGCCTCCCCAGCCTTCGCCATGGATTCGACCACCCCAGCCCGCATCAACAAGTTCGACGGAACCAACTTCCACACATGGAAGTTCAAGATGCAGATGGTGCTCGAAGAACGCGACGTCTGGGAAGTTGTCTGTGGAGAGGTCAAACTCGAGCAGTGCCAGACCGACGCGGACCGAGCCCTCTTCAAGAAGAAGTCTCGCAAGGCGCTCGCGATGATCTGTCTCGCGATGGAAGACTCGCAGCTCCCGCTGGTTCGGTCGGCGAGTGGTGCGCAAGATGCATGGTCAAGACTGGAAGAACACTTCGAGAAGAAGAGCCTTGCCAACAAGCTCTTTCTTCGTCGTCGTTTCTTCACGACCATGATGGAAGAAGGTGACGATGTGCTCACGCACATCAACAAGCTCAAGACCCTGGCGGAGCAACTCGACGCAGTCGGCGCTCCGGTCAGCGAAGCGAAGACGACTTGGTGATCACGCTTCTCGGCAGTCTCAGCGAGTCGTACCAGTTCCTCATCACGGCGTTGGAGTCGCGTGTCGACGCGCTCACGTGGGAACTCGTGACGTCTCGGCTGCTCCATGAAGACATGAAGCGCAAGGAGCAAGGTGGCGACGGAGCCACGCTTGGCCAAGCGTTCATGACAAGTGACGCGAAGCCCAAGGGCCGTGCAGTCAAGAAGACTGGCAAGTGCAACTACTGCGGCAAGATCGGTCATTGGGCCGCGGAGTGCCACTCGCGTGTCAAGGACAACGGCAACGGCAACGGCAACGGCAACTCCGGCGGCAACGGCAACCGAAACGGCAACGGCAACCCTCGGCAACGGTTCCAGCGAGCCAACCTTGCGCGAGATGAAGACCCCGGCGAGTACCTGTTCTCGGTCGGGAAGACCCAAGGCAAGTCGAGTCAATCCACGGCGTGGTTGGTCGACTCGGGTGCGACTCAGCACATGTCGCGAACCAAGCAGTTCATGATGAACTACAGGAAGATCGACCCAGTCGACGTGCATCTGGCCGATGATGGCACGGTCCAAGCGGTCGGCGTGGGAGACATTCTCATGTCGATGAAGACTCCAAGCGGTGTCAAGAAGGGTTTGCTCACCAACGTGTGGCATATCCCCAAGCTCAGCCGCAACCTGTTCTCGGTCGGAAGATTCACGGAGGACGTTGCTCCCGTGACGTTCGACAAGAACGGTTGCTTCGTCGTGCTCAAGGGCGCCAAGCGGACCATCGGCACTCGTATCGGCAAGGGTCTGTTCAAGCTCAACATGTCTCCAGTGTCGATTGAAGCAGCCCACGCCGCCAGTACAAGACGAGGTCGCGCCATGTCCAAGTCGTACCTGTGGCACCTCCGACTCGGTCACATCGGCTTCAGCGGTCTCGAAGCCATCGTCAAGAAGGACCTCGCCGACGGACTCGACATTGGGTCTGTGCAAGAGTGGGAGGTCTGTGAAGGCTGTGCACTCGGCAAGCTGACTCGCGTCAAGTTCCAGTCGGGCACGACCAAGCGGTCTGCGAATCTGCTTGACGTCGTGTACAGCGATGTGGCCGGCCCCATGAAGACTCCGACTTTCGGCGGCATGAAGTACTTTGCCACGTTCACCGACGACAAGTCTCGACTGTGCAAGTTGTACCTGATGCGGTCCAAGGACGAAGTCTACGAGAAGTTCGTCGAGTTCGTCAACTGGGCCGAGAACCAAACCGGTCGTCGAGTCAAGGTGCTTCGGACCGACGGCGGCGGCGAGTACCAGTCGGCCAAACTTGCCAAGTTCTGCCGCAAGCGTGGCATCGAGCACGACGTCACGCCGCCATACACGCCTCAGTTGAACGGTGTGGCGGAGTGCATGAACCGAACCATCGGTGAGTGTGGTCGTTGCAAGCTCCACCATGCCAACTTGTCCGACGAGTACTGGGGCGAAGCCGTCATGACTGCAGTCGAAGTTCGCAACCGACTTCCGACCCGCGCTCAAGACTTGTACAAGTCGCCGTACGAAGAATGGTACGGGAAGAAGCCCTTGCTCGCCAACTTCAAGGTGTTCGGCTGCCATGCGTACGTCCACGTGCCCAAGGAGAAGCGGTCGAAGTTCGACGCCCGAGCCATCTTGTGTCGGTTCCTCGGCTACTCGGACCACGAGAAGGCGTATCGGTTTGAAGAAATCGCAACCGGCCGGATCGTCATCAGTCGAGACGCGCAGTTCATGGAAGACACATTCGACGATGGCAAGCGCGAAGAACCCTGGAGCAAGTCCGTCGAGTTCCGCGACGATGAAGATGATGAAGATCAAGATGATGAAGACATGGGTGGGCAGCCAGCCTCACCAGCACCAAGTCAGCGCAGCTACGAGCGACCGGAGTGGCAACAGGGCCAGCGGTCGCAGCGTCCAGCAGCACCAGCATCGGCCCAGCAGCCGAATGTCGACTACGCACCAGGGTCCAAGCGCCACTCTCGCACGCACTCGCTCGAGAACCTGGCTGAACCGCCAGTTGAGAAGCGCTACGGACGTGTTGGACGCACAAGTGGTGCGACTCCACCACCCACGCAAGGTCCAAGGACATCGCTCGAAGATCTGTCTGCACTGCTCACGTCGATCGAAGAGGAAGGCGTAGAAGATGAAGACGAAGAAGGCGAAGACGTGCAAGAACAAGGGGGAGAAGACCAAGATCACGATCTCGAAGAGTTTGCTCTCGTCGTGAATTCAGGGGGAGAGTTGCCGACATCGTTCAAGTCGGCGATGGAATCCGACGACGCCAGCAACTGGAAGGAAGCCTGCGACTCCGAGCTTGAGTCGCTCAAGAAGAACGAGACCTGGGACCTAGTCCCTTTGCCAGCCGGACGCAAGGCCATCACCAGCAAGTGGGTGTTCAAGGTCAAGGAAACCGCCGAAGGACTCGTCGAACGGTACAAGGCTCGACTCGTTGCCAAGGGGTTCCTGCAGAAGTACGGCATCGACTTCGAAGAGACATTCGCACCCGTCGCCAAGTTCACGTCGATCCGAACCATCCTCAGCATCGCCGCTCGACACAAGCTCATGATCCATCAGATGGATGTCAAGACGGCGTTCCTGAACGGCAACCTCGACGAAGAAATCTACATGAAGCAGCCCGAAGGCTTCGTCGACCAGCGCCACCCCGACTACGTGTGCAAGCTCAAGCGCTCGCTCTACGGTCTCAAGCAGTCGCCACGCATGTGGAACCAGACCATCGACGCCTTCATGCGCAAGGTCGGCTTCACCAAGTGCGAGATGGACCACTGCGTGTACGTCAAGCGGAGCGGCTCAGCGATGATCTTCGTGGTGATCTACGTCGACGACCTCATCCTCGCCTGCAACAGCCTCGAGTTGCTCACGGCGACCAAGCGTGCACTCAGCGAACGCTTCGAGATGTCCGACCTCGGCGAACTCAAGTACTGCCTCGGCATGGAAGTTGACCAAGACGCGAAGTCCGGCGACGTGACCATGCGGCAGACCAAGTTCCTGCAGTCGATCCTGACCAAGTTCGGCATGCAAGACTGCAAACCAGTGAGGACCCCTCAAGACCCCGGACTCAAGCTGACCAAGGCCATGTGTGAAGGTGGTTGCAAGCACGAAGACACCATGAAGAACGTGTCGTACCGAAGTGCAGTCGGCGCACTCATGTACCTCATGGTCGGCACTCGACCAGACCTCGCAGCGGCAGTCGGCACACTCAGCCAGTTCGCCGCGGACCCGTGTCCAACACACTGGCAAGCTCTCAAGCGTGTGCTCCGGTATCTGCAAGCGACTCCGACCTACGGCCTGCAGTTCTCGGCATCGAACGACGGAAGACTGGTCGGCTACTCCGACGCCGACTGGGCTGGCGACATCGAGTCACGTCGAAGCACCAGCGGCTACGTGTTCATGCTCAACGGCGGATGCATCAGCTGGCGCAGCAAGAAGCAGCGAACTGTCGCCCTCTCCTCGACCGAAGCAGAGTACATGGCTCTATCGGAAGCGATCCAAGAATGTTGAAGATGATGCGCCTCGAACCCAGCGCCATCATTCCAGTTGAAGCTCGGCAGTTGAAGCTCGGCTGTAGAAGATTCTCCTGCAGAAGATTCTCCGTGGAAGATTCGACATGTGGAAGATTCGACATGTGGAAGATTCTCCGTCTGGTTCTGGTTTGAATCCAGTGCCACCCATCGACTTCGTTGAAGTATCCACGAAGTCAGTTTATGTTTGCATATGTTTACGATAGGTAGGACATACATTTGATTACGGTAGCGTAGGACACACACAGACGGCTTAGAGGTAGCAGCAGCGAACTAAGTCCCGATCAATTCACTTTGCATTTTGCATCCCACCAACCAAGCGACCTTCCAACACTCGCGTGTCAAGGACAACGGCAACGGCAACGGCAACGGCAACTCCGGCGGCAACGGCAACCGAAACGGCAACGGCAACCCTCGGCAACGGTTCCAGCGAGCCAACCTTGCGCGAGATGAAGACCCCGGCGAGTACCTGTTCTCGGTCGGGAAGACCCAAGGCAAGTCGAGTCAATCCACGGCGTGGTTGGTCGACTCGGGTGCGACTCAGCACATGTCGCGAACCAAGCAGTTCATGATGAACGTGTGGCATATCCCCAAGCTCAGCCGCAACCTGTTCTCGGTCGGAAGATTCACGGAGGACGTTGCTCCCGTGACGTTCGACAAGGACGGTTGCTTCGTCGTTCTCAAGGGCGCCAAGCGGACCATCGGCACTCGCATCGGCAAGGGTCTTGAGCTTGTTGATGTGCGTGAGCACATCGTCACCTTCTTCCATCATGGTCGTGAAGAAACGACGACGAAGAAAGAGCTTGTTGGCAAGGCTCTTCTTCTCGAAGTGTTCTTCCAGTCTTGACCATGCATCTTGCGCACCACTCGCCGACCGAACCAGCGGGAGCTGCGAGTCTTCCATCGCGAGACAGATCATCGCGAGCGCCTTGCGAGACTTCTTCTTGAAGAGGGCTCGGTCCGCGTCGGTCTGGCACTGCTCGAGTTTGACCTCTCCACAGACAACTTCCCAGACGTCGCGTTCTTCGAGCACCATCTGCATCTTGAACTTCCATGTGTGGAAGTTGGTTCCGTCGAACTTGTTGATGCGGGCTGGGGTGGTCGAATCCATGGCGAAGGCTGGGGAGGCGAAGTCGGTGGAGGCAGAGTCGGCTGGGCTTGGGCTCATAACCTGTTGGAAGGTCGCTTGGTTGGTGGGATGCAAAATGCAAAGTGAATTGATCGGGACTTAGTTCGCTGCTGCTACCTCTAAGCCGTCTGTGTGTGTCCTACGCTACCGTAATCAAATGTATGTCCTACCTATCGTAAACATATGCAAACATAAACTGACTTCGTGGATACTTCAACGAAGTCGATGGGTGGCACTGGATTCAAACCAGAACCAGACGGAGAATCTTCCACATGTCGAATCTTCCACATGTCGAATCTTCCACATGTCGAATCTTCCACGGAGAATCTTCTGCAGGAGGTTCTTCTACAGCCGAGCTTCAACTGCCGAGCTTCAACTGGAATGATGACGCTGGGTTCGAGGCGCATCATCTTCAACAGGGTCCGCGGCGAACTGGCTGAGTGTGCCGACTGCCGCTGCGAGGTCTGGTCGAGTGCCGACCATGAGGTACATGAGTGCGCCGACTGCACTTCGGTACGGCACGTTCTTCATGGTGTCTTCGTGCTTGCAACCACCTTCACCCATGGCCTTGGTCAGCTTGAGTCCGGGGTCTTGAGGAGTCCTCACTGGTTTGCAGTCTTGCATGCCGAACTTGGTCAGGATCGACTGCAGGAACTTGGTCTGCCGCATGGTGACATCGCCGGACTTCGCGTCTTGGTCAACTTCCATGCCGAGGCAGTACTTGAGTTCGCCGAGGTCGGACATCTCGAAGCGCTCGCTGAGTGCACGCTTGGTCGCCGTGAGCAACTCGAGGCTGTTGCAGGCGAGGATGAGGTCGTCGACGTAGATCACCACGAAGATCATCGCTGAGCCGCTCCGCTTGACGTACACGCAGTGGTCCATCTCGCACTTGGTGAAGCCGACCTTGCGCATGAAGGCGTCGATGGTCTGGTTCCACATGCGTGGTGACTGCTTGAGACCGTAGAGCGAGCACTTGAGCTTGCACACGTAGTCCGGGTGGCGCTGGTCGACGAAGCCTTCGGGCTGCTTCATGTAGATTTCTTCGTCGAGGTTGCCGATGCTGAGGATGGTCCGGATCGACGTGAACTTGGCGACGGGTGCGAATGTCTCTTCGAAGTCGATGCCGTACTTTTGCAGGAACCCCTTGGCAACGAGTCGAGCCTTGTACCGTTCGACGAGTCCTTCGGCGGTTTCCTTGACCTTGAACACCCACTTGCTGGTGATGGCCTTGCGTCCGGCTGGCAAAGGGACTAGGTCCCATGTCTTGTTCTTCTTGAGCGACTCGAGCTCGGAGTCGCAGGCTTCCTTCCAGTTGCTGGCGTCGTCGGATTCCATCGCCGACTTGAACGATGTCGGCAACTCTCCCCCTGAATTCACGACGAGAGCAAACTCTTCGAGATCGTGATCTTGGTCTTCTCCCCCTTGTTCTTGCACGTCTTCGCCTTCTTCGTCTTCATCTTCTACGCCTTCCTCTTCGATCGACGTGAGCAGTGCAGACAGATCTTCGAGCGATGTCCTTGAACCTTGCGTGGGTGGTGGAGTCGCACCACTTGTGCGTCCAACACGTCCGTAGCGCTTCTCAACTGGCGGTTCAGCCAGGTTCTCGAGCGAGTGCGTGCGAGAGTGGCGCTTGGACCCTGGTGCGTAGTCGACATTCGGCTGCTGGGCCGATGCTGGTGCTGCTGGACGCTGCGACCGCTGGCCCTGTTGCCACTCCGGTCGCTCGTAGCTGCGCTGACTTGGTGCTGGTGAGGCTGGCTGCCCACCCATGTCTTCATCATCTTGGTTGTCGGTTGCTTCATCTTGATCTTCATCATCTTCATCGTCGCGGAACTCGACGGACTTGCTCCAGGGTTCTTCGCGCTTGCCATCGTCGAACGTGTCTTCCATGAACTGCGCGTCTCGACTGATGACGATCCGGCCGGTTGCGATTTCTTCAAACCGATACGCCTTCTCGTGGTCCGAGTAGCCGAGGAACCGACACAAGATGGCTCGAGCGTCGAACTTCGACCGCTTCTCCTTGGGCACGTGGACGTACGCATGGCAGCCGAACACCTTGAAGTTGGCGAGCAAGGGCTTCTTCCCGTACCATTCTTCGTACGGCGACTTGTACAAGTCTTGAGCGCGGGTCGGAAGTCGGTTGCGAACTTCGACTGCAGTCATGACGGCTTCGCCCCAGTACTCGTCGGACAAGTTGGCATGGTGGAGCTTGCAACGACCACACTCACCGATGGTTCGGTTCATGCACTCCGCCACACCGTTCAACTGAGGCGTGTATGGCGGCGTGACGTCGTGCTCGATGCCACGCTTGCGGCAGAACTTGGCAAGTTTGGCCGACTGGTACTCGCCGCCGCCGTCGGTCCGAAGCACCTTGACTCGACGACCGGTTTGGTTCTCGGCCCAGTTGACGAACTCGACGAACTTCTCGTAGACTTCGTCCTTGGACCGCATCAGGTACAACTTGCACAGTCGAGACTTGTCGTCGGTGAAGGTGGCAAAGTACTTCATGCCGCCGAAAGTCGGAGTCTTCATGGGGCCGGCCACATCGCTGTACACGACGTCAAGCAGATTCGCAGACCGCTTGGTCGTGCCCGACTGGAACTTGACGCGAGTCAGCTTGCCGAGTGCACAGCCTTCACAGACCTCCCACTCTTGCACAGACCCGATATCGAGTCCATCGGCGAGGTCCTTCTTGACGATGGCTTCGAGTCCGCTGAAGCCGATGTGACCGAGTCGGAGGTGCCACAGGTACGACTTGGACATGGCGCGACCTCGTCTTGTACTGGCGGCGTGGGCTGCTTCAATCGACACTGGAGACATGTTGAGCTTGAACAGACCCTTGCCGATACGAGTGCCGATGGTCCGCTTGGCGCCCTTGAGAACGACGAAGCAACCGTCCTTGTCGAACGTCACGGGAGCAACGTCCTCCGTGAATCTTCCGACCGAGAACAGGTTGCGGCTGAGCTTGGGGATATGCCACACGTTGGTGAGCAAACCCTTCTTGACACCGCTTGGAGTCTTCATCGACATGAGAATGTCTCCCACGCCGACCGCTTGGACCGTGCCATCATCGGCCAGATGCACGTCGACTGGGTCGATCTTCCTGTAGTTCATCATGAACTGCTTGGTTCGCGACATGTGCTGAGTCGCACCCGAGTCGACCAACCACGCCGTGGATTGACTCGACTTGCCTTGGGTCTTCCCGACCGAGAACAGGTACTCGCCGGGGTCTTCATCTCGCGCAAGGTTGGCTCGCTGGAACCGTTGCCGAGGGTTGCCGTTGCCGTTTCGGTTGCCGTTGCCGCCGGAGTTGCCGTTGCCGTTGCCGTTGCCATTGTCCTTGACACGCGAGTGTTGGAAGGTCGCTTGGTTGGTGGGATGCAAAATTCAAAGTGAATTGATCGGGACTTAGTTCGCTGCTGCTACCTCTAAGCCGTCTGTGTGTGTCCTACGCTACCGTAATCAAATGTATGTCCTACCTACCGTAAACATATGCAAACATGAACTGACTTCGTGGATACTTCAACGAAGTCGATGGGTGGCACTGGATTCAAACCAGAACCAGACGGAGAATCTTCCACATGTCGAATCTTCCACGGAGAATCTTCTGCAGGAGAATCTTCTACAGCCGAGCTTCAACTGCCGAGCTTCAACTGGAATGATGACGCTGGGTTCGAGGCGCATCATCTTCAACATTCTTGGATCGCTTCCGATAGAGCCATGTACTCTGCTTCGGTCGAGGAGAGGGCGACAGTTCGCTGCTTCTTGCTGCGCCAGCTGATGCATCCACCGTTGAGCATGAACACGTAGCCGCTGGTGCTTCGACGTGACTCGATGTCGCCAGCCCAGTCGGCGTCGGAGTAGCCGACCAGTCTTCCGTCGTTCGATGCCGAGAACTGCAGGCCGTACGTCGGAGTCGCTTGCAGGTAGCGGAGCACACGCTTGAGAGCTTGCCAGTGTGTTGGACACGGGTCCGCGGCGAACTGGCTGAGTGTGCCGACTGCCGCTGCGAGGTCTGGTCGAGTGCCGACCATGAGGTACATGAGTGCGCCGACTGCACTTCGGTACGGCACGTTCTTCATGGTGTCTTCGTGCTTGCAACCACCTTCGCACATGGCCTTGGTCAGCTTGAGTCCGGGGTCTTGAGGGGTCCTCACTGGTTTGCAGTCTTGCATGCCGAACTTGGTCAGGATCGACTGCAGGAACTTGGTCTGCCGCATGGTGACATCGCCGGACTTCGCGTCTTGGTCAACTTCCATGCCGAGGCAGTACTTGAGTTCGCCGAGGTCGGACATCTCGAAGCGCTCGCTGAGTGCGCGCTTGGTCGCCGTGAGCAACTCCATGCTGTTGCAGGCGAGGATGAGGTCGTCGACGTAGATCACCACGAAGATCATCGCTGAGCCGCTCCGCTTGACGTACACGCAGTGGTCCATCTCGCACTTGGTGAAGCCGACCTTGCGCATGAAGGCGTCGATGGTCTGGTTCCACATGCGTGGTGACTGCTTGAGACCGTAGAGCGAGCACTTGAGCTTGCACACGTAGTCCGGGTGGCGCTGGTCGACGAAGCCTTCGGGCTGCTTCATGTAGATTTCTTCGTCGAGGTTGCCGATGCTGAGGATGGTCCGGATCGACGTGAACTTGGCGACGGGTGCGAATGTCTCTTCGAAGTCGATGCCGTACTTTTGCAGGAACCCCTTGGCAACGAGTCGAGCCTTGTACCGTTCGACGAGTCCTTCGGCGGTTTCCTTGACCTTGAACACCCACTTGCTGGTGATGGCCTTGCGTCCGGCTGGCAAAGGGACTAGGTCCCATGTCTTGTTCTTCTTGAGCGACTCGAGCTCGGAGTCGCAGGCTTCCTTCCAGTTGCTGGCGTCGTCGGATTCCATCGCCGACTTGAACGATGTCGGCAACTCTCCCCCTGAATTCACGACGAGAGCAAACTCTTCGAGATCGTGATCTTGGTCTTCTCCCCCTTGTTCTTGCACGTCTTCGCCTTCTTCGTCTTCATCTTCTACGCCTTCCTCTTCGATCGACGTGAGCAGTGCAGACAGATCTTCGAGCGATGTCCTTGAACCTTGCGTGGGTGGTGGAGTCGCACCACTTGTGCGTCCAACACGTCCGTAGCGCTTCTCAACTGGCGGTTCAGCCAGGTTCTCGAGCGAGTGCGTGCGAGAGTGGCGCTTGGACCCTGGTGCGTAGTCGACATTCGGCTGCTGGGCCGATGCTGGTGCTGCTGGACGCTGCGACCGCTGGCCCTGTTGCCACTCCGGTCGCTCGTAGCTGCGCTGACTTGGTGCTGGTGAGGCTGGCTGCCCACCCATGTCTTCATCATCTTGGTTGTCGGTTGCTTCATCTTGATCTTCATCATCTTCATCGTCGCGGAACTCGACGGACTTGCTCCAGGGTTCTTCGCGCTTGCCATCGTCGAACGTGTCTTCCATGAACTGCGCGTCTCGACTGATGACGATCCGGCCGGTTGCGATTTCTTCAAACCGATACGCCTTCTCGTGGTCCGAGTAGCCGAGGAACCGACACAAGATGGCTCGAGCGTCGAACTTCGACCGCTTCTCCTTGGGCACGTGGACGTACGCATGGCAGCCGAACACCTTGAAGTTGGCGAGCAAGGGCTTCTTCCCGTACCATTCTTCGTACGGCGACTTGTACAAGTCTTGAGCGCGGGTCGGAAGTCGGTTGCGAACTTCGACTGCAGTCATGACGGCTTCGCCCCAGTACTCGTCGGACAAGTTGGCATGGTGGAGCTTGCAACGACCACACTCACCGATGGTTCGGTTCATGCACTCCGCCACACCGTTCAACTGAGGCGTGTATGGCGGCGTGACGTCGTGCTCGATGCCACGCTTGCGACAGAACTTGGCAAGTTTGGCCGACTGGTACTCGCCGCCGCCGTCGGTCCGAAGCACCTTGACTCGACGACCGGTTTGGTTCTCGGCCCAGTTGACGAACTCGACGAACTTCTCGTAGACTTCGTCCTTGGACCGCATCAGGTACAACTTGCGCAGTCGAGACTTGTCGTCGGTGAAGGTGGCAAAGTACTTCATGCCGCCGAAAGTCGGAGTCTTCATGGGGCCGGCCACATCGCTGTACACGACGTCAAGCAGATTCGCAGACCGCTTGGTCGTGCCCGACTGGAACTTGACGCGAGTCAGCTTGCCGAGTGCACAGCCTTCACAGACCTCCCACTCTTGCACAGACCCGATATCGAGTCCATCGGCGAGGTCCTTCTTGACGATGGCTTCGAGTCCGCTGAAGCCGATGTGACCGAGTCGGAGGTGCCACAGGTACGACTTGGACATGGCGCGACCTCGTCTTGTACTGGCGGCGTGGGCTGCTTCAATCGACACTGGAGACATGTTGAGCTTGAACAGACCCTTGCCGATACGAGTGCCGATGGTCCGCTTGGCGCCCTTGAGAACGACGAAGCAACCGTCCTTGTCGAACGTCACGGGAGCAACGTCCTCCGTGAATCTTCCGACCGAGAACAGGTTGCGGCTGAGCTTGGGGATATGCCACACGTTGGTGAGCAAACCCTTCTTGACACCGCTTGGAGTCTTCATCGACATGAGAATGTCTCCCACGCCGACCGCTTGGACCGTGCCATCATCGGCCAGATGCACGTCGACTGGGTCGATCTTCCTGTAGTTCATCATGAACTGCTTGGTTCGCGACATGTGCTGAGTCGCACCCGAGTCGACCAACCACGCCGTGGATTGACTCGACTTGCCTTGGGTCTTCCCGACCGAGAACAGGTACTCGCCGGGGTCTTCATCTCGCGCAAGGTTGGCTCGCTGGAACCGTTGCCGAGGGTTGCCGTTGCCGTTTCGGTTGCCGTTGCCGCCGGAGTTGCCGTTGCCGTTGCCGTTGCCGTTGCCGTTGCCGGTCCTTGACACGCGAGTGGCACTCCGCGGCCCAATGACCGATCTTGCCGCAGTAGTTGCACTTGCCAGTCTTCTTGACTGCACGGCCCTTGGGCTTCGCGTCACTTGTCATGAACGCTTGGCCAAGCGTGGCTCCGTCGCCACCTTGCTCCTTGCGCTTCATGTCTTCATGGAGCAGCCGAGACGTCACGAGTTCCCACGTGAGCGCGTCGACACGCGACTCCAACGCCGTGATGAGGAACTGGTACGACTCGCTGAGACTGCCGAGAAGCGTGATCACCAAGTCGTCTTCGCTTCGCTGACCGGAGCGCCGACTGCGTCGAGTTGCTCCGCCAGGGTCTTGAGCTTGTTGATGTGCGTGAGCACATCGTCACCTTCTTCCATCATGGTCGTGAAGAAACGACGACGAAGAAAGAGCTTGTTGGCAAGGCTCTTCTTCTCGAAGTGTTCTTCCAGTCTTGACCATGCATCTTGCGCACCACTCGCCGACCGAACCAGCGGGAGCTGCGAGTCTTCCATCGCGAGACAGATCATCGCGAGCGCCTTGCGAGACTTCTTCTTGAAGAGGGCTCGGTCCGCGTCGGTCTGGCACTGCTCGAGTTTGACCTCTCCACAGACAACTTCCCAGACGTCGCGTTCTTCGAGCACCATCTGCATCTTGAACTTCCATGTGTGGAAGTTGGTTCCGTCGAACTTGTTGATGCGGGCTGGGGTGGTCGAATCCATGGCGAAGGCTGGGGAGGCGAAGTCGGTGGAGGCAGAGTCGGCTGGGCTTGGGCTCATAACCTGTTGGAAGGTCGCTTGGTTGGTGGGATGCAAAATGCAAAGTGAATTGATCGGGACTTAGTTCGCTACTGCTACCTCTAAGCCGTCTGTGTGTGTCCTACGCTACCGTAATCATATGCATGTCCTACCTATCGTAAACATATGCAAACATGAACTGACTTCGTGGATACTTCAACGAAGTCGATGGGTGGCACTGGATTCAAACCAGAACCAGACGGAGAATCTTCCACATGTCGAATCTTCCACATGTCGAATCTTCCACGGAGAATCTTCTGCAGGAGGTTCTTCTACAGCCGAGCTTCAACTGCCGAGCTTCAACTGGAATGATGACGCTGGGTTCGAGGCGCATCATCTTCAACACGACTCGGGTGCGACCCAGCACATGTCGCGAACCAAGCAGTTCATGATGAACTACAAGAAGATCGACCCAGTCGATGTGCATCTGGCCGATGATGGCACAGTCCAAGCGGTCGGCGTGGGAGACATTCTCATGTCGATGAAGACTCCAAGCGGTGTCAAGAAGGGTTTGCTCACCAACGTGTGGCATATCCCCAAGCTCAGCCGCAACCTGTTCTCGGTCGGAAGATTCACGGAGGACGTTGCTCCCGTGACGTTCGACAAGGACGGTTGCTTCGTCGTTCTCAAGGGCGCCAAGCGGACCATCGGCACTCGTATCGGCAAGGGTCTGTTCAAGCTCAACATGTCTCCAGTGTCGATTGAAGCAGCCCACGCCGCCAGTACAAGACGAGGTCGCGCCATGTCCAAGTCGTACCTGTGGCACCTCCGACTCGGTCACATCGGCTTCAGCGGACTCGAAGCCATCGTCAAGAAGGACCTCGCCGATGGACTCGATATCGGGTCTGTGCAAGAGTGGGAGGTCTGTGAAGGCTGTGCACTCGGCAAGCTGACTCGCGTCAAGTTCCAGTCGGGCACGACCAAGCGGTCTGCGAATCTGCTTGACGTCGTGTACAGCGATGTGGCCGGCCCCATGAAGACTCCGACTTTCGGCGGCATGAAGTACTTTGCCACCTTCACCGACGACAAGTCTCGACTGCGCAAGTTGTACCTGATGCGGTCCAAGGACGAAGTCTACGAGAAGTTCGTCGAGTTCGTCAACTGGGCCGAGAACCAAACCGGTCGTCGAGTCAAGGTGCTTCGGACCGACGGCGGCGGCGAGTACCAGTCGGCCAAACTTGCCAAGTTCTGTCGCAAGCGTGGCATCGAGCACGACGTCACGCCGCCATACACGCCTCAGTTGAACGGTGTGGCGGAGTGCATGAACCGAACCATCGGTGAGTGTGGTCGTTGCAAGCTCCACCATGCCAACTTGTCCGACGAGTACTGGGGCGAAGCCGTCATGACTGCAGTCGAAGTTCGCAACCGACTTCCGACCCGCGCTCAAGACTTGCACAAGTCGCCGTGCGAAGAATGGTACGGGAAGAAGCCCTTGCTCGCCAACTTCAAGGTGTTCGGCTGCCATGCGTACGTCCACGTACCCAAGGAGAAGCGGTCGAAGTTCGACGCTCGAGCCATCTTGTGTCGGTTCCTCGGCTACTCGGACCACGAGAAGGCGTATCGGTTTGAAGAAATCGCAACCGGCCGGATCGTCATCAGTCGAGACGCGCAGTTCATGGAAGACACGTTCGACGATGGCAAGCGCGAAGAACCCTGGAGCAAGTCCGTCGAGTTCCGCGACGATGAAGATGATGAAGATCAAGATGAAGCAACCGACAACCAAGATGATGAAGACATGGGTGAGCAGCCAGCCTCACCAGCACCAAGTCAGCGCAGCTACGAGCGACCGGAGTGGCAACAGGGCCAGCGGTCGCAGCGTCCAGCAGCACCAGCATCGGCCCAGCAGCCGAATGTCGACTACGCACCAGGGTCCAAGCGCCACTCTCGCACGCACTCGCTCGAGAACCTGGCTGAGCCGCCAGTTGAGAAGCGCTACGGACGGGTTGGTCGCACAAGCGGTGCGACTCCACCACCCACGCAAGGTCCAAGGACATCGCTCGAAGATCTGCCTGCACTGCTCACGTCGATCGAAGAGGAAGGCGTAGACGATGAAGACGAAGAAGGCGAAGACGTGCAAGAACAAGGGGGAGAAGACCAAGATCACGATCTCGAAGAGTTTGCTCTCGTCGTGAATTCAGGGGGAGAGTTGCCGACATCGTTCAAGTCGGCGATGGAATCCGACGACGCCAGCAACTGGAAGGAAGCCTGCAACTCCGAGCTCGAGTCGCTCAAGAAGAACGAGACCTGGGACCTTGTCCCTTTGCCAGCCGGACGCAAGGCCATCACCAGCAAGTGGGTGTTCAAGGTCAAGGAAACCGCCGAAGGACTCGTCGAACGGTACAAGGCTCGACTCGTTGCCAAGGGGTTCCTGCAAAAGTACGGCATCGACTTCGAAGAGACATTCGCGCCCGTCGCCAAGTTCACGTCGATCCGAACCATCCTCAGCATCGGCAACCTCGACGAAGAAATCTACATGAAGCAGCCCGAAGGCTTCGTCGACCAGCGCCACCCCGACTACGTGTGCAAGCTCAAGTGCTCGCTCTACGGTCTCAAGCAGTCACCACGCATGTGGAACCAGACCATCGACGCCTTCATGCGCAAGGTCGGCTTCACCAAGTGCGAGATGGACCACTGCGTGTACGTCAAGCGGAGCGGCTCGGCGATGATCTTCGTGGTGATCTACGTCGACGACCTCATCCTCGCCTGCAACAGCATGGAGTTGCTCACGGCGACCAAGCGCGCACTCAGCGAGCGCTTCGAGATGTCCGACCTCGGCGAACTCAAGTACTGCCTCGGCATGGAAGTTGACCAAGACGCGAAGTCCGGCGATGTCACCATGCGGCAGACCAAGTTCCTGCAGTCGATCCTGGCCAAGTTCGGCATGCAAGACTGCAAACCAGTGAGGACCCCTCAAGACCCCGGACTCAAGCTGACCAAGGCCATGTGCGAAGGTGGTTGCAAGCACGAAGACACCATGAAGAACGTGTCGTACCGAAGTGCAGTCGGCGCACTCATGTACCTCATGGTCGGCACTCGACCAGACCTCGCAGCGGCAGTCGGCACACTCAGCCAGTTCGCCGCGGACCCGTGTCCAACACACTGGCAAACTCTCAAGCGTGTGCTCCGCTACCTGCAAGCGACTCCGACGTACGGCCTGCAGTTCTCGGCATCGAACGACGGAAGACTGGTCGGCTACTCCGACGCCGACTGGGCTGGCGACATCGAGTCACGTCGAAGCACCAGCGGCTACGTGTTCATGCTCAACGGTGGATGCATCAGCTGGCGCAGCAAGAAGCAGCGAACTGTCGCCCTCTCCTCGACCGAAGCAGAGTACATGGCTCTATCGGAAGCGATCCAAGAATGTTGAAGATGATGCGCCTCGAACCCAGCGTCATCATTCCAGTTGAAGCTCGGCAGTTGAAGCTCGGCTGTAGAAGAACCTCCTGCAGAAGATTCTCCGTGGAAGATTCGACATGTGGAAGATTCGACATGTGGAAGATTCTCCGTCTGGTTCTGGTTTGAATCCAGTGCCACCCATCGACTTCGTTGAAGTATCCACGAAGTCAGTTTATGTTTGCATATGTTTACGAAAGGCAGGACATGCATATGATTACGGTAGCGTAGGACACACACAGACGGCTTAGAGGTAGCAGCAGCGAACTAAGTCCCGATCAATTCACTTTGCATTTTGCATCCCACCAACCAAGCGACCTTTCAACATCATCCTCGCCTGCAACAGCATGGAGTTGCTCACGGCGACCAAGCGCGCACTCAGCGAGCGCTTCGAGATGTCCGACCTCGGCGAACTCAAGTACTGCCTCGGCATGGAAGTTGACCAAGACGCGAAGTCCGGCGATGTCACCATGCGGCAGATCAAGTTCCTGCAGTCGATCCTGACCAAGTTCGGCATGCAAGACTGCAAACCAGTGAGGACCCCTCAAGACCCCGGACTCAAGCTGACCAAGGCCATGTGCGAAGGTGGTTGCAAGCACGAAGACACCATGAAGAACGTGCCGTACCGAAGTGCAGTCGGCGCACTCATGTACCTCATGGTCGGCACTCGACCAGACCTCGCAGCGGCAGTCGGCACACTCAGCCAGTTCGCCGCGGACCCGTGTCCAACACACTGGCAAACTCTCAAGCGTGTGCTCCGCTACCTGCAAGCGACTCCGACGTACGGCCTGCAGTTCTCGGCATCGAACGACGGAAGACTGGTCGGCTACTCCGACGCCGACTGGGCTGGCGACATCGAGTCACGTCGAAGCACCAGCGGCTACGTGTTCATGCTCAACGGTGGATGCATCAGCTGGCGCAGCAAGAAGCAGCGAACTGTCGCCCTCTCCTCGACCGAAGCAGAGTACATGGCTCTATCGGAAGCGATCCAAGAATGTTGAAGATGATGCGCCTCGAACCCAGCGTCATCATTCCAGTTGAAGCTCGGCAGTTGAAGCTCGGCTGTAGAAGAACCTCCTGCAGAAGATTCTCCGTGGAAGATTCGACATGTGGAAGATTCGACATGTGGAAGATTCTCCGTCTGGTTCTGGTTTGAATCCAGTGCCACCCATCGACTTCGTTGAAGTATCCACGAAGTCAGTTTATGTTTGCATATGTTTACGAAAGGCAGGACATGCATATGATTACGGTAGCGTAGGACACACACAGACGGCTTAGAGGTAGCAGCAGCGAACTAAGTCCCGATCAATTCACTTTGCATTTTGCATCCCACCAACCAAGCGACCTTTCAACATCATCCTCGCCTGCAACAGCATGGAGTTGCTCACGGCGACCAAGCGCGCACTCAGCGAGCGCTTCGAGATGTCCGACCTCGGCGAACTCAAGTACTGCCTCGGCATGGAAGTTGACCAAGACGCGAAGTCCGGCGATGTCACCATGCGGCAGATCAAGTTCCTGCAGTCGATCCTGACCAAGTTCGGCATGCAAGACTGCAAACCAGTGAGGACCCCTCAAGACCCCGGACTCAAGCTGACCAAGGCCATGTGCGAAGGTGGTTGCAAGCACGAAGACACCATGAAGAACGTGCCGTACCGAAGTGCAGTCGGCGCACTCATGTACCTCATGGTCGGCACTCGACCAGACCTCGCAGCGGCAGTCGGCACACTCAGCCAGTTCGCCGCGGACCCGTGTCCAACACACTGGCAAACTCTCAAGCGTGTGCTCCGCTACCTGCAAGCGACTCCGACGTACGGCCTGCAGTTCTCGGCATCGAACGACGGAAGACTGGTCGGCTACTCCGACGCCGACTGGGCTGGCGACATCGAGTCACGTCGAAGCACCAGCGGCTACGTGTTCATGCTCAACGGTGGATGCATCAGCTGGCGCAGCAAGAAGCAGCGAACTGTCGCCCTCTCCTCGACCGAAGCAGAGTACATGGCTCTATCGGAAGCGATCCAAGAATGTTGGAGATGATGCGCCTCGAACCCAGCGTCATCATTCCAGTTGAAGCTCGGCAGTTGAAGCTCGGCTGTAGAAGAACCTCCTGCAGAAGATTCTCCGTGGAAGATTCGACATGTGGAAGATTCGACATGTGGAAGATTCTCCGTCTGGTTCTGGTTTGAATCCAGTGCCACCCATCGACTTCGTTGAAGTATCCACGAAGTCAGTTTATGTTTGCATATGTTTACGAAAGGTAGGACATGCATATGATTACGGTAGCGTAGGACACACACAGACGGCTTAGAGGTAGCAGCAGCGAACTAAGTCCCGATCAATTCACTTTGCATTTTGCATCCCACCAACCAAGCGACCTTCCAACACAGTCTTGCATGCCGAACTTGGTCAGGATTGACTACAGAAACTTGATCTGCCGCATGGTCACGTCGCCGGACTTCGCGTCTTGGTCAACTTCCATGCCGAGGCAGTACTTGAGTTCGCCGAGGTCGGACATCTCGAAGCGCTCGCTGAGTGCGCGCTTGGTCGCCGTGAGCAACTCCATGCTGTTGCAGGCGAGGATGATGTTGAAAGGTCGCTTGGTTGGTGGGATGCAAAATGCAAAGTGAATTGATCGGGACTTAGTTCGCTGCTGCTACCTCTAAGCCGTCTGTGTGTGTCCTACGCTACCGTAATCATATGCATGTCCTACCTTTCGTAAACATATGCAAACATAAACTGACTTCGTGGATACTTCAACGAAGTCGATGGGTGGCACTGGATTCAAACCAGAACCAGACGGAGAATCTTCCACATGTCGAATCTTCCACATGTCGAATCTTCCACGGAGAATCTTCTGCAGGAGGTTCTTCTACAGCCGAGCTTCAACTGCCGAGCTTCAACTGGAATGATGACGCTGGGTTCGAGGCGCATCATCTCCAACATTCTTGGATCGCTTCCGATAGAGCCATGTACTCTGCTTCGGTCGAGGAGAGGGCGACAGTTCGCTGCTTCTTGCTGCGCCAGCTGATGCATCCGCCGTTGAGCATGAACACGTAGCCGCTGGTGCTTCGACGTGACTCGATGTCGCCAGCCCAGTCGGCGTCGGAGTAGCCGACCAGTCTTCCGTCGTTCGATGCCGAGAACTGCAGGCCGTACGTCGGAGTCGCTTGCAGGTAGCGGAGCACACGCTTGAGAGTTTGCCAGTGTGTTGGACACGGGTCCGCGGCGAACTGGCTGAGTGTGCCGACTGCCGCTGCGAGGTCTGGTCGAGTGCCGACCATGAGGGGCATACTTAACGGGATCACGGGTCATGATCTCCCCCAAAAATAGAAGCTCTGATTGGCTGGAAATAGGCACCATCTGGCCCGCCCTGTCCATGCACGGGACTGTCATGATCCGAGATGTGGTCATGACCCATTCTTGGATCATGAACGTCATGGACAGTCCCAACTCAAACACAGCCAGAATGCGTTGTCGAGCGAGGCGAACGATGATTCTAGCTGCCGTCACAGGAGCGCTACTACTCACCACGAACAAAACCAAACGACTTAAAGTGGTCGCCCGACAGCGCCTCAAATGGAAAGTACACAAGGAAACTCTGCTAATCGAAAATGAGTTCAAACAGTACTATAGAATGGGCGCGAACTCATTCGAGAAGCTGTTGGGGCTCGTTGCCTCCATTTTGGTTCGTGACAGCGCCCGTTCGCAATGCAGGACAGGCACTGAGCCCATCACTCCAACCAACATGCTTCAAATGACAATCTCGTGGCTTGTTGGCGGTAGCCATCACCAAATTCGAGTCATCGCCGGTGTCGCTCGCTCTACTTTCTACTCTATCATCTACGAAGTCATGGATGCTATCAACAGTCTCAATGAGCTTAATATTACGGCACCTTTTGGCAGTCCATCGGCCATTGCACAGACCGCTCAAGATTTTAGTGAGATCAGTACGAACGGGATTTTGACTGGCTGCGTCGGATGTGTCGACGGTTGGCTTTGCACAATCTCCACGCCTCCGTCCAAGGCCGTGCCTGACGTCCGTGCCTTTTTTTCTGGTCACTATCATGAGTCAGGAATCAACGTACAGGCCATGTGTGACAGTCTGTCAAGGTTTACAGGTTACTGTATCAAGTCGCCTGGCAAGGTTAGTGATGTGACAGCATTTAGTAAATGGAAACTGAGTGCTCTAGTCGACGATCTTCCTAGAGGGTACTACATCATTGGCGACAACGCCTATACATTATCGCAGCATTTGCTCATCCCATTTACAAAGCCTGAAATGAAGAACGAGCTACGAGCGAAGTCCCGAAGCGATTACAATTTTTTCCTCTCTCAGCTACGCATCCGTATCGAAATGGCGTTTGGGTTGTTAGTAAACAAGTGGCGTGTGTTCAAAAGGCCTCTCGCCGTCAAGTTCTCCAACTGCAAAACAATCATTAAGGCGTGCATGCGGCTGCATAACTACTGTATTGACGAGCGACTGCTTGGTCTGGAAAGGACCGAGCAAAAGCGCGCAGTACTCAATGACTACAATGGGCTGGAAGAAAGCTCGTACGCTCTCCCTCCAACCACAAATGAAGAGACTCGGACCACCAATGGCCACCTAATGAGGGAACTTGTCGTCCAGCAAATCAAGAACTACAACTTGGCAAGGCCACCCAGCTCCAAATGAACCCCAATCAGAGAAAAGAAGAAAATGTGTGTTGAAAATGCCATTAATCGAAATATGCAAAGTGTCCACTTAAATATCCTTCTCAAGATCGTCTATCTGCATTTCCAAATCAAATTTGCGTTTTTTGGCACGCGTCTTTTCAATCAAATCATCGGTGATGTCTTCTCCTGCGTGCTTTTTCTTTTCGATTTCTGCGTTGAGCTCTTTGATGTCCACGTTGACACGGTCAAGTCTCGATTCGAGGCGAGCAATTTTGGCGATGTTTGCTTGTTCTTTGGCCACGGATTGGTCACTTTTGACGAGAAGTGCGACACTTTCTGCTAGCGCGATCATTGCTTTTTCCGTTGGCGTTTCACTAGATTTGTTGGGGCGCTCGTTGGCTCTTTTTGGTGGCGTTGGGTCTGTTGAGTCGTCTTCATCGTCCGAGTAAAAATTACCGGAGCAAAACTCGCGCGCAGAATCCCGCTCTTCCGTCCATAGATGCAGATAGTACACGTCCGCTCTCATTTCACAAAAACTCCAGAATGAGGATGAATGCTGCCCAGAGACCTTTGTCCTGGCGACAGCCTTCGCAAACTTGGAGCTGACCTCGCGCCACATGCGAAGAAGCTTTGTTGATGAGTGTGTTTGAGCCTGTGACGGGTCGATGCCGTGAAAGAGGCTCGGCATTTCCTTGTTCTCCAAAAGACTATCAAATGCTGGGTTGCTGTGGTTGAAAGCGTCCGCTATGCCGTCCCAAAACTTGCGTCCACCGTCGTCAAGTTCGGAGCGAGACAACCTGTCTCCACTCGCCATGAACTCTGCAAAAAATTGTTCAGAAAACAGCACGTTGAATAAGCGAAACATGCAGTGTGGGGAGCGACGGTCGTCGATCGGTTTGCCGGCGCGCGCATTGCGATCCTCACGCTGCTGCTGGAGCCGCGCAGCCAACGCATCTCTGTCATTGTCGGAGAGCTGGAGCCACTCCACTCGCTCGGCCTTGTTGACGTTTTTGGTGAGATGAATACTACGAGAAGTGCACTCCAGTTTCAACTGATCTACAGTCCAGTCATTGTAGTCGTCGGAGGTTGGTGGGGCGATCACGCGCTTTGCGTTCGGCTTCTGTTGGGCCGTCCATTTCGTGGACGACATATTGGACGAGAAAAGTGGTTTGGCGATGGAGGAAATGTTGGTGACTTTTGGATTGGGGCATGACCCCGTTGGGAACGAAACGGATTTGCAGAATGATTGTAAAAACAGATGGCGAGAATATCCATGGATCATGATCCCGTTAAGAGTGGGCCTGAGGTACATGAGTGCGCCGACTGCACTTCGGTACGGCACGTTCTTCATGGTGTCTTCGTGCTTGCAACCACCTTCGCACATGGCCTTGGTCAGCTTGAGTCCGGGGTCTTGAGGGGTCCTCACTGGTTTGCAGTCTTGCATGCCGAACTTGGTCAGGATCGACTGCAGGAACTTGGTCTGCCGCATGGTCACGTCGCCGGACTTCGCGTCTTGGTCAACTTCCATGCCGAGGCAGTACTTGAGTTCGCCGAGGTCGGACATCTCGAAGCGCTCGCTGAGTGCGCGCTTGGTCGCCGTGAGCAACTCCATGCTGTTGCAGGCGAGGATGAGGTCGTCGACGTAGATCACCACGAAGATCATCGCCGAGCCGCTCCGCTTGACGTACACGCAGTGGTCCATCTCGCACTTGGTGAAGCCGACCTTGCGCATGAAGGCGTCGATGGTCTGGTTCCACATGCGGGGCGACTGCTTGAGACCGTAGAGCGAGCGCTTGAGCTTGCACACGTAGTCGGGGTGGCGCTGGTCGACGAAGCCTTCGGGCTGCTTCATGTAGATTTCTTCGTCGAGGTTGCCGATGCTGAGGATGGTCCGGATCGACGTGAACTTGGCGACGGGTGCGAATGTCTCTTCGAAGTCGATGCCGTACTTTTGCAGGAACCCCTTGGCAACGAGTCGAGCCTTGTACCGTTCGACGAGTCCTTCGGCGGTTTCCTTGACCTTGAACACCCACTTGCTGGTGATGGCCTTGCGTCCGGCTGGCAAAGGGACAAGGTCCCAGGTCTCGTTCTTCTTGAGCGACTCGAGCTCGGAGTTGCAGGCTTCCTTCCAGTTGCTGGCGTCGTCGGATTCCATCGCCGACTTGAACGATGTCGGCAACTCTCCCCCTGAATTCACGACGAGAGCAAACTCTTCGAGATCGTGATCTTGGTCTTCTCCCCCTTGTTCTTGCACGTCTTCGCCTTCTTCGTCTTCATCTTCTACGCCTTCCTCTTCGATCGACGTGAGCAGTGCAGGCAGATCTTCGAGCGATGTCCTTGGACCTTGCGTGGGTGGTGGAGTCGCACCGCTTGTGCGACCAACCCGTCCGTAGCGCTTCTCAACTGGCGGCTCAGCCAGGTTCTCGAGCGAGTGCGTGCGAGAGTGGCGCTTGGACCCTGGTGCGTAGTCGACATTCGGCTGCTGGGCCGATGCTGGTGCTGCTGGACGCTGCGACCGCTGGCCCTGTTGCCACTCCGGTCGCTCGTAGCTGCGCTGACTTGGTGCTGGTGAGGCTGGCTGCTCACCCATGTCTTCATCATCTTGGTTGTCGGTTGCTTCATCTTGATCTTCATCATCTTCATCGTCGCGGAACTCGACGGACTTGCTCCAGGGTTCTTCGCGCTTGCCGTCGTCGAACGTGTCTTCCATGAACTGCGCGTCTCGACTGATGACGATCCGGCCGGTTGCGATTTCTTCAAACCGATACGCCTTCTCGTGGTCCGAGTAGCCGAGGAACCGACACAAGATGGCTCGAGCGTCGAACTTCGACCGCTTCTCCTTGGGTACGTGGACGTACGCATGGCAGCCGAACACCTTGAAGTTGGCGAGCAAGGGCTTCTTCCCGTACCATTCTTCGCACGGCGACTTGTGCAAGTCTTGAGCGCGGGTCGGAAGTCGGTTGCGAACTTCGACTGCAGTCATGACGGCTTCGCCCCACTACTCGTCGGACAAGTTGGCATGGTGGAGCTTGCAACGACCACACTCACCGATGGTTCGGTTCATGCGCTCCGCCACACCGTTCAACTGAGGCGTGTATGGCGGCGTGACGTCGTGACGTCGTGCTCGATGCCACGCTTGCGGCAGAACTTGGCAAGCTTGGCCGTGTTGGAAGGTCGCTTGGTTGGTGGGATGCAAAATGCAAAAGTGAATTGATCGGGACTTAGTTCGCTGCTGCTACCTCTAAGCCGTCTGTGTGTGTCCTACGCTACCGTAATCATATGTATGTCCTACCTATCGTAAACATATGCAAACATAAACTAACTTCGTGGATACTTCAACGAAGTCGATGGGTGGCACTGGATTCAAACCAGAACCAGACGGAGAATCTTCCACATGTCGAATCTTCCACATGTCGAATCTTCCACGGAGAATCTTCTGCAGGAGGTTCTTCTACAGCCGAGCTTCAACTGCCGAGCTTCAACTGGAATGATGACGCTGGGTTCGAGGCGCATCATCTTCAACACTCCCCCTCGACTCGACTGCGTCTTGAACACCAAGCTTGGTGCGGAGCACGTCGAACTGGACAGTGGGGATCGGCTTGGTCATGATGTCGGCAAGCATGTCTTGGGTCGGGCAATACTGCAGACACACTTGACCGTCCTCGACCTTCTCACGAACGAAGTGGTAGCGAATGTCGATGTGCTTGGTGCGCTTGTGGAACTCGGGGTTCTTGGCCAACGCGATGGCACCTTGGTTGTCTTCGTACACCGTGAGCGCTTGGTCGCTTGAACAGACCCTTGCCGATGCGAGTGCCGATGGTCCGCTTGGCGCCCTTGAGAACGACGAAGCAACCGTCCTTGTCGAACGTCACGGGAGCAACGTCCTCCGTGAATCTTCCGACCGAGAACAGGTTGCGGCTGAGCTTGGGGATATGCCACACGTTGGTGAGCAAACCCTTCTTGACACCGCTTGGAGTCTTCATCGACATGAGAATGTCTCCCACGCCGACCGCTTGGACCGTGCCATCATCGGCCAGATGCACGTCGACTGGGTCGATCTTCCTGTAGTTCATCATGAACTGCTTGGTTCGCGACATGTGCTGAGTCGCACCCGAGTCGACCAACCACGCCGTGGATTGACTCGACTTGCCTTGGGTCTTCCCGACCGAGAACAGGTACTCGCCGGGGTCTTCATCTCGCGCAAGGTTCGCTCGCTGGAACCGTTGCCGAGGGTTGCCGTTGCCGTTTCGGTTGCCGTTGCCGCCGGAGTTGCCGTTGCCGTTGCCGTTGCCGTTGCCGTTGCCGGTCCTTGACACGCGAGTGGCACTCCGCGGCCCAATGACCGATCTTGCCGCAGTAGTTGCACGTGCCAGTCTTCTTGACTGCACGGCCCTTGGGCTTCGCGTCACTTGTCATGAACGCTTGGCCAAGCGTGGCTCCGTCGCCACCTTGCTCCTTGCGCTTCATGTCTTCGTGGAGCAGCCGAGACGTCACGAGTTCCCACGTGAGCGCGTCGACACGCGACTCCAACGCCGTGATGAGGAACTGGTACGACTCGCTGAGACTGCCGAGAAGCGTGATCACCAAGTCGTCTTCGCTTCGCTGACCGGAGCGCCGACTGCGTCGAGTTGCTCCGCCAGGGTCTTGAGCTTGTTGATGTGCGTGAGCACATCGTCACCTTCTTCCATCATGGTCGTGAAGAAACGACGACGAAGAAAGAGCTTGTTGGCAAGGCTCTTCTTCTCGAAGTGTTCTTCCAGTCTTGACCATGCATCTTGCGCACCACTCGCCGACCGAACCAGCGGGAGCTGCGAGTCTTCCATCGCGAGACAGATCATCGCGAGCGCCTTGCGAGACTTCTTCTTGAAGAGGGTTCGGTCCGCTTCGGTCTGGCACTGCTCGAGTTTGACCTCTCCACAGACAACTTCCCAGACGTCGCGTTCTTCAAGCACCATCTGCATCTTGAACTTCCATGTGTGGAAGTTGGTTCCGTCGAACTTGTTGATGCGGGCTTGGGTGGTCGAATCCATGGCGAAGGCTGGGGAGGCGAAGTCGGTGGAGGCAGAGTCGGCTGGGCTTGGGCTCATAACCTGTTGGAAGGTCGCTTGGTTGGTGGGATGCAAAATGCAAAAGTGAATTGATCGGGACTTAGTTCGCTGCTGCTACCTCTATCTTCGTACTTTTAGTTCGCACCGTCCCGTTTTGACCAATTGTAGAATTTTAATTCTGCAATTGGTCAAAACGGCTCGATCCAATTGTAGCGAACAGATTTTCAATAATGCAATTATATTTACTAAAATTCCTCGAATCGGACGGCACCGATTTGTCCTTATTTCCAAAAAACGGTCGCATTTGGTCTTATAAATGCAGAACAGTTAAAAACATAAGTTAACGTGTAGTTTGAATCGTTATTCCATGTAACCATACCATACTCCGGACGAAAGCACAAAACGAAACCCTTCCATCTTGAAAGCATGGCGTCCAAGTCTGTTGGTGTTCCGATCTCGTTGCTCCATGAAGGCGAAGGGCGTGTGGTGACCGTAGAGCTAAAGAACGGCGAGATCTATCGTGGCTTGTTAAACGACACCGAGGATAGTATGAACTGCCAGCTAAGTGACGTCGTACTGACCCAGCGCGATGGTCAGAAGACAAAGCTTGAGCTCGTGTACGTGCGCGGTAGCCAAATCAAGCTCGTTATTCTGCCCGACGTGTTGAAGCACTCGCCACTACTCAACAAAGTCCGGTCGATCAAGAAAACGAACGAAGATAAGACAAAGAAGCGAGGCACCCGGAAAGGGCCAAACCGCTCGAAGCCGTTGGGAAAGAAGTAGCCGAAAAAACTACGATGATGATAGACCCCCGCGCGGCCTCTTTTGCAGCCACCTACAAGCAATGATATACGATTTGTTTCCTTAATAGGAATGCCTGGGTTGCTGCTCTAATTTCTGACCGATTCTAATGCGGCTCCATGATTGACACCCGATAGTTCGATGATGCGATTGTGGCAATCTTAGACTACAAAAGGCTCCGGAATTCATCGTAGATTGTGGAATTGGGCAGCGTTTATGACCGAAACAACGGAGTCAGAGGGGTGTTGCATGGCAATGGACTTCCCTTTCCCCCCTGTAGGGCACTATTACTCCTCTTCTTCTGTCTAATTCTGTCGGAGCTCTTCAGCTTCCTCGAACTCCATTCGCATGGCATCCTTAATTGCACGCGACTCTGATTCAACCCATTCGCGTTCAAGATCATCGTACTCTTCGGGGTCGGCGAACTGAATACCGCGCATCTTGGCAAACTTGTCCAAGAAACGATGCGCGTCGACCTGAGTGTACTTCTCGATCAGCATCTTGTAGGCATCCTCTTCAGACACTCCAGCCTCAATCAGTGTAAGCTGTTCGTCAGCGAACTCGTACGCAGTTTCGCCATCCACAAGGCCTTGCGGTTGACGCTTCATGTAGAGTTCTGCCAACCGATCCTGTGGAAACGTGATGATTGGAATACGATCGCGATCTTGGCGAGGTACGGGTGGCGGGGGGTATCGATCAACCAGCGGTACCCAAGACGGCTGACGTATGCCGCCATTGCGCACTAGGCCCTTGACGCGACGGATGATGTCCACAGATGTCTTGCGTGCACGGCCCATAGTGTTTGGTTCGCTTCTGTCCGATGACTGGTTTTGTGAGGTTGTAGAATCACCATGACCAACATACCTTGTTTTGTAGATCGAGATATCGTCCTCTATTTGGATCAACAACCCCTTTGGCTTTGGTGTGTGCGCGCGAGCAGGAACCCAAGAACCACCATCAGCATGAAGCTTGTGCGGTACGTTTGTTCACCCGGGATGCGAGCTTCGGTCGTTGCTCCGAGAGGAACCGAGTCTAAATGAAATGGTCTATGTGCGGAGCAGCTTTTTGATGAAACTCTCGAACGAGACGGTGACAATTGAGCTGAAGAATGGTACAATCGTACACGGCACTATCACTGGTAGCTCTGACACACTGCATGTCGATGGTGGTTGTGAAGCTCAAGAGATATTACTGTAGGGGTCGACATTAGCATGAACACGCACTTGAAGGCTGTGAAAATGACTGTCAAGAGCAAGAACCCGGTGAACTTGGACTCCCTGAGCATCCGCGGAAACAACATCCGCTACTACATCCTGCCAGATTCTCTCAACCTTGACACGCTTTTGATCGATGATACGCCGCGCGAGAAAGTCAAGGCAACTGCATCCGCGACCGGAGGTCGTGGACGTGGCCGTGGACGTGGCCGTGGAGGCAGAGGCAGAGGTCGCGAGTAATAGCTACAACCATACTAAACGCCAGCCGCCGAACCCAAAGCGCTACGATCGAGTGATAGATCTCCTCTTAGCTTGGTCGTTTCCCGCGCTCGATATGATTCTGATCATGCTCGAGTGGTTCAGCGATGAGAAACGATGAGGAAGCTAGTGGGGTCTCGATGCTGAAGAGATCAACAGAAGCAACATAGCTAGTTGGACGGCGTGTAGATGCACGGATCTCAGATTAACTTAATGCTTGCCATCACTATGTACATGCCTTGTCTGAGTTTGAACAGCACGATGAAGCACATATCCTGCTAGGACGACATTTCGTACTTAAGAGAATAGTTAACTTTGCACTGCCCACTTGGGAGATCGAATGGTCACAATGGCGACGAAGAGAAAGAACGATGACGCGGAACCTACGGATACCACGAGTAACGACGACGCCGCGAGTCGCTTCCTCGAAGAAGCGCAACGCCAAGTAGACATGCTGTTCTCCCCATCAGTTGTGTTGCCGGGGGACGATGTCACTGATATTGTCACCAAAGCCTCCAAGACCGTGCGCCTCGGTTCGTCGTTCTCATTGTCCGCCTTGCATAATCACCTTGTAATTGGCCTCGTTGCGGAGCAGGATCTGGGTTGCGACAGATCGATAAAGAGCGGGTTGTCTGCACGAATGCAGGAGTGCTGAGATACCGACCCCCGAATCGTTACTGGATTGACCATGAACACAAGCGGGTGGGTGGGGATTGAAGGTTTTGCTGGTGTATAACAAGAAGCTTATATCGGTCGAGGATATGGATTCTAGTACTCAATCGCAGTGAATGACGGCGTCATCGGTATCGTCACAGAGCGAAATGCTGATTTCTATCGTGTCAACATCAGCGGGGCGTATGTAAACATTACACGAATTATCGTTTTGAGAGACCCTCACCTGAAACTGCTTGGCAAGTGCGAGCGTAGTTTTGGGATGCCTCGCTTTCGATGGGGCAACGAAGCGAAACCGGCCAACACTGCGCGTAGGGTCGCTTGTGTATGCTCGAGTCCTCAAGACCAACCCTGGAGCTGAGGCAGAGCTGACGTGCGAGGGTACGTCTATTGACTTTGTCATGGCGAGAAATTATTTTTCACTTTTAAGTGCTGTGCAGCTCCCCCAAATGTGACCAAGAAAGATTGGATGACTGGTCTATCCATCTTCGGTGAGCTTAATGGGGGCTACGTATTCAAAACATCCATAACTCTAGCGAAGCGACTCCTTCACGAAAACAACAGTCACGTCTTACACGTGCTGGGCAAGAAGATCGCGTTTGAGGTAGCCATCGGCCTAAATGGAGTTGTTTGGGTAAACTCGCGATCAGCAAAGGAGACAACTGTAGTGTCGAATGCCATTCTGAACTCTGAAACGATGAGCGAGGGCGAGATTGATGTGATGGTTCAACAGCTCATCACCGCGAACGGCTTATAGATCATTCGATGCCCAAATTTACTCGGAGTGTAAATATATGGTGGATATCGATCTTTATTTGCGATTAGATGCTTTTTTTTGCGGGGATAGTCAGGAGACCTGTGCTCCTGATCTCAAACCTCCCTTTGAGTAGGAAGAAGCATGATGTCGATTAACGATGACGTTAAGGGCATGATTGCTCAAGAAGAGCGCGAATTGCGGCGGGTATTTGACCACATTGCGTCTTATCGTCAAAAGAAGAAAACAATTGCTGCTATCACGGTAGCTCGAGAAAGACGGGTACGACTCGAGGCGAGCAAGGCAAACCCGGATGTCTCTACGCTCGTTAATGACAAGGGAGCTAAAATGTCGCGTGAGGAAGTGGAGGAAGAGCTGCGAAAAGTTGACTTCAGCCTCGAAAAATACGCCAGCGAGTTGTCTGCTTTACAGAATTCCCCGAACAAACACATAAAGAATGAGGACCTTTACGGAGCGATAAAAGCTCTGGGGAAAGTTTGTTCCAAGAAGGAAATCAACGATATGATATGGGAGGCTGACGAAAACCTGGATGGCGTGGTTGATTGGGACGAGCTTCGCTCAATGTTTAACCGCATTTTGTTGGACAAGACTGAGCTGGAACCGGTGAACCTTTTCAATGTAGTGCAGTTCATGACTTACGACAAGAAGAATTGTGGAACAATTACCGCAGATGACACGATGGCTATACTGTTTGCTCGCTACGGTCAAACCCAACTGGAAATGCGTATGAGGCAGCTCTTCGGTGATAGCGATGAGCTCTCGTTTGTCAGTTATTTAGAACGAGTTGGCAAGCAGCGACGCACTAATGCTGAAGCGAGGGCTAAGAACTAAGTACAAATCATGAGTAAGAGCGGAATGAATCACATATGCTAGGTCGATCCATCGTTCCATCTTTCTCCATTAACAGATTACGAGGTCTCTCCGCCCAGTCGTCTAATGTGTCACACACACGTCGAATCGGAGAACACTTTCACAGTCCAAGTTGACTGACAACTTAGCCAAGAGTGAGGCCAACACCGAACTTGTGTGCATCACCCTCAAAGTTCTTGGCATCGACGTGGACGCTCGTAGTGAGAGTCACGTACGGACGAACCTTTTGGATCGAAGCTAGCGAGACGAAGCCCTCCGAGTCAATCTTACCGGCATACGTCGTATCAGCGTCAACCTTGTAGCGACCGCCAACGTTGAGAGTGTTGGCAGCCGACTTGAGGTCGTAGTCCAACACAGCCGCGTAGATTGTGTCCTTGGACAGCTTGTGGTGGAAAGACGCCTGAAGCGCACCGAAGTTCTTCTTCGTGACGAGCGACGTCGTGAAATCGGCACCAACGAAGCTGATGCCAACGTTGTGCTCCGTGAGCGCGGACTTGTCGACGTTGAAGGCAACCTGTCCACCAATAACGAAGTTGTCCTGGACAAATGCACCCGCAGCCTTCACGGAGTTGCCGACAAAGTCAGCCTCCGTGTTGAAGGAGAACTTGTGCTGCTTGTACTCAGCTCCGAGCACGCCGACCTGCTTCGCGCTGGCGTTCTTCGCCACCGAGCCGTCTTCAAGCTTGAAGGTGAGGTTGAGTCCATGGGTGAGCACGTTTGGGAGCTCGGCCTCCGTCACGAGACGACCCTGGGTGGTCACCTGGAGCTTCTTGAAGACGACGCCGCTGCCCGAGTGCGTGAAGCCGCCAGCGACCTTGGCGATGATCGACTTGTTCGCGTTGAGCTGACCCTCCGTCGTGAAGGTGACGCCGTTGGAGGCCTTGCTCTTGACCTTGAGCTTGCGCGAGTAGTCGTAGTCGTCGTTGAGCACGTCCTGCGCCGTCTTGGCGAGGTCCTTGAACAAAACAGCCACCATCCTCTCTTCTCTCCTGCTTCCAGAATGGCAAAGACAAGCGAGACGCGGCGGTGCAGCCGCCGCCCCACAATCGCCGCCCTTCCCCCTTCCAGCCCGATATCCTACCGTCTTGAAGGTCGGCGTAAAACATCCAGTAAAAAGGTAATTACGACAAGCTGTTGCCCTGCTCAACCTGATTGGGTTGATCTTTGCAGAACAGCCGCTCGTTTTGGCACTGACAGAACCTTCTCCAGACATTTGCGCCTCTGCGTCACGCACTCGCGGAACTTGATGTCAGGAAGCAGCGTAGAGGCGCCTCCTCCTTTTCCCTCCGCTTTCCCAGGCAATGCTGGGGCCCAATGCAAGCTCCGGTAGTAATGGCTCTTCCTGAACACGGAAACAAGGATCGAGCACAATTGCGAATCCGGCAACCTCATTATTAATCTAAGGGGCATTTCTCTCTACGCTTGGCCGAGAAAAGTGCTTCGCCCGCTGCCACACCAGCGGCCCGCTTGTGAGCGCAATGATGAAGTGTGGTGGCGAAACACTGACCATGTGTGACGCCATGCATTTTTCTCCCTCACATAACGCCACCGGCTCCGAGACAGCGCGTTTGATTGGCCAGCAGGTTGAATCTAGGAGAAGATCATCGTACTTAATGGGGAGTGCATATCTAACCTGCCGGATTTCACTCTCTGCCCGGGTTGACACATTCGTGAATTCGCAACTCGAAGACGACCAAAAGAGGCAGAAAACATGGTGGTGCTTTACAAGGATATCGCTAAGACAGCCGAGAACGTTCTCAAGGATGATTACGACTACTCGCGCAAGCTCAAGGTCAAGAGCAAGGCCTCCAACGGTGTCGCGTTCACGACCGAAGGGGAGATGGGAAGCAACAAGTCCATCATCGCAAAGCTCTCCGGTGCTTTCACGCATTCGAACAGTGGAGTCGTTTTCAAGAAGCTTCAGGTCACTACCCATGGTCGTCTGATCACGGAGGCCGAGATCCCGAATGTGTTCACGCATGGTCTGAAGCTCACAGCGAAGGTTGAGGACGGTTCAGTGGTCAAGAACTCCAGCGCCAAGCGCGTCGGTGTGTTCGGCTACGAGTACTCGAAGGACAATGTTGCAGTCGATGGCTCGGCTGATTTGGGCACCAACACGCTGCGCAAGTCCGTTGTTTACGGCATCGACAATGTGCTGGTTGGCGCCCAGGTTGCATTCAACGTTGACAAGTCCGCCCTCACTGACCACAACGTTGCTCTCAGTTACCGCGGTGGAGACTTTGCTGCTACTCTCCAGACCAAGAAGAAGTTCAATGCGCTTTCAGGCTCGTTCTTCCACCGTCTCTCGAAGGACACGATCTACTCGGCTGTGTTCGACTACGATCTGAAGTCAGGCTCGAACCATCTTACCATCGGCGGCCGCTTCAACGCTGACCACCTCACCACGTATGCTGGCAAGGTTGAGTCCGATGGTCATGTCTCGCTCGTTCTCATTCAGAAGATTCGCCCCTTCCTTTCGTTGACCACCAGCGCCCACATTGACGCGAAGAACTTCGATGGGGATGCGCACAAGTTCGGCATCGGTCTCACGCTCGGTTAGAACCGTGTTCTCCATTGTAGAAATGAGCGATGCTTTCGTGCGATAGTATTCTGCCAATACCTGGTCCTGTGCTACGCATTAGATGTAACGTGTTCATTGCTCCGTTCCACTTTGCTCTTCATAGTCTAATGACCATAAAAATGGGTCTCACAGAGTGGGTAAACGGGTCACAGTCTCGACCAAAAGCAGACTGTACCCATGACCCACCACATCCACAGAATGTTCGAAGCAAGTGAACAAAATCTGTCGAAGAGTTTGGATCCGATCCCCATGAGCGACGCGGATCGATTTGATGGTTTGCTCATGAACATGGCGCAGGCCCAGCGCGGGATCGAGCCACTGCTAGACACGGTGTTCTCGTTTCTTCGCCGCAAGACCGACTTTTTCACCGGAGCGACCCCCGCTGTTGTGGAAGCAACAGTTCTAAACGCCGTACGAAAGCAGGCTGCGCTGGCTGAGAAGGAACTATTCTTGAGAAAGCAAGAGCAAGATGCAAAGCAGGAGAAGCAGGAACAGAAAAAGCGTGCTGCTGATGAGGCCAAACTGAAGCAACAGACGCGTGTGGCAGCCGAGACGCAACCTTCACAAACTGTCGATTCGCGGTTCGAAGAACTAACAGATGAAGAGGAGCACTCCACCCAAGCCACGTCTTCTGGCACATCTATTAAAGATGATAAGCAAGATGAGTGCCCACGTAAGTAATGAGTGATCGTCTGACTCTTGCTCAGAACGAAGCTGACCCTACCTATCTCCTTCTCTTCAGCACTTATCGGGAATGGTGGGAAGACTGACAAATATGTCTGGACCCAGACTCTACAAGAGGCTCAAGTCAACTTTGCCGTTCCTGAAGGTACAAAGTCACGTGCGGTGCACGTCGAAATCACCGCATCTCGTCTTCGGGTTGGGATCAAAGGGGGCGAAACTTTTGCCGATGGTCCCCTGTACAAACGTGTCAAGGTCGACGACAGCTTCTGGACCCTCGAAGACGGAAATCGTATTTGCGTCTACCTGCAGAAAGAGAATCAAATGGAATGGTGGAAAACGGTTATTCAGGGTGATCCCGAGATCGATACACAGAAGGTTCAACCCGAGAACTCCAAGCTTGGCGATCTCGACGCTGACACTCGTCAGACAGTCGAGAAAATGATGTTCGACCAACGCCAGAAGGCACTTGGCCTTCCTACAAGTGATGATATCCAGAAGCAAGAGATTCTCCAAAAGTTCATGAAACAACACCCTGAGATGGATTTTAGCAAGGCTAAAATTAACTGATCGTGAGCTGTAGATTCTTCCGCTTATGGTGAACTTGAATCTATTGTCGTAATTATAGGATATCTGCCACCCATCTCGCATTGATACTCTCAGATCAATCCATCAAGTGATCTTGAGGTGTTGCCTGTTGGCACACATGGCCCCACCACCAAGTCGCCAGCAAGCCTCTATCGTGCTTGGTTACGACAGACCGGATTACACAACAAGCTCGAAGATCACGCAACAGTTCGATACTATCAGAAAAGATATCAACCTCCGCAGTTCCATTGATGCGAACAAGAACAAGGAATGTCATGTTGTTTTCGGTGATCAGAGCAAGAAACGTGAGTTTACACTCGCCAACACACAGCCTGACCCCACAGGACAAATCCATCAGTACACTGCGAAACTCAACGGCGAAACGAAAATGATGCTGCTTAAAACATCGACTTCGTTTGGCTCGGATGTGGCTGACTATCGCACATCCACCCAAATTGCTACACAATACGATAGTACTGCGGCTAACGACACCATTCGTCTTCGGAACGAAATTCGGAAACGGACAGGGCCACGACCAACTCGCGGAATGTCCTACGACGATGAAATCCACTATATTTCTGAAAGCAAGAGTCAATTTGACAACAAGTTCAATTCGTACAAGCCATCCTTGATAGAGGATAGCGTGAAAAAAGGTGCGTTGCTGCGCTGCTATAGAAATCATTTTTTTGTTCATGTTGTCTTTCCAGATCTTCGTGCAACGCATTTCACGCTCGGGAACGAGAGGGCAGAGTACACGACCTCAAGCCATATTGAAAGGCTCTGTCCTTCTGACTTCGCCATTTACTCAACTCCAGCTACACTTCCTCACGACCTGCGTATGTCAACTGTTGACATGTCGTAAAACCCAAACACGTTGAGAGGCTCAGGAAATAGGCATTTCCATTACACATTAAAGCTTTCCCCGCAGCCACAGCTACCCTTGGCATTTGGATTCTCAAATACAAACTCCGATGAAATGGGAGTAGTCTATATCACCGCGTGAATACGAGTAGGATGAAGTAGATCACGGTGAATGATGTCTTACCTGAAAATCCATGGTGGTTCCGACAACGTGAAAAAGAGCCTTCGGTTCAATAAAAACTCGCACTCCTTCACCCACTGGTTAAAAGACACATTCGGGGGCTTCTATGAAGAATCCGGCACTAACCTTTGTCGTTGACTTCCTCTTCGAGCGACTCCTTGGAGACGGCGTAGTTCATCGTGTACGAAAGCCCATTACACCCGCGCGTGCGCACACCAAGGCGGATGGCAATTGCATCTGGTTTTCCTGCGAGCAACTCTCGAATACGCTCTGCAGCGGCTTCAGTCTATCAGGTAAAGCGCTGGTTAGACGCCAACTGTAGCAGCACCAGTCCACGTTGGCTCACCACTTTCAGCGGCGGGGGCAGCTCGCGGCGCCGACGAGTCGGCTGGTCCTTAACGACAGCAACGGAGAAGCAGCGTCGGTGATGCGTACGCACGCCACTGACGACTCGCACGAGCGCCGCCATCGCTCCTCTCGATCTGGACGGATGACGGAGTTCGGTTGCTCTGGAATTCGACAAGAACGCGATGTGTCTTGACATGACTATCAGTTACAAACACATTCTTATCTAGTTTGGATGTACTGTATTGAGACAACTTACTGCCCTCCAAAGAGGTTTTCTCGTCGAGTCACCAGCTCATCACGCCTTTCCCGAATGAAAGCACGCAAGATCTCGCCGCCAAACTGGAAGTTGCGAATTGACGCCACCTTCTCACTCACAGCTTCCTTCCACTGGACCACCAACTGACTTGACTCAATTCCTCGCTCTCTAGTGATAGCTGCGAGAAGTTCGGGAGAAGGTAGCCACTCAAACACTCCCTCCGAATCGAATATTCGAGGCAGAGTCGATGCATCTTCATCACCAACTTTAGCCTGTACTGAAATCTCGTCTGGAGTGAGAGTTGTATCCGTTGTCGCAGTTTTGGCCGGAGTTATGTCTGCTTCACCTGATCCATCCGCAGCAGCATGAATCTGTTGGCTCGAGGTGAAGACGACTGGTGGTCGTTTGGGAGGTCTCTCCCCCCACCACTTATTGAATAAGTAACGCTCGATGGCATCGATTCTTGCGTTCGAGAGGGCAGTCTCGTAGACTAAGACTTCGGCAATGCGTCCTTGGAAGCTGTTGGTATCGCAAACGGGTTTGACGTTCCCCAGAGCGAGGTATCCATTGCGAGATACATGAGCCATGAATGGCTCAGTCTCCTTTCCTCGTGACACCCATTCAATGCCGTTCGTCTTGATCTCAACCTTCTGGCGTTGGATTCGATACGTTATAAGCAAAAACTCGCCGTTGCGAGAAGAAAATGAGCTCTCAACCAAGCCGCCCTCGGTAAAGGAGGCCGGTTTACCTCCGTGAAGTAGAAACTGCCCATACGGTGAAGTTCCAAAGAATTTTTGCCCGCGATATGTATCGCCAGCCTACGCCAGTCATGAATTTGTTAGCCCAACACCTTACAACGAACGTTGTACCAACCTCGATTTCAGATGGCGCGAGCACAAAGAAGAGGGTCGTGGTTTCCTGAAGAGTGACACCACTTGCATCGGCAAAGCCGCAAGAAACAGACACCGTCGAAAGACCATTCTGAGATCTTGGCACTAGGACAGGGTGTATACGACTGGCAATCGGACGGAAATCAACCGAGTTATTCTGAAACTTCACTTTGCTCTTCCAGCTACGCCGTTGCCACGACAATGAGGTCAGGCATCAAAGAAAATGACGACTACACACAAACTACCCACGCTTTAATCTCACAAGCCGTCCCGAGAATCATGCACTCATCCATATTCTCAACTTCCACTCCTTCGTTTGATGCGAGCCAAAGAACAAGGTTTCCTTGAATTCCTACCGCACAAAGCCTGTTCGTTAAACCACCCGATGCCGACAAACTAAACGAATTGCACCAACCGCCATCACCCAGGGATAAGGGAACTTGCATTACTTTTTGACTGCCTTCCTTGCGAGGAAGAGAATTTTGTGATGCCGGCTTTGATGTCTTCTCATTCATGGGTAAAATGGTCGTTTTCATTCGACGGAGCAACTCCTGCATGCTTTGTGCTTGGGAACCTGGCAATGATATCGACAAAAGCAAACCCGCGCTTGCCGTGGGGGAATTCGTTTGTTCAGCTGTCAGATGATAGCTTTGTGGTTGAATTGATAGCGTCCGTTGGTCAGTAGGTGATGGACTGACTGTTGGCTTTCGGGACGTCGGATTGACGCGCAGTCTTGGTTTCTTGGCGGGGACACTGTTATCTATCAAGACGTTCGAAGCCTCGTTGTGAGAGGTGTTTGTAGTGGACGATGGTCCGCGGCCATCACTCGTAATTCTTTCACCGAGTTTTTCACGTTCAGAAATCCCGTGTCCTTGGCCCGGATCTGTATCTGTACGAGTCGGAATCTCAAGGAGCGACATATCTCCTTGTCTGATGACTTGCTCAACCATTCCTGACGTTGTCGTGGGCGGAAAATACCATGCACTCACGAAGATGACGACGACAACCACCATGATATTTAGGAACAAACACATCCTATGGAACAAACGTCAGAACAATTTCGACCTTTTTGGAAGAAGCTCTGTTTACAACTTGCCGGAGCAACCGTGCGGTTACACGAGGAGACGACGAGAATACTGGGGTGGTATGATCCATCGTCCTTGCCCGTGATGAGGAAACGAAGCTGTTCCTTTCGCCAACGAGATGATGCTGACCCGTCAATGTGCTCATTAGCCCCTTTCCTTCGACTGTGGCTCACAGGTCTACTAATGGTAGGTTTCACGTGTTGTCCATTTATAGCCTCCCTCTTGAATGGATCTGGCGCCCGAGCTTTCTGTCCCATTTTGTTATGGCGGCAAGTGTATGGATGCCAACGTAATGACGAAAAGTAAAGCGTGCGTACGGAGTATAGAGGGCGCAAATGGGGTTCATCTTCAGGAAGAGAGAAACGCATTCATTCTATCACCAATAACTGATCGGTCTCTCTGGGTTCCTTGACAAGTCGTTGACGAGTTCTTGTTAGTATGGGTCGGACTCGTTCAGCCACTTGTCAAGACCTCGCAGGGGCTTTGACTGCTTCACCGCCTTCTTGTGTTCAGCGATCTTGGTCGGCATATTCGCCAGGGCCGCTTGAACCTTCTTGACGCGTTCAAACTCGTTCCGCTCGTTGAGATGTCCTCGGGGTGGGCGCATCACATGGTGCTTCTGAGGAGCGTCCCACGTCTCCTTCCATCCACCTTCGCCCTCGACCCATTGACCGGCGAGGCCATTTCTGAGGGCGTGCTTCTTCACAAGCGCGATCTTACGGCGCGAGAGCAGAGGCTGCTTCCACTTGCCGTCCACGAGCTGCGGCTTCATGGCAGCCTCGGCCTCCACGGCCGACATGCGCAGGAAACGGCCAACAGTCGTCATTGAGCTTCCCAAGGCGCTTTCGTCGATGGCAGTGATGCCGCCTTCCCAACCACAGTTGATTGTACAAGTTTAAACCAATGGACGAAGCAGCCATTAATATTTGACCAATCTTGCATCAGAAAACCCTATCGTACTTTCAAGTGTCAGTACAGTACAGTGACGTTTGTTCCTCGACAAACAAGCAGTTCTTGGAAGCCATGAACGCGCCAACAGTAGCAGTGGGCGCTCCCGCGGCGTCGCCGATAGCACCGACTGCCACTGCGTTCGCAGCAAAGGCCCCCGGACAGGAAGATCTAGAGCCAAAGGAAATCTCCTCCGAGCAGATCCAGGTTAGCTGCCGATACATTAGGCTTCGACACGGACGACTCTGACCAGTGCTTTTGGTATGGGCAGGCGATGCTGGATGAGAATTCGAACCTCATCGTAGAGATCATCACGTTAAACAATCAAATCAAGCAAGCTAAAGGCACGGGTCAACAGGGCGATGTTGCTGAACAGCTCGACAAGAAGCGGAAGAAGCTCAACAAGAACCTCATGACACTCGCGAAATGGGCCGACGAGTCGTCCGATCAGCCGCCGCGACCACCTCCAGCCGCGTACTACGCCCCTCCACAGGCTCAATATGCTCCTCGCGGAATGCCAATGAACCCTATGACAATGGCGCCACAAATGGCGATGGGTCATCCTCAGATGCAAATGGCTCCTCGCTTCAACCAAGCAGCTCAAGCACAAATGCAGGCAATGGCACAGGCGCAGTACCACGCACGGATGTCTTCGATGGGAGGCCAGACGGCGTATGCAGGCATGGGTGCCGGGCCCCAGAGATTTCACGATCCTTCCATGGCTTATGGCGGTATGGCACCCGTGATGCGTCCTATGGCCATGGGCATGCCTTCTGGTTACGCCGGAGGGGCGCAAATGGCGTACCCAATGGCTGCTCCTCACGGTTACGGGATGATGGCCCCGCAGCCTATGGCAAGAATGAACTCGGCGGGTGATTCAAGTGCAGCGGGCTCTGGTGCGACTGCGAACCCCGATGCAGGTCGAAGCAGCACGTGAGCGACTCGAAGATGTTCGCACCTAAACCCTAGTACATGTTTCTTCACGGACAAATATGGTAATAACCATGCCAAAACGCCTAACGTGCCCAATTTTACCACTTCGTTCTTGGAGGCAAAACAAAATTGGCGGGAACGCAAATGAAGAGCTCACGTAGACGAGATTCCTCTTCCGTGGCGCCAGTCGACGAGCCAAGGATGCGCAACGCCGTAGCCTGCGATGCTACTGCACTAGCCCTGCTTCCACACAGAGGGGATGAAGGAAGTTTCGAGGTACTCGACCGCTCCGACGAGCTAGAAGAGATTGACACGGAAGACGATGACGCCGAGTTTGACGAACGCGCGCATTGGGGTCGTCGCCGTGCCAACGAGAAAAAGAGCAAAAAACAAGTTGGGAGCGACAAGAATCAGCCGAAAATTAACATCTTCTGCGTGGTTACCGCGGAAATCCCCGCAGAGCAGGATTCTCTACCTACTCACCCTCCAACCTCGAAAAATGCGCAAGGCAGTGATGGAGATCGCGTGGGGACGGACACATTGACACAACGGTGCTTTACATCTACATCGCAATCGCTGCAAGAGGAAGTCACTGATTTCCCAGTTGGTGAAGGAGCGGAAACTTCGTCTTCTTCACCTGAACACACTACACAATCTGGTCGACCCAAGAGGCGCGCCGTTCTCAAGAGTGAGCAAGCAAAGCTGAGCGCGAATGTAGATGTGACACTCGTGACACTCCCTGTTGTTCACACAGCAGAAGTTGGGCAACGCGCAACAAACGGTGAGCCGATGGAGAGATCTGTTGTGAACCATCTGAATACAAAACACTCTTCAGGGCGCAAGCGAAAGCTTGACATGAATGGTGACAAAAAGAAAACACCACAGTCATCGGGTCCCATTCATGTGAAGGGAGCAGCAGCAAACAAGACTCCAGTGAACACATTTTTTATGACAGAAGAGGAGAAAAAGCAAGTCCTTGAGATCGAAGCTGTCGCCTCACTAAAAGAACATCTGCGCGAGCAACGTGAAAAAGACATCGCGTTCTTTGGCAATCGCGATGCAAATAACCCATTTTTTCAAGCTCGTGGTTTCTCGTCATCACAACGAACGATCGGGGATGACACCAAAGAAGTGATCGAGGTACTTGATTCCCCGGAGTCGTCCCCCGCAAAGCAACGAAAGCCACGATGGTCGAAGGAATCAGCAAGTTATCCTTCCCAACAACATACAGTTAAAGTGCTAGAAGGTGGCTATGACGTGTCCAGTACAAGGCACCCTGGCGTTCTTCCACGAAGAGTGAATACGATTCAGACGGATCAGGTCAATCACATCATAGTACTTGATGATGATGAGAAGATATTGACAACGAAATCAGTCTCACCTGATTTAGCTGACGCTCAGGTACCTTTTGATGATCAGTTCTGGCTGCTCACCGCCCCCATGCATTGTGCAGGGGATATACTGCACCCAGATTTTTCCGCTGATCTGTCAACTGAGGAGTTTGTTGACAGGATCTCGGGGCAATTCGGTTTGAAGGAAAAACGAGTCCGCAAAATTCTTTCGGCGCTCGAGCTCGCTCGAACAAAGCGACAAGACAAATCTTTGAACCTCAGTCTCGTGGACAGATACCTTCCTGTTAGAACAAGTGGAATGATTGGAAACAAGAGTGCGCTGAAGAAACTTTCGATCTGGCTTACTGCTTGGAAGAGTGGTGGGATGGATCGCAGTCGGAGCTGTGATGACTCCTTGCTTGCTTTTGAGGATGACGATAGTGACGATGACGATGGAACGCAGTTGTGCAGGCTGTTTATCTTGAAGGGGGATATTGGGTCCGGCAAGTCTGCGGCTGTTTATGCGTGCGCAGATGAACTTGGATACGAGATTATTGAGATCAATGCTGGCCAACTTCGTACGGGTAAAGCTATTGTGGACATCGCAGGTGAAGCGACGCAGTCGAACCGCGTCTTACACAGTGGCGGGCACTTGGGCGACAAACAAAAGAAGTCCAAGAAGGTGAAGAAGCGTCGAACTGTCTTGAACAAAAACAAGCCTTCTCACTTGTCGTTGGTTTTGTTCGAAGATGTACGTAGTTCTGAGTCGCTTTATTGCGTGTGCACGCTAATCGATATCTCACCCACTAGGTGGACTTGATATTCGAAGACGACAAAGGTTTTCTCTCCACCCTCAGCTCAATCGCCAAGCACTCCAAATGTCCGATCGTCGTTACATGTCGCCAACTTCCCGATGGATTCCCGTCATCTCCCCCTGCGATATCAGAACGTCTCGTGCGACCTTCCAAGTCGGAGTTTATGGTGTGGCTGTTGCTAGTCGCCTTCCTCGAGCGAATTCAGCTTTCACAACCACTTTCGCAGCGCCTTGCAGATCTTTTCGACTGTGACATCCGCCGGACGTTGAATTTTCTGCAAGCATACCGCCATCGAATTGATTTCAGCCAGCAACACACAAGTAGAACTCTTGCGTGGAGACCAGCTGAAGAGCTGGCAAGTATTGGCGCAGGCAGAGATGCATGGGCACCAATCGAATTGATTGGTTCTCAGGATGATATCCCACCCACTTTCCAACCTGTGCCGGCGTGGTCACTCTCGACAACTCGTTCATTTGATTTGCTCACCAGCAATTTCCTACCATCGTTGCAAGGTTCAGCGTGTGATAGCCGCCTTCAGCTTTCTGATGACCACTTGGCATCCAGATGCAAGAGGGAGCGTCTAGCGTCGTGCATGGATGATGTCTGGGATGTACTTGAGAGTGTTTCTTTTGCAGATGAGTTCAAATCACGAAGTTGTGAACATGCCATTGAGGTAAGATCTGATGCTATGGTCTGATCGAAAGTGCAAAACTAACCTCTCCTCAGTTTGAGCTTGAAGAGGAGGGGGCAGCACATTTCGAATCTGAGAGAGCCCGAATGCTTTCTCTAGACATTCGGATGACAGCTCTCTCAAATTTTACGGATCGTCGGAAGCGTGAAAAGGAAATGCTTTCCCTCCGCAACTGTCGTATCAGCGACGGTGTAGGACAAGCGCTAGAGGCTGCACTTCAAGCAAGATTAAGGTAACTATTTGTTGGTTGCTTGTGCGGTGTGATCTTTCTGAACGTTGCAATCCGCCTTCAGATCAAAGACGCACTCCCGAATGATGGAACTGAAGCGGAAACTTGAGTTACCGCTCGTAGTGAAAGGTAGTGAGCTCGTTGGTGCTCATTTCAGTACCGACTACATACCGTTGCTTGCGCGGGTTTCCGAACACTGCGAGCCTTTTCAAGAGAGCCGTCGTCGGTCTTCACGTCGCAATCATTATCTGCGAGAAATTGTTGGAGATATGTCTACTGTGGATGACCTCCGCGGCATTCAATTGTGCTATCCTCATATTGGTGCGGTCGACGATGAGGTCGTGCCTCTCTCCGCGTCGTCGTCATTCAATTTATCGGAAGACACTTCGATATGCATTTAGCCCAGAATGGTAGCGCTTAGGACTGTATCTACTCCCATTAAGCGCATACTATTCGGCCGCTTTCTTGGTCAAACGCTTCATTCCTATGCTTTGCGGAAACTTGCGCCCTCTGTACTCGGCTTTAGCCTTCACGATGCTGCTCAGCTGCGAATGGAACGCTGCCTGAGCACTGGATGAAACCTACAGCAATAACTTTAGACCCTTTGTTGCATTTGGTGCGCTTCTCGCTACGGACCACGACGCTGTACTTGATCTTGTGGTGGTTGTTGCCGTACTTCGCGGCGCGGAATAGCAGCACATTCGCATCATGCACAGCTTCTTTCGGGAACACTCGGACCGCAGGGACACTCTTGCACGAGAGCGCGACCGTGCCTTTCTGACCAGGCTTCAGTGGCGCGTCATAGAGCGCCGCAACGCGAGCCAAGAACTCGTCGACAGACACGCGCATTTTGCCGAAGAGGGAGTCAAGGAGTCCAGTTCTGACCTTCAACGTGGGAATGAAGAGGATCTTACTGAACTACACACCAGTATCTAAAAATCACCATTGTAGACACAATCGACCTACAACTTCGAAGACTGATGAGCTCTCCAGACTGAAAGGAAGACTGATGGAGAGGTTCCTACATCCCACCACGGCGTAACTTCTTCTATTGAAGGATTGCGATATCGAAAAAGTCACCGGGTTGGAATCGCAGACTCTCCAACGTCTTATCCTCTTCCACTGTCTTCCGTCGGTTCCCATAGACCCATCCAGCCTTGCGGAAGATAAATCTAATCACCACTCCTGTCACTCTCTCCAGAGCCAGCAGGAGACCTCTGGTGACTCACTCACCTTCCATTGCGTTCTTGGGTAACGACCGAGAAACCCATACGCGCGTTCGCTTTCCGTGCATCAGCGTTCGCGTCCTGCACTAGATCAGCAATCTCTCGAAGCGTTGCATCTGGCCTGATTAAGACACGTTTTCTCAAGTTGCGCCAGGAGCACGAAGAGAAAAAAGCTTTATACCACGTGTAGATATGGAGCTCATTCGCCATCGGTCGGTCACTCAAGCGTTCATAGTCTTCGCGTCTGTACGAAGAGAGAAAAAGTGAGATGAGTGAGCAACTCGACGGTCAAATCACGAGGTAACACGTACTTGTTGTGGGAGCCTACATTGCAGAATACTCGGAGCAAGAAAGGGCAGTGTTTCTCTCGATCGATCGCCGCTCCAGGCGCTGGCGCCGCTGGTCCTTCACGAGCGCCCATTTCCACGATGCCACCACGAGAAATCAGCACAAGCACAGACCTCTATTGCGGAGTACCTTGTAATAGAGGATTGCCGAGCGATTTCGTGGTCATCGCTCAAAAGCAACAATGGCCGCCAGAAACGTCGTGCGATTCCTCAAGTCGGCGAAGATCTCCTTCTCGACAGCGGATAAGAACGCAACCGGGGCATGGTACGCGACAGCGCTGCACAAACGGCCAGTGTGGTATTGAAGAATGGGGTGGGTTTCATTTGCAGCGAGTTCTACCGTCAAATGGTTGCTGAGAAGGTGGGGTTGGTTGACTGGCCAAGTAGCTCAGCAGTGGATAATTGGCGGGGCACTGATACGAAGCTATTATTTAGACCAAGGCTGTGAATCCCAAGTCTGAGGTGTCTTACACGACGTCCCTCATCGGTTCGGCCCCACTTATCAAGCTGGAGTTCAGTAAGCAGAGCTCCATGCCATTGGCACCAATTGTTCTGGGCTGATTGATGAAAACGGTGAATGTTTAGTTGATGGCTCAAAGCAGTCGCTTGAAGTTGCCGGCAAGAACGTGCGCGAGATTTTCGACGAGCTTGATATGTTCTGCTCGCAGATCGAATCCAAGTACGAGGCCCAGGGCAAGAGCATTGACTAGAGGAACTTACAACAATAGAGCCTCATTTTCCTCGGTCTAACTGGTAGATTCTCTGTTGTATTGTACATGAAAGCCCAGCCTAATCTCTGATTGTGCATTGTGTTTCATCATTGCGAGTCGATCTGAGCAATTTCTCCTATGAACTTCGCAGCGCACTCGTTGTCATTTTCGTCAAGCTTTAACTTCTCCACGCGCTCGAGCGTGAGCTTGATTAAGTGCTCTCGGCACGTACGCGCGCACCCTTCAATTTTTTAGTATCAGTCCAAAGACTTGTTGTCAAACTCAGCGAGATTGGCAAAGCACCTACCGCAGCATCGGATGATCCGAAACCGCACTTCTTGTGCTTGAGATTGGGTGATAAAGACCAAAGATGTTTCGACTAGTTTAGATTGCTCACGTGCGCAACGGATGGCAATTAAACGAGTGGAGGGATTGAAATACAGCACTATATGATCATCACGTTAGTTGTGAGACGTCCGTTGCCACTTTTCTCAACGTTTACCTTGGAATGCGTACTGCAGAGTCCCCACGCCGTAATCACCATAACTGCGAGAGATGGAGTCCTTTATCAAACTTGCGATCTCTTCTCGTTCCAAGACGAGTTTCCTCGTTTGTGGCGCCGGAGCTGCCGCCTCGACGATGAGGTATCGAGTCTTGAGTCTCACCATGATGTTGCTGAGTTGGATGGCGGCACCTGGTGCGCACGTTGATACAAACCGATACGAACACATTTCGACGTCGAACCTGCCAACCACGCAAAAAAGCACTCGTGATGGCACCAACCGACACGATGCACGGGTCCTTCGTGGTGCCTGGACAAAAGCTCGCCGCCCTGAATCCGCTAAGGCCAGCGACTGGGACATACTCTCGAGATGGCGCTATCTACGCTTCAATTGCAGGGAAGTGCAAGGTCTCCGCAAGCGAGATTGGAGTCGAACGAGCCGACAAAATTGTTGGCTCTTCTCAGGTTCTTCGACTCGGCGACATCGTCCTCTGTAAAGTGAGCAAGGTCACATCCCGCCAACTCCTGGTAGATATCGTGTGCGTGCGCGATGTTGTTCTTCAAGAGGCTTTCCCAGGCACAATCCGCGTTGAAGACGTTCGTAGCCAAGACGTCGACAAGCTTGTCATGGAAGACCTGTTCTCGCCCGGAATGCTGGTTCAGGCGGCTGTGCTCTCATACGGAGACACGCGATCATATTTCTTATCCACTGCAAGAGCTGGTCTTGGAGTTGTTCGTGGAGTTCAGGGACAAAATACTAAGAGCGAGGCTGAAGATGTGGATATGTAATTTCCTTCTAACACAAAGTTTCCACGTGTATTCATTCGATGTGGGACCTCTGCCACTAGTCTTCAAGAATCTCAAAACGTTGGAAAGGCTTAGATGTTTGGATGTCGCTTGACCAGGCTGAAGAGCATGCGTCGTCTTTATCGTCATCTGGAATCGTCTTGAAGAGAGTAGTTGACTGAGGAGTAACGGTCGTCTGCTGATACTCTTCCGAGAGGTTCAGTCCAAGCGGCGTCATTTGGGATGCCTGTTCAAATCTGCTCTGATTTTTGGCCATTCCATCCACTTCCTGTCGTTTTGCGATTGTTTTCTTGAGCAAATTTTCTAACTGTAAGCTTCCGGGCTCCAACCTCAGGGAGTGCTGAAAATCTTCGACTGCTTCTGCATACTTCCCCCGCCGAAACCGTGTCATTCCTCTCCGTTTCCACGCCTTGCAGTACGAAGGATCCAGTTCAATTGCGCGCGAGCAGTCATCTTCAGCCTGGGTGAAGTTCTTTACCCTGAGGTAGGCTGCTGCACGGTTGGAGTAAAGAACAGCGTCTGAGTCATCAAAAGCGATGCTACGTGTGTAATATAGAACAGCCTCCTCGTTCTCATTTGCCTTGAAGCAGTCGTTCCCTTTTTCTTTCTCGAGACGAGCAAGAACCTTGCGTTCGGGCTGGGACAATGCGTTCAAGTCGATGTAAGAGGGTAACGACTCAAGCGCTTTCTTTCGTTCTTGTCCCCGTCGGGCTTCTATCTCTTTCAGATGTCTAGTGTGCTTTCGAGCTTGTTCCTCGCGTTCTTCAATCTCGCTCAATGCTTTGTCCACGTCATATTTCTCCCACGCGCGAAAGTCGTATGCTGGAATCGCCTTCTTGTGACTATTTGATGTTGTGCTCGTGATATTCGCGGGGCGGGTCTCTTGTGATGTTACCGAGACAATCTGGCCCCGGACTGGAGGCATCCGTCGAGGAGGATTATCGCCTTTGTTGACTTGGAGTGAATGGTGAATTGTATCCATCTGGGTCGTCCAAGAAGTCAGCATCGCTTTCTCAGACTCCACGTCATCTGACGAAGGCCCAGACCGCATACGTTCGATTTTTGACCTCTCACGCGCAGGTAAGACCGCTAGAATCCGTTCTTCAGTTGCTGTTTCCAACATGGGATATTTGCCCTCCTTTCCTGACCGGAGCAGTGCGAGAATACCCTTCAGTTCGTCGATGTCTGCACACTTTTCAACATAGCCGTAGTCAAGCATGTCCAAAGTGATGGACTTAGTTTGGCGAGTGTGGAGTGAGAAGTAGTCCACATTTGATGCATCTGCGTATGCGTGCGCAATCGTCATGGCTACCTTGTTTGCTTTCGCTTTCGAATTCGATTCTGGAAAGCGAAGTTCGGAAAGCAAAAACGTGTCTCTTCGGGATCCAAACCAGGGAACGTTTGTCGCTCCCTGAGTTTAGTGAGCTGAGGTGCGCATCCACGGGACTTCTTGCAGGAATTTATCAATACTCCGGTCTTAAAAAAGGGATGACTCTGCTTTGAAGCGTTCGGTTCCGTTTTTGACTTCGCGGTCGAAAATGGACTCGTCCAACGGCAGACCATTAGTCACAAGGAGCCCAGTAGCTATGTCGTCGACACTCACCAGCAGAACAGATCAGAACGAAGTCGCACGTGTTGTTGGAATGCGGCCATCGGTCCCAAATGAGGAGAGCGCTTTGATGGTGGACGACGATGTAAGACTCCTGCAGAAAAGATGTTGGGATCCTTCAGTTCATATGCTCGACGGTAATGTAGTTCTTTGACGCCCAAGAAAACATCGATGGGGATATTTCTCGTCATGTTGGTATGTGTCAGTCGTGCTTCTCGTAGAAACCCGAGGAGGTACTCATTTATTACGTGGATTAATGGCTCATGAAGAGGATGACGAGTGCGCCAACAGGGACAAGAGTCCGATAATTCAACCAGTCAGATTAACAAGTCATTCAAATGCATCATCTAACGAGTCTGAAGCTAGTACGGGGTCAAACGAAGAGAAATACACTGTGCGTAACAAGGACACCGGCGAAGTTTACGATATCCGACATCTTGCTCGAGAACCAGTGAACTCGTACACAATATTTCCCGGAGATTTCCACACGCCTAGTCTGGAAGTATCCGAAGGCGAGGTTCGTGAGCGATTTGATTGTCGTCTTCAGTGTGTTTGGTTTGTTGACAATGTTTGTAGTCGAAAATCGTTAAACCTCGGCGACCCTCATTGACCAAGTTGAAAATAAAACTTCACCTGAAGAGCAAGCCAAAAGAGCTGACAAAGCGAAATCATGTGCCCGTCTTCTCCTCAAGAAAAGATAAGCGAGATATTGATGACCTGAGTGTCGCCCAGTCAATTTCAAAACATAACGGAACAATATGGAGCATGAAGTTCAGCCACGATGGAGCAAGACTTGCATCAGGTGGACAGGATACTCTTCTGCGAGTCTGGCGAGTCGCGATCAGCTCGATAGAGAGTAGCCCACCACCAACAAAATCTGAGATTGGCGACAAGATAATCGTGGAGCCGGAGCCGGAGCAATCTTACCAGGTACCGGTGTCTTCAAAAATTATACAAGATCAACATTATGATAGTCTGATATGCGAGTTTTGGGTAGGGCCATACTATGCCGATCGTCGACATTTCATGGAGCCGAAGCAACTTCATTCTTTCAGCGTCTATGGATAAGGTCCGTCTCCACGAATGTTGGAAGCATCATTTCTCGCGGTTTAATCAACCCGATGAACAGACCGTCCGTCTGTGGCACATTTCTAGAGTGGATTGTTTGCACGTTTTTCAGCACCCCGATAGCGTCCCTGCAGTCGAGTTCCATCCAAAGGTACGGAAGCTCATTTATGGGTTTTGCGTCAGTTTCTCACTTTGAGGTAGGAGGATCGATACTTCTTATCAGGATGCTTCGATAACAAAGCACGGGTGTGGGACATCCCAGAAGGGTGTGTCGTTTCATACGTTCAAACGCCGGCGATGATCACAGCAGCAAGCTTCAACCCCAGCGGAACTCGTGCCATTGTTGGGCTTCTCAATGGCCAATGTATCTTCTATCAAGTCAACTCGCACCAGCAAATGAACTATTACACCCAAATTGAATGCCGGAATAGTCGCGGCCCAATGAAGAAGGGCCGCAAAGTCACAGGGATCGAGTTCGATCCAGAGGGAAAGTATTTCCTCGTCAGCACGAATGATTCACGGATGAGATTGTTTTCGGTGGACAATTATTCCCGAATATGCAAGTACAAAGGGCTGATGAATGGCCACTTGCAGATAAAAGGTCGCTTCAGGTGTGTGGCGATGACAAGATGACATCTTCCTTTCTCCTTACAATGTTCCTTCAATCTGTGAGTAGCCAAGACGGTGATTTCGTCATTTGTGGTTCAGAGAATGGTCAGGTGTACATTTGGAGCAAATCAAGGTGATGAAACCTTTTTCCTCTCGGAAATCGTTTCTGTGTACGCTAAACAATACTTTAAAGCAGCAACGGGCCTGGAGTAAGCTTGATGAAAAGCATGAAACACGACCGAAATGCTTCGTACGAGCACTTTTCTGGTATGTAGAGAGCGGTCGGATTCTGAAAATTGAGGCTAACAGCAACATGTGCTGTAGCTGCCGAATCTCCCAACGGAATCGTTACCGTCGCGCTTTTCGCTCCTGCCAGCACCTACGCAATGGTGAAATCAAAGCTAGACGCAGATATCGACGATGGAAACACAAATCCATGCACCGGCCTCATTGTTTCAGCCAGCTATGATGGTTGCATTAAATTTTTCGAGCGCCTTCCCAAATCTGCCTAAGCGATTTCGTCACTACAGCTGGTGTCAATACGGAGAATAATTCGATCGTTTACGGATGATGATTCTTCCTGAGTGGATCCAACGGTTAAGAAGCGGAGTGCTTTTTCATGATTATCTGCTAAACTTTGCTATTAGGGATGATATCCTCGTCGACTTGCTATGATCAACAAGACGAGATTGACTTGTTAGCTGCAGTCGACGATTCGTGCTGCTGACCGATCTCCCAAATCATCTCACGGACAAAAGTCTCAATATCACTTCATGGACACAGACACGATAGCGATTAGTCCATGAGTTTCGGACTAATCCAACGGATTGAAAAGCGACTCACCGTTGTGCCAACTGGGTGGCCTCAAGGACCTCCTCGTGTGATGCGGCAGGCATATGCTCGTCGCCTGGATAGATGACCTTATTTGTAATCAACGATAGACCGAAAACCTTGAGACCGCAATGGATCGCGACAATGACTTCAGGAACGGTGCTCATTCCAACTGCATCGCCGCCGACTAACCGGAGAAGCTTGCATTCGGTCGGGGTCTCATAGGTGGGACCTGAGACGAAGCAATAGACACCCTTCTGACGAACGCGGTGCGTGAGCTGTAGGCGTTCCGCGGTGGCATACGCAAGTGTCTGGAGTTTGCGGTCGTAGCATTCGGAGAGAGGAGTGAAGCGCGGACCAAAGCGAGTATCGTTGGGGCCAACAAGCGGGTGCTTGCCAGCAAGACCGGGCATATTCAGATGGTCGTTCATGATCATGATGTCTCCAACATTGTAGTATGGGTTGAGACCGCCCGCGGCGTTCGTGACAAGGAGATATTTGATTCCAAGCAGGTACATGACGCGGATGGGAAGCGCCGTCTCGCGCATTTCGTAGCCTTCGTATGAGTGGAAGCGTCCACGCATGCACACGACTGGGTACTTATCGAGGTAGCCGAAGACGAGTTCTCCGGCGTGGCCTTCGACTGTGGACTGGGGAAAGTGTGGGATGTCCTCGTATTTCACGGTCTCGGTCTTGACGAGGCATTTGGAGAGTCCTCCGAGCCCCGAGCCGCAGACGACGCCGATGAGCGGGCGGATGGTCGTGACATCGTGAAGGTAGTCGCTGATGATGTCGATGCGATCTTTGGGCGCGGCCTCGTTAAACATTTGTCCCGTGGCGGCGCGGCGCGGCGGCTGGTCAGTGGGAGGCGTGTCTGCGTGGCCGTTGGCGGCGGATTCGGATCTGCTGTGGGCGGTGCGCGTGGGCGACGAAAGCTGCTGGGGCGAGGGCGCCATGAGTGTGGCGGGCCGAGGGGGCGATTTGTAGAGTGCGTTCGCATTCAGCGAACTGTCTCGCAGACTCGCCTTCGTGCAAGCAGCTGAATGCATGACCCTCGGCAACTCAGCAGGCGACGAGAGAACGGCAACGCGTGCATTCACAGCGGCCCCTCCCCTCCATTTCGTGCGTGTTGCAACGGCCGCGAGGTTTTAGAGCCGTTACGAGTGAGGTTTTAATCTCGTGGGACGCCCGCCATGTCGCCGCGAGAAAAGCTTCCACCAAATTCGCATTCAGCAGAACGTCAGATGTCAGACCAGAGAGAAAAAACGGACTTCAACGTCGTCGAGAACGTCGATAATAGCGAACAGTCAAAAATGTCGAAAATGCCACCGTGAGAAAACAAAAAAAAAACCAAGCAGGGGCGTTTGACAGCGAACCCAGCGCCGCGGCCGCAAGGCGCGAGAGGAGCGAGAGAAGCAGATCAGCGCGCCGCGATGAACATCTTCTCGCGCAAGAACAAGCTCGAGGACGAGCTCTTCAACATGAAGTTCACGGCCAAGTCGCTGATCCGCAACGCCAAGAAGTGCGAGAAGAACCAGGCGGCGCAGAAGATCAAGCTCAAGAAGGCCATCGAGCAGGGCAACATGGAGGGCGCGCGCGTCTACGCGCAGAACGTCATCCGAGAAAAGAACCAGGCGCTGAGCTACCTGCAGCTCGCTTCTCGGATAGACGCCGTCGCGTCGCGCGTGCAGACAGCCATCGCAATGGGCCAGCTCAAGCAGAACATGAGCGGAGTCGTCAAGGGCATGGACACCGTCATGGCCTCGATGAACGTCGAGAAGATATCCAAGACCATGGATCAGTTCGAGCAGCAGTTCGAGGACCTCGACGTACGCGCGGCCTACATGGAAGGAGCGATGAACAACGGCACGTCCATGACAACGCCAGTAGACCAAGTGGACACACTCATTCAGATGGTAGCCGACGAGAACGGGCTCGCGATCGCTGGTCAGCTCGACTCGGCGGGACGAGTTGGAACGGACGTGTCGACGTCCGAGGCAGCGCGAGAGAAGAAATCCCAGGACGACCTGTCCATGCGGCTGGCCGCTCTGCGGAAGTAGCCCTCGATGAGCCAGCGTCGATCTGTCACTCATAACCCCATCCATCTCACACAATTCCATTGTCCAATTGATTATTACTGTGGTTGATCTCCTTGGCGATGTCATTGCCACAATCGCAAGGTGTCCATGACTCACGTGTAGTACCCCCGTGATCTACAATTCGCGCTATTCTTGGAAAAAGATAACTCGTCCTTCCACCCGTTCGCTCCCCTCGACTCGCAACTCGATGGTGCATTTCAGTGTGCGCCTGCGAGACAACACGTACGCAGAATGGCGCGGAGACTACCTCGACTACAAACAGCTCAAGAAGGCACTCAAGAAGCAGCGAGACCTGGACGAACAGCTCTCCCGCGCTGCAGCGCACTGTCATGGCACCGAGAGCAGCGGACTCAGCAGTGGAAGTGACGTTGAGACACAGCCCATGATCTCACGCCGCACTCCACCATCCTACCGAATGAGTTCCAACATGACTGCAGCGAGCGCCGAGATGCAGTCGTTGATCCTAGCTCCGGTCGGCTTCGAGGAGTTGCTGGCGACGCAGTACGACAAAGTGGAGCACGCGTACAATCAACACTACACGCACTTAAGCGACCAGTTTGCCCTTCTTCGCGAGCAGTATCGACCGGGAGCTTCTCAAGCAACCCGTGACTCTGTTCGCAACACGCTTGTTGAACTTCATCGCTTGCTGAATCACCTCCTCAATTTTGCCCTATTGAACTACACAGGCTTTGTCAAGATCCTCAAGAAGCATGACAAAATGTTTCCTTCCCAGCCACAATTATCGAGAGATCATCGTCGTATCCTCCACAATTATTCGTTCGCAGATGCGAAGCAGTGTCGTGCATTGATCACTCAGGTCGAGTTGATGTTCGCCGAATTGTTCTGTGAAGGGAACACCTCAGTCGCTGTCGCCTCTCTCATGACTCGCAAACAAGATGCAATCAACTGGGCTCCCGTGTACATCGGAATCAAGATTGGGTCTTGCTTGATTCTTCTCGTGTGGGTAGTATGGGATTCACTCATTGTGCCCACATTCCGATCTGAGCGAGAACGACACATCATCGACCTCGCGGTCACTCGGGCGTATCCTGTGTATCGAGGTATTGGATGCTGCTTGCTTCTCCACTGGCTAGTCGGAGTTTCCATGTATGTATGGCGTAGCGCGCGCATTAACTACCGGTACATATTCGAGTTGAATCCACGGACTACTCCGCATTACACCGACGTCTTCAGTGACGCGACCAATATGACCATTGTCTACCTGGTCAACGTTCTACTTTACTACAAGGTCGTGAACGGTTACTTCCCAGAGCAAATACTCCATCGCGGATACTACCCGCTAGCTTTGTTTATCTACACCGTGTATTTCTACATCTTTCGTCAGTGGAAGACTCAACGCGGGCTTTTGAAAACGATCTTTGAGATCGTAGGTTCGCCATTTTTCCCCGTGACTTTTTTTCACGTGTTCGTCGGCGACTACCTCACAAGCTCGGTGAAAGTAAACCAAGATCTGGCATGGTCAGTATGCTTTTTCGTGACCAAGGAGTTCTTGCTGAAAGATCGTGTGAATCCCGACACAGTACAACCAGGCATATCAATGTTTTCGCGGGACGATTTGACATCAATGGAGAGTACTTGCCAAAACAACGTCTACTACGTCAAGGTTGTTGTGCCCTTGATATGCGCGCTTCCATTGTGGTGGCGTTTTCTCCAGAGCCTCCGTCGCGTGTACGATACCGAGACCTGGTGGCCCAATCTACCGAACGCATTCAAGTACGCGCTTGCGCAGGTTGTCGCCCTCTTCGGGCTCTTCCACCCATTCTACAATTCGACCGACGCGGAGGAACTTGATGCCATCGGCATCGGTACCTTCCAGATCGCTTGGATATCTTTGTTCACTCTCAGTTCAATGTACACGTGGGCTTGGGATGTGTGGATGGATTGGGGACTGGGACGGCCGCAGTACAAGTTTCTCGGAGATCGCCAAATGTTCTCGCGTTTATGGGTCTACTACGGTAAGACTCGTGAATGACTCCACAAACCTCACTCCAACTAATGTTCTGTTGGTTTATTCTCTAGCTGCAATCGTCGCCGATTTATTTCTTCGTTTCGCTTGGACCCTTTCGCTCATCCCGCCCCATTCTTCCCGGTCATTGCCACTATATCTCCAACCGTTCACTATGGTGCTTGAACTCTTCCGACGGACGTTCTGGGGGTTCTTCCGTCTCGAGAATGAGCACCTTCGGAATACTCAAGGATTTCGCCGAGTCGACTTCATCCCACTGCACTACGACCACGGTGTTGGGGATGACGATGGTCCATCTCAAGATAGTGGTGAGCCACTTCAAGGTCATGTGTTCTTGATTAAGATTCTTGGCGTGTTGTTTTTGGTACTCGGCCTGAGCGTGTTGGCGGTTATTGTGGAGAAATAAAGACCAAAGCGGCGTCTCGAAAAAGCAAGAGTTGTGTACTGTATTCCGTGCAGATTATCGAAGGCATCCACGGAGGGTAAGAGTCGTATCGCCGAGAGCAAGATTCCTCTCCAATAATTTCACTAACTGGCCATGCAGTGCAGAATTGAGGCAGTTCTTTTCCCTAGTCGACTGCAATGATTGGTTGAAATTGTGCTCTCACCAAGACATCACCAAGAGCTTTAGCGAAATGGGTACAATCTCGGTCGCGACTGCCCACGCATCCGAAGCTCCCGTCGCCCATTCTCGCGAGCGAGGCTGGTCGTCAGCACTCCCACGGACGGTCTCATTGCAGCGCTCGACGTTTGCGCGAACGACATGCCACGACCATCGCGTCGGACTCGGGACGACTCACAAGCCAATCACACAGTTCCATGGGCTTCTGTCAGTTCGCACCCAGATCAACTGGCGCGCGATTGGCTGCTGCGGGGGAACCAACGCGTATACTATACACCCTCCGGATAATCTGGTGTGCGTACTTTTTTCGAGGTGACTGGTTTTACTGAAGAAAACATCGCTCGGCTGCACGCCGAGTCGAGCGGACCCACTCGCAGCGCAGACACTGTCGGCGGAACCTTCCGAGCGACGGCAGAGCTGACGCTCGTAGACGGACTCGCCGCCGCATCTGCGTGAGCCCGAAGCAACACCAGTCTCGGCGACTGCTCGCACGCAGAGAGACACGAGGTGCATCGGCGACCATGTCCAAGGCCCCCAAGCAGCGCAAAGCGCAACTCCACTACCAGCCATATCAGCAGTCGGGCGGAGGCAGCGTACGTGGCCTAGCGTCGGCGTCTGAGGGGTGATTTGGTCGAGCTGACATTGCGAGGAAATGGTGGTGGCGTTTCATGACCGAACGACGCAGAATGTCGGCGAGGGGAGTGGAGCCCCCGGATTTCTCGCGACGGCAGGTGGCACTGGTGGATCCTCCAATGGCGCGACCAGCAGCTCAGTTGACTACGGATTGACTGACATCATGGATCCCGTGCTCACGTACGTGCTTGTCCGCTCTGGAATGGTAGTGATAGTTTCTAATTGATGTTCGTGGCTCAAGCGGATATTCATCGAATCTCAGTCGCAATCTCTGGGACGACTGGAATGAGAACGACCCTATGAAGTTTGATATGTTCACAGACGACAACTTGGGCGGTAACAATACTGGCTCATCCCACACGACACCTCTCGGCAGTGTAACAGGTGGTAATGGCAACAGCACTGGTGTGGGATCGAACTCCGCGGGCTTCATGTCGAGTGTGATACACTCCAACAACACGCCACAGCAACAGCCACCTGCTGTCCAATCAAGCGAGTCGATGGATGTCGACGGACCACGCCTCCCACTTCTCAACGGATTCCAATCGTTGTCGTCCCAGCCGCGATTGAGTGTTAAACGGTCGTTCAGCGAGGATTTGGTGAGCATGCTTGACGAAGACGATGGCAACGATCACGACCCGTTTGTAGCGACCAATGGGAATCTTAACAAACAGCTCTCAAGTTCTGGATTCAGTTTCAACCAGCACTCCAGCCATAATGCGAGCAACCATGCCAGCCCAGTTGGGCAGAAGCCACAGCAGCAACAGCAATTACCGCCGCGACTGCAGCAGCCCCACGCATCACCGTCTGTACCCCAGGGCCAGCAACTGCTAGTGCAACACGCAACCGATTGGCTCAATGGCTTCCCTGCGACGGGGATGCCTACTGGTCACCAGCAACAACATCAGCAGTCGCCTAAACCCCCAGCACAACAGCAGCAACCTCCACAACAGTCAGCACTACAGCTACCTTTGTCGCCTGCATCTGCGGCACGCCTTGAAGCTCACAATGAACGTCCTGACCCGACTCCCATGGAACGAGCAACCGCCGCCATTGCATCCACATTAGTTGCAGTGCCCAATCCATGCAAGGAGTCCAATCCTCCACCAGCAAGTACGGAAACAACTCCAGCAATTGCTGTGAACTCGATTACGCCTTCGCCATTCAGTGCATACTCATTTATGAGCGCTGCCATTGAATCGTCGAAGTCTGGCGAAGGTACGAGTGAAGGTGGAGGGGATAAGATCGGCAATCCCTTCACAGGAAATGCTGCTGGGATGATGATGCCAGGCTTCATGATGTATTCGATGCCAATGATGGGGAATTATCAGGCTGCTGCGGCAGCCGCTGCTGCTATGGGCATGATGCCGATGGGTGCCATGCAGATGGGGCCGATGGGTATGCCAATGGGTGGTATGCAGATGAATCCGATTGGAATGCAGATGGGTTTGCCCCTTGGTGCAATGGGTGGTATGCAGATGGGGATGCCAATGATGCAGATGGCTGCCTCAATGGGCGTGCCTGTGCCCGGGTTGTCAGGGGGTGCTCAATTGCCCTCAGATACGTCTGGAAATGATGTGACGATGAAGATTGGGCAAAAAGCTCTTCAGCCAAAAGGATCGAGCCTCCTGGCACCAGCTACCGGTGGCAGCGTCGGCGCCAACGGAAGTTTTGTGAGCATTGCGCGGAAGCCCGAAGAACCTGAGGTGAGTAACATCTTGAAGTCGCTGATGGAGGAAGAGGCAAAGAAAAAGGAGAAAAAGCTCGAGCGGAATCGGGATTCGGCTCGTGAAAGTCGAAAGAAGCAGCAAACTTACGTCGAGACGCTTGAGAATGGCATCAAACGGCTGCAGATTAATCGCGATCTTGTGGTGTCATACCGATGGGGCGTTACAGGAGGGCCATACTCAGCGAACTTGTTCGAGTGGACGGAGCGGGTCGCAGTTGTCACTGGTCAGTCTGAGTCGTTCTCGACTCTTCAGAACCCTGCAAACTTCCAAAATCTTATGCGAATCAATCGCCAACGACGCACCCTCTCGCTTTCTCGTTCAGAGAAGGAACGCGCTATCATGAAGTGCTTCGTATGCGTCGGCCGTCAGCTAGCTGGCTTGCGCACTCGTTTGTTAGAGCTCCAAGTCTTCCGTGCGATCGCGAACCCAGCAAGCGCTGTTGGTCAAGAGCTGGGTCAGCTTTTGAACCTCACTGAGGAACAGCGGCTGAAGCTCGAGTGCCATAGTAATCGTGTCTTCGCTGAGGAAGTGGTTGCAATGGTGAAGCTGTTCAAAGTGTTCTTCGTGCTGCGTGACCAGGCTATCAGGTTGAATCTTCTGTCTCCTGAGCTAGAACGATATATGCGAGACGTGTGTTCGATGGAGCAGCTCCAGAAGCTGCTACAGTGGACTGAACTGCACCGCACCACGATCGAAAGCAACAGTGGCGGATTCAGTTTACTAAGTTAACACGCTTTCCATGGAAACCAACTTGAGATCTATGTTCAGTAAATGGTGATAGAGGATCTATTCGTCGTCAGCAGCAGAGCTCGATCGCTTCCGCTTTTTCAGCGTGTTCTTCTTGGCGGTCGTTGGCTTGGCAGCTTGGCCAGTCGAAGATCCCATTTTGGAATCGCCGCTGCCGCCAGCGGCATTCGCAAGTTGAGTCACCATGCCTTTGATCACGGGAGAGCTTGTCACGAGTGATTGGGCCACGTTAATGAGTTCCGTAAGTGACTCCTCGCACTCTAGTTCTCTCCAAATGCGAACGAGATGAAGAGCAAAGCTCAGGTACACTTTCAGTCGCTTGGTCTTCGTTTCTACCTTCTTCGAGTCCTCATCAACTTCCCTCTTCTGCTGCAGCAATGCGACCAGCGATGCCAACAACTGGGAACGATTGGCTTCGAAAACGTTCCGTTCGTTCGGCTCGCCAACAAACTTCGGTTTCAACAATGATGCAAGCAAGCGAAACACTTCGGCCCTGGAGTAGTCGTCCACAGCGACGTGATTGTCCTTTGCAGAAGCAATCTCGGTTAAAGTCGGTAAGAGAACATGAATGGCCACCTTCGGGAGTCGTGCGATGAGCTCATCAAAGACAGATCGAGGGAACTTAGAATGTTTCTTCGTGAATACATCAAGCGCGGCTGAGCGGACGATTTGATGAAGAGCTGTGATCGTCTTCACGTCAGCCAAATCGTTCCCACCAGCGACTGAGCGTATCAAGTGGATAAAGACGGCCGTGCCAACCTTAGCACCGAGTTCTTTATCAAGCGCCTTCTTGCTGAGCAGATCCGACACAGTTTGAAGTGAAGCTACAATCTCGGCACGTTCACTGGGCGACTCCAGCGACGTTGTTTTCTCTTTCGCACCGCGGACAAACTTGTGCAACAAAACAGACTGCAAACGCTCTTTAAGCACGCGCTGCTCGACGTCCGAGTTAGCAATGGCTGTCAGACTTTCAAAGAGAGGAAGTACGAGCTTGACGACTTGGTTCTTGCAACTTGGATTCTTGTGAGCTAAAGTCGCATATAATGCCAACAAATCAACCACCCGCAATTTAAAGTGGAGAACCTGAAGACGATGTCTTTTCGCATCTTTCTTCGCCTTCGCCTTGTCCTTCACCTGACCGACAATTGCAGATAGGGTTTGATCCTCGCGATGTAATTCTGCAAGATTGGCGTCTGTACGAAGGGCCTCTGCGATATCCGTTGCCGATGACAACACAATCTCTTCGTCGTCGTCCTCGTCACATTCAACGACATCCGTGTCTTCGTCATCTCCGTCTTCCTCGGGTTTCACTTCCTCTTCGTCTCCGTCACCTGGAAGATTTGGTGCAACTGCTGCTGCAAGAGTTTGCAGACTGGGTTCATTTAGAAGGGGAATCAACTCGCGGAATACATGTGTAACGATCTCGCGCATTGCCGAAGAGTCCAGAGATAGTAGACTCAGGAGCAAATCTGTCAGCACGACTACGGCATCCACTGATTCTCCTTCTCGATTATCTTGCATCTTCTTTGGTGACTTCTTGTTTGGAGACTTCTTCGACTTCGCTACAGGCATTTTCTGGCTCTGGATTTCTACGTAACATTTCTCGAGATCTGCGACAACACCTTCAGCATGTTCGCGTTGGTCTGGATCGAGCAGCTGAAGCGCCGAGCTCATGAAGAGCACAAGGAACGCATCGTCCGTCGCCTCTTTGACCGATTCCGCCCTCTTGCGAAGCGCAGAAACGTGGTTTTCGACATTGATTAGTAACGCTCGCTGATTCTCGCCAAGTGGTGAGCGCAGCTCGTGATCACGAAGTAGCTCGAACACGGTATCGAACACTGTCGACAGCATCGCATCACTGTCACTCGAGATTTTGACGCTCACAGTCGAGAAAAGTTTCTTCACAACAGCGGTACGAACTTGGACAGAAAGTACAGGGTCTGGCGACATCGAAATTGCGTCAGACACCTTTTGCTTAATCTTCTTGGTCTTCTTCGAAGGGGTCGACTTCGCCAACGGTTCAAAGAACGCATGGAATACCATGAATTTCAAAATCTGCGCACGTAACTTTTGGTTTGCTGAATCATTGCTGCTGATCAGATTGACAAGCTCTTCGGCAATGTGTTCAAGCGCCCACAATCTAATCGTGGCGTATTTTCGCGATACCGCAGCTTGGCGCTCTCGCTCCTCTTCAATTGCGATAATCGCGTCGAACCCACCACCTTTTACGGCTGCACTCAACTCCTCAGCATCCGCGTCACCAGCGACGCCTTCCACAAGTGCGTGCATGGGCTTGATGAACTCACGCTGTAGGAAATCGAAAAACTCCGTGGGTGCACAGCTGGCAAAAAGTTTGAGTGTGTGTCGAGCGGCATCATGGAGATAAGTCTTCTTGGAGAACGTGTTGTTGAATAGGCACTTGACAAAATTTGGAGAGAGGATCGAGCGCAGTACGGTGGTTGGAAGCGTAGGGAGAACAAGCTCAAACAGCTTGAGTGCGAGCCCCTTGCGCTCATGAGTGGTTGTCGAGGCATTCAATAACATATTTTCAACGAGAACGGTCCACGTTTCCTGGAACAATTCACTGTCAAGCTTTGAGCTGTCAGTGCCTGCATGCATGATGTGACCGAACAGCCCAAACCACGCGCCATGTACTCGCGGGAAACACACAGTAGAATGCTTGAGGGGTTCGGTAAGCGTATGAATGTGCTTGCGGCGGATGAACTGGATGGCTGGGTAGTTCGGTGGAAGATTGTTGGCGCTGATTTTGTGATTTTCAATGTAGTGCTGAAGGCCCACTGCAAGGGCAACCTGGTCGGCGTTAAAAGCGCTTACGTTGCCTTCAAGCAGGACGGTAAGTTCAGCAGCGAGCTGGCTGGCAAAGAGCTGCGGTGGGACATCGCTGACCACCGTGAGGATAGCCTCCACACAAGCCTCTCGGAACCACTTCTTCCACTTGGACATGGCAACTAGGGACTGGATGGTTGCAACCATGACTTCGTCGTCGCCGGTGAGTCGCCCTGAGCGATGCAGTGCGAGCAGACCGAAGAGCTTGCCGAACATGTGTTCGCGCTGCTCCATCGCCTTCATCGAGGAGCTCACTTCCATGGCCTCATTAAGCAGCTCCAGCGTCTCGCCGAGCGAGACGGACTCTGGGAACTCGGCCAGCAATGCAGCGAGCGCCGCACTAAAGCCCTGGCGGGCCGCGTCCCGCGAGGAGGCAAGGCCGCGCACGAGACGCTTGAGTGTGTACTGCACGTCGTCGTCGTGGTCGCGAAGGTAGGCGAGCAGTTGCGCGGCGGCGCGCGTGCGCGTGGCTACGTCGCTCTCTGCAAGCGTCCAGAAGAGCTTGAGGAACTCGCTCTTGGCGTGGCCATTGGCCGCCGTCTCGGGCGTCGTGGGCGCCATCGCTTGCTAGTCTCGGACTGCTGCTCGGGCTCGAAGCGGTGTGATGCTGATTGGTTGGACGGAGCCATTGGCTTCCAGGTGTAACGCGAAGGTAAAGGTCTCTACTAAGTACGAATACAAACTGGATAATGCCAAGAAATAGTACATACATAAAATTTGCGGAACCCATCAGTAGATTCGAAAAAAAATTGAAATCAAATTACTTTGGGGTGGCATCCTCCAGTGCAGCGATGAAGGCGTCGACCTTCTCCCCGTTGACCTTCAGGATGAACTGCGTGATGGCTGCATCAACCTGAAGAGCAAGCAATGCACCAACTTTCTTGCCCTTCGCTTCGTGTGTCTTCACAGCCAATCCCTTGTACAGCGCTGAGTTGAGCACGATCTTGCCGATCTCGTTACGCACAAGAATCCTGCGTAGCAAAAGGGTCAGAGTCGTCAGAGACATGCCCCGTGATGAAATCTCGTACCGAGCGTTTTTCGTGTTCTTGTTGATAAGTACCTTCAACGGGTGAGTCCCTTTGTCTGCCCAACGTTTTTCATCCTTTTTGAACTCAATGATCTTTGCCTTCTCAACCTCAAAGACGCATTCCTCGTCTGGATTGTCAGACTGCACAAAGTAAAGATTAGAGGTCGAGAACTCACTATTCGCTTTAACAAAATGGCCCCGTACCTTGAGAATCACTGTAGCCTCTTCGCGCCCAATATTCTCCTCATCCTCTTCACCGCCATCGCCGGGTGCTTCAGTACTAGTTGTTGAATTGACAGTTGGTCCACCAAAACTGAAAGGTGTGGCAGGCGCAGAAGTCGCAGATGATGCCGACAGATTGAATGAGAATCCACCTGTCGAAGAGGTTGCAGGCTTTGCGGCACCAAACGAGAACCCTCCAGTTGCCGGTGCAGTTGATGGTCCAGCACCAAAAGAAAAACCACCAGTCACAGGCTTCGTCGCCTCTGACGCCCCTGAACCAAAAGGTGCTGCTCCAAAAGTAAACGACGGGACTGGCTTCTCATCTGTGGACTTCAAAGCAAAGTTGGGCACTGTTACTGGCTTCGCCTGCTGAGCCTCCTGTGATTCCTTCGCACTGGTCGTCTTCGGGACCCCGAACGAGAATTCGCTTGACGTAGCCGGCTTCGAAGGAGTTGGAACTGCAGTCGATCCAAGCGCAGGTCCGTCCTTCTTGGTTCCGAAGGAGAAGCCGGGGGAGGGGGTATCGTCCTGCTTGGGTGCCAAGAGAAACGACGAAGCGGAGGCTCCTGAGAGAGCTACAGGTTGCGATCTTGGAGCCTGAAGTGGGGTCGATCGAATGGCCGCTGCAATTGGCTTTGTTGATGCAAACTTTGCGCCGATGACTCGGGCGTGCTCAGCGTAGTCGTTCACAGCGGCCGACCAGTCGGAACTGGGGTTAGCCTTCAGCTGCTGAGTCACGAACTCCAGGAACTCCTTGTTCAGAACTTCGATCGCCTCCTGATACGTCGTCGGGGAGCTCTTGGGGTTGGTTGCAGAGCTGGGTGTTGGGGCAGGGGTCGATGCAGTAGTACCAAACCCAAGCGAGGTGGCTGGCTTGAGCGGGGCGGCGCTTGTCAGCCCACTAAACCCTGCAAAAGGATTGGGTTTTGCCGGTGATTCTTCCGATGCGAGGCCTTTGAAACCCGCGAAAGGACTCGCTTTCGGCGCCGCCGCAGCAGCGGCAGGCGGCGCGGTAGGAGCCTGCCGCTTGCCTCCGACTCTGGCGGTGACGATCTTGCGGCGCGCAATCGCCTCGTCGGGGGCTCGTTGAAAGCCGCCCTCGAAGCCTCCTTCTCCCCCAGAGTCTCCATCGCGGTCGTTCTCCGCCTCATAGTCCTCACGGCGCATCTGGCCGTTCTCATTACGGCGCTTCGACATCTCCACCAGTCTGTCCCGCCAAAGTGTCACCCGCCCTTCGCAATGGCGGAGAGGTTGTCGCCAATCAGCAACATATCGAGCATACCGGTTTCTAGTTCTTAACAGAAACAACAAGAGGCACGAAACGACATGAACCAAAATGTCCTCCATTTCGTAGCTAATCAATGGTCACAAGTACGCCTTGATCTTGGTAACGATATCGTCCACACGAGCGGACTGCGTGAAGAAATCGAGGAACTCGCCGTCCGGGCCAACGAGATACATTACGATGGAGTGATCGACGAGATAGTCGTCGTCGTCGTCGTCGTTCTCGTCAGCCTTAGAGAAGTAGACGCGGTAGGCCTTGGTGATGTCTGCGACTTGGTCGCGCGTGCCAGTCAGCATTTTGAAAGCCGGATGAAAATCTGCAAAGCATGGGACGAGTCCATCAGACAGGTCGCACCAGGCGGCACATCACACATGACCGACATCACCTTTCTTGTATTCGAGCATCTGTGCAATTGTGTCTCGGTTCGGATCCACGGTCACAAACAAAGGCAGTACCTCTGGGGCGTTCTCTTTCTGCAGTTTGTCGAGAACGTCGCCAATGCGCACAAGCTCATTCGGACAGATGTCGGGGCAATGCGTGAAGCCGAAGTAGAGCAGAGTATGCTTGCCATGAAACGATGTGTTGGTGACTGCGCGTCCTGTATCGCAGTCAACCAGCGTCCACGGCCCACCAAGCAACGGCTTTCCGACGGATACGACCTTGCTAGTAGCTGTGTCGCAAAATCAGCCAATGCTAGTAATCCTCACCAACACCCAAACTCACTTTGTGTCTGAAGGCGATCTTTCTCCACGTAGTAGTAGTAGACGGCGCCAGCGCCAATGGCGCCCGCCAACGCGAGACTTGACCACGTGATCGGCTAGAGACACAGATCGTGAGCTTCTCCTCGCTTCCACCACTCGACTCAAACGCACGCCCATCTTGTCGCTGGCAGTCTTCGAGCTACTAGCCATGGCGCGACTTTGCACCTTCGCGGCCACGCTGCCGTTGCGCGCGGCCTGCCGCAGCGTCGTCGCGAGCCGGCGATGCATGCTGCGCCGCTCGATCCTCACGTCCACTTGTGAGCATCTCTGCGCAGATCAGCTGAAAACGGGTCGGGTCGACTTGGTCTCCCAGTCACCCATCATCAACACGGGTCTTCGGGAACCCAAACCCGATCTGCTCAAGTGAGCTGGTCCGCCAGCGATCCACCATCGCCGTCGGGGACAGGAAGATCATGGCGGATGACGCCCGGCTCTACAAGCTCCACGTGAAGCCCATTTACGACGCCATTGACGGCCGTCAGTACAAGAATGCGATCAAGCTATGCCAGAACAAGAAAGTGGCCGGACTCGACATCGTGCAGGTGCTCAAGGCCCACTGCCTCGAGCGCATCGGCCGACCTGCGGAGGCCCTCGACATCTGCAGGGCAGTCCAGCAGCGCAAACCCACGGACGAGACCTTGCTCAACACCATGAACCTCGTGTTCCGTCTCTGCGGCCATGAATACGAGATGATCCCTACGTACGAGTACGCTTGCTCGCACACGGAGCCACCGAGCGAGGACCTGTACATGTTGTTGTTCGTGTCCTACGCGCGGAAGGGAGACTTTCTCAAGCAGCAGCAGACTGCGCTGAAAATGTTCAAGGCTTTTGGAAAAGCAAAGTATGTGTGCTGGGCTGCGCTGAGCATGCTGATGCAGGTGCAACACTCGGGTACACCACCCAAGATGCTCGGGCTTGCCGACAAAATGCTTCTCAAGACAATGCGTGAGACCAAGAGCAGCGATGGGGAAGCCCTCCAGCTTCTTATTCACATACTTCAGCTTCAGGATAAACATGAAGAGGCGTTGCAAGTGTTCGACGAGTTTGCGCCGTTCATGATCGACGCGAAGAAGAACGAAACGAGCTCAATCTCGAAAGGGCGAGCGAGCGAAGGCGAAGGTGCATACGAGGAAGATATTGAACTTGGACCTCTGCAGGCGATAGATCGACTCGCACTCGAGGCATCACTTACAGGAAAGGTGGGGCAGTGGAAGCGCTCGAGCGATGTCTACAAGGTGTTGCTGGACAAGTACAATGCTGATGACTGGACATACCTCACTGAGTTCATTAATGCTCGAATCAAGGAAAGCCATGAAGAAAGTGTCGTTATGGTGGAAACCGAGCTACTTGCTGCGATTCGAGCGCTTGCCGAGGAGCCGAAGAATAAGTACTTGCGCGGTCCGTGGCTGGCTCAGGTACATGTCCAGGCGGAGAAACTGAAGAGGTTGAAAGCGAATGGCAGCAAAGTGGGCAGCAGTGACGAGACGGCCTTTATTGACAGTATTTATGCTTATATCGACCGCTTCTACACCAAGACTTGCTGCTTCCCAGATTTAAAGCAGTATTTTGAATTATTCAACGACGATTCTTTGGTATCAACACCAAAGAAAGATGCCTTCATCCAATATTTGAAGGATACCGCAACGGCTTCAACTGCCGATATTACTTCGGACTGTGGTTCGGTACATGAAGAGTCGACGCGGAATGAGGCACTCAATCGCTTGCATCGCAGACTTTTCAGCCTCAAGGCACTCCGCTTTGTTGGCGCTTACCTAACCAGCTCTGTCACGGAGCTCGAGAGTCTAGCCAAGTCACTTGTGGCGGAGTACAGATCGAACGCGTGGCTGAACGTCGGTGCCAAAGGAGGTCAGCGGGAGGTTCAGAATACTGACGATTTGCTCCTCCTCGCCGCTCACACATTGATCGATATTTATCAACGCGAGAGTGCTCGGCGAGAAGTTTTGGTTGAGGCTGCATCACTACTTGAATACGGTTTGGATAAGAGTGCGTACAATTTCCAGATGAAGCTGCTTCTTTCGCGCCTTTACGGATATCTAGGCGCAGGTATCGCAATGCTCGATCGCCACAAGGAACTTGACGTCAAGCACATTCAGCTAGACTCACTGTCCTATCTGGTGTTTGACAAGCTTCTGCAATTGTGTCATCACACAGAAGCCCGGCGCCTGTGCGATAACATCCTTCGTCAGCATAAGATCACTGCCAACGAGACCCCTGAGTTCATCTCCCGAGCCTACAAGTTGGGTGTGTACTCGAAGGTACTCGATATGACAAGTTTTCTCCGAGAGCGTATGCAGAACTCGCACACACTTGCTATAGCTAGAGGTGAATCCCTCCAGTTCCAATTGCAGGATGCACTTACGGGTGGAAGTTCGGATCTCAGCGATCTGCTTATTTCTCCTCAGTTCGGAGCTTCGATCACAGAATTGGACAACATGATCCAACAGACACAGCGTCCGCTTTCTCAAAATCAAGATCGCAGTGTGATTGTCCAATGGACTCAAGCCCCTCTCGTTCGTGTCGGTCACTCTTTTAGTCCTGAAGGCAGCCCACTCACCGAATGCGACCGCTCAGCAACTTTCGAATCGTCTCTACAGTGGATTAAACTTCAGCTGGTAGTACCCAAGTTGCTTCTCAACATTCAAGCCCCCAAGGAAGGCGCGAGCAAACTCCTCGTCGAGGAGTATGAGTCGATTGTGCGCTCACTCGGGCTGCTGAGCTCCCCGCCGATGGACCCGAAAACTCGCATTTGGGCATGGAGCATCGACGTGGTGAAAACTGTCGTTCAAGTCAATTCAACTGAGGTGCAGCCAAAAGCCCTCCAGTCGCAGCTAATGGAGTTACGTAAACCCCTCGCAGATATTCGTGACGGTGTGATTGCAACTCTTGATAATGGCAAGTTGCTCACTGCGACTGGACTCTCCACGACAGCATTGCTTATCCGTGATGCCGGTCTGTGGTCGGGAGTCCTGGTGTGTGCCACCATTCGGGAGGTTTCGAAGAGAAGCAAGAAGGATGACCCACTTTTAGTGGCATTGAGAAGCGTTGTGAAGGCCATTCAAGAGACTCTCGTTGCTGTCGAAGCTCATACGAAGACACTTCGAGGTGATACCGTAGGTGATATTACCGTCGACGTTGCTGCGTTGCACTCTCTTCCCGAGCTCGCGGCAGCTCAGCGCAAGGTGTCGGAAAAACTATCGCAGTCTCACAAAGAGTCCCTCGCACTGGTGAGTCAGCTCCTGAAGAACGCAGCATCGTCGATGCGTCACTTCCAGCAAAAGTAGAGACGTAGTTTGGATAGATTCACACCAAGTTGCTCGGTCATACCATACGTTGCTGGTGTTATGTCTTGCTATCTCGATGAGGTTCCTAACTTTCGAACAACTTCACCCTTGCCTCGAAATATGGCGTCGAGGTCCAAGTACGAGTCCACGAGAGGCGGCAGCGCCGGGCCGTCGCCGTCGCTTGTGGCGGCGAGTCCCGCCTCTCCGGACCTGTTGCGCCACCATCGTCACGCAGTCATCGACGCAAGGTTGGCTCTAACGCAGCCATCGACCATCCACAGCAACCTCGAGGCACGGCTCGATATCCACGCGGGCGCGCTTAGTGTCGATGCCACGAGCTCGTTGGCGGTACTCGCAGGCCGCAAAGGGCTCCATCTGGTGGATCTAGAGGCGCCATTCGCGGTTGCATCGACACTTCATCACCAAACCAAGTGGGACGTCGCTGTAGCCAAGTTCAACCCCACAATTGTGAACAAGCACTACGTCGCATCGACCTCAAATCACTCCACATTGATCTGGGACATTGGGTCCTCTCTTCCCATTTTCACAGCCAATTACGCAAATAGCTATGGACCTCAGCAACCGCTGGTCGCGACGCTCCGAGGACATACGCGGCCAGTGAGCGATGTGTCGTGGGCTCCGAACGAACCATCCTTATTGGCAACGTGCTCTGCTGATGCGAAGACTCATCTATGGGATATTCGAACACCCCAAAGACCCGTCCAGACCCTTAATGCTTTCACAAGCAATGCGGTGCTCGTTGAGTGGCACCGAGTTGACACGACCACGCTTGCTACAGCTCACGAAGGAGAGGTACGCGTATGGGACATCCGTGCAAGCGACAAGACACCAGCTGTGTTCATTACGGCCCACATGCAAAAGATCTACAGCATCGACTGGCACCCGAAGCGCATGGATGAGCTGCTGACTTCCTCCGAAGATGCGACTGTCAAAATTTGGAATATCACTCATCCGCGTGTGTGTCAGGGTTCTATAACAACTGGTGCACCTGTATGGCGAGCGAAATACGTACCTGTTGGAGATGGAATTGTCACGAGTTCTCATCGACTTGATCATTCAATTCGTTTGTGGAGTGTGCACCGTACATCCGAGGATACAGCTATCGGCAGCACCACCACACTGGAGCAAGTTCATGCATTCACTGGCCATGCCAATCCCGTGCAGTCATTTGTATGGCGTGAGCGCGTCATGTCGAGTGGATGCAGATATCAGCTTGTATCATGGTCGAAGAGCCAAGAGCTAAGACTGTGGCGACTAGACTCGCAACACTTACAGGCGTGTGGGCATATTCAGACAGTTAGTCAAAGTGCCGATGTATCCACGGAAGAAAACGACTCGGTCGTTTTATCCGAAATTGATATGCATAAACTTGAGCTTTCCAAGCGCCATTCGTCACACATTGCGAAGTTGAAGTTTGACATTTCATCGCTGAAGAACGACTTCGCGCCGATCGTTCTCCCGCCGTCTGCGGTTCCCCTTAGTGCGTCGGAGTATTCTTTACTCCAATGTGACGACGGAGAGAAGTCTACAGCATTGCGGGTACTCCTAACTTTTGACGAGGATTTTGGTAAAATTGGCGATGCAAATGCCAGTTCAGATGAGGAGGAAGATGAAGAGGAATCACACAATCGGGAAAGCTTGGTTGCTACGTCGTTCGATAAAGCAATTGCCAACTCAGAATCGGACGTTGTCGCTATGGCGTCAGCGTTACCATGCCCTCGCATATTCGGCGCTTGTTTCAGCGGCCCCAACATGCTCGTGGTGTTTGACTCACGTGTAGCACTGGGACAATTGCGGCAAACCGCGGCCACCCCTCCAATCGCACCACTTGTTCCTGGAAAGAGTGCTAAACCAGCGATAACAAGCACTGTCGTGAAAAAGCTACCGCGTACCTACGATCAGCTACTCGAAATGCGAGATTCGCGTTTTTCCAAGAAGAAAAACAAAAAGACACCCGCGAGAATTCTCGCCGGTGGCACCCAAGGATTCGGTGGTGGGGCATTGGAACTAAGTTCAGATTGGTCAGATGCTCCTCTGGATGGCTTTGTTCCCGAAGATGGCCGGGAGCGCAGTGTCCACGGAGGCCGACGTGGCACCAATCGAGGAGGTACTTCTGTCGCTGCTGGTGGGTTCGATGGAGGCGCTGAAAGCGAGTACGCCGTACACGGAGGCTCTGAGTATCTTAAAACTTACTTCTCCAACTCAGAGTTTCACTTGCCGGTAAACCACCCTGACCATCGTACCTCGGTACCAATGAGTTCATCGATTCAGGGCCTTTCACTTTCGCCACCTCGAACGTCTATGGGAGTGGTTCGGAATTTCGGAGGCCCGGTGAGCGAATCGCGCCATGGAGGCTTGCGCGGCGTGGAACAATCAGCTGTGAGTTCTCTCCAGCTTGATCTCAACCTTCGAGTGATTGCACTAGATTTATCAAGACTGTGCGGTGTGTCGTCGCTACTAACTTATGGCACGCAATTAGGCGTGACTGCGCAAGATGGATGCAGAGATCAGAGGAACTCAACACAAGCCCTCGACGCAGGTACTCGAGATTTGTACTCGTGGATGCTGAAAGCTACAGAATCCCGTAGAGTGAGTGGGCGGATAGCGAACAGAAGAGCCCGTCGCGGTACGGGACTGAGTAGCCCACTGTTGTCAAGCCAGAAGATACACCCACTCAGTCGTATTCTCGAGTCACTGTTGAGTTCAGCAGGCCCCACGGTTGGACAGGATGAAGACCGACCACATTGGACCAGTGTGTCGAATGTTTGTGCTCACAATGCTCGGATTGCATCCCTTTCAGGGCGCTCTGACCTGGAACAAATGTGGTCGCTGCTTGAACTCGCAACGGCATCCAACGTTCATATCGCTCAGCAGCAGCAACTACAGCAATCGCAACAAAACCCTCTCACGCCTAACAATACTGGACAAGGGTTTGAAGCCGTTGCTACAGCTCATCCTTGGGGAGCGCATCCATTTGGTTCAAACCTGGTGAACAAGTTACTTTCTATGTATGAAGATTCCGGTGATCTTCCTACACTCGCGTGCATGGTGTGCACACTAAAGCTTCCACAATTGCAAGATGAACCAATGCCTGATTCGTCAAACGTTATCCGCACTCATCACGATGTTTCGGAGTCATTAACGATCGCTTCCTCACACACTGGCGATGGCCAAACAGAACGTTCGAGCATGTCCGCCGTGACGGTATCCCACTCGGCATCCCACTCCACTCCGTTTTCATCAGCGATGCCAACTGCAAGCCCCTTCAATCGTTCGCGCACTTCGTTCAATAGTCTAACGCAATTTCTTGGGGGGCATTCTGACCAAGCCGACTCGATGCCACCAGCCATGCGAAGTGCAAGGCGGTCAATTAGCCACAATGAGGTCCCTAAATTGTCTCAGACAAATAAGCACCTTGACGTTCCAGATATCACCGGAAACAAAGGCAATGCGAAGGATTGGCCCATATCGTCGCGTGCAAATATTCAACAACCAAGTCCGACATTAGGTCCGCGCGGATGGAAGGGGGTTGAGTTTGATAAAGTCGAGCAGTCCTTGAAAACCTGGAGCGGTGGGTCGACTGCGACGATAGCTGATTCTTCACCTCGCCCCCTGACAAGTGACACGTTTCGTCCGCCCACTACTCTTACGTCATCTTCGATTCAGTTGCACCGACACCGTGGGAGCAGCATTATTGACAGCGACGACGAGTCCTCGCTAGCTGGGCGCATTCTGCTCCAGGTTGGCAAGTCTGATGCTGACTCTGGTCGCGTATTGCTATCCATAGATCCACAAGATGAACTACGTTACGACCGATATAAAGAGGCCTATGCAGAAGTTCTCTACCGCTATGGCGCGCTTGAGTTGCGAGCAGATGTTCTCAAAACGACCACACCAGAAACGACGTCTTCACCAGACTTGCAAGAGGAGAACCACGAGAAAAGCGCGGGCTTGCAGTTCGCCATTCTCTGCCGGCTTTGTGAGTCGGCTTCGAGCAGTTTGTATTGTGCTTCTTGCCGAGATTTTTCGGTGAAGTGTTCCCTTTGCCAGCTCGTTGTTCGTGGCCAGTCGATGTACTGCATGACCTGTGGTCATGGAGGCCATGAGCAGCACATGCGTGAATGGTTTGCTGAAGAGAACGCGTGCCCCACAGGGTGTGGATGTTGGTGCAAGCAGGCAACATCCATGCCTTCATCGTCTTCCGGCGGCCGCTCTGAGCACCTCGCCCCGGCAGTGGAAGGTCGACTGCAGTCGAGGAGCTACTCGTTTTGATAATGTCAATATGGCTACATTGTTCATATTCGTTATCAAATTGTAAAAATCGATTCTCACAGGCTGTCTCCCACCTGCCAAAGTGATTGGCAGCAGAATCACCCAAGAGAGATGGCACCTCCTCCGCGCCGCGCCGGAAAAGGCAGCGGCCTCAGCCTCGAGCGCTTCATCCAAGGGAAGGCCCACCGCACGAAGGCTGAAGCGAAGAGTAAGAAGAAGGTAATCGTCCACAAGGCAGTCCGTAGGCGAGCATACGAAAAAGTCAAGAAGCAAAACGAGGACACGGCCGCCAGTGGACCGACGTCATTCTACGACCGCTTCTTTAGCGAGCTAAACAAAGACGGTGAAGACGAGCGCACCAAGGTAAGCCGTGGCGATGTGGTTGCGAGCCATGAGGGACTAAGCTAACGTGGCCTGCGTTCGATTAGAAGGAGCACATGCAGATTAAACCCGATCCTTTTTTCAAGGCAAAGAAGCAAGCGGCAGCAGTGAAATCCGAGAGGGAGCAGGCCCGAGAAGAGAAGCTCAAACGACAGGCAGAGAAGGAGAAGAAAGTTAACGATCGGAAGAAGCGCCACGTCAAGCTGAGTGTGCGCACCTCAACAGGGCAACCAGTCGTGCGCAACCACATTAAAGATATTCTCGCGAAGCTCCAGAACGAGAAAGCCGGAAATTGATCTTGCTCTACGTATTTATCGTGAACGTGGGTAGCAGAGCTCATCGACCAACTGCCGTCGCATAGCGAGGCGTATTTGCAGCTCTTATCTCTACCGACCCACATGAACAGCCAAATCCGTTTTTCTAAATACGTTTGCATTATGGTGTCTTTTTATCATCTTGCACAGTCGGCACACTCCGCAAGCACGGAAACGAAATGCAAGTGGCTTTATAGTGTATTTGCATTCTTCACGCCCACCACTAACAGCCCGTCCGGTGCGCAAATCTTGAAAGAGTGGCAAGACGGTCGAGCGGGTCGGTCGTGACACCAACGTCTACGCTTACTTGGCCATCGGGTGGGCGGCAATGTAGTCGATGGCCTGGGCAAGCGTCGTCAGCTTCTCCGACTCGTTGTCCGGGATCTCGATCGTGAACTCCTCCTCGAGCGCCATGACGACCTCAACGACATCGAGCGAGTCGAGGCCGAGGTCCTCGACGAACTTGGCAGCCTCCGTGACCTTCTTGGCGTCGACCTTCTCGAAGTTCTGGATGACGCCGACGACGCGCTCGGTGACTTCGTGTCGGTCGAGGAAAGTCTGCGCGGCGCTGAAGAATCGCACGGGCGCCGCCGCGAAGGCAGGGCGCGCGAGGGCGACGCGGGCGGCGGGGCGGAGGGCAGCGACGATGCGGTTCATGGTGCAGCAGCGAATGGCCTTTGATCGAATTCGCACCACACGCTGCGAGCCTCACGCCCAGATCCAAAACCTCAAAACCTCAGTGAACCACCAGAACTACCACTCCAACAAGGGATTGTTCGGGAATGGTTGTGTCCCGAATCAAGTTGAATTCGCAAGGGCCGCATGCACAGAATCATGGCCGGCGAGCAGCAGCATGGACAGCAACTTGCCCATGCGGAGGCGCGGCGGTGGTGGACCGATCGCGAGGCGAAAGCTGAGAAAGAGCTCTCGGCATCTTTACTCAAGCGCATTGAGGCACAGCGCGCGCAGATTCACGCCTTCAAGCTAGAGCAGAGCAAGTGGGAACACGAGCTGCAAGTGAGTCAAGAGTCCTGACGGTGGGCGGTTGGATTGACTAAGCCCGCATTACTGTACAGCTACGAATTTCAAAGTATGCGCATGATCGAAAGCTGCTCAGTGAGCTCAATATTGAACTCCAAGAAGCCCACACAGCGATGGAGGAACGGTATGCCAAGCTGCAACGGGAGAATGACCTTCAAGCGGTCCAGATCTTGGAGCTCGAAGGTCAGCTTCGTGACGCTCAGTCTAATTTACATCAGCTCCGTGATCTTCAAGCTGAAAACGCACTTCTTTGCCAGGTTCGTGGCGAGCTTATTTTGTTTGGCCGTGCAGTACTGACAGCTTGCAGCGTCTTATGGTGTGGGAGAGTTCACAGAATGCCCAGTTGGCTGCCGCTGTACAAAGACACCAAGAGGTACAAGACGGCATAATGGCTTCGCTGCAACACAAGCTCGAAGAAGTTCTTAAGGAAAATGAGCGGCTACGGCATGGTGATTTTTCGAGCCCCTACGCGCGAGCGTGTGGTCGGTCAAATGCCGATGTCAAGATGCCTATCCTAATTGACGGCCAAGACCAGGATGAGGCAATAGATAGGTTGGACTTTAACCAGGACCGTATAGCTGAGTTGGAGAAATCGTGCAAGCAAAAGGTTTGTCGTATTTTCAACATTTCAGTGTTTAGTCTGAGGATCTGTGTGTCTTTTGCCAGGACCAAACTATTCTGAGCTTAAGAGCGATGCTAGAACGTCACGAGGTTATTTCAGACAACAAAATCAAACTGCTTCAAGAGAAGTATGATCAAGTGAAGGCAATCAATGTCTCTCTTCAGGTAAGAAATGGTGATGAGTTGTGTTACGTTGGCGCTTGAAACTGATGCTTCTAGTATATCCGTGGATAGACAAAACTGCTTCATACGTTGACCGATACCTCGAACGGCAATCGCTCTACCGAGCATATCGACAAGTCTTGAAGAATGTTCAGTTGAGATCGAATTTGTCCACAAAAATCGTATTTTTCATTCGATTGCAACCGTAACCCAAAAGATCTTGCACTCGTGCATAGTATATTTCCTACTAGGAGGCGAAGACAAAAAGGATTATTGCTGCACCTGGATGTTGTACTTGGTCTTTGCAATGGATAGGTCAACGTGTGCATACCCACCAAAGCGTTCAAATCACATTTACCTGCCAGGCATTTGCGCTCGCCTCCTTCGACTTGATCTGTTCGTTCAGCTGTGCGAGGACCTGCTGGATGCCTTCATGGTTTGCTGTGACCGCTGGAAGCACTTCCTGAACGGTGCGCTCAACCAGAACTCCCCCGACCATTCGGTACGCCTTGCGCGTCGGCGGTAGGTCTTTGAGCGTCGCGATGACGCGGACGTGCTCAGCGGACTCCACCTCCAGCTCCCCGATCTTCTCCGAGAGCTGCCGAACCTCAGCACGCATGGCCTTGTACATCGTGATGATCTGCTGGTCAGAAAGCTGCTCCTCCGCCATAATTGCAACGCTATTGATCTCGAGTGGACGGATCTGCTCAATGTTCCATCGAGAACGAATATATGTTAGTCCCTTTTTTGGATATCTTGTGCTCATCTAATTCGGGACACCTCGACCGGTAACGTACAACCAGGGCCATTGGTTGTTTCCGGAAGAGGGCTTCAATTACGCCTCTGCTCATTGAGAAATCAACGCAGCTCTAGACATCATGCAGAACGAGGCCGGCCAGTCGATCGATATCTACATCCCGCGCAAGTGGTAAGCGAGAATACAGATGGCTGGAGTGCATAGGCACTGTTGACGTTTTGTGCGCTTGTTTGTCAGCTCGTGGACCAACCGCATCATTGCGGCGAAGGACCACGCCTCGGTGCAGATCGCCATCGGCCGCGTGAACGCCAACGGTGTGTACACCGGCGAGAACGACAACTACGCGCTTGCCGGCTACATCCGCGGAAAGGGTGAAGGTGACCTTGCGCTCACGGAGCTCGTCCGCAACGCCGACGCCAAGAACGCTGCCAACTAAGCTTTACGACCTCCGCGATCTCGAGTTTTGTACCACTGACGTGCCAAAAGCCCGTTTCGAGGATACAGCTTAGCTGTTAGCTTGGCTTCGTGTTAGATGCGAGCAGCGATTTCGAGTACTGGCCTCGGTTTCAATCGAACCTGTTCTCGTTAAGGATGTCGTTGCGTTTTCTCTACCACTGTTTTGTAGAATTGTAGAATTGAATTGCCCTGTACGATCATGAAGAGGCAAACTGCCAGTGTCGGATTTTTGTCGCGGATCATGATATGTTTATTTTGCTCCTCCTGTCACGACTGTCCTTTGAACCGGTTCGAACTTCAGCACCTCTAGCTTGCTTCTGCGCTGCGCTCAGTCTCACGTCAAAGAGTCCACCATAAGACTGAACGTCATTGAGTTGCGCACAAAGGCTTAGTGCTGCGACAAAAATAAAGGTTTTGAGTGGCCATTCCAAATTGTGTGAACTCAATCGAGACTGCACAGACCTGCGGTCCACGCTCAACCATGGCTTCAGAGACGACCTTCATGGTATCGATGTACCGGTTGATACAAAGGGCAAGGCAATTCTGCTGCTTGCCGTCGAGCTTGCCCTTGGCGTTCGTAATGCACTTGTCAAAGCACTTCTCCTGCAAGTTCTGGGTTAACTCTTGGAGCGCCTGGGCTTGGACCTCAGAGCGCACCTAGTCAAAGCGCACTGATGTGAGTACCCCAGTGGATCTTGCACTAGCTGTTTGGCCTGCATACGCACACGCATGATGAGCTCATTCTTCTGCGCTGGCGTGAGGTTCGCTGCCTGATCCATGGTGCGTCTGCTTTGGACTCGGAATTCCAATCACCAGTCAGCGGCAACCCGAATGGGCAGCACCGAACAACATTCGCGCAACATAAGTTTGGTGGAAGAGTACTACCAGGTAGTCATCAACTTGCGACTTCGATCGCGGTCCGCACAACAACACTCGTCCAGCAGACCATGCATCCTTCGCTTGAGCGCGAGCACCCCGACTGTCAACACGTACGTGTGCCGTGACAGCGAACCGAAATCCTTTCCGTTTTAGGCTAAAGTTGGTCGCAGGTTATCGCGGCATTGAACGCATGCCACGAAGAGAATCCGACGACCAAATTCTTTGGGGCGTGCAATGAAGCGAAGAATGCACTCGACAAGTGCTTTCGCGATGAGAAAATCCGCGTACGCACTGAAAACCTGAAGCGCGCGCGAGCGTCGGACGCGTATGTGCGCCAGAAGATGAAGGAGCACCGTGAACGCCGTGCGAGTGAAGCGCAAGATCTGTAAACAAAACTGGTCTACCAACTAGAGGAAAGAACGCAATGCATGTTTAAGGGAGCCCTTCCTGAGATATTTGTCATCGATGGCCTCGTTCTCTTCGTTCTAAGACATTTACATCACTGCTTCAGTTCAATGCCTTTGTTGAGATCTTCGCCAGTCGGACGGTCCCACACCGAATAGCGCGTCGAGAGATTCCAGTAATAGAGCTTCCCACGATTATCCAAAGAGGTACGCCAGTTGCCAACCTTCTCGCCAATGAGGGTGTAATCTTCGTCATGGTCGAGAGGTGGCGTGTTCGAAGAAGGCTCCACTGGAGGCCCCCACGGAATGGTGCCTTGCATGATGTACTTCGCGTCAACCATGCCCAAATTCTTGATTTCACGTCGCATATACTCGGCCAATTTGGCAGCAATGCGTTGCTTTGGGGGAGTCTCGTCATCCAGCAAGTGCTTCGCGACAGCAGCTTGCAAAGCCGAGTGACTACTGTCCTTGATGCCTTTATCGTAAGCAATACACGCGTTGAAACAAACTTGTTGAACTTCGGCAAGGTGCTTGTTCACAGTGAGCTCAGACACATTCATGTACCGAATCCGAACAACCGTTTCTTCCCACAAGCGATCGAACATCAGTTCTTGCATCACCTTTCCTTGCTCACCTTCACAGGCCAAGCGGCGATGTACCATCCACACGTGAGCCACAAGTAGTGCCTGCTGCCCTCGAAACGTAGGAGCAAGTTGTAGCGCGCGGTAGAAGTCTCTGATTCCAGTCTGGTTAACGCAGCTTTGAAATACACGGTTTGAGTCTGTGAACAAGCGATCGTCCTCGTTCATGTAACCGAGGAGTTTGAAAAGCCAAGACCAGCGCTGATATTGCTCTTGTCTCTGCGTAACATCGAAGTTGGCTGACCGCCCGATTATACCTCGACCAGGAGACGGAGGCGGCATGTCAGTCTTGGCCCACTCGAACTTTTGCAGACGCTGGTTCTTCGAATGAGATGGGGATGACGCATTCCGCACGAGGAGATAAGCTGCGCTGGAGTGGCGCGAGGCAACAAAGTGTCTAGGAGCCCTAGTTATGGGCGCGCGTAGTCGCGTGGCCACGAGTCTCGCAGGCACCATGAGTCTGTGGACGATGTTCGACTTCAGTGGTCATCGATCAACTCAGTAACATTGGATAAGGTGGTCCACATATATCTGACTAAAACTATGTGTCTACACTATTTAGACGGTGCCGAGTTTGTTCCAATTGTGGGTGGGCCACCAGCCAGTCACAAGCGAGGCAACATTGCTTGGTGAGGGAAGCGACACAGGACAATGGGACGCAAGTCGAGACACACAGCACGCACCGGAGACGGCGGCGCTGAGCTGCGACACAAGAAGCGGCAAGTCAAGGAGGCCGAGCGTGCACAGAAGGCTGCAGAGCTGGAGTTCTATGACGATCCATCAGAGGATGACGAGAGCGAAGAGGCTGGCTCTGAGGGCTCCGAGTTCGGCGACGAGGAAGAAGTGATGCAGCTTGGTGGAAGTGGCGAAAGCGACAGCGAAGCGGCCGAGGGCAGCGATTCTGTGGATGGGGATGAAGATGCGGACATGGATGAGTTCGGTGATGAAGAGACAAAGAAGCGGATTAGCAAGATGGACTCGAAATGGGGAAAGTCGAAGAAGACCTACTACTCTGCAGATACAGCCGAGTTTGAACTTGACGGTGACGATGAAGCAGCTAGAGACGAAGAAAATGCGGCTCTTGAACTTCAACGCAAGCAGGCGACTATGATGGACGACGAAGACTTTGGGTTTGAAGACAATGATAGTATTGATGACGATCAAGAGAGCGTCGACGATGAGGAAGATTCTCGACCGGTCGATGACGAAGAGCTCCTTGACGATCAGCTTGCCGACCTCTCCATGTTAGCTGACGAATCTGACAAGACAGCGATTGAGCAAGTGAGAAAGGATTTTTCGAAATTGAGCAAGAAGGACAAGCTTCAGATTGTTAACCAGTAGGTGTTCGGTGTCTGCTTGGACCAGTGCCCTCTACTGGAGGCTAACATGTGTGTTTCTGATAGGACTGCTCCAGAATTGCTGGGCCTCAATGCCGAGCTGGAAAACACTGTAAAAGAGCTGAACGAGATAATCACGCCTGCCATACTTAAGCTCAAGGAAGTGCGAAAGAAGACCAAGGATTTCAACACTGGCATTCAGTATCTTGTCACTCGGCAAAATCTGATGCTGAATTACATAGCAAATACCTCGTTCTACCTACTGCTTCGCGCGGAAGGCAAGACCGTGACGGATCATCCTGTCCTCCAGCATTTGCTTGCACTGAAGAAGCAAATGGAACGAATGCGATCAGTGGACGATGGGGTGAATATGCAACTGCATAACCTTCTCACGCAGGACTTCCCAGAAGATATTCTTGATGACGGATTAGACAAGTTTATCAACCGAAAATCCGCTAGTACCAAGCGTGTTAATGAGAGCACGAATAAGCGACTCAAGCCAAACGACAGGGTCGTCTCGAGGGAGGAGAAGGAGGAGGCTGAAAAGTTCTACGAGGCAACACTCAAGGAAAGAGAAGCGTTCAGAAAAGCGAAGGAGCGGTTGTACACTCACGAGAAGCCCGGCTTGTCATCGAGCGAGGACGAAATTGATAGTGAAGTTGATGAAGGGACAAAACGTGGCGCGTCATATGAAATTATCAAGAACAAGGGTCTCAAAGCCCACAAGAGCAAGATCAACCGCAATCCACGTGTCAAGAAGCGCTTGCAATACAGGAAAGCCGTCATTCGCCGGAAAGGTCAGGTACGCGATGTCCGTGTCGGCGAAGCAGGGAGATACGGAGGCGAAACAACTGGTATCAAGTCCAATCTTACACGTAGTCGTAAGATCAGAAGCTAGAGATGTTTGGTTCCATCAATTCATACATTACACAACTGCAATAAGAATGACGATGGATTTGTTTGTTGTATTGCAAAGGACAGCGCGATGAAACGAACTCGAATGGATGAGCTCCCTCGACGAAGCCGGGATATGTACCTAAGCCGACTTGACCGGAGGTTCCCACAGCTTGTGCTCTTGCAATGAAAAGGATCAGTTGGAGCTGCCACGAAATAGGACACAGGAAACAGGCATACCAAGGTAGACAGGGAAAATACTGAGCTCATCTTCTGCCTGCTCAATGAGCTCTTCCAACTGACCGCAGTTGATGGTCTTCTCAATGACATCCTCCTGCCAATCACAACCATGAGTCAGCCGGAAGGTTGTGGACAAAATGGACGAAAACAATTAGCTACACACATCTTCATTCTCTTGCACCACCTTCAGCCGATAGCTGGTGATCTGCTCGACGGCGTTACGGTAGGCAATTCCGTCCGGCAAGGCCTTCGCGTCGTACCGAGCCACAGTGTCAGCTGCACCACCAAAACGCCAACGAGAGGTGTCTCCTCACCTGAACTTCGCGAAGGGTTTTTTGGTAGATGGCGATGAGGTCCTGGCGAGCGTTGGGGTTTACCGGAAGACCCACGATGCCGGTCGAGGTCTTGCGCACCGCCATGCGCAGCACTCGGGTTGCCCACATCCTGATACCTGTGGAGTCGAGCCGTCGAGTTTCCGCCTCACACCAAGCCGATGCCAAGTCCACACCAATGAATCGCGCCATTTTGAATCGCACAGCGATTCAAATTTTAATTGCTATCTCGAGAGCTATCCAACTCTATTCTCGGGACAAAATCGACACCAAGTGACGCAGCTCAAGGCCCGATGAGTGGGTTCCTGCCAGGCAACATCAGCCTCATCGACCAGCTTGACAGTATGCTTGCGTTTCTCTTCCTCGTCAACTCAGCGGAACCTCACATTCTCACTTCTCTGTCCTGTCACCAGAGAAGATCCTCGTTGTTCTTCGCGACGGCCGACACCTTGTTGGCTTCGTGCGGAGCTTTGATCAATACTGTAAGAATCCCATGGTGTGCGAGGTCCTCCGTGTTACGAGGGCCCCGCACCACTTCCTCGGCACTGGTCATAGCTTATTGTGCCTTTGTAGCCAACATTATTCTGGAGGATACGTACGAACGCCATGTCGCCGGGGGGCTCTTTTGCGACATTGAGCTGGGTCTAAACATTATTCGGTACGGTTTGAACGGATACCCAAGTCCATGTTGTCGCTCTTATGCTTCTTGATGTTTTGGTGACGTTTTTAGTGGCGACAATATTGTGCTACTCGGCGAACTTGTCTGTTGGCGCTATGTTACGTGGGTTCTGACGAGCTCAATCTTACGGGTGTTTGTGGACTGGACCAGGACGAAGAAAAGGAGCGTGACCAACCACACATGAAAGAGGCCACAATGGAGGAAGTGCTGGAAACAGAAGAGCGACTGAACACCTCGGGGGCAAGCACCGTGCGCGCCCAGTGGGAGTTCGACTCGGCCGGGTTGTAGATTTAGTCACTGCTTGAAAACTACTAGATTAAGGTCGGCTAGACCCGGTACTACTTTGTCAGACACAACAATACAAAAGACTCCCATTGTGCGGCCCTCTTCCATTTCGTGCCTCTCGTTGCGTGCGCGCAGGAAGACCAGCGGAATCCAGGGGACCATGGCCGACGACAAGCGCTCCCCGCTGCCGTCCACGGACAACACGAGCCTCACCTGCGCCGCGCGCGTCTTCGGCTACGAGTGCGCCGATGAGAACCTGGCTTTCCTGCGCTGCAAAGAGAAGGACCAGGATCCGCGCGCATGCCTGCCGCAGGGCGAGAAGGTCACGGCCTGCGTGCTCAAGACGTACGAACAATTTGCCGACGGTCTACCTCGAATTGATAACCCTCAACGATGCGTATAGTTTGAAGGAGCTCGAGACACACTGCGGTGACACGTACTCCGCGTACAAGAAGGCTCTCAAGAAGAACTGGCACCAGATCGACGAGACTCGCAAGGAGCAGCTTGCCATGGAGAACTGCTGGCGAGAGTACAAGGGCTACAACAAGGTGGAAATCTGACTCGGTTAGAGCGTGGCATTGTTATGCGCTAACAACGTGGACTTCGTGCACAGGAGTAGGAGGATAGACCGCCTGTGATCTGATCGAAGCCCGAGCCTAGCCAAGACCCTCGCTTGCATCCTCAAGAGCGAGTGAACTTATATTGTCAGTGATAAACAAAGACGAAGAGAAATGCATAAGAGAACGCATCAAGCTCTTCCTCTCTGGAGTCAAATTTGTCTTCTTCATCATACTTCAGTGTGGTTGAACGGCCCTCCACCAACACCGGCATCCACACATGCTTGGTTGTCACCACCTTCCACGAGACTTGTTCGCTTTGCAGAAGCGTTTGAGGATCGGCTTGACTGCGGAGCGTCTTGTGATCCTTCGAAGCGTCCGCGATAGGCCCACAATCCCAGCGCGGGGTTCGAGATGTAGAAAAATCTTTCCCCATCTCGTGTTGTGTTCCAGCCATCCTGAATGTTGGGAAGCTGGTAGCGCTCGTTCATTGCAGATAGATCCGCGTACGCGAACCCAACGCCTTCAATCTCCGCCTGCGTGAGTCCTCCGGGGCAGTACGTAATCTTGAATCGTCCCTCGGACGAGCCATGGATTAAATGCGCAACAGCGCTCAGGTTCTTCATAAGGTCGCGGTTTGCCTCGAGATGCGCCAGAACTTCCTAAAAAGCAAGTGATGAGAATGCTCGAGTTCGAGGGAGTTTGAGCTATCTTACCGGCGTTGTGCGGTAACCATATTTGCGAATAAGCTCGTCGATGCGTTGATCCTCACCAAACTTGTGCACACCAGGTGCGAGCACGATTAGCTCCCCGGCATCAGCGATAGCCATTCGAGTGCGATAAATGCTTTTATTTCCAAGCCACGTCGACTTGAACTCATGTGGGTCCAGGAATACAACGACTTTCTCCAATGGTGCATCTAGCAACTGGAAATTCACTTCAAGTGACAACTCAGCTGCCCTTACGAAGCATTCTTCATCGTCACCAATGAAGATTCCACGAGTTACCAACTCTCCAGTGCGCTCGTCGCGACCAATGACGGTCTGGATGTATAGAATGGGAAGGTGTTTGGTAAAGTTCGTCGACGCGTAATTCAAGATGCGTCGTAGAGGGTTATGTGCTCGCCCCATCATCCGCTCCATTCCGTAAACAGCACCGATAAAATGAGAGAAATTAATGGCATCGCTCCCTCCCGTCCCAACAAAAAGGTTCTTGTTGTAGTTGGCCATCCCCATCACCTCGTGCGGAACGACTTGGCCGATCGATAGTATCAGATCATGCCCTCCCCTCCACAGCTAAAAGCAGCGGTTAGAAATCACATTTAACTTTCCACAGTAGCAGCACGACAACCAGGGTGTTTAGTTGGGCTGGCCATGGTTCATTGACTTTTCCATCGCTTGCCTCGCGGACAAGTTCAGCTGGAACATAGCCTACGGTCTCCACATCATTTCTGGAGGAGCTTAGTCAGATTTGGAAGGGTAGAGAGATTCAAAACAACAACAAAAACGCACCTCCAATCATGGACTCGAAAGAGTTCCCGAGGTATAGTTCCAAACATCTAACGACAGATCGACTAAACAAGAAGTCGATGTAGGCTCCAGCTAGCTTCGTACCTTTCCGATCTCTTCATCAGTCATTGGCGCATGCGTGCCGAGTGCAGGGAGCACATCGGCAACAGCTTCAGTGAGGTAATCGTACGCGTACTGGGAAAGAAGCCCTGCTTTTCTGCGAACATTCGGATGTGAGAGGTTGAACGAGTGTCGAAGTTGATGACACACTCACGAGTGAAAGCGAGTAAAATCCGGAGGCACGATCGCGGCCTTCTTGTACTTTTGGCCGTTCGCGGCCTCTCTCTGCTGGATCACATCGTGTACGATTTCGCGCAGTCTCTCGTCCGAGATCGCTGTCAACTTCGAGCCCTCTGCGTAGTACAGCCCCATCGTAGCCGACGCGATGTTCCAGAATCCGGATTGCAAAGGAAGCTTCAAGGTATCCACCGACGTTTGGAGTGTACCACACTAACATTTTAATATGATGTGTCACAGGTGTGGTGCTAAACGTCGTCCCTCCCTCTTGGAAGAAACTTGGTGTTGGCCATGGTGAGCATCGTGCGCTCGACCGTTCTCGCGCTCGCCGCACTGCTCGCAAGCTGCACAGCGTACGTAACACGTGGCTTTCACTAATGCCCTGTACGCAACTCTTTCATTTTTTTCTGATGGCATCTTATCGAAACGTTGAATCCAGTGCGTACGAAATTCGAGGCACAGTGTTCATTGGGGAGGCAGAGAGGATCCCTCCGTTTCGAATTCTTCTCAATGGCGGTGAACAGGTCACATATGCGCGAACGAATGGCGAGTTTATCTTCCGAGATGTCTCGCCGGGTCGCTACGTCGTCGACGTGTCGTCTGTGGACCATCTCTTCAGTCAGTTCAAGGTGGACGTCGCTGAAGATGGAGTAATCCGAGCAATCGAGTACCAATATCCAGGTTGAGGGAGATGTCTGTTCTGAACACCGTTGCTGCGGTTCTAACGTCACGATTGCGGGACCTAGGAGCCCCGAAGGCACGTGCAGAGTACCCCCTTGCGGTTGAACCGGTCGCAGAGCTGGATTACTTCGAGGAGCGGGAAAAGTTTAGCATTCTGCAGTTCATCATGAACCCGTCTTTCTTGACGATCATTTTGCCAATCGGCATGCTATATCTACTTCCGAAGCTCTCCGAGGCTATGATGGGTAAGCTTTGTCTCTGCAAGTCTCAGAAACACAGCACTGATCGCTCGAAACCTCCGCATCTTAGACCCAGAAGAGTTCAAGAAAGCCCAAGAAGAGTTGGGAACTCAAGATCCATCACAGATCATTTCTGGGATGTTTGGAGGCGGGCAGCAAAGAGCCGATGACAGTGATGACGACTAGTTCAATTTGCATTCTAGTGACCCAGAGGTCTTAGTGCACGCATTGTTTTGCGTAGCGATTCTCCGAGCCCGTTAGATTTGTTAAATGAACATCTTGCAGTTGGGGTTCCAACGTTTCATGTCGACGTTCGATGTCGTAACTTGATGACTGTCGACAACGTTGCCCTGGAAAACTTCTTTCACTTCCGAGGCCAATGCGCCCCAGTCATTTAGCGGTTTACCGCTGCCGACTTTCTGAACAAGCTCGTCGATCGACGCGGCGGGCCCCTTCATCGTCAGATGCACAAGTGTCTTGTCACTCGCGTCGTTGGTCGCACCGCCTTGGAGCCCGCGCCTCGTCATGGCGCGAATTATTGTCTGTCGAAACATTACATTCTGCACCTTCCCCCGAACGAGGAAGTAGCGCGTAGCGGCGTTTTCTTCTTCATTGCTTGGTGGGCTCCCCACCTTTGATTCTCCCTCCATAGTTTTTCAAAACGTAGCACGGTACCAAGTGTAACGCAGAATCAGTTATTTCAGGATAATCAGCCAACAACACTGTATTCGTTTCGTTCTCACCAACTTCTACGCTGTAAATATGAAATCCACCGATGGTCAAACTGAGAGCGTGCTACGCAAATGATCGCGACAGTACGTGTTCCCGATACCACCAATCCCAAAGGCTGGGCCAATTCGACCTATGCGAGCAAGAGCCGACTTGCCGTATTCGCGCCCAAGGAACCGCAGTCGCTGGGTTGCGCTCGCTCCTTTGTTGTTGTACAAGTCGAGTCCCAGCAAATGCAAGGGGGTGGACACGAATTGAACTGTCGCGGGGCAAATGAGCTGGGCTAGAGTTGACGCGCGAGATTTGTCAATGGATGCCTTCTCTTGAAGTTGGCCTGCAACGACTCTTGGAGCGTTGAATGACGCTGCAACTGTCAAAGAATCCCGGATGGCAAATAGTCCAATAGACGCGATCGGAAACGCCGTGGGTGCGATGACGCCAAACATTTGCGTGAACGCACGATCTTTTGCGATGCAGAGTGTCATATTTACCGCAGTCGTTCCGACAAACTTTGGCGCTTGGCTGTTAACGTCGATTGCATCGCAGATTGTGTCAATCGCGTTCGCACTTGCGTACGTGGCACTGTAAAGGCCGAAAACGAGGAGGAACTCACGCCGGCGTACGAACTGAAGTGGGTTTTGAAGCAGTTGAATGGAGAGTTCCTTCAGTCCGGTGGTGAGTTGGCGCGCACCGCTTGCATTCTCAATGATTGATCGGTCTACAATGGTGATGAAAGGAGAGACTCCAAACGAGGCAGCCGCGGCAGCAGCTACATCGATCACCAGCCGCTTCGCCACAACGATTGTCTCGTGCGCGTCGTGGTGCATTTGTGCGTTGGCCATGGTGCAGTTGATGGACCACACGAAAGGTCGACTTGTGGTGATGGCAGATTGTTTATCTCTGGCGTTTGCGTGTTGGTGGTGGTGGGCACTGCGACGTGCGCACTTTAGTGAGATGGGCACTGCCGCCTCTCCCACCTTTCGCGTAACATACCCGCTGTTTGGCAAATCGTTGGCCGTCTTGGGGAAAGGAATGGAACGAAGGTGCGTCACCAGTCCATCAACGTGCGTCAGTGACACGGTCCGCTCTTTGATGTGTCACTCTCGCAGGCAAGTGCCACATGTAGTGTAAACCACATAATTTGAGATGACAGATCCAACCTCCTGCGGAGACACTCGAAGAAGTGTTGGCCAAAATGTCGATGTTTGTGCTCGTTGGCTCCAAGGAGCCCCTCTACAAGATGGAGATGAAGTCGAGGAAGGAGGAGAGCGCGCATGTGGATGAGTTCTTGCTTCACTCGGCGCTCGACATTGTGGACGAGCTGATGTGGACAACACAGTCGATGGCACTCAAAGTGGTTGACAAGTTTAACGACCAGTTTGTGTCGGCCTTCGTCACTGCAACAAACGTGAAGTTCCTGTTGCTGCATGAAAGTCGGAACGAAGACACGATCAAGGCTTTCTTTCACGAGGTACACGAGCTTTATCTCAAGGTCAGTAGTTATGTATGTTTTCAGCGTAGCACGAGGGTTGTCTCCACTCACTTTGATGCGTTCAAGCTACTCATGAACCCTTTCTACGAGTATGATACGCCTATTACATCGGAGGTTTTTGACGCGCGCATCAAGACATTGGCCCGTCGATACCTCTAAGCTATTCCTGAATTAGCCGATGGATAACCATGGAATGATATTGCAATTAGTCCTTCTCATCTTGCTAGGTGGAAGACAACTACATTTACTGCTGAGCAACCTGGCCGGCAATGCGGTCAAGATCCTGCTGGCCGTGGCTCGTGATACGACGACCACCCTTCTTGACACCGTCCTCACACTTCTCAACGACCTTCATCTCCTCGAGCTGCTGGAGAATGTGACGGATGAGACCGCCCGAGGCCTCCTGGAAGCGCTGGCGGAGGACGCCACGGCGGGCGGCGCCACCGTACGCCTTCTTAAGAGCGCCAACACCGGTGTACTGCTTAAGGTAAACCTTGCGAGCAATCGAAGCGGCACGCACGTAGTACCAGTCCGGGTCGGCAGGGGAGAACTCCTTGTACGAGGCGGTCTTGACAACATCCCACCAGCTCGGAAGCTCCATCTTACCCGAGCGCTTGAGGTGCTCGGCGTAAGCCTTGATGAAGTCAGCCGGCTTCACGTCACGGACGGTGACACCACGAGGAGCGTATTCAGCCATGTTGTTGTAGTTCTGTTCAATCATGCACAGCACATTAAGAACACGTCTGTACCACCGTAGACGACAGGAGCTCTACAGCAGCAGACACACATCCCCGCTCCCTTTACGAGGGGACAGTGAGGTGCGCTGCCACCGGATGCAACCCGCTCATCGCACAGGACAGTCTCGGTTCTCAAGGTAGAGAACAAAAACGTCATTTCCACGGAACACAAGAAGAGTTCACGGGGGCGACTGCAAGACAGATCCATCCTGGCAACCGAAGGCTGCGCAGAGAAGAATCGTCCATCTCCTGTGCCTTTGAGGACACGCAGGATCGCAGCGAGGGGCCCAAGAGAGCGAAATGGAGGCGCCACTTACTTGTACGAGAGGAACTTTGCAACAGAACTCGGGCTGAGGCTTCTGCTCACCAGGCCAAGAGCCCTCAGCACCAGTGGCCAAGGGTGGTTTTATCGCCAATCAGACTATATAATTATTTGGATTGGCTGTAAAGTGGAGGAGCTGCTCCGCCAATCGATGGCGGCAACTGGTGGAGCTCCTGTTCACCGTGCGTATCGGTTTTGGGAGGTAGATTGGTTACGAGGCGGCGCTGGTTGGTGTGGAGCTCGCATGGCCAGCCGTCGGTCAGAATCGAATATTTCCATCTTGCGACGATGCTCGTTCTCTTCGAGACCGCGGCGGGCCATGCGCTCTTCAAGGTGCAGGACGAGTCCAAGTTAGCGAACGCCGACGACGTCTTCAAGCACTTCGCGACGCCGGAGAAGGCCAACGCGCTGCTCAAGCTCAAGGGCTTCAATGCCTTCAAGGACACCACCGAGGCTGTCGCCGCCGCGACCGATATGGTCGACGGAAAGGTGGGCAAGGCCCTGAAGAAGTTTCTCAAGAAGAACGTCGTGGACGCTGGCCTCAAGGACAAGCTTGCCGTTACTGACAAGGCACTCGGCAGCATGATCAAGGAGAAGCTTGGCATTCAGTGCGTCCACGATGCTGCTGTTAATGAGCTCATGCGCGGTGTCCGGGCCAACATGAACTCCCTCATCTCAGGCTTGGAGGACGAGGATCTCAAGTCTATGACCCTCGGTCTGTCGCATAGCCTTTCTCGCTACAAGCTCAAGTTCAGCGCAGACAAGGTCGACACAATGATTGTTCAGGCGATTGGTCTGCTTGATGAGCTTGACAAGGAGATCAACACGTACTCCATGCGTGTTCGAGAGTGGTTTGGCTGGCATTTCCCAGAAATGGGCAAGATTGTCACCGATAACCTCCAGTACGCCAAGTGTGTTCTCAAGATGGGTATGCGCACCCAGGTGAAAAATCTTGACTTTTCCGATATTCTCTCGGAGGACGTGGAGGCTTCGATGCGTGAAGTGTGCGAAGTGTCGATGGGCACAGACATCTCAGAGGAGGATGTGACCAACATTTCCTCGCTCTGTGAACAGGTGATCTCGCTCACTGAGTACCGTGCACAGCTCTTTGACTACCTCAAGAACCGCATGAATGCCATTGCCCCCAACCTTACGGTCATGGTTGGCGAACTCGTTGGTGCTCGTCTCATTGCCCACGCTGGAAGTCTGATGAACTTGGCAAAGCACCCAGCTTCAACTGTCCAAATCCTTGGTGCTGAGAAGGCTCTTTTCCGCGCGCTCAAGACGAAGCATGACACACCTAAGTACGGTCTTATCTACCACGCTTCTCTCATCGGTCAAACCGCCCCGAAGTTTAAGGGAAAGATTTCTCGTGTGTTGGCTGCTAAGACCGCTCTTGCTGTGCGTGTCGATGCCCTCGGTGATGCGACGGAGGCAAGCATTGGTTTCGATAACCGCGCGAAGGTTGAGGCTCGTGTTCGTCAGCTCGAGAACGGTCTTACCGGAACAATCAGTGGAAAGGGAAAGACAAAGAATGAAGCCAAGAAATATGTGAAGGCGGAGAATACTAAGAGCTACAATGCCGAGGCCGATATCACCGTCTCGAAGAAGCGCAAGGGTGATGATGAGCCTGTTGTGAAGGAAGAAGACGAAGATGACGAGAAGCCCAAGAAGAAAAAGTCGAAGAAGGAGAAGAAGGAGAAGAAGGAGAAGACCGAGGAGGTCGAAGCCGAGGCTGAGTCGGATGACAAGAAGGACAAGAAGAAGAAGAAGAAGAAGAAGAAGAGCACCGAAGAATAGATTGCCTGTGTGTGCTGCTTTCACTCATTTCATTAACACGAGTCCGTATTCTGAACATTTCTTTGGTTGAGTTGGGGAACTTCTGCGTTGAATATCCAGCAATTCTTCCAAAAAAAAATGGGTGACGTATAAGAGTTATGTCATGAAGTACTGCCACCGCTTCGCTGTGAATCAAGAAGATCTGTGTTGACCAGGCTGGTGATTCCATCCAGTGACGTATCCGAACTCCTAGTGTTGGATGAAATTGACAGCATTGTATTTGATCAAACTTATTCGTCGTCTTCGTCGTTCGTTTGCTCAGCGCTATCAACCGACCCGATGTCGGCGTCATCGTCGTCATCCTCAAGGGTTTCTTCTTCTTCGGTCCCAGTGTTCTCACCCTGCATAGCTTTCTCTTGAATATCTTGGATTTGAACGGCGAGCTCTCTGTACTTTTTCAAGATCTTTGTCACGCTTTTGTCAGCCTTGTCAGAATTGATTTTAGATGCTGCTGACAGTGACGACTTCAGATCTTTCAGCATCGGTGAATCAGTGCCCTAAATAAAACAACACATGAGCAAGGCACAGAGCCAGAAATCAATCCATCATTGTAGTCGAACCTCGTGCTCCGCAAGTACTTCGATCTGCTTCTCATATGCCTGAAAAGCAAAGCAGTGAACTCTTCCACAATTTATCCATGCCGACCTGCGTTTCGTACCTTCACAAGCAGCTTCTTGACTTCTGCACTGGGCATTGCAAAAAAGTGAATAAAGGATGGCTTTCCGAGCTGCGGACGCGTCTCTACGATGGATCCCATATCGTCCCCCTTCACTCGAATGTACGTGCCCCGAAACCCATCAAGCTCCTGGAGTCCATGCATGTTGGGCGGCTGCATGTCTGCTGGGGGCCATTCCACTGCATACCACCATCTGCATAGCAGCTCTTGCACCAAGCGTCCTTTCAGGGTTCCGTACAGTTCTTCGGTGCACTCCTGCTGCTTGAACTTGATCTTGACGCGTTTCTTCTTGTTTTGGGCTGGGCGAGACGTCGGCCGCGACACGCCAGGCGCCCGCGACTGTGTTGGCTCAACCTTGACGCGTTTCTGGCGCTGTGCTAGGCTGCTGATGGGCAGATTATCATCGCTATCACTATCTGCCGCTAGCTCTCGCTTGACGGCGACAGTTGAGGCACCAGCGACTGCTCCGTTCCCTACTGACTCGCGTTTGACTACAGGCTCGCTCTTTATCGCAGCTTCCTCTCGCTTAATGGATGCGTCAGCGCGCAGCTTGGAGAGAGGCACGTTGTCATCACTGTCGCTATCGCTACACTCAGGAGTGAGTTTCGGAGCGCACGACGATTCAACGCCGCATCGTACCTCTCAATTGCAGGCATCTCCCTATCTTTTTGACTCAGCTCTTGCTTTCCACCTTTGGCCACCCGCTCAGAACTGTACGTGCTGGAATGGAAGACCGCCCTATGTTAGAAGGTAGAGCTAAGTTCGCTTTCTTCATCCAATCAATTCCATTTGAACACAAGTTCGAAACGCCACCAGTATTTGCAATGAGCTCCATCGAGGAAGACGACCCCATCGTGTGCGAGATCCCCGTGCACCTTGCAGAGCACTTGCGCAACCATGCGTTCGTCGTTCAATATCCGCTCAGACCGGCGTATCGCCCCATGCCTCAGGCGCCGCGGGCCGCTCGAATGAAGCCTGACCATCAGATCTTGCAGCTCGATTATGATGTCGACCAACGCAGCGAGCACTACGATGCCGATGCAGAAGACTATCTAAAGCAGAAGCATCTCCGACTTCAATCGAGTTGCGTGCCAGCGCTTACCAACTACGCTGTGGCAGTATTTCGGGACGGTCAATTGCATCTCAGCCCTGTCGCTGGGGTGCTCCAAATGCGCCCAAGCCTCTCTCACATTGATGATGCTATTGAAGATGAGGAAGAAGGTGAGGACCGCTACCCGTACCCCTTTAAAAAAGTGGTGCTTACTGTGCCTTGTTTCGTTTCCTCAGATGTGGATATGACTGCTGATCAAGACCAGAAACAGGAAGAGAATGCAGTCAAGGAAGTTCAGTTCCAGTTCAAGAAGAAACAATCTGAGAGGGCTATTTCTGCCATTCAGAACTCGTATGCGTACAAGAAGCAGCAAATCAATGCTGAGCATTGGCGCGAACTAAAGGTTTATCCTAAGGAGGTACGCAGGTTGGAGGTCTTGACAAGGCTTGTCGTGTGGCTAAGGAGTATGTGGCAGAGCACCATCGCTGAAACTGAGTTCGAAAACCTATTCAGCGAGCGTGAGGAAGACGTGATCTCAACCATGTCTGCGGCAGAGTATTTGAAGGCACTTCGCTACCGATCTGTCCCACAGGATGCGCCAACGTCGTCGGCTAAAGGTTGACAATCTAGTGCCGTACTGAATATACGTGATTCTTCAATAACGTGACGTTTGCAACGAAATTTGTGCTTCAAGATAATTCATGAAATAGATGAAGGTAGGTCTTGCCCCCGATCTGCGTGCGTTCTGCGGCATGACAATACTTTACTTCTCCAAGCTTGATACTCTTCCTGGGTGACTTCAGATTGGTCCTGTACTAGCTTCAGCTTCTCTGCACTTTCAATGAATTGGGTTTCACGATCGTTTGCTTGTTTATTAATGGCTGCTTTGCTCAGCACCAGTGCGGCACGCTGGGCCGCCTTGGTTTTTGCATCGCTGGCAGCATTCTTGGACGTGATTGGTTTGCCGTTCGGTGCACCACCGCTTCGACGCACACCGCGCGATACCGTTACAGGTCCTAGCAATGACTGCTGGCAACTTGCTTCTATTGAAGTCACTATGGCTTCAAATGCACGAGGATTCGCGCCTACGTCTGAGATGAGTTTGGATCGGTCCAGGCGAATCTTTGCCCGCTTGGCGCACGTGAAGAGACAAGCCGCAGCAAATACAGGGTCCGACGGATCAAAGAGCCGAGTGCCACCTCCGCCTTTCCCTCGGGCCAGGTGTTGTGCGACGACCTGAAGAAGTTATTGATTATGATCGGTAGGAGGAGCTGCTGTCCATGGAAGTGAAGCGTACCTGATACTCGTCATAGACACGATTTACAAGCTCCGTAATCCCGGCGCAACCGTAGCGCACACACAGGGACGTCGGCGTGACTCTCTCTTCGCTCTTGATATTTACGACGTGCGCAATCTTCCTCGCAGCCTGATCAAGCCCCCGTGCGCTGATCCGGAGCAGGCCCGCCAACTTCTTGGCATCAACGGGCTCCTCCATCGCGCGACACGCGACCACGAGGCAAGCCACAGGAGTAGCTAGGTCCACTTGGATGGAGCTCTTGGCCTGGGCGAGACGCAGCACCTCTCTGGCGCGCGTAACGACGCGCTCGGGAAGCCCGCCATACACCTCAGCCACGACCTGGACGTCCATTGCCGAATTGCCGACGGAGAGAATAATACAGCTCCTGGGGGACTATTCGAACTTAGTGGGCGTGTCGGAATCCGCCTGACAATCAAAATCGAACAGACGAAGATGGAGCCGGCGGAAACTGAGCGGGAGGAGGCGAGTGGAGGCGTCGAGGTGGCGGAAGGTGCGGGCGATAGTCATGGGCGCGTCACAGAGAGCGTCGTGTCATGCTAGTCGATGGATGGCTCCTAGGTACCGCTTTAGACGGCGAAGCAACTCCAGTCGCGACTACTGAGGCCGTCGGTGAAGACGAGACTCTGCCACCGACACCGTCGCCCACGCCGTCACCGCCGGTGTCGCAACAGCAAGGAGTCACTATCAATGACGTCGTGATGCAGCTTCGAGTGTGGAAAGAGAGAAGCTCGCGGATGGAGTTGCTCCTTACCAAGAAGAGCGCGAGAATCCAGGAACTTGAAGAAACAGTGAGTGATTTTGACGCGAGTCCTTGCGAGCCACGCTCATCACCTTATGCATTGTAGGAGTCCAAGCTAAAGCGTCTGCTAGCAATGGCAAAGCGGAGCATTGATAACAGCAAGCAGGAGTTGGCTGAGAAGGATGCCGAGATTGAGCAGCTGAAAGAACAGGTCCGGTGGAATCGACAGATTTTGCGAATTTCAGCTGCTCAGATTTTTATTTTATAGGAAGCGAAGACAGTCCATGCAGCACACACATGGGAGCCCGACGAGACCACCCGTGATCCACGCAGAATCCTATCGAAGGTGGCTCAGGGCAATACACTTTGGTGTCTTGTGGAGTATGCGAGCGATCATGAAGTTGATGAGAAGAAAGATTATGCTTGGCACCGATTCTATTCTGAAGCCAACATCAAGGTGTACGCGAATCGGGCGAGTGGAGAGCCACTTGTCGTGCCACCTCTTTCGCTGACTCCTTACCAGGTGGAACAAGTTGTACGTCGAGGTTGCTATCCATAAAAGAGCTTATCCGTTGACTAAGCCTGTATTTTGCAGAAAAAGGAACTCAAAGATGAAGTGGATCGCGTCCAAGAAGAGTTTCGCCGATATCGTGTCCGATCTGGTGCGTATATGGATACTGAAGTTCTCGTTCGAAAATGAAATTTATGCGATGTTCGTCTTGTTGTGAATTACCAGAGATCACACGCAAACAAAAAGACGCAGAAATTCGCAAAGTAAAGCTACTTCCTGGGACACTTCTTCCACACGTGAGCTGACATCGCATGTTCTGTGAAGATGAGTGCGAACGTAGTTGCTCGGCAGGCAGAGCAGATTTCTGAAACGGACATGTCAGGCGAACTTCAGTCGGCTCGGGCACAGGTTCGAAGACTGACTAAACAACATGCAGAGACGGAAGAGAGGGTGAGTTTTCCCGGCTGGTCAACATGTTATTTGGTGTGCTTATTATTCCACGTGTGTTATTCAGGAAGAAGAGTGGCGTCGGAAGTTTGAGAAGTTGATGAAAGACTACGAGAAGTTGAGCGGAACGATGGGGGAGACAGTACTGGCGACCGAGTGGCGAGAAAGATATGAACAGGCTGTGAGGGAGAAAGACGAAGCTGAAAAGAAGATCGAAGAAATGCGTCATGCATTATCTAGCAGCACTGGATCGGACTTGGCTACTTTACGGCAGGAATATGCCCAGTACCGAAAGCATGCAATCAACGCTGTCGATCAGAAGGAACGTGAACTGCATGAAATGCAAGCACAGAACCAGGTCAATGCAGGTTTGAGTAGTGCGAACGGAACCAATCACCGTGGGAGCACCTATAAAGACATCGGGCCTCCTCGAAGCGGCATAGGAGCACCAACAGGTTCTCGTTTGCGACGCATGAGCAGTAACAACAGCTTAGGTGGCCTTGAGGTCCCGAACGTTACGACCACGAACGAGTACCTCAAAAACATTGTGTACAAGTACATGACGACAGAGCAAGAAGAAGCAAAGGAGCACATGGAGAAGGCGATAGCTACCGTCCTCAACTTTACGCCTGCGGAGGCCAAGGCGGTCCAGGATATGCGGAAGGGCCAAGCAGGGTGGTTTTGGTGATAGGACGCTATTAACATGATCAAGTAGAAATTTGTCAAATCTCTAGATTCCGAACGCACCCACTTTTATAATTGGGGAAACTTGTGTGCCATCCAATTGGTTGGAAGCGGCACAATCACGAAGAGCTCCAGTCGGAGATTGAGTTGCAATGGCCGCAGCGAAGAAGAAGAGCAGCAACAGCGGCGCGGCGCCTGCTGTGGGCGATGCGCGTTTCCAAAAAGTCCACAACGATCCTCGGTTCGCTCGGCTCTCGACCAAAAAGAACAAACTCCAGATTGATAAGCGGTTCGCGGCTGTTCTCCGAGATGACAAGTTCCAGTCAGTGCAAGGTACGACCACGAAGTTCCATTCTTAACCGTTGATCTTACTAACTGTTTGCGCTTGGTGGCAGGAAAATACGACAAGTATGGTAGACGCATTCAAAAGAAGGAGAACGAGCTTAAGAAATTCTATCATCTCGATGAAGAGGAGAACGGCTCGGAGAAGGATCGCGAGGAAACGGGAGATATCGAAGAGCAGCCAAGTAGATCACGCTCCATTACGAAGTTGGAAGGAAAGTCTGCAAGCTCTACCGACGAAAGTGGAACCGATGGCGACGAAGAAAATGCCGCGGAAGGAGACGAGAAGATGTCTCGCCTGGACTATCTTAATCGCATGGCTCGTGGTGAGCTGGAGTCTGGGTCCGAATCCTCGGATGAATCCGACGCATCGGACAATGACGTCGAGATGGAAAGTGGAACCGAATCCGAGAAAGAGGATATCCCACTCGGCGAAGAGACTACTCGTTTTGCCGTTATGAACTGTGACTGGTCGCGTATTCGCGCCGTCGACCTATTCGCATTGTTCCAATCCTTCGCACCTGCAACAGGCGCCGTAAAAAATGTGACGATCTACCCTTCAGACTTCGGGCTTCAGCGGATGGTGCGTTTTGCAATTTAGATGCGTACTGAACTTCGATTAGTGATGTTTTGTTTCATTTTTCTCCCAGAAAGAGGAAGAGGAGCATGGACCGCGTCAATTGTGGGAAGATAGGCGAGAAAAGGAGCAGAAGGATCAGACCGATAGCAAGCGAAATGAAGAAAACCGGGAACGTGATGATGATGATGACTCTGTTCACGAGGGTAACAGCGACAGCAGCGAAGGCGGAGGCGGTGAGAGCGAGTCCGACTCGGAAGATCCACTAGGTGTAAAACAAACTGTCACGGCAAACGACAGTGACGGTTTCGATGTGGAGAAGTTGAGAAAATACGAACTTCAGAAGCTCAAGTACTATTATGCTGTCGTCACTTGTGACTCAGTGAAGACTGCGGCCACTATCTACGAGAGCTGCGACCAGCTCGAATACGAAACCTCGGCAAACTTGCTTGATTTGCGGTTCATCCCTGACGACATGGAGTTCAAAAATCCGGCCAAAGAATCTTGTACGAGTATCCCCGAGACCTACAAACCGTCAATCTTTGCGACGCAAGCTCTTCAGCAGACAGAAGTTAAGTTGACATGGGAGGAAGATGATGATCGACGAATGGAGCTCCTCACTCGCCAAGCGGAGTGGAAGAATGCCCACGATGACGATTTCGCTGCCTATTTGGCTTCCGAGAATTCTTCGAGCGAAGGTGAAGATCAGAATGACAGTTCTGATGATGGCGACAACAATACAGGTTCAAAGGACTCTCACAAATCTCGCTCTGACGGAAAGAAGGCCCTCAAGCTTAAGAAGATAAAGAATCGCTACCGAAAAATGCTGTTAGGAAGTGATGCAGAAGACAGCAACAGCTCTGACGAGGAATCAGGCAAGATCAACTTCGCTGGCTCCGACTCAGAAGGCGAAAGTGATAATGAAAAGCCTGAAGACACAATCAGCGATAAGGAAGATGATAGCGCTGACCAGTGTGCGAATGGGAACATGGAGATGTCGTTCAACCCGGGAGCAGGTGACATCTTGCGCACAAAGAAGCAGAAAGAGCTGCTTGCGAACGAGACGCCATTCGAACGATACATCCGTGAGAAGAAGGAAGAAAAGAACAGGAAGCGCCACGAGAAGCGCGCTCAGCAGAAGGAACAGGCTCGTGAGCAAAAACAGATTCTGAAGAAGAGAGGCAAGGCCGCACCAGAGCAGTTGAAGGCGCTGCGTGCAGCCATCGACGGTAGTGAGGACAACGATAGCGATGGTAGCGTCGATGTTGATCGCAATTTCGACATGAAAAAGATCGCTCAGAGTGAAAAGGTGAAGAAGCTCAAGGGTAAGCGCAAGAACAAGGAAATGAGAAAGCTGGAGAAGACAACAGGACTCCAGGAAGGCTTCGAATTCGATGCCGCTGATCCCCGTTTCAGTAAACTATATGAGAAGGGCTCGCAGTTCCAATTGGATCCAACTGATCCAAAGTTCAAGAAGTCTGACGCAACACAAGCCATCTTCCAGGAGCGACGAAAGCGCCAATCTCAACCGGTGTCTCGAAATTTAGCGACAGAACAGATACAGGAAGTGGAGAAGGACAAGGACTCCAAGAGTCAGTTAAAGGCCATGGTTGAGAGTCTCAAGCGGAAGGCCACTCCCCAAGTTGGTACAAAGAGTAGGCAGACAGCGAAGCCGTTCAAGAAGCCGAAGTTCTAGACTTCTTCTTTTCTTTTCAGAAGGTGTAACTGCCGAATCCAAACTACCAAAATACAAATTGGATTCGAAAGGCTGGGAGCGACCATTCGAACGAACGATACGCCTACATCATGCAGGTTGATTAATGCACGGTTGGTCGTGGCGAACGTGCCAAGCAGTATCACTGACTTCTTGTGCTGAGATTAGCGAGTTCAAATCCAGGAGGTGCTCCCTAAAGCTGGCCTGGTCTACTCGGAGCGAGGGAACTTGACTGAGGTCCTCTGCAAGCCCAAGATATTACCAATCAAGTCCGCAACACTTCTCAAGATCGAGGAAATCGAAATGCAGGCGCGTAAAGTGCGTGCAAATGGTGCCAATGGAACTTGCGATGAGTAGGCACGATAGGTCAAACTCTCGAAATGGATGTCATATTCCCTTCACTTCATTTGGCGTCACCCCGAACGCATCTACCGTTCCTTGTTACATTCCGCCCGAAAACATCTCCAAAAGCGAGCTCAACCCGGTCCGCGGCGGCTGGAGGCCATAGAACTTCTGTCCAATCACGCTCAAATACTAAAAGCACCAGCAAAGGATGATTAGGTCTGAACGCGCTTTCGATTAAAAGCACAGACGATGACGCGTACGCTTTTCAATGACGAGTCGCGATTCAGGGCTGCCGCGTATCGTTCTTGGAGCATTTGAAAGAGAGGCAAAGCATCTCGCTGCCAACGAAAAAAAAATTAAACCCTGACTGTATCCTATCAATCAGGATGTAGCATACCTCGAGGGTGAGCAATAGGAAGCGCAAGAAATTATAAAGTGGGAGATCCAAGTTTCGCCCAGCGTCTTTGCACTTCGCAACATATTCTTCGTAAACAACGTTCGAGTCGCGTAGGTTCTCGAGGCTCAGCAGCCTGAACAGTGTTGGTTAGACAACGAGAAGGCATCTTTCATTAGTCACGTACTGAAGAATGGCCCGCGCGAGATATAAGTCTGCTTCACTAGGGTAACCTTGCTTGGACCATTCAAACAAGAGGTTGGCGAACTCGATTGGGGTCTCGGCGTGGAGAAAGTGCTTGGCGGCGTGTTGGTAGTCGCCGCTTTGGTGATACGCGCGAGCAAGCAGCAGCTGAAGCTCGGGATCGCCTCTTTTACGACTTCCTTCAGCCTGCGTCCATCTTCACGCAGCAATCACGTTTGCAGTCAGCAAGCGAGCACACTACTTCAGTGAGGCTAAACCACATCACGCACTTCACAGCGTTCTTCAGGAGCACGGCGAGATCCGCACTGTATTGTGGTTTCGACACAAACGCGGCATTGATCTTACGAATACGGTCTTGAACACCCACCCACAGTGTCACTACACAGTTCGCGCAAGTAAAAACCCATCAAACCATTCTCACCTTTCGTCGTTTCATCGACTTTCCAGTGGTGATCCGTGTACACGCCGACGAGGAGGTTGGCCATTTCAGTCGCCGCTGTGCTTTGGTCGTGCTTAATTAGATTAAGTGCTGCGTCCAAAGCCTGCTCAATAGCTTTTTCCTGCTGCTCCGTGTCCGGCTCGCCCTTGAGCTGGCGCATGAAGAGCGTCTTGTACATCTGGAGCGCGCCATAGAAGTCGCCCTGGGCGAGCTGCGCTTCGAGTTTGCGCGAGACGTTCTCCACACCCGATGCGTCGCTATCGCTCGCCGGCGCCGCTACCTTCGCGCCCGCGGCTTGGCGGGCCAGTGCTCGGCGATTCATTCTCGACAGATGAGCTTCTGGATGTCGACTGACAATCCTCTCGAAAAACTGGATACAAATGACTAAATCCAGATAAAACACCGCCAAAAGTGTATTTTTCAGTTATGAGGAGCTACAGCTCGCGGTACTCGGCCTGAATCGGGCCGTTCGCCGCAGCCTTGTCGGCTGCACTCGACGCCTTCATAGCGTCACGGAGGTTTTTGTCCTTGCTGCTCGACGGGTGTAATGGTCGGTTGCGGTTTGCGGAATTGTGGGAATCGGAAGTGGTAGAAGCAACGGAATATCAGAGACCACAGAATCGCAGCCAATGCGTGCGGGATGATAATAATACGCACCTCGAATTCGCCATGACGAGGTAGTTACTGAGACCGCGAACAGCGCTGTGGACATATCAGCAGTTGGTGCATCGTGGCCCATTGACTTTCATGCTGTTCAACGTACTTGGCCTTCAGGATTTCAATCTTCTCGGGATCGGTTTCCGAGCGACCCTTTTCAAACTCACGACGGATAAGATCCTTAATGGCTTGACCCTTCTTGCTCTATCGGCGCATCCCAATATCATCGTGTAAGCAAGAGTGCAGTCGTGACCACACACTTATCGACGCCACCTTGCCGCCGATGTGTTTCGCAAGACGCATACAGTCGCGATAGAGCTGCCGCATAATCAATGCTATCAGGATGCACTGCCCCTCCAGCGTCCGGCAGCGAAGCGCACCTGAAGAGACGTACGCGTGATCTGTGGTGTGCCAGTCATGGTGATGGCTCATGCAATGGTTGTTGCCTGGAATGAATGATGCGAAATCTTATTCCGTCACCTCCGGTAACTAGCCCACTATTTTAAGTTCAGCTCTGGAAGAACATGGCTACACCTCAATGGACGCGCCGACTCGGCCACTTAGGAGATCGCCAGGATGGGAGCCTGCGGATCGAAAGACGCCAGGCAGCAGAGGTCTCAAGCGAGCATTCAACATAAACTCTCACGGTGGGAAGTGGCTCAGGACCACTCGCACGATTCATGGGGAGGCTCTGCGGACGAGAAACAAGAGACCAATCTCACACTCAACACAGTCGCAGCTTACGAGGTGGAGGGACCCTCTGATGATATTCCACCGAGTCTCTGTGTTGCTGGATGGGAAGATGGTGTAATAAGGGTAACCAATTGGAAGACCAAGGCTGTCGTCAAGGAGTTCAGCATTCATTCACGTTCAGTGAACCGCGTTGAAGTTGGACCACGTAGTGGAAACATTTACTCGTGCTCCAGAGACACAACTGTGTCTGTTCTTCGACGAGCATCTGTAGCAGGCATCACACAAACTTCGAATCACCCCACGCTTCGTGGTCACACGCTGAATGTCTCGACTATCTGCGTTGATGAGGATGAAACAAGCCTGTGCTCCGGGGGACGCGACACCCAGACAATCATGTGGGACATACCAACAGCGACATGTAAAACGCGTAACATAAGAGCACAGAATGTCATCACATGCAGCAAATGGATACCGGGAGAGCGTACCGTCGCACAAGGTAGTGAAGATCTAAGCATCAAGTTGTGGGACGAACGCAACGGACTACGCTCACCCGTTCAGACGCTGCACGGATACATTTACTTTCCTCTCTGCATCGACGTCTCACCTGACGGGCACTATCTACTCACCTCAAGTAAAGGGTTCAACGGGGTTGGCTGCGAGGCACGTATTTGGGATCGCCGTACGGGGAAGCAACTACTCCAATTTGACGGCCACCAACAAGATGCGACGGCGTGTTCATTTGTTTCAAGTCATGGCTCTGCGTCGGGTATCCCTACTCCGGTAACAGGCTCCAAAGATGCCAGTCTCAAAGTCTGGGACACCGTCAGTGGTGAGCTCTTGTGCGAAGCGCGCGAGCCGCTTGGGCATATGTTCACTAGTATCTCACCTGCCAGTAGTGGCATCATTCTTGCGAGCACTTTCCACGGCGACCTGCACGCTCTCAAGCTCAGTGGCGATAACAAACGATTTCAGCTTCAACAATCGCTAGATGATTGACGATGATGCAATTCAAGTCTATTGAGTTCAACTGTGTGTGAATCCTAATAGCTTGGAAGGGGCTTGACAACGGGCCTGTTATAGCTCCATTTCGCGGGTCGTGTGGGACCACCACTGGCGCAGGCCATTGTCTAGCATGGTGTGAAGGTCAGTATGACCTGGGCTAGAGGTGGGATGAGGGACTTGGGTGCTAGCGTGAGTGTCCATTGCGTGGTTCACCAGGGAGTCAGCCATATTTTTGTGATCTCTCAAGTGGTATATCGGCTTGCAGATGCCCAGCCAATCCGCTTGTTTCCGGGGTTGGAGATAGAGACTACGGAGAGTCCAGTTGCGCGGTTGGCGCTGAGTTCGAAGTTGGTGCAGGATGAGGGCACTATGACCGATTGCTTCAAGAACAGGAAGTCGCAGAGCCCAGGCAGCTTCGAGACCAGGAAGAAGGCTTTTGTACTCTGCTTGGTAGTTGGTCATGGCTGGAGGATCATGACTTGTGGTGGAGCTCCACAATAATATTGTGGACTTCCATTTTATGGAGACTTCGTCCACGGACCGTATGGCGCGCACAAACACAGCTCTGGTGCCACCAGGGACTGGGTTCCCCTCGGGTGCCTCCGTGAAATAGGAGGATTTGTGCAATCTCGGACTCCGCGACTGTGGCTGGAGGCGGGGCCGGAGGTATCTGTAGGCTGGAGCAAAACATGGCACGAAGTCCTTCAGAAAGATTTGCCTGGAGCTGTGAAGAGTCTTCTGTAATGAGGCGCATCCAAAAGATCTTTTCATCGTGATTCCGAGACCATCTAATTATACGGAGCCAAGCGTTATTCGCTCTTACCACGACGCTTTGTATTCACCTTCCTCGGCATGACACGGAGTCTAATCGCTGATTGCATGCATGAGCTCAAAGGATCGGTCCACGATTACGAAACCCTTCTAGGATCCTCCCTTAATAATGTTTGGGTTGCAATTGGTTTGATGGTAGAGAAGCAGATGAGAGCACGACGAGGCGTGTCCATCCCAACACTCGGAAAATTCTCGTTTGTTCGCGACTTGCTCCCCATCACGCCAGTATTCTTGCTCTCCGACCACTTTATCAGCAGTTTTGGTGCGATATGGCGTCGGCCACCTCCCGCACTATTGACGCCATCCGTAGATCTCAACATGTCCGTAGTCGGAAGCGACGCAGGAGGGATACCGAAAGACCATGCCACTAAAACCCTTGGTGCTTTGATTGCTTTTATTGGGAAGAAACTGCGGAACGGTGATGCTAGCGGACGAATGGTTCTTGGCAACGTCGGTGAGTTCGTGGTCGACGGCAAGACTATGGCTTTCCACTTTAATTCAAGCTTCGTAAAATCAATCCAGTCATCCAATAGCAATAAGAGTGCAATGGACATCCGTCGAGGCAGTTTAAGCACGCTACTGAGGGGAGACAGTTCGAGTAGCCTGCCACGACCACTTTCGCTGCAACTGCTTGACACTTCCAAACCGTCCAGCGCACATACTGCGCGGAACCCAACTAAGATTCGTCAGTCAAAGAATCGGTGCCATCACCAGGGGAACGAAAGCAAGCAGCAAGCCGTACGCGATCGAGCAGGACTCGTCGATGAATTCGGATCACTCGGCCAACAGCAAGCACTTTCGAAGTCTTCAGTGCAGCTTCCTCTTGTCAACATATCCACAACACGACAAAAGCCCATCAGCGCGGGGCAAATCTTACCACGGTTTATGTTACCAGATCATTCACACAATCCATCCCAGCGGGTGTACGAGCAACAAACGGCTTCTGTCCAGCGTACCTTTGAGTATATAGTGGATGATCAACAAGCCCTGCTTGCAGATACCGCAAGTCAGGAGGAAGAAATCGACCGTCGAACAAAGGCCACACGCCTTCGCATCGTACAAGAACGCGCTCAAAAGGCTGTGAGCCAGCGTGAGCTTGACGCGTTTGTGCAAATGCAAATCGAAGCGAAGCAGCGCGAATCGAAGCAAGCACAAGCGGCTACAAGAAAGAGCGTGGATTATGACTCAGTCAAAGTGCTTCCCCGAGGCCCAATTATCTCGGAAGCGCAGCGACGTGCGACGAAAGACAAGCTACACAGCCGTCTCCACGGCCAGGTCTTGTTGAAGGAGTCGCTGTCCCAGCGCCTGGCCGACGTGGAGCGGGCGGAAAGCGCCTACTTCATGTCCAAAGTGCAGGAGCAGGCGGAGCGCGAGAAGCAGCAGAGCGGCGGGCGCCAGCGCATAGCGCGCGAGGCGCTTGTCGCGGGCTGGGAGCAGCAGCGAGTCATGAGCCTGAGAGGGCAGCAGCGATAGCCAGCAAACAAGCGCTCCTTGAAGTCCATGGGATCGTGGTGTGGACCCCATTGGACAGAGTGATGGTCGTAGCTCTGACGGCTGACAGCTCCCGGAAGCAAGCGAAATGGCGAGCGCGGCGGAGGAGGCTCTGCGGAGCGCTGTCGAGGCGGCGTTCCCGCCCGTCGAGTTCGCCATGGCCTACGGGTCTGGCGTCTTCGAGCAAAAGAACCACGATGCGAGCTCCTCCATGATCGACCTTGTGTTCGCCGTGGATGACCCGGTCAGGTGGCATGCAGAGAACCTTGGACGCAATCCGAGCCACTACTCGTTCTTGAAACTCTTCGGTCCACGTGGTATTGCTAATATCCAGGTACTGATGACCTGGACCATTCTGACCAAACGGAACCAGTCTAAGAGTTGCTAAACCGTAGGAGAACTATGGCGCAGGCGTGTACTACAACACCTTGGTTGGTTGCGTTGTAGCAGCTGCTGAAGTTACAATGATTGGTTGTCTAAACATCACTTCACAGATCCCGATCAATATCCCTGGCATGGGGACACGGTTGATCAAGTACGGAGTCGTGAGTTCCGATACCCTTTGCCTCGATCTAGCCCAATGGAAGACACTTTATCTCAGTGGACGGATGCACAAGCCGGTAAGTTCTTGCCGCAGTGGTGTACCCTTCACCAATATTGTAACCTTGAGCTCTCTAGGTCAGCATTCTGGTCTCCAATGATATTCTTCACGACGCAAGTTCACTCAATCTTTCTCACGCTCTGCATTACTCCATCCTCGCTCTTCCGGAGAAGTTTTCTCACGTGGATCTCTTCATGGTGAGAGCTGATTTACTGTAATTTGTGGGTCCATCTGCGATATTGACGTTGCAGCAAATGCAGAAAATTGCAGGCATCTCTTACTTGGGAGATTTTCGAATGACCTTCGGCGAGAACCCTCGAAAAGTGCGCAACATCGTTGAAGGAAACTACGAGGGATTTCTGAAGCTTTACGAGAAGAAGATTGCGGTACGTGATCAATCTCTCTCATTCATGTAATCTCCACGACTAATTCTACGGAAGCAGAAATCACGCTACTTATCGCGCTCCATTCATAACCCGGATATGCTCGTTGCCAATACTTCAGATGAGCATGTGATCTTCGACCTCGTACGGATGTTGCCACCTCGTTTGACCGGTGGCCTCAACCCAGTTGATGTCTACGGCGACCGCAAGTCGACTCAGAACTCTGTCCGTCGGTTAGTTACCGGCATAGTTGGTCGATACAGTGTTACGCAAAGCATCAAGGGCATCGCGACTGGCGGGGCCATGAAGACAGGGATCTATGTCGCCCAGAAGCTTCGGCGAGCTTACTTCAAGACGTGAATGCAGACTCATTCAGCTTAGGCTAGGTAGGGCTGATCAATGAAACCAACGGTGTGAATCGCATTCGTTTTTCCGAGATTGCTTGCATCAATGTGGCAGTTGTTCACAGCCCTGTGGGCGGTGCTCGCAGCGCTGATGGTCCTCACTCTGCACGTCGATGTCCTTCGCGGAATGCTTGTACATGGGAAGATTCGTCAGGAAACTCGCTTTCCATCCGGATTGTTTGGAATCATCCTCCGCCTCGAAGTACGTTGACCGACACAACTCACGAGGCCGAACTACCAACTAAGCGCCTCGTTTCACTATGGCCAGATGAAGAAAAGTGGCTGGCTTTACTTCTATTTTATCGGCGCTCTCTATAATCTGAGTGTCAGTGTTGCGCTTGTGCTCATTCCGCATCATCCGATCGTCCAGCACATACTCGGCCGTCTCCAGGGATTGACAGAGACGCACGGCGCTATCGTGGATATTCGACCCGAGGTGATTGGGCTGATTCTGCTGCTTGGGATACAAGACACTCGGCGATGTCTCGAATCAGCTTTCGTAACGGAGTTTGGGAAGGCCAAGATGCATGTCGGCCGTGAGTGCTTCTCCCTTTTAAATATTCTGACGATTGTCTCATGACCTTCGGTGATATACGAACAGTCTTCCTCGTAGGAGTCGTCCATTACGTTGCTATCGCACCCGCTCTGCTTTCTACGCCGCAGTCACGTTCCAGTGGAGAAAGCCAGGGAGGCAGTGTTCACACGGGCTTTTCGCTCGGGGCTGTCGCTCTCTTCACTTACGGCAGCTACCAACAGCACATCCTTGACTCGATGCTCGCCCAACAAAAGAAAGCGAGCGGTGGTAATCATATCGTTCCACGCGGTGGCTGGTTCGACCACATTCTCTGTCCACTTTACTCGGCGGAACTGCTAATCTATTTCGCCTTCGCGCTGTTGTGTGGGTTGCAAAATCCAATGGCTAACCTAGTATTTGCCTGGGTTGTACTCAATCAGTCTATTTGTGCACTGTACGGGAAACGGTGGTATGAAGACAAGTTCCGTGGAGCGTGGCTTCCGAAGTGGGTGCTGGTGCCTGGATTGTGGTAGACAAGCATTTGTTGTCCAAAAAGATGTGTATGGTTGATCTGCTCCGTACGCCTTCTAGTCGAATCCAGACTGATTGCGGAACTTCTACGCTACTTTTTGTTTTTTTGTCTTCTCCGATTGCTCTTCCTCCTCTTCACTAGACGAGCTGTCTTCACCACTACTGCTCTCATCCGAATGAACTTTGTTATCTCCGGTGCCGTCATCTGCACGTTGACGCTTACGATGCACCGCCGTAGAAGGCTTAGGGCCTGGTAAGCTCTCGTCGTCTTCTGCTTCGCTGTTGTACTTGGTCTCCTCATCTTCTTTGACCCAAATCTGATTACTGGAGTGGGTCTTGTCACTACCTCCTGCTCGCTCTCGAGCTATCTGGATGCGAGCTAAGTACTGACCATATTTGGTACCGAAAATGTTGTGATATCCTCCGGGGCCAGATGCGCAGCCCCTGCAGCCGCTGTGCTTCTCCTGGATTACTTGGTCATCCGAAAGCTGGTGGCGAGGGACTCGGCAAATGCTCACAGTCCCGTAATTGTAATTCTTCGTGTTGATCGCATAGGTACTGCAGAGTCGCTCGTAGCCGGGCTTCTTCCATTTGGCAATGAGATTGGCGTCAACGAGCTTCATCTTGATGCAGTAGTCGTACACTTCCTTGGAGATGCGTTTGTACTTGTAATACATATCGTACACGTAGCGGCTACGTTGCCAGTTGATCTGGTGGACGGGCCACAGCGCCTCGCACTTGCGCTTGCCCTCGTGGGGCTCGTTCATCTTCTCTCGCAGCTCTCTTTCCAGCGCGTCCATGACTGGCTGGATGTAGTCATAGCCCGCTGGCGCGCGACCCTTCTTGGTCCACTTGGACATCGCTGCGGGTTGTGAAGATGAAGACCACGACCAATCTTGGCGCTTCGCTTGAAATCGCACTTAGCACGGAGCTTTTTAGCTCCGTGCTAAGTGCGATTTCAAGCCGTAAAAGCGGTTCTTAGAGAAACCACATCGATTCATGTCTTTGCGGGATCCCAATCTTGAAACGCCCTCCGCGTGCGATGGTAGACGGCCGCCTCCGCTGCACTTGCGCACAATCGAGTGCTCACTGACTATTCATTCCAGCGTTTCCGCTTCTGCGGCGGGTTGGAGCCGCCCGACTGGTTGCTCGCTGAGATTCCGGTACTCGCGGCTCAGGTAAATCTGTTCTCTCTCAGGCGGTCGTGGGAGGTGTGGGTTGACTTCGAATGGGGTGCACATTTATACCAGGACGTTAGCAAGGTGAAGCAAGTCTGCGATGAGATTAGAAATTGTGAAGATGATGTACGGATATGTCTGGCCATTTCAGTCACGCGAACGCACCTAATTTGATCGGGTGACAGGTCGACCCGATACTACAAGATTATGGCTTCTCGTCCAGTGACTCTCAAGTGGGCAAGCTGACACGATGATGACCCAACAGGAACTAATGCGCCATGTAGTCTGTCATTGCAGTGCTTCAGTTTGTGCTGCTCGAAGCGGCAAGATACAACGTGTCAAATGCTGAGTTGGCTATCGAGCTTCTTCAGCTAGGTGAGTTCATACCCAGAAAACATTCCAGACGAGATCGATACGCTCACGCTCACCATAGGCCTGGTTGAGGGTATGGTCGAGACAATTGTAAGCGCGTACGCGCTTGACCGAGATCGGATCCGTGAGATGCTCTCGAAGAAGTCTTTCAGAGTACGTATTCTTCCCTCGACGTGTCCATTGCGGGGCTGATCGTATCTTGTTTGGCTGATTCTCAGTTTCCTGCGATTCAGAAGATGCTTTGGCGAGTTGCCGAGGATAAAACGCGAACTCCGGAGGTAGTTGTGGCATCGTCCCGTGCATTCCCAGCGGCTGACCTAGTTTTCCTCTCGATGTTCAGTCAACACAAGTTGAGATGCGACTGCAACTGGACCGCAATACAGTGTCGTGTCATACGCAGATGGGTATCGACATGAGTTCCGATGTGGCGTCTCCTTTAGACTATTTGGTATTCTCTTTGACAGAGGAGAAATTCCTGGCGCTGCACGAAGAGTTGGCTCAAGCTCGACTTATCCTTCAGTCGCTTTCACGTTAGTTACCTCAGTGTTGGCATTCAGGTTAACGATTCCATTTGTTAGCGCGATAATCCATCCCTCGGTGTTCTTGAGAACAAGACCTCCAGAGTATACATACGGTAATCGTAATGTCACTGATGGACATCGATAGCGGTGCAGATGGAGTATACGTCACATCGTAATTCGTTTCACATGAGTTGACCACCCACTGAGCGCGTCAACTGTCTTCACGCTGGCAGCAAGATCGGTCACTACCCTAGTCCGCTACTGTGGTAGGAACTTTACTACGTTAATGCGCTGGCCGCAGATCGAGCTTTGCTCATAACTAGGTGATAGCGGATTTTCAGGCTTGTTCGGCAAGGTCAGGAACGCCAGTGCCTTGCTGGAAGCGCATGCAATAGTCATTTCGTATAGGAAGAGAGGATGAAGATTCTGAGCTGGTATTATGGTGTCTTCGGTTCGTGTAGTGATCATTTGTTGTAGCTATAACGTAGGCTGCTACAGTTATGGACAAGCCGTTTATTCGAAGAGAGCAGCAGTCGAACCGCCAAGCTGACCCTCGAAGAAGACCTCGACCGGAGGGATACGACCAGACACACGAGCGTGGGCGCCTTCCTTGGCGTAACCGACGCTGATCACAACTGGCACAGAGTAACGGTCAGACAGACCAAGTGCCTTCTTGATGGCCTCCTGGTCGAAACCCTCCATAGGGCACGTCGCAAGACCCTTGGCTTCCGCGGCGTACAAGAACGTGGCCGCAGCGATCGAAGTCTGCTTGTAAGACCAAGCAATGCTGCCCTTCTCTGAGCCCTCGCCCGAGAAGCTCTGTAGGTACATCGGCAGGAAGTTGACCATGCCTTCCGGAGCTCCGCCAGCGCGCATCAGCTCCTGCAGGCGTGGCACCCCCTTGCTCGGTTCTGTGCAATAAGTGGGACTGTTAGCCAATGCTTCTAAGCCTGGCGTGAGAAGGCGAAGCCGTCTTACCAAGATCAGCAGCGAAGACCACCACGAGCGGAGCGCCCTTGACTTTGGACTTGTTCGAGTCCAGCATGGCCGGCTCCAAGCGAGCGCGGTCCTCCTCCGATCGCGCAATGATGGCCACGTAGGGCTGCGTGTTGAACGCCGTCGGCGCACGCTATGATGGAACATTGAGCTGTCAGCGCAGAGCCAAACGGAACGTCAATGGCGCATTCGGGGTACCTGTGTGAGGCGGAGGAGCTCGGCGACAACCTCATCAGGGATCGGCGTGTCGGCGTACTCGCGAATCGAGCTGCGCTCGTTGAGCAGCTTGCTGACGACTTCGAAGGCGCTCATAGTGGCTGGGTGTGGGGGGAGAAGGTCTTGAACGCTGGTGAGCAGATTTGGAAATGACAAGGAAACCGCTGCGATCGCAGCGAGGGCGACAGTGGTCGCGGAGAGCAATCCCTTGAAGAGCATGGCGATGACGCAGTGGGAGATCCCATCCCATCCCGGATCTCGGGTTTGAGATGGGTCCACTCTCTCGATAATAACTGCCAGCGGCGATTACGGGTCTCACTTGAGCCACACTGTTGATGCTGCGTATCCGACGGGAGGAGGGCCCATTGGCTCCGTCCACAGTCTCACTTACGCAATCGAAGGGGTTCACTTTTCCATTTTGAAGTGGTTTTTGAATTTGTGTCAAAAGAGGGTGAAGAGGAGCCAACCAGCGTTTAGTCCGGTGCAACAGGAGAAGGGAATCTGCATTTGGAGTAAACTGCCCCAGTGGATGCAACGGATTGCTCTGCCGCTCCAACCCAAGTTGGCTTCTCGTGCTACACGATCCAGATGTCGCCTCTGCCGGTTTCCCTCACTTGTCTTGGTTTTCGAACAAGCTGGCACTGGACTGGCCAAACTTGCCGTCGAAGAACACCTCGTCTGGGTTGAGTCGTGGAGTGGTACGCTTCTCACTGGCTGGCTCACCGTAGCCGCAGCAGACGACGACAGGGATGGCGTAGCGGTCGGGAATATCCAGCGCATTTCGGACGCGGAGCTCGTCGAATCCTTCCATGGGGCACGTCGCCAGACCGTACGACTGAGCAGCATGCAAGAACGCCGAGGCCGCGAAGGTTGTCTGCTTGAATGACCACGCAATGGTGGGCACATTCGATGGCACGGCCTTGAGAGGAGAGACAACTGTAGAGATGAGTGAGCGAACTCCGCCCGCAATTTGGCCTTCTCCAGCAAATAGGCGTAGGTAGTGAGGCAAGTTGTTCACCTCCGCAGCTGAAGCTCCGTTATCGTACATCATCTTTTGGATGCGAGGCACGCGTCGACTAGGCTCTGTTATTCGCAGAACTTGTTAGTCCTCTCTGGGGGGGCTCGTGCAATCGTTTGTCTCACCAAGATCTGCGGCAAAGACTGCGACTACGGGCGCTTCCTTGACCTTGCGGCCGTTGGACGCGAGCATTGCGTCTGCAAGACGATCACGGTCTTCCTGTTCACGGACAATGACAACCGCGTATGGTTGCGTGTTAAAGCCCGTTGGTGCTCTCTTCCATACCCCACGACGTTAGATAATAAGCCTCGTGTTTTGTGTCCACTGCACAACACACCTGGACGATGCGGAGGATGTCAGCAAGAACTGCATCCGGCACAGGCTCATTCTTGAACGAGCGCACGCTGGAGCGCTCCCGAAGTAGACGGCGCACGGCCTCTCCGGCGTCTCCGTGCGTGGAGCGCGACAGCAGCGGGGTGCGGGACTGGTGAAGACAGCGCGCAGCTCGGCGATGCATCATTTCGAACTTGAACCGCATGAAAGGATTGAACCATTGCGTTGTCCGCAGTCATACCGGTATTCTATAGTATACTTCACAATACCGATAGTACCGGTTCCGTGCCATCTCCAATCTTCGCGAACTTTCGAGAATAAAATAGTGCCTCCCGTGGTCCACTATTGAAGTCTTTGCTTGGTGCTCATGGCCGAATGGATGCAGGACACTTTCCGAACGAACTCGTGACGATCTCAATAGGATGGCGGATCCAAACAAGTGGCTTGGGCTGTTGCGATGGAGCATGAAGTACCAGGATGGCACGGCGCCGTCCCAGGCAAAGGAGATGTCCAAGGAGGACCGTGACTTCCTCGACAAGGTGCTAAAAGAAGGCGTGATCGATGAGAACGAGCGAGTCCGTCAGATCCTGCGCATCATGGACGGTGAGCACCCCAGCCTCGTCTTCGCCAAGGAAGGCGAGGAGGTTAATGTCGAAGAAGAAGAATCCAAAGTGTCGGAAGAGGACATGGCGCTCTACAAGGAGGCCCTGCTGGACGAGCTGCTCGTGCGTATCGACCAGATCGACAACGCGATGAACATGGTCAAGTCCAAGGGTCTCGACACCCTTATCCGTGTTATTCAAAACTATGAACGCGCGTCAACACGTGCGATGGCTGCGGAGGTATGCTCGGTAGTCGTCCAGAACAACCCGTTCTGCCAGGACGCAGCAGTTGAGGCTGGTCTCGTTGAAGTGCTATGCGAGCTAGCGCGCGATGAGGACGTCACCTGCCAGGTCAAAGCGATGCTCGCAATTTCATGCCTTGTACGACACCATAAGGCTGCTGAAGCTCGTTTCTTGTCGGAAAAGTGCGATGGCCTTCGAGTGCTGGAGAACTTTCTGCAGGCAGACCGAGACATCCGTTTGAAGCGCAAGGCTCTCTTCTTCTTGCGATACCTCATCCGCAATTCAATTAAGACTGCGCAGCAAGTGCTGAATGCCGGATTCTTTGTTCCGTCTGTTGTCGAGTTTGTGGACGAAGAAGATGTTGACTTGTGCGAGAGTGCTCTTCAAGCTCTGACAGAATTTGCGAGCCATGACGTGTATTTCAAGACGGCGTGTTTGCGTTCTGAATACAACCTACAACAACGTCTGAAAGAACGGATTAGTCGGATGGAAAAACTCGAAGGGGAGGACCGCGAGTTTGCTGAGGAGACTTTGAACCTCGCTAGGCAGCTACAAGCTGCACTGGCTGATTAGATCACGTTGGTTACTATCAGTAGAGGGGCTAGGCCGATAGTATATATTGTAGACTTTCGTCAGAATGCCAAAATGGCATCTTGATTGCATCTTTATAATTATAGTTTGAGATCAGGACTTCAACCTGCGTTAGTGGCTTCATTCGGAACTTCGGCACCACAAGAGGAGGAACGAAGCTAAGCGTCTGAATGGTTTCGCGCGGTTCCTCCATCCACCACAAGCGACGCTCGTCGAATCCGTTTATGACGACCAGCTCAGGCATCGTGGGCATCAACCTCAAAGAGCCTGTTGCATTTGAGGCACCTCGCTTCAGCCAAGACAACCAACACGTATCACAAGCAGACACTAAATCTGTCAAAGACTTCATGTACCAGACTACGAGCCAAGGACTTGGCGAGGGTATACCAGGCGTTGAACGATCCAAACTCAGCCAGAGAATGGATAAGCAATCTATCAGGAGAGGTACGAACTCTCTCAGACGGCGTTTGTCTACTTGCTTCTAACTAAGTGATTGGCAGAATTGTCCGAGAAAGGCGCCGTACAAGTGAAGTCTGTTGACGTCCTGGCCCCTCATGTTTTCGCATTGTCTCCTGAAGACGTCATACCTCCTCCATTTGACACTCGAAGCATTTCCGAGGCCCGCCCGGAGCATCCTCTCTACGCCACAAGGTGCGTGCTCTCATTCTGATTTCTTGTAGCAAAGCACCCTGTTGAGAGACATACTGGTACTACGTAGCAACCGTGAGATTGGCGTGGAGAAGTCTCAGGTCAAAGTCGAGATCGAGAGGGTGAGCCGTCCAAACACCTTCACGAACTCGTTCAACGGGTTCCGGTACCGCGACTTTGGCCTCAACACAGCCATAACGAAGTCTCGTATCTGCGATCAGCTCGAATACTCGTAGTTGGAGCTGGAAAGTTTAACACCCGAGAGGAGAGGGGCTCCTCCACGTATGAAAAATTAGCTTTATTCCGAAGGGTAGAAAGGACTCGTCGCAACCAACTGCCATCGGCTTTAGAGTGACTCCATGACATTTAGTCGTAGCCCTTCTTGGAGAAATCAACGAAGACACCCTTGCGTTCGGGCAACGGCGTCATATCAATATTGATTGCCTCGAGTGGGGATACCTCCTCTCCTTCAGGAATGCCGTCTGGGAAGCAGACCTGAGCGACCGTCCAAGGGTGAGATGGGACACAGTGAGTGCAAAACCACAAAACGTACGTCAAGGGGAATCGGCGCATTGCGCATAAAGCGCGTGCCGCCCGGCATGTAGTTGAAGACGTAGCGGTCCGGGTGCGTGTACTTCTCGAGTTTCTCTTCGGCCTCGCGAACGAGTCGTTTGGTGAGACTGTGCATCCATAAACGTTAGTCAGAGTGGAGAAGTGCCGCTCCCAGAGATCACGCGACGCGTACCCCGAGTGCGGGTCGAGCCCCTTGTGCTGGTCAAACTGGGCGCGGATCTTGGTGGCCTCCTCGTTCCAGAGGCGACGGTCGATGATCCACGAGTCGAGCGTCTTGAGCGACTGCTTGTAGAGGCGCGTGACGGTCTGCTTGTGCGAGAGCTTGGCCATGGGGTTGGCCACGCGCGCCACGACCTCGCGGAAGGTCTTGTCCATATTCGGGTTCACCTTCATGATGCTCGCTCGCTCGCTTCCTCACGCTGCGGCCGACACCCGCGGAATCACACACTGGGCGACGATCTCCGTAAAAACCGGTTACGGTTTGCATCGGACCGGTCCGTCTCCGAGCAAACAATGAGGCCAATCATCGAGCACGCTTTTGAGAAAGGCGGAGGTGCATGATTGACAATGCACACGACGGTCGGTGCGGTCGGCAGTTGCGTCTTCACGTCGATGATCCCTCCTTTCGGGTTGTGAAGAGTTGAGAATTGTATGTATTACTAAAACCTCTCTCCAATTTCCTACTTATGATGAACCAAGGAAGCCAAAGCACCGTTTAGAATAACCTTCCATTCTACAGCAACTACACTTCTCGCGACAAACACTTCAAACCAATGTGCCTACTGCACCAATGTGTGGAGCAAAATGGTGTTCGGACAGGAGAGCTCGGCGATTGGGAGAATCAATGAGCACTTGTCTATGGTCGAGCCAGTGGACGTCCGATTGAGTTTACCCGATTCCGAAAGAGATGCTCGTAGACTTATTCAGTATTGATGGTGGACACAGGGTTCAATCACACTGACTGTAAATCCAGTGATTCTTGTTCGGCCAGAGCTTGTCAATTTGATCTTAGATCTGCATCACCGAAGGGGATTCTGGTCATAATCTTTGTATTTTGCCACCCTGGGAGTGTTAAAAGCGAGCACACACGCATCGTGCATCGACTTTGTAGTTCTGCTGATGCAGTTACCCATTACGAACTCTCGCCATGCGCAAAATATAAGTTGGTGAAATAGGCTATCCGAGCTATTTTGAAGTGATTGGGCTAGCTCTCTTTCGAGGTGCACCAGCGAGATCTCGGGGATCACATTGCGTGAATACGTTTGGTGGAGACTGTGCCGCTCTTTCCACATTGTCGGGGACAGGCTGCCCCTCAACGACGAATATGTAAGGGCCAACGTGTCCCTGACAATGCATCCTCAGCAAAGCTTGCTTCAAATTCTCAAAGCCACCGAACCGAAGGAATTGTCTGGTAATCGAGACGCAATAGGGTATGCCTTCCTCTTTCTCGTGTTGGATGTGGTTCAAACTGGGCGGTTGCCTTCCTTTCAACTTCCTTCGAATTTTCAAAAGCCCAGGGCATCATCTGGTGGTGCACCACCTCCAGTGCTCGATAGTATTCAATAGTCTGATGGGCTAGTTTCCTCAACACTGAGCACAAGCCAATCGTGCTATCCGACCATGAAAAGTTGGAGCACTCAATCGGAGTCAAGCTGAGTTTTTGCTGTTCCAGAAAGCATTCATGTCTTACGACTAGCCAAGTAGGCTCCGGACGTGGAGTCCGGGTGTGATCACTGATTGATTGGAGTTGGGAATAAGCAGATGATAAGCTGGAGCTAGATGATGCGAAGAGGGGGGTATTTTTAACACCGCTTGCTTGTCATGGTGATGATTGAAAGAATACGATCGTGAATTTGGTTAACGAAAGCTCTGCGGGAAGCCTCCGGGATGCAGCGAATCACTCGCCCTGGCACATCGTCTTCGGCCCCGACAAGTAATCACCGAGTCCGAGCGATTCAGGTTGTGGGGTCAACCGCGACCCAAAAGTCAGCACAAAACGACGAGCCGCACGAAGATGCAGAGAACATACTTGCAAGACCAAGACGAGCACCCCCTTCACCACAAGTTGGTCAAAAGATCGATGTTACGACCCGCCTCACACGCCTGCTCGCACTCGCTGATGATAAGTTACGAGAGCAGCTACTGATAGCAAGCGAGAAAGGCAAGAGACACGCCGTGTACCTGCTGCTCCATCAAGGCGTCGTGAGTCGAGACCGGTGTCGAGGCATGGTATGTTGTCTTCTTGCTGGACTTCTGATCGTTGTGCTGATAGGTTTGGTTGCTAGAGGGGATTCTCACCTCTCCACCACGCTGCGATGCGTGGGCATTTGGACGTACTCCAGTTGCTTGTAGAGTTTGGCTGGAACATTGATGTCCGGAACGATGCTATGGAGACCCCATTGCATCTCTCATGCTATAGCGGTCACGCCTCAATCGTTGAGTTTCTGCTGGACAAAGGGGCCCACATGAACGCTACGACTAGTGATGGAGAGACTCCGCTGTTCTACGCTGCACGCAAGAATCACTATCGAATCGTGCGGTTGCTGATTAGGCGTGAATGTGATCTCTCGATTCAGAACCGATACGGAGACATCGCGCAAGATGAAGCAACCACTGAAAGAACCCTGGGTGAGTTCGCTGTTGGCAACGAAGACCTCGATCGCTTGTATCGTCGACCCACGCAAGTCGCGAAGTCACCGTTGCTCTTTCGCGGCGAAATCGCTCTCTCCCAAACGCAACGTGAACGGATACTCTCCTTTCTCGACCTCAAGAGTCTCTGTCGAGCATCGCAGTCTTGCTATCGATGGCATCGAGCGAGTGATAACACAGCCTTGTGGCGTCAACTGGGGGTCTCGCGGTGGGAGCTGCAGCTGCAGACAACAGTCGGGATCGGCGCGGTGGCCCCGATGCGCGTGCTCGGGGCAGGCGGTCTGCAGCTGAACATGGCTAGCTTTGTTGGGAGTGTGCGCAAGGGGCAGCGACCTTCGAGTTGCGACCAGGCGCGTAGCTCATTCTTCCCAGCTCGACGTTCCAGTGGGTTCGTCGGGGACACGCGGCGTCCACAAACAGCACGAACCGGTACGAGCTCCTAGAGTTGAAGTAGCGGCGACTGCAGCGTCCGCTGGGGTTTCCATCGAATGGGTTGCGGCGAGAGCATCGCTGGGATGTGAGACATCAGCCGCGCATCCTCCTGGCTCACACGTCGCATACAGCGCCCCCCAGTCGACTAAACGCCGAGACCACTAATTTCCTCCGTTTCCGCATAATCACACCACCCGCCGTACCAATAGCAAGGCCTTTCTCCCCTTCCACCCACGTCGCTGCTCTTTTGTATCGAGGGTCCTCAGCGATTTCTGAGTGCGACACTGTCGAGGGCAGACATCCACAGACAGACGCCTCAGTTCTTGGGATGTCCGATACCACCAAATCAGTACATTTGTTTTGGTGTTGAGCTGGACCCTCATCTTTTCTCTCACCAGTTTTCTTCATATACTGATTTAAAAACTATATGTTCACTCTGAACGTTTTTTAGTCATGACCAGAGTCCAACGGGCGGTCAACTCGTGTGATCGACGAGGAGCTTCGGCGCTGCTGGCGGTCGCCTCACTGCGGCATTCTCCTCCGACGCGCCATGTCGCTCTCCTCGTCCTCGTCTGGCGGCAGTGGCAGCCTCGTCACGGGCGACGCCGTGACCTCCGCGCCCACGCCCACACCGACGCCGAGCGCCGCGTCCACCTCGGCGTTGGGCGACGACACATCGTCCCCGTCGGCGTCCGCGACCGCCGCGCTGTCGACGCTCACGAGCTGCGTGCGCTCGATCGTCACGAGCGACTTGCCCTACGCGCGCTGTGTGATGAACTCGGGCCTGTTCGCACTCAACGAGACCCAGCCGACGAACCTTCGGACCCAGTTACGCAATACGTCGACCACAGAGGGGATGCTACTCGCGTACCTGCGCACTCAGCTCACGACCGATGAAATCCAACAGAGCTCGATTGGCGTGTGCCGTCTCCAGTGTACTGCTCCAAAGTTCCATGCCTCGTCCTCGTGCTGCGACGCAACGGCCCGCCTGCGCGCCTGCCAACTCACGAACTCGTCTCCCGACCCTTCACTTGTCTCGTGCAAGCAATCGCTGGATAACAGCTTTAAATTCTCGAACCAGGAATGCTCCGCACTCACCAAACAGGACGCAGCTATGATTGGAGTCCTCGGTGTGGCTGTTGCTGCCGTCGCCGCCTCAGCGTGCTTCATGTTCTACAAAAGGAGAAAGCTCGACAAAGAAGCCCGAGGGCCCCATGGAGACGTGGAGAAACCGGCACCTGAAGACCAGGATACACCGCTGGCTGGATGGCTGCGACAGATCGGCATTCTCGTTTGGAAGAACCTCGTGCTACGTGCGCGCCGACCAGTGGCGTTCTTCTTCGAACAGATCGTACCACTGTTCTTCGTGTGCGCCCTTGTTGTGTTGGCCAACTTGGACAAGATTTTCGGCCGCAATGGACGTTCACGGTACCGTTCTGCCGACGAGGCAGCGTCTATTCTAGATGACAGATTGCTGTGCGTGAATATCGACGCGGTAACAGCAGATGATCTTGGTTCGCCTAGTGGCACGATGCGGTCGTTTTACGCGAGTGGACAAAGTGTTGTCGGGCTTTTTTTCCTGCTGAGTTTTATCAAGTTTGTCTCGTCGATGACGGCATCCATGGTTCACGAGAAGGAGATCAAGATGCGCGAGATGATGAAAATCATGGGCGTTTCCAATGGTGCTCTGCTGGTTTCTTGGAGTGTAACGAACACACTCCTCTCGTTACCCATCGTTTTTGTGCTCTCTGCACTGCTCAAGTTCGGCAATGTGTTTCCCACGACTCCATACGCGACAGTCGTGTTCGTTTTTTGGTCACTCACGGTTGCAACAGTAGCCTTCGCGTACGCGCTCGCACCGTGGTTTCGAAAGTCGCGCACAGCCGCTATTTTCTCCGTGTTATTGTGGCTACTTCTCTTCTTCCCTTTCTTCGACGTCCAACCTAAGCTTGATGGAGAGAAGTATGGTGGTGCGCTTGCGCCACCTACCGCGTTTGCTCTTGCAATTGATCGACTGCTCCGAGAAGCTCAGTTAGGGACGGGATTCGCTTACTCAATGACAGCAGCTGCGTCGACTACTGCTTTCAACGGTGTCCCCACCGCGGAAACCATGTCGTTATTCATGTTGCTCGATTCGCTACTTCTCCTTATGCTTGGGTGGTACTTCGAACAAGTTCTACCCCAGCAGTTTGGGGTACGCAAGCCGTGGAACTTTTTGTTCAAACTCGAGTATTGGCGCTCGCACCACTCAAAATTCAAAATGACGATTGCGAGTAGCCCGAACGTGATCCAGTCCCCCAGTCTGTATGCTCTAGGAAGCCCTCAACTTGCTGCTAACGCTTACGCGGCGAATGCATCTCCAGCGATGTTGATTCAAGATACTCCCATGGTCCTCAATATTGCTGATGACCGTCGTTCTGCAGCTGCTCCCGTTGTAGAACCCGTGTCCGCGGATTTGGTGCTTCAAGAGCATACGGGTTCAAGCTTGCAGCTTCGTGGATTGACGAAAACATTTAAACTTGAAGACGGCGAACAAAAAATCGCAGTGGACCATCTCACCCTCACTTTCTACTCGGGACAGATCACATCTCTCTTGGGACACAATGGTGCCGGAAAGACCACAACGATCTCAATGCTCACAGGGTTGTATCCCCCATCATCCGGAGACGCGGTACTATTTGGACACTCGCTTCAGCACGAGAGTGACGCTTTCCGCCGCATCATGGGCGTGTGCCCTCAGCATGATGTCCTCTTCCCTGATCTTACTGTGGAAGAGCACATTAAGTTCTTCGCAACGATCAAGGGGATACGTGGGCGCGACCGTATTAAGGGTATGATTACTACTCTCGTTGAGGAAGTTGGACTTTCAGGCTCGCGAAGAGTACTTGCAAAGAACCTTTCTGGTGGCCAGAAGCGGAAACTGAGCGTAGCACTCGCGCTCACTGGTAACAGCAAGCTGGTGTTTTTCGATGAACCAACTTCCGGAATGGATCCTTACTCCCGACGTTTCACGTGGAATATGCTCCGCAAACAGCGCGAGGGCCGTGTAATCGTGCTTACGACGCACTTTATGGACGAAGCTGACGTTCTTGGCGATCGAATTGCGATTATGGTCGACGGGAAGCTACGTTGCATCGGCTCGTCACTCTTTCTCAAGAACCGCTTCGGCGCCGGGTACAATTTGACGATGATCAAGTCTAGTGACGGTGTATTCCAATTGGAGACCATTGAGACTTTCTTGGCAACCCATCTTGGCCTCGGACAGGCGAAGCTTGCCGGCGAGTCTGGCTCTGAGGTTGTCTACACATTGCCGACTCGCGCCTCTGATCAGTTCCCTGGTCTCTTCGACGCGCTGGACAATGAGATGTCGACCTTAGGGGTTCGTAACTACGGCATCTCGGTCACCACCCTCGAGGATGTCTTTCTGCGTATTGCCAATGATCGCGATAATGATCCAGACCACGCCCATGGTGTACCAGCTCCCCGCACTGTTGCTGTGGAAAAAGATTCCCAGAGTTTCTCTACCTCCATGTCACCACCTGCGTTTGCTACACAAGTCAAGGCTCAGCTGCAGAAGCGTTGGTGGATCTCTAAGCGAGATAAGAAGTCCCTTGTGAACGCTGTAGGCATCCCATTGTTGCTCCTGATCATAATGGCAGCTATTCCCGAGATCCAAGTTGCGAGCTTTTTGCCTGATTACGCGACAAGTTTCGCATCGCAGGCTCAACAGGACGCATGTCCAGCTGCCAGCATCACTGAAAACCTGCTTACCCCAAGAACGATGAGTTGGTGCATGGAGTATGGTTACGGATTCTGCTCACTGGGCCTCGTCGATTGTGATGCAAATACGTGTTGCGACGCGACGAATTACCAGAGCCCATTCTACGCATGTGCAACGTGTCCTGTTCCTGTTGGTCAAGACGTTGCCACTGATCCGTGCTACAGTTCTAGGTGTATGCGTCGCAACGGTGCCAAATTGCAAGTGGCGCTGAACGCCTTTATCGTCGCAATGATCGTAATGTTGGCGTTTGCTTTTGTGCCGGCTGCAATCATCGCGTTCGTCGTGCGCGAGAAAGACCCAAACCAGGATTCAAAGGCACTACAGTGGATCTCAGGTATGTCGCTCCCAGCATACTGGACATCCAACTATATCCACGATATCGGCATCATCTTTTGGTCTGTTCTCGTAACCGTCATTGCTGCGCCTGTGTCGCGACGGGCTCTAGCTGGCACGGAAGAAGTGTTTGCGCTTGTATTACTCGTGGTTGCTCACGCGCTGAGCATCATCCCGATGACATACCTTTACTCGCGCCGTTTCACGAAGCATGCTAATGCACAGACGTCGATGCTCGTCTTCGCGCTCTCGTCTGGTGGTTTGCTGAGCATTTTCTCATTTCTTTGCCGTGTGGTTGACTTCAACATGTCAAGATCGCTGACACTTTCAGGACTGGACCGAGACTATCTTCGCTGGATCTTCATGCTCTTTCCGGGTTACGCGATCAACAATGGCATCTACGAAATCGCAACGAGGAAAATCACACGTGGTTCTCTGTACGGCGGCTGGCGCAACGCCAATCCACATTCATCGTTCTTCGGTCTCTTCCGCGGCTTCGGTAAAGATCTTCGGTGTCAGGCATGCTGGAACCGAAACATTCCTGGCTGCTGCGTGCGTGGTGCTCTAGACTTTGATGTGTCGATGGCACCGATCGTGTACATGCTACTTGAGGCGGTGGTGTTCGCATTCCTTGTGTTTCGGTTGGAAACTCGGGTGGCCCAAGCTGGCTCAAGGAAAAGTGAAATGTCAAGAGAGACGATGCTACTACCGCAGAAGTTTGATGATCAAGTCGAACCAGAGGATGAGGATGTCGCTGATGAGCGCGTCCGCTTGGACCGCTTACAAGACGTTTGCAGCACTGACGACGCAGTGGTCATTCGCCGCCTACAGCACCAGTATCCGGACGGCAGGCGAGCGCTGCACAACCTCAGTCTTGCCATTCCGACAGGAGAGTGCTTCGGATATCTGGGTGTCAATGGGGCTGGAAAATCGACGACAATAAAGATCCTGACACGACAGGTCACTCCGACCGCCGGCAGTATCGCAGTGGCCGGAAGAGATTTAGGCGACTCGGCCACCGACTCAAAAGGTGTGATCGGCTACTGCCCTCAGTTTGACGCTCTCCATGATTTGCTGACAGTGGAAGAAGAGCTTACGCTTTACGCGCGGATCAAAGGAATCAGAGAAGATCGCGTGAGCACAGAGGTGGAAGATAAGATCTTGCAGCTTGGTCTGGATGAGTACCGCAGCAAGCTCACACGAGGACTCAGCGGCGGAAACAAGCGCAAGGTCTCAACTGCCATCGCGCTGTTGGGCTCGCCACCTATCGTGATTTTAGACGAACCATCGACTGGCATGGATCCCAGTTCTCGCCGCAAGATGTGGAACGTGATCGCGAGCACGTGCGCAGTCAACAAGACAAGTGTGATACTAACAACGCACAGTATGGAGGAGTGCGAGGCACTGTGCTCGCGTGTGGGGATTCTCGTGCAAGGCCGACTCCAGTGTCTTGGCAGTGTGCAGCACCTTCGCCACAAGTTCGGTCGTGGGTACACTGTAGATGTCAAAATCCAGAGCGAACCGAAGCGAGACGAAGTAGGGGCGTTGCAGCAGCAAGTGCTACAGATTCTGGGAGCTGACGATGACCAAGACGACCTGGACGAGTCCCAAGTGGTTCGCCTCTGCGACGCATTAGGTGACACTAACCGCAGCCAGCAGCTCGTGGAGAGCGGCGCCGAGTGGTGGAGCCGTGCGAAGGATGATGATGCACATACCCGCCGCATGGCAGTGGAACATTTCTGCGCATGGTGGATTGTTCAAGATCACCTCGACGCACTGCTTACCTTCTTCCCCGAGCGCTTCCCCGGTTCGTCGCTAGTGGAGCAGCATGGCGACCACTTACGATTCCACGTTCCAAAGCAGCCAGCAGATCACGCTGCGGGCGTGCTGCGGCCGAAGATCATCTTTGAGGCGCTCGAAGGCGGCAGAAAGCGGCTCCACATTCAGGAGTACAGCGTGAGCGACACGTCGCTTGAGCATATATTCAACCGCATGGCTGACGAAGGTGCGCATCACCAGAGGGCCGACGGGCTCAGCACGCGGCGGAGTGAGGTGTAATTAAGCTGTGCAGCCGATGTAACATACAGAAACGTCGATGCGAAAGCACGAGGATGTGGACGGAATGGCGTTATGGTCGTAGAGTGTAGTGATGCACCAATCGCATGAGACACGACTGAACGAGCCCATGATCAGAAGAGAATGTCCGAGTGTGATCAGTTCCCAGCGTATTGATGATCGATATTCTACGACGCGCTAGTGAACCAGATCCCAGATGGCTACATGTATTTTGCCCTATCAAATGCGATTTTACCACAACTAACTGAATTAGCGTGCAGATAGTTCGCTATCATTGGTCATAAAGCTTCGGAAGATCGTCGCTGATCCGAAACTCCTCTGGCTTTTGGGTGCGCAGAGTGGTTGTCTCTTCTCCATGCGGATGAGTGGCGACGCGACCTGATTATGGAGCTACCGATACGCCACTTCAGAATTCGGCCTCGCACAGCCATGGCCGCAGACTCGCTGCGTCTCTACCCGACGCTGCCGACGCTGGCGCTCTCGTGGACGCTCACAGCGCTCATCCTCGTGACCTTCCGACTCTTGCGCCATGGGTTCGCGTCGAAGGCCAAGGGAGGGGACGCGAGGTCTCGCCCCAAGTGGCCGTGGGTGCGCTGTAAAGGTGGATTGGCATCAGTGTGGCGCGTTTTCTCGCTGCGCGCTGGATTTCACCGCCCAGCAGTGTGGAAGAGTGTGTCCAAGCGGTCGTTTGTTGCGACCGTCGTCGTTGCAATCATGATAGCTGCCACCAACTCGTTCGTGCTGTACCTTCGAACGGGCTCCTGGATGGAGCAGCCATATGAATGGTACTCACTCCAAGCGACGGGATCGCGTGTATTCGGTTCGAAATCGCACATGCCTTCAAACATTTTGGATTCGTGCATCGTGCCGAGTGCCGTCAGAGCGGATTCCAAATTGTTGTCTCTTGATGAGGTGGTATCGAGCCATCAGAAAAAGCCACAACAGGCTCTCACTATCGTGTATGTCGTTCCGTACGGCCCATCAGGCGTTATCGAGATCACAGACGCTCAAGCTTGGGCATCGAATCATTCTCAACACTATCAGAAGGAATTTGACGCACTGCGTGGGTCGAGACAGTCGTCCGACGAATATGTTCGCGCCACACCAGTCGATGCCCTCACAATGTTCCCGTACTTATGGCACAGCATACTCAGCGAGTCGTTCAGCAAGAAAGTTCAGATTATCTCGCCATTTCAGCGCACTATCCATGACGCGCAACTGGAGATTCACCTGATTAAGAGTCAAAATGAGTTGGCGAATCTTGAGCCCGGAAGCAACGTCTTTGGTGTGGTGCAAGGTATGGCGGACGTTTTTCGCCTTGCCGACGCATTGCCTGTTGATTCGCGAGTCGGTTATGTGGCTTTATCCAAGGAAGATTGCAACAATCCGCATGCTGAGATGTACCGTACCTACGGAACAGTTCGCTTTGGCATGTTCCCGTATGGTGACTGTTCCATCATTGACAACGACCGCTTCTCAATCATACCTCTTGGACCAAGCTTCGAGCACGGATTTCCAACCAACACTCATAAGACTGCAATTCCTTCGGTGACTGACCGATCGCAGCTGCTTAATCTCATGGTGAGCTGGACTGTGGAGAAGCCCACTCGCATTCAAGCTCTGATGGCCGCGTATGAAGTCTGTGGGTCCTCGTATCACACGAATGGACTCGGTTGCGTTATCGAGCACAACGACATTGCGTTCAAGGCTCTTCAGAAGGTCGACTCGTCTCTCGGTCTTGGACTTCGATGGGTATTGTCTTCGGCGCCTAACGCCTATGTGGAGAGCCTCAAGCAGTCCATATTCACGCTTTGTCCATTCGGGAAGAACCCCGAGCAGTACCGCATTTGGGAGGCGCTCGCGGCTGGCTCCATTCCCATTATTGAGGATATGCCCCCAGGAGACGAATCGTATTTACCCGGTCGATTCTACCATCCATCGTACCCAACGTCGTGGAAATGCCGCCCAGAGGTGGATATTCATAGCTTCCTCAAGAGCAAGCAAGCCCCAGTGATCTTCGTCTCCGACTGGAAGAGAGATCTCCCGCGAGTGATCCAGTACTACATGAGGGACCATCCCCACGAACTCATCGAGCTCCAGACACGGGCCAGGACCTGGTACCGTCAAGCTGGTGAGCACCTGCAGGCCCACTGGGTCGCCCAGGCCTTACGGTTCTTCCACTCAAGTTGAAGTATTAAGTTCGTTTTCCTCAACTGCTCCCAACTTATTATGCCCAACTCGTACTTAACACAGCACCTGCAGTCCGCGTCGTGGCCCGCCGATTTGTGTGGCCGTGCCAATCACCGCGGCGCATTGCTCTGCTTCCCGACGAAGCGCCAGGAGATCCGATGGTGATGCAAGCGGTGGCGCGCGTGGCGGCGGCCCAGCGCCTGACCAAGGCGGCGGCGCCCAAGGCCGCGCTGGCGAGACGCTTCGCTTCGGCGGCCCAGGCGGCCCAGGAAGACGTGCCGCGCTACGACGTGGTCGTCGTCGGCGGCGGCATCGTCGGCTCGGCGCTCGCGTGCCAGCTCAAGTCCAACCCCGTGTTCAAGGGCAAGAAGGTCGCCGTGATCGAGACGGCGCCGCCCGCCGTGGCCGGGCCGGTGGAAGAGGATTCGCCCGATCTGCGCGTCTACACCATCACGCCGGCCTCGCGCGCGCTCTTCGAGTCGGCCAAGGTGTGGGACAAGATGCCCGAGTCGCACAAGGCCTCGTTCAAGGACATGCAGGTCTGGGACGCCATGGGAGACGGGTTCATCCGCTTCAACGCCGAGAAGGCTGGACGCGACAGCCTTGGCCACGTCGTGGAGAGCAAAGTGCTGGTGCGCGCGCTTCACGACCGTATGAATGAGCTTGAGGCCGACACCTCTGATCCGGAACCGCTCAAGCTTTACTGCCCTGCCAAGGTCAAGCACTTCCGCCGTCCAAACGACGTCTCGTACATCTCCGAGCTTACGCTGGAAGATGGCACGCGCATGAGTGCAGACCTCGTGGTCGCTGCCGACGGCGCGAACTCGATTATTCGTACGCTCACTGCCCTCGGCACTTGGGGCTGGGACTACGATCAGCAAGCTGTTGTCGCGACGGTCAAGACCGATGTTGCAAACCACACGGCGTGGCAGCGCTTTTTCCCGACAGGCCCTCTTGCTTTGCTTCCTATGCGCGATGGCTACAGCTCGATCGTCTGGTCGTGTACTCAGGAGATGGCTCAAGAGTTGACGTCGCTCAGCCCAGAAGACTTCGTGGAGCGGTTGAACCAGGCTCTGTTTTCGCCGTCGTCGGCGCCAGTGCCCCCGGAGTTTCCCGGTTTGCCGGTTCTCACGGAACTTGTCAAGGGTGTAAACCATGCCGTCAACACCGTCATGGCGGCTGCTGCCCTCACTGATCCATTCGTCTCTCCACCAAAGCCCACCGAAGTTGTCGGACGTCGTTTTGCCTTCCCACTCAAGCTTAAACACGCTGTGTCTTATGTCAAGCCTGGCGTTGCGCTTGTTGGAGATTCGGCGCATACGATCCACCCGCTCGCTGGCCAAGGCCTGAACCTTGGCCTCGCCGATGTCTCCTCGCTCGCAAACTTGCTTGTCGATGGTGTGAAGAGTGGAGAAAACCTGTCCAACGAGTTCTTTCTCGCGCAGTACGAGGCGGATCGCAAGCGCGCCAACATTTCCATGGCCCTCGCTATGGATGGCTTCAAGCGCCTGTTTGGTCCAACCCCAGATGCCATTGGCGTCGCCCGCAACGTTGGTATGGGCACCCTCAACGCTGTTGAGCCGCTGAAGAACCAGATCATGCGGTACGCTATGGGGATTTAAGGGATTAGCAACTAGTGCCACTCTCAGTTAACCAAACAATACACATAGCGCCTTGATCACGACGCTCTTCCTCGAGATACTACGAGAAGAGGCAGTTGTTGACATGCGAAAGAGGAATGTCAGAGATGGGGGGCGTTGCTGCGTCCGCGTGCGCGTCCAAAGTATCATCCTCGAGAAACACTGAGTGGGCATCTTGCATCAAGCTGACCGTGAGAAAGCTGTAGCCTTGGATCAGTTCGCCATCTACTTACCGAGAACCGTGGCGTAAGAGTCGAGTGTCGGTGTCCACTTCATATTGATTGCCTTGTAGAGCACGATGGAGAACAAGTAGCTCATGACAATCATTGCTGGCACAGCGACAGCCCAGTGCTTGGAAGGCATGTAGGTGAGACCGTACGATCGGAGAGTCACGTCAGGCAAGTATGCCCACATAAGAAACAACACTATGTATCGAGTGAGCTAACTGCAGATACCGGGGGGGGGGGGGGGGGGGAAGGAACATACCATACAGAAGTGTTGAGGCGAGCCACCCGCCAAAGCCGAAGATCTCCATTTTGTTGGCGTTCAATCGCTGGAGGTCCTGGAACGAGAGCGTCGTCGGAGTGAAGTTGGAGAGCGAGCGCTTGCGCATCGGCGGTGCGCGTGAGCGTATCCCCACTGCGCGCCGCCCGCGAGAAGCAGCCACGTCCGCCCCGTCGACCTTATCCATTTTCGCTAGGTGTCAACTGAATGACATGGCACTAATCTGCACAACGTGGCGTTGAAAATCTGTTGGCGAAGTGCGATCAACGTGATGTATCCACCACCATGTGGGATAACTTTAGTGTATGATAGCGTTTACAGTTGGCTTAGAGATGCTCCTTAACTTGATAGATAGGTGTATCACGTGGGACTGCGTGGCGGACGAGGGTACAAAATGCGGGGTGAAGTAAGCTACAGGAACCCGTTGAATAGAGGCGAAGGACTCCACTGGAATACTTGGAGTGGGCGAAAGTCGATATACACGGTAGAAAGACAGCCTTGATGGCATAACTGGCATGAATGGTGAACGCTGCCGAATACCTCGTTAAACGAAGAGACGAGGAGAAGAAATGGTCGACTTGGAGGATTGGGAGGGAGACGAAGAACCCAAACCAATCACTTTGCCGCACGACACAATCAAGTTGTCACCGGACGCCACGTCCGTGGGCGACGATGACATTTCTGGAAGCCCAAAGTCAAGGCTTGGGAGGTCGAAGGCCGAATCCTTCGAGTAGTGGTCGCTCTCGTCGCCGAGAATGCAGTCAGTGGAGTAGTCCCAAGCCCACTATTGAACAACAAAGAATCACCGAGTCAGTCCAGATCTCACGAGTACGCAGCCTGACTATTCTATTGTCTATAAGGAAAGGACCGGTCAACACACCTCTTCGTATTTGCGCGAGTCGTACGAGTCAATTTCGTCCATGGCGCAACGAACTTCGGACTCCGTCGGTGCGCCTGCACGGTTGGAGTAGTAGTAGTACTCAGCCGGATTGCCCTCATCCTCGTCTTCGGGCTCCAGCATCTCGTCGTCGTCATCCTCGAGCTCGACAACATCTTCACGCTGATTGTGGAAGCCAGAGATGGTTCCTTGCGAAAGCAGCAGCTCGTCTTCTTCGTCAAGGTCCATAATAATGGTTTCTCCCAAGCCGAACTGATAGAGTAAGTCGTACTCGTTTGATTCCCACCGCTCTCGGTTGACTCGCATGGATTCCCGTTCGACATGACTCATAATAGCCAGCGAATGGCCGGCCGCTTCTAAGATGTCCACGCGCTCTTCAGGCTCCAGATAGCCGTGCTCCATGTACTCTTGGCGATTGACGCGGCTACGAGTAAAACGTGCGTGGTAAGCTTCTCCTCTACATCCGCCCCATCGATGCGGGAACTTACTATAGCAAACGCTCGCTTTCTAGGGAGTCGAGTCGTCGACGTGAGCGGCGGCGCACGGTGCTTGACAGACCGACTGGAACGCCATCCGACGCCACGGTTGCAGTCCACAGCGTCGGCTCGAACTCGATGACATCGGCCGTGGAAAACACGATTCGGCGGTCCTTCTTGGACACTGGTTTGGCTGCTTCGGTCGCCGCGTCGGCGTCCATATCTTGGTTCTGGTTGTCCTCGAGCTTGGAGGGCGCATCCACGACGTCCGTCTCAGGTGACGTCACGCTCATGTCCCGCTTGAGGTCCTGGGACGCGAGAGCCTTGGCATCGACGACCACCATGCTGTCATCCGCGAGTGAGAACTGGGTCATGGTCTATGAACTCTATTGCAATACAGGGATGGCTACACTTCTAATCTACTTTCCTACGATCTAAGTCCTGCGCGTGGCCAATGTTGACATGCAACGACGTGCCAACAACAACGCGAGTCTCGAAATGAGCTGCTCGGGGGGCGCGATCGCCAACGTGGTGCATTTCAGCACGGCATCTCACCTCCCATAATTTATTTTATCCACCCCTTCCTTCTGATATTCTGACTCGACAACAAAGAAAAACTTCTCTCGACTGGATATTTCGACCGGGAGAAAAACCAAAAATCGCCCTGTCGCTCCAGTACAATTGACTACATACAAATGCCAAGTGCCCGTTTACCCTATCCCTTTCCGGTCGCATGGTTGTGGGGATAACTCCCTTTTCATCCAATCCCCCACGAAAAAGAATCCCCAACCCATCCGCATGACAACCCAGAACCCTCCTTCCCAACAGGAAAAAGCGGTAGATCCGGAGCGAACTTAACGAAAACCAGATGAGTCCAGAAACCGTCGGGAAGAGAAGTCACCCAGATCTCCACTAAGTTCGCAATATGGCTACATTCGCGACTCTGAGTCAAGACTGACGTTGAAGGTCGAGGATGCGTCGTCCAGCTGCGGCACAGGCTTCCACCAGATTCGCGGCAGTACCACCAGCTGCATGGGCCAGACTCTTTACTGGGACACATCGGCGTCCTTGTCGACCTCGAGAACGAAAATGGCGTCCGTGAGCACGTAGTACGGCTGCCTCATGTCCCCACGACACAAGTACGGGACGCGGCTAAACTGCACGAGCTTGAAGCCTGCGGGGATGAGCACGTTGTTGAGTAGCAGCGACGCCGCAGCCTCGAACGACGCGCCTTCGATGCACAGTCCGCCTTTCATTGGCAGAACTTCAGAGGGCTCTTCGCGCCGAGTCCCGACTTCCACAAATGCGTAAAAGGGGAGAACCACAGCCAAGAGGAAGAGACCCTGCCAATCGTCCGCAGTTAATGTTAGCATGAATCCATGTTCTAAAGCAGTTCACAACAGCAAACTCACATTCTCTGGGTGAAGCATGCTTCGGATCTGCCTCAGCATCGTCAGCGGCTTGTCGGCTCGATCCAGGACATTCATCAGACTAGGAATCAGGAATAATTAACAACTCGGGTCTCCTAGTGCAACATTCGATGCGCACCTGATCACATTGTACGGTGCACCGTCCACAACATGCGGGATATCGAGGTCACACGTCTCGACAGCATTAAAACCCATTCGGTTAAGATTTTTGACCATGGGCGGGGATACTTCGGTTGTTCGGACAGTGTCGACGAGAGATGCGATGGACGCAGTGACATTGCCATCACCAGCACCGATGTCCAGGAGAGATCCACCAATTCTCTCTTCGCGGTGAAGGAGCCGCTGGATTTGAGCCTTAGAAAGCACGAACATCTGACCACCTGGCCACTTCCACTGTCAGAATTCAGCGTCTACGGTTTCGTGGCTCACTACGTACGCCCGATCATGCCATTGGTGTCAGTGAGCGAGTAGAACATTCCTAGCACCGTCGAGGCGATCGATTCGAAGACGCTGCCTCCGGTGCAAGTCTACGCGGAACAGGGACAGTAAGGAGCTGGTCGGAAGCGCAGGTCGCGTACAGTACCTCCAGGAAGGCCTGGGTCTCGTCATCGCAGTCCAACTCGACAAAGGCCTTCTGCAGCGCCGGATCCCTTCAGTGCACACGCTCGTCAGCTGCGCGGGCCGAGCTGAGCAGGAGCAGCGTCATACAGTCGCTGGAGGTCGACGCTGTAGACCAGAGGCGGCCCATTGAGGCCACCGGCGCGCGCTTGGCGAGCAGCGCTCCGCACCCAGCTCTTCATTCTCGGAGTCCACTACACCAGACGGCATCCGGATACCCTAGAATTGATCCGGATAAAAGTATACACACCACTTAAGATGGCTACACATCGTTCGAGTGCTGCGCAATTCCCCAACCTGTCGTCCTGCGTAAGCGGCTGTCACGTGAATTGGCTTCCTAGTCGATCGGAAAGTACGTCTTTCAACTGTCAACACATTCTGCTTGATATCATATCCAGTGCAGGCCACGACAAGATTGGTTGTTGTGATGTCAACCTCTTCGGTCAGGAACTTCATCTCGTGAGGGTAACGCAACGAAGACACACCGTAGATCGAAGGCAGCTCAACGCTACGACGGGGTGGGAATAGGTGGCTCGAAAGAGAGCCTGGTTGAGAAAGAAAATGATGCGCAAGAGTACCGCGTGAGCCGGAACACAGCCCCACATATCCAGTCGTAAGCACCAGCATGTTTCGAAGCATTGCGACTCTAGTGCTCCAGCCCAAAGTAGCAGAACAAAACCAAGAGGTCAGTCAACCACTGAGGATGGCTTTCATGCGAGGTTACCTTGTGTATGCATTCCAAGAAGTCGTGGCCCTACGCAAAACGACGGGCAAAATTCTCTCTCTCTAGATCTTAGAATCACCTGCGAAGCCACCGATCAGTCGTCCAACTCGACCTCATTTGGATCCTCGGTAGGACCACTGGATGGCTTCGCTGTGGTTATAGCAGTTGTCTCATCTTCGTCATTCTCGTCGTCGTCATCGATCTCGAGTGCATTCGGATCTTCGACCTCCATGAGCGCACCGCCGATCTCGCCGGAGTAAGGCGTCGTCACGATGTGTGGCAGCTTGAGCATTTCCAGCAACAAATCGGTCTGCGGATTACCTTCGGCATGGGGCGATGTCCAAGCATGCTCTTCTCCGTATGCTGGTGCAGTCTTTACAAAGTCGGTGATCCACTCGCCCGACTCTTTCCCAAGGTTCCTTTCTTTGATGAACTCATTTACGCGATCACGCACCCACTGGACGTCCTTTTCCTCGATTTGCAACTCCTCTTGAGGAACACGAGGGGCGTACCGCTCGGACGACGTCAAATGGTGCGTTGCGCGGAGGATAGCGAGCCACTCGTAGTCCATGAAAACTTTGATGGGATTGCTTGGTGACGTATCTTGACTGAATGAGCGAGAAGGGATGTCAAGAACCTGTAAAAATTCGCGATGTGGAAGACACTTGTCCAGGGCGAGGAACTTGGTCATCTCCAGATCGGGCGCTGCTTGGTCCGCAGTAGGTCCAACAGTTTCAGGTGCAGATGTCTCTGGCGGTGATGAGGACAATTTACTTGCTTCATGGCGGACGATCGCAGCAAACTTGACGTGGAGGTGAGCTGCAAACCAATGGGCAGGCCGCAATTGGTAGAGCAAGAGCTCCCCCGCAGGACTCCCGAGAGAGTTGGCTTGAACCTCTTCTCGAAAGAACGGCTTCTTGCGCAACAGCGTTTGCAGGTCGCCATACTGCTCGACGCCACGCGGCCAGTCGTGTGAGAGAAACACGTCCAGGCGAGTCTTGTCGCGCTGCTGCAGATGCGATAACTGGAACACCTCGACCTCACGCACGTGGTAGATACTGCGCATCGTGCTATTGTCAAATGGTTCCCGCTCAAATCTCCCGGCCGTATAGTCCTGAGGCTTGTAAATGCCGGAGAGTCCGCCGATCCGGAGGCCTCCAACGTTGATACAACCCGCGGCGCCGAGATAAAACATATTTGGTGCGACCCAACCGCCGTAGTGGAGGTCATGGAGGTAGCTGGATGCCTCGTGGTTGCCTCCCACGAAGACTGTGAGCACAGGCACCTGCTTGGCGCCGCTGTAGTACTGGTGGAACGCGTGCATTGCGCGGTACTTGGGTGGACACGCGAGCGTCTCAAGGTCGCGACTGTTGCGCATGCACTCGAAGTCGCCGCAGCAGAGCAGCAGCTCCACGGGACGTGAGGGGTCCATCTCGTTGATGAACTGCACGGTCGCGTAGATGTCATCGAGCATGCCATGCGCGCAGCCCACGACAGCGACCCTGACCATCCTGGCAGCTTTGTTTCCTGAATTTTAGGAATGAGAGATCTACAACGTTTGCTATTCGGTACAACATCCGTGTGACGTGTGAGCAGCGACACCCAGCCAACGGTGCGTTGAAGGAGGTGTCCGAGGAGCCAGGTCCCACGTTCCTCTCGTTGAAGCCAATGCATTCTCCCCAGTCTCCAATAATCCCCAGAGAATGCAGAAGACAACCAGCGGATCCTCCGAGCCCCACGCTCCACCGCATAAGGCCGACGAGTCAAGGCGTTCCAACGATGAATCGAGTGAGGTTGCAAAAGCGAAGCCCCAGGCGTCGCCTTTCAGGGAGACCGCTGGGAGAAAAGATGACCGTCTGGGTTCGTAATTGCATTGGAGCTGACAGGGCAGTGCATCTCACACGCATCGAATTACTGTGCGTGTTTAGATATCGTTCGCAAGGGCCACGAGGACCTCAACAAACTGAGTGAGGAGAACATGGCTGAGTACATGAGTCTCGTGGTCGCGTACTTGCGTGCAGCTGAGACCAAGAGAGAAGACGCAATCATCAACGATTCATACGCAGAACTGCTCTCCGGGGAGGAGGGCGGTGCGGTTCTCTCGCTCTTCTCGAAGTGGTCTCCCACCATGGATGCCTTGAGTAATTACGTCGCTTTAAGAACACGCTCTATCGACGAGGCACTGATCAGCCGTGATGAGTCTATCAATCAGTCGTCATCCTGGGTGCTGGTTTGGACTCTCGTGCCTATCGGATGAAGTCACTTTCGGGGTGTCTCGTTCTCGAGGTTGACGCATCAAAAAGTATGATGGACAGAAAACTCAAGTTGCTCGGTGACGCTGGTGCTCGACCCCTGGCCAAACAACACCACGTGATCATCGCTGACTTGGAGCAAGATATGTGGGAGACAGAGTTGATGGACCGAGGTTTCAACCCGAAGGAACCGACTTTTTGGCTCATGGAGGGTCTCCTTTATTACCTTGCGTACGACGCCAACGTTAGGCTCGTCAAAACTGTCGACGCCTTATCAGCGCCAGACAGTCAGCTCTGGGCTGACATGAGTGGTCTCGTTCTCATCGAGGGCGGTGATAGCGATCCTGGCGAGAATATTTTTCGGACGCGTACACTGAAATATGGAGAGAATGACCCAAGAAACGGTGTGCTGTCTTTGTTGGAGTGGCAACTGGAAATCCAAGCGTCGTTGAATGCACCGTGCGAGTTCTACAGCCGAGCGTGGGAGCCAGTGAAGGTTTTCTCAAGCGAGAAGGGTGAGGAAGAGGTTGTTCCATGGTTCTTCGTGCATGCCACGAAGCCGAAAGCCAAACCTGAGCATGAGTTATTGTGAAATATTCGGGCAAGTGGTGTGGCCTACGTCAGTCGCGACTACAATGACATGTTTGTTGCATTGAGATTCTTCCCGTACTTCCCTTGTCGCGAAATCTTTATGAAATTGCCTCAGCAAAAGAGTTTTCATACATGACAGGCCCGTCGAGAATCACGAGTTCATCTCCCTTGAATATCCACGCGCGATGAAGAAGTCGCACCGAGAACAAGAACACATTCGCGATGCAGCCGAAAAACAGCGGCATCAGGCGGAATTCGACTCCAACACGAATAACCCAAAGAACACGCTCAAACGGCTGTGGGCCGTCATCAAGCACAATGACAGAATAGAGAAATCCCATCGCGGAGAAGACGCCGAATGTGTACACAACTGCAGGTAAGCGCAGATGTACTCGCATTGTTCGCCTGCTAAGAGGTGATAGCGCGTCCACACACATAGCCCAATGGATCCACGACCACGATAGAATCGCCGTTAAATAGGAGAAACAAGCCCACGAGTAGTAGACACAGACCGTGAGGTGGATGATGGTGACATTTGCCGAAAGATAAAGGAAATCAAAACACGTGACGATATCCCACAGGAGCCTTCGTTCGAAACACGCAATGCTGACGACGAAGAAGGCAGCAGAGACAACTGCGCTGGCGACTTGCACGTAGAAGGCCCGCTCATTGGTCTTGGCAATAAATGAAATACCGGTGTTCACGAAGAATAGGAAGAAGCTACAAGCACCAGCGATCCCAATTGTGGCACGGGTGACAACAGAGGAACACAAGATCTTGTTCATGACACACGGACATATTGTATGACGAGCATCCATCGCTGCGGACTCTTTCACAAGTCGGAGGGGCTGGAGACGATGTGCAATCTTAGCCATTTCAGAAGGCGATGGAGCGTTGATACTGGGTATGGTAGTAAGAATCGTGCGGGTTCATCGCCGAGCCTCAGCTTGCGGCAAAAGACACAGGTCACAGCGATAGCTCACACAGCGCAGCTGCTCTACACCGTGCCGCCTATTCTCTTTGGCGCGTGACCGCACAAGGTTCCGAAGAAGCATTGCAACAATTGTCGCGAATCCATTGAAGACGAAGGCGTCGGCGCTCAACTGATGGCGGCGATAATAAAAGAGCGTGAAGTTGTGAATCCCGTCGATGCCTCGCAGCCTCTCAATCACGAGGAATAGTGATGTTGCCAAGAGCCCCACCACATGCGCTATAGTTACTCTGCGACCGCCGCTAGAGTTTGCATCGATGAAGACGTTCGGCATGAGGCTCAGCCAGACGCTAAAGATGACAACTATACGGATATCGGATAGTTGTATCATGAGCACGATGACAGAAGATGTCACGGTGAGAAACAAGAACCAAACGTCGTAAGTCCGCAATAGTTGGCGAACCATATTGTACCGCAGTAGGAGAATACCTGATAGAGGTAGTGGTGATTGAAGCAAGAGAACCAACGGTGCTACTGCGCGGCCTGTCCGAGCATTTCCCGTAATCACAACCATGTTGAATACGACTCCCACAATGTTGCACGCAATCAATGCTTTCCGGCGTCGAGTGAACGAAGTCAGGATAGGTTGCCAAGACCTGTCGACGAACCATGAACAAATCGAAACTGAAAAGTCGAGATGAGGAAGGTCATGTGCCGGCGCAAGCTCGTAGAGAAACTGGCTTGGATTGGGATTCCCATGAGTACTATCAACAGGACCAATTGGAACGACACCATTCATTATGATGAAAACTGACGTGCTGTCATGACACTTGGTGCGAGTTATTTTGGGTTCTCATCGCGTCCTTTTCTTCAATGACGCGCTGTGCTTCCATCCGTTGAGGCCTTAAAAGTTGTGTCGGCAGTCCAGGCAGAATGAAAGAGCCTAATGAGCAATCCCCCATTCGTCGTTCGGTTCATCAAGTTGTCATTCAGCAAGCACAGATCCAAGAACGGATTCTCAAAGCCCAACAATTTCTCACCAGGTCTTTAGCATCAACCTCCAAAGTCGGCATGGTGCCCCGTTACCAGCCCGTGGAGGACAGCACAGTCTTCGGCACACTCTCTGGCAGCAGTTTGACCACGCCGATGGTATCAATCAGACTGGTGGTCAAATCAATGAAGTGCCGGAGGGCAAAAAGTGAAACGATAACAATTGTAGAATCTATGGTTGCAACACATCGGACCGGTGTCGTTTAGCGCGAGGCTGGTGCTGCCGATGATTTTCCGTGAGAGCAAAATGTCAAATGATATCCTGAGGTGGAGAGGAAACAAGTGAAAGCGCATGCGAGCGTTCTTGTGGGAAGTTATTCTCGCACTTTCAGTCGCCGAGACACCAACAGTAGTAGATAGCTTCAGATCCCTCCTTTTTGAGACGAAGTGCCGATCGGTGGACACCACTCGGCGCAGCACTGTGAAGTAGGCTGCGCCGTCTTTGTGTCTCCTCATCTCCTTGCCAAGCATGCCACGCCAGCGCAATCTCGGCGACGAATCTGCTCCCAAGCACGCGCACTGGAAAGTGAATCCGACGACCTCAGCCGCGCCTCTCAACTGACGCGACACGGATCGCCTCTGTCACGATGAGTTCGGAGCACGCAAAGACGAGTCCCCATCACCGTATCCATCTCGTCAGCACCGAGACGCTTTAGCGCCCGATGCCATGGGGAGATCGACCGTCGTTCACGCAGAGACGGCGGATCTCCTCACAGGGTCCAAAATAGCCCCACGTCGCAGCCAAGGTTCCATGTGCAAAGGCAGGGGAAACGTTGAAGTTGAAGGGTCTATGTTCCCTAACCCTAATCGACCCTCCGACCAGAAAGCCCACCCATGCAAACAAGAAGCAGCCAGTCCGCGACCTCGTTTGCGAGCAGACGATGCGCCATGCAATGATTAGGGTAAATAGAGTTTTTTGATTGGCTTACTCTTGTTCTCACGCGATACGCTCCACCAATCAGCGAGCGCTGAGGTTAAATCCAGTGCTGGCGACTTCTTCGTGTCTGTGCCATGGGCCCTTCACGAGCTGTCCCATTACCAAATTTCCCACGTTGAAGACTCTGAAGATGGTCCAGTCCTCGCTCCGCGCCTCCGCGCCAGCCTTCGTGCCGTCCTGGGCTTTTGCACCCCCGCCGCCGGTCATCGATGACGACTACTACGAGAAGCGCCCCCACTCGCCCGGTAGCGACGGCTTCGTGATCGCCAACGGCTTTTTTGAGTTCATGGACATTCCTGACGAAGAGCTCTTCGACACCAAGTTGCACCCACTCTCGGCTGAAGAGCTCGCTGAACTAGAGCAGATCGACGAAATCAACGAGCTGCTCGCCGAGCTTGACATTATGGAGACCCACCAGGAGCTCCACCACCAAGTCGCCGAGTTCCGAAAGGAAAAGCGTGCGAGCAACGAGTTTGAGGTCGAGGTCCGCAACCTGTACTCCAAGACGTCGAAGCCGCACAACCGCGTCAAGAACTCGAACGGTCCGAAGAAGCAGCTTCACTGTCACATGAAGAAGCAGACCTTCCAGCCGCTTCAGCAGCCGCGTTCGGTGAACTAGTTTTCGCCGAAATTCAGCCCACTCGGAAGCTTACCTCACGAGTCTCATCACACATCCCAATACGCTTCGACTCTGTGCGACGAATAGTAGCCCGGACCGCAAACATCAGCACAGTCACCAGTAAACACACCACACCTCCATCTGAACAAGCCGAGAAACATCAGAAACACACGGAGCACAAACCAACACCACCACACACACACACTCACACACACACACACACACAACACACAGCATACCTCTTCCTACGATCCGGCCGCGCGAAGGCCGGTTTGTACCCAAGGGGTGATAGGAAAACAATAGCAAGTAGGAGTAGTAGAAGCCACCGTATACTAGACGAGAGGACGGAGTCGTACAGCAACCATGTGATGTGAGAACAGTACCCAGTGAGACAGCGACAAATCTACCAAGAGCAGGAAGCACAAGAAAGCGTGTAAGGAATACCCCACTAAAAATCAATGTACCATGAAGTGCTTCCACAACGGTGTTGAATATCCCCACTAAAAATCAATGTACCATGAAGGGCTTCCACAACGATGCTGCATTGTTGCGTCGTTGTTTCCGGATGTCGTCCAAGTAATTATACTGATACTTCAGTAACATACTGTTACGTAGTAGTAATACTGAATCGAAGTACTACTAACGTTAAACAACTATATACTACGGTGGTATGGTAGTACTACCGCTATATAGTATTACTACCTGGGAGGTAGTAATACGAGGTGTTCCTGGTTTGCGTCCACCACACTAATTACGATTTTAAATAATGGATACATAACTATGCCTAATTACAGCGATGATCCGTGGATGTTGCTCCATCCAATCATCATCACCACCAAGCGACACCAGCAGGCTCCATTGACGTGGACGATGGCCAAGAACGTGCTCAACCTCAGCGGCAGCCGCGCGAACGCGAGCGCCGAGTCCGATTCGGACAGCAGCACTGGCGGCTCCGAGGCCGAGCAGCCTCACACCCAAAGCGGCCAGTCTGGCACCGAGGAGGAGTCCGAGTCGGAGGACGAGTGCGTGAATGGCAGTGCTGCTCTTGGAGTCGTCCGCGTGGTCCTCACTGTGTTGTGCTGGCAACAGAGAATTTGAGATTCCCCCCGGTTTCGAAGCTGTGCAAGGCAGCTCCACGATCACACGCGAGTCGATTCTAGCGGGTGATAAAGAACTTTGGTTTTTCAAGCTCCCAAAGGGCGTGCGTGATACGGCCATTGACGCTCTTGAAACGCTACCGTGTCTGAAATGGCTTTCTCTTGCATCATGCAGGTTGACGCTTCAGCTTTGGCGAATGTCTCATTCAAGACCGGGAAAGAGTCAAGTCCTGGTGCGATCGTGAGCACTGTCAAGTATGGAGAAAAGGACTACAATCTCCAAGTCGAAGACTCTTTGCTAACCCACCAACTCGTCAACGCATTTCCATTGGCGAAGGAGCGTAAGAAGTTTACCCTTGGCAAGCCATTCACTCGGTGCTTCTCACTGGTGGAGAACCGCCAAGACCTGAAACGAGCATCTCCAGATCTTGATTCATCAGCTCTCGACGTTGACGTCCCTACGAAGAAGATTAAGAACAGCAAGAAGCTCGTAAAGGAACCAGATTCCTCCAAACCAGCGAAGAAGTCCAAGGGCAAGAAATAGAGCAACGTTGTTCATTATGTATGAGACCAGGGGCCTCTCCCACAAAGAATATGCATATATTTTTTGTTGACAAAAGTGCATTTACTATTCTGCGAAGTGGTCTCATGCCAGCATAATCTGTGTCTGACCCACACCACGCGTTTGCTCAAAACAATAAGAGCGGCTCGTCGTTCGACTGCGCTTTCGTGCTCTTGTCCTTGGAACTCTTCTTCTTTGACGAGGACGATTTCTTTTCCCGAAGAACAGACGACTCGCCTTCGTCTGCCTTCGAACGCTTAGAAGAGGAGCTCTTTGACTTCGACGTGCTGCCACTGCCACTCTTCTTTTTACGTGAATGTTTCTCATTATCAGAGTTCTCATTCGCGTAGACATTCTCCTTCGACTCATCACTGTGTCGTTTCGATGAAGATGACTTTTTCGTTTTCCTCGAGTACTCGTCATCTCCACCGTCTCGGTGCTTAGTGCCGTGCTTCTTACTCCGAGAGGAACCATCTTTCTCCTTGTCTTTACTCTTCTTCTTCTTTTGCTTCTTCTTGTCCTTTTCTGCCTCACCCTCATCATAGTCTCTGGTTTGACGGTGGTACAAATGCTCGTCTGGAATTCGCTCGTCTTCACGGAGTGGCATAGTGAGGTCAACGGCAGCGAGGTCATCATCCTAACACGACAAATGAAGGTTCGTGATGCTTGCCCCATTATCACCAGCAATCGCCGATGTGACGTACTTTTTGGACACGCTTCTTGCGTGATCGGCGCCGGTCCTCATCACTTGACCCTGCACCGTCGGGCATGAGGTCGTCCTCCACGACGAACTTTGCCTTACGGCCCTTCTTCGTATTCTTCTTGTTCTTCTTCGAAGAGCTGTCGAGTGCATCCATGATATCCGCAAAACCCTAGCCAAATCCGACGAATTAGCCATCCGAATCAATACCATGGAATTCGCACAATTACGTACACCCCCGCCAAGCAAGTCGTTGTTGCCGCCAGTATTGCCACCCGAGAGATAGAATGGGTCCTTGCGCAGTCTCTCTTTCTCCCGTTCGCGTTCCGCTTTGGCGTCCTCATCCTCAGAGCTGCTCGAGCCTGAGGAGGCGTCAGATGAGTTGCGGCGGTGACGTGAGGACTTCTTCTTCTGTGGCGACTCGTTCAGACCAAACCCACCGTAGCCGTTCGTATGCGTGTTGACCTGCTGCTGTACAAATGACACCTCAAGGTCTTCTTCATTGGAAAAGGACGAGAAGTCACCACCAGACTCAAGGAAAGCAGCCTCGCTGGAGCTAAATGCGTCATCCAGCTCGAGGTCACCCGGGAGTGGTACCTTTCGCTGAGCTTTTGCACCAACTGGGGCGAGCCGCTCAGTGAAGTAGCTACTCAGGATGCTCACTCGGGCCGAGGACTCAAGCGAGATACTACTATCAAAAGCGCGAGATGCACGTTCCTCTGCGCTCAGTGCACCGTATCCCAATCCGAGAGACAACAAGATCTGCTGCAGAGACACAGCACGCTCCTGCACTTCAACATGCTCGCTCTGCACAAAAGCAGGCAACCGCTCGACAACGAGTTCTGCAAGCTTCTCGACGGAAGCATCATCAGCACGGTCAGCCATCGCTGTGATAAACTTGAGAAGGGTCTGGATGTATACGGTTTGGACATGGGCAGGTAGGCTTGTGGTTCTTGGTTGCATCATCTCGTCCACGAGATCTTGAATATGTTCCAGTTTTTCCTCTTCGGTCTCCTTCTCATCTTCGTCTTCATCTTCGTCTTCCTCATCATCTTCCGTGTCATCAAGGTATTCAGTGACATACTCGCCAGTGATCCATGCTGCTGCATAGTAGACTTCACAAAGAGTACTAGCACCTGGCCCGCTCAGAGCGTCTTTTTCCAACAGCAAATCGATCATGTTCTCGACCATGACGCTACGGACGCTCTTGACTCGCACGGCGATATCAATAAGCTGCCGCGCAACTTCAATACCGTGTGATTTGGACGCCGGGTCGTCATTATATATGCTGCTTTTGAGTCCAGCACTACCAGCACTAGCAGGATCGAGCGTGAATGCAGTGTTGCTGGGGACTCGAGAAAGCTGCACAAGCACGTGAATGTACCAGTCGAAGTCGTGAATGTTTTCGTACTTGTTGACTGAGCACACATACAAGATGCGGCTGATGAGCTCGTGGCGGTAGAGGCCGTCGGCCGAAAGTGTTTGGCGCATGAGCTCACGGATGATCTGCGCGGCATTGTCGGGCGTGACCATACCGGCCAGCAGCTCGAGCGAGCGCATTCGGATAGTGATGTCGTCGACAGCAAGGCATTCGATGATGAGCTGCTGGTGCTCTCCAAGCACATGCGGATGTGACTCCATTAGGTTGCTGAGACCAACGAGACCGAGGTAGCGTAGATTCTGATCCGAGTCTTCAATGAATCGTCGGAGGTGATCGTTACACAGCCGCACGACTGCTGCCACATTCCGTGGCTGACTACCATCAGCCTTCTTTGTATACATGAGAGCCGTCGTGACTGTCGCAATGCATTCGTACAACAGAGACTTTGCCGGTGTATTCTGGATGATAGTCGCGAGCGGGTCCAATAGCTTGCGGGCTAGTCGCGGTTCTTCTGGCACGAGTGATGCCATAAGTTTGACAACCTTGATTAGCATCCAGTTGTTCGACGAAGTCGTGAGCAGTCGGAAGAATTGGGGTGCGAGTCCAAGGTAGTTCTTGGGTTTCTTGTTGGCCAGTTCGCAGATGACATTGACCGCGCAGCTCACGACCGAGACGTCAGGTTCTTCCATTCGCTCCTTTAGCTTGTCGAAGGTCAGGCGGAGACCCTGTGGGTATCGCAGGAACGCCTTGTAGAGGACCAGCGTTGCCTTCTTCCGTACATACGATTTTGGGCTGTTCATCATGGCGACCACGTCGCCAAGCAAGTCTCGCGCCAAGTCCGTCGTCGCGATGTTCGCGAGCACATTGATGGCAAGTCCGACTTCGTACTCGTTGATCGAGCCGAACTCTTTCTTGAGGAGGTTCGTGCAGAGCAGCACGACGTCCGTGGACTGCGTAAAGCTCTGCGACGCGGCTGTGTAGCCGATTCGCTTGTGGGCAAAGCGCTCGTAGCTCATGACCTCGACGACGTGGAACGCAGCCCACGTCATGTCGTAGCCGAGCATGTGCAAGTACGTGAGCTTGCGCACGGCCTCGGCCTTGAGGAACGGGTCGGTGCTCTTGAGCTCCGTCTTGATCTCCTGCATGGCCTGCGAGATGTAGACATTGACGTCGCCCTTGGCCGAGCGGATGCCCTTGACCAGGTCCTGCAGGTTCTTCTCGAACATGGCGGCGATCCGCGCTGGAGATGACTTCCTTCCGCGTGAGAGGGCAAGGCGCGCACGAGTGCCGCCAACGGGTTTCGAAAGAGGAAAACGGGTCAGACCCGTTTACGCTCGCCCGCCGCGAGTTCTGTGGACGGGCCGAGCGTATCTTCGGGTCCGAGACGACTCGTGGGCCCGACTGGCTGATCTTTCCGTGGTTTTGTTGTCAAGCGACCAACTACTTCATGAAGTAAGACTGGCTTACCGAATTGCTAATTTTACTCTATAGAAGATGGATACATACGTTAATTGGAGGTGGCGACCATGAGCAACTCGCGTGGTGGGCAGGATTCGGCGTGCGTCCTCTCGGAAGATCAGCAGATTCCTCCATTGGTAGTAGTCCGACTTGGCGAGAGCGATTGTGCCCCCAGCGTGGATCGGAACCAAAGAGCTAGGTATGCACCACGCACGACCACGCGAGTTACTAAGAATCGATGAAGAGAAGAAGAAGAAAAACGAGGTCATTCTCCAATACAATGGATGTAGCGTCTTTCTTGATTCGCGTAGCAGATTTATCCCATGAGTAGCTCAAGCACGATCATCAGTGCGTTCACAATAATAAGTGGCACTGCCCCCAATACGCTTGATGTTAGCTGCCAATGACGACATTTCTATGAAAAGAGCAAACGTACTTCGGAGATATTGGACTGCGACCAAGAAACCAACCATTTGGTTTTTGATGGTCATTCCCTGGGAGGAATCGACTCGGTCCCATCCATCTATGAAGACAACACGCGTCAGTCGCCGAAGAAGAGTGAGGCCAGAGGCTAGCGGACACACGAAGGAGGTGACGTACACTTGCGCAGGAAGCGCTTCTCGTTGAGGATGCTCACAGCATTAGTGAGAAGCAGACTCGAGAGGAAGAAGTCCCACAAAACGCCCATGATTCGCCCTTCAGCTGACCTATGGCTTCGTGTCGTAGCGAGGTGCGATTGCTTTGACGGACTGACGGTGTGGACCACCTCAATATCCACGAGAAACGTGGAAATCTGATCTGATCGATTTTGACAGTACAAACATCAATCGGCAGCCATGATGCAGGTGTCGGTCTCACTTGAGACCTCAATCATCTCCCCGCGTCGCACGTGGCACCGAGCGCGATGACTGCTCCCTCAAGATCTTCTCCCGCGCCCACGAAGCGCCGCGTCAACACTTCGGCCGCTTTCGAAACCCAGAACAAACCGTCCACAAACACCTCCACTGTTGTTGAACCGTCGCGCTCTACACAAGTCTCAATGCCACGCCAGATCCTCCGCTATTGCGCCGTGACTCTGGTCGTCACAGCTCTCGCATTTGGCGCTTCTTCCGTGTTTCCGGCAGTCCAATCAGCAGTTCTCTGGGGCAAGGCGCTCGCAGGAAAAACCGAGTTATCTAGTGTGAGAGCTGCTCATAACGTCCCACCATCAACCGGCCGACCATCAGTGGAAGTGCTTGCAACGTATCCACACGACCTGCAAGCATTTACACAAGGGCTTCTTGTCGTTCAAGGAGGCAACGAGAAGTTTTTCATCGAGTCGACTGGCTTATATAGCGAATCGTCACTGCGAAAAGTCAATATTGACACTGGTGAAGTTGTGAGCAAGTATGATTTACCCAGCAGCGTGTTTGGCGAAGGTGTGACTCTCGGACCCGACGGCGAGCTGGTCATGATCACTTGGAAGGCAAAGAAAGGGTACACGTTTATGATGGAAACGACGTCAGAAGGTAGGTCCCAGTTCATACTGAAGAGCGAGTTCGAGTTCAAAACGAGCACCGGCGAAGGCTGGGGTATCGACTACGATGGTGTGCACCTAGTCGTGTCTGACGGCTCTTCCAAGATCATGTTTTGGGATCCGAAAACAAAGACGGAGCTTCGAGAGATTACCGTTTCATATAACGGGGAAGAAGTCCACTACTTGAACGAACTCGAGTTTGCGAATGGTTTCATTTACGCCAACGTTTGGTACAACAATGTTATCATCAAAATCGATCCGACGAACGGCAATATAGTTACTGTGTTCGACTGCTCGAATATTGTGGCTCAATCTGGAGCCGATCCCGGCAACTCTGGTGCAGTACTAAACGGCATTGCGTATGATGGCGACGAGGATGTGTTCTATATAACGGGGAAACAGTGGGGTCGTGTGTTCAAGGTTCGATTGCTAGAATGATCGCGATGAGAAGGACGGAAAGTGACAACAGTGCAGCAATAACAGTCGTCCACAGGCTGTTTCTGTAATCTGTGTGCTTTTCCTGGATGTTGACAGAGAGGTTGGTATGTGATTCTTCGGTGCGATAGACATATTGAATGCTGCACATTACACAGTTCCCTTTGACACAGAATCCAAAAGTGCGCATGAAAACTGGCAAATCTTTCACGTCATCGTCTTGTATCCTGCCTAGAATGTAACCTCATGTGGCTCGACGAGGTCCTTACTCGTCATCTTGGGGAACAAACGGGTTCGAAATCTCTTCGGTCCCTTCCACAGGAGACACCAACGTCACAGATGTTCCCCTGCACACCACAAGCCCAATCTTGCGCGTCTCGTCGGTCACGCGCGAGTCGTCGCTTGGATCGCGCAAGTACTCGACACAGTCATCAAGCACGAGGTTCACAAGCTGGTCGTACCCCTTGAGGATGCCTTCGACTTCGCGGCCGCCGAAGAACTTGACGCGTACGGGCTGGTCGACGTACTTGGCGAGGTCCAAGATCTGATCACGGCGCGCGGGCGCCGAGCCTGTCGCTTGCGTTCCGTTCGCCGCCATCGTTCCAAGCTTCTGATGCTGGAGGTCGTCTCGCGATCACTAATCCGAAAAGGTCACTACTTCATAAAATGGTACATCATCATCAATGAAGGAAGAGTTCGAGTATTGAGTATCCTCTCGAGACCTTCTCTCGAAGGAGTCAGGCCACTCCGATGAGGACGGTCGCGTGGGACGAACGCGTGCTCGATGCGATCGCAACCGTCAACGAGGCTTCGCTGGAGCGCAAGTCACAGTTCGAATCGCGCTACTCGTCTGCTGGACTTTGCTCACGAGTGTCGTTCGCGCTGTAGAGTTCGAGAACTTATGTAAGATGGCTCTGCTGGTGTTCCACACCGAGAAGCAGAGCAAGCGTCGTCTTACGCGCACGGCATGTATGTATCTAGTTCGTTTAGATATGTATCCATAAACGTGGCGCTAATACCTCAACTGGGCAGCCGCTTGCGGGTGGACCACTCAGCAAGCAGAAGGCGTGGTGCTTGCACTAGCAAAGATCCTCATGGATGCAGCCAAGGCAAGTTCGCTTCGACTGTATTTTTGGGGAAATAACGTATTTAGTATGGGATTTCGCTAGCTTGAGATGACCGGTCCTCAGCTCCAAGCATCGCTCAAAGGAATGACGATGCCCACTGAACGCGTTGACACAATCGTATCGGTTCGTGTCCCGAATTGATTTCTTCAGAAGTCATATGCATCGACGAGCTTTAGGACCTAACATTGTTGCTGCAGCTCTACACTGAACATTGCGATATGATCAAGCGGAGTTCGTCGCGTGCTGTGGGAGTGAATCTCCCTCGATACAGATCGCTCGACTGGCGAGTGGATTTGGAGGTTCGGTTCTACACACATGCAATGGTTGAGTGAAATTGTCTTCACGTGACTACCCATGAATGCACAGATTGCCAGCCGCACGAGGCATAATGATCCAAAACCGCTCGTTACTCTTGGGCTGAACACGTTCTCGACGGACGAGGGTGGCATTCCGCACCCTGGGACGACCTGTGTACAAGTGGACTACACGACGCTCAAAAAGATGCAGACTCAGCTGGAAGCAGCTCTTAAAGAAGTTGATTCTGTCCATGCCACACGCATGCAGCGCTACTTGCACTGAGGGCAAGTCTCCCCAACCAAGGTCTCCACAAGGTCGATTAAGTTAAAAGCAGAGTCAAGTGATCTACGCGTGTCGTGACGGCGGAGTGAAGTTGGTGACTTGTTCGAGCTGCTTTTGTGTCTCCTCACTTTTGTCGCCTTCGCGCTGCAAGAGGAGCGCGCGATACTTGGCCTGGTTCTTGAGTCGGCGTTGCGCGTCAGGTTTAACTTTGGCTTCCTACAAGCATGTTGGAATGTGTCAATTCCTGTGGGAGAGCGGTGGAAGAAATAATCGAAGTGCCCCTACAATGTCTTTGCGAATCTCCTCATCCGACTTGGGATCCCAATAGTAGTACGCAATGGCTGTCGGGATCGTGAACATCGCGCCGTAGTGAAGCACCATCTTGTAGACCTTCATTTTGGCGATTGCGTGCCACGAAATGAACCCGACTCGACCGTACTTAATGGGGATCTAATGCGCACCTAAGAGCAGCTCAGTGAGTTGTTGGTGAGGTGGCGAACGTCAAGAATGCAGTGGGCTCCGCAGATCCTGCGGCGTGTTGCCGCCCGACAGGCGCTTTGCACGGCCGTTCGGTACGAGTCTACGGCCACCCGGGCGCTACCAGCTGGGCTCCGAGAGATCGATAGCGTATGTGCCTCTGCGATCCTTCCGCGGATACTCCCATGCATAACATAATTTTTGTTGGATCAGGTTCCTCGAACTCCTTCGTGGTCACTCACTGAGCTGCACCAGGATGGGGCTATCTTTGATCAAAATGAGTCGGTCTTGACAGAAGCAAAGTTGCGTGAGCTCGCGGAGTTGTGTCACTTGCACATTGACGACGCTCAACTCCCATTGCTACTGCGCGATGTCGAGTCGATTATCCAATGCACGAAGACTATCCAGGCCGTCACGCTGAATGACAATATCGATGATTTGTATGCCAACAATGACTTCGATCTTGGCTCTGCGCCGCTGCGAGAAGACATCGTAACAGAAGGCAACGTAGCCGAGAAGGTACTAGCTAATGCCGCTGAACGATCTGGAAACTTCTTTAAAGTGCCAAAGGTGCTTCAAGACTGAAAAAAAGAATCGTTTAGCATCATACATTGTATCTAGGAGCAACGAGTGCGTTCACTCGCTAATCGAGGTTCTACTGTTTCCCGAAGACCCCAGCACTGGCGAGATGCTCCTCCAGGTCCTCCACTTTCATGTCGACGCCACCAAGCTTACGAATGCCCAACAGCTGGTTCTGGAGAGCACCTTTGTAGTACATGAAGAGTGTCGGGCAATTCCGCGTCGGCCAGTTCTCAACGGCGTGCTGCGCTTGAATGCTGACGAACTTGACGTCGCGATGGTTGCGAGCGACAACACGAAGCACTTCGTCCATCACACGACATTCCTCAAGCGCCGAGTCCCAAAGGTAAGCAATCACCCAGTTGTCCTGGCTTCCTTCCGTGACTTCACGAGTCCACTCGTCCTTGGCAATGGGCTGGACATCGCCGAACTTGTTGCGCGCCATGGCCGCCTTCATTTCAGCGATGCGACGTTCACTATAGGGAGGGATTCATCAGATAAGCCTTCTCGACATCCCGCACGGCGCATCGTGGTCTTACCGAATGCGCAGGAGCTCGGTGTCATCGTCGTAGTCGTCCTCGAGCTCATCGAGCTCGTCGAGCGTCGCGTTCTCGCGCGGATCCACCTGCTCTTCCTCGCTCTCAGACTCCTCCTCCTGCACTTTGGTCTTGGGTGCGATGATCCCTTTCTTGATGAGGATGTCCTCCCACTCGGTGGTCTCGCCCGTCGGCGCGTAGTAGACGTTTCCGCGGTCGCCCATTGCTCTCTACTCTCTCGTCACTTCGATTGTGGTCTTGTCCCCCCAACCGGCTCATGACAAGCAGACACGCGGATAATATCCAATTAACCCACATAATATTCAGATAAAAGCTGCAAATGGAAAGCAGAAACCAGCCCAGCCTAATGCTTTCCCTCTTCAGCTTCCCCGCCAACTGCTCAGCAGCTCTTTGGCGCGCGAGCACTAAACCGCCGTGGAGAATGGATACCATGAAGCAGGTCGCCCTTAATGCGCCGGGCGTGGGAGACCTGGCCGTCTACCGCGCCACGCACGCCGTCACAAGCGCAGCGAGCGACTCGGTGGGTCACGACATTGCTGTCTCGAGCGGCGAGGATGGCGTCGTGTACTTCGTCGACCTCCAGACCGAGCAAGTGCTTTTCGACTCGATTGTGTGCGACGGCACGATGCCTGCGCTTGCTATTGTTCCCGAGCAAACCCATTTGCTGGTTGTGTCGGGCGATGAGAACGCGCTCTACTCGTACAAAATGCCGCCACACTTCGAACGCGACTCGTTGTTGCTGCGGTCCCCGGTCGCGATCCGCCACGTTGCCTGTAGCGCCAAGTTCATCGCCGTTGCCACGGAGGACACAGAGATCAAAGTGTTACGTCGTGCAGCTACTGATGAGATCATCTCGATCCAAGGCCACGAGCATGGTGTCAAGAGCGTCACGTTTGATCGGACTGGGCAGTTTTTGTGCAGTGCGAGTGAGGACGGAACGGTGCGAGTGTTCCAACTGGACGAAGAAACACTCAGCGCGAACCAGGTTGCACTGTTCAAAATTCAGTTCGCTGATCTACGCAGTGAAGATGTTTTCGTGCGATGCGCCTGGCAACCCGGCGAGAAGGCTGAACTGCTTGCCGTTCCCGTGAACCAGGGGATCGTGGAACTCTTTGATCGCGCGACTTGGAAGTCCAAAGGCCAACTAATTCTTCCCATCGGCAAAAGTAAAAGTTCCGATATTAACGTGCTCAGTTTTTCTCCAAACGGCCAGTATGTCGCTGGTGCGACGCTCAAACAGGAAGTCTTCGTCTGGTCAGTCGCCACGAAAGATTGCGTTCGGTCTTTCAAAGTCGAGCATAACATTGTTGCTGTTCAATGGGCACCGTCTCAAAACACCCTGCTCGTGTTCAATGATGGTGGAAAACTCGGCTTCGTGAAGGATGTTATCCCCGCGGGCCTCACACCGCCACACCAGGATGGGCTCGGTGCATCGAAATCGGCACCACTACCCTCAGCGCAGAAATCGACATCCACGGAGGAGAAAAAAAGCAAGACCAAGAAGACGCTGAGAGCGTCGCAATTCGTCGAAAGCGAAGCTGTTGACGGTGACGACAACGGCGATGAAGATAGCGATGCAGAAGTAGAGCACGAGGAAGGCGAGACGCGCGTCGAAGCTATCAAGGCGAGCTTCGGTTTCGGGTCGGCAGTTGCTTCCGGTGGAGATGCTGATCTCGGGCTCGCAAGCGACCTCCCCGAGGACGAGGACGACGGTTACTCCAGCTCTCGCTTACCAGCGTTCTCGAAGTTGTCGTCTGGGGCCTCGGCCAGCCCATTCCAGACATTTCAGGAGCCCTTCCAACCAGGAAATGCGCGCGATAGCAGTGTCTCCCTATTGGCGTGGACACCGCTCGGAGAGATCGAATGCATTCGTGGAGGCAGTCGCAGTGAGAACCTCGTCAAAGTCGAGTTTGCGGATAAATCTCGTCGCGGCTTCAAGTTCAATGACAACTATCTGTTCTCGATGGCCTGGCTGGATGACCATGGAGCTTTTTTCGCTGTGCCGCGTCGTGCGCGTGAGGACTGGGACGACAGCGCCTTGGACGTGGAGAGCGGTGACATCATCAGCAGCTTTATCTTCTACCGCCCGTTTGATTCTTGGGCGAGCAACTCGTCGTGGCACCTCGACTTACCAGACGGCGAGGACGCCGAGAGTATCGCGTGCGCTCGTGAGTTCTGTGCCGTCGCCACCTCCCTCAACTGCCTGCGTGTGTATACAACCGGTGGGATCCCATTCGCACTGCTACGTTTGTCTGGACGGGTGGTGACGATGGCGGCACGTGAGTCGCAGCTTGCCGTCGTTTATCAGGATTCGTTTGCTCGTCTGGCGTTCCAAGTATTTGATATTCGCGTCACTCCGGACGCCGAACGCGTCCGAGTGCTTGCTCAAGGCCATTTACCCCTGACACCACCTACTGTGGACGTTTTCGCAAGCCACAAGGAGAACGAGCAGGCCCGCAGCGATGTTTCGCAGTGGTCGACGCTCAAGTGGCTCGGTTTTGATGAGCGAGGCGTACTGTACGCCGTCGACTCGTTTGGTTGCGTGCAGGCGCTGGCAAAGAGTTACGGCTGGCAGTGGTTCCCCATCGGTTGCGTGGGAAACGCACTGCAGAAGAAACCCGACGAACGTGGTTCAATCTTCACGCTCGGCGTTGTGAACAACGCTCTCCTCTATTTCCCATTGGAGCACGGTATGACAGCGCCCAAGCTGCGCGGCAAGCACCGCCCCGTGCCGCTCAAGTTCGCGCTGCAGCACGCGGCGTTCCCACGCACGCGTTTTCCGTCGACCAGCAGCAAGAAGAGCGAGACGCAAGGGCCCGTCGTAAATGACCTGTGGCAGCAGGTGCGGCTCGCCGCGATCGAAGGACATGACCTCGAGAGCGAGGACAAGCGTGTAGCGGAGCAGGCTGAGATGGACAAGTCGCTGATTCTCATGATGAAAGCGGCCTGCACGGCGGATGAGCCGGCACGCGTGCTGGATCTGGCCAAGTGCCTCCACCTGGAGAAGTCCCACCAAATTGCTCAGAAGCTCGCGGTGCACTTCGGCTTTCGAACGCTGCAGACCCAGCTTTACGATCTGTACCGAGACCGCTTCGAGCGGCCAGACCGCCACAACGACGCTCCAGCCCGTCGAGCCCCAGTCTCTCGCTCCGCGGCACCAGCACCGAAGGCTGAACCTCTCGCCTCTCGACCACAGCCGCGACTAGGGAGACAGTCGAAGTCTGTCCGGGAGGAAGAGGAGGAGAAAGTGCATCCAGAGCAGTCGGACGAGCAACCAGGTGCAGAAGAGGAGCCGCCGTCCTCGCCTCGAGCCAAGCGGGAGCTGCTGGCATCGTCTCCGTCCGAAAAGGAAGAGCGCGGCACCAAACCCGTGATCGTGGAGCGGTCTGTGGCCCCAGTGAACCCGTTCCTGAAGAAGCCGGCACCAGCGACGGCCTCGAGCGGTAGCGACGGCACCAAGAAGAAGAAGATCGGCGGCGGTCTCGAGCGGCTCGCGCACTTTACGTCTCCGCCGCCGGCCAAGCGAGCCAAGCCGTGGAAATGAGAGAGAGCCTCTACGGTGCTTGTAATGAATGGGATCTGTGCGTCATAGCCTCAAATCCTTCTCCATGCCTTCCGCGGCGCCCGTGGCAGCCAGCAGCCGTCCCTTGCAGCCGCCAACGTGGCGTCCAGCGGGTGGGACGTTGACACAGACCCAGCAGAGAGCAGTCTGCCTCCATCTGGCTCGGTCTTGGCGCCATGCTCTGGATCCTTCCGCCATGTCGCGGCTTTCCCATCACGCGCCGAGCTGAGCAAGCACAAGATGCTTCGCGCGGCCGATCGACCGGAGAGAACGAAAGCGGTAGAGTTTCGGCGGCGCGAAAGCCCCTCCTCCCGAGCGCCGCCCGCGCGCTGACAGGTGAGCCCGTGCGATGCGACGACCGCGCCCCTGAAAGATCCGGTCGTTACCAATACGTCCAGTCCGCCCGGCGTGACGTGATAACGAATGGATCAGCACGGGTGGCGCCGCTGACTCAGCACTGAACTCCTGGTGGGTGCGGAAGGCCGCGCATGGCGAGGGCCGTCCAGCTGGCGCCGACGCCGCTGCCCACAAACCCAGCACGTCGCCAGTTGGCGTTCAGTCGCTCGCCGGAATGTTGACGGCGACACAGGAGTCTCTACCGCCGCACGAGGCCCCCATCAGGGACAGTCGCGGCGTCCGCCATTTAGCGTCCGGCCGAGATACACTCATCGTTCGCTGGCGCGTGCTGGGTTCGGGTTGCGCGTTCGTCGGCAGTCGGTCGTTCCATCACAACGAGATCTGCCCCGCGGCCGAGACCCGCGACAGAGCCCTCTCCCCGCACCCATGACAGCCCACCCCGCCCACGCGCCCTCGGCGCCGGCGGTGCCGCGTGCCGCGCCGCCCAAGGCCGCGTCCGCCCACCAGACTCGAGAACAGGAACAGGAGACAACGGCGACGCCGAGAGCCTCCCACGTAGCCCATGAGCCCATCGCGCGAGCCGTACCGACCCAGACCGCCGCCGCGTTCTTCGCCAGCAGCCGCCACCACTGGCGCGCGCACTCGGACCACCACTTCGCCGTGCGCAAGCAGATGATCGGGCGGCTCCAAAGGCTCCATCCGCTGCTCGCCACCAACACGACCATGCGCTACGCCGGCACGCTGACGCGCATCCCTGAGCTCGTGCAGCGCCTCGAGCTCATGCTTTACAAGGCCGCGGCCTCGCTCGACGAGTACACGAACGTGTGCACGCTCGAACGCCGCGTGCACTCGCTCGTGACGCTGCTCGAGCCGCTGCCGCCAGTGGAGCCACTTGCGTCGCGCAAGCGGCGATGCGCGGCGACGTCCTCAAGCCTCAAGCGACGTCGCGTTCGCTCGACCTCGTCGGTTCGCTGCGACACTGCGACAGCTTCGTCGTCGTCCGGACTCACGACAGAGCTGAGCGCCGACCTCCTGGGCCACGTCTTCACGTTCGTCGACGGCGCCCACACGCTGCGTAGCTGCTCACTGATCAACCGCTTTTTCCACCGCGAGGCCCCTCGGCTCGTGTTCTCTCTCTCCATTGACGTCGGTTCAGCCTCTCACGCACGTGCTCTCCACGGACGCGTGGCTAGCGCGCTGGGCCCATTGACCAACCTCCGCTCGCTCGCCATCACCAACAGTCGCAACGTCGGCAAGAAGAATGGCTTTACACGCGCGTTCCAGGGCGACCACGGCGATGGCTTCGGTATCGTGGGCACGCCAGCGGCATTCGCGGCGGCCACGGACCCTCTGCTTTTCACGGGCCGTGTGCTACTCCATGAGCTGAGCGAGCTGCTATATCGAAGCCACCATGTCGTGTTCCCCAAGCTGAGTAGCCTCGAGCTCTCTTCCCCGTTCGACTGTGCCAACGAAGCCGACAGCACGCTCCAGTTTCTCCGCGCGCTCGCCGTGAACAGCTCGCTCAAGTTCACGTCGCGTCCCGCCCTCGAGAGATTGGCGCTGGACACGACGGTGCTGGGCGATCGCCGCATGCCCCGGCTCCTCGCGCTATTCCACGAGTTCCCGCTCGTCTTCCAGAAGCAGCTTCGAGTTCTCGAGCTGAGTAACAACTTCGTGGGCGAGGCCGGTATGTCAGCTCTCTGTCGCTCGCTCGCGGCGAGCTGGCCGAGGCTCGAGACGCTCGGACTTCGCCGCAACATCATCACGGACGCAGAGGCGCACCAGTTGGCGCTCATTGTGTCAACAGTCAGCGTGCTCCCGCGGCTTTCGCAGCTTGACGTGAGCGAGAACTTCATCGGCAAACCAGGTTTCGAGACGTTGGCTAAGCGGCTCAAGTCGGGCGACGAGAGCCGTGGCCGAATCGCGATCCTTACGACTATGAACTGCATGGAGAGTACGGAGGCAGCCCACTTATTTATGTAGAGCCCATTGATGAGAAATGAATAAATAGAAACGACAAGGCACACTTTGATTGAAGTCAGTCGAGATGACGGCATGTCGCCCGAGGAACGGGCTGAGCTCGAGCGGGTGCTCGCCGCGGATCTTGACGCTCTTGGCTCCGAAGACGACAGCGATGAGCCCTCGAGAGAAGATGTGAGTGGGTATGTACGACTGGACGTGGACAAGCTGCTTCAGAAAGAAGTTGGAGCCCGTTCCGACGAAGAGGATCAGAGGAAGGCCACGTGGGCTATGCTGATGAGCAGCATTGCCTTTTGTGAACGCGCGGTGTTCCACATGTTCCAGATCGAAATGGACGAGGTGAAGTCCATCATGTCGCTTTCGTCCCCCATTGTGGTAGAAGACACAATGCTAGAAAGGACTCCTATGGCCGAGGCAAACGTGGAGCTTGCTGAACCTGAAGTGCTAGAGGCAAACGTGGAGCTTGCAGAACCTGAAGTGCTAGGGTCAGCAGGGCACTCAACGTTGTTGCCTCCGCTAGATGCAAAGAAGGTGGAAGCGAGCGCTGACTCGAATACGATTGCAAAGACTCACGACGAACTCCACTTGGAAGGTAACCTCTCCAAGGTCTCCTATTCTGAACTAATCACTGCGGCAACGGAGGGCAGTAACGATGCACTCGAACGAGCTGATCTGATCGACAATGGCCAAATTGAGGACGTGACCCCACTGTCACCTCGCGCAGCTTCGTCCGAGCCGGAACGGGTGGACTCCCAACTTTCTCACACTCTTCACGTTGAGACAGAACGGATCTCTACGAATCCGACGAATGCAACACTCGTGCGGGAGATGGCTTTTTTGAGAACTCAACTCGCACGACATGACTTAGTCGAGTGGGTGGAATCGCGACAACGAGAGCTGGAGATGAAAGAAGCCCACGCCATCGAGCAACTCAATTGGTCGAAGCTGGAGAGAAACGCACGGCTTGCGATGGAACGAGAAGAACGGATAGCTCGTCATGTCGTCGAAGTCGCCAGAATGCTGCAGGAGACAACTGCGATGGAGTTAGAAGACTCCTTAGCGCGCGCGGTAGATGCTTTCAATGCCCGCGAGCTACAACGTGAGGCTGTGGAACGGCGCGATATGGGTGTGGAGGAGGCGCGGATGTGGCGATTATGCCGTCTTTGGAAAGAGAGGCAGCAGAAGGAGAAGCTCATCGAAGAGAAAAGTAGACTTCGGCGGTCGCACCTTCGGATTATAGATGAACTTGTCGTCGTCCATGCTGCTCGAGCTGAAGCAAAGCGGAGATTGCAGGATGCAGAGCGTCGTCGAGCACAGCGTGAAATGAGCGACATGCGGACAGAAGGGAACTGGATGTTGCGGGTGGTGGTCCACGAACGAATGGCGCTCGACGCTGAGCGCAGTCGACTAGAGCGTTTAAAAATGACGGAAGAGGATATCCTGAGTGCGAAGAGGCGAGAAATGGAATATCAAGAACATGCAAAACATGAGAGCTTGCTCATGGAGAGCGAAGATAGACGGAGCCGCGTATGGGAGACCTTGTGGAGACTCAGGATGAAGGCTCTGCGAAAGTGGTTCGGTGGGGAATCCAGACGAAACACAAGAAGGACTCTGGTAGAATGGAAACGAAAAGTTGACACAATCAAAATCCAGGAGAATCGCGCTCGTGAGCAAAGATTCCAGCGCGATGCTGCACAAAGGATATGTCGTTATCTGTGGCAATACATTGTGGACAAAAGGGCTCGAGATCGAAAGGCAACGATTACTGCGCATGCTGAAGCCACAATAGCAGCACAAATTGTCCAGTCCGCGTTTCGTGGATTTCATGTACGGCGGAAGTTTTTGAACGCCCTCGAAGTGGCACAAACCATGATCTCTGATAGGGACGATGAGTTTGAGGAAGTCCACCTGGAAGATCTCATCCAGACTCCACCAGAGCTTGATGAGGACTGGGAGAGACCCACCATCAAATCCCTGCCCACATCATCTCTCAATCTCAAGCTCGACGAATCCGCCGACCACGAAAGTTTCCACTTAGAGCAAGACGAACGTGAGGAGGAAGTCGACAATGAGGCTCTATACGCAACCGACACGCGAGGCAAAACCTCAGCAAGATCCTTGGCTGGCGAGGTCCAAGTCGAGAGCGGGAATATGGCCTCATTGCTTTGGAACAAAATGCGAAAGAAGACGCAAAAGCAAAAGCAGGCACTGGAAGAGCGGCAACGACAGCAGGACCCAGTCTATCGCGTCAGGAAGCTGCTTGCTAGAACGAGTTTACCATCCGTCGCGCCCCGAAACAATAACCAACAAGAAAGCTCTAACTGTTTCAACACCGCGACCATGCTATCTTCTGTGACCTGGTCAGTTGGTGGGGACAGAAAGAAGGCCTCGCAAGTGAAGCTACCATCGCTCGTAGAGCGACTGCGGAAGAAAACGGCAGCAGCACGATGAAGACGTCAACACAGTTCTATTAACTGTGACGTTTGGCGAGTTTCATGGACTCTTTGGTCTGTTTCATCATGAGGACAAATACATCAAAGTCTGCAGTGGCAACCAAGATCTCGGAGCAGAGAACGAGGCTCGACTCGCGGTCTCGCTCGTAAGCCTCGCGTACAAGTTGATAGAACTGCTGCACGTTCGAACCTTGGGACTGAATGAACTCTACAGCCCAGTGTTGGATAAGCTCGGTGTCCAAGCAAGTATTCGAGCCCACAAACCTTCAATTTTGCTCTCGAAGAGCTCCTGGAACTCGTTGTAAATTTCCGTGTACCTGAGCAAAAGCAAACCGCCAGTGAGGCAAAAGACAGCTTTCGAGGCGAGGAAGGACACGTACTCGAGCTTCATCTCGTCGCTCTCAGGATCGAAGACAGCACAGTGGTCTTCCGCGAATCGCTCGAACATATGCGCGAATGCGTCGTCGTCGAAGAAGTAGGAGATGACTTTCTTGATGAGTGCATTGCCGTCTCCGTCTTCCTCACTTCGGCGTCGCGTGGCCTTGGCGTCGCTCCGCTTATCCTCGGTTTCCTCTTCGCGACTGCTGTGCTTGCTCTCGCTGCGAGGCATCCGTGGAGATTTTGAGATTGGACGATCGCGAGGGGACAGAGGATCGCAAAGTAGCTCTTCGTGGCTCGAGATGCCCATGCGCAAGGCCGTTTCGGATGTTGAAGCCATCCCACGCAGTGACATCTCAGCGGAGTGACAAGAAATGATTCCGTGACAGTGACGTGGACAATAAGCAACGAGTGGGATTCCAATGATCTCTTCTCTCTAAGATGCCACAAGTGGCGTGCTTGTCTCGTATTCATGGCCGTAGACTGTAATGTTGAGGTGTAATAACTTCTTGAGAATCTCGAAGCGAAGTGACGGGAAGACACGGGCATATCGTCGTCCTTGCCTCAACGCTTTACATCTCCTCGTCCACTGGCTCACCTTGGGCTTCCGCCGACTCATCCGCTGCATACAGGATCTCAAACAGAGTCTTTGTCAGCTCCGAGGCCTCGGACTCGGGCACCGTCTGAAGGGTTTCTTCAATCTGGCGCAGCTTCTGGAAGTAGAAGTCGCGCTCTCGCGCCAGGCCCTCAACCTACAGAGCACGGCCCAGCAACGTGAGAGCAGTTCTGCCACAAGCTTTATACACTATACACTTACCATAGCGTTCAGTTCGCCGACCTCGTTCGTGAGACGCTCGTTGTCGTGAGTGAGATCCAGAATCTCCTTCGCCTGCGCGAGACTCGGGGAGCTGGCGCCGGCGCGAGCGGCACCCGCAGAGCCTGCCGCCGCCCTGGAGACCGCAGTGGGCGCGCCTGGAGGCTTGGCTGCGGCGGCAGGTCGGACACCGACACGCGACGCCGCGGCCGGACCTGTGGCCGGCTTTCGCTTCGCGGTGGCCGAAGGTCCTGGCGTGGGCGACGCGGCCGGGACGCCGGACCCGCCGAACTTGGCCGTGTACTGCGCGCCGCCCTTGCCCTTTTCGCGCACGGCCACGGCGTCGTATGGGGCGCACGAGGCGTTGAGCTCGTAGAAGCGCTTGAACCACTGCATGAACTCGAGGTTGTCCTGGTATTTGCCGCGAATGAGGCGGTCGACCTCGATGTGGCGGTCGATCTTCATGTTCGTGAAGCATTTTTGCAGCACTTTATAGTTCTGCACGTACTCGTAGTCGACCTTGGCGCTCCAGTCGACCTTGGACATGGGGACTTTGCCCGGGTAGATGGCGTCGAGGATCATGCAGGCGATGGCGCCCGTGCACGTCTGCTCGACCTTGGTGAGGCTCGTCTGGCAGACGCCGTTGATCCAGTCCAGGATCTCCTTGCGGCCCACGAAGTACGTGCCGTCCATCATCGCGATGCTCTGGTCCGCCGCCGCCATGGTCGTCGCTTCTTCTTGGGCTGCGGTTCGTCCCTTCAAGCTTTGGCGGATCGAGCGCGAAACGGGCTGTATACTCTCCGGATAAACGAGTGGTATACACGTGGGGTACAGCCCGGAAGTGTAACCAAGTGTATAGTACATCTGTATACTCGGTAGGGTTCAAAATTTGGGTGGTGAAAGGCAACAACACGACCATGGGCAAGAAGGGCGGTGGCGGCGCTGGTATGTGCGCGTGTGATGGGCGTCGGAGGCGGATGATGTGGCGAAGTGGCACTCACGAAGCGTTGGGCGGCAGCGAGCAGCAAGCACAAGACGAAGAAGCCTCTCCAGAAAGCCAAGAAGAGCGGCCAGTTCAAGGCTCTGAAGAAAGTCGAGACTCGGTGAGATTCGAGTAGCTAAGTGCTGTGGTGACCCCAACTCATGTTGCCATGCATGGACGCGGTAGTCAGGGTTTTGTCCTCACGGAGAAGAAGGCGGGCGCCGTGCACCAAAATGTTAGCGCCAAGCCGAAGCAGGGAGCCCATCGAGTGCCTGATGAGTTCCGTAACTTCGACGAACGCATGGCAGCGACGCGATTGAAGAAACAAGCTGCACGTCCAGCACCCGCACCATCCAATTTGATTGTGTCAGCGCCATCGTTTGTCATGGCAGCACCGACGTTTCAATTGTGCGTTACAATTCTTGCAATCGGTCGCTCCGCTCGCTCAGGTCAACTGATCGATATATTGCAACAGCAATGCTCCGGCTGTAGCCAAGCAGCCGCCTCGTGAAGTTGAGGGCTTCGATGGTTTTCTGTCTGCGATGCAGGTACACGAACACGTCGTGAATGTTGAAGAACCCCGGGTTCAAGTGATTAACCTGGTCACGGGTGCTTGTAGGAACCTGCGACTGCGCCTCCGTCATCCGCACCTCGCGAAGCTCGCCGGCAACCACGCGCGTCAGCTCCGAACAACGCATTCGCCGTTCTGGACGACGAGCCAGAGCCCCCAATGCAGCCAGAGGCGCCTGCTCCTAGCTTTCTGCTACCGGCCACGTTCACGTTTCAGAGCAATGGCGCAGCGTCTACGTCATCGGCCCACAAGCTTACATCTCTGCAGCGAAGTCTCATGGGCTCCTCGGCAACCTTATCAGGTCCTGCCGGTGTCCAAGTCGGCCTTGATCCCGACCTTTGAGCTAGAACCTGTGCAGTATGATATGGATAAGTATAACATTGTAGAGGCGCCACTGTTCCTCATGGCGATGTTGCGTGAAGGTGCGATTCTGCGGTTCTTTCCAACGGCCGCAAAGGGAAGCTCCGAGCATACAAAGATCAAGTGCATTGAAGTGCCGTCCCATCCTGGAACAGAGGCAATCGCGACACGCTCGCGGACCTGACGAGGAGCGACTGTGCGGCGGCGCGCCAAGGACGAGCGACAACGAACGTCGGCGCGTACGAGCGAGCGAACGAACGTGAAGCGGACACGAGCAACCGAGAGAGGCCATGGGGAGCGCCTCCAGCAAAGACCACGACTCGAACCCGCATGATCTGGGGCAGAACATCGGCGATGGCGCCTCGGCGTCTCCGCGCGGCAGCCAGTTTCCGCTGCAGCACCACCCGCAGTACGGCCAATCGCAGCGCGGAGGCAGCGACAGCTCTATGAATGGAGGGAATGGCGCCGGCGCCGCGCCATACGGGCAGCGGATGTATCCCGGCGATAATCCGACAGGCGGCGGCGGAGCCGATGCGATGGAGGTGGACCAGTCGTCATCTGAGACGGCCTACGGGATATCAGGGGCTTCAACAACCGCACGGAATGGCGAAAGCGAGTCGAGTATCGTACCCGTAAGCGATGTCGTCCCCATGGTCTTTCGGTGGGAACACGGCGGCCGGAATGTGTACATCACTGGTACATTTAATGGCTGGTCGAAACAGTGCCCCATGCATCGCTCGGGAAATGACTTCACATACATCGCCAACCTCACGCGGGGCAAACACGCGTACAAGTTTGTGGTCGACGAAGAATGGCGATTCGCTCCTGATCAGCTCACCGTTGCTGACGTTGAAGGCAACGTGAATAACTTCGTGGACGTATCCGACTTTCAAGCGCTGTCAGATTTTGACTTTTCGGACGAAGTCAAGGACACGGACGAAAACCAGTATGGACGATTCATCCCAGATATTGATGAGTATACGAAGGAACCACCGCCACTACCCCCTCACTTGCGGCATATCATTTTGAACAAGGTGAGCAATAGCGTCTTGAGCATCGATTGTTTGTTGCTTTTGCACTGACACGAGAGCGTATGTGTCTAGAATCCACCGAGCGTGGACACGCGACTGCTCCCTGTGCCCCAACACGTTGCCCTGAATCATCTCTACTGCACAGCAATCAAGGATGGGATGATGGTGCTGGGCGTGACTCAGCGATACAAGCAGAAGTTTGTCACCACCGTCTACTACAGCTTGATGCCAGGCACGTCGTAGCTGCGAGGCATCTCGCCGTTCCGCCCAGCCTCTCAGTCAGTCTGGAACACCATCCTCCAGCGTAACCGAGGAACCATCACACAGCTCGAACTCGCCCGACGGTACGAAGCCTTCGGTGCAGGCGTAGCGTATCTTTACAGGACGCGCCGTCTTCGTTGTGTCGGTGCCTCGACGACTCTTCGTGATAGCTTCAGTAGCGCCGCTCTGCATCGGATGTAAATAATAAAGGACTTAAGCAAAGCGAAGAGCAAGTATCTACTGCGAAGTTGTCATTCGGATCACACGTGCTAACTTTCCCCGTTCGCGACACGGCGATTTTGCTTCTCTCTCGCCGCCAAATAATAGGAGAATGAGCTTGGGGACAATTGACGCTTGACTAGAGAGGGTTAGACGTAGATCTCGGCCCACAGGAAGAGAAAGAGCGAGCCGAAGCCGAGCAGGAAGGCTGCGATCACCGCCAAGATAAACTCCACGAAGAAGTTCTTCTTCGGCGCCACAGCCTTTGTGAAGAAGACGGACATGACGGTGAGGCCAGAGAGGAGCAGCGCCACCGTCAGGGTGCCGTAGTGGTCAGGGTTCACGGGACTGGTGTAAGGGATCTCCTGCGAGGGCGCCACGTGAGCACGGCCGTGTCAGTTGCGCGCGATTGCTACGTCAGCGTACCATGGTCGCGCTGGATCGGAAGAGCTTCGATTCACGTGTCAACTTTTCAAGCGGTTTGATGATCACAAACCAAATATTGTTCTGTCCTCAACAGTAATACGGATACCCTATCAGGTTGCACCCACGAACCCTCGTCAAGCCAAGCTATTCGTCCTTTGCCGTGGCAAGAGCCTCTTCCAGTCTCTTGACTAACGCTTGCTTGAGACCCTTCGTGTCAAGCCCTCGCTTTTTCAGTTCTTCACGCAAGTCTGTGACCTTCAGCTTTCCCACTTCAATCATCTGCTTGCGTGGAGTCAGGAACGCGGTGTCTTCGTTTGCCGATGGAATCTCCGACGAACTGGCTCGGGGCTCGCCATCCTGCGATGGTCGTTCAGGAGAGAGGGCACTTGCTGGCGTTATGATCGACTCGGCATTAGCTCCCGTCTCTCTCATCTCGCCAACTGAAATCTCTTCAAGTTCTGGCTTGAGAGGAATAGTTGACCGGGATGGAGGAGATTGCGTAGGCTCTGACTTGATTCGCTTCGTTTGAGCTTCGGGCGATGGACTTGCAGCACGCTTATTCTTGACTCCTCGGGCCGGTGTTGATATTGGAGACAAAGGGGCGTTCGACTCTTGCTTCACTGGTCGCACTGGAGACGATTGCACGGCGGAGTTCGTTAGTTGCCGCGGGGACGTTGAAGTGACTGTACGGTCCACTGCTCGTACAGTGTCATCCCCCATATTCTCATCAGCTTCGTTCTCATCCGCTACATCAACGCTGGACAAGTCTTTATCCCCGATGGTATCTGAGTCAAGTCGTTCCTTCTTTAAACCATCTTCGTCTGATGCATACAGTTGCTTTTCTTCCTCCAGTTGAATCTTCATGTTTTCAATCTTCGTACGATACTCGGCTTCGATTTCGCGCAACTTTCCCTCATGATCTCGTGCACTAGACCGAATTTTTTCTTGATAGGCCTCGATAGATGCAGCAAGTAAGTCTTCCGTCTCCTTGGTGTGTTTCTTGGGCAGATAATAAATCGGAGGCGACGAAACCGTCAGTAGAAAATGAGACTGCGAAGAACCTTTACGTGCCTCAAGAACATGCTGCAATTTCTTCCTTGTCAGAGCCTCCTTCATCTCCACCTCTGCTGCAGCGATCATGTTTCCGAGCCTCTCTATCGTCGCTGCTTGCTTGGTGCGAAGCTGAAGTGCTTTGTTTTGTTCCTTCTCTTTCTGCTCCGCCTCGAGCTGTTTGGATGTCTGCCGCTTAATAAGTGTGCTGTCTTTCTCAATCATGGCTTTCGCCTTGCCCAAATGGCCCATTAGCGCACCGAACATCCGTCGGCTCCGCGCGAGTCCGTCCTTCTGCGCATAAGGAGCGACAGCCCGCTGTTTCTCGCGTTCGCTGGTAGCAGCCTTCGCTTGTGCCGGCCGTGCTCGATCGTTGCGCACGGCACGACGATCACTCGCAGCAGTCTCTACCGGCGCTGGCTTTGTTACTGCTGATTGCATCCGAGGACGCTTGTTGTCACTCTCGACATCAAACTTGCTGACACCCTGCATGCGGTCATTCTCTCTTTCCATTTGCCGCTTCGTGAGGCGCTCACCGGTCGAAAACCCGCCGTTGTTGCCTCGCCGATGCAGCGGAGACTCCGACGATCGGTCCTTCATGCGCGAGTACAGGCTCTCGCCATTCGCTGGGTCCTTGTCATCATTCTCGCCTCGCTTGGTTGCATGCTTCCTTCCTGAGATAGATCACTCCACAAGTCAGCGCCTCGCAAAGCAGCCGCCGGTCGCAGCGCGACGTACGCTCCGCGTAGATCTGCTCTCTCTTGCGCGCCAGCGCTTCCAGCTCTTCGCGCAGGTCGCGCTCGTCCGTGGCCATCGCGACGGATCGCTCCAGCGGCTTCTTGCTTGCCGTCAGATTTCCCCTCCACTTTTGTGTTTGTGAGGTTTTATTCACATCGGAGATATATAACCTCGCACGGACCTTGAAAGGACACGGAAGGAAATGGAGTCGAAGCACCAGCTCCCGGCACTCAAGACGGCCGCCGCCTCGGTGCTCTCGAGCGCCAAGCCGGCGGCGCCTTCGTCCACGACCAACGAGACAGCATTCCAGCTCATTGTGAGCGGCCAAATCGTCTCCGTTGCGGTAATCGACGCTGCGTTTCGAGCATCGTTGTGGTTGTGGTCACAATGATACTTTGGCGCAGTTCCCCGGCGTCGGCAATCTGTATTGCCGATACGCCGTTACGTACGGGACGGACTGGCGCGTTGTTCATGTAAGTTGAGTGGGCGCTACTTTCTCCTTAGACGCGACAAACGGTGAAAAGCACAAGTCGTAGGGCGCGGATGCGGGGCTGACCCAACTCGCATATCGTTCCACGCATGATGGAACGATTGTGTTCAACTTTCCTATCGACATATCGTTTAAGAGCACAAATCCGTTTGGCTGGCCGCGCATCGTCTTCAGCGTCTACGGGCTGGATGGGTTCGGTCGTGATATTGTCCGGGGCTACGGTTCAATGCATATCCCGACGTGTGCATGTCGAATGACACGTATGGTACCTTTATTCCGGCCGCTGTCATCGTCATTTCTTCAACAATTCACAGCGTGGCTGACAGGAACTCCACCAGAGGTATGGACAATCAAATCGCTTCACGAATGATTAGAGTATAATCGGATGCGCACAGTACTTCGATGCCAAATTCATCACTCAAAACGACGGGCGAGAAGTAACACGGGTAACTTCGTCTGGGAAGATAAAGGTGACTCTGAATGTTGCGACGAGTGGGATGCGACAGCATGGCTACAGTACGGACGCAGCATATGCATGATCGAAGTCTACGCAGCATCAATAAAGACTTCTCGGGTCATCGATTAGGATTTAACACGCAATATGGTCCAAATCTGAGTTGGGGGTCTTGGAATGTGCAAAAATGAACTGTTGCGAATGGCAATTGGACTCACACAGCATTCCCTGCGCCATTGATCTAGCAGAGTCCCTCGCGAGCGACTTCCGAAAGGCGCTCCGAAAGGCGTTCCTTGATAATCTTTCGGCGCTTACGGAGAGTTGTGCGCTGTGACGAACAAATGAGAGTAAGACCTTTTTTTTTTTTCCATCAATGTAGGCGCAAGAAAGTATTGTACGTACCAGACGACCTTCCTTGCTGAACAAATCCAAGAAGTTATGCTGCATATCCTCAGCCTTCTCCATCCACTTGTGGACGAGCGAGTCGACATCGTGCTTGACCTTATCAACCGCCATATCGAACTTGATGCTTTGCTCCTTCATGAACGGCACATTCATCTCCTTGCCCGTGTATCCACGCTGAAGGTTGCGACGAATGAACGTGTCGTACTCCGCGATGATGCGAATAATCATTTCAGATGTGGAAATGCCGTCCGTGCGCTTTGTCTCCAAAAACTTGCCCATCTTCTTGATACGAGCGTAGACATCGCCTTCCTCTGAGGTGCCCGAGGCGTCGGTGTAAGGTAACGCGTCGTGGCACACGTAATCGATCTGATGTTTCTCTAGGAAGTCATCCGTGATGACCCACGGGGCATCCTCCACAACTTCGTCCACCCATTTGCAGTGGCGGAGGGATTCGTATCGCTCTTTGTCCGTCATAACGGTGCGCCCCTTGAGTTTGTGCGTGAGCTCATCGCTACAGCACCCCACGATGAGGTGCACATTTGGGTACGCCTGTTTGCACTGCTGCAGAGCCTTGGCATGGCCAAAGTGGAACAAATCAAAGATGCCATCGGCATACAAGCGCAGCGGGCGCCCCGAGAGAGTTCCGGGCTCGCCCTCGGTGAGCGTACGGCGGAATGGCTGATACTCTCCATGCTCGTCGGTCGTGCCGGGCTTGTACTCGTACACTGCTGGCTCGAGCGGCTCTCGGACCTGCTTCTCTTCTTCGGCAGCGCGTGCCTGTTGCTGCGCAACGACGGCCTTGACCTCTTCCTCCATGCTCACGAGATCCTCCTGCTCCACCTCGCTCGCGGTACGCTGTAGTCGTGGGACGGCCATGGTAAATGGGAAAATGGGTAGATACACAGCGCCCAGTCAGTACACGTCAACATCGAGCAGCCACTGGCGGCGTGTTGCTCTCTCTCTCTCTTCGAAGTGCAGATGGCGGCGGTCGCCGACTAGGGGATTCCGAGATTCTGCGGCAGAGAGCGCCTTTCTCTCGCCGTGCTCCTGGCTACCCGTCGCCGCCAGCCGCCGCACTCGAGCGAGCGCACACATCGCCGCCTCCTCCGACGTCGCCTCACCTTCTTGCCGGCCATCGTGCTTCCTGCCGCGACGCCGAGACCTGACGAACTGACTGGGCGGTGAATGCCGCTTTGCCGCGTGCACGTGGAGAGAAAAAACCGCGTGAATAAAAAACTGAACCACGCTAAGTGCGTGGTGTGCGAACTTAGTATTAGCTCCATAAACAAGATCCATGAATTTATAGAAGATCTGCGACGTGTGAACTTGCTCACGGGAGCCAAAGCGGCTTGGTGACGTTGAGCGGGTACCGACCGCGAAGCCGCTGGGTCGTCAACGCACAAGTCACCGACGCGCCTGGCCCGTACGAAGCTCCACGCTCTTCGACGGATAGACTCGAGCAAAACGGTGTCCCGTGTAGATACACAGCCGAACGCGTCCTCTCCAAGTCTGCCCGAAACCACGCCGGCACCTCCGAGATTCCCGTGTCGACCAGATCTAGGAATACGCCCGTGCCGACAACAGCCACCCAGCTTATGGGGATCGTGGTGATCGGATTACGAGCGAGAGAGAGCATGTAGTAGTCGCTCAGCGTCGTCGGGAAGGTTGGCATTGTGTCAATCTGGTTCCCAATGAGGGACAGCTCGGACAGTGGCATACGAAGCAACACATCCTGCACTTTGGTGAGGTGCGAGTTTTCGATATAGACAGAGAACATTTGGCTCCACACTGAGTCTAAATCGTCGGGCACGCTCGACAAATTCGTTACAGAAAACTCGATATCCATCAGAGTCGACGGCAGATTGGGGCTGCGCATGCCTTCCGGGATTTCGCTGAGATTAGTGCGGATGATGAATATGTACGACAAAACAGGCAACTTCGCGGCGCTGAGAGAAACATCGCTGCCCCATTCGACCAGCGTGGAGTTGTAGGTCTCAATACCGAGCAAATTCGGGAAGTCTAGGATCGATCGCGTCATCCGCAGACCCGGACAGTGAGCAAACACCACCACCGCTAGAGACTTACGATGCAGGAACGCTAGGTCGCTGCCGTAGACGGAGTCTATTTGTCGACGGTAACAGTTGAACATATACAGGGAACAAGCTGTCGTACGGATGAACCATGGTCGGAGTGGTAGCTTGCACTGCCCATCTACTGGGAGGGTGATCATCGTACTGCTGATGTGGCATGCCAGTACAACAAATGCCAGTAAAATGAAGAAGCGATCCACGTACACGATATGACTGGTGAAACGATTGGATATGCCGTCGCGTGTAGAGCTCTTATTCATCAAGCCACCTTTGTTCAAACCAGATGAATCGTTGGTTGGAGGGTCCAAGGGCGATCGGACTGACGTGTCGTTTGTGGTGTTGCCAGCAGACACACTATAGACAGTCAAATCCTTCCTTCTGATTATTGATCGCACACTCTTGAGAGACAGAAAGATACTCGCGTGTGGAATAACCTTAATCAACAAATCGAACCCAGATACCGGAAAAATTTGACGATTTTCGTTGATGAAGTTGATGAACCACACATCATTGTACAATAGGTTCACATCAAACGTGTAGCGGACAGGGTCAAATGCAAGTGTGTACGGTATAACGAGGACCAACGGAAACACCATCGCCGTCCCCGAATCTAGCACAGCATCCAGCACCACACACGCCAGCCTTTTCGCTGACAGAGAGTATGAGGACATCGCATGCATCACAATCGGGGTCGACCAGCAATTCAGCACTGCGCATGCCACATACAAATCGATCAACCAGCGCTTTGGATCGAGGTGGGCGCTCGACCCATATGCCTGAACAGACTGCGATACGATTTCGATTGCTTCAGAAGCTGCATAACGCCATTCGTAGTATGGACTTTCCACCCCGAAGAATCCTTGGCGACCCAGCACCAGTCGCCAAATACGGCGAGCATGTGTGAGCAGCTGCGACTGACGAAGTCCTCTGCGGCGTCTATGGTTAATAATACTCCGGAACTCGGCTGTGAGCGACGTGAATTGTAGTTTTCTCTCGCGCACACTTGCGAGGAGCATGAGGAAGAGCTGGAGTGTGTGGAGAGCCACAAGGCACCCAAGCAAACCAACACCAGCGATAAACACTGATCGGAGATTTCGTCGTAACAAATCTGCGAAGAATCCCATCTTTGGATCTGCGAAAAGTCGTAGCGCCGAGATAGTTCCGACAAGAAAGGCGATACATAGGGAATGTGCGATAAACAGCGCTATCCAAGCCACGCCGAACGCTGGCCACGGATCCAAGTCGACAACAATTACCGCATCTTGCAGGCGTAGAGCTTTCACAGAAGAACTAGAGGATCCAATCACATCGGATTCAGTTTGCTTTGCCGCTTCTTGCACGCTTGGTCGGTCCACTGGAACAACATGTGCAGGAGTAGACATCGCGATGGCGTTGAGAGACTGGTTGGGCTACGGCCTGTACTGAATGCTGATGAACTCTCATGAGTATAGTGGCCAATTCAGACGGTCTATTGTTGGGTGCGTGCAGCAACTCAAACTTCGCACGAGAAATCTTGTGTTCCACCCTCGGCACTATATCTTTAGATCCTGAAGATCTCGACAAGCTTCAACAAGCTCCGACTATACGATGCGCATCACGGCAGGCCGAAAGTGGGACAGCAGTCACCAGAGAAAATGATACAGGTTGTACTTTGAAGATGGGAAGCGTGTGTCAGCACGGTGAAACCTTGAGCTCAATGTCACACAACTCTCAAGAACGGTGGACACGTAATTCGACAGCATTAATCACACACTTCGCGTTAAGCTACCAATGCGTCTTGGTTTGGCTTCATGATCTTGCACCACAAGTCGATCTGTCAAGAGCTTGACTCAGGGACGCGCAACAGGGCAAACCTGAAACATCATCGGCGACGTACCTTCGATTATAATCCGAACCGTTAAACGTACCCTTCCGATCGATGTTGCCACAAAGTGATTACAGAAGGATAGTGTAGCGAAGCATCTTTATCCATCATATCACGAAATGCCGTTGCGAGGTTGTCGCTGCTCATTCTCACTGACATCATATTTAACAATCACACCTTCTAAAACCAATGAGGCTGCTCTCATCAGGCAATCGCAGCTGTGCGGGTGCTTCCAGTGAAGAGTCGGTGGGGTACGTTGGCAAAGCTACTTGGTTCACGTGCAGACGACGGTTGCACGTCGATGGGGACCTGCCATCGGAACACTTGTGTCGCATGGGCTGCCTGGCTAACTTCGTCAGATGCAACACGCGCAGTAAACTCAAAACGAATGCACCACTGCACACACACGAGGTCGGTCGAGATAGTCGGGAGCGCATCGTGTGGGATCGCGAACCGCACGTTCGTCTGTAGTGCCGAAGCCGTGTACTCGTGGTAGGTGCTGACGACTTTCGACTGCACAACTTTGTTGGGCTGAAGGGCCATACTTGCGAGTACTTCTTCTTGACATAGACTGGCAGAAATCTCAAGACACGGGATACTCGATTTTGAGAAATCAAATACCCCGAGAAGTAAGTCACCCGGGTGGTAGAACTGCTTAGTGAGCAGCAGTCGCACAAGATGAGCATCATCTTTACCGATCGTGAAAATGCTTGTTTGTGCTCGCTGTAATTGTTCAGTTTCGACTCGGCCGTGCATCAGGGAAGGGCGCAACTCAAACGGGATCTCACTGCCTTTGCGGACGCCGACAGGCACGACCGCGAGCGAGACGCTGCGCTCTTTTCGCGACTCGCGGCGCTGGTGCTTAGGCGACTCAGAAGATTTGTCGAGAATAGGATGTGGTGCAAATGAAAACTCACGCGCGTACACATCGAACGGCAAGTGCACTGCCACGGCTTTGGTGTTGCCCGGACGGAGTACGCTGATCGTCAATACGTAGAATACTCGCGCTGACGATCCGCGAAACGTAGGGCAAAGAGTCTCGGGTAAAGCGAGCGCAAAGTCACGGCGGCATCGCTTGCGCGAGTCCTCGATAGTCTCCGAGGGCGTCGGAGCAACGTTTAGGTCGGACAGCAGCACGTAAGGCGATGACACGTAGAGACACGCGCCGGATTCCCCCGAGAACTTGAAGATTTCGTCGGCAGAGAGGCTATGGGAAGACGCACTGACGGTCGGGGCGGACGCTGTGACGACCACGGGGATGGAGAGGAGATTGCTGTCGACGGTGACGTGGGCGTGGATCTGCGCCACGACGGCCTCGATCTCCGTGGACGCGTCGGGCGTCGACTGGTTCGTGAGCAGCTGCACGACGCCGCGGACGATGCCTCCCGGTCGGAAGTAGCGACAGGAGAGCTGCGCGTGGAGGCGCGTGGCCGTGGCGTCTGCAGGCGACGAGGAGGCGACGACCGTGGCAGGCGCATGCTCCCCCATGGTCAAACGTCGGAAGTGGAGGTACGGAACTGGGGTGTTTTCCTACTAAGTACGAATTTATGACCACGCCGCGGCGTCGGCCAAAATGAAGCCCCACGATGAATCCACGGACGCAGAAAGATGGTATGAGGCGTCAAAGTGTGTATTTACTCGAAGCGCAGATCGATTCAATCGTTCGTGGATTTGTGGTTCGCCTTGTGGATCGCACTGTGGATTTTGCGAGTGGACGCAGCCGAAACCAGCAGCGCCAAGAGAGCTGCAAGAAGCCACACGCATCCAAAATCTCAGCAACGAAAGGTGATGAGAAGAAAGAGTTGTCAGAACGCACCGCTTCGGAAGTGTTTCTGAGCGAGACGCAGGTTCTGTGGTGGCAGTGAGCTGAACCACATGATCGCGGCATCCTCTGCACCAGGCCTCGAGCTCTCCGGCGCCTTTGCAGTCGGTGGATCAGCATCTCTGCCTTTGTCTTTTCGTCGCTTCAACGCAGAGCCGTCCACGCTCTCCGTGCTCTCCACCTCACGCGTGTGCTCCTTGTCGCTCGATTTGACAGTTCTCAGGGTGCCGTCGCTCTCTTCGACCACGCACAACGCCGACTCGAAGTAGTCCTTGTAGGAGAGCTCGCCCACGACGTGAGCTGGTAGATTCATCTTGGCCATCGTCAGTTTGAGGAATCCCTGTGAGGACAATCGCGCAAGGTTTGTGAACGAGCAAGTTCGCGGTTGCGCCAACGTCCCAAGCTTCACTCCTCACCTGCTTGAGAAGCTCAGTAGCTTGTTGCTGGGCCGCGAGGTAATCGTCGCATTGCTCGATTGCTTGGAGGAAGTATTCGTCCTTGGCGCTTGCGTCACTCGGTTGGGCCAACTCAGCCATTCTGGCTTGAGATCTCTTCGCCAAGCTGGAATCCCTCTGAATTAGAAATCTTGGAAAACATAGAAACGGATGAAAGTTCGACAGTGCATCATTGGAGCTCTTGGCGCGAAACGACAACGAAGAACCGCTGCGGACAATGAAGAAAGCCGTCAAGCAGGTCTCACAGGAGACTTTCGACGAAGTCGTGAAGGAGAACGTGGAGGACTTTGGGATGTCTCCGGAAGAAGCAACTCGCGACGCGATCGCGCAGTTCGAGTCCCAGGGCGTTGATCTCTCCAACATCATCAAGCGTCTTGGAAGCTCCAGTGGCGAAGGGAGAGACTTGGACGAGGAAGCGGCCCAATCAGCGGAAGGCAAGCTCCAACGTTTGAAAGACCTAATCGAGGAACTCAAGGCTTCCGCTAATGGGTCATCCACGTCGGAGGAGCAGGCAGTAGAGAAACTCGACGCATTTGCCGATTTGCTGGAACGTGTGCCTGAAATGAAGGTTATTGCTGGTCGTAACGACGCCATCGACCCACTCCTTCGTATGCTCGAGTCATCCAACCAAGATATCGTGGGCAAGACCAGTGCTTTGCTTGCGATAATGTGCAGTGAGAACGAGGATAATCAAGATTTTGTGGGGGCAACTGGGCTCGAGATCCTGGCGACGGTGCTCATGGCGCAGTCGAGCAAGAATCCATCTTCAACTCAACCTCGCCTGATCAACGCTGTTCGTGTAGCGTGCGCCAAGCATGAGGCTAACAAGTCCCACTTTGTAAGAGCCAAGGGCATAGAAGCTGCTCTCGCTTACTTGGAGAGAGCTAAAACAGACGACATCGTCTCGAAAGTTCTTGCAGGATTGCTTCGTGTCTTGACTATTAACGACGACCCCAAGGCAGCTTTCTCTCAGGCTCAAGATACGATTAAAGTACTGGTTGCTCGGGAATTGATTCCTTACGCGATTGAGATGCTCCAGACCCACCTCAAGCAACCCGAGGTTCTTTCTCCTTGGCTTGCTGTGCTGAAGCAGATCGCAATCACGGAGGAAAACTGTAAGAAAATGCATGATCTCGCTGGACTGGACGTTTTGCTCCAGATAATGCTCCAGCACGAACGAAATCTCACAGTTGTCAAGCGCTGCATAAACGTGTTCCGTAACGTGGCTGCGGCGGACGACCTGAAGGAGTTCATTATTTTATCTGGTGGTGCTGAGCAGATCATGTCTGCCATGCAAACCCACTCAATCGATTCATCTCTGCAGCAGCACTCGTGCGCGACTCTCGCCGCCATCGCTTTGCGTTCACCAGAAAACAGTACCCGTATTGTCGACTTGGGTGCAGCTCGAATGATCGCGTTCGCGATGCGGATCCATAAGACGGACACCCTAGTACTACGACAAGCCAGCCTCGCGATCCGCAACATGGTTGCTCGTGCACCAGAACTTCGTGCTCGTATTTTGGATGAAGATGTTGAGGAGCTCCTTCGCGAAGCCCAGAAAAACCGAGGTTGTGGAGACGAAGCGTACGCGGCTCTGCGCGATCTCGGATGTGACATCAAGCTCTCATCGTTTGGTACTGCAACTCAACCTCTTGCCCAATTCAACCCTGTCAACGTTGAATCTCGCAAGCTGATGGAAGCTGTTGATGAGGCCGCAGAGGCACCTTTCGCTCACTATTCCTAATGAAAGACCATTCAAACGCTAAAGAGTCGTTTATTCATGTGCGCTTGAAATGCGCACAACACTTCATGCACTATTGATGACTAACTATTGATCAAACGTGGTTTACTCAGCAATGAGCCGATCGATTCCGTCAACGCCTTTCTCATCTGGGACACTTACTCATCTTACACCTCGGGCACGGCTCCACTAGGAGACGCAAAGCGTCTGCTCAAATCCAATGGCGTTGAAGAAGTGCAAGCTTCCACGCACCACAATTGCTGATACAATCGTCGAGAGAGAAAGAGAGTAGAATCCAAGATGTGGCTGTCTTCTGCATCTGGGGGCGAGAGATTAAGAAATCGACACCCAACTCTGCTCGACGATCTCGCGAACGCGACGGTTATACTCGCGCCGATTTTCCTGGAACAAGCGCGCAGCCTCAGAATTCGCTGGCGAGTTTGGGTTCGGGTCGCAGAGCAACGACTGGATCGACGTGAGGATTGCTGAGATATCGTAGATTGGAGACCACTGATTCTGCAAGATGTCGAGACAGATCTGTCCATCGTTGTAGACTAGCACATTCCAATGACACAACCATGTCAGAGACCGAGAGCTCGCATCAACGACTATAAACATTGCTACGCACTGTTCGGATGGAACATTTTCGTGATGAACTTCACCGTCGGTGCCTTGTTGGGGTAGTCCTCGCTGAACTCGAGCGTGAGGTTGAAAGTGCCACCTTCCCACGGTGTGTCATCGGGACTGCATCACATACGTATGAGCAATCATTACTCAACCAACGCCGTGTTCGCTGCGCACCCAAAGATCACCGCCTGCCAGAGCATGATGTTGTTGTCCATTGGCGCGCCCGACACGCCGGACGGCGGGTCGTTCTGGAGCTTACGGAAGTCGCGCATGAGGCGGCGACGCGCGGCGGTGGACATGACGTCGCGTAGATAGGGAGGGACGAGGGGCTGAGGGGATAGAGACGGAGACGGCTTCTCGGAGCGAGTGACGTCCGTGGGCGAGAGGATTGATGAAGATGACTTCGGCCAACGTTTCTTCCTTGGCGCCTCCGGGAGAGACCTTCACTCTTCCGTGGGTCGACCTGTCGGCCCAACAGACCAAGAGCAGTGGCGAGGAGGTCTTCGAAAAACCTCGGCGGACCTAATGAACAGCTACTCCAACCGAGATACGGATTTCAACCCTCTCGAAAAACCTTATGAGCGAGGTTCTATGGATGAGCTGTTCGAGAACAACCAAAACCCAGAAAAAGGTCCACCACATTTTGCAACAATACACCTCACAGTACAAGACACTTCAATAAAAATGATACATCCAGTAGTGCTCACCAGGATACGCGACCTTTCACATCGGTGATCTGCGACGTGTGTGTGGAAGAGTTGGAGACTCGGATCTTTCCCGCTAAAATTAGCAGACTCCTTCGCCCGTGATTTGCGAGTTGGCAATGTCAAAGGAGCTGCTCATGGACACCGACGCCACGGAGATCGTACTTGCGCGACTCGAAGCCACGGGTCTTCAAACGGTCACCGCGTTCTCTTCGTCGTACGATGACAACTTCCCCGACGCACTCGACGGCATCAGTACGTTCGTCGTCTACTTGTGTGCAGGAACTGCGTAAGGACATCATCTCTTTTGAAGTCTCGCGCAAAGAATTCAAGTTTTGCATCGATGTCATCAACCAAACGATTGAGGATTACTATCCCTGCGCTCCGTGCTATGCCTGTGGATACTTCTGCTGCGTTATCACGTGCGGATTTTCGATGTTTATTCCAGAGCCATGCACAAGACAAGTACGTGCAGCGAATTGTGCATCAATTTCTTGTAATCTAACTTCTGCTTGTGCAGCTCGAAACGAATGTTGAGATCGTGATGAAGCGAATGAATAACCGGGAAGAGTTCTTATATCGCGGGATATTGTGGAAACTGCATCGAAACCGACGTGCGCACACGTCATGGATTGAGATCTCCCAGCTCATGTACGAATGAGAGGCTTAACCAACCGTGTACATATCCAATTTCCGTTTGATGGATTATCTTCCCAGCAGTATCTATACATGGTGGACTGGAGGCTCTATTGGAAAAATGCAGTCGTCTAGACAATTGGCCACTAGAACTGCCTCCATTACCCTGGGGTACGAGGTTCTTCAGGCGAATCATCTCATTTGCGCAGATCTTTTCTAACTTGTATAAATACTTACGTTTTCGCATACTCACTCTGTTCTCAGCTCACTATTCCAGATCCAGAGGTAAGCGAAGGTATTGGAAATGCACGTCGACCACCGTGTAGTTGCAACGATGGAGTCGAACCACAAGATGACAGGCTTCAGGTAAGCAATACACCTTCAAAAAGCGTGACGCGGCTCTTGTTTAGCTCCTTGCACACAACCTTCATGTTCTTCTCACCAATCATCGACACGTCGCTGATCTCTTGCAATGAGCGCTTCGAGTCCGTATATGCAGCGACGAGATAGATCACCGAAGCGGCAACCGCAATTGGTGATTTACCTGACGAAAGACCGAGCGAATGTGCTTTTTGGGCAACTCCATAAGCGATCGTCTGAGTCTTGGTCGACAGACCGAGGCGGGAGCAGAAACGTCGCACATAATCTTCGGTAGTAGCTTGAGCCATCTCTAACTTCAATGTCTTGGTCAGCGTCATGAAAGATTTGCCGATACGCTTCTTCGGGACACCGCTCGCCGCTTCAAACTCCTTGAAGGATCTAGCGTTACCAGTTTGTCTGCAAGCAATGAAAAGCAGCGCCGCGGGCATACTATCCTTCTCTGGGCCGCGCATGCTGATTTCTTTTTTTTCTGCTTCGGCGTACACGTCCAAGGCGACCTCGACGATATTCTTCGGGAGGTTCAAGGACTCCGCGATACGCTGGATGCTTCGCATCAACTCCTCCATTCGCCGCATTTTGGAGGACTCATTCTTGATCGCCGGTCGCCGATGAGGCTTCCCGGCTTCGCTCGACTTGGATCCCTTGGCTGGATCCACGAGGAATGTTGTCAACGACGCTTCCTCTAGTCGTGCGTCCACGGCTTCTCCGACCCTGGATTTCGCAGCGGGATCGCCCCCGCGGTCGTCGTTAGCAAAGTTCCTCCATTCGGGCGAGTCATCAACTATTCTCTCACCGAGGATCATCCCGCAGTCGCGACAGACGATATCGCCCGCGCCAAAGTCGGTCACTACGTCCGCGCTGCCGCATGCACGACAGCACTCCGTGTAGCACTCGGCACCCATCGTTGGCTCAGCCGCGAAAGAGGTGGAGTGAGTGGAGCCTAGACGCTCGGAGGAGATATCCAGGGTCGGGAGAGAACCGCCGACGAGCTAACGCCAACTGGGGATCGACGCGCCTCTCGCTCGGGAGCAGGCGGCCGGTCGTGGAGAGATAGAGAATGCTGGGGCACGTTTCCCTTCGAGAGCTATCTGCAACGGATCGCCCACCAATAGAAGAGGCCGTCCAGTCGCTAAAACCTCGAAAAAACCTTGTCAACCCCTTCGAGACGAATCAGAGAATCCGATTCCTCAACCCAGGGTTAGATATGGATATGTGCAGTTAATTATGGCGTTGGACATTCCAGCACACAAACATGAACCATACAGTTTATTAAAACACAGTTTTGGACCTATAAAATCAGATAATTACATGTCATAGACTAGTTGAAGTAGCACTGGCTCCTCGATCCTCTTCCGCGGACGTGGATCCTTCGACAACCGACGACGCCGCCCGCGAGTGGCCACGTGCCACCATGAACATGGAGGAAGGGCTCTCTCTGCCGTAGCCTCCACGGCATCAGTCGCGTGAGAATGGGGACAAACCACCCGCGTCTAGGACGAGACGCGAATACGAGAGGCATCCAAACCATCACTACCGCTGACCTCGACGCGGCGGTGCACACAATGAAGACCACCGATGCGGTTACAGCGAGATGGTATCAGTTTGGGCTGTATAGATACTCTGTTCGGGTGCTGTTACAATGCCTCGGTTGGACGCTGACGGTGGCTACGCGGCCATTGGGCTTTTGTGGTCGATTCTTTGTGCATGCGCGGTCATCCGCTGCACGCTCTCGTTGAAACGCAAAAGCTGGTCACTAAGTGCTACTCGACTGGCGTGTGGGTATTGGCGCGAAGACGATCTGGGCGCCCGATGCTGCTGAGATAGCGACAGGAACTAGAGCGACCACGATACCGAGCTGACCTTGCAGCTCGAGGATTATGCAGCGCAATTAACTTCATCCTCACTCCCGAAGTCGCCTTGGACCTTGTTACTGAAGAGATGTCCGAGTTTGCCTTTGAGCCCCTGAGTTAGACCGAAGAGATATCCTAGCTCGTCATGAAGCTAGAGATCGAGAGTGAGATGTAAGTCGAGTCGACAAAAGTCGCATTTCTCGCGGTGATCGAGTCCACGTCAGGCCTCGATACGTATTTGAATACTGCAGGGAAGACTGCGGTTCGTCGATACATGTCCGAGGTCACGTCCGAGCCCGCGATTGAGAGTAAGCACGGTGATCGATCGCAGATTCCAGCATCACGAACCTTGTCACAAAGGCAGCCGCTCCTCTTTCCAGTGATATTCGCTAAGTGAACTAGCGCACACACAGACGCGCCGTGGTTCACCTTGGCAACACGAACAACCCTGACGCCAATTGAAAAGTATCTGCTGTACGAGACGGCTTCAGCAACTGTCAACAGCTTTCAACGTTCAACGGCATACGAACGGCGCAACGCAGCTGCAGCTGCGGTCGAAGCCGCGACGAAGCCTTCGTAGTGTTGATTATCGTTTTCTACTTTCGCTTTCCTGCCTTGTGCACTTAGTGGATTCAGTAGGTACATAGGTAGTTTGAGAGAGACGAGAGCAACTCTATCGATGCGTTCTCATTGTTCCCGCTTGTACGTCTTGCTTTACTGGATATAGAGACTATACGCGGGCATTTGCGTGATCGGCTCACTTAACCAGATGAAGGGCCGAAAGAGGCAAGTTAGGAATGATCGAAGGTGCGAAGAAGGATGATAAACTTTATCTGTTAAGAAAACAACATGCTATGCTTGCAGAGGTGCTGGGATTTGTAGGAAGCATTAACCTCTAATCTCGTGTGTTGATGCCAGCTCTACGTCTAGTGCACAATCAGTGTCTTCAACTTTGCGAGTTGCTGGGTCTTTGATTGAATGTTACTGAGAATGCTGGCTTCCTCCTCTTCCATCCGTCGAATTCGAGTGATGACTGCGTTTTCCATTTCAGCGATCTGTTCCTCCAGAGTTAAAGTTACCTCAGGTTTCTTCGTTCGGCGCAATCGGGAACGATGCATAGCCTCGTATAGATGTTTCAGGCTCGATGCTCGTTCTTCTTTGACTTGCAGCTTCTTACGATATAAAGCCCACGCTGATTGGATGACAAAAGCGGCATCGTCATGGGTAGCCTGCTCCCAATTGTCCAGATCGACCAGATACTTGACTTTGACCTCGCGCGGAGATAGCTCGAGAACGCCGAAGAACAGAGACTGTACAAGGGCAATGAGAAGAATGCCGCCCGACATGGCACTAATGATAGTAAACGCCCGACCAAGATATGTCACAGGATAGTAGTCACCAAAACCCGTGGCAGTCTAGAATAAGCCAGTTTAGGTATTAATCGGAAATGGTTTGTTGAGAACAGAACCTACCATTGTGACAGCTGCAAGCCAAACTGACTTCCAATAGTTCGCAAAAGCGGCCTGGACCGGATGCTCTAGTATTCGAATGATTGCGGCTGTGAGGAATGTGTTAATCAACGCGAGGGGTATCAGGAGGAGAAGCGGACGAATCTTGAACAAAGCCTTGAAATGGAATAACGGCCTCATTGCATTGATCTCGTTGAGAGAACCAACGAATGCGACCCATTGTGAGTATAGTGAAGACGCACTGCGCAAATAGCGCGCGAAGAGATATAATCGTACGATCATAAAGACTCCTATCGACACACGGCGAGGTTAAGTGATCCAAGCTCCGAGATCATCACGAGAAAATCACAGGCGCGCACCTAAGGCTTCGACAGGATATACATAAGAAATATAGCATACATCGCCTCGCTGAACGAGATCGTAACCGTCCGTCAAAGGACAGCTTTTCAAACCTGCTTGGGGCAGGCTGCTGTGGAATTGGTGTATGCTGATGTCCCCATGGACTCCTGGTGGAACGTGAAACCCACAAAGAATCAACTCCAGTATGATCAGAGGATACTGAGCCACGAAAAAGTTCGTGTTGGATGGCACAGTGTTCTGCATCTTGTGGATCTCCGTCCGCGTGGCGTATTGGACAAGAACCACGGCAACAAGAACTGCAGTCGTCACTGACGTCAGACCTTTCAAAACGATGAGTCCTGTCGCTCGAGTCAATCCGCTTGGTCCATCGGCATGAATATCGACACCACCGCTCATTAGCATTTCATTCTGAGCGAGCATGAAGAGTATCCCCGAAAACCCCAACACGCAAGCACTCAGCTCACAATATCGGCGGCGATGGTATAGCTACTCAAAAGGACAAAGTCAGCAGAGCAATAGCAGCACCACACAGAACAAAACAAACGAACTTTTCGTAACTGCTCGACATATTGGAACTGTGGCGGGCGTTCACCAGAACTTGGCCGTCGCCGATGGCGCTGCTCCTCAACTTCATTCGCCGCCATGGCAACTTCGCCTGATTTGTCGGTTCACCCAAAATGCCCGAATTGGCACCAAGTACCATTATTATGGTACAAAATTGGTACCTTCGGCGCTCTCGGCAACAACGTGGCAAAAGCTGACATCAAGGCTGAGCAAGGAAGCAGGAAGGTGTGCGTGCGCTTCGCCTACGATCAACAGAACAGCTCAAGCTCCATGCTCAAGTACCAGAAGTGGCTCTCAAGCTTTGTCGTTGCGCTGGTCCTCTGGCTCTGTCTGGTGCAGTTCGCGTCAACGAGCGTGGCTGATCCTCGGATTCTGCAAGTTGTGTATGTGCTTCCGGTGTACGCTCTCGTGACATTCGGCGCGTACTCGCTCGCAGTGATTGCCATGTCCGTTATGGCGGTGACGGATTGTCCAGAAGCGGCCAAAGAACTTGATCGTCAGGTTATTGAAGCGAAAGAGGACCTGCGAAAGAGAGGACTGAAGATTTAAGGCAACAGTCCACACACCGCGACTTGTGGACGGCGCTAATAATCGAAGATCGTTTAAGAATCTAATCCATCATCGTTCGTAAGGGCATGGGTTTCGAGCCCACAGTTAGTTGAAGGCACAGTTAGTTGAAGGTCGATGAGAAGTCGGACACGACAAGAGATAGCAGATAGTGGTCAAGTATTACGGTCAGTCGAGTCCGCCCACGCTCCATTTAATTCAATGCTGTAACAGAGTTCATCGAAGAGAAACCAAATTATGTCCTCAATGCCTTTGCGATATTCGCAAAGCGCGACGGGTCCTCCAATCGTGCGGCCTTAAAGTCTGGGTCAGAATCAACTCGTCGCTGGAGCTGCTCCTTCAGATCCTTTGTGAAGACAGCGGCCAGGCCAGACTGCGTGAGCTGGGACACGATGTTGTCGTGGTACTGACTCCACCTCGGGTTGTGCTCGGCTTTCTTCGCTCGCACTGCCTCGTTCAGCAGACTCGCGAGCAGCGTCTCGCTCTCCGTGTAGACGTTGGGAAGCGGCTTTGCGTTGCCATGGTATGAGCGACTTGGCGGCTTTCCGTACACTTTTCTCGACATATTATCTTGCTGGAGCTTCTCGTCCGCTCGAATGGTCTTCAACCAATCGTCCTGTTCACTCGCAGGTACGTGTTTCTTCACAATCTCTTCCCACGAAAGCCTCTGCTGCTGGAGAGCTCCTCCGCTCATTCCGGAGGGACCACCGCCAAACATCTGCGACATCATCGGCATCATCTGGGACATCATTTGGCTGAGATCAGGCATGCCGCCACCACCGTTTCTCCCACCAGGAGCTCCAAACGGGAAGCCCATGGGCATCGTTGGGGCCGGTGCAGCGCGACGTGTCGGCTCGATGGTCTCGATATGTTCGATCTCTTCGTTTTCCAACTCCAACAGCATGTCGTCCGCGAGGCTGTCAAGCATCTCGTCGTCCGAGAGGGACATCTCGTCCAGAATATCCTCGTGGCTCATGCTCGCGTTTCGGGAGTCGCACTATACTTCGCGCCCTCTGCCTGTTGTGGCACCTTGAGCTTGGCGAGCTATGAAAATATTTCGACCAACCATGGAACTCCATGAACAATATATTCATCCAATCAAGCTTGATATAAAGATACTACCTCTACTATTTGATGATGACATTGATTTTGGCGGGTTAACGAGGTCTGGTGGCTTGGTGAGTGGAAGCCAACCTGCACGACTCCACACCATGGCCGACCGCGCTCGCCTCGTTCGCTTCTACAAGAAGTACAACGCGGACAAGATCGACGAGATCGATGGCGTGCTAGAGCGTTTCCGCGGAAAGGAGGCCCAGCTCTTCAAGTCACTGGTCAAGAAGTACGGGCCAGAGCCTAGCCCCGATGAGGAGCTACCGTCACCCAAGGCAAGCGCAGCGAAGAGTGCTTCTGCGGCTGCACCCCCAGCTCCAGTTGTTCAGGAGTCGCAGGTCATCAAAGACCTCAACCACGCGCGCTTGCTCGCTTTCTACACGAAGTACAACCCGGACAAGGTCGCTGAAGTTCCTGCCGTGCTGGCCAAGTATCGTGGCAAAGAAGCAGCGTTGTTCAATGCCCTCGTGAAGAAGTACGGGCCAGAACCGGATGACTCGGAGGAAGAAGACGACGACGACGATGATGATGACCGAGAGCAGACCTTGAAGGCCGTTGCTGAAGATGAAGCTGATGATCAAGACGAAGAGGACAATGACGACGAAGAGGAAGAGAAAGACGGTATCCCCAAGATGAGAACCATCGTCTACTGCCCGATCGACACGTTGCCAGCTGAGTACTGTGAATACGGCCCGATGTTCAAGGAGGCGAAGCCGTGGTTGGCGGAGCACTATCCGAACCTGTACCTGCAAAAGTACAACCGAACCGTGGCTGAGTACTTGGAGGCTGAACGCCAGATCGCTGAAGGCGTCGAAGGTGTGACTCTCGAGGTTGGCGGTAAACAGGTGAAGAAAAAGAAATCGAAGAAGACCGAAGGTATGAGCCTCGAAGACGTCGTCGTCACTGTGTCGAAGAGTGCACGCAAGGGCAAGAAGCGCCTGACTTTCATCTCGGGCCTCGAGGACATTGAAGGAATTAACATGAAGGACGTGGCGAAGAACTTGGGGAAGAAGTTTGCCTGCAGCTCTTCTCTCTCGGCCACCGACGCGGGCAAGCAACAGATCCAATTGCAGGGCGATTGTGTGACGGAGCTTCTCGAAGTTCTGCCAAAAATGTTCGGCATCTCGGAAGACCAGATCGTTGTAACGGAAGAAAAGAAGAAGTAGATCAGCGAAGAGTGTGCAACCTTTGCATAGCGTGCCCGAGTTCCAACAACGTCTCATCTCAGTTCGTACCTTTGAGCCTCTGATATAGCATCGATACAGTCGGCATCCTTCCAGAAGTCATGGATGACACTCCAGTTCCCTTCTTTACACGGATTGGTCCTGTCAACTTGGAATGAGCAACTCCCATTGGCCAAAACTTGGCCTTCTGCGTGGATCCTTGTCTCTTCAGACGTTCAGCGCTTCATCAGGAGGAAAGCAACATCAACCAGCACGAGAGGCTCGGCGACCACGACAGACGGCGTCGAGACGACTGCTGAGCTGCATTTCCCCTTCGAGGCACGCAGAGCAACCATGCCCGCACCCGGTGGCATGAGCTGGCGCGGTGACGACCTCGAGAGCCTCGACTATGGTACGTGAACCGACGCTTGATAGACGGAGTCGGCGACTGAGAACATGTTGGAAATCAGATCTATTTGAAAGCGTCGTCAACAAGTCAGGCATGGGCTACCGCTATCGCGATGGGCAGGAGCGGAACCGCATGGTCTACGTGAGGTGGTTTTTGACACTGCTCGTGGGGATCGTGACCTCGCTTGTCGCCGTATTTTTGCTTTATTGCACGACACTACTCCACTCACTGAAGCTCCATCTACTCAAGGAGACCATTCAGCATGAGCTGAACAAGCACGTTTTGTTTGGTACTACGTTTTGGGTTATCATCGCGTTCAATCTCGCGCTTGTTGGTGTTGCAGCAACCTTGACTTGCTTCTTCGAGCCGGTCGCCGCTGGTTCCGGTATCTCTGAAGTCAAGACGACGCTCAACGGCATGAAGATTCCGCGCTTACTGCGTATGCGCACTCTCGTGACCAAAGTCATTGGTACGATTTGCTCGGTTGCTGGAGGACTTCCCGTTGGCAAAGAGGGGCCGATGATCCACAGGTTGGTTGCTCGTCTGGAGATGTGAATGGAATTTTACTCACTAAGGATGTCGAATAGTGGTTCAATCGTTGCGGCAGGACTTTCTCAGGGAAAGTCATCAACATTCAGCTACGATACGAGGTGCTTTGCTTTATACATCGATATGCGCTTTCTTCATTGATCTGAACGTTCGCGTGCGCATCACAGTTTCACATACTTCGCCGGTTTTCGAAATGATCGAGAAAAGCGAGATTTTGTCGCATGCGGTGCGGCTGCTGGCGTTGCCACGGCGTTCGGTGCACCGATCGGTGGCGTGCTGTTTGTGTTAGAAGAAGGTGCATCGTTTTGGAACCAGACGCTGACATGGCGTACCTCATTTTGCGCGATGGCCGGAACCTTCACTTTGGCATTCTTCTTGTCAGGCATGAACGATAATCTGTCTTGGGGAACTCTTGGTAGCCATACGGGCACATTTACGTTCGGTCCATTTGCCTCGACTTCATATCAAGTGTGGGAAGTTCCTCTCTTCATTTTGATGGGAATTGGCGGTGGTCTGCAAGGTGCATTGTTCAATGGGCTAAACACGAAGCTAGCCTTGTTGAGGTCGCGTTGGGTTCGAAGTCGTGGCGTCGCCTGGGTTGAAGCGCTTCTCGTGTCTGTTCTCGTCTCCACCGTCGCATTTTCGGTTCCATTTCTGCTGGGCAAGTGCCACCCGGTTCCATCTATCAAGGAAGACTTGACTCATCTAATGCAGCCAGGAACGTCCAAGAACAAAGTCTTCTCATTCGCGATGGAAACCTTACGCCGCAATGGAACGGCGTGTATTTGTGAAAGCTGTACAGACCTCGGCATTCCAGGTGTCGACTGTTTTCGTGCGGACGACACTGCCGAGTATCCATACAAGAAAGACTTGCTGCAGTTCTATTGTGCAGACGGCCAATACAACGACCTGGCTTCATTAATGCTTGCCAGCGGAGAAGTTGCTATCAAGCATCTCTTCCACGCCCCAGCCAACAGCTTCGACGTGCGAAACCTGGTCGTGTTCTGGGTTGTGATGTCGCTACTAGCGTGCATTACGTACGGGTTGAAAGTTCCTAGTGGGCTCTTCGTTCCGAGTCTTCTGATCGGTGCTGCGTACGGGCGTCTGTGGACTCGTGTTATCAACTACTTCACCACGATGGGTCATGCAAAAACGGTTGACCCTCGAACATACGGGCTTATCGGCAGTGCAGCTATGCTCGGTGGAGTTACTCGAATGACGATCTCGTTAACAGTCATAATCCTCGAGTGTACTGGCAACATCGAGTACGGTTTACCATTAATTCTGGTGTTGTTCTTCGCTCGATGGGTCGGGAACTACTTCAATGAAGGTATCTACGACATCCATATCCATCTTCGTCGCGCGCCGTTTCTCGATTGGATGCCGTCGTTGCGTGGTTCGTTCTTGCGGGTAAAGCACATCATGACACCGAACCCCAAGACCCTCCGAACTGTCGAACGCGCTGGTGTGATTTTTGATCTACTTGTCAGTACCAAGCACAATGCGTTCCCAGTCATTGTTGAAGACCCGACGTTTGGAAACAAGTTCTTTGCTGGGATCATAATGAGAAAACAACTCAACGTCTTACTCAGTCATCGAGATCTGATGGAGACGAAACCAAAGCCATTTAGTCGTCGCCCACACCCAACGGCTTATGTGCCAGAGAGTTCAAGTCGATCAAAAAAGAGCCCGAATCGTTCAACTTCGTTCTCATCCACGTCAACGTTCACTGCTGACGAAACTCCTCGCGCCGAAGATAAATTGCTTGACGTCGAAAACGATGAATCTGTAGACACCTACTGCCTCTCTTACCGAGATATGGAGGCACATTATCCCCGTTATCCGACACCTATCCCGTTCGCTGGTACGGAGCCAGAACCTATCGACAACTCTGAACTGGGCAGTGTATATACCCTTGCTGAAGAAGACCGAGCACTCTGGGTGGATTTGACGCCGTACATCAACCAGACACCGTACCTGATTCAAGAAGAAGCCCCTTTCATGCGAGCATATCGTCTGTTCCGCAGTGCAGGGCTTCGCCATCTCGTCGTTGTTAACCGACACAATAATGTACGTGGCATCGTGACTCGCCGAGAACTGGAAGAAGAGCACTGCACACGATGCTTCAAGCTTGCCAAAAACATCGACTCTGACGAGATCTATCCCCTCTCCAGCGCTCCGCCTGTTGGATTTTTCCGCCAGCTGAGACGAACGGTGAGTCGAACGGAGCAAGTCAAGCGGGCGCTGAGCAACAAGGGAATGCAGAACGTCGCGGGTGATGCGAGTGGACTGCCGCGGTAGTGACGACATCGTGTGAGCCGGTTCGTCATGGGTTCACTACGTCAGAATTTAGACCTCCATGGTCCATTATTTGCTGTGTTTATCATATCTCAGTATGTCTAGTTTCGTTGGGCGAAACCCGTCGTGGAAACGTGCCGGACAGACTCATCTCTGTCGGACCTCAGAAGCACCACTTAGCGACGAGCTAGACGAGCGGAAGAAGGAGCCGAGAGGTGCGACAGCAAGCACCGCTGAGAGTGGACAGAGCGTTCGCGGGAAGCCGCTCGAGGCGGCGCTCAGACTCGTGGGGTTGCGTGCCGTGCAGACTCATCATTGCCGGACCTCGGAAGCACCACCCAACGAGGAGCTAGACAAGCGGAGGAGCCGAGAGGTGCGACAGCTAGCACCGCTGAGAGTGGACAGACTGGGAAGCCGCTTGAGGTGGCGCACAGGCTCGTGTAGCTGCCCACTTCAGCGGAGACCATGGTGGCGATCTCCGTGCGCCATTCGCGGCGTTTGCGCGTGCTGTGTCTCCATGGCATGTACCAGAACGGCGGCGTATTTGCTAGCAAGACCGCTCACCTTCGTCGCGGGCAAGACCACTTGGTAGAGTTCATTTACATTGATGGGCCTTTCACGGTCGTGCCCAAGATCATATCCCAACGCCAGCCCCCCAGCAAGAAAGCAGCCGAAGAGGAGACCAAATCCAGCCAACAACGTCAAGTGCGGTGTACAAAGAGGCATGAAGAGTTTCGATCGTGGTGGCGCCCTGCATCCGGGTCCCTCCATGTCAGCGACACCCAGCTCGATGATGACCGAGAGGTATTGATGGATTTCCTCCACGGCAAACTGAGGGAGCTGGGCGACATCGACGGCGTTATGGGCTTCTCGCAAGGCGCTAGCTTGGCGACATGGATGTGCACAGAACAGGCGCGTCGTGAGCTTCGTTGGAGCCCCCAGTTAGCGATTCTGATTGGCAGCTACCTCGGGCCTGATCAATACGGTGTCAGCTCCGGCATTCTCCCTGACGTTGCCTCTCTTCACATGTTCGGCTCAAATGACCACGTCATCTCGGCCATTCGGTCCCAGAAAGTGGTGGATACGTTCACAGAAGCTCAGGTTAGTCGTAGGCGTCTTCAAGGAGGACCGCACTTCCCGTCTAACTTGTTTGATCATCGCGACTCGCAGCGAAACGAGAACCAAGTGATGACGTCTGTTCATATCCAAGGCCACGTGATCCCCAAATCAGAAGAGGTACTCTCACTCTTCCACCACTTCCTGCGAGAGCAGCAAGAACGTGCGAGCACCATGACGCCCTTCGCGTCAGCCCTCGGCGAAACAGCCGAGCTGGAGCAGCGTTTGATGTTCTGAGAGAGGCTAGTATGGTGATAAAATCGCATGCACTTGTCTATTCGTAGAATTACTTCTCCACTTTTCACAGAATGCGGTGCATCAGATATCGTTTATTCAAAACACTGTGGTTCGCTTTGTCGGGATTTCCTTCCCGCCCACGAATTTTCCCGATTCACTTCCAGTTCATCGACGGAGGGGGAAAGGAGGAGTCGGCCCCCGGCAAGAAGGAAGGGAATTCGCCACCATGTCGGCTCAGGAGATCGCCGAGGCGTTCGTCAAGCACTACTACACGACGTTCGATACGAACCGCGCGCAACTGGCGAACCTCTACGTGCGTCTTGCGTGGTCAGGGGCCTGCTGAGGAGATCAATCGCTAACGACGAGCGTGAATGACTTACAGCAACCCGTCTCGACCATGTCGTGGGAAGGCGCCATGCTCAGCGGCCAGCAGGCGATCATGGAAAAGCTCGGCCAGCTTCCGCAGGTGCAGCACCAGACTTCGACCATGGACGTCCAGCCGTCAACGTCCAACTCGGCCATGATCATCTTTGTTTCGGGCAAGCTGAAGGTGAGAGAGACAACCCGTATGCGTTGGATCCATATAATAAACGCGCGAATTGACCAGCGTATTCGCACTGCAGATTGATGACAACCCGCCTCTCCAGTTCACGCAAGTTTTCCAACTCGTCGCGCACCAGGAGGGCTCGTTCTACATCCATAACGACCTCTTCCGTCTGCAGTACGGATAGACAATCCGCATGCACCCATCATCACGGAGAGTATTGTCAAGGCGATCGACGACAGGTTGAAGTGTTACAGCTTCTCTTCAGAGTGAAGTAGAGCGTGTTGGGAGCGAGAAGTACCTGCCCACCAACTTATTCGCCCAGAGTTGACGGGATGATCTGCAATACATGCCTCACGTTCGAAAGCTTTCCATCTAGACCTGTAAGGCGTTGCTCTGCTTTTAGTGTGAACCACTTCACGATTGGTGACATGCTATTTCCAGTCACAGTGCTAGCATCGATAGACATTAAACAAGAGATCATCGACTTAGTTCCATACGCAAGTAGCGTACGCAGAAGACATGAGTACATCCGTGGGCGAGAACGGCGCAATGAGCGTACGTATGCGAATCGAGAATGTTTGAACTGCTATTGCTCTCTGACAAGTCGCGGATGGATCTAGCCTTCACGTGTAACACTCATGGAGAGACAACGAGACGAGAAAGGAGATGTCTCAATGCTCGCGCAATTACGAGTATGGGAATGAAGCTTTCTTTTGCCTCACAACGTTTAAACTTTCTTCGTTTAAACTAGATTGTTGAGCTTGACAAACTCGTGGCTAGAGTAAAGCAACGTCAACACAACTGTTTGGCAGCAATAGAGCATTATGAGAACGAGATCAGGCACATCAATAAAGAAGTCGAAAATATCATGGCGAGGTATGATCCAATGGTGAGACGGCTTGATCAACGCAAGACGGAGCGTGTCCGTCTGCAAGCCCAACTCGAAGACGTGACGAAACAGTTTGGAGATATCTTGATGACGACCAAGAAGCATCTCCAGGAGAGTAGCCACGAACATCTTCGACATGTACGCAATGAAGCGTCTTCGGAGCTGTCAGCAGCACGGGGATATTCGTTGGGAAGGGAGAGCACAATGTATCAAAAGGGCCAATTTAGTCAGAAATAGAGCTGAAAACATGTACGAATGTATTCGATTACGATCAAGGTGTTGACACCTTGGAGTCGTTGTCGTAGTCAAATCGGTCGCCACGATCGACCTTCAAGGGTGAAGTTCCTAGCTGTGGTATGTTACCATTCCCTAATGACCCAGAACCAGGCCCGTCTTGGTTGAGCTTTTTGAAATTGACAATCTTGTGAAAAATAAACTCCAGGATGTGCTTGGCGTCCTGCTTCTCCGAGTCAAGCTTGGGCAGTATGCCGAGGATATCTGCGCTTTCTTTGACATAGTACTCCAAATCGTCGTCTGAGCACTTATTCGTAAGTTGTGCCAGCCGAAGCGACTCGCTAGCGAAGTGTTCATCCAGATCGAATTGATCCAATGCAGGAGGGGGTGGCTCTCGTAGCGTCGGTGGGAAGACCGCCGGTTTCAGTGGAGGTAACGGTTGCTCAAACTGCACGAAAGAAATGGTCAGAAAGCCACTGCAGACGAAGAAGCCATCGATGGACTTACTTGAGGCGGGATAAGTGTAAGTGGTTCATGCTTGATACCGAGTTCTTTGTACATGGATACAGCCTCCGGGATAAGTGATGTATCGAACTTGAAAAGCTCGCCATCGAAGAGTCGTGTAAAATCTTTGGGAAGTTCCTCGCTCTCTTGCATGCACGATCGTAGTCGCTCACTGAGCGCCTGTGTGTCAGGGAGGCGAGTGGGTTCTGCAAGGTCCGGGTCCTTGGCGTCATCAGCATTCCATTGGACTCCTTTCTCCTTAAGAAGCCAACGAAAGATGATTTCTTGAAGCTTGTTGTTCTCTTCCTTGTCAATCCACTCATCAGTGAGCCACTGAGCTGAGCCAAACACTGCCAGCCGACCAGCTTTGGATGAAGGTGCCGACACACCGCCTTCTTGCCACACCGCAGCAACTGGGCGATTGACGGGGAAGGATATGAAACCTGTGGACAGGATCGGTGCTGACGGCGGTTTCACGTTCAAAGTTGACCCGTAAGGATACACGAATGTAAGTCCTTTCTGATCCTTTTCTCCCTGATGTCCTTTGTCTGTGTGGAGTAAATCTCGTTGCATGGGCTCCTTTCTTCCAGACAGTTCGCCGACCATGCGTGCAATCTCTCGGTTCACAACCCCATTAGAGATGAGAACCTCTTTCGGGTGATGGTACTTGTGGTATACGGTTCGGATCACGGCATCTGAATTGACGAATATCCCGTAGCTGCAAAACAATTAGTCAGGAGGGCTTGGGTGATAGTGTTAGACATACTTACTCTTTCAGCCAGCCATTCAAATTCGTATCGTAAGCCTGTTCGCCACCTTCTCCAAGCATGAACAGCACGCTCCCGCCGCTTTGCATGAATCCTTTAAGCGTAGCAAATTCTGACGAGCTGAAGCGCTCTCGGACACCCGCAAAAACGATCAGGCTTGCCTCCTTTATCCGGTCTTTCGACAGATCGTCCTTGTTGATGTCGATCTTCGCGAATGCCTTGAGCTTTCGAGCTAACTTCTTCATCCCACTCGTGGGGTAGAACGCTTCTTTCTTGGAAGCATCAAAGAGGACGACGATGGGTTTGTCCGTCTGCTCGCCTAATGAGCCGTTCTTTCGGCTGGCGCGGAGCTCCTCGCTGTCCATCGTGCTCGGCTTCTTTTCTCTCTCTGCTGGGAATTCGACGTCGGCCACAGACTTTGATGTCTGATTTCTGCACGTAGCCTCAGTCTATTTGAACTGGCAACGTTCGAGCGCTCTCCGCTGCAAGTGTCGGGGAGACGACGAGTTACCACTCAGCACTCACGGAGGGGCTTCAACATCATCGATGCTTCCACCAAGCGACGCAATGGGGAAAAGACCTCAAAACCTCGCGAGAAATCCATGTGGACTACACCAGATTTGTCGCCAATGACAAAATAATGCGGACACGCACACTTCCACAGAAGCAAGTCACTTGGTCTGGAGAAAGGAAGACGGCAGGAACCATGGTGAGCTTCGGGCGCGAGCGCCGTGCGGGCACGAGAACGCAGAGAACTGACAGAGACGAGTGGCTAGACTGAGTTCCGGCAAGCCAAGCACACGATCCTGCTCGTGCAGTACACGCGCGACCCGAACTCGCGCACTTACCTCGACTTCGAGTCGGTGAACGCCGGCATGGACGGCGTCGTCAAGATGTACGAGGCCAAGCTCAAGCAGCTCAACCCGAATGTCAAGAATATCACGTACGACATCCAGGATCTGTACAACTACATCGACTCGCTCACGGATCTCAGTGCGCTCGTGTACGTTCGACGCAAACTACTCCAGGATCGAATTGAGTGGACTGACGGCGTGCTGTTGCTGTGGACCACAGGCTTGATCTCGAAACGAAAACATATTTGCCGTGCGGAAAAGAGTGGATTAAGAAAAAAGTATTCCAGGTTCTCAAGAATCAAGCAGGATAGAGTGAGCACGGGGAAGTGTACCCATCAGTCGTGTGAACCGCGCAAAGGTGCTCACATATCTAGACGCGCTGTCTGCGCGCTGCAAATTACCTAAAAGCGTTGGTTTTGCTTCAAACAAGTGCGACCGATTTAAAAGTTCGAATTCATGAGCGACTGATGGAGGTTATATGTCTGTCTTCATCCGACGTGATTTCGCATCTCACAGCCTTGCATTGCTCAAAGGCCTCCGTTCGAGTCTTTGCGATGCTGTAGCTCTTTGCGTGCTGCCTGGTAGATATAGTAGTACTGTAGCAAGACCATCACACCAAAAATCCACGACGCGAAGAACTCTCGTGACTTCTGACGGGAGAGCAACGCCGCGATCAGTGCGACCAAAAGCAACCACACGACTATTAACGAGGCATCGAACGCACTCGTGGTGCCCATGCGTCCAGTTGGAGAGATCTCCTTCCCGCCACTGAGACGAAGATCTTGGAGCTTTTCGCGCCGCTTCACAAGGTTTCTATCGATTTAGACAGGGAAGTTCCGAGTCGTTTCTGTGATGATCACAAAGCGAAAGCTACAGACGCACCAGAGAAGATGGCGCAGGACGCAGCAGAGCTCGCAAGCGAGATGGTCAAGCTCGTCAGGTGGGTCGGCCCTGTGTCCACCCTCTGCTACACCAATTGACGGTGGCTAATGTATTGCGCTTCCACGAGCACAGTGCTGAAGGGCACGAATTCTACATCAGCAAGAAATGCGCCATGACCTCAGGCACGATTCGCGCCATGCTCAGCGGTAGGTATCCCTCCGTCCATGCGCGTGGGGTCAAACTATGGTTGTTGATACTCGCTCAAAACGCAGGTCAGTTTACGGAGAGCAAAGGCGAGATCTCCTTCCCCGACATCAGCGCGCCAATCCTAGAGAAGGTCTGCCAGTACATGTACTACAAGACCATGTACACGGATAGCACGACGCGATTCCCGGACTTTGTGATCGAGCCGGAGATTGCGATGGAGTTGCTGATGGCAGCGAACTATCTTGATTGCTAGAACGCATCTCTCGCTCTACTGCTAAAGTCAGAGTGTTTCGTCGGAGGTTAGAAGCTGCTCCAATGCTATCGTTAATATATTGCGGACAAGAGTTGACGTGCTGACATCTGAAGCGTCGCTTTGACGTGTCGCTCAAAAATACTTGCTTCGTGTGGAAGCAATTCGACGTGGGGAAAATGTACCCCTCCGGCCAGGTCCTGCCCGCGCGGCGCGCAAGCTTGTTTCTTCAAATGACCATCTTTGTCAAGTCCCGATACAGTGCTTGCTTTTTCTACCCAATTTCTCTTCTCCTACTGATTGGAAAGGTGTGTAGTGGACATTGCAAAGTGGCGACATAACAGCTCATCAATTTTTCTTGGTCATCCAGCTCCAGCATTTCTCGTACGAGAGTCCATTGAGTCTTCAACTCCATGCCATGTCGTTCATTTCGCTGGTTTCTGCTGACGCTGTACGCTTCTGGCTCGGGTGCCACGGGAACTTGAATGGTCAGGTGTTTCACATATCTGCGTTTGTATTCCTCTCGGTATGCCCAATGCTCCCGGCACTACTCTTCTTCACGTTCTTTGCTGAGCACACGTTGTGGTTCGACACGATCGCTGGAAGTTGCCAAGTTATGCTGATCGGCTGGGAGTTGCTTCTTGCAGTCATAATATTACGGGAGCTGCTTCGACAAGAAACCGCGCGGTTTGTGCGACTTCAAGATGATGTAAAAGGTCACAAAAACGCCACCTTGACGGGTTCTGCTTGTTGATGATACACAATAAAGGATGTCTTACGACTTCGCCCCATTATCTAAAACCTACAACGACGAGAAGTCACATCTGAAAACGGAGAAGGCCTGGGTGTTGATGCTTCAGGAGAAGCATCATGGAAGTCTGCCTGGATTCTGTATTAATTTTTTGCGCGAGATAGCGAGTAAGTCACAGTCATGCAGTCTCTGAGGAGCTCTATTGACGCGCGAAGCATACTTCAATCAGAGTGCTGTGATCGGCATACTGAGTGCAATGATGGCGTGAGGAAAGGGCGTACTTGTGTCCAATTTCGATCGTGCCAGCGATCTTGATGGATGTTTACGACGCAAACAATCTCATCCACATCCAAGATGAAGACCTGAGTGTTTCGAACGCTCGGATTGACTTTTGATTTTGTGGACGTCCTGCTAATACATTGGCAGGAAGCACCACGAAATTACCGCTGCAAGTGGCAGGCATGGCGAGAAAAAATCACACGACGAACATCTCTATTCAGCTTTGACGCTTTCTTATGGTACACACATCGAACTACGTTAGGATAGATGCGCACTGGCTTATCTTTATCACACAAGGTGAACCGGACGAGCAAGGCCCATAGCGTTCGCCGCGTTTCGGTCACGCTTGGTCTTGCGGAAAGTAAAGAGAATGCACCAGATCGCTACATACTGGAATACGTGGAGCAGGGGCCACTGAGCGGATATCCGGTCACAGTGGAACCCGTTCGCGCAGTGAAGCTCGACATTTCCACTCAGACGTTGAACACCCGTGTATATCTACAAAGGAAACGACGTTGTGAGGCCGAGTCCAAACGATCTTAGATTCAACAGGACCAACCTGGGCACCGATGCACAAAAGCGACACAACCTCGGTCATGATCAGCATTTCTTTGATCTTTTGCGCAGGCTTCTTCTTCAGAGCTCGGCGACCAGGAGCTGTGCTGGACTCTGTGGAAGCAGCTGCAGTCTGATCGGAGTCATCGCTTGACTGCCGGGACTCTAACTCGGATGTGTAAGAAACGGTTGACGCATGACTGACAGCATTCCTATCGAGGTGTTCGATACGAGAAGTCTTCAATTTCTCGAACTGAGTCTCCATGATCAAGCGGCGCTCATTCATTTTGTCGATGTACTGCAGTCGTCGAATGACCCGAACGCCGTACACACCAAACACCGCACTGAGTGTAAATAGAACGACGGCTGTGGTAAAGAGCTCAGCCGAGCTAAGACCGGTGTCAAATCCCTTGGTCCACACGAGTGACACGTTCACTGCGACCTTGAATATCCAAACGACAGCAATCGCGAAGTACTCGAAAATTTTGTCGCGACTCGCTCGGCTGGGCGCTGTTGGCGTGCCCTTATTGATGATTGAGACCCAGAACCCCAGAGTCAAGATGAACACAGTGTATATCGCTGCCGTACATGCATCGACGAGAAAGTGGCTGATAGGACGCGGGATGTAGTGACCGTAGCTGTTCGGGTCGACTCCGCGCATCACAAATGTGATCGAACAAAACATCGTGAGCAGGAATGCGCGCTGCTGGAGCTTTGCACCGTGGTTGCGAACACTGCGCACATATTTGTAGCTCGCGACGCAAAGCGCGAGCAACCCGAGGACGACGGAGAGAATCTGAACCTGTTGGTAGCTTTTTGGTGTGTACGACGCGAACGTGCGCACGCACCCAGCGTCGGTGCGTGCGAGGCCATACTCGCATGTCGAAGCCGTGACTTTGTCCATCGAACTCTACCGGCCGCGCTGGGCGCGCAGCATGCACTTGGGGCAGAGACGGCGAGGCGAGCAGTGCGCTGTCCTGGCCACGCGCGGCAGTGTCCCCCAATACCAGAAACTGGATGTCGCACGAATTCTCTTCCGCGTCCCGCCAGGAAAAGCCGGTCGTATGGCGGATAGCTCACCTATCGACAATCGCGAAGAGCTACCCATCTGGTTAGCGAGTTCCTGCTCGCTGGTCGCCAGATGCGAAGGCGGACCAGACGAACGACGGTTTTGCCCAATGGCTCATCACTTGCTGAAGAAGTGACCAATCAGAGAAGTCCGCATGGTCTCCGCGGCAACTTTCCCGCACGCAGCCGTCTCTTGATTGACCTGAAACGGGATCTTCAGGGTGGGGGGAACAATTCTTGTTTATCTCTCTGCGCGATGGAGACAGAATGGAATGATCGCTGATAAACACAAAGCCTGTTTGGAGATTAGCGGGTCTCGACCACTGGTTGGTTCTCCATCCCAGCAACGTCAACTGCATGTCTTCGTGTTCAGGCGGCCTTTAGAGAAAGCGCGCTTTATCTCATCGGATCTCTCCCACGCCTCTACTGCAATTTGTCCAATTGTCGATCTTCTTGTAGAAGCCCAACGCTCGAGGCTTGGAAAATGGGCAGAGAGCCAAGAGCTCCTCACAGGCGCAGCCGTCAATCCGGCGAGTTGACACTCATCGTGTCAAGCCCGGGAAGCCAGTCGCGGTCCCGTGGTGTGGTGCACACAAACTGGTGCGGTCCGGTCCTGCTTCTACTTTCTGAACCGCCGTTTCCTTTCCTTACCGTTAGCTTTCCATTTTTAGACCATCCGGCGAAGAAACCTCGGCATACAAACTCCAAGTCAGCTGTCCCACACACAGCGCTGGGCGTTTTTAGACTGGAAGAGGCTCAAGAAAGCAAGCCAGCGTCGCATCTCGCAGCGCCACATCTGCAGCAACAGCGCCGAGGCCACGATGATGAACGCCACGAGCGTCACGATCAGCACCGACAGCATCGGCAGCTCGGCCGCCGCGTCGGCGCCGCCCAAGAAGAGCGTCATCCAGCAGCTCAATGACGTCAACAAGATGGAGCTCCCCAAGCTCCTTCGCTACATGCGCGTCGGCAACGTGCTCTGCTCCATCCTGCAGATCATCGCCGGCATCACGGGGCTCACGTCCTTTATCACGCTCAACATCACCGGCACGCTCGTCTCCATCTACGTTATCATGTTTGGCGTGCTCTTCCTGCTTTTCGAGTGCCGCTTGTCCCGCATGGAAGGAATGATCCGCCAGAACTTCGGCTTCCTTTACACGTACCGAGGTCGCGCGGGCTTCATTTTCTTTATTGGATTCCTCGACTTTGGCATGAGCTCGGCCCTCGGCTACTTGGCAGGCGCGCTCATGTGCATTAACGCGTTCATTAACCTGCTCGTGATGTGCCGCCACCCCGACTTTAAGTCACAGCTCAGCGGCAACGCGGACCCGACGGCAGGCTACTCGACCGGCAACCAGGAGGCTGCCAACTTCATGCAGAGCAACCCGGCTCTCGCGGCGAAGGCCACCAAGTTCGCGTTCACGACGGTAGCCCAAGCAAATGCCGCACCGAAGTAGGCTCAGTGGCAACATTTAGCCTTGCAGAGCGCTCTTAAACGAGCAGTAGAGAGGATGACGCTGGTGTGATTGCAATCTGCAGGTTGCAGCCTTACCGTGTCGTTGTGCCTCTGTTTTCGACATATTCCCAATCTATATTTGCTCAAACTGCTCTTGCCCGCAATCGTTTCGTGTCTTGCAGTCCGTAGCGCCTTCCAGGGGTTCCACGAGTCAGGTTAACCGCGAAGTAGATCCAATGTACGATCGAAAAACCAGGCATCCACTAAATCTCACGTCCGGGTAGAGAACTTCTGTCACCATGTTCCGCATCACAGTATACATCGTGTTCGTTGCCCAGCTTCGCTGCCCCTCAACAAAAGTGACACTACTACAACCTGGTGCTATGCGTGTACCACCTTTTGTAGTAGCAGTGCGGCAAACACTCAAATTTCCACAATGGAAATGTGAAGTAAAAGAACACGCAACAGTGTACCACAATACGCACACAGTACTCATCATCTGACTGGATCAAAGCCAAGCCTACACAAAAATCCTAGTCACGGCGCTTGCACTTCGAACCAGTGGAAGCCTCACCAGCGACAAAATCCCCAGAGGGCTTCGACGCGGGCTTTGGCGCCGGCCTCGGGGCTGGGACTGGCTTTGGGCCCGTGAATGGCTTCGGAGCAACTGCAGGAGATGTGTTGTTTCCGATGCCTCCAGTACTACCGTCGAAAGCAGGCACAGGACCGTTGCCGATCTTCACACAGTCGATGTACACCTGCCATTGGTTCAACGTTGCCATCCAATAGAAAGAAAAGCGGTTCTTCCCGACACACTTGGACTTGTCGTACGGGAATTTGCCATCCGGGTACGACTTTTGGCAGTTGACAGTATACGGCATCACGATCTCGTTGTCGCACCAGGCCTCACATGGACCTGGGTGGTTCATGCCACCGCCGTACCACTCGATCTTGTCAGGCAGAGGCTGTGGCGACTGGTTGTCCGGATCTGTAAAGCCGCACTCGGGGGTCATTGGGTTGCTGTTCTTGACGCGATTTGCCGTCACTTGGTTCTTCATCATGAACTCACGCAAGGACTTGTACTTGGACTGCTTGAACGCACGCCCGAAAATGTCAGCCCACGAGTTCTGTGCGTACACATCCGGTGGTACCGCCGGCATGGCTGACATGGGGATGTCAGCTGAGAACCCTCCGGCGTACTCAGTACCCTTAAAACTTTGGTGCTGGCTTTGATATCACGCCGTGAGCGTCAATGGTGGTGGCGGAAAGGAGCGCAACGAGCGCGAGCACGATGGGAGAGGTCGTGGCAACCATATTTTACTGCTGACGGTTCTTCTTCAAGTCAAATGCTGGAATGAGCTCTTTGATCTTGAGCGGGAATTAAGGCCCAGGACATCCCGCGTCGACTCCATCATGGACAAAACAGAGTCGACTAGCTGTCATCTAGTGTCAAGTCGGAAGACAGTGGAAGGACTGTGGCCGGTCCATTTCCTCTCGCCCAGCCTGATCGATGAGCTTGGCGCGACTGCCTGGCATCCCGAGCAATCTTGCTTTTCCATTATGCCAGCTGGAGAATTCACGCTCTGCTCGAACCTTTACGTGAGTCTCACCCAGCAAACATAATTGAGGAAGACAACCGAGTCTCCTGTCTTCAACAGCCAGCTGGCCGAGTCCTAAAATCACAGTGTGAGAGTACTGCATGGCAGTTATGTCCTGCCAGCTCGCCATCTCACGAGAAGGATGGTATTCATTCATGACATTGTATCACGACTTGGCACAGCCGCCACCACTGTAACGAGCAGTCCTCACAGTCTCTAACGACCGACGTCTTCTGAGTCTCAATGAGTGACGCATTAGTGTCAGCCACTGCAGTATTTGTGGAGTCATCCATCACCTGACTTTGGGTCAGGAAGTAAGGCATCCGATGTAGATAACTCTTCTCTTCCGAGCGAAGCAGTGAGGCAAACTGATGCGCAATAGCAACCTTCCAGAAAAACTCCTGTTTCCAGACTGTTGCTGCCACACCGAGTGGACAGGAGATGCTTCCTATCCCAAAGGTGGGTCTCACCGAGGACTTCGCGTGACTTGGGCGATTCCAAGGGCCTCATCCACTCGATGTAAAGAGATGAGACTCGTCAGAAGCTTTGGCCTTGGGTCAGCAACGGTAGGTTTACCGAAATGACGCCATGTGTGAAAATAACGTTATTTCGGCGACTTGAAGAAATAGAAAAATCGATTTATCTAACATTTCAACTTGGGAGGGACCTTCAAGCGACTTTCACGCGACATACGCCGTTGACTTGAATCCTTCCTTTTTCCTTCAACAGAACCAGCGGCTTCAAAATGCTGGCGAGCACTTCGGGTGGCCGAGCGATGGCGCCAGCGACGTCCGAAGCCAACGGAGGCGCGAAGGCCTCCGAGAAAGCCGAGACAAAGGAGCGAGGCGTAGACACCACTGAGGACAGTGCGGCTGCAGACGAGGAGGTGCGCCGGTCAAGAGCTACGATGAGCTGTGGAGTTTGACGGACGATGGCATTGCACAGGACGATCAGGCGCAACAGGAAGAGCCACTGCTGAAGTATGAGCGAGTGGGCGGCCACTTTCATGCGATCTTCAAGGACGATTCGCTTTCGTGTATCGCCATCCACGTGAACTATCTCTGCGTGGGGACCTACAACGGCAATGTACTGCTACTCGAGCTCGACGGCAAGTTCATCAGACGCCTTCACCAGCACTACAAGAAAGTCAACCACGTGTGCATCGATGAAACTGGTCAATTCATCGCGTCTTGCTCCGATGACGGCACTGTCGCTGTGTACACGTTGTTCCCGCCGTCTTCACTTGCTGGTGCGAATACGAAGAGTAGCAACACTACAGCGGCCGCGACTGTTGCAGCGAGTGGCAATGCCCACGTGTCTGTAGCGAGTACGGGCGGAGAAGTCAATATCTACAATTACTTCAGCGCAGTGTACACAGTGCAACTGGAGGATCGATATGCACTAAAGCGCGAGCGCAGCTTCGCCTGCGGCGGGATCTCCGGGCAGCTCATCATCAACAAAAAGGGCTGGATCATCGACAAAGAGAGCACGGTTCATGAAGGAGAAGGTCCAGTTCATGCCATTAAGTGGAAAGACGGCCTCGTTGCTTGGGCGAATGATTGGGGTGTGAAAGTCTACGATGCTGAGAAGGACCAACGGATCACGTACTTGGAGCGTCCCCCGCAATGTCCTCCCATGGAACTCTGTCGGTGTCACCTGGAATGGCAGTCAAGCTCGGTATTACTTGTGGGATGGGCAAACACACTTCGAGTCGTTGCGTTCAAGAAAGTGAATCCGTTGTCTCCATCCGCGTCTTCAACGGATGTTCCACCTGGTGGTGTCCCTACAACGCTGACGGCCGAGGTCATCTCTCTGATCAAATTTGACTTTTTCGTGGCTGGAATAAGTGTCTGGGGCACGACTGCAGCGTGCGTCCTCGCTTATCGGCCCCCTGGGTCAGTCCCAACTGTCTCAACCCAGCCAAAGACGGAGAAACGTCTTGTCGAGGGAGAAGGTGATGCCGTAGAGATCCCCTTCCCCGAGGTTCACGTCGTTGGTCTTGACGGCAAACAAGTATCTGCTGATATCTTGAATCTTAGAGGATACTACAAGCTTCGAGCTTCAGATTACAAGATGCCAAGCCTCCAGTACGCTCACTCAACCTCGTCGACGATGACCCCATTGTCGATATATGACGCTGGGTACGGAAAACTCCAGTACATTTGCACACCGAAAGACGTTGTTGTCTGCCGACTACGAGACACTGACGATCGGGTAGGGTGGGCTCTATCGCGGAAACAGTACGACAAGGCGCTGGAAGTAGCGTTACGAGACCCAAAATCACTTCGTCGACATTCCATGGAGGATTTGATTGAATACTACTTGGGCGAGCTTATCAAGAAGAAGCAGTTCAAGAAAGCTGCCGAAGAAATCAAACGTTTGTTTGTTGGAGGAACCGATGAGTACGCCAGACTCTGGGAGAAATACGTCTATGTTTTTGCCCAGCGAGGACAGCTCAGTGCTATCGCTCGCTTCATCCCAACATCAAACCCTCGTCTGCCATCTGTTCAGTATGAGATGGTACTCAAGCACTTTTTGGATTCGGACCCCGGGCAGCTTTTGGAGATTATACAGAAGTGGCCAAAGCCGCGTCTTCACGATGGGGCTCGCGTGAGAAATGAGGCAGTTGCTGGCGCTGCAGCTGCGCCCGAGTACACCGAGTCTTCTCTCGTCTATGAGCCGCTTTACGACGCGCAAGGATGGATTAATCAGCTGGAAGCTGTCATCCGACGCCGCAGAATAGCTGAGACTGGTGTTGATTCCACCAGCAGTGACAAAATCAGCCTTGAAACCTCGTACATAATGGAAGCCTTGGCAGAGCTGTACACTGCGACTGAACAATACGATCAAGCCCTTCGGATTTATCTCAGCCAAGGCTCGTTTTGCACGAACAAGGACCATGCATTCAAGCTCATCAGCGAACACCAACTGTGGTCACTTGTCCAAAACAAAGTGCCAAATCTCATGCAGATCGATCGAGCAAGCGCAATTCGGATGTTGGTGAACCAAACGGAACACCTCAAAATTGTCGAGGTTGTGAAACAGCTAGACTACGATCGCGAAATCCTGCACGAGTATCTTCACGAACTTTTTGTGCATCGCTTCACTGAGTACAACACCGAGGTCTACTCACCCCTGCACGAATCGCAAGTTGCGCTATACGCAGAGTATGCTCCGTCATTTTTGCTGAAGTTTTTGCAGACGAGCAACTTCGTTCCACTCGAGAAGGTACGTAGTGGAAGTTCACAATTCCGCACGAGACGTAACGCTGTATTCGTTGCATGCAGGCATACAAATATTGTAGCGAGCGGAGCCCACCACTGTGGGATGCCATGATCTATATTCTCGGTCGCATGGGCCAGCACAAACGTGCACTTGATCTCATTTTGACACAGATGCGCGACATCAACCAAGCGATCCAGTTCGTAGAGGAGAATGACTCCAATTTATGGGACTATCTGATTGATCTGAGCCTCACGAGCAAAGATAACGTCGAAGAGCTTCTCTGCTTTGCAGCGCAGCACAAGATCGACCCCATCAAGCTCATCAAAAAGGTATGCACAGTGGGAGAATTCTGAACAGTGCTATGGTGTTGAGTGGAACTTGCAACGATGTGCAGATTCCGGAGGATATGCAAATAGACGATCTGAAGCAGAAGCTACTCGAAATTGTCTCCAACTATCGTATCCAGGTTTGCGATTGCTCGGTTATGGAGATCATCAATGCTCTTGGCTGATGATGGTAACGTATTCTTTAGCAAAACCTTTGCGAAGGTTGCAACAAAGTTTTCGAGAACGACCGCGTCCAGTTGTTGCAGCGCCAAGTTGCGGCTCGCAGGAGAGGGCGACGAGTCGCACCAAAGAAAGCGTGCTCCATTTGCAATGAGGTGATACGTTCATTCACGTCCTCGGGTGGGAGAGGCAGAGATGGTAGCACTGGTGTGACGCACATGTGCGTATTCGAGTGCGGTCATAGCTACCACTTGCCGTGCCTGGAGGAGAAAATGCGGATGTGGAAGCGTTCCGACATCATCGCCCGAACAGGAGATGGTGGATTGGACGTCAATGCTCTGCAAGAGACGCTAGGCTGTTTCGTTTGTGATCACACCGCAAGAGCACACGCTTCGCGATCGTCTACCCTGGAGACATACGTCAAAGACCAACCTCCTCCACGCGGCATCACGGAGGACCAATTGCAGCGAGCCAAGGACGTCTTGACACTCAAGATGGCTGCTTAAAAGCTGAATAAATCTGTGTTCTTGTGCGACGTCTGTCATGACACGTGTAAAACGTATCCATAGCAGGAAGAGGTGTGGCGGGCGACGCGTGATTGAAGAATCCCCAAAGTTCGCATGGTATTATAGTTATCGCAGAGCGGGGTCACACGATAGACTATAGAGCTAGTAGAGCCACAGCATTCGTTGCCGCCGATGCGGGTTTGACACCATTCACCAGCAACTCTCGAACACGACGATTGCACGAAAGACCGAAAATTTACTCGTCGTCCTCGTCGCCACCGTTGGCGGCGGCGGCGCGCTGAGCAGCACGGCGGCGGGCAACACGACCCTACAAAAACAAACAGACACATCACGCATGAGCCTCGATCAAAGATGTCTCTGTGCGGGGTCTGTAAAGCAGGTCGACTTACAGGACGGCCCTGGCCGTACGGCGACGAGACCGTGAAGTCAATGTGCTTCTCCGAGTCGAGGCGGACAAGGAACGACGGGACGTCCACGAGCTGCTTGCCGACACGGATGTGACGCTGCTTGATGAGCACACGCGCGTGGTGCACCGACTTGGCGAGGCCCTGCTTGAAGACCTTGGTCTGGAGACGGCGCTCAAGGAGCTTCTGCACGTTCAGACGGAGGACGAAATCCAACTCGTTCTCCTCCTCCGAGAGAAGACCGTAGCGGGTGAGGCGGCGCAGGAGCGCGGCACCCTCGAAGAGGCGCTTCGGGTCCTTGGCATCGAGCGTGAGAAGCTCACGAGCGGCCTTGCGGAGCTTCGAGAGCATGAACTGGACGCGCCAGATCTCGCGCTTGCAGCGAAGGCCGTACTCGCCGAGGAGCTTGAGCTCCTGGTCGAGGCGCTCCTTCTCGAACGGGCGCGACGGCGTACGGTAGGTCTTACGGTAGTTGCGGTGACGGGAGATCTTCGGCATGTTGGCTTTTCAGCGCGTTCTTTAGCTCTGCGAATGTGCCTGCAGCTCCGCTTTGGGCCGGCGCCAATATGGAGAGCTCTTCTCCCTCCACCAGCCAACCAACCACTCGCCCCACGGACCAGCCAATGGGAGGTCCGTCTCATTTCGACCAATCAATGTAAAGTCAAACCATACCCCTAATAGTGATTTACAGAGAACCTGTACTAGAGTATTTACTCTGCCATCAGACTTTCTCTGTGGGAAGAGCAAGACCATGCTCGTGACCGTGGACCATATTCGCGTTCTCCACCATACACATCCACTAGCGACTGCGGAAGGTAACTTCATCGCTCTGAACGTCGCCAGAAGGCTCTCTGCGGTCGCGCGAGAGAGGGCTCACGATTGAGTGAAGGTCGATTATCTCCGTCGCGCTCGTCTTGGTCAAACTTTTATTCCGTCCGTGCCAGTACGGTCTTGGAAAGTGGCTGACCGGTTCGTAACTGCCACATCGGGGATGTAATCGGCGCTGTTCGAGAGTGTGTGTGTGGTCGTGTGACTGGAGGGTGTGGGGTGGCCAAGTCCGCCGATTTCCCCAGACGAGCGAGAAGCGACGGGAACCATGGAGAAGGGCAAGGCCGCCGTCGAGAACATGAAGAACATCAAGATGCCCAAGGGCGCCGGCCCCGCCGGAGCGCTGCTCAAGTTCGCGGCCGTCACGGGCGCCGCCGCCTACGGCGTCTACCACTCGATCTACAACGTCCCGGCCGGCCACCGCGCGGTTGTCTACAGCCGAATCGACGGCGTCGGCAAGAACGTGATCGAGGAAGGCACGCACTTCCTGCTGCCGTGGCTCCAGCGCCCGATCATCTTCGACGTCCGCACGCGCCCGCGCACCTACGCCTCGCTCACGGGTACCAAGGACTTGCAGATGATCAACATCTCGATCCGAGTGCTCTCCAAGCCGGATCGCGCCAAGCTTCACTGGCTCTACACGCACCTCGGTCTCGGTACGTTGTGGATCGCGTTGCTGCGTTCTTTGGGGCGTGCATACGTCGATTGTTGTGTGAGCGGTTGCTAAGTCTGGCGTTTTTTGTCTCGACAGATTTTGACGAGAAGGTGCTGCCGTCGATCGTTAACGAGACGGCCAAGCAGGTCGTGGCCCAGTTCACGGCCGCTGAGCTGATTTACCAGCGAGAGCATGTCAGTCGCATGATTGCGCAGTCGCTCAAGGCTCGTGCGGATCGCTTTGCGATTCTGTTGGACGATGTGTCGATCATCCACCTGTCGTTCGGCACGGAATACTCGGCTGCTATTGAAGCCAAGCAGATCGCGCAACAGGAAGCCGAGCGTGCTCGCTTCGTCGTCGAGAAGGCTCTTCAGGAGAAGAAGTCGACGGTCATCCGCGCTCAGGGTGTGTCCAAGTCGGCCGAGCTCGTCGGTGAGGCTATCAAGAACAACCCGGCCTTCGTGCAGCTACGTCGCCTCGACGCTGCCAAGGAGATCGCCACTGTCATCTCGCGCTCGGCCAACAAGGTGTACCTGAACTCGGACTCGCTTCTGCTCAACCTCATGCACGACCAAGCGCGTGAGTACATTCTGGGCAAGAAGTAGACCTCCCACTAAGCTAGCGACCGGGTTTGCCATGCAAATTCGATGAATACCACCCCCATTAGCACACTGCTGTGACTGCTACTTGCATGCCTCCGCCCTCTTGGGCGGTGCATCTCGTCCAGAAAACATCCGCAAAACTCGGATCTTTCCACTCCCAAATGTTCGATTTTCGCGCGCGACGAGGTGCAATCCACCGTCACTCTGTGTGGGAGTGATGGTCTCTGAGGCACAAAAAGCGCTTTTCTCGTTGGCTGTTTTCCCGTGCGGTCCGGCTCGAGTGGTTCTGGAAGAACCGGGTCGTCGTCGTCCCACGAAGAGGAGCTCCCCGACGTCACACTTGACCTCTCCACCATGGCGAGCGGCAGCGGATCCTGGAACGCGGACGACCGGTGGCAGGACTTCTCCGGCTCGGCCACGGGCGCCGGCGCCGGCGGCTACGACTCGAGCGCCACCAGCGGCCTCGACTTCCCCATCATCCCCACCATCCCGTCCGGCAGCATCGACATTGGCGCCATCGCTCCTGTCTTTGGCGTCGCCAACTTCGATGACGACAACGCCGACTACCTCGAGTACGACAAGGCCGGGCGACCCTTCATGGAGCAAGTGAGCGCCTCCTGCGGCACGGCGTACTTCACGGGCATCATCGGCGGCGGCGTCTTCGGCGCCGCGCAGGGCTTCGTGCGCTCGCCGAGCTCCAAGTTCAAGATCCGCATGAACAGTCTGCTGAACGGCGCCGGCATGCGCGGTTCCAAGGCTGGCAACGCGCTGGGCTGTCTGGGTATGTTGCTGGATCACAGCGTTGCAGATTGAAGCTTGTAGTGCTGACGTGTATCGTGCTTTGTTCACAGCTATGATCTACAAGGGTTTCGAGTACGTGGCCGACACGGCCGAGATCGAGCGCTTTGTCAAATTGGACCAGGTTACGCCGATCTTGGCCTCGGCTGCGACGGGCGTGTTCTACAAGTCGACTGCTGGGCCGAAAGCGATGGTTCTCGCGGGTGCTCTCGGCGCCGGCCTCATGACCATCGTGCAGTTTGGTGTTAAGCCGTTCTACCCACGTCTTTAGAGTTAGCGACAGCAACCGACGCGTCGGTCGTCTTGCGAGGCCGAGGCGTCGGATTCACAGGAATGCACATTGTTTAATTATCCGAAACGCGTAGAGATTCTCCTTTGACAGAGCAGTTCTCGTCGTACTCTCATCAATATTTCTATCCATCTCCCGTGATGTGCGCAGAAGGATTCCTCCCCTTCTTCAGCCACTTCGAGGAGTCGGCGATACTTCGTCCAACAGACTACATGAAGTCATCGGCATGAATGCAATAGCTCAGGACGAACAAGTCATGAATTGGATTTATTACTTCTTCTTGGAGCAACCCGTGCCGCCAGCGATGCGCAGGCACTTGGTGGAGGGCCAAAGACTCAAGATGTTGGTCATCACGGTCCAGCAGAAGGCAAAGATCACGTAGAAGATGGTGAAGATGCCCATGAGCTTCGAGTGTCGGCCATGCTGCTTCAGCGCGCGCGCCTCAGCCTTCTGGCGTGGCAACCATAGTACAAAGATACAGGACGCGAGATTGAACGAGTACGCGATGATGTAAGCGTACGTGACGTCCATACGCACGTGGTGCGTGTCCTTCTTGATGTACGTGCGTTCAATGTCGAAGTACGAGCCAACAGTCTTGGTGACGACGGTCGCAAAGGGTGTGCCGAGGGCCGACAGACTGATGATGACGCCCATGATCGTGGCCTCACGACCAACCTCAGTAATCTCGTTGACGAACATGTTGGCGATAAAGTCACCCATGGTGTTAGGAAACTCTTCGAGCAGCGGCACGCCGAGCCAGAACCACTGACTGCGCACGACATCCCAGATCGTAAGGAAAGTCGGAATCATGTCGATGGCCACGACCAAGAACTGGCACACGACGATCATGGCGCGCCAGCTCCAGTTGAGACCGTAGCGACGCACGAGGAACAGTGAGACGAACGCGAGCAGGTAAGAGAACATGTCTGCGAGGCCGCTGTTAAGCGGAGTCACTCCAGCCCAGTCGCTCTGGATAGCACTTGACGCCGTGACTGACACGAGCGAGAACACCTGTCGGAAGAACTTGTACGCCACGACCTGGTACATCACCTGGCTCTGCATGAAGTTGTACAAGTAGCCAAAGATGTCACGGAAGCCCGTGCGCTCAGACTTGGTCTCCGTCATGCAGAACCACGCAAGCGGCAGCACGGTGAGCGAGAAGGCCGCGCAGATGACCATGATCCAGTTGAACCCGATGGTCCAAGAAAAGTCGCCACCATAGTCGGCGCCGTTCAGCGCGAGTCCCGTGAGGAACGAAGAAAGCACGAGGAAGATCTGGCGCACACCCGAGATTGTGGCCTGCAACGTTCCACGCATTAGCTCGGGTTCTCGTTGAGCGAGCTCGATCGTGTAGCCATCAGCAGCGCCAAACGCGATGACCGTACCGATGTTAGCGAGCATCATAAAAACAATCAGCTTGACGCCTCGATCAGGAGCCGAGAGATCGATGCTCTCGCGTTGAGCAGCCGTGAGTTTGTCGAACGATTTGCCACGCAGCTTGGGGTCCATGTAGTACGGATCGCCGAGGGGCACGACAGCCATAATTGTGCAGCAAACGAATGCCAAGCTCCAGCCGATGATCATGTACGGGCGACGGCGGTAGCCGAAGATGGGGCAGCAGTCGCTGAAAATGGCAGCGAGCCAACGCATAGCGCGAGGAATACGCACGAGCGCGCTTGCGGTCGCCACCATCACGGCCGACATCTGCAAGTAGTTGTTGAGCACCGAGTACGTAGCCTGGTACACGGCGCCGTAGACCACGCCGACGGCTGCATAGTGGGCCAACAGTCCGAGGTGCTTGCGCGAGTACGCTGATGGGGTGCCTCCTGGACGCAACGCACCATTCTCGAGATCGCCTTCGACTGCCGGCGACTTGACTTCAGTGTACACTGGAGACTTGGCTCCATCAACAACAACGAGATCAGCACGATTCGTTGGCTCGGTTGTCGCCATGATGGCTGGGAGGTGGTGAGCCGGTTGGGAAGTGAGACGGCCACAATTGCTCGAGACGAAGAGAGGTGGCGATGGGTGGTTCAGCCCGACCTTCTCACACACTGGCAATCGTCACGGCCATCGTGGCAACAGGCATCTGCACAGGCGGTCGACGCTTCAATGTCCGACTCGAGGCTCATTTTGGCAAGTGAGTCATGAGCAAGCGCGTGCCTCGCGCCAATGGCCACGAAGCATAGAGGATGACGGATTGCCGCTCGCGAAGATTCGGACCTCGTGATCAAGCCATCCTTGACGATGAGTGGCCGACATGGACTGAGACACAACTGCGGAACGGACAGAGCGAGGCCAACGTAACGCACTGGCTTGACCTCTTCGCGGCCGATTAAACCGCCGGAAGGATGGTGGGTGCCTGCTGTCTGCATGACCTCCCGGTCATCAACGAGCTGAGCGAGTTACCACAACTGCAGAGACGATCACGTTGGAGTGATCATTGTTCACACAGATCCGCCAGTCTCTCTCGAACATGAGCCCGTGGAGGCTCGATCAGCGACTGCAACGAAGTTGGGTGTTCTGTATTAGCCCTAGCTATGTGCAAGTAGCAAGGTCGGCGTAGAAGAGACAGGGAATTGTCAAGCTTCTCAACTCGAAACACAACTTTGGCACATTTTGCAACAGGGTGAGACTGCATCACTTGCATCACGTACGTCAATGTGCCATAATAGTATTGGTGGGGGCGGCGTGAGACAACGGAGGAAGCTGAAGAACCGACTCAGGTGAAGCCCCAGGCGAACATCTATTCATCATAGCACGAAAGATCTTCTTGCAACGACAAGGTCGGATTCTGTACAGTATCAGGCGGATTCCAGGGTTTCGATGACCAAGCCGTGTAATTCAGTATGAAAGCAAAAGCATAGTGAACTCACAAGCTCATGACAACGACTGAGAACTGTGAGTAGGAATTTTCGCCCTTCAGAGTGTTGTCTGAAAAAGATCTGCTGTCGAGGTGCCGAATCTTCCGTCAAAGAACACTTCAGTGGGCTCGAGCCGGTTTGACACACGCGGCGCGACGCTCTTCTTTGGATATCCCAGACTGATCACGATTGGTACAGCGTATCGATCAGGCAATCCTACTGCAGCTTTGACCGCCTCATGATCGAAACCTTCCATCGGACACGTGCCAAGACCGTGGGCGGCCGCGGCGTACAAGAAAGCAGCCGCAGCGAATGTCGTCTGCTTGTACGCCCACGCCATGCTGCCTTGGTCAGAGTCTTCACCAGAAAAGTTCTTGAGATAGAGCGGGAGTCGATCTACAAATGCCTCAGGGAAACCGTCATCGAGCTTAAGCTGACGAATACGAGGGATACTCTTGCTCGGCTCTAGGTCGGCAGCGAACACGATAGCGGCCGGAGCGTTGCTGACCTTAACTTGGTTGGTTGTGAGCATGGCGGACGCCAAACGGTCTTTATCAGAGGGTGTGCGAACCAATACAGCCACATACGGCTGCGTGTTGAGCGCTGTAGGTGCGCGCTATCGTGTGCAAGCGCCAAATTTAGCACCAACTCGTCATTTGGATTTGGAAATCAAAATAATACCTGGGTAAGACGCAAAATGTCGGCGAGGATCTCGTCAGGGATTGCGGTTTCTTCGAAGTCCCGCACAGATGCACGGTCGCTGAAAAGCGTGCGGATAGCGTCAATAGTGGTCATAATTTGTTTGTGAGGTCTCGGCTGGAATGGTGTAGAGATGATATGAGTCGGGCAAGGCCAAACGTGGAATGTGCTCAGGTTGGCCTGAGCATTTTGTATATGAATGTGTGTGAGAGCCACTGAGAGCAGTGTACCCCATCCGTCCGATGAGCCGGGGCAGCCTGGGAAGTGTTGCCAGCGTGGCAAGACCACAAACAGGAGATAGTGATGTTGATGCCACGCTAAAAGTGAGTGACGGTCTTGTATCCTCGAAGCGCCTCAGTGACGAGCACGCTGTGCTGTGTGACGCGTCTCTTTGCGGGGACTCAGCTCGGATTTTCGCGCCATTTTTCTACCAATCTCGAACAGGAACTTCGAGCGCGCACTGGCGAATTTCAGTCTCGGCCGCAAACTTAAAAATGTTCTGGATGACGTTCGTATCGATGCCAAAACGTGCACAAGCCGAACGTCTCCTTCGAAGGGGATCTTCAATGCCCCTAGAAGGGAGGACGACACTGAGAAACGCTAACTTGCTCCGGAGTGCAAGAGGAGCTCTTCTAGCAGGCAGGATCTGTCCATCGAAGCCGTTGAACAGATCGCCAAACTGATCTCGTCGACGAGTTGAGAGTGTTATTGCACGACAAACCTGGATTCTCTTGTTCTTCCGCAGCATTTGTGCACATGATTGAAGTATCGAGCCCTTTTCTGGATTCTGAATAGTTCGCTCGAAGATGTGAAAAGTCAGCTCGACCAGACTCGCGGTTGTGGGGCTGGAAGGATCTGTAAGCACGTCAAAGAACCGGTGCACGGTGTTCATGTCCTCAACTAGAACATGCCTGAGCTTGAGACGCTTCAGGTGACAAACTCCTCGATTCAAAGCATCGATAATTGGCTGCATCGTGAAAAGAGTGACGCCAAAAAGATCAAGTGTCTCAAGTTGCGGGCACTTCTCAATCATCGCCACGAGAAGCTGGCCGACATCAACGCCAGGATCGTCGATCTCGTGGATATCAAGGCGACGTACATTCGATCCGACAATGTCGAGAAAGTCTCGCACTCCATTTTCTTCTTCGTGGCCGATGTAGTTGAAGCGTAGGTGTGGAATTCGACATGTCCCTCGGCGACGTGGTAGCGGCAGGCGCTGGCTTTGCACGAGTTCTCGAAGTACACGGCTTTCACCCCAACCTGGGAGCAAAAAGTTAATCCACTCGCTCGAATCATCTCCTGTAGTCACATGGGATGAAAAAATTTCTTGTGGTGACGAAAACATTGCCACATCTTTCTTCATTCGAATATAGTCGTGAACGAGCGCGATTTCCACGTGCGCGGGAACACGTAGGAAACTTTCGCCGATAGGCGATTCAACTTGCCAGCGAGGATCCAGTTCCTTCAAGAGCGCGCCTTCGTTTGACACGACGCCGCGGAGAAAATCCATGTCAAGGTCGGCGAGTACTTCTGCAGTGATCTCGAGTGTCTCAATTCTGTGGTCAGAGTCGGAGCTGAATAGAGCGAGAGCGAGCCAACGCCAGCAGCGTTCCATGGAGACTTGCTCACGGCCCGAACTTCTTTCCAAGTTGTGATCGATCACGACATGCTTCAGCGTCTGGCTTTTGGCGATCGCAGTCGTGAGAGGGACGAGCATGGCCGCAGCCATTGGCGTTGTTAGCTGGAGGGTTCGTACTCGAGGTAATGCTTCAGGGTGCGCGCCGATTCCTCTCGGTCCAAGCAATGCCTGCAGCGTACGTGTTGTCTGTGAGAACATTGACGAAGACGTGAAGGTGCTGAATGGAGAACCAATCTTGAAACTCGGGATGTGCACACCGCTGTCAATTAGTTCAACGAGCTGCATCATGCCATCTTCATCGAGCCGATCGTCTTCATAGACACCGAATTGGACGGTGTTGATTGTGAATGGTTTGGTCGACTGCTCACTCCGAAGATGGCTCTGCTTCTGTTGCTCCAGCTGCTTGATGAGACCGAGAGTCGATTCTAACGCAGTCTGCATCCGTACCCCGCTCGACTCGAACTCGAGGAATATCGGGATCTGGAGAGAGCTTCGCACCGTATAATCGCGTTCGTGGATCTGCTTTTGCGCATCGGTGAAGAGCTCACGGTCATGGATCGCTTCCAGCAACGCGTTCCGAGCCACGAGCAGCTTCTCCATCTCGTCGACCAGCACGTAGACGCCCAGCAAGTACGGCGCTTCACAGCGTGAGCGGTATCTTGAGAAGAAACGGGCGTAGTCTCCGCCAATCGCATCCAGAGTTTTCTCGAACGCTGCTCGATCGGCGCTGCAGAGCTCGGCCAGGAGAGCGAGCAGCTCAACTTGCCTCGCACATGCAAACGGCTCGGGCGCTGGCGTCCACCGGAACCACAACACACCGTTGGCGTCCACGCATGAATCTCCCTCGTCGTCCAGAGGGCGATGGAGCTTCCCCAACGCCCTCGCGACGTCGCGCCATGGCGCCAGCGCTTCGTCCATCTTCGCTGGGTTGAGGTCGGTCGATGAGTGTGCCACCAGGAGCCATCCCGGCCTCTCGATTGGCTATATTGCTAATCCAACAGATCTCCATTGGTCGAATATGGAGATCCTGTCCTTACTGTTAGCGCAGAGCTTGCGCCATACCCGCGCCACCTTCGTGCACTCGCCTCGCTCGTGCTACAAAGAAACAACTCCGTTATTCAACTTTGTTCAGGTTCCGTGCATTGAGCCACCAACATTAGCGAATGCATCGGTGGATTTAGACACCATGCAAGTGAATGTCGCCACTACCAAGCGATGCAAAATACAGACCGACAGCTCTCCCTATCTGCAGCCAAGGGGCTCAGCTCCCTCATGAAAGCCTCCGTTTATAGCCGCCAACACCACGAATACAGCAGCCACGTTTCCTGGCGCATCGCACGAAGGTCGTCGAGTCCGAGTCCGAGTTGCTGACGTGCACTGTCCGAAATGGACTTCTCTGGTTGGCTAAGAATACCCAAGAAACGCGATACGATTGGCTGTTGAGTTCAAACATCTTGACGAAGAATTGGCGCGAAGAGCTCCACCGCACCTTTTGACCAGCTCCGCCCAGCGCAACGATGCTTGCGACCCACGCGACGACATCGACAGCGACCACGACGCCGTTCGCGCTTGAGTTCCAAGCACTCAAGGACGAGCTCCAGCGCACGCTCGCGCGACTCGGCGCGGCGGAGGTCCCGCGGGAGGTGCGCCATTCGCCCTCGAGTCCGTGGAGCGAAGCGAGTTCAGTCGCGACGACAACCACAACGCTCACACCGACCAGCGCGCAACCAGAGGGCTTAACTGCACGTGGTGGTCCTCCGATAGGCGATGCGACAACGCGGGTCCTTCGTGAGCTGGTGGCGACAGCAAGACGCCGGCGTCAGATTGAGATGCACATGGCTCGAGAGCTCGAGCGCGACCTGCAAGTGCGTCACGATGATGATTTACCTGGTGCGAGACAGCCAGACGTTCGTAGAGATAGAGATGAAGCTATTCGTCGTGAAATTGGGGCTCTGCGCTTGCGTCGGAAGCAAATCATGCACATGATCGACGTCGAGTCCCGAGATGAAGCTGCTCAGACACCTCATTCGTCTCATACATACGGTGAACACGAAGACCTGCCGAATACGAATCAGACTTCTAGCTTGCCTGCTTCAATCAAACAAAGTATCCAGGGTGAGTACTCTATTGAGGGCGTTGTCAAGCTTGGCGGGTCGCTTGAGTTGTCGAGTGTTCCTATGTCGTCACACACTGGTGTTGGACTTCCTCGTCGCGATGTTCAAACTTCATATGATCGCCCAATGCCTCAAGTCTTTAATCGACAACACCAACATGACATGATGCAGGATGTTTTTGCGATTCAACTGAAGTTCGCGGAGACGATGCTCAAGCTGGAAAAGTCCATCCAACTCCGCGACCACCTACTCGTACCACCAACCTCATCTAGGAGAAGCCAAAATCGCCGGCGCGATGCCCCTTCGCGTCGTCGATCACGTCCACCATCAACAATTCATGAGGACATTGAGATGGATCCAGCAGACAGCAGCGATGATGATCAAGGCATGCTTCCACAAACGTCCAGCGATGAATCCTCGCTGTCAGAGGATGCTATGCGAATGTGGCGTCGCTATCGAGCTAATCGTCAGCGAACACCTCCGCAACGATCAACTCGAAACATGGGGGAATCGATCGCTACCACTACAGCATCTACGACCCCCGACAGTCAGCCTTCTCCTGTCTGCCCAGATGAGAGCACTGCGAGTACACCCCCGCGTACGTCCCAGCATGATGCAGGGCTGGTTACCCCGATATCAAACGATTCGAGTGGTAAACAAGTTCGCTTCGACGAGGCTCAAGTAGACGAGTATCCAACTCCTCAGATCGCGCGCAATATCTCGTTTGATCAGGCCTCAATTGATTCAAGTGACGAAGATGGGATCTCAACAAGGTCCGTTGCGTGTGCCCCCCAACGTAAGGAACTACAAGTCGGACCAAAAAGAGTCGGCGTCGTGTCCTCTGACGATGAGGTGATGAGCTTCATGGAGGGTTCGAGCGTGTGCAGCTCAGATTTGAACGACGAGTCATTCCTCATTGCCTTCAACTCGTTGCGAAAAGAGCTCCAACGCGAACACGCCGTCTCCTACAAGAGTGCTGAGAGTTTCCCTCGATCATCGCCGCGGCAAAGAGCAGATCTCTATACGGAGACTGAATCGGTTGAATCCACTACCGCTAAATCCCAAATGGTCGCGGATCCTGTTGAGATCAAGGATCTAGTGAAGAGAAAGCGTGACTTGGTACTTGATATTCAGTCCACAACGGCAAAATTGGTGCTCTCAACTGACAAAACCAATGGTGACCAATTGAGGAGAGCTCTGGACCGCCTCCGCCTCGATCTGGATGCCATCGAGACTCATATTGCGGAGGCTTCCGCATCGTGTCATATCCGACCCTCTTCAGGCGATGGCCATTAATTAACGGAATGAAACGCAGTAATTCGATCTGGTTACACTACTATTGCTTTGGATCCACAGGCAGAGCAAAACCTTTCGACTCAGTACCCTTTGCCGTCGAACAACTTGATGCTGGCGACGATCTCGTCATAGAACAACGCCTTGTTCTGGTAGGCCCAAGTAAAATCCAAATGGTTGAAAGAATCGAGATTGCGCTCGCCCACGATCGTCCCGCTGGGGAGCCGGGCACGCAACTTGGCGATGTCCTTGGGCGTTGCAAGCGTGTCATCGGCACCATTGTAGAAGAACGTCCGAGGGTACTTCATTCCAGCCAGATTGAAGGCAGGAGGGTCGAATGCGCCATACACAGCCTTGTTCTTGCAGATCAACGACGAGCAAAGTGCCAGGGGCAGGAGCCGTGTGCATGAGCAGCCGTAGTCATAGCTACGAAACTGGTTATCGCGGATACTTTGAGCGTAGTGGCCCATGTTCTTGACAGATGTGCCCGCGGGCGTCTGCCCCAAGTACACCGGGATGCGCGTCTCATTGAGGTTGTTTGAGTTACCCACGAGCACTTGGATGAACGAGTCACAGAGCCCCGCCGCGAGCGTGCAACCGTACTTGCCTAAAAAGTCAGCGAGGAGAGGTGAGCGTGACAAGAACTCCGAGACGCCGAACGCCTCGAACCACTTGTCCACGTAAGTCTTAGCCAAGGCGGCGAACACAACCGACGTCGTGTCACCCAAGAATGCAACCGGAGCAAGCGCACCGAAGTATGAGACTTTCTTTGCGACGCTCTGGTCGTAGGAGAAACCGACGAACGCTTGTGTCGTGCCTTCCGAGTGGCCAATGTAGCTGAGTGTCGGACGCCCGGAGACCTTGAGCACGTAGTTGATCATAGCTGGCAGGTCGTACTTGCCCATATCTTCCCACGTGAAGTCCCAGAACTGGTCGTCACTTGTCGTGTAATCGAGGTGCGTGCGTGACCACGTCGTACCTCGGTTGTTGCCGAGCCAGACATCGTAGCCAGCATCCGCGAGTACGTAGGCAAGGCTCTGGTTGCGGAAGTTGCTGACCCACGTGAAGCTGCTGTCGAGCAGTCCGTGGATGAGGTAGACAGCAGGCTTGTTTGGCGCGGCAGCCTGGTTCTGGTGGGTCTCGGCGTAGGACTTCGGCAGGCGGTACATCGTGAGCACGTAGCGGTCGGCCGTGGTCACTTTGTGCTCCTCGATCGCGTACCCTCGGCGCTGGACGATCTGGACGACGTTGAGCCCAACATCTGGATCCACATTGATCTCTTGGACTTCATCTTCAGCACGGACGACGTCTCCGGTCAAGGCGACGGCTACGCTCAACGCGGCAGCCGCGAACTTCCACAGCGAGAGCCACTGCATCGGAGTTAGAGAGCGAGACGTCGAGTGTCGGAATGGCGAATGCCCGCATAGCCCCTCGGCGATCGAGCCATGGCCGAGGAGAGCTCCTCCGCGCAGCTGAGGCGTCGTGGGAGGAGCTCATAGCTCGGCTTGATTCGAGCCCTGACTCTGTTCTCGACATCAAAAGCACTGGTCCGGTGCTTCAACGATGGGCTCCTGACATCTGAGAAAACACCGGAAACCACGATTTAGCTTTGACGCACCCAACATGCCAATCCACGACGCGACATTTGAGCCCGACGTGGGAAGAGAAGATTACGTCAGGGGAGGAGGTGGCTTCCGAGCCATGTTCTCGTCGTGATCAATTCTTTGTCTGTCCACACGCATTGCTCCGATTCTATTATTAGTCGTGGCGAGTGGTGGCTCGATAGGCTCGACACCATAAACGCACCAACACTGCAAGGCACAGCTCAGTTTTGCTGTCTTGAAGGGTGCCTCCAGGTCACGAGTCGTGACGTGGAGGTGTGACTCACGAGCTCAACTGCAAGAGGAGGAGGATGCGCACTGAGAGGGGCAGCTGCGGCGTTCTGAAGACGTGATGTCTCTGGATTCTTGACGCCACCTTGCTCTTCTTGAGCTTCTCCTGGTGTCGACGTCAGCATCATTCGAATTTCGTGGATCTTGCCGAGTACTGTTGAAGGTGATGTGGTGGATTCTCGTCTCGATTTTCAAAACCGAAAGATAGTGCTTACAGTCGGGGGTTATTCTACTTTTCTCTGTAATAACCTGGGAGTCCCAGGTCATGGGTCTTGTGGATCCTCTCATGCTACGAGAGGAGTCGCCGACCTAGACTACAAACAGATAATGTGCTGTGATTCACAGTGAACTCTTCCCTCATTGTATGAGCCAAAGATTCTTATGAGACACTGACATCTCCGAGGAGATGCCTTGGAGGATGGACACTTGCCTTCGGAGTGCGACGTTCCCATCGCATCATCAACTCCATCATTGAAAAATGGAAAACCGCGCTGATAGTGTGACTACGATCGGATTGCACCAATGTTCTCGGAAGCAGCAGTAACGGCTGGCTTGCATTGATCTGTTTCCCCTGAGTGTTCCTCGCTACTGCATGGAGAAGAATGAAAGGATCAATCGGCACAACACTAAGTAGCAGGGGTATTGATCGGTTTAACAGCAATTCCCGCACGCAAAGGACGTAACCTCCATCCCATGCCTGACTAGTAGTCATCGCCACGTGAGAGGATTTCCTTGCATGTTGGACGCAAGATGATAGTGTGCTCGTACTGCGCCGTGTAGCTGCCCTTGATATCCACGAGGGGCGGGTATGCCGTAACAACACCAGTGTCCACGAGGTTTTTGAGGGCCATGAGGTACTTCTCCTGCTTTGCGCCTTTCGGGTTGATCGTGGCTGAACCACCATCCTCACGTTCAAGCCAGCGGCGGCAGAAAGGAAGCGTGCCGAAGGTGCGCGTGATGTGCGTAAGCAGCTTCTTCGCGCGAGGCAGACGCAGAGGAATGTGTGGCGCGTCGAAAGTCTTGGCGTAGTGCGAGCACTCCATATCCTCAACAACGAAACCTCGGCCAGTAGAACCGAACGTCTCGATCGCAAAGATCTCGCCCTCTTCCATCTTCGTGTTATCGCCACCCTTGACAATTGGCACCGACTTGCCAGCATGAATCTGGTACGGACCGATAGAGTGGCCATTCAAGTTGCGAAGACACTTCACCGGGTAAACCTTTCCGTCGAGCTCGACCTCGTACGATTCCATGACCTCCTGAATAGCTGCGCCGATCTCGCCCAAACGAGCGTCAATACCCGCATGCTTGATGCCTTCCTCCGTCGCTGCCTTGGCGGCGGCGAGAAGCGGATCGAACTTGGGGTCGAACGCCACGGTGAAGGCACTGTCGATGATGCGGCCATCGACTTGCGTGCCAAAGTCGATCTTCATGACGTCGCCGTATGAAAGCACAGTGTCGTCGCCTGAGTTGGGCGTGTAGTGGGCCGCGACGTGGTTGAGCGAACAGCCCGTCGGGAAGCCGATGCCGCGCTGGAGTGATCAGACCAAGCCAGTACCAGTTCCAAAGATGTTAGTCAAGTGTACACGAGGCCACCACATCAAGTCACACATCATACGTACAGCGAAGCCGGCCTCCTCAACAAGCTCTCGGTTCTTGTTCTCGAGCTGCTCGCAGAGTTCGATGAGCTTGATCCCGGGCTTGATCATCGACTGCGCGAACTTGCGCACGTGGCGATGCACCTCGGACGCGTAGCGGACCTTCTCGTAGAGATCTTCTTCAGCACGCTCACGGGCGCGCTTCTCGGCACTCGTCTTGCGGTACGTGTTGAAGTCGCCCGGATGGTCCTGGATCTCGCCGACCGGGAACTTGCCATTGGGGAAGAGCTTGGCGACCGGGATGGAGGGCGGCTCGGTCTGTCCGACGGCGATGTAGCTGTCGGTGAATCCCGAGACGCCACGGAACGGCGGGGGCTTGGAGCCGGCCGTGGCGCCGCTAGCTGCCGCGGTCGCGCCGGCCGCCTTGGCGCTCTTGCTCTTCTTCTTCTTCTTTTTCTTCTTCTTGTTCTTGCTGGCGGCGGCGTCGCCTCCGCCGTTCTCGACCTCCTCGTCCTCCTCGGCGTCTTCCACGTCCTCCGCGACGTCCTCCTCCTCGTGCTGTGCCGCTTCCTTCGCCTCTTTCTCCGCCGCCGGCGTCATCTTGCTTCCTCGGGGCTCACTTGGCCTTTGCGACCTGTAGCCAATGGGTGGTGACCACCATAATACCTGATTTTGGTGAGCAGCTCACCTTATTGTGTTCCTGCGATCTCTAGTCCACCGTCTTCTGAACACCTCTCGAAAATGTTTATCGAGTTCGAAAGGGAGCTCGCGCCCTTGAATCGGGCCACTCATTCGCGTGTGGCGTGGAAGCGGTCGCGGAGCCCCAAGCGAAGCCTGGTACGAGGCGCCGTGGGACGCTCGAGAGCGCGCCTTCTGACAATCCCCACTGCGCAGACATGCTCCAGCGCTTCGCGAGTCGCACGGCCGCGGCGGCCTCGCGCCAGCGCGCCGCGGTGCAGAGCCAGCTCGTCAAAGTGCCGGCGGCGTCGTTCGCGTCCGACGAGTTTGACATCGACGTCGAGGACGAAGGCGAGTTCGACGAGCCGCTCTTCCACGACTTCGACAACAAGAAAGTGATGCCGCGTCGCCAGAGCATGCCCGAGGCCGCGCGCAAGAGCCGCTTCCAGGCCATCGCGCCCGAGAACAAGGGCAAAGTGCGTCGCCGCATCTTGGACGAGTTCAAGAACGACAAGTTCTCGATCGAAGGCCAGGTCCCGGATGCCAACTTGCTCGAGGATCTGCGGGACATGAACAAGGAGGCCGAGGACATGACGTTCGCGAACGAGGACGACGATGACGAGCTCAACCTCGGCCGTCTTGGACTGCTGCGACAGATTGTCCACGTCGACAAGGTGCAGAAGGTGACCACGCAGGGTAGCATCCTTCGCTTCCGCGCCATGGTTGTCGTTGGCAACCGTCGTGGTTGTGCTGGGTACGCCGTTGGCAAAGGTGCGTCCGTGCCAGAGGCCATCTTGCGTGGCACCAAGCTCGCGATGAAGAACTTCACGTTCGTTGACCGATTCGACGACCGCACTCTGTACCACGAAGTGCGTGGCAAGTGGAACTCATGCACGCTCTTCATGCGCCCTGGTACGTCCACAATTGTACTTGCTTTTCTCACGGGGAGACTGACATAGTTGTTTTTCCTCAGCGCCCAGCGGCAAAGGCCTTACCGTTAGCGATACCGTAGCATGTGTCCTTGACTGCTTTGGGATCACAGACGTCGTGAGCAAGTGCCACGGTCAACGTAACCCGTACACTGTTATTCGCGCCACATTCAACGCTCTCACCAAGCACGAAACTGCTGAAGAAATTGCGCTCAAGACCGGCCACTCGCTCGTCGAGATTAGCAAGCTGGCAAAGACGCGCAACCTGTAGACGTCTTTGATCCGCGCGCGGTAGATAGGGGGAAAGAAGACGGAATAAATCACCTTTCTTTTTCACAGCTGGAGGTCATTACTTTGTACTTTTTCTATTCGATCTGGTCGCTCAACTACGACGACAAGCGCCGCTGGCGAAAACGGTCGCTAGCTTTCACTGTGTCGACGAACCAGTTCATTGCTGGCTCGATACCTTCTCTGTAGTCCCAGAGGGCGGCAGCGTCACGTTAGGAGAGCACGACTTACGCAGTTGCGAACCTTACATACCGTGTTATTGCACACATGGAAAATGCAGCAAACGCGCCTGAGTGTGACTCGATACCAAGTTTCTCTTGCATTGCTGTTGAGCTTTGAGCACCCTGAAAAGCATGTGATTGTCAGCACCGTTCAGTTTCGAAAGAGTGTGTCGCTACGGGACTACCTCTAGATCTTGCTTATTCGCGAGTAGAAGCAAAGGTATGCCCTGGAGCTCTGAGTGGGAAAGCATCGTCTCTAATGAAAGGCGGACCGACGATTAACTCCATCCAGCGACTCCAATTTGGTGCCAAGACTGCAACTCACGTAATGTCGTCTTGGCGTCCTCAAACCGCCGCTCATTTGCCGAATCCACGACGAATACAATGCCATGGCTCTCACTATAATACTTGCTCCAAATCACTCGGAGTCGCTCCTAGACAGACACGTAAGCCTGGAGTGTGAGAATGCTGGGCCCTCCTGACAACTGAAGACAGTGACGTACTTGTCCGCCGAGATCCCAGAAAATGATGCGGTTCCGTTTGATGTCCACGCGAGCAACTGGAGACAACAAGTCAATCTCAATCGCGCGGAAGACGCCGCCAGACTGCTCGAATACTCACTATTGAGGCCGACCGTCGGGGGGATCTTGTCGAGCGGGATGCCCGGTTTGTTGCCAAAAATGCCTTTGAGCTGCTCTAGTAATGTCTGATCACGACATAAGGAGCGGGTTTAGATGATTCACGGCAGCACTCGCACCGCCGCTCCCCACGGGACGTACCCACGCACCGTTTTGCCTGCGTCGTCAAGCCCGACGATGAGGAGATGGAGTTCGGCCTTGGAGAAGAGATAGTTCCAGAGGCCGAGCAGCAGCGAGAACATGGTTGGCGGCAGACAGCGCAGGAGAGTTCGAGCGGCCCGGAAGATGCGAGTGAGTGCCGCCGGCGGTCAGCGGAGCGTGGGGGGCGGAGGAAGAGGAGTCGCCCCTCGAGGCTAATGTAGCCGATGACGCTCAAAACTGCGCTTCTCGCCAGAATGCCACTTCTCTACAAGAGCGAAATCCCTCTTTTGGAGATTTTAGACTATGATTGGACTAAACGAGCATTTGTTTGTATTTCATCCAGTGAGCATCGCTGAGGTGGAGCTGGGTTGGGTTGATCGAATGCTGGAACTGCAGTGAAGGAACGACACGGAAGAGGAGACGAGGAAGCCCCCCGGGACCAAGATGCAGATCCAGATCAAGGTACGCGCGCCGCGAGGACGACGAGAGGGAGTGAGGACTGTGGTCTGATCATGCGGCTTTCTATGCGCGAAATCCAGACGCTAACCGGCCGCAAGGTGAGCGATGACGCGCGGAACCGACTGGCCGACCACTGACGTTCATGGACCCCAGCAAACGTTCAACTTCGAGCCAGACAACACGGTGCGGCGTGCCTTCGGAAGCGTTCGGGTGGTGGAGAGACTAATCGATGGGTGTCGCTGTAGATCCTGCACGTGAAGCAGGCGCTGCAAGAGAAAGAGGGCATCCAGGTCGACCAGATCCGGTATGTTGGCGCACTTGACGCGATTGGTGCCCAGAGGCGCTGAGTTTTGTTGCTTTTTAGCTTGATTTACAGTGGCAAGCAGCTGTAAGTGGCTCGCGAGCAAACTCGCTTGTGATCGAGTGGCTCTGAGCTGTTCATGGTGTTTAGTGCCGATGATAAGACCCTCCAGGACTACAACGTCGCTGCCGGCGGCACGATCCACATGGTGCTTCAGCTGCGTGGAGGCAACTAAATAACCGAGCGTTCGCGCAAGAGGAGGCGAAGGAGAAGCGATGCACGGACGCGACTGATAGAAGCGCATAATTCAACCCACACGCATCAAATTACGTGAGATAGTAGGCTTTGTTGAGTTTTCAGCGCTTGGACATAGGTTTCTACTTGCCCGCACTCTACTGCGATGCAGCCGTCCCTCCGCCTTGCTGGTTCTGCGCCTCACGCTGCTTTTGAATGAGCGGCTCCAGCTGCTTCTTCTCGGCGAGCGTCTTTAGTAGCTGCACGATGAACGGAATGTAGTTGTGCTTGCGGCGTGCATTCTCAAGCTTCCAGTTCCTGCGCTTAGCCTCCTCGTTGGCGATCTCTGCCTGCAAGCGCTCGAGCTCCGCGACGACCGACGGTGTCTGCTCCTGCTCGAGCAGCTCAGCGATGTTGTCCTGGTGGAGTTGTATTCTGTTGCGAATGAGAGCCAGCAGGTTGAAGCGAATCTCTGACGCGGAGTACTTCTCGATCCGCTGCTGGATAACCGGGCATGCCACCTGAAGCCAACTCTCGCCGTTGGATGCGTCCGGGACGTCACCAAGCAGCACAGGACCTGGCTTGAGGCCATCAAGCTCGTAGACCTTGCCGTTCACGGGTACATATGCGATGAAATGGTACACATCGTCGTCACCAGTGGCCTTGCGCTCCTCGACAACAAACGGCTCCGCGCGCGAGAACGAGTTGTGCGCTAGGCGGATCTTATCGCTGTTAGAGATCGCCTCGCCCTTGAGATCGGACGGGAAATCGCTCGTGAAGGCCTTAAATTCGGTCAGCGTGTCGCCAAGATCAATCTCGGGGCGGTTCATGAGGATGGATAGGATCGCCTGCGTCGCGCACGCATTGTTGATCACCTGCTTGGCGAAAAAAAGGTTCTCCTCGGACGCGTAGTGGACATTCTCCCCTCCTTGAGCATGTGAAGGCTCCCACTTGAAGAGGAAGACCAGTCCGTACACTGGCGCAAGCTCTGCGAAGAGGGAGTCGTCGAGCGCGTAGAGCTCCTCCACCTGGACGCCCTTGACGCCGATGTCCTCGATGAGCGCCGTGAAAACGCCTGCAACGCGCGACCCACGCCCGTGAAGCGTGAGAAGACCACCCACAGAGAGCTCACTGCGTGAGCTTCTCGATAGACTAGCGAGGGCACGCACCAGGGTCCGACTCGATCGTGCACCACGACATCTCCGTCGACGCTTCCCTTCAGTTCACTCGGTTGACGGCGCGATCCGGATTGCATCGAGACTGCTGCAACAAGGTGTTCTTAACGCGTTATGGTTCAAAAGATGAACAGCTAATATCAGTATGTTTTTCTAAAATTTGCGATTCACTATACATACTTTCGCACGATGACTCACCCATGAGACTTCAACTTGAGCGAGCATGTCCGCCACTGCTCAAACTGATCCTATTCCTCGGACCAACCCATGCCTCGTGAGCAGCTCATCGCTTCCTCAAGACAAAACGAATGTTCGTCTCACAGGTGGCCCAGTTTGCAACGTTTGTGGTCTTGTCCTGTGTGGTCGCTCAAAGTTTGTGTGAGCTCTTGAAACTAAGTGATACTGTACTGGCCGGCCACGCTGGCATTTCCGAATGGTGCTTCTCCATTGGTCAGCCCCGAACTGCAACCAAGCGAGACCAAAGACTCGGTCACAACAGAATCTGCCCCAAGGTACAAGAAGCAACGGTGAGACTCCCATTGGATCAACAGGATGGCGCCAGCGCCGGAGAAGGATGCTTCGAGCCCGGACAACCGTCGCAAGGAAGCCGCGGTGGCCGATACGGACCTCCCAAGCGACATGGAGGCAGCCGAAGCTGGTGGAGGCGGTAAGAGAAGGAAGAAGAAGAAGAAAAAGAGCAAGAATGCTAAAGCCACAGGCTGCAAGTCCCCGCCGTTCCGTGGCGTCTCGGGATTCACCGACAGCTACATCGCCGTCGGACAGACCGAGCCGCCCTCCATCCCGGTCGCCAAGCTCTTCCCCAATGGCAAGTTCCCGGTCGGCGAGATCCAGGACCATCCGGGCGACTTCAACACGTACCGCAAGACGAGTGCCGAGAAGCGCGCCCGTGAGCGTGCTGAAGAAGATCTCTACGAGAAGGTCCGCTACGCGTCCGAGGTGCATCGCCACGTGCGCAAGTTCGCGCAGTCGATGATCAAGCCCGGGATCAAGCTCATCGAACTCTGCGAGCAGCTCGAGAACAAGAACCGAGAGCTTGTTGAGGAGGCCGGCTTCGCTGTACGTATGATGTGTGACTTGATGTGGTGGCCTCGTGTACACTTGACTAACATCTTTGGAACTGGTACTGGCTTGGTCTGATCACTCCAGCGCGGCATCGGCTTCCCGACGGGCTGTTCGCTCAACCACGTCGCGGCCCACTACACGCCCAACTCAGGCGACGACACTGTGCTTTCATACGGCGACGTCATGAAGATCGACTTTGGCACGCAAGTCGATGGCCGCATCATCGACAGTGCCTTCACCGTGGCGTTCGACCCCAAGTTCGATCCGCTTCTCGCCGCCGCCAAGGCAGCGACGGAGGAAGGCATCAAGCACGCGGGTATTGACGCTCGTTTGGGCGAGATCGGCGCAGCCATTCAGGAGGTCATGGAGTCGTACGAGGTCGAGCTCGACGGAAAAGTGTTCCCTGTCAGATGCATGCGCAACTTGAATGGCCACTCTATCGGTCCGTACCAGATCCACGGCAGTAAGTCGGTCCCTGTTATCGCATGTGCTGACGATACCAAAATGGAAGAGGGCGAGATCTTTGCGATCGAAACGTTCGGTTCGACAGGTCGAGGGTACGGTGTTCAGGACCTCGAGTGTTCCCATTATGTGAAAACGTTCGACGCCCCGCACATTCCTCTGCATCTACCTCGCGCGAAGAAGCTGCTTACGCACATCACTCGCACTTTTGGCACCCTTCCCTTCTGTCGCCGCTGGCTCGAGCGTGATGACGGGGGCTCAGCCACGATCAACCCGAAGGGTGCCAAGCAAGAGAAGTATCTTGTGGCGCTCAAGCATCTAGTTGATGCAGGCATTGTCACGGCTGTTCCTCCGTTGGTCGATATCAAGGGCAGCTACACCGCGCAATACGAGCACACCATCATCTTACGCCCGACATGCAAGGAAATCCTATCTCGTGGAGATGACTACTAATCGGTCTAGCGCTCTAGCGCTGATCACGGAGCAATCGCTCCAGTTGCTGCTTTTCCCTAACTGCTTGGGCGTACTTGTACTTCAGATCTTCGATTTCCTCGAAGAACTCTTGATCAAACGCCCCAAGTTCCTGGCGTAACTGGTCGTTTTCGTGAGCAAGCGCATTCACTTGACTTTGCAGTTGTATTATCTTCTCTTGCGCGTCTTTCAAGGCAGGTGATTCGGGTTGCGCTTTCTCTAGTAGTCCGAGTTTCGCGCTAAGTTCACGGATTAATGCATCTTTTTTGACGATGTGACCCTGGAGTTCCGCGATCTGGGCATCTTTCTCGGTCAGCAGCAGTTGATGCGACCGCTGTGTATCATCGTCAACGAATTTCTTTGCTGGACTCGATCGCGATGAGGTTAGAACTCGAAGTCGCTGCTGCAAACGCAGTTTGTCCTTCTTCAGCTCACTGCTCTCAGTGCGCAACAGCTCAACCTCGCTTTGGAGCTCTTGTCTGGCATCACGCGCCTCATTTAGCTTCTTACGAAGTGCTTCCACCTTGTCGGGTGGAGCAATAGATGACGCTGCCTTTCGGAGTCGGTCATTCTCTGAGCGTAGCTTCTCGATCACTTTTTTCATGTTCTCTACCACTTCCTCAAGCTCGAGTCTCTCCTGCGCGGACGTCTTCACCCGTCGCGTGTGCGTCGAAGCAGTAATACTAGCCGCCGGATTTGCTGGAGCCGTAACATTTTTGCGATGGAGGCGCTGATACTCGACACGCAAACTCTCTAGCTCGAGCTCAAGCTCCAAGAGTCGAGTATCTTTCTCCATCAGCAGTCGCTCCTTCACCCGCATTTCATCGCCTAACGCAAGAAGCTCGTCGCGAACGTCATGGCCAGCTACAAAATCGCGTTCCTCTCGTTCCAAGGCCGACATGCTCTCTCCACTAGTATGTCGTTTCCCAAGACGAGAGCGTAAACGGTGCAATTGCTCTTCGTACCGCTCCATTTGGTCTTGGAACGAATCTTCCCACTCTTTTCTCTTCAAAACTAGCGTTTCCTGTAAGAAAGCGTTTTGGCGCTCCAATTCGCTTGAGGATTCACCGTTCCTACGACTACGAGTCCCAGAAAATGTGTCTGTCTTGACCTCAATTTCGCTAGTTCCCTGGATAGCTTCTCGGGCTGAGGATGCCACGCGCTGCATCTCCTTCAGCTTGGACTCCGAGTCGCTCAGTCTCTGGCGAAGTCGCTCGTTTTCCTTTTCACTCTTCTCCAGGGCGATTTGCTTTTCCTTTAGACGGATGGTTACTACGTCGACACGACGCTGAAGACGCTTTTCCCCTTCCCACTGCTCGCGCATTTGTTGGCGCATGCCACTCTTGTCAGTACTGATATCTCCAGCTCTTGGTGTTGGATTGGGGTCAGTCGCCGCTGATTCCCGCAAAGCTATATTCTGAGCCTGTAGCACCTTGACCTTCTTCTCTAGGTCTTCAATCGTGCGCGCTTCACTAACAACCTTGTCCTTGAGGGCATTTTTGAGACGTTCCACCTCAAATTCCAGTGCGCTGGTGGTTCGTGGAGGACCATTCTCACCTTGGGTTTGGACGTTACTACCTTGGCCACTAGACACTTTGGGTGTTCTAAGCTGTTTCGTAACCTTTGTGAGCTCCAATTTTGCCTTTTCCTCACCCTTCTTCGCTAGCACAAACTTTTCCTGCAGTATTTGCACCTGTGCTTCCAGTTGTTCCTTGTCTTCGTTCCATTGCTCTCGCTCCCGCTCATTATCGGACTTTGTCTGCTTTGTGTTGCGCACAACATTCTGAGCCTTCGCCAGCTCGACAGCATGGCGATCTTCTGCTTTTAGAAACTCTTCCTTTAAACGTATAATCGCTTCACGAAGGAGCTGCATTTTCTCTTCGCGCTTAGTCATGTCTCGCTTCACGAAGCCAAGGTGATCTTCGACGGTTTTCTTCTCTTTCTCTAGCTTCTGGATTTTGTCTTGATTCAAAATGATCTCTTCGAGAGCCTCTCCAGCGCGAGCTTCTGCGATGTCACGTTCATTCTGCACCGCTTTGAGTTCTATCTCTAGTTTGCGCAATTGACCTCTCGCAGCCTCCAGCTCAACTTCAGCACGTTTCCACTCTTGCAAAGCGTACTCGTGTCGATCTTGAGCAGCCTTCAGAGCTTTTTTGTCTCCTCCCGCTTTCTCCAAATGGCGAATTTTCTCCGATGCTTCTTTCAGTTGCCCTATCATTCTTTGGTTTTCTTCGTACAGCTTTTTGTGCAGGTGAGATGCATCCGCACGTTCCTGGGCCTTGGTAGCAGCAACGTCCGCTCGGATAGAAGCGATTTTCTTTTGATACTCAGCAATAACTGCATTCTTTTCGTTTAGCAGTTGCTTCAAGCTTGCAATTGACGCTTGGGCGGCTTGCTGTTGTTCGATGTGGTCCTTCTCGTATAGGCCCACTTTCTTGCGCATTATTGGTGAGGTTGGGGAGCTTGCCTGATTGTTGTTCCCCAACTGAACCTGGCACCGGGCATGAAGCTGTTGATACTCAATCTCCAGGTCGTCCTTGTCCCGTAGCACCGCTCGTTTCTGACTGTCGAGGTCATTGTTCAGCTGCAACAGCTCTGCGTTCCTACTTTGTAGGGATTGCAGCTGTCGCATAACCTCAGTATGCACTCGCTTGAGCTCTCCCACCTCTTTTCTGAGACGATCTTCCTCTTTTGACCCTGTGGATGATGAATGAACTGATGCGGTCTTCGACAAAACGTCAAGTTGACCAATGAGAACACGCTCTCGTGTCTCTAAGGAATCAATTCGACTTCTGAGGCGCGTGACCTCCGCTGCTGAAGCCATAGACGCTGAGCTAGCCGAACCCTTGAATGGAAGCTCCGCCTGTTTCTCTTCCAGGTCTTTCTCGAGCACGCGTCGGCGATCTTGTTCCATACGGATTTCCTCCTCCAACCCATCAAGCCGTCTTTTGAATGCTTCCCACTTGTTGTTCCGCATTGTATAGTCTCTTTGCTTGAACTCCTCAGTAGCTGCTTCCAGAACTAATACTTCATTTCTTGCCTTCTCGCGCTCATCGCTACAAGCCTTCGCTTGATTCTCCATTTGAAGTTCAATATGCTGCAGCATCATCGATGCATGCTGCTGATTTGTGACGACATGGTCATACTTCAGTAGGAACTGTTGATAGCTAGATTTCATATGAATCAGTTGTTGTTGCAATCGAGCAATAATTGCGTGGTCTTCAGATGCTGCCATAAGCTCGCGTAGTTGGTCTTCCTTGTCGCTAAGTCTCGCCTTCTCTTGGGTTATCTTTCGGGACAACACGTGAGCTTGTGAAGCAGCCAGCTCTGCGTCTTGTTTTGATTTGGTGTTATCACGCACAAGGCCCTCATAGAGTTGTTCAACCTCGCTGATCCGCTCGCACAAGATGGTATTTTCAGCTTCAAGGGTGCGCACTCGGTCTTCGCTAACATTTGCTGACGTTGTAGGATTTGTTTGAGATGACAGTAGGTTCGTGTGGAACTTTTCTTCGAGTTCTTTCACCCGTGTCACTTGTTGTTCAAGCTCACTCTCCAGTTGCACGATACGGCTATGTGAAACAGCGTCAATCGGCATCAATGGTTCGCCCTGCCGAGCAGCTCGCTCTGCAACAAGCATAGTGTTTTCATATTGAAGCTTGTGTAACTGAGCCGGCACGTCGTATAGACTAAGATACTTGGTATGGAGCTCAACATACTCTTCGCTTAACTTACAGTGCTTGGAGAGAGTTATTTCCAGTTCTCGATGCGTCCGATCCGCTAGACTCTTCAGCACACATTTATCCAAAGTAGATTCTGTCCGCATCATCAGCTCCTCTGCCCCTGTCTTCCAGCTTTCTAGATACAAAATCCGATATTTAAGCACACGTTCCATTTCAAGCCAATCACATTCGATGTGCTGGGCCTCAGTGAGTGTCAGACGATATTCTTCTTGCAACAACTCATGCTCACGTTTCAGTTTCCCGAAAGCGACCTCATCATGCGCAACACAGCGAGTCAAACCCACTAGCTCACTGCGTAATTTTATCGCCGCGTCATCCACGTCACGCGCAGATGCCGATTCGAGAGTGTGGAGGGTAGCTTCATACCGTTGGCATTTTAGTTGTAGCTCCTGAATGTGTGTTTTGAGCTGTTGTTTGTCAAACAGCATCTTCGCTTTTTCAGTCACGAAAGTATCTTGGACGTGAAAGAAATGTTGATATATCAGGCTTTGTTGGTCCATGAGTGATTTCCACGCTGTCTCTTGATGCACAAGCTGTTCTTGGAGTACTTGATTCTGCCCTTCAAGCTTGACGTACTCATCCAGTAGTAGCTGAAATTCACGGAGAAAGTCAGCCTGCTGGATCAATTCGCCTTCAGTATCAAAAGCCAACAAGGTGTTGTCCATTGACGGAGCCTTGGGTGGAGATGGCTGGATTGCTACCGACTGAGTAGATGGAATGGATGTCTTCTGACTGTTATCATGTAGAAATTGAAGTCGTGACTCCAGTGCTGATGCTATGGCCTGGGCAAGAACTTCTGCCGTCGGCGGAGGAGGGTCCTTCGGGCTGTTGAGGTTTGTCCGGGTTGGCTCTTGGTCAGCGATGTTACTGGAAGTTTGAGAGTCATCTCCGAAATGCACCATGCGACTGGAAGTGGTCATGCCATCGGCAACACCGTCCTCGTGTACACCCTCTTCAACGGCTGCTTGTCTTACGGGCGAGGTGGCCACAGTTACCATAGTCCTGGGTTCTGCAGATCCTCGTCTCTTGGATTCGTCCTGATTCGCTAGCTGGAGAATTCCCTTCCTCGATTTCTCTTCTAAATCCTCGCGAAGACGGGTATTTTCTAGCTTCAATCTCCGTATCTCTTCATTTTGATCGCTCACTGTTGAGTTGGTTGTTGTAACGGGGGCAGACGCCTCAGGGTGAACGAGCCACCTTTTGGCGACCTCTGGAGTGAGCTTCACACGCTCGATAAATTCTTCCACTTGCTCCCACTGGTCAGTTGAAAGGCCATGAGCCTCGTATAGCTTCGTGCCAACAACACGTGCCTGGTCTCTTAGCTTTTGAAGCAGCCGGACACGCTCACTCTCGAGCTCGTGAATCTGGTGCTCCATTTGTTCCATCTCTGCCTTCTGCACTGCCAGCTCTCCCTTAAGATGGCTCTCAATCGCGAGATCATCATACTCGAAGTCCGCGCTCTTTCCGACCTCTGCTTTCAGTCTCTCAAACGCAACATGAAGCTTGCCTGTCGCTTCACGCTGGTCGTTTACTTCCTGACGCAATTTCTGATTTGCCAGCTGCTGTTTCTCGAGTTCTCTACGCAGTTTCTTCTGATATTTCATGACATCTTCTAAGCCAGCACCAGCCTCATACTTGGCGTTCCATTCCTGTGCGTTTACAAGATCTTTTTCCAGCTGAGCCTGCAGGAACTCGAGTTGCTCTATCATTTCCGCCTGTTCCTTCAGCCGTCTCTTCAGCGAGATACTCTCTTGACTTGCGGCTTTATATTTGCGAGTCTCAGCCTCGACAGCGTGATCAATAGCACGACGTGTTTCAGATCCTCCTTCGTTAAGATGCTGAACGAGTGCTTGCATATCCTGCCGTAGTTGTTGGATCTCGTGGTCTCTCTCGTCGAGCTTCAGTTGATCCCTGACGCGTATCTCGTGAACAAGTTCAAGCTGCCTCTCGAGATCCTCCAAGTCCGCATCTCCAGATTTCAAGGCGCTCCTGCTTGTGGTTCTGTTGGATAGCGCAGTCTGGCGCTCACTCTGCTGACGCATCTCGGTGGCTTTCTTGCGAAGCTCATCCAGTTCATTACGCAGCACAGCTTTTTCCATGTCGTGCTTCATCATCAACTCCTTGACGATGGTATCAACCTGGCTCTCGTGCTCATCCATTTCGATTAATTTGGCCTCATGGGATTCTTTTTCTCTTTCAAGCTGCTCGATGCGTGTGCGCTGCTGCATGTTGTCGATCCTCATCACGTCCAGCGCTTCGAGGTAGTCCCGCTGCTGATCGTGGAGCACTTTCAGCGTGAGTTCATAGTCGAGCGCTAACTGGGAAACTTTCTCGAGGGCCTCGTCACGCTCCTGCCGCTCGCGCCGGAGGAGCTCGTTCTCCTTGAGTGCCTCGTACAGCTCGTCCCGCTTGTCCTTGGACTCTTGCTGGATCCTGGACACTTGCTGGTTTGCGTGAGCGCTCGCTGCCGTCTCGCGCGCGATTGCTGCACGCAATTCCTTCACAGTCGCGTTCAGCGCAGCGTTTTCAGCCTTGAGTGTGTCCACAGCGCTGTCTCCTGATGGGGTGGGCTGTCTATCTCCGTCGCGTTGCTGCCGCAACGCTTGTAGCTTTTCCTCGCATTCTTTCAGCGCACCACTGAGCTGCTCAACGTCTCGGCCACGACTCGAGAGCTGTTCGCTGAGCCGCGCGGCCTCGTCCTGCGCCTCCTGCTCGCGCTGCTGCAGCCGGAGCGCGAGCGCGCCACACTCGGACTCTTTGCGCGCGAGCTGCTCGTGCAGCTGATCGAACTCGCTCTCGAGCTCGTCGAGGTCGCGCCTGCATAGCTCCAGCTCGTTGCGACTGGCGATGCACTCGGCCTGCGCACAGCGACCAGAGGAAGTCGACGCCATCGGGGGGGGGAGCGAGCCGAAGCGTCACGCCATTTCCCTCCTTGTGGGCAGGTCAATGCGGTTCTAAGAGAGAAAATCGGCTGCTTCCTTTAAGACCGATTCGAACCTATGGTACTGGGTATGCGATAGTGGAGGGTGAGATGAACCCATTTTGGACGAGCAGCTCAGCGAGTTCTTGTGTGCAATCATGCCAATCGACGCCACGAGCAGCGGCAGTCGCCGCAAGATCACGGTCAACGAGCGCGTCGAGCGGATCCTCCATGGCGCGTTGCAAAGCGAAGAGCCGCGCACGGCAAGCGCTGACGCGCGCAGCGAAATCGCCAAGCGCCGGAGCAGGCAGCTCGCTGGTTTGTACACAAGCTCACTGGAAGACAAGTTCGTTCGCTCGCGCATCATTTCCGGCCAGCGAGAGTTCCTCAAATCAGATGGAGCGAAATCAGTGCCGAAAAATGTTCATCTGGGAAGGCGCAAAGTGACCGGTGTCCCACCAATCGAATTTCCGGCTGACTCGACCCATAACTATGCCGCTGAAACTCTTCATGTACAACCCACGGAAACCGTGAAGTGCTACGCAAAACACAAACTTGAGGAGCTTCAGTTGCAGGAAGCAGAAGAGCGCCGCAAAGCTCTGGCAAATCAATTTCCAGCACCGGATTTCTCGCCCCCCAAACCTTGGTATGAAGGCTACTCAAGCGTCCAGAAGACACCGTCATGCACTGTTGACGCAAAGATACGTCGGTATGGCGCCTACGGAGCTATCAAAATGCTTGCAAAAGAAACAGCCAGCGGAACATCACCACACTTCGTTCTCCGTACCTCCCAAAGCCTTGACTCGCTTGCTTACAAAGACGCCCCTAATGCTTGGTCGCCGAGTCTGCACGGTTCTCCCTCATTGTGGCCAGAAGACGCCTGCTACGTCACTGGATCCTCACTGGAGTCAACTTCAATGTTGCGTTGCCCGTCGCCAAGCTATCGTTTTCCAAGTCACGTTGTCGGCAAGAACAAACCGCCACTCAATGATGGTCACTTTGTGCGCATGCAAAGCGTGCACGCCCAAGATATCAAAGCACTGGAGTTGGCGTTCGATCAAGAAAAGGAGCGGCGAAAACTTGAGATTGTCTACAACAAAGAGAAGCTCCAGCACTGGAAAGCCAACCTTCACTTTGAACATCTTTCCAGCAAAATGGATCACCCGTTTGTTCATGTTCGAGCCAAGAGGGGAAGAGAACTAACAATTCTACACAGTGCTGGATATTCGTCAGCAGTTCAGTTTGACGGACATGTTGAAAAGCTTTCTCGTGAACGGTTCTCGCTTCGATGGAAGAATATGAGTGTATTACTTGAGGTAATGAAGAAAACACCATGTCGCCGGCCGGTGCTACAAGACATCGATAAGCTCTTTGCACTATCGCACGAGATATCGCTGAAGAACCTGAATCATCTCGAGCTGAACCGTCAGCAATTTTGGGAGCTCCTATCTCACGAATACCCACGCCTAGACCTTCTGCCCGTCAACCGCGTGTTCTCTTCATACGACTACAAGATGGAGGACCGTATTGACATGCGTCTGTTCTTGGCGACAGTGCGAGCCATGCGTGTACAGCAGGGGACACCAATCGAGATGATCACCTTGGCGTTGCAAGATTTTGATCTTTCGAAGCGACATGTTGTGTCCAAGGCAGAACACTTTGCGGCAGTAATAGCCATGTGCAGTGGTTGTGAAAAGGAAGAAATAGAGCTTCTCTCTGCGGCACACAAGATTTGGGGTGAGATTAGGCAACAGTTTGCTGTTGAGATAGAAAGAAGGCATCAGAGACGAATTAGGGGCGTTGCGGTGGATGAAGATGAATGTCTCGAACGGGAATTAACAACAACCGCAGGAGGTAGCCATACGACTATTGAAGACGACCTCCAGAGCGAGGTAGAGTCTTTGCTGTTCGTTGGGCGAGACGATGAACCATGTGCTGTGCCGATCAAGTTTGTTCGAAACGTGATGCGGCTCGAAAAAAATCTCCTCAAATCGTTCACGGACTCGCTCATTCGGCGAAGAGAAGAATGCAATGAGATGGTGATGAGAGCATTGTCATCAAAGACTCGCGTGAGTACACCCACCGAAAAGTTGGAGCGCATCGGATGATCTCTAGTTGAACGCAAAGCCACCCAAGAATGTAATAATCATTTCTAGAATAAGATGCTCCTACAAGCAACACAATGGGAGCAACAGCGCGAGTGGGATGAGAGCAAGCGCGACTGGTAGTGTTAAGCCGCACGTGCAGATGCTCAACAAGAAGCACGAGAAGATAATAATCCACAGCGTGACTGAGAACACAAAGCAGCCGCCTCGCGTCCGGACGCGACACTCCAGTGTTGAATGGTCTTGAATTCCGTAATCCTCCAGCGTTCGCTCCACACGTAGAGGTACACCACCATACGACAGATAGGTGTCATCAAGATCCCGACGAAATACTCCTGAGTCTTTGTTTTCTGAAATATGCGAGACAATCGTCTCGATCTTTGCGGACTTGTCAATGTCAACCACTCGCATGTGCCCAGATTTCTGAAGAAAGAGTACACAATAAGCCACCCACAGAAACCCCACTTGCACGGCTTTAGTCTGAAGCACCGATCTTATGAAGAGCTGCATGGCTTAGTCCGACGTGGCAAAACGGATTCTCCGTGAATGTTGGAATCCAGCTCCCGACGGTTCCCTCTCGCCTGTTCGCGTCAACACGAATCTCAACGCACGCTCCGTCGATGGCGACGCTCAACTGGCGGATCGTTCTTTTTTCGCGAGCTGCCTCGATGTTGACGGGACGTCATGATCTCAGGTCAATAATGACCTGGTCTTGCCACGGTTGACTTGAACTGCAAACGGGTTCAGTTTGTGGGTCGGCCTGGTGATCTCGGACCCGTTGGTGTCCCACTCAGGGATAACTTGGGCCAGAGGCACGCGGACCGACTCCTGTGATTGGATATTAATAAAATAAGTTAATATGATTGGCTAATTTCCTTGATGCGGAAGGGATCAGCAACATGGGTCGACTTCGGTTGGAAGCCAAGAGCTACGCATCATCGAGCGCGCCATTTTCCTCTGCGACGCCATGGCCGAGACCGTGCCCACGTTCGACGCGCTTCGCGATGCGCTCCTCGATCTCTCGCAGCCCATGGGCAAGCGAACGCGCGCGGTCTTCTACCTGCGCACGCGCGGTCAAAAGGAAGACCTCCAGGTTCTTCTGCAAGGTGGGAGAAGCCGCATCGACATCGAAGAGGACGTGCAAGCTGACGATTGACTTGCTCTTGCAGCACTGCTGAACAAGAAGGACTCGGAACTCATGCGCCATGAGCTAGCCTACGTTATCGGCCAGTTCCAGGACGCGGACGCTTGTGACACGCTTTCGCAGATCGTCGAGGACGCAAACGACGATTGCATGGTGCGCCACGAGGCTGCAGAGGCACTTGGTGCTATTGGCCATGAGAAAGCGCTCCCGGTGCTGGAGAAGTTTAGCCAGGACCCGGCCCCAGAGGTGTCAGAGACGTGCCAGTTGGCCGTGCGACTCATCAAGTACAAGGCACAGCAGGCCGCGGGCGAGATCAAGGAGAACGAGCACGACCGCAACCCCTACCTGTCTGTCGATCCCGCCCCGGCGGCTGAGAAGAACGTGACGACTGAGGAGCTGAAGAGCATTCTTTTAGACCCGAAGCGTTCGCTCTTCGACCGTTACCGAGCGATGTTCTCGCTGCGCAACCGCAACACGGAGGACGCCGCACTTGCTCTCGCCGAAGGCTTTAGCGATAAAAGCGCACTGTTTCGCCACGAAATCGCGTACGTGATGGGCCAAATGGAGAACCCTGTTACTGTGCCTGCCTTGAAGAAGGTCCTTGTGGATCACAGCGAGCATCGAATGGTTCGCCACGAGGCGGCGGAAGCGCTCGGTGCGATTGGCACGCCCGAATGCGAGGAGATTCTTCAGGTTTACCTAAAGGATAGTGAGCAGGTCGTTCGGGAGAGCTGCGAGGTGGCCCTAGATATCATGGACTACTGGGCGCCCACCAAGTAAACCGATGAGAAGAGTAACCCGAGGGAATTGCATGTCGTATTTTCTAGACTAGGCTCCGCAATGTGTGATCAATCATGCATATAGATACCCTACAGTCATCTTGTTAAAGTTGCGCTGGGATGAAGGCAGCAAATCTGTGCTGAGCTTTAACCGTTGAGTAATTTGCTCACCAACGGCCTCGCTAATGGACAAAGTTCGAGTTCTTAGCATTGGTGGCAACTCAACTTGCGGTTTTTGTAGCTGTAGCGCTGCTTCTCTATGCACAACGCTGTAAACAACTTTGAGAACTCGCTGGAAGGTAGGGGTGTTGGTGGTCACAATTTTTGCGTCCCAGCTCAGAAGCTGCACTTCGAGCCCAGAGAAGTCGGTTTTTTCGTAACCTTCGCTACCCCGAGAACTCAAACGAAAACGGAAGACGCCATCCGAATCGGCGAGGTGGAGCATCTGAGCGCTGATTGTGCTGTCAATTGTGTAGCGATCAAACACGTTGTTTGTGAGATCACCTGCGACTAGGAGATGCTTCGAAATCCGCAGCGTCGCTGGATTTTCAACGCGCCTTTGGCCGAGAATAATCTTGCATTGCGGACAGCTAACATCATTCCAATCTGGATGATCGCCCTCGCAACCGTTGTCTTCACGCCTTGAAACCAGAGGTTCATTGAAGGTGTCAGCAAGCGCCCTCTCAGTTAAATCGCTTTCATGTACAATAATGCTCGACTCTCCCACAAAGATGCGATGCTGTTGAGCAAAAATGCCTTCTCTCGGAATGTGCTCGAAACTTCCAATCCCCGCACCCCAGAAATCAAACATTTCCATCCAGTTCTCAGATGGGAGAGGAAGAACCTTCTCGATCTTTGTACCGTCCTCCATAAGCACCCATCCACACCCACGGCAGCTTAGCGAACTGTAGCTCTCCACCCTCAGCTCCTCCTGAGTCGTCTGGCTGAAAGATGAGAAGCCGTCGACAACCGCCTTGTCGCTGGCACTGACAGGTAATCGGATGTAGATATGGTCATCCTAAATGTACTCAACGATCATGAGTCCTTGTTGGGTGAATATATCCACAACACACGCGCACCTTTGCCGAGATGACGCATTTGTCCGCATCTACTTTGTGCTCCAGCTCCACGCTCCACCACACTCCGGCCGCTGACGAGAAAGTCACTTTCGTGAGATCCACACTCAAACTCAGGACACTCGTGTCCACAGTCGATGGAACAACGTCTTCGTCGAGGTGGAGATAGCAATGATAGCAGCCAATGTTTGCGTGATACTCCACGAGATATCTCTTAACGCTCTGAAGTGGGCTCGACGTTGTTATGGAATCTTCTTCTGGGAGATGGAGTGCACGCAGGCCCTCGCTCAGTTGCGCCGTGGCGATCTCCAGATCTCGCTCGTATCTCTTCTCGGTGGCGCGTGCTCGCTCCACCTCTACACGCGCCGCTTCCACACGCGCACTTTGCTCCTTTACAGCCGCGAGTGCGCGCGCATGTTCCTCCTGCGCGAGGCGGAACTCCTCCAGCAACTCGGCTGCATCCATTTTCGGTTGGATCCACGACTGGCCAATGGGAATCATGATTTCAAAAAAGATAAACCACGTTTTAAACCGAAAATACTGATTTCGTCACGACGATGTGCTATGTATCGCACGAGCCGACCTACGGCAAGACGATGCTGGCGAGCAGCTCGTCGTATCGCGAGCGGAACGCTTTCGCGACGTTTGCGACTCGCACGTTGGGATGCAACGTGAGAAGTCTCATGTGGTCCAAGATCTCACCACTAGTCACGGTCGCGAACGCCGGAGAGTCCAACAAGAAGTAGGCGATTGTCAAAGCAGAAAGTGCCAGGTTCATCGCGCTCCTGTCCATTTCGACGCGCCTTCGCTCGCGCTCAGCTGACGGGTGCTCGGAGAGACTATTCATATCGGCCGTCGCACTATCAAGTCTGATGGATAACACGCGGTCCAGTACAGCCAGGCAGCCGTGGCTCTCTATGAAGCTCACTTGGAGAGCTGGATCGGGGATGCAATTGCAGATGCCGCCCATTGCAAACTCCTGGAGCAGTTGGTTCGACCTCACAACACTCGCGCTATCGTTGAAAGCCCGGCGCTTCGATGGATCGTCGCGCTTGCATTCAAAGTCGCTGAGACGGATGTCGGCTGGCGACGAGATGATCTCCACGAACAGCTCCATGACTCGGAGGTGTCTCAGCGCGACGTAGTTGATCGGATCATAGGCGAAATTGGCGAGGTTCGCGACAATCTCCTCCTTGCGTAGCCTGTCTGGCGAGCGCGCGTACTCGCTCACGAGCTGCTGCAGGTATTCATGGCGCGGCGTGCCCCACTGGCCCTGTCGCGCGGCCAAGCGCTGATGGCTCGACAGCATGGACAACCGTTCGTGCGATCGACACCATCAAGGTGTGTGACCTCCTAACGTAAATCAGTGAACTCGACATGTCAAATCAAGTTGAAGCATTCCCAATCCGAAGGGCGCCGGCCACCAATATGCACACACGTCTGCTTCTTGTTTCGCAGATCTCACGCCAGGGACACCTGGTGTCGGCTTCTGTGGCGACTCTGAGATGCCGAGCACTCGAGTGCTGCAGTCGGAGCTGCTGTCCACACAGGCGAACTGTACGGCCCCGGTTCGCGGCCCCAGCGGTTCCAACGTTGGCGTCCTTTCTTCCTGTTACTCTCTGGGCGCGCCAAACTGGATCCCACCATCGAATGGAGTGAGGCGATCGTTCGGTCGAGGAGACACTCGGGGGACCATCGTCAATCGTCAGTCGCCAACGCTTCTCGCTGACTTCGTGGTCGACTTCCGCCAGGTTGGTCCCCATCGTTTAAGTTGGAGAGACTCGGGCCCCCGTCTTCAAGACTCTCCACCCCACTTCATCTCTCGCGGGAGGCTCCTCCGTTGGCGAACCCACCACGAAAAATTGGCGCCAACGATCCAAACCAAGCGCCAGTTTTTTTCCCCCCGTTTCACACATTTGGCCAAGTGTTTTTTTTTTTCGATCTTTCTTGTCAACCGCCGACAGTGGCTAGGGTTCCACCCATCGGCCCCGTCCGCTTTCAACGTCCGCTTGCCCTAGCCCTCCACTCTGCTTTCTCGTGATTTCATTGGTTAAAATCACGTCATAAACCTTGGAACTGGATCTCCCCTTTCCCTAATTGGTCAGGTGAGGCAAGGGATGGAGTCTCATTGGGAGAGGTGGGCGGAAGGAAGAGGCGGAGCTCGGGCTCTGGACGTCGTGGCGACTGCGCTCGATACAACGCGACGCGCGTGAGTCGGCAGTCGGCCCCGAGGCTCAGACTACATGTTGATCATGACTCCCGAGGAGATCCAGGGCGACTACTCGTGCGCGCTCGCCGTGGAGGACTACCGCGTGAACAAGAAGGCCGAGTTCAAGGTCGTCGTGCGCATCTCGTTCTACTCGTCGCGCACGCACTCGGTCGGCTCCACGAGCTGGCACATCTGGCGCGGCTTCACGGCCTTCCGCAAGCTCGACGAGCAGTTGCGCAAGCGCAATGCCGCCCACCTCAAAGGCATCAAGTTCCCGCCGCTCTACCGCCGCCGCTCGCTCTTCCGCTCCAACCTCAACACCGAGTTCCTCGAGCGCCGCATGCGCGAGCTCGACAACTACCTCAACATGCTCGCGAGGAGCCCCCCGCTCGTGGCCTTCCACATCATGTCGGTCCAGAGCCAGACCATGAAGGCCTTTGTCGGCTTCGTCAACGGCTTCGGGTCCAACCCGCAGTACGAAGAGCAAGACTCGGTGCTGCGGCCCTCCATGTCGATTCTCGCGCCGCCTCTCGTCGCGGCCATGCGAGAGACGCAGAGTGTCATGGGCGACGACGACGACGACTTCCGATCTGTCTCCTCAAGCAGCACTTTCACATCGGTCGCGTCCTCCAACTACTCGGCCACGACCCCTCAGGGCGACTACCGGTGGTCCGGCACGGGCTTCGTCGGAAGCCAGAGCTTCGCGCGGCCGCAGGGAGCCCCGCTGAACGCGTCTGGCTTCAACGGCGCGAACAACAACTCATTCTCTAGCCGCCACAGTGGAATGGCGCGCGGGAGCTGGTTCCCCATGACCGAGTCGATCGTGGAGACCGTGACGACTCCTGGAGGCGGCATGCGGCCGTCGGTTACGATGAACCGAAACTCCATGATGGCGGTGACGCCGTCGAACGTGATTACACCAGAAATCGATATGCAGCGCGCAGCGATGGAGGAGCAGCTGCTCAAGTGCGATCTCATGGGTGTGGGTATGCCGCCTGACGGATCCTGTCTGCTCCACTGTATTGTATACGAGATGTTCCCTCTTCAATGCCTCCGCGACTACCCATCGACCATGGCGGTCGTGAACGTCGGCGCGGCGGACGGAGTCGCGCCGCGAAGAGTCGCTGCCGCCCAGCTGCTGCGTGTGCGTCTGATGGACTACGCGCTGGACCACATCGAGACGCTCGCCCAGTTCCTCATGCAAGAGGTTGAAGACCTGCAAGAGCGATACGAGACTTTCCGGGACACTCCTGACGAGCAGGCGACCATCGCAGAGCTTTACGCCGTCGCGAGCATGTTCAACATCCGCATTGAGCTAATCACGAACGACGAAAACTTTCGGATCGACCCCGTTATGCCTGTGGAGGGATTGCCGTCGGTGCGCGAAGGTGAGCTACGCACGGTGACTCTCGGTTACCTGACCCCAGTAGAAGGACTGGCTGGCCATTACATTTGCACACGTGCTCGACGAGCAGCAATGGTGCAGGGCGGCCAGAACTCTTTCGTCGGAGGAAGCTATCGTGGATCGATCAGTATTGGCCCACCAAAGAACCTGCGGTGTTCCACGGTCGGACGACGGATCGAGCGGATCCCAGAGCAGCAGCGAGTCGAGTGATTTCCGATAGACAGCCACGATGATCGCCACCACCCCAACCTCTGCCAGGTCAAACTGCTGATGGAGGTACCACCTTCGTATACAAGTAACACGAACCCCAACGACTCAGACGTACACGCATCCAAAGAGACGAGCTAATACTTTCTATATCGTAATATTATGAGATGAGCGCGATGGGAGCGTTTTCATACACCACTAGCCACGACTCAGCGAATGACCATATCCGAGAAGAGGGTACTTGAGCTTCGAAGTGGAGTTGTCAGCTGTAGGCGCGATTGACGACTTTTCTTGGAGGGCGAAAACACATTCCAGAACCGGAGTGTTTCGTCGGCAGCCGCTGAGACGACCGAGCTGCCGTCAGGCGACACTGCAAGATACAAGACACGCGCTGTGTGGCCCTTCAACTCCCTCAATCGTGCCATGGTTGGATACTTCCACAAGCACAACTCGTTCTGGCTGAAGCCGTGGGACGAAAGCAGTTCGCGTTCGGTCTTGGACCACACAAGCCCACAGACCTGCGACCCTGTGTGGACAGAGTTGAGCATGCGTCCAGAGCCAGCGTTCCAGAATTTGATCGTTCGGTCTGCTGTGCCGCCTCCCGAAGCCAGCAAATGGCGCTTCCAAGGACACCATGCGAGAGCCTTCACAGCCGCCCGGTGATGTAGCAGGCGTTCGCGTGGTGCGACTTGCGCAGTCGAGAACATCTTTGCGTCCCAGAGGCAGAGGTGGTTGTCGTTTCCGCCAGACGCCAGGGTCTTGCCGTCTGGAGACCAGGCGAGCCCACAAATCTCTTGTTGGTGACCTTGCAGCGTCATGACGCCTGATGTACCGACGCGGATATCGTGGTGCAGGATCTTCGCATCTCGCGAACCCGAGCTCAAGGACATTCCGTTCCAAGCCAGTGCACCGATACGGTCGCTATGGCCACTAAACGATTGCTCTTTGGTCGCCGTTATAGTGTCCCAGACTTGGAGTTCTGAACGGTACGTGCCGATCGCGAGCTTGTTTGGGTTACTGCTCGTGACGTCGCAGCTCGTGGTCGCTGATCGAATCCATGCAACGGATGTCACGTAGTCGCGTCTCGCAGTGCACGCCTTGATCTCCTGGATCGCACCAGTGTCAGTGTTATACAGGTACACAACACGGTCGAGGGCGACGGCGAGGACATTATTCTCGCCCCACGAAACAAGGTTGAGATAGTAGTCATCTCGCAGATCTGGCGCGTCGAGGATCCGCGTTGGCGAAGTCGATATATGGCGAGAGCGCGTGTTGGATCCGTGGAAGTCGCCGTACTTGAGCGTCGGATGCGACGCGACTGAAGTCGGACTGGCGTACTGTCCATTCGACGCAGTGTTCTCACGATCGTGGAAGTTTAGCAACGTCTTCTTGCTCTTCGAGGGTGATTGCAAGAGCAGATTGGTAGCAAGCGTCTCTCGGTAGCATTGAAGGTTTTCCACTTGGTTCGTTTGCTCTTGTGACGATGTGGGCGCTCGCCCGGAGTGGAATGTAGAAGCCCCATTGGAGTCTATTGAAGAAGTCCAGTCTGACCCAACTTCGTGATCGATCAAGACACTGCAATAATCCATGTCCATTGATCTTCGAGACGGGATAAAGCGATCACTTGCGTAAATGCGGGAGGGCTTTCCATGTACCAAGCCGAATCGCTGCCGTTTGCGTCCTGCCACACCAGTAGATGATGCCGAAGGCACGTCGAGACTCTCCCTCAACAATTCTTCGTGCCATCGTGGCAGGGCATTTGCAGCCATAGGCAGGGCCTCGCCCAGTCGGCTCTCCATGATTAAATTGCCATCCATTCCGCAACCACAAGATATGAAAAGAGGGGAAGCAAGAGATTGCACGTGTGGCAGATCCTCCTCTCAAGAGACGTCGCATAACGACTCTGATACGCTGAACACTTGCAACGGCCCACGACGCTGGTTGAGAAAAGCGTTATCACTTGCTTTTCTTCAACGGAAACGCCCGCTCCAAGAGGCACAGAAGAGTAGTCGAACTTAGCGGAAAGGGCAACTCGGAGGTTAGTGATGGCTACATTTGATTCAAATGGATACATACACAAGACGTCCGTCGCTCGGCGGGAAAAAGTCAGTGCCACTAACGTTACTTGAAAAAGCCGAATCGCTTGTGCTTGTGGTGGCGGTAGCCTCCGTGGTAGCCGCCATGGTAACCACCATAGTGGCCATAACGCATGCCCTTGTGCTTGTACTTGAACTTGCCGTGTCGGTAGTGGTGGTGCCCTGGGGCGTAGATGACGCCTGGCTGCGCAACATATACGGGCTGAGCGACCACGGGGTAGGCTGCGGCAGGTGGATGCGGGTATGTAGCCGGCGGGTGGGGGTAATGAGGCTGCGGAGGGTATGCGCCGTGGGCAGGCGGTGGGGGGTATCCGTGCGCATGGGGCTGGTGAGCTGGCGGGTACGGTTGCTGCGGCGGGTAACCAGGCTGCGGCGGGTATGGCTGCTGCGGTGGATGCGCGTGCGGCTGAGGAGGATACGCGTGCTGCTGCTGTGGGGGGTATGGCTGTTGGGGCGGAGGCTGCTGAGGAGGATAGCCCTGCTGTTGCGGAGGGTACTGCTGGTGCTGGTGCTGCTGCGGAGGGTATTGCTGCTGCTGTGGAGGCTGTTGTTGCTGCGGAGGGTAAGCCCCGGGAGCTGGCGCCGGCGGATACGCGTAGCCTTGGCCCGGCGGCGCCTGTCCCGCCGGATAGGCAACGGGCGTGGCCTGCGGGTAGGCGCCTGGCTGCGCAGCCTGCTTGTTGTCGCCAGGGTTATGCATGGCCTCAGGAGTCAAAAGAAGGAGTGGGCGACGCCATGCTTCCACGAGGTTCCGAGTGTCACACGCAGAAGAAGGTGAACCCCATGGTTAGTCGGTAATCATTCCAAGGAGATGAGTATCCCCAATCACGCAGCTCCGTGGTTGAATCAATTGATGTACTTAATATGAAAATGTATTTATTTATAGAGGTTACGGATTTTCCAATTAGTATGTATATTCAAATATCATTATTAGCGTTTTGTCAGGATACTATCGAATAAAGGTATAAGAACTGAGGATATTTCAGTATGAAGACCAATCCAGTGGGTGACTCCACCGGTTTCTGATCGGTATCCGCTGGCTTCTTGCCGTGACGTCATTGTGTAGACCACGTAGAAATCAGACATTCAACTTCATCTTGCTCCTCCTCCTTCTCCATCACTTTGATCAAAATGGCATTCATTCCGCCGAGGCGACAAGCAAGAACTCTGGACGCTCGTGACGGCGGGAGAGAGAGAATAAGCGATTTTATGTGGTTTGATGGAGTATTTACGCACGGAAACTGGACTGCAGAATTGCCACTGGAGCGATCAAGTCCAAACACGATGGGAGACCAGTCCCATGGGAATCCCGGCCCGACGGCTCGCCTGCATCTTGAAGTGACGTCAATGTAAGCATAAACGCACACTTGTCTCGTGACCAGGCTTACAGTGCGCCAAGACGACCCGCCACTCTACTTGAAAAGCTTCTTCATCTTCATCTTCTTGAATCCCTTCATCTTCCACTTGCCGCCCTTGAACTTCTTGTGCTTGTGGTGCTTGATCTTGTGCGGTTTACCACCGTACATGACCACACCAGGCTGTGCTACGTAGCCAGGCTGAGCAGGGTACGCGTGGCCGTGCGGAGCAGCCGGGTAGCCAGGCTGAGCGGGATACGCGTGGCCATGGGGGGCAGCCGGGTAGCCCTGCTGCGGTGGGTAGCCCTGCTGAGGAGGATAGCCTTGCTGTGGCGGGTAGCCCTGCTGGGGAGGGTAGCCCTGCTGCGGCGGGTAGCCCTGCTGAGGAGGGTAGCCCTGCTGCGGTGGGTAGCCCTGCTGAGGAGGATAGCCTTGCTGAGGAGGATAGCCCTGTTGCGGAGGGTAGCCCTGCTGAGGAGGGTATCCCTGCTGTGGGTAGCCTTGTCCTGGTGGGGGGTTCATCTTGGTTGCTTGCTTCCGCGCGACGCCGAGGATCTGGAAGTGATCGGCGTTTTCCTCTGCCCTCGTTGATTGTCCACGGTCTCCTGCGGTAGAATCCTGCCCTTTTTCTACTGACAGGGTTCATCTTCACCCAAGCATCGGATTGGATAATAAGCCATCAATCTGATCACTTTTCAATTATAACCAATTGTAAAGCTTTGTCACAGTGCTAGCTCCAAAACCGATTCCTTATGAAATATAGGAATGTGGATTTCTCGTTTGAGTATTTCCAGATCCAGCCAACCGCCACCAAAACCAAAGAGACTCTTGCGAGGATGGTCGCCGGCTCCGACGCCTCGTCGTCCTCGCGTGGGCCTCTGGCCGTGGGCCAGCGTTGCGAACTGATATCTACAGGAACTGGGCTGCGCGCGAGCCTTCGTCGCTTTGGAGACATCATGTATATCGGCCCCGTGCGCGGGCTGCCTGCGGGAGAGTGGATTGGAGTGCGGCTGGACAAGCCGCTCGGGAAGAACGACGGGTCTTACGATGGCGAGCGCTACTTCGAATGCGAGCCGCTTCATGGCGCGTTCGTTCGCCGTGAAAAGCTGACCACAGACGGCGACATCCCTGAAGTGGAGACCCAGAGTGAAAGTATTGTGCGAGCCACTGAGCAGCTTCGCAAGCAAATGGAAGAGAAACGCAAGCAGGAGCGGGCAGGACGCGCAGACTATCTAGAAACCAGCTCGGACGAGCTTGTGCAAGACTTTTGGAAGAAATTCTTGGATCAGGAGGACCGAATCCGTCGGCAGGTCAATGTTTTTGTCGACCAAAAGAAGCAGCCGGTCCCTGTTGATCCAGCTCAAGCTGTCAAGCTCGATGACCAAGTCTTGCTTGTCAATGAGATGCGAGAAGAAGCAGCGAGCGCCGCATCGCTCTTCTTATCGCCATACGATATTCGCCAGTCCCAGCTCATTGTCTCTAAGCTCTTAGAACTGATCGAGACCACCCGAGCGACGTTTGCTCCTAGAAAGAAGTTCACTTTCAGAGCACGAGCAAAGAACGCAGACTCATCATCACCTCAGCGAATACACGATAACCAGGGCGAGTCTTCGCGCGATAGTGATGAGAAGAGGGAGCCGGCCTTATACGCGAACGAGGATGAACTCGTCTTTGCAGACCGGCATAACGAGGTGATCGTTATTGATGACTCAACGTTTGCTGACGATAAAGACGATGTCAAGCGTCGCCGTGATCTCAACTTTTCAAGATTGAGCAACTGCACGATTTTTGTGTCGGTTGAGACGTCAGCTATCCGCGGGGACGAGTTGAGCAATTGTGTTCTGTATGCAGGACCAATCTACGGCAGCTTGTGGCTCGAACATTGTGAAAAATGCGACTTCTTTGTCGCTTGCCGACAGCTCCGTGTACACTTGAGTTCGAATACCAACTTTCACTTGCGGATCGCTAGTCACCCGATCATCGAGGATTGCCATCAGTTACGCTTTGGGGCGTATAAGATCTCTTACCCGGGTCTTGACGAGCTACTTCAACGCAGTGGTCTCCAACGCGACAACGGCCTCTGGTCTAAAGTGAATGATTTCAAGTGGCATAAAGCTCAGCAGTCACCGAACTGGAGCGTCTGGGACCTGAAACAACAGCCGCGTCCAATCCCCGATGTTCTCCAAAGCCGCCTACGGTACGAGTAATAAGCCGTGCGGCTATTTAATCGAGGAATACCCGACGAAATACATTCACAGAGTTGATTGGGTCAGATACATCTCATCTCTATCCAGCGTTTATTCCTTCTTGCTCTTCTTCGACTTCTTCTTTTTCGAGACTTCGACCGACTCTGATGGCGGCTCTTCCTTGACTACTGGCTCACTGCGGTCCTTCTTTCGCTTTTTAGTGACCACCGCCGATGGCACTGGTTCGTCTTCTACAGGCTCTGATCGCTTGGACTCTTTGGTTTTCTTTTCTTTCTTGGGCTTCTTCGTTTCAACCGGGGCGGATAGATCAAGGGACTTGCGACGAATCGGCTTCTTCGTGTGACGCATGGATGCCTCGATTGCAATCATACCTCCGGCCACATGGACACGAACGACTTTCACTTCAACCGTATCGCCAATCGCGATTGATGAGCCATCGGCGCCGTTCCTATTTTCAAAGGTCAGCTACATGAGGTTCACGAGCGCTTTGCAAGGGACCCTCGTACCAGGTATCCTGAGCGTAGTTGTGCACGTAACCCTTGGGCAGCTCAGACGCAGCAACCGAACCATTGAACACACCAGCAATGAGCATGCCGATATGGTTGCTACCGATCTTGTTGACGACTCCCTCAAGCGTCATACCGTCGCGGGGACGGAACACGAGAGCATCCGCGATGACTTTGCAATGGATGTATGGCTGCTCGTTCATGATCGCGCCGACTGGGCGCTCGAGCTTGACGTTGCTGAATGAAAGAATCACACCTTCCAGTTTATCCGAATACTGCATCAGCTGTGCGGTCATCTCTTGGTCGATGCCGACGCGGGATTCGCCAATGTGGCATGGCAGGAGACTGATCGACTGGCGGACCTATGAGCCAACACGTAATTTGAGCACAAGCTCTCAAGCCTCTCGATGTAGCTGGAACTGCATGCCACACCTTGCAGAGCACGAACGGGCTGTCGGTAGGCGCCATCGTTGTCGCAGCCGCTCGCGAGTTGGCAGCAATTGCAGGCGGCCAATGGAGCTCTCCGACCACCAGCGGATGTCTCCTCGTGATTCGCTCAAAACACTGGTTTCTGTTAGAACCGATATACCACTAAGTTCGCATGCTCCAGCACTACCGGTCTCCACCCCGGTTGAATACCGGTACCTTGATTGGACCACCAAAACGGGTTTGACGGGCTCTCGCGAGTTCGGTGGTGCAGCGACCCGGCCCATATCGGTTTCTCTGGTCTGTGAGGTTACGGACGACTGTGAGGGGAGCACACGGAAAGCGACAGCATCATGAGCCTCATCGTGCGCCGCTCGGTCGCGGCCGCCGCAGCTGCCCGCGTGGCCTCTCCGGCCGTCGGCAACGCGCTCGCGTCGCGCCAGTTCTCCTCGGGCGTCGAGAAGGCCGTGCTGAACGAGCAGAAGCCGCCGTCGTGGAGCGAGATCATCGAAAAGGCCTCGAACGTCTTCTTCCTCACGGATGTCTTCCGTGCGACGTGGCTCGCGTGGGAGATCCACATCGAGAAGAAGTCGACCATCAACTACCCATTCGAGAAGGGTCCGTTGAGCCCGCGCTTCCGTGGCGAGCACGCGCTACGCCGCTACCCGAGCGGCGAGGAGCGGTGCGTTCAACCGTGTCGACAAACCCGTTTCGCAGTGACTGACGAGTGCACTGTGCTGTAGATGCATTGCGTGTAAGCTGTGCGAGGCTATCTGCCCTGCCCAGGCTATCACTATTGAGGCCGTACGTTTGCGGTCTTACTTCTTCAGGATCCGATCTTATCAACGACGCTCATCAAATTTTGGTTTTTGACATCCGTAGGAACCACGTGCCGACGGTAGCCGTCGTACCACGCGCTACGATATTGATATGACCAAGTGTATCTACTGTGGTTTCTGCCAGGAGGCGTGTCCTGTGGACGCCATCGTCGAAGGCCCGAACTTCGAGTTTGCCACCGAGACCCACGAGGAGCTGCTCTACGACAAGGCAAAGCTTCTCGCGAACGGTGACAAGTGGGAATTCGAGATTGCGCACAACCTGGCGGTCGAGCAGCTCTACCGCTAGAGCCTCCTCGAACCTATAAAGTGAGATGATCCAATATGAGGCCGATACGATCTGGTGCTACTTTCCTCGCTCAGCGCGAGTCTTGGGAGGGACTCCTGGTCTTCACACTTGTGTTGGATAATCTGTGCAAAATTGAATTTGTGAACGACTACGAGTATGCCTCAATTGTTGCCCCTGGACTAAAATTCCTCTGGTGGAGCAATGGTGAACTTGATCTTTTTGGTGGTCTGGCCTATGAACCGATATTCGTTTGCCTCGGTACGATTCTTCGTATCGTAGAAGTAGTGAGTCCCAACGGTCTCCTCGAGCTGTCCATGCAGTGAGTACTCGCCTATGTGCAGCATAGGGCTTGCAGTGTCAATTCCCTGAAAATCAATCATACACAAAGTCATTTCATTCGCATGATCACGCCGGAACGAGCATCCCCTCGCACCTCGATCGTGATGGACTTGCAATCATCTAGGATAGGGTGGTTCTTGAAGTCGGCAAGTTCCATAACGACCAGGATCTCCTCTTCTTCGTCATCGTCTTCTTCGCTCTCGTCGCCACCGTCTTCCTTCTGCTGGCTGTGCGTGGAGCCCTCATCGCCGACCACATCCTCTGCACTCGCCACCGAAGCCGAGTCGTCGCTCACGATATCGCCATCAGCAGTGCCTCGACCAGAGTCGTCGCTGTTCGAGTCTGCGAGCGCTTCCTGCGCCTCCCGAGGAGCTTCCTGCCCCGACTCTGTCCGCGTCGCCTCGCTCAACTCGCTCGACAGTAGCTGTCCATCCGCACAGCTCGAGTTCGCTGCCGCGTCGTCGGCCTCGGCCTTGCGCTTGGCTGCTCCGTGCCGTCGGGCCATGACCGAGCAAGTTTCCTCTGTGGCTCCTCAAGCCACTCATCCTCCGTTGGAACATACGAAACCTCCGAAACCACATACTTGATGTCCATAATCGCCGCCATCGCTTCGGTTGGTTCCAACAGTCAGATCCCACGAGCAGCTCCAGCATGACGGACGCTAAGACCCCGCCGGCGGAGCCCAAGGAGACGGCCGTCGCGGTCAAGGGCCTAGCCGCATCGGTGGACGAGGCCACGCTCAGCACCATGTTCGGTGCTCACGGGAAGCTGCTGCGCGTCAAGCTCGATGCGCTCGGCGGCGCGCACGTTGTCTTCACGTCCACGCGAGCGGCACAGCGCGCCGCCGCCGCGCTCAACGGCGCGGTCGTGCAGGGCAAAGCCATCTCAGCGCAGCACGTGCGCGCGTTTACCAAGACTACGCGGCCATGCCGAGGATTCCAGGAAGGCAAGTGCAAGAAGGGCGACAAGTGCAAGTATTGGCATCCGACGGATGGTGTCGCGCCGACTCCTGTTCCATCCGCAAAGACCAAGAAGACAGCTGTGCCATCAACCGCTGTCACAGCACAGCACTCGGAAGGAGACGATATCAGCGGCATTCCGAAGCACGCGATCTGCCGTAACTTCGCGAAAGGCAACTGTGCCCAAGGAGGTAATTGTCGCTTTGCGCATGTGCTTGGCGCCGGTGCGCTTCCTCCGCCCACCCCAGCCAGTATCCCCGCTCAATGCTCCTTTTATGCGGCTGGCCGATGTACGAAAGGTGACGGATGCGCGTTCCTCCACACAGATCGACCCCCACAACCTCCAGCGAGCAAGACGACGATGTGCTCGTTCTTCGCTGCCGGTCGTTGTGCTCGAGGCGATCAGTGTGCGTACATTCACGAAGTCAAGGAAGCGTCAACGACGAAAAGCGCCAAGACTAGTGAGAAACCGACCGCTGCAAAGAGTAGTGGCACCAAGAAACAGCGCGCTGAGCAGACACCAGCAGCGGCTCACGATACTGACAGGACATGCATCGAGTGCGAGAAACCCAATGCTGCCACATGGATTTGTGAGGCTTGTGACAACGTCAAGTACTGCGATGAGTGCAAGACACTTGTCCACCGCCCCAAAGTGATGCGAAGCCACACCCAGGAGCCACTTCCCACTCTCGTCGCCCGTCCTGTGTGTGGTGAATGCGATAAAGCAGCTTCGGTAGTGCAGTGTGAAGATTGCGAAGTGTTTTATTGTGAGTCGTGTGACGCGTCCGTGCATCAGTTCAAAAGTCTTCGAAAGCACAAGCGGACTACGTTGGGAGCTGCACCAGTGGCCGAGTCAAGGAAGGCAAGTGAGGAGAAAACTAACGCAAGAGCTACACCAGCCCCATCGTCGACAACGAAGGCTGTGTCCGACTACGTCGATAGCGTACCGCAATTCGATCTGCCGAGTGATTCAGATTCGTCAGATGACGAAGATGAAGGGCGTAATGGATCGGTGCCGCACCAGTCCATTGTACAGCTGGACGAGTCAAGCTCCGAGAGTGAAGACGATGACGAAGGCTCCCCTGCTCCAGCTACTCTGGTTGCTGCGTCGGGTGGTTACGTCGAGAGTGTTCCAAAGTATGAATTATCGAGTGATTCGGAATCGTCGGATGAGGATGACCAAGAAGATGCAGATGAAGACGACAGCGTTGAGGATGTCAAGGAATCTATCGTGAAGGCGGCTGTGGTTGCCGTCAAGCAGAAAATCGCGGCGCCGGCAAAAACTGTTACTCCCCAAACTGCGAGTTCCGAGTCCAGTGACAGCGATGACGACGACTTTGAAGACGAACGCCCAGTGATTCCTACATCTGCGCCTCCAGCAATTGCGAAGCCACGCACGAAGGCTCCAGTAGTGACAGAGATCTCGTCGGAGTCGGAGTCTGAACTGGAGGTGGAGCCAAAGGATGTGAGATCCAAACCCAAAGCTCTGTCAACGCCGAGTTTGGCTCAAAAGCGGAAAGAGTCCACTGAGTCATCTTCCTCATCAGATTCCGAGAGTAGCGAGGATGAAAAGGACGTCCAAGCCCCTCCACCCAAGCACCAGCGTGTTGCTGGCGCTCCGACTGCAGTACCAAAACGTTCTTCTGCGCCACCGCAAAATCAGGATCGGAAGGTAGGCATTTCGACCGGCAGTTCGCACTCACTTGTGAAGAAAATCGAGGCTTACGACGCCAGCGGTAGCGATGAAGTGCTACATCTAGACCCAAACCTTAACGGCTTCGAGCGATTGCTCGCTCACGACTGTGCAGAGAGACTCGGATTGGCCCACATTAGTGTTGGTGAGGGTCTTGACCGCCACATCACAATATCTCGCAGAGGTGGAGTCTCAAGCAAACGCAGCTCAGTGTCAGAGGCCCGTACAAGCAAGAAACAGAAGCGAGCATGAAGCAAGCAATCTCAGTAGACAAATCCTGGCAGTCTTTGTCATTTTTGTTGTTGTTGTGTATTGTCTGTTGGTTACCACACCGCGACACACCGAGCCGCGGAACAATCTCTGCGCTCATCAAATCTACTAACTGCCTGTTGTCGTGCTGCGGGGCTTGGATGACCGAGCCACCTCGTCTACTTACGAGCCGCTCTACGGTCGGCACGTGTAGCAGCGTGGAAACCGGTACGAATTGCAGACACGGAACGCGACGAACCGCACTCTTGGCAGTGCACAAAGTATAGTCGACTGACGCTGTCACGCGTCAACGTGGTGTTGGGCGAGCGGCACATCTGGCACGTCACGTATTCCGTAATGTACTTACGAAGCAGCGACTCAATGTACTTGGGCACGAAGCGACCACGAATCACGAGACGCTGGCTGCCGTCGATCGAGCCTTCAGTACCAAGTTCGGCGAGCGTGAACTGGAGCACGTGCTCCGGGTTACGGTTCATCATCTGACAGATCTCGGGGAAGTTGACCCACAGAGTCTTCTTCGTACCCACTGCAATGAAGATACACGCCAATCAGTCCACCACCACTAACCAGCCCATCAACCTTCCATTCTGGAGCGTACCTCGCATCACCTGCGGCGGCTTCATCGTGTGACGCTTGCGATCCGAGAGCTCCGGGTTGTTCTCGTGGAGCTTGGACATGATACGCGCCAGAAGCTCGTCCTTGTACGAGTACGTCGCGGCGTCCTGCACGAGCACGCCGCCGGCGCCAGTCACGACGGTCGCGGCGGCGCCGGCCTCGTCAGCTCCGTCAGCGCCCTCGGCTTCCTCGTCGTCGCCCTCCTTCTTCTCCTTCTTGACCTTCTTCTTCTTCTTCTTCTTGCTCAAGTCGAAGAGCGCGGCCACGTCCTCGGGCGCCGGCGGCGGCGCCACCGCCTCGCTCTCCGCCTTCTCGATCTTCTCCGCGACGTCCGCCATCTTCTGCTTCTTCCCCCTTGGGCTTCGCTTCTCACTCCCGTGCACGAAGGTTCTGGTGGCTCTCCGATCCCAGGAGGTCCGGGTCTTGAACCCATTTCAGTTTCCAACCCGCATATGCGAACCCACCCATATTCGTCGAACTTGGAATCGAATCAGAATTTGCAGCGGGACCCGAACATTACGCTTCGACCGAGGCTTGCGGTCTCATGAGACCTTCCGAGCAAGAGGCGTGGTAGTAGAGAGATATCGCTGCAGCGAAACACTGGAGGTTTTGGCTCAGGCCTCGACGAGCGGCTCCGTCATACACCAAACTCATTCGTCTTAACTCTCGTTAGTTCTTATTGTTTTCTGCCATGCACTGCTTGTAAAAGAACTGCGGGCGACGGCAAATGCCATTACCTCCATGATTGGAGTAGCCCAGATATGCTACGAGAAGTAAGTGGCGTCGTGTCTCTTCAGCTTGTCGTACATCAATGCATGCGATGAGAACTTCGTTGGGTTACCTACATCGAATATTTTGTGTTGGTCGGCCATCACGCTTGCTGCTGAAAGAGACATCCACCCCGCACACTCCAACCCACCAAACGCCTATTTGAGTGTGACATGCTTTTGGCGTGCGAGACGTTTGCGTTCTCAGCTCCAGTGCTGACAAAATGGCTGAGGCTCTCGAGCGATTCTAGCTAGTTTCTTAACAAAAGGGTGCAGAGCTGCGGGTCAAGGCAACCGAGGGCAAATATCTCTGCTTGAAGCCCCTAGGCGCGCCACTTGCCCCTATCCGACGTATATGCAGCGACCCGTCCGATCGTTTGCACCAAGCTGATCAACCAGTGCACGTCCTCGCTTCAACTTGTCAACGAATGTTGCTCAAGTGGTAGTTACATTCGGCGCACATTTTATCTCTTTAGTATTGGCTTGGCTCAGTACTAACCGCTAGGTTTTTAGGGTTTTATTGCGACCCGCAGGTCTGTTGGTGGCAAGTTGTGGCTGGGTGGAAGCGATTGCTCCAAGTCATCGCCATGGCGCAACGCATCCCGTTGGCGTTCCTCCAGGGGCCGCGACGAAAGACCAAGGCCATCGAGCTCATCAAGAACTGGCACATCTACCGCGGCGACCTGGTACGGAGCATCTTCAGCATAGTGGGTCGTCGAGATCGCGTTGACTGACGGGACGAATGGCGCGCAGGTCGAGATCATCAATGGTCCTCACAAGGGCAAGCAGGGAAATGTCGTCCAGGTGATCCGTGACAAGAACAAGGTCATCGTTGAGAACATCAACATGGTGCGTGGCAGCGCGAGGCATCTGCGCAAACGACCCCGCGACTGACATGGCGTGGAACAGCACAACCGCTACGTCAAGTCGACGCCGGCCGCGCCCGGCCGCTCCTACTTGGCCCCAGGACCCGTGCACTACAGCAACGTGAACCTTGTGGACCCATCGGTAGGTAAGCCCACGCGTGTCGCGATCCGCTTCACGGATGATGGCGAGAAGGTCCGTGTGTCCAAGAAAACGGGCACGATCATCCCCAAGCCCGAAGTGCTCAAGGAGCGCCACACTCCACGACGAACAGGTGCGTGCTCCGAGCTTGATGATTGCAGGAGTTGAGAGCTGATTTTGGTCCCTATGCTTCACAGAGACTGGCCCGTTCGATACGGCCCCGGAAGACGCACTCGAGCGCACCGTCCAGGATTGGGAGGTCACTCGCCTGTAGGGTCTATAGAGAGAACAGAGAACGCATCAGTCAAGCGACCGTCTTCAGTTGTGGAGAGAGTAAAAAAAAACGTAGCATTGACCAGAGTCCGGGTGTCACTGTGTATCCCTAGCTGTCAGTCGGTTCATACTGGTCGAATGGGCGAGTCATGCACATGGTGGAACGTTGGTGCGTGAAGGTAGGCAAATGGGGGTGGTGGTGCTTGTGCTGTGCGAGGCAAGTTCGGGAATGGTGGCCAGCACGAGGAATTTTGCGGATCCACTCGGTGGCTCGTAGTTCGTTGGCTTGTAGCTCGTTGGGTCATGGCTCGTAGCTCGTCTCTCGTAGTGGCACATGATGGATCTCCATCCATCCGTGCGACTTTTGGTGAGGGACGAGATGAGTTTCCTGGAAGAGTCGCATTCAAAACGTATTCGCGATTCGGTTGCGTGGGCGGTGGCTCTGGCTTAGGCTCTGTTGCTGGTGCTGAACGGAAGGACCGCGCGTACACGAGGCTAGCTCTTTTTCTTCTCTTCGTACGTGTTTTCCATCTTTCACAGAAGCTAGAGGCACGGTGCCATTCAGCATGGGCAGTCCATGCACCAGGAGATCTGAATCGTTTCCTGCACCGCGGATACGGGCATTGCAGATGAACCTCGTCTTCCGATGACGATCCTGGATCCTGATTCAATACCATCTCCAAATCTGTCTTGTTCAGAGAGAAACCTGGAAGCACATCACCGCCATCGAGATCTCTCCACCTAGTAACACCATCACAATCCACTTTTCCTTCAGTATTGATCTTGTACTCGAACATAATCTGATAGTTCGGGCGTGGGTCGATCAGCCATTCCAATTGAACACTGTGTTGGAAATATTCATTTCGCATCTTTCGATCGAGTGCTCGGCGTTGGGAACCTTCACCAGCAAGTTCATCAATTTCAACTACAGATGATGGCGCAAACGATTCGCCACGAAACGTCCAAGTTTGCTGAGCTGATAGGTTTTTGCCAGCATCTCTCGGTGTGTACGCGACATCGGGCATTCGGACTGTTGGTGTAATCTGTTCGAGAACGAATGCTCCAAATGGATTCGGAGACCGACTCGCACGACTTGGACTGCAGCTCTGGACCCAAGTCCGTAGATGATGACGATTGGTTGAAATAATATATATATATAACGAATCACAATGATTTGATTATATTTATTGGCCAATACGAGCGATCTGGAGATCTGCCGGGCATCCGCCAGCGGGCTCCCATCCTCCAGGATTCTGAAACTTTGAGAATACGAGCAACCAATCAACGAGTTTCAGTCGTAGCAGTTTGGCACTTTGGGCAGGCATGACCCAAGAGCATTCGGTGCCCACCACGCTTTCGCACACCTTGGCATGTGTGGATGATCTTCAATCCACCGACTTTCCCATCTTATCTTGACTCCATCAACGTCGTTCCTTGTGCTCCGGCCTCATATGCTAATTTTGGGCTGTGAAAGATCTGAGAGCCCGGACAAGGTTGGGAAGAACCAGGTTGATGAACAGCATGGTTAGCGGCCTGATTCTACCTGTGGAGAAGTGCGGATGAGATCGTGGAGAGGAGAGATCTGCTGCAATGGCTCTGGGCGGACAAGCCCAGTGGTCGATTCTCGGGTACCATTGCATCTTTCGACTCGTGCTTGCAAGTTGCTCTCGTTAACCTCCAGTTCTACGTCATGACAACATCCCACCTAAACGACGAGGCTCAGCCGATCTCAGACGAAGACAAACCGTTTTACGATGCCCTAAAGACCGAATTCGGAGAAACCTGTACTGAGGACTTTTACATTCGTCTCACGCGCGCTTTCCGCAACAACAAGAAGAATCGCATGCAACAAACGCTCGCCGAGGCCAAGCGAATCATTGAATGGCGAGGCACCATGGCAGCCGGCACAATCTTGACGCGGGAGCTGGATCGCTGTAAAATGTTCTACGAATACTGGCCAGGAATGATGTACGGGGAGGACAATGAAGGCCATCTAATCGCCGTCGACCGCATTAGCGAGATCAACTTGGACGGATTCCAAAAAGACTTCAGCCACATGGACGAGCTGATGCCGCACCGTCTACAGTATATGGAGCGAATCCAGTGGGAGAAAGCTGCAATCTCGAAGCGACTCGATCGACGTGTGTACAAGCACATCTGCATTGTCGATCTCAAGGGCCTCGGAATGAAGCACGCATCGCGCTCAGTTATCAACTACCTCAAGGTGAGTCATTTTGACCAGATCTCTCGTGATAACGAGGTCTCACTCGTAGAAAATGTAGCCGATCTTTGATTTAGGCCAGCTTTACTATCCGGAGACGTTGCATCGGCTTTACCTTGTCAACGCCCCGATGATCTTTGCCGGTGTGTGGAAGATGATCTCCCACATGGTCGACCCAGAGACGCGGGAGAAAATCCAGGTTCTCAAAGAGAGCGATAAGGTGCTTCAGATATTTCAATCGCATGGAATCCCGATCGAGTCAGTGCCGTCGTTCATGGGCGGCCAACATCCTGGGCGTCCGATGAATAGCACTTTCAAACCGTCCGTGCCGGATACACCACTGCCAGTCTCAGTAGCCTCTACACCAACCGCAGAGCGCGTTTGAGAGATATCCCGGGCACTAATCATGAAGACACTAGAAGGTTTTGTTTTTCTTATGCTACGTAGATTTTGCACTGAAGAAGACTATTCATTAGCCTGCAACTGCTTTCCAAATTGTGCTTAAAGCTTGGACTTTGGTGTTGTGCGAATCTTCTTCTCCATCGACTTGGACCAGCTCGTGAGTGTTTCGCGCGACATCACTGGTGGCTTGTACAAGTAGTTGGCACCGTCCACGATGAATGTGTCACCCGTGACGTAAGTACCAGCAGGCGAGACGAGGAAGAGCACAGCAGCAGCAATATCGGTCTTCTGGCCAGCGCGCCCGATTGGCACACCGGTCGTGAGGAAATCGTTCAGCTGCTCCGGGGTAACATCTCCAGCGAGCTTCTGGGTTCCTGTGGTGTCAGCGATTGGGCCAGGGGCGACACCGTTCACGCGGATACCGTACGATCCCCACTCGAGTGCAAGCGAGCGCGTGATGCTGTCCACCGCAGCCTTGGCGGCGGACGCGTGAACCTGGTACCAAGTCGCGGGCAGCTGCAGCGTTGCGGTGATGTTCACGATGCAGGCGTCATCGCTCTTCTTGAGCTCCTCGAAGGCGTTGCGGCACATGTTGAACGTGCCGATCGTGTCGATCTCGATGACCGTTCGGAAGGCGTTCGTCGAGAGCTTCTCCGCGAGCGCGAGGAAGTTGCCCGCGGCGCCGTTGACCAGCACATCGAGCTTACCGAAGGCCTGCACGACCTTCTGCACGGCCGCGGCGGCATCCTTCTCCGATCGGACATCACCCGTCACGTAGATGGCCTCCCGGCCCTTGCTCTTGATGATGTCGACGGTCTGCTGGAGCATGGCTTCCCGGCGGCCCATGACCGCGACCTTGGCGCCGTACTCGGCGAGCTTGATCGCGATCTCCTGGCAGATGCCGGAGCCGCCGCCCGTGATGAGCGCCACGCGGCCCTTGGCGACGTCAGGCTGGAAGACTCGGGCGAGCGCGGCGGCGTCCATGGGGGCTCTCGAGCGAAGATGCGGGAATGAAGCCTCCCGTCGTCCCCACCAACCTCTTGAAGTTGGTAAGGATTGCTCCGGAAGTTCGCGTAAACAGTTTCACGGGTGTTGTGTTGGCTCGCCGCGTGTGAAAAACCTCAGAGCTTCGGGAGGTTGCACGAAGGTGAGCGACTGCAAAGACGCCAGTGAGCTGGTGAGCGGAGCACGTCGGGATCCGCAGAGCCAGCGGAAGATCGGTCCGGCGGTGGTGCCGCGTGCGAGTGGAGTGAGCGGCAAGCATGAGCGTCTTCGCGTCCCGCTCCGTGGAGAAGAACTATCTCGTGGATAAGAAGCCGTACTACAAGCACTTCCAGTCGCGCGACATCACGATCACGGCCGTGCGATCCATTGCGATCCAGGGTTTGATGGTCTTTAATGGCTTCGTGGCCTCTCTGGATCTCGACGAAGACGAGGACGAGACCGCCTCCGAGGATGAAGACGAGGATGAACTCGAGAAGCTGAAGAAGAAGGTCGAGAAGAAGGAGAAGAAGGAGGAGTTCGTGCCGCCGTCCGCCAATGACTTTGGGCTCGCGTGTTTGACGTCCTTTGTCAAATCGCTGAGTATTACTACGTGCATACGCACTCTTGAAGAAGTCGCAATCTTGTATCTGCGCCCTCAAATCGTTGGCAAGCTTGTCAAAGGTATGGATCATGCGGATCGTTTTACTGGACATTGGTGTCGTTCTTACTCTTGCAATCCGCATCGTAGATCTGGGCAAGGCGGCATCGCGCAAGTACGCGAGAACGCACAGTCGCTTCACAGCAGCAGCTCTGATGTTCAAGACGGGTATGCGTGGCAATGTGCTTGGTCATATCTCGATCTTTCTCGTTGAGGAGGTCAGTTGTGCAACTGGACTGTTGGCGTGGCACCTGTTCTCACGTTCTGAAAATGGGTTCTCCAGGCGCACCAAGTTATCCTCATTTTGTACAGAAGATACAAGAAGACTGATGGCAAGAAGCACTTGCGCAGCGCTGATGGCAAGAAGAAGGGGGAGGAAGACAAAGAAGAAGCCCCGCCCAAGACGTTCCTCGAGCTCACCGCAAAGAACGCGACGCGCTCCAGCCTGGCTGTCATCACTGGCGGCCTTGGAGCGGCTGTGGGGACGTTTGTGCGCCCAGGCTTGGGCACCGTCATCGGCGCTACACTCGGCGATACCATTGCGTACATGATCTAAGAGTTTCGTGGGAACTGATAAAGAACTGAGCACCACCCTCAACCTTACAAGCACCAGCATTCTCCGTTTTGACGTGGCCACTCGGCGTAATTCTCTGTTTTCGAGTACTATAGAGTACCCGCTTCATAGAGCGACGTGGGTACGCCAACAACGCTGCTACGAGGCCGAGTTCATGGACTCGACACCCATTCTGCGACGAACACGTGACCGAAATGTGGCGAGTGTAATGTATTACGAACCTCTGTATCAGAATGAACAGTATTTTACACCAATACTGCGATAAAACATATATGGCGGTTGTTCCAATTGACAATATATCACAGGTAACCTGTACAGTGTTCTAATTTAAATCTTATAACGAAGGGGGATTGCCTGATGGCGAAGGCCCTGTCGCAAAATTTCCGGGAGAGTCATCCCTGTCTACTCACAGCACCTCAAGCTGGCCCTCCAACGCGAGACACCTCAGCAGCAGAGCAGGCGCGTTCTCTTCGTGCCGGGCGTTCTCCCTCTCTCTCTCTACACGTCGTCGACTCCGAGGCGGCGGGGCGACCGAGCGCAGTACTAAGCCTCCCCTCTGAAGGGCCATGACCACGATGGCCGCGGGCGGCGACAGCGTGTACCAGCTCGAGACGGTGTCGCTCAACGACGACGACCATGTCGGGCACTCGCCGGCGATTATCGACAACCTCGAGGCTCAGCTGCCTGTGTATACGAGCGGGTCCTCCAACGGATTCGTGAAGTCATCCAGACACGCCAGCGTCCCGAACCCGATCGCTGAGAGCGACGAAGAGGACGAGAATGGCGCGGCGGACAATGGCGACGAAGTTGTCGTGGTCGTGGACAAGCCCCGCCCGACGTTGCCACCGCTTCGTGTGATGGACTTGTCCCAGCCTTTTGGCGAAGACGACGATGATCGAGACTACGTCGACACGACGCTCTTCTCGCCCGAGGTCTCGCGCCACGCGATGGAGCAAGCGAACCGCCGCGCTCGAACATTGGAGAGTGAGCTAAGAGAGTTAGCCGCATTGGAGTCGCCTTCAGCGTCGAGTCCTGTGAAGATCACGCCCCTGGAAGCAGTTGGTATCATCACCGGCGCGTTTGTGAGCTCGATTACCAAGGTTAAGGCTCTCGTTGGCGGTGGTGACGCCGAGTATGACTTGCTGTCGGGCTCCTCCCCATCCAACAAAATGGACGATTTAGACACAGACGGCGACGGGTTGCAGCTCAGCCCGGACGCATCCAAGGGCGACGGCAAGCACTTCCAGTCGCCGAGGCTCAAGCCAGCTTTAAAGCGGATCTCGGCTTATTCATCGATTGACGAGAAGGGGATCAAGCAACCACAGAACAAACCTCCACGTCGTTTGCAGTGGCACGACGATGTGCTAGACCAGGATGAAGAATTTGTGGACGATGAGGATGAGGATGACGGCGAGTCCGAGCTTCTGATGGTGAACGGTGGAAGCAGCGCAATAGCTAATCGACAAGCGACGCCGCGAAGCAAGAAGAAGCGAAAGAAGCTCGTGCGAAGCATGATGCGAAGACTCACACCACGTGAGAAGGAGGAACTTTATCGATTACGACCAGACCTGATGATTGTGCCCAACTGGGCACAGAAGTACCGCGAAGAAATGACCGAGGCCGAGTCGTCAAGGTGGAGCTTCTGGTTGATCTCGATTATCGGCACTCTTTTGATTCTGCTCGTCATTCTGATCATGCTTATCGCACGCGACAAGGCGGGCTCGGTGGCGAAAGTTTAGCAGTGCGCAAAGCTCATTCTCGCAAGTTTTCCTTCCAGACCGATAACGACTGAGATGGCAAGGTACGCTTTGTGAGGTCAAGAACAGCATGCTCAAGTGCGAGAAGTCGTCAGAGATGATACGCGCGTTCGGCTGGGTTAGTTCTTCTACTGCTCTTCATCTCGGCGATGCAGGCGCGTTGTCGTTAGGAAGGTGTTTTTGGTATCTTTATGGACGATCTTCAGGCGGTCCCCCTCACGTAAATACAATCATACAGGACTTTTCACATGATCCCGCGAGTGTTGCCAATGCAAGGACAGTAAGGCACAGATTCAGCCGGCTGAATCGGAGCCACGGGTACCCAAAAACGCGTGAAAGTAAAGAGGATCTTTCTTGAGGAAACTGTTACCACACCGCCAGCACGCTACTGTCGTTCCTGGAGACCACGCGACACAGGTATTTTCCACGCTATGGGATCTGTATGTGCGCGACGGACCGTTTCTCCAGCAGCGCCGAGACGGTCTGACTGTTTCGATTCCAGTTAATCTTCAAGTCAATTCTTCGTGTACGACATAGCTGGTAGACGCTTAGTGGTGGCCGTGCTTGAACGTGCCGTTCACGCGCTGCCAGTACTTGGACTTCTCGGCGTCCTCCTCTGTATCAATCACACAACAGGTCAGCAAATACACCCGACACAACTAACGCAACTCGACTCGACGTACGCGTGGCGCCGCGCGTCGGGAGCACGCCGAAGAGCACGAAGGAGACGGCCGCGCCGACGAGGAACGGGCGGAACATCGGGCGGTTGGCCTCGTGGGCGACGAACTGCGTGAAGGGGAGACGGTGCCAGCGCACGACCTTGCCGCTCATCGTTGCTGATCTCGGCTTTCTGGGCGATGGCGAGGGGCGCGTGCCTCACCAGGGGGAAGCCCACACAGCCACACAGTGCACCGTCGCCCCTCCCAACAAGAGACCTCCTCCCATTTCCGTTGGCTAGTTGATATGACAGGGTATGTAGTAATACGGGGGTCTACTCCTTTGGTTGCTTTTTCAGAGTGGTCCGAGTTGCTCAATCAGGGGGACTTTTGTGGGGGGCAAACGCAGCGACCCACGTCTTTGTGTCGCTGGTCTATCGAGCGGTTAGGACCGACCACCAGTCTAACCGAGAGAGAGCCCGTCAGATTTCCGCCGGTCTCCAGCAGCGCAACCCTCGCCATGAGCCTCATCACGCAGACCCTCCGCGCCCTCAAGACCGGTGCGTACTCGCCATACGACGCGGCCACTGCGCCCACGGCGTGCGCCCTGCTCTGCGCTCGCCGTGGAGGTGCTCGCGGCCGCAAACCGAGCTCTAGAGCCTGAGATCTGACGTTTTTTCTCTGGCGCCTCTCCAGCTCGCCCGGCCGTCGCTCTCCGCCCGGCTGCCCGCGCCTTCAGCGCCGCCGCCCCTGCACAGAACGACGACGACGAGGTCGTCGTGCCGGAGCTGCACCAGTCCCTCGAGTGGGTGCTCTCTTCGCCGCCGCCGCTCCACCAGTTCGACGAGGCCCCGATCGTCGTGGAGACCTACGGCCCGATCGACCCGTTCAACCACTAAGTACGGAAATCTCCGTGTGACGTGATGTACGCTCGCGTCCGTTAGATGGCGTTGATAGCCGAGTGCGAATTTGGCTACTGCGCCCGTTGGATAAACAGCGGTTCGCGATCTTAACGTAAATGCACATGATTTGAGCAAAAAACGAGACCCGAGTACGCGTAGATACGATGCAGTTGTCATTCCCGCATGAGCATACAGTTCATCGGAGCAATGTAGCCTCCCATCTATCTGCGCCAGGTCTCCTTCATCAGCTTAATGTCGGCTAAATCTTCGTTGAGGAGGTTCGTCAAATGCTCGAGTCCTTGGCGCTGCTTCTCCAAGAACTGGTAGATGCGCTGTAAGTCAGCTGGGCTCATTTGGTTCGCCGGAGGCGCAGATGTCGTCTCCTGGACACGCTGTAATGCAATGGCGTCATTTAGACGAGCTTTGTACTGCCCCGGTGCGTCCAACAAAGCCTGGAGCTTCTTCAGAGCCATTCTAGGGGGAATCATGGAATTAGTCTGGGTCGAGCAAACGAACATGCGCAAGTAGCACTTACACTAAGTTCATCTCCTCTCGCTGCAGAGGCTTCCCGAGATTCTGGAGGAACTCGATGTCCTTCATTATCTGTTCCACAATTGCCAGTTCAGCACACAAACCCTCAATCATTGAGCTCAACCGAGTCCTTACTTTCACAAGCATGTGGGCAAGTTGCACGTGTTCATGGCGGCACTTCTCCAGCTTTTCTTCAGTGGCTCGACTAGTCTTCTCCATCTCCTTCAGTTGTGTCCGCAAATCATCCGTAAATGTGTTGTACTTCTCGGCATATTCTTGTTGTACTTGGATACGCTTGAGGAGGTCTTTGAAACCCGTGATAGGGACAGGTACACAGTTGAGGGGATCCGGATTGTCCTGCTCGGCCTGCTCCCACTGGCGCTCGCTAATGTGAGAAGGGCGGACGTACAGATGACGTTGGGATGGATCCACCGTGTTGTACATGAGGAACTTGAAGCGTGACTGCATCGGATCCTGGTAGGCGTACTTGATCGAGTTTAGCTGTGCGACAGCAGCGTCACCACCCATGATAATGGGGGCAGGCGTTGTGACTGCTGCCGGAGCCGCGCCAAATGTAGAGGTGGCACCTCCCAGGGTTCCGAATCCAGTGCCATTTGTGGTTGCACTTGTTCCAAATCCCCCAGTGCCGAATCCAAATCCAGTAGTTCCAGTAGTGCCTGTTCCAGTGGTGCCAGTGCCAAAACCAAACCCAGTCGAGCCTGCAGGTTTTGCACCAAATGCTGAGGTCGCGCCGGTTGTTCCTGTGCCGAATCCGAAGCCGCCAGACGAAGTAGCTGTCGTGCCAGTTGTTCCAGAGCCGAAGAGCGATGGAGTTGTGGATGTCGCGGCGGCGCCGCTTCCAAACCCAAATCCTGTAGAGCCGGTCGTACCAGTAGCCGCTCCACCTCCAAAGCTAAAACCTCCACTGGTCGCAGGGGTTGCAGTGGGTGTTGCGGATCCGAAATTAAAGCCCCCGCTCGCCGCTGGCGCGGCGGTAGATGTTGCGGTCCCGAAACCGAACCCGCCACTTGCGGCCGGCGCAGCCGTACTCGTGCTTGTTGCGCCGAACGAGAAGCCCGAGCTGCCGGTTGCAGGTGCAGCAGCCGTCGACGTCGTGCCGAAGCCACCAAAGCCAGTTGACGCTGGTGTCGCTGCCGGCGTTCCTGAGCCGAAGCTGAAGCCTGTGGAGGCTGGCGCAGGTGTGGTGGCTCCAGGTGCACTAGCACCGAATGAGAAGCCTCCACCGGTCGCACCAGCCGCGGGCGCTGGCGAAGCGCCGAATGAGAAGCCACCGAGCTTGCTTGCACTAGACGCGCCAAACATCCCCTACGACTAGATAGCGTCACGACCGACAATGAGCATCCCACCTGCCGCCTCATCATGTCGAGCACTCTAGAGACATCACCACTCACTCTGAATCACGGAGACGGACACGAAACCGAACGCTCTTTCTGCTGGCGCTTGAGTTGTCGCCCTTCGCGGCTGCTTCGTGCGGTTGCCGTCGCCGCGGCTGTCAAATGGCGCCTCCGAGTCGAGGCTCCGCGCGCTTTTCCCCGCTCCCCAACCAAAATGGCTGCCTAGGTACGCATCACCCAATCCGCGGTAAGTACGCTTTATAAGTACGCACTCGCGAGCCCACTAAGTTCGTTCGGCTTGCCCTCCAGATCTTGAAGCAGGAAAAGTCGAAGCAAAGCCCGACCATGGGAAGCGCTGGCGAAGCCGTGCGGCGTCGCGGAGGAGAAGCCGACGCGTCGCAAGAGACAGGCGGTGACGTAAACGCAACGCCGAAATGGCGAGTCACGACGCGCGTGCTGCCGCTGAGAGAGAATGATCTCGTTGTCACACCGATTGATCCAGAGAAGCTTCATCCGCTGACCAGCGCAGAGAAGGAGCCAACGGCAACTGCAGAAGAAGCTCCACCGGTAGAGGTAGCACTGCCTGCAACACAAGGCCGCGTGTCTTTTAGTTCAGACTCGCTGACGACACCATCAAAGACGGTTGCCGGAAAGATTGTGGGCGCCACCGAGGTTGTCGCTTTAGAAGAAGGCGAACTGGACCCACTCGGCGCGTTTGCGATGGGGTTGTCCCCAGATCCGAACTCCATTGCTCTGCCACAGAAATCTGCATCCAAAAATGATTCGAAGCTCGCGATGACAGCATCATTTAGTATTCAAGAAGGCACGATAAAGCATTTGTGGACGGCCCACAAAGACCGCGTGTTGGCGAAGCTATCGGACGAAACGTTTACAATTAAAGCGGTAACCAAACTCCATCGACCAGATTGTGTCCCCTCGTTGCTAACAGATTTCTGTCGCCCGTAGAGTATGCTGGAGACTAACGATATCGAAGGTTGTACTTATCTGTCTGAACTGAGATTGAACAGTGTAACTTATCTCGCGCATTGAACCTTCAGGTGAGCTTTCTCACTCGTCTGCATCGGAGTATCAGCGACGAGAGGATGACGGGCCAGTCATGTCTGCCGACGATGCTGGAGTCGTTCGAAAGTCACGTGCACGTTTGGAACAGCTCGAGCGGCGTCAGTCGTCAACGACATCGTCCGGATCCTCAAGTGGTCGAACTAAGACAGTCGAGATCACTCAGCAAGAATATGTCCGTCGAATCAAGCAGATGCAGGCTGATTTGGTTAAAGCATGGCAGCAGAATCAGAAGGTCCAAGCCCTCCGCATAGCAATCAAGTGTGTCAAGCAGCTCAGTGACACTTCTTCTGCGCCACAACTGTACCCTCTTGCGTTCGTTCTTGTAAGTGATGTGCTCGATGAATTTGGTGGGCTCGTATTTGAACGAATCAAAGCAAGAGCATCAGAGGACGAGAATGGGCAGCCGCTTTCTACTCCGCTTGGAGAGAAGTTCACGAGTGATGAGGTCAATATCCACGCAAAAGAAACCTGTCGGAATTGGTTCTACAAGACTGCATGCATTCGTGAGCTGCTACCACGCATATACATTGAAATCGCGCTGCTCAAGAGCTACCGATTTCTCGGAGATGGTGAGTTTCCACAGATCGTCGCACGCTTGTCCAACATGATCAAGTACGTGCTTCTACATCCAGAGGATAATCTGTGGTTGCTGATATTATGGGCATTACCCTTACTTTGACAGAGGTGTTGGCGAACCCATGGTCGCCCTATATACTCGTCTTTACCTTGCCCTCGCGAGTACAGAACTAGTGAGTCCCAATGAAAAGACTGCAGTGCTCAGCAGCCTTTTCGACTATTTCTTCGCATTTCAGCAATATCAAGATCAAGGCAAGCTCGTGAAGTTCCTCGAGGATCAAAAGCTTCAAAACAACGAATATTTTGCGCTGCACTCTCCGGCGGTCGAGTGGTTGATGAAGTGCACCGCCCATGGCGCAAACCCTGATGTTTTTGACACACTCCTTGAGCAGTACAAAGAGTACTCGGACAACTCGATGGTCCTGAAGCACCTTTGTGAATCTTTTGGTGCCTCAAGCTACGCAGCCAATCCGTTGGAGATATTTCACCTCATGCGAACAGCGTCTCCTTCCCAATACTCGAAATGCCATCTATACAGTGTCCTAGCTATCCAGCTGAGTCACACACCATTTGTCTGCCGTGGAATCAAGGAGGCAAAACTTCGATTCCTCAACGAAGTATGGAGCTCAATTACAGCTCAAGAAGACATTGAAGCTTATATGGAGTGCGCGGCGGCGTACATGAAGCTTATCGTCGCCCACTATGCCCATCGAGAGGCCACAATATTGTTGAAGGATGTTATGCGGCACCTCAACTCGGCCACGCCAGAAGAACTGACTCCAAAAGTGTACAATCTTCTCGGCGCGTTCATTGAAAATGTTGTCCATGGAGCACAGCAGCACACAGATTTCTTCACACGACTCATTCCTTCAGGCGAGTTTCTCAGTTTGATGGGGATGTTTCGCCGCGAGGCGAGTGTTGGGGTTGCGAAAAAGGTTCTTCAAGCATTTGTCACGGCCAACAGCTCTGGAAATTCGAAGCGAAACAATTTTGGAAACCTGCGGCTTCATGTTGTTGGGCCAGAAGCTGCGGTCGCTCATACTCTATTCGTGATTTGTTGTCGTGTCCACGATTCCCTTGATTCTCTTAGTACGACTCCTGAGAGAAATGAGGCAACGAAAGACATCGTGGCCTTCATTTCTCGGCTAGGATACGCAAAGAATGCGCCATCCAAGAGTATGTCTCTTACCGCCCCAGTAACTGACGCACAGCTCCAAGAAGAAGAAGAGGCATTGCTGATGCTGTACATCGACTGCCGCAGTGCTTTCTACAAGCTTGAACCAATTAAAGTATACTTGACCAAGTACGTGATTGCTCTCGCGATGCGAGTTCATGGGCGTATGCAAGCATGCAAAGAGAAGAGCAGCATCAACTCCATCGATCGCCGACGCGATTTCATAAAGTCCTGTCTTGCCTACACGCACATCACGATCCCGTCAATTTCACTTCCCTTCATGAGGTTAGAACTGCTAGTTCTATGCGCCAAAGCTGCTCTTCACACCAATTGCTTGCCGCAAATGGAGGCATTCATCAAGTCAGCCATCGTCGTGATCGCCGATCTAGACTACACTCAAGCTGTTGCATGCGGTGACTTGCCACCGGTTGATACTGAAGAGCTGAATGAAGGAGAAGCCGGTTCAGTGGTACGAACTATCACAGAGTTGGTTGCGGTTGTAGCATATGCTCCATCTTCAACTGATGATGCACCATTCTACTTTGTCGAAGCACTGCGGAAAGGCTTGTTGGAGCGCATGGCATGGATTCCACTTTCATCCAGCCTACCTAACAACGCAATTCGCTCTGCTATTGCGTCGAAATGCCGGATCCTCGTCAAGTTGAGTGAGTTGTATGCCATGTGGGGCCAAACTCGATTCGTCTTCCACATCGATGGAATTGACTCGAACGATGTCTTGTACGGAGGCGATGATTTCTTCCAGCAAGAGGCGCAGAGAATGTTCAGCTCAATGGTGGATCAAGTTGTACGAGAAATCGAGGCAATCTCGGACGTGGTCACTGGACTAACGAGCCAGTGGGAGTCTGCAGCGACGCAGACTGAGCTTCTTATAGAGCTGGCGTCTGCGATTTATCCGTACTTGGCGTTTGATGACCATACCACAATCGAGGGTTCATCCGAGGGGCCAGCCGCAGAGTCTGGGCGCCACCGATCAGTCCGCTCGCGAAGCGGGGCAGTGTTGCTACGGAAATGCTTCGCGTTCGCACACGGAAAACTCCAGCTTGTGGCGAATATGTCGGAACAGCAGACGGAGAAGAGAAAGGAGATGGCCGAGTCCCTGAATTTGAGATTCGCGAAACTCGTCGATGAGCTCACTGAGTATGTGCAGTTCTTGCAAAAGAAGAAAGCTTCGTTGTTCTCAATCTCGGGTCGCCAAGCGTTGGACGCGTTTGAGACGAGTCTAGAAACGTTCACGTCTCCTGCCTAATTCATTCGAAGATGAATTAAGTGGAAGTAGTAGCCAGGTTCTAGTTCGTTCGGTTGTTCGCGGGGGCTAGGAAAGGTGGGAGTCTTTCGGAGACAAGAGCATATGGACCCGTATTGAAAAGTTTGTAACCCAGACTCTTCTTTCACGCTGAAGTTATTCCTGAAGACGTATTCGTCACGGGAATGTAAATGACCGTTCTTCTGGAATCCATTCAGAGGAAGTTCAAGTCAATCAACAACAGGGTGGAACATTCAGAATCAGTGATCGGTCACTGCTATCCATGGGGACAGTCCACTTCGTTACACAAAGTGCATTGTGTACAGTACAGTACTGTACCAAGTTCGAAGGAGTCGGTGGTACCTTAGCAGCACTTGATTGTACTAACGTCTGTGTCTCCTCAACTTGAAGCGGTATCTCGAACGAAGCGCCATTTTCTTTCCCGTGTCGACAGTGATTTGCAGAGTCCCACTACACCTAGGGTGGTGTAGAAGAGCGAGCTCATTCATCTTGTTTCACTGCATCCGAGCGAATGCAGGTGGATAGAGCAGCGACCTGTCAATAACTTCTGTGTGTAGCCTTCGCGTGAGGGTGTACGTAAAACCGGATTCTTGTCATCCATGAAGAAGGCTGACTCGCGAAGTTCTTTGAAGGAGTCGTGTCAAGCGAACGAATCCATCATGAGCAGATCACCAAGTAATTGCTCTGGCACTCAGCCCCGCCACCCTGGTCTTCCACACGATCTGGAGCCAGTGTAGGACCCTTCTGGGTGACGCCCGTCCGACAGAGCCGTGCGAAGAACTCTTTGGCGACTCGGGCTCCGCCCCAAACCTGATCGTCCAGATCTCGGGTGTTCAGTGCAACTGAGACTGCCTCGAGCAAGATGGTCTCCTCCGCAACCCTTGTCAACGTGGAGAAGAAGCACGGCGTTCCCGTCTGCTATGGAGAGCTCTTCATCTGGCAGCTGCGTGACTGATCGAGACGACCGTAGAAGCCCGTGCACCTCTACACTGCAGGCCTACAGTGACAGACGCCCAGCAAAAGGCAAACTGTCTGAGCTGCAAGAGCCTCTTCTTCATTACTGTGTCGGCACGGACGGCGCGAAAAGCTTCCCCAAAGATGCGCGCGCCCACACGTAAAAGAGCGGGAGCCCACTCTTCCTTCGTCGCGGAGGCTCGATTCCACGTACTCGCCAACATCCGGACATTGACGAATCCCTGACGCGAATCGCGGCGGTACGACCAGTCCGGTAGTTATCCAGGATGAGAAACTGTTCCCACGTGTGGGAACCTTGGCCTCGAGCGAAGACGCTTGGGCATGGACGAGTGTCCTCAGCCTTCACGCGGTGCCGCTCCGGACGATCAGTGATCTCGAGCCAGTGTGGGTCACGGCCGTCCAACATAGCCATGCGCAAACTCAGTCGCGTGAGCCATGAGCTGGGCTGGCGTGAGTTGCTTGGTAGTGAAAGAGAGTCTGCGGTCAGTCGCCTCGGCTCGGTGGGGCTCGACTCGCGAGAGCAGAGCTCGCTCGTTGGTAACACGGTCCGTGGATGAGGTTCACGTCTGCGTCGCTCGCAGTGGCCAGTCCGTGCTACTGGCGTTCACTCACGCGACTGACAGTCACCCGCCGGGCAGTGATGTGCCGAGGCTTTCCCACAGCTCTCTCTGCTTTCCTGCAGCGACCAGATCGCGCCAACCCGCCTTTGGGCACACAAAACCGAGCCTTTACATTCCCCCGTGGCTCGTTTCTTGGCCAACTCGTGGCTTGATGGACGGGCGTCTCGGCGAGGACGTGGGCCATGGGGCCAGTTCGCCAAGTGATCTCTTCACGGCAGAAATGGCGAACCGCACGGAGATGCGATCGCTGCGAGGCAGCCGCGCCATGGCGCTCGACGATCTCGCCAGCTTCCGCGGCTCATCGCGCATTCGCCCTTCGATGCACAGCGAGTTCATGGTGCGCAAAGATTCGAACCCCGGTAGCGGCCGACAGGGGCGAGTGCGATCGCTCTCGAACGAGAGCGACCCGGGCAAGCCGCGCTCCTCCGTGCCACTGCTCTACGCGTCGACCGTCAGCTCCATGTCGACGCTCTCGTCGTCCTTCTACCAGTATGACAGCACGGGCGCCGACGCCATCGACGCCGACGCGCTACTGCCGACGCCGTCCTCCAACGCCTCGGGCGACACCATGTCTCGTAGTGGCCAGCGATCGAAGAAGCCACAGGAGGCGCAGCTGCGGCTTCCGCCCGTGCAGGAACGCGCGATTCGGAAAGATGCGGCGCGGATGACACGCGAGCTCATCATGGAACAGGTACAGGCCCTCGACTTGCTCCACAACCGCAACGGCAGTCTGCGGCGCCACGTCGCCGTCGGGAACGAGGTCGCGACAGCCAAGGGCGTGCGCGTGTTCGAGAAGCCAGGAATCGGTGGCGGTGGTGCCTCCGGTCGCATCAAGAAGAACGCCGTGAAGAGATACACAGCCCATTGGCAGGTTAACGGCACGGTCGAGGAAGTGATGGAGCTGCTGCTACGCGACGAGAACGTACCTGACAGGTACCTGGACAGCCAGAACGCCATGCACCCCGAGACCGTCAACTGCAAACTGCTTTGGCGCTCGCCGCCACGCTCGATGTACAATCACGACGAGGTTTCTGGCGACGAAGGAGATGTCGGAGGCATCGTAATGGTCGAGATGGAGCCTGAGGAGGAAGATTTCCGGCTCCATAGCGACCGCAACGGCCCCATGAACCCGTATCACCATACGCAGGGCGCGAGAAGCGTCGCCAGCACGGCTAAGAGCAGCCGTCGGCGCCTGCGACGGACCAAGAGGCCGACCGAGTGGATGGGGATCAACTGGTGGGTCCAGCACATGCCGAACAAACTCAGCCGCGACCGCGACCTCATTGTGCTCGAGCGTCAGAGCGAGTTCGAGACCGTCGGCGGGGGTCGCTCTCGTCGAGGTTTTGTGCACTTGTCTCATTCCGTGGACCTCGCGGATGTCTCGAGCGTTGAGAAGAGGCTAGTGAGTCCATTCGTGCGTGCACTCGTGATCCAGAGCGGACTCGTAGTCGTCGAAAGCGATGAGCCCGGTGTCCTGGACGTCTCCAACACACTCGAGATGGACTTCGCCGGCCACTTGAGCGCAGGTCAGCACCGACAGCTCGTTCTAAAGCGACTTATGAATATTGAGCCCCTCAGTGAGCTGCTCTGGAAGACACGACTGCTCAAGGCGGAGCATTTACTTTGGAAGCCGAAACTCGACAAGAGCAGCGACAGTCACCGTAGCAAGTGCGAACGATGCCAATTCCGTGCCTCTCGGTTCTCAAGACGAGTGCTCGAGCCGTGCCGAGTGTGCGAGCGCGTCGTCTGCAATACGTGCTGCAATACGTGGGAGTTCTCGCCTGCGCTCGTAGCTTGGGCATCGAGGCCTAACAAAGGGCTCGAGACTGCAGTCGATCGTGACGGGGGTATTAAAGCGCGAGTGTGTGCTCACTGCGTTCAGGAACATTCGCGAGCTCGTCTGCGCAACCAATCATCCGTCGATCTCATGCAGTCTGATTCGTACGATTTCGACGAGGACGAGGAGGCCGAGCGCGGTGATGTAGCCGGCAAGGTTCTGCCTCGTTATACAGTCACGAGCCAGCACCTTCCCCGCAAGCTCGCGCGTCCTTCATCGGCGCCGATTATGCGAGAGAGCGAGTGGAATCCGTCACGTTCGAGCCGCATTGCCGAAGACCTCGTGGACGATTTCCTCATGAGCATGCCGAGCGATTCCGTGTTGCCTGAGGCATTCCAGCCGAGCTCGCCATCGTCGTTCTCAGATGACGGAGAGCCTGACGAGACCTCCGAGGATACCTCCGAGCCGGAGTTTTTACCCCCTCCACTCAATAGGCGGTCCATCTCGGCGCCAGCGACAGCTGAAGCGTGGAAGCCCCGCCGAGACTCGCGGGCCAACATGCTTTTTGCTCAGTTCCAGACCCAGGAGCAGCCGCCGCGGCGGAAACTGAGTATCTTCGAGGCCCTGCCGGAGCCAGAGCCACGGAAGAATGTGGTGCTGTATGAGGTTCCGACGTAGTCGTGTATTAGTAGAACAATCGCAAGGCCCAATTGAAGGTCATTTTGCTGGTGACGAACTTGAGTAGCTCTTGGCGAACAAGTGTAGCCATTTTGTCGATGTGTCCTTCAAAGTGGTGTGGGCCACACGAAACTAGACGTTAACTTATCTGGGCCGCGGCTCGTCTTGTCGAGATCCAGGCGATAATGGCTGCCTCCACGCACGACGCCGCGCCGTCGGCTCGCGTGATCCTGGTCACAGGTGGCTCCGGACTCGTGGGGCGGGCGCTGCAGGACGAGATCTCCGCGCGCTCCAGAAAAGACGGCGACACATGGCACTTCGTCGGCCGCAGCGACGCGGATCTGCGGGACCCGAAGCAGACCGAGGAGCTCTTCGCGCGCGTGCGGCCGACCCACGTGATCCACTTGGCTGCGCGCGTCGGCGGGCTCTACAGCAACCTCAAGTACAAGGTCGACTTCTTCCGCGACAACATGGCCATCAACGACGCGGTGCTGCGCTGCTGCCACGAGTTCGGCGTCCACAAGCTCGTCTCGTGCCTCTCCACGTGTATCTTCCCAGACAAGACGAGCTATCCGATCGACGAGACAATGCTGCACAATGGACCGCCGCACGCGTCTAATGAAGGGTACGCAATGGCCAAACGATTGATCGACACGATGAATCGATGTTACGCGGACCAGTACGGATGCCGGTTTACGTCAGTAATCCCTACGAACATTTACGGCCCGTACGACAACTTCAATATGGAGGATGGACACGTCATCCCTGGACTCATCCACAAGTGTTATCTTGCCAAACGTGACAACAAAGACTTCGTGATCTGGGGAAGTGGTTCTCCGCTGCGGCAGTTCATCTTCAGCCGCGATCTCGCCAAGCTTCTGCTGTGGGTACTGGAGTCGTACGATAGCGTCGAGCCCATCATCCTCTCGGTGGGCGAAGAAGACGAAGTATCGATCAAAGAAGTCGCGCTCACGATTGCAGACGTGATGGGGTTCAAGGGGAACGTCAAGTTCGACACCAGCCGCGCCGACGGCCAATTCAAGAAGACGGCTAGCAACGCGAAATTGCGGCGACAACTCCCCAATTTCGAGTTCACGCCCATTCACGATGGACTGAGAGAAGCCGTCGGTTGGTTTGAACAGAATTATGCGACGGCCCGCAAATAGAGAAAGAGGGCACCAGGTTTCGGGCAGTGGTGTCGTGGTGATGCGGTCCATATTCCCGCACCCTGACATATGAACATGAAGACAACGGCGGAAAGCATCGCTGTGAATAGCCGTAAGATTCACCAACTTCTGGGGAGAATCGCGATCTTCAACTGCGTGCGCTCGATCGCACGAGACCGATCTTGTCTGCATTTCTCTATCTATCTATCTTTAGAATGTCGCAGTGGGCAAAACCTTCGGTGAGCTTTCTGTGTTGTATCGTATCGCGAGCCACGCATCCTCGCACACATAACGTCCTATTCCTGCAGCCTCTCACTCGCTCCTCGACATTGAAGTGAGAAGCTACGGCAATTTCATTGGCTAATAATTCTATCTAACACTTTTAATTGGTTGATTTTCAGGGTCTCGTCTGGCTGCCGCTCTTGTTCTGAACATGACGCCACGTACGTAGCGGCACATCCTCTGCGACGGAGAGAACTTGGACCGAGGGCAGCGCGCCTTTCCGCCACTTGAAGGGCGACTCTGCGCTGCCAGTCCTCGCCTGAGATCACTCGCCAACTTGCGACGACGCGACCATGACTGCAGTCTCTCTCGCCCAAGCGCTCGATGAGGACAAGCTCGACCACGCCGTGCACGCGCTGCTGCTCCTGCTGGGCGAGCCGCTCAGCGCGTCGCAACTCCGTCGCTTTGCCACCATGGAGCGCGCTGTCGCCAAAGTGAGCGAGCTGTTGGCGTTGCAGCGAACTGTGGCGTTGCGGCCGGGGCTCGCTCCGGCGGAGCAAGAGACCGCGCTGAGCTACTCGCAGCTGCAGATGTTCACGCTGCAGACACTCGCGCCACAGAGCACCGCCTACAACATTGTTCGCGCCGTGCGCGTTTCCAGGTCGGTTCCATTTGACGCCACAGCGCTGCATGCGACGTGTGCTGCACTTCTCGCCAAGCACGCGGTTCTGCGAACTGTGTTCCCCACCAACACGTACGGTGAACCAAGGCAACGCGTCCAGCCGCTGAGCCATTTCAATCCCTGCAAAGCTAGGCACGGCCTTATTGAAGTCGCTGAAGTGGATCAGTCTATCTTTGCCAGTGACGAGTCCCTCGCGAACAGGATTGCGGCAACCACATCGAAGCCCTTTGATCTTTCGTGCGATGCACCGATTCGGTTTTACGCAATTACTTGTGCTCAACTCCCTTCTGAATGGGCTTTTGCGGTAGTCATGCATCATATCGTGACTGACCCAGAGTCCAGCAGCGTGTTTTGGAGAGATTTTGAGTACTTTTACACAAAGTTCCAACAGGAAACTCCTCAGAACGAGCTCCTGCAGGACGAGCTACTTCGCCTTGAACGAGAAGCCAGCGCGACGGTCTCATATCGCGACTACTCTTACTGGCAAAGGCTGCGTCTTCAGTCTGGACTACTCGCCGAATCACTTCAATACTGGATCGGCCAACTCTCAGGAGAGGAGATCCCGCAGCTGGAACTCCCTTTCGATCGGCAAATCCAACCTGGGAGTAGAGACGGAGGCCGTCCAGGGAAAACAGTCGTTTTCCAGTCGACACCGGAGCTCCAACAGTCTTTTAGCGGTCTATGTGCATCTCAAGGGGTGAGCATGTTCATCGGGGCGTTGGCGATTTTCCAAATGCTAATCAGCCGTGTGGCAAACTGCGACGATATTGTCATCGGCGCCCCAACTGCTGGCAGAAGCCACGAGAAGTTAGCTGGTCTGATGGGGTATTTTGTTTGCACTCTCCCATTTAGAATCAAGGCGAAGGATCGCGGAGACTTCGCCGATTTCCTCCTGTCAGTCAAGGACGTTGTGGTGAGTGGGTTCAGTCACATGGACGTTCCCCTCCAGAAGATCCTCGAACACGTTCACTTTGACCGCACAACGTCTCGAAATCCTCTGTTCCAGGTCATGTTTGCCTGGGAAAATGGCTCGTCGCCAGAAGAGGACAGTGCTATGGTAATGGCGGACTTGGAGTTACCCCATGAGACAGCCAAGTTTGATCTCATGCTGAGCATGCGGTATGGGCAGAACGCGGCTGGTCAGAAAGTACTGGAAGGCACTTTCGAGTATCCTGTCGACGCCTTCGACCGATCTACTATAGAGCGGTTTGGGCAGTACTTCCTTGAGCTAGTCTCACAAGTCACACAACAACCCAAGGGAGTCCCGTTGAGCGACATTCAGATGATACCAGCAGCTGAACGGCTCCAAATGCTCAGAGGCTGGGGTTCTCCAGCTGTACCATTGACGACTGAGAAAACGCCGGGATTTCTTGACGAATGTCTGCTGAAGCAAGTTCAACGAACCCCCGACAACGTTGCTCTTCGTTTTGAAGGCGAAACATGGACATACAAACACCTCTGGCACCGTAGTTCTCAGGTTGCAGCAGCGCTACATACACATGGGGCCACGAATCAGCAACTTCACGGCTTCCGCGTGGGCCTGTTTCTTGACCGTGGACTTGACAGCATCGCTTCAATCTTTGGTGTGTTACAAGTTCGCGCTATTTTCATTCCTCTCGATCCTGAGTTCCCGATAGATCGGATTCAGTACATGCTCGAAAACAGCCAGGCAGAGGTGGTGATCACACAACGTCACCTTGTGAGCAAGCTAAAGGATCTTCTATCACGATCGAGTCGGCATGACTTTATTCGCATCCTCGTGTGCGAGGACACATATGATCTGGATGCAAATCACATTCTTCGACATGACGATATGAGCCCAACCCATACCACCGCATACATCCTCTTCACCTCAGGCTCAACTGGAAAACCTAAAGGCGTTATGGTTTCCCATGCTAATCTTTTGACGACGCTGAAGTGGACCGTGCGAGAGTACGATGTCGTTCCGGAGGATATATTCCTACAGTCAACTTCATCGACCTTGGACGGCTCACTGACGCAGCTTTTTTCTCCGCTTATCGCCGGTGCTAGTGCGTTGATCACAAAAAAGAACGGCCTACATGATCTCAACTACATCTCAGGACTGATAACGCAGCATCATGTCACACTATGCGTATTCGTCCCGTCATACTTCGCCATGCTTATCGACTTCATGGGCGAGTTTCCACAGCACGTCAAACACGTGGTGCTAGCTGGGGAGGTTTTCCCAACGGCACTAGCATCCAAGTTTTATAAGAAGCACACTCGACTCTGTGAGGTGTCGAAGGAACTGGTGTCGCCAACATGTCTTGTCAACGAGTACGGGCCGACTGAGGCATCGGTGACCTCGACTTTCTTCCGATTCCCATGCGAACTTGCTCGCATACGACCTGAGATTAAGAACTTGCAGAGCATTCCAATTGGACGTGGTGTCGATGACCATTACCTGGTCGTATTGGATAAGTACAAGCGGCTCGTCCCAGTCAATGTGCCCGGTGAGCTCTATGTCGGTGGGCGGGGCGTTGCACAGGGATACTGGGGCCGTGCTGATTTGACCGAGAACAGCTTTCACCACGAAGAACTTGCGTGGCTTCACACTAGCGGCGAGATTGTAGAGATTAAAGAAGAACTTCGCTGGTACAAGACTGGCGACTTGGTCAAGTGGCTTCCTTGCGGTGAATTGCTGTTCTTGGGCAGGGCAGATTCACAAGTCAAGCTACGTGGCATGCGAATCGAGCTACAGGAAGTCCGTAACGTGCTTCTCCAGTGTGCTCAGGTCAAAGATGCGGAAGTGTTGGTGGTAGACCAACGGTTAGTGGCGTACGCAATCCTCGCCAGTGCGTTCTCTTCTGCGAAGATCGAGGCCACAAAGCTTCGCGAGCAGTTAGGCTGTCGCCTACCAGTCCATATGATTCCACACGAGATTATTATTGTCGATGCATGGCCACGAACCCCGAACGGTAAGCTAGACCTCCGAGCGCTAGCTCAGGTGGAAGCTCCCGCCGACGAAACACCGACCGACCAGCAGCATGGTGATATGCATGATGTGGACAGCAGTAAACGACCTAGTTTTGTCGTGGACATCCTCAAACAAGCGTGGCGTGAAGTTCTGAAAGTGAACGACGACCCAGCTCTCATGCGTGGCTCGTTCTTTGAGTTGGGCGGCAACTCACTGTCAGCGATCCGCGTGATCTCGCTCGTCAAGCCGCATGGCATTGCACTCAAGCTTAAATCGTTTTTCAAATGTAGGAATTTGTTGGAGATGGCGTCTGCATGCGTCTCCACGCTGGCAGCAGAGGTTTGTTCACAGCAGAAGAACACGATGATTCCGCTCAACTGGAAGCCATGGACCGACAGTAGTTCACCTTCCGATACTTCACCTCTCTTCCTTATCCACTGCGCCGACGGAACTGTGTGGAAGATGATGGAACTCGCTCGAAGATTGCCGTTTCCTGTATATGGTCTCCAGGCCACGCATGGGGGTAAAGTTGGAAGCGTGGAGGAGCTTGCGGCGGCGTACTGGGAAGAAATCAAGGCAGTTCAACGGGTTGGCCCCTACCGCATCGGCGGGTTCTCGTTTGGCTGTCGCATTGCTCACGCAGTCGCAGTTCTCGGTCGTCAGGAAGGAGCCATATTCCGACCGCTGACACTGCTCGACGGTGTTCCTTTCCACTACCAAGATCGCCGTGATCGAGCTCAGTCAAAAGACGCAAGCCCAGAGGAACCGGAGGATGCAGAAGATAATGTCACCGAGTACGTGGCACGTGCTTTGGGGTACAAGCCTGGGACTCAGCAACCGCTGGATGCTCGAGACCCCGAGCGCGATCTGTTCGATCAACTCGTAACCAACTACGCGAGCCATTGCCATTTAGACAGCTTGTACCGGCCATGTGCGAGTCTGCGCAAGTCTGAAGAACCCATCGAGGCCAATCTCTTTAAGACCTCACATTGGGACGTGGACGCCGTCGCTTATCGCTCTTTGGGTGTCGACATGGAGGTTATTCCCGTCGAAGGACAGCACCTCACAATGTTGCGTGCTCCTCACGTTGAGAGCGTCGCACGAGCCGTTGTTGCTGCTGCACAGTTAGGCTTATCCACTTGATGACGAATAAAATCCAAGTATCCCCTCCACCAACAACTGCAACAGAAGTAAAACGCACCTTCAAAAAGTTGAGGTGGGAGGCTTTTGGGACGATGCAAAGAGCTGAACGGTACGATTTGATTGATAATTTGGATGATATCTACCACTTCGATGGTGGCGTCCTCTGTTCTCGTTCACAGAAAGGATCTGAGTTCCGTACGACCACTCCATCTATACACACTCGAAGGAGTCTAGGGCGTGAACGGGGTGCCGAGGTTCCAGGCGATGAACGCGTAGACCTCGGCGTTCTCCTCGATGGTCTTAGCCGTTGGCTTGCCAGCTCCGTGGCCCGACTTGGTGTCGATGCGGATCACGAGCGGGTTCGTCTGGTGAGGGGATCGTCCAAGCTTGTGCTGCAGCTCCGCGATCAGCTTGAACGAGTGGAGTGGCACGACGCGATCGTCGTGGTCGCCCGTCGTCAGAAGCACAGCCGGGAAACCACCGTTCTGAAGGTTCTTGATCTTATCACTGTCGGCGTCCGGCACGTTGTGCACAGGCGAGTACTTGAGCAAGTAGTGGAAGTCCTCAGCGACGTCCGGGTCGCCGTAGTCCGTACGCCATGCGTGGCCGATCGTGAACTTGTGGAATCGGAGCATGTCCATCACGCCGACGGCACCGACGGCGACACGGAAGAGATCCGGGCGCTGGTTGGCGCAGGCCGCGACGAGCAAACCGCCGTTCGAGCCACCGTGGATGGCGATCTTGGACGGGTTCGTGTAACCCTCCTTGATCAGGTACTCGGCCGCGTACTGGAAGTCGTCGAAGACGTTCTGCTTCTTGAAGAGCATGCCATCCTGGTGCCACTGCTCGCCGTACTCGCCGCCGCCGCGCAGGTTTGGCAGAGCCAAGAGGCCGCCAAAGTGCTGCACGAACACGAGGCGCGCGACGCTGAACGAAGGCGTGAGCGAGATGTTGAAACCGCCGTAGCCGTAGAGGTACGTCGGCAGTTGGCCGTTCAACGGGGCGCTCTTGGCCTTAACGAGGAACATGGGGATCTTGGTGCCGTCCTTGGACGGGTAGAAGACTTGCTTGGCCTCGTAAAGGCTGGCGTCGAAGCCCTTGACCTTGGTCTCACGGAAGAGCTGCGGCGTGGCGTTGCCATCGGCGAGGTCGACGCGGAAGATCGAGCCTGGGTAGAGGAACGAGATGAAGTGGTAGAAGAACTCGGACTCAGTGCGCTTGCTGGCGATACCCACCGTGCCGACGGTCGGCAACGCGATCTCGTACTGGAAGACGCCGTCGAGGTTGTAGACGTGGAGAACGTGGCACACGTCCTTGAGCAGCTTGAGGATCACGAGGTCGCCCTTGACCGGGTAGATGCCCTCGAGCACAATCGAGTCCTTCTGCTCTGGGATCACTTCTTCCCAGGCTGGCGGCCACTCGGCGCTCGAGAGGTCGGCGCGGATGAAGCGCTCGCGCGGCGCGTCCAAGTTGGTCGAGAAGTAGAAGACGTCGTCCTTGTTGAGGATGTAGTTGTACGCCGCGTCCATGTTGTCCACGAGCTTCTTGACCGTGATGAAGTCTCCCGAGGGCGCCGCGAGGAACTCGCCAAAGGTCGTGAGGTCGGCGAGGTGGATCATGTTGGCGTTCTTGCAGCCGTCGTTGAGGTAGATGATGAGCGTCTTGCCGTCGTCCGAGACCTCGGCCGTGAGCGAGTAGGTGGCGTTCTGCGGGTACGCGTAGACGAGCTTGTCCTGGCTCTGCGGCGTGTTGATCGCGTGGTACCAGATCTGGTGGTTCAGGTTGGCGTCGGTCTCAGTGCCGCGCTTGCTGTTCTCCGCGTCGTCGTCACCAGCCGCGAGCTGCTCGGGCGGCGGGTAGCGCGAGTAGAAGAAGCCCTTGTCGTCGTGGGTCCACGCGATGTTGCTGAACTTGACCCACTCGACCGTGTCCTCGAGCACCTTGCTGTCGTCGTGGACCGCGAGCACCTTGATGGTCTGCCAGTCCGAGCCGCCGCGCGCGATGCCATGCGCGAAGAAGAGCTTGCCGTCTCCTTGCTTGGCCTTGGAGAAGGCCGTGGCGCCGAGCGCGGCCGTGCCGTCGGTCGAGAGCGTGTTGGGGTCGAGCAGCACGCGCGGCTCGCTCGTGAGCGTGTCCTGGATGTAGAGCACGCTCTGGTTCTGGAGCCCGTTGTTCTTGGCGAAGACGTACTTGCCGCCGTGCTTGACGGGGCACGAGTACTTTTCGTAGTTGAAGAGGTCGGTGATGCGGTGCTTGGTCTCCTCGACGAACGGCACGCGCTCGAACACTTGCTGCGTCGTCTTGTTCTGCGCCTCGACGAACGCCTTGGTCTCGGCCGAGTCCGGGTTCTCGAGCCAGCGGTACGGGTCGGCGACGCGCACGCCGTGGAGCTCCTCGGCGACGTCCGAGCGCGCCACGGGCGGGTACTCGATGCGGGTCATGGCGGGCGGCGGGGGCGGGAAGCTTGAGCCGAAGGCGGCGGGTTGCGCTCTAACGAGCCAGGCAGTTCGTCTGCAAAGTGAGCTCCTCGGAAGCTGGAGATGGGTGGAACACGAGCGGCGGAGAGAAGGCTCGGATTGGGCCAAAAGACGCCGTCGGAGCGGTCTTTGCACCAATGAGCGCCACCTGTTCATCGAGAGTGGGACGCCACTGCAAGTGGCTCCGAGCCCACGAAACACAAAATGGTTTTTTTTTCTTCGTTTCGTGGGGTTTTTGGTTTGGTTTTTTTGTTGGCGTCGGGTGACGTGGACGGCGCGGCGGCCACGAAACGGAAAGCGGCAGCGAGAACAAAAACGCGGCGGCGAGAACAAAACGCGGCGCCGAATCAGACACGGCGCCCGAGGTTCAAGAACAGGAAAAACAAAAACGCATCTTATATCAGTAGGTTTGGACTTCCGGATTGACATCCAAACATACTGATTTTAGTGTCATGGTGTCGACCTCCGATCTCGAATCGACGCGATGTTCGACCTGTATCATTTTATAATCCATCCGAGCCCAAAAGAGCAAGAAACCGACTGGCGGCCATGAACCGCGCGCTGCGTCGGCTCGTGCAGGGCGAAGAGACGGCGAAGCGCGAGAAGCGCGCGCGGCTGCAGCAGATTCTGCGCGCGCGGCTGGCCGAAGCGGCGGCGGCGGCGGCGGACGCCGGCGAGGCGCGCGCCGAGGACGACGAACCGGACGAGGACGAGCTCATCGAGCAGCAGAAGCTGCTGGCGTCGGCGTCGGCGCCCTGGCGCTGTCTGGAGGACTCGCAGCAGGCCGTGTGCATCGCGGCGAACCGCCGTCAGACGCTGCTGGCCATCGGCGAGAAGGACGGCCGCATCAGCATCTGGGACAACACGACCATCCGCGTGATCACCAAGGAGCTCGACCCGACGCTCATCGTGCTGCCCACCGAGGCCGAGCCGGCGAGCGACGAGCCCCTCGCCAAGCGCGCCAGGCTCGCGCCCGAGGGCGACGACTCGACGGCCGACGACCAGGACGGCTCGGCCGACGGCGACTCGGCGACGAACGAAGAAGGATCCGTGGACGGCAACGACGACGTCTCGGTCGAGGCGGACGAGGAAGAAGAGGAGAACGGAGGCAGCATCGATGCCGACGAGACCGGCTCCGTCGAGGACAACGTGTCGGTGGACGACAACAACGGCGACGACCAAGGCGACGTCGACGACGACGTGGCCATGGCCGAGGCAGCGGCCGTCGAGACGATGGCCCCCCGCAAGCTCTCCGAGTCCCAAGCGCTCTCTCTCGAAGAGCTTCGCATCGCCAAGAGCTCTCTCAAGCACGTGCTCAGCATCGCGTGGTCGTGCGACTCGCGCTTCCTGTTTGCGGGGTGCGAGGAAAAGAGCACCCGACGAGGACGACTGTGTGTCTGGGACGCCGAGTCGGCATGGCTTCTCGCGACCTTCAGCTTTGACGGCGCCGTGAACGCGCTGAGCGCCCACCCGACTGATCCAAATGTCGTCATTGTCTGCTCCTACAACGCGCTGCCCGTGCTTCTGAACTTCCGCACGCGAGAGATGACCGAGATCGCTGTTCCCATCACCAATGATACGCTCACTGTGACTCCTCCTCCCAACAGCCGCCATCCGTCACTCGTAGTGTGCTGCCGGTACGGCGTCTCAGGTCGATTCATTTACTGCGCGACCTCGAAATCGACGGTAGCAATCCTTGACAGCGATACTCTCGAGTGCGTCGATATCAAGCTTCTCTCCATTCTCGTTCAGTTTGTCGATCTCACGGTGAACCTGCACGAGACGGCGCTCGTGTTTACGAGTTCCAAAGGCATCCATGAATACGCGATTCAAAGGAATACTGAAGAGGCCACTGATGGGAGACCTAGCCTTCACGAGTCGCGCCTATATGCGACCGGAGCAGTTCGAGCCCCGTGGGCGCTGTGTTGCTTTAGTAGTGATGGAGGATATGTTGTCGGGATGCCAATTGTGCGTCACCGTCATGTTGGAGAGAGTGGCCTCTACACCTGGCATCGAGCCACTGGTCGCGTGCAGCATAACCTCGGCGTGAAGGATGGCGTAAACTCAATTTGTTGGGACATTCGACGCGATGCGATTGTCGTCGTGTCATGCGCAGGATCAATCCACGTGCTGGAAGAGGAGTTCAAGACGGAATGGCCAGGCACAATGTACCCTGCAGGCTTCCGTCTTGTCACGGACAATGAGTTAGATATGGAAGCACTTGAGCGAGAAGTTGATGAACAGGAGGGTAGACAGCAGGGCGAAGATAGCGGCGAAAAGAGTGCCAGCGCAGAACCCAGAATACTTGAAGTTTTCGCCTTCGCTGATGACGATGACGACTGGGAGAAAATCTTGCCTCCAGTGGAAAGCGAGCTACGCCACATTCCGTCAATTCCTATTACGCAGCATATGAAGCGGCATTTCCACCACGACTTCCACATCGAGCGTCATTTTGGGCTTGGACAAAGTGTGTTTGAGCCTCTGAAGTCAGCGATAAAGAAGCCATCGTCCAATTCTTCCAAAAAGAAGAAGAAGTCTTCGAGTACCAGTGACGCGTCAGCTACGTCAAGCTCCCAGCAGCAGACTGCAAGCAGCAAGAGTAAGAGCAAAAGTAAAAGCAGCAGCAGCAAGAAGCGACGTAGATAAGCACGGGTGCCAGCAGTGGTGTCCTCCGTGTGTTCGATTTCACCAAGATCCGAGAATAGAAGTCTTTGCCAATGTTGATCGCACAAAGATGGCATTTCTTTCAATGCATCGAAGCCTCTATCAGTCGTTGGGATCTGACGATTCGATCTACACCTCGCCCATCATCGCGAGAATACAGATCATATCGACCCGCTGGAAATGGAGAGCGGTTCTTCTTCCACTGCCCCTGATGACCACGTCAGCACCCACTCGCTTCTTAAGTTGCACACTATCGCGCCGGTTTTCCTACCACCCAAAGTCGCTCGATCGCAATCTCAAGAACGTGGAAGGCCGGGATGCGCAGTGAGAAATGTGACTCAAAGAGGTGGGTCACAAGAATACGTCCTTAGCAGCGAACTATCTCGAAGCGATTCGTTTGTTGCAACCAACTCCTCGATTTTCAGCTCTCCCTTCAAGCATGCCTCGCAGATCGGGTCGACTCCAGTCCACCGTCCAAATAATACTTTGAGTCCACATCACCGTGGTCATGCGTATCCACGAGAACATCGACACGCTCGAGCCGAGCCGATCGCATTCGATCCATTTAGTGATACACCATGCTACTCGTGGCTGATTCAAGACCCAAATAGCAGTCAATTAGCCCTAGAGTTACGACGTGACCCGTCAAATCGAAATCACTTCCGCGAATGGATCTCCTCCCGGTTTCCCAAGTTCCTTCAGAAGATGCAACAGCTACAAATGTTGCACGAACGTCCGTGCAGGATTCGATCCAAAAACGACACAAACTCGGCGAGTCCATCAAACTTGTCGATATCGACTCTGGAACAGCCATCACAGAACTCGAAGGACGGAAATGTCGAGGATGATGAAAGTGAAGGAGAGGAAACTAAAGAAAATCATACTTCTGTTGAAGACGATCAGCAGTTTCAACGGCAGTTGATACGGCAGCGACGCGAGGCTCAAGATCAGGCTTGGAGTGTTTTGTTCGAGCACGCACGGCTTCTTTCAATTCCACCAGGCGACACCTTCGTGATTCAGGATGCAACACCCGTCACTGGAGTGTACTTTATTCTCTCAGGGCAATGTCAGTTGCTGTTTCAGCCCCTGGACTCGTTGGTGCAAGCACGAAATGAGATCAAGTCAAACAACTCTATCGGCCGAAACTCGACTCAATCGCCACGTCGTGTTGGCCTGGAACAACCCACTAGATCGCAAGATGTGAAAACGGATCTGTTCGACCATCTGGACCACTTCGACACATTGCAAGTGACCCGCCGTCTCAGCCTTTCGACCCTCACAAATGAAGAGGCGACCGAAGCAACAGCTAACACTGTATACGAGCTCCAGGTACTTACAAGCGGCGACGCGTTTGGGTTAGAAGCGTGCGCGTTTCGTTTCCCACAGCACTCGATATCCGCGGTCTCCCTCGGTGCTCTCCAGCGGAATGAAATTGGAGTGACGACCCAAGCGTGCCTTCACACGCTAACGGTGCCATTTCATGCACTCCAGAAGATGCGCGAGATCATCCTACACAGTCGAGACGGCTCATCGCTATCAAAGCCTTCCGCACCAGTGGCAGCGGCGGAATCCCTGCTTGCCCCACGTCGGCGAGGCCACCTGTCACGCATGATGGATTCGGTCAAAGCAACCCCGGGCAAAGTTATGCCCCCAGTTGTTGCCGAACCCTTGCCAGGGTGCCGCTTCCGCGATGAGGATGTGGAGTTTCTTCGCCATACATTCATCCTCCAGTCTATACAGCTGAGGCGCTTACAGTATGTGGCTACACAGCTCCGCCTCATCCACGTCCCGAGAAACGAATATCTGTTCACGACAGGTCAGGACGTGGTCATCTACTTGGTCAAGTCGGGTCAGCTTCGTGTGTTCTCGCCTGAGCACATTCGTATTCACGTGTCTGAGGACGATGATACGGAAATGCGAGAATCAGCAGAATCTCTCGGCGACGTCGATCTCGCGACTTTGCCACTCACGACCGTTGAGACTCGCCACGTCGAGCTCGAAATTCTGCAACTCCACGACATGGTCGGTTTGATGGAAGCTAGTTTGCTGCAACCGACGTTTTCCAACTACTGCATCGCGACGAGCAGTGACGTGTGGGTTTATGTGCTACCACCGGTCGCTTTGTTCTCTATCCTTGCCCACGAACCAACGGCGTCCCTGCACGTGGTGGAGAATCTATTGCATCACCACTCTTGGTACAAAGCGCGCAAGTTCACAGCATTGAACCACCACAACACTCAGACAGAGTTCCGACTATCCCACGGTGCCCAGCGTAAGTCCCCGATTCCATGTTCTCGCTGTGGCTGGACAGGTCATACGTCTAGTTCATCCATCTGCGTCCGAGCAAGCTCCCCGAAATCAGCGTTTATCGAGCATCTCATGGGGGAAGACGACAATCGTTCAGCATCACCTCCGAAGCCATCGATGCGAACTCGTACCGAGCGCGTGTCCCAGCTTCGAATGGCACAGGCTGCTCGCACAGGTTCTGTTGCAATGCAGCCGACTCCACAAGCACCAGGCTCAGACGTTGCCCCTCGCAGTGGCTCGATGGTCTACTCCCGCGGCATTGGAGCGTTGACCGGAAGCCTTTTACCTGGGCTCGAAGATCTCGCAGCGCTTCTCGGGTCGAGCAAAGAGGTCGGAGGTGAAGAGCTGGCTGTGATGCCCAAGAAGAGTGAAGTCGCAAAGGCTTTAGAGCGCCTTGACGCGGCGCTGACAGCAACCACTTCTGCGAGCAATAAGCTTTCACCTCGGCCACAGACTCAGCAGAACCACCAGCGTCGTGCAGCCGACATGGACACTACTCGGCGTGAGTCGGTCTTCAATCTTCGCGAGGAGACACTGCGTGCGGTCGCTCGCATCGGCACTGCCGTCAGCGCCCAGAGTCCTCGGGCACACAGAAAAAAATGATCGCACAGATTCGTGAAAGTGGTGGAAGCATTCGAAATTCAGTTAGAGTGACTGCTCTCCGGGCATCTACAACTCTTTCTCGTTGGCGCTCGAGACTCCGAGCGCAGCGGCAATGTCGCTTTCGATCTGGAAGGGCGACGTCGTGGTGCCGTAGCGCTTGGTAGGCACGCCGTTGACCACGAGGAACTTCGTGAAGTTCCACTTGATGTCGTTGGTGACGAAGCCCGTGAGCGTGCTCTTGAGGTACTTGAACAGCGGGTGCGCATCCTCTCCATTCACGTCAATCTGACAAAGAAGCATAGCTATCACTGCCTGCAACGCCTCCTTTGAAGAGTTTTCGAGCTGTCCATACCTTGGCAAAGATCGGGAACGTGACCTGGTACTGGTCTTGCACGAACTGGAGGATCTGCTTGTCGTCGTACGGCTCCTGGCCGCCAAACTGGTTGCACGGGAAGCCGAGAATCTCGAGCCCGCTCTCGCGGTACTTGTCGTAGAGCACCTGGAGCTCCTTGTAGTTCTGGTCCGTGTACCCGCAGGCGCTCGCGACGTTGACGATGAGAATGGCCTTGGCGTGCTTGAAGTCGTGCAGCGGCACGCTCTTGCCGACGCCGTCCTTGACGACAAAGTCCCAGAACGAGACGCCCGCGGCGTCCTCAGCGTACGCGCCGCCGCTCAGCGCGGCCAGCAAGACGCACTGCAGCGCCAGCACCGCGAGCACGAGCGAGCGCATGATGCTGGTTCGGAGCTCCTCACGAGATCTGCCTTCCTGCGAACCTACGTCGAACCGCCTGGGAATATGCACGACAGCATGCATCTAAATAGAGGTCTCCTCGCTGCTCTTCCCCTTTGAAAGGCCGTTTTGGCGGGAGCGCGCGAGCATGAACCCGCCACCGGCCAAGAGCGCCGAGGACGTGCGCCGCAGCACGCTCAACATGGAGAAGATGATCAAGAAGAACGTGCTCGCGCGCCCCGGCGGCATGAAGCGCGGGCTCGCGGTCGTCGAGTTCTTCAAGCAGCAGCAGCAGCAGACCGACGACGCCGAGCCCAGCCAGCCCAAGCGCAGCAAGAAAGAGCCCGCCGTCTCCGCCAGCTCGCTCGTGGGGCCGCCTGCGACGCCGCTCGTCCCGGCCAAGAGCGCCGCGCCGCCCTCGTTGCTCGCCGCCGCGCAGCGAGGCAGTCCGCTCCGCACGGCCACGGCGCGCGCCAGTCCGCTGCGCCAGGCCACCGTGCGCGCCAGCCCCATGCGCACCGTCCGCGCGAGTCCGCTGCGCCAGGTCTTCACGTCGCCCTCGCGTCGAGTGGTCGCGCCCCGAATGCCCGAGGTCACGGCCGCGCCCATGCACACGCCCGTGCTGAACCTCGATGCCGCCGACTCGTCGGCGACGCCGCTCAGACCGCCGCCGCTGCCGTCCAAGTCGCCGTTCCAGTCCTTCCAGTCCAAGCTCGGCCAGGCTCGTGCCGGCGTCGCCTCGACGCCTTCCCCAGCTCGACCTTCGCCACCTCCAGCGAGGCGAGCGGCGCCGTTGCCCCCGCAGCTTGAATCGCACGCTTCGACTCCGTCGCAGGATGCGAGATCCGAACCAGTTGATCTCAGCGAAGAGAAGTCTCCAGTCGTGCAAGAACTGCCCAATGTAAGCGAAGCCGTGACGCCCGTGTCTTCGATCGTGGCTGCCACCCCGCCGACCAAGCCGTTGGCGCGCTCGCTCTTTTCGAGCGCCTCCTCTGTTGCTACAAAGTCGCTCTGTTTCTCAACCGAAGGAGTCGCATCGTCCCTTGATGTCAGTCCCGATGGGGAGTGCATCGTTGTGGCATTCACAGACGGCTCTGTACGTCTCTATGAGATGGACAGTTCTGTCCCGAGTGACCGCCACGGCTACTTGCTCGGGCATCTCGACGAAGAGTCCAACCAAAGCAGTGCTGGAGCTCACTTACGAGTCAAGATTTCCAGTGACGGTCGTTATGCGTTCGTGGGCTGTCGCTCTGGCCCGCGGGTGATGATGAGCATCCATTTGCACAACTATCGTAACGGCAAAGGTGAGGCATCTCATTGAGAATTGCTTAGGTTTCTGTCACTCTGACTTGTGAGTTCGCAGACACCGAAGACGATGCCGACCAGCTACAGAAGTCATTCCACTCAAACAGTCGGCTTCGGGTACGCACTCGACTGCGTAACACTTCGCTGCTCGCTGTGTCTAACGCATTGGTGGTGTAGGGGTTCTCCGACGCAGCGTCATGTGCTTCTGGATCAACTGACGAGATCTCACGATCTTATTACCTGTTGTGTGGCCTCGGCGTTGGCACCATGTATATGTGGCAGTTCGTCGAGTCTTCTCGACATGGGGAAGAGCCTGACTGGAGGCATCTTTATTCGATTCCTACCAATGGCAACACTGTCGTCATTGCCTCCTTCCTTCCCCAGGAGCCAGGTAATCCATTGCTGCAGATCGCTGGCAGGTGTGAAGACAAGAACATGCGTGTGTGGAACCTCCAACTCCAGACGGGTGAAGACGAGGACCGCACTCATGTTGTTCAAGGCCACTACGATGTTCCGTCCTCCAAGGATGTTGTGTCCTTCTACGGTAACCACGCGTACGGGATCGCTCCGACCGGAGAAGCCTGTCGCTTCCGCATCCCAACTGAAGCGGTGGCTGTCGTGCGGACTTACTTCGACATGGAGCGCCTGGACATGGGTAGTAGCAGCAAGTCGCGCCGATCGAATATCATCCTTGAGTCGATCCACGCAAGCGACGATGGCAAGACGGTTGTTGCTGTATCCGCTGAGGGTATCTTCTACTACACGAATCAAGCGCCAGATGATGCGTCCACCACGGGATGTACTCTTCGAATCATTGGGCGGAACGCGTCGCTAAACACTCAGTTCAAGAGTCCCATGAAAGTCTACAAGCCGACTCAGGGAGGTGGCGAGTTGCTTGAGGCAGTGATGGCAGTGGTCACCAATCCTCAGTACGAAGATGACGGTGAGGAAGGATATGTAAATATTGACACGACGGAAACATGGGCTGCGCGATGGATGAAGCCAAGTCTTGGCCAGGACTGCTGGGTGTGTGGGGTTCGGAATATCCGCCACTGGCAATCCGAGTCACAAACTGCACGGAAGGCTATTGATTCATCTGCTACCTCTGCCTCGTCGGGCATTACAAGTGGTAGATCAGCACAGAGATCGACCCCGGTTGCGAAAGTCCAGGCTTCAAAGCCCAAACCCTCAGTTTCGAGCGATTCATCGCCAGGTAGCCCTGTTCGTCCGTCCAAACCAAGAGGAATCGAATTAGAAGCTGTTTCTCGACCAAACAAACCTGGTCAACATCGAGCTGCCGACGACACCCAGAAGAGAGCTAAGGGCAAACCCGCCCCTGTAAAACGCTTGGATGTCGATGCAGCCTCGACTACTACACAAGACAAGTCTGAAGACTCGAAAGCCTACCTTGTACAGATCGAACAAGAACTCATTCGGTATAAAGAGCGCCATACCAAGATCGTCACCGAGTGGCAACGCCGTCTCAAGGGCGAGCGTCAAATGCGGCGACTGTGGAAGGAGCGCGAAAAAGAGTTCGAAGGACAGCTCCACGAGACCTTGGTCAAGCTGGATGAGGCCGAGCAAAAGATCGTCCGACTCACGGAGGCCCAAAAGGACGCCGAGAAGCGGTTCATCTTCGAGAAGCTCAAGTCGGACCAGCAGAGCAGCGTTAAAGTGCGATACGAACAGCTCTGCGAGCAGATGCAGGAGCGGATGGCAGGGCTCGAGCACCAGCAGCGGCTCATGGAGCAGACATCTCGTGCGCTACTGCAGGAAGTAGATCGCCACGTGCAACACTCAAAGCAGAGCGTGAACGGACTTGTCGAGCGCCAGCAGAACGAGTGCATTTTGTGCAAAGACCGCCAGGCCGTGACGGCCATCGTCCCGTGTGGCCATCTGTGCTTCTGCGAGGAGGACGCCGAGGTCTATCGGCGTAACTTCCACGGCGGCGACCACGTGACGTGCCCAATCTGCCAGCGGGAGATGATCTCCATGCTCCGTATTTATTGAGAACACGATTGAGCCTAGTAGATCAGCCGCATTCTGTCATCATTCTACACCATGAAATGCATACACACTAGACTGACAACTCTTGGGTGTATTGGTCATGATTGTCTCTCTAGGACTCTCAGTCCGAGTGCACGCCAGCGGGCAGGCGCACGGCCTCCTTGGCGACCCGCAAGGCACCGATCGCGAACACCTCGCGGCGCGTGGCCTGGTGCTTGATCTCGATGCGCTCGCCCGGACCGGCGAAGTAGACTGTGTGCTGGCCGATCTCGTCTCCGAGACGCAGCGACGTCGTGGGCACAACGCCGGTGGGACCCGTGCACGGGGCGCCCGTAAGCGCGAGGCTCTTGACGAGCGTCTTGGCCGTGCCGCTCGGCGCGTCGAGCTTCTTGGTGTGGTGGATCTCGGCGACCTCGACGTTCCAGCCTTCGGCTGGGAGCTTGAAAGCTGCACGCTGGATCAGGTCCGCGACGAGCGGCACGCCAACCGAGAAGTTGGACTTGAGCACGACAACGCCGCCGGCAGCCGCGTACTTCTCAAGATGCGCAGTGGGCAGCGCGCCGGTGGTGCCAACGACAAGCGCCGGCAGCTTGCCGTTCTTGAAGGCCGACTTGTCCTTGGCGAGCAGGAAGTCGACGAGCGACTTGGTGCCTTCGGGGAGCGTCACGTCGATGATGGCGTCGACTGCTGCGAGCGAAGGCACGGTCTGCTTGCGGAGATCGATGGCACCAGCGAACGCGACGTCGCTCGGCGTCTCGAGCTGCGAGACGACGAGCGAGCCGAGTCGACCCGAGGCGCCGTGAACGGCGACCGTCAGCGACGCACCAGACGCCGCCGAAGTCGCAGCAGCCGCCGGTGCAGCACGTGATGCGAGCACCGTCGAGTACTCCTTGATGGCATCCGAGAGGCGGCGAGCGCCGAGCTCGAGGTCTGCGACGTCGTACCACGAGAAACTCAGTCGCAGGTAGTTCTTCATCGACTCGCTGAAGGATGAGCCTGGAAGGTAGAGCACCTTGTGCTTCTCGGCGATCGGCAGCATCTCGGCCGCGTTCATGTGGTCGGGCAAACGCACGAGCACGAAGTAGCCGCCGTCCGGAATCTCGAAGGTCACGCCGTCAGGCAGCGTCTTCTTGAGCTCGAGCATGAGCGCGTCGGCGCGGCTCCAGAGCGTGTCCACGGCGAACTGCAGGTGCTCGTCCTGCTTGCCCGAGAGGATGGCCGCGTGGACGATGCCCGAGATGACCGGGTTGATGCCGCCGCTCGAGTCGAGCTGGCCGCAATCGATGATCTTCTTAAGGAGCTTGGGCTTGCCCTGGATCCAGCCGAGGCGCAGCGCCGGCGCGAGGATCTTGGAGAACGAGCCGAGCGCGAGCACGGTGCCGTGGTGGTCGAACGTGAACATGGGCGGCGGCGGCGTGATGTGCGGGAAGCTCAGGAGCTGGTAGACCTCGTCGGCGACGATGAGGAAGTTGTACTTGACGCTGAGCTCCACGAGCTTCTTGCGCTTCTCGATCGAGAGCGTGCGTCCCGTGGGGTTGTGGCACGTCGGGATCGTGTAGAAGATCTTGGGCACGACGCCGCGCTCAAGCAGCTTCTCGAACTCGACGACGTTGACGCCGTCCTGCTCCATGGGGATCTGGCGCACGTTCATCTTAAAGTCCTTCATGATGCTGAGCGCCAAGAAGTAAGTGGGCTCCTCCATGAAGACGAGATCGCCCGACTGGAGAAAGAGCGAGCAGATGAGCGAGAGGCCGCCCGTGTTGCCGTTGGTGATGAAGAGCTGCTCCGGGTCCACGGGCGCGTGGTAGCCCTTGGTGAGGAACTCGGCGAGCGTCTTGCGGAACTTGGGGTAGCCCATGATGTGGCCGTACTGCAGGTACATGGGGTCGGTCTCGGTGAACTTGAGCGCCGCGGCCTCGCGGATCTTGTCGAGCGGCAGCATGGCCGGCGCCGGCTGGCCGACCTTGAAGTTGATCATGTCGGCCGCCTGGGGCACGATGTACTGGCCGTAGTCTCCCATGGTCGCGGCGGATTGAGGAATGGCCCGCGAGGAGCTCCATGGGTTGCGCGAATGGCGAGATGCGCAACCTCAATTTATGTGGCACGCGAACCGTCGCATGCGGTGTTTGGTGTGCGTCGCGAGTAGAAACAGGCCAGTGATTGGTGATCCGGCGGGGCCGAAACCTAGTTTCGGCACACTAAAGTAGGATTTCAAATCAGGAGCGCCACGCCGTCGGCGACTTATGGCGCAAACAAAATGTTGAAGAACAGATGGAGTGGTGCCACCTCAAAAATGGAACGGCCCTTGTTTCGACGGCATGTTAAGAACGGATAATGGAAAGGATCCGTTGGAGAAGGTTAACAGATAAAAACCTTCTCCAATGGAAAGGATCCGTTGGAGAAGGTTTTTATCTGTTAAGGGAGTTTGATCAGCGTGCTCTGCTCGAGATGGAGCACGTACTGCGACAGCGTCTCGAGCTGCTGGAGAGCGACGACCTGCGACGGCGCGCGAGGCAAAGCCTTCGGACGCACGAGTCCGTCTTCTTGAGAGACGTCCCAGCCGAGCGATGAGCAGTCTACGGAGCGACAGCGAGGATTGTGAGTCAGAGCTGTTCAAGTTGAAGATGCGAGCAGCTACTGCACGTACATGACACCACCGAGGACTCGTCCGCGAAGCCCAGAGCAAGAGCAGCATCCGAGATTGAGATGGTAGAGTACGCAACACTGAGAAGAGTGGCGGTCGAGTCGCGTGTCGAAACTGGGGTCGCCCAGGACAGCAAAGTTAGTAAGAAACGATTTCAGAGAGCTACGAGAGACCAGGAAAACTCACCACGCAAAGCGTCGACAAGAGGCTCAATATGAATCGGCCATGTCTTGTTCATGGCGGCGTAAGCTGCGGTGAAGTTTCTACTCCGGCAATCAAGTTAGCTCTCTCACGTGACCAACATCAACGAGAATACGTTTCACCTCGTCCAAAGAGCTTTTCCAATCTCCCACACATCCGAAAGGTGATCAGATGACTGCTTCGTCTCTGGTGCAATACGCTTCCAAAGGAACCGAGATTCGTTCCTGCCCAAATGATCACAAACCATCAGCCGCGTGCCAATCCTACAGATCAGCTTGCGCCACAGCCTCCAGTCGCGTACAGATCTTTGTTGAGCAGCAGCACAAGCAGGAAGCTCTCGTAGAACTCGGAAGTGAGCACGTCTGGATTGGGGTTGCGCGGCACGTCTTCATCCACAGCTACAACTGGCGTCACGGCGGCGGCGACGAGCTCGATCTCCTCGAGGGTTTCCCGCAGATTCTGGACGCGACGCTCGGCGTACTTGCGCTCGCTGCCCTCCGCCTCGACCACGCTCTGCAGCAGCAGCTGCTTCTCGCGCTCGAGCTTGTCCAGGAGATCCTCCATCTTCGACGTCGTCGCAAGGTTTCCGGCTGATTGAGCCGCTGGGTTGGAATGGGAAGCTCACAGGTTGTAGGAAGGTTGCATGAAGGTACGTTGTTAAGGAGAAAACTTTCAAAATTAGACGTTAGCGTCCAATCAATTACGGGTCTGGTTCCAGGCAACCACATCCGAGTACTTGATGTCGCCACCGAAGATGTCGAGCGCACTGCCGATGGAGAGATCGACCTTGCCGTTGCTGATGCGATCCACAAAGTCGAGGTCCTCCTGCAACGCATCTCGTTAGAATTAATTACTAATCGGCGGCTGTGACGACACGAAACGTACGAGCGAGCGAGCACCACCAGCGTAGGTGACAGGAATCGGACTCCACTTGGCGAGAAGTTCCACGAGCTCTTGCTGGAGACAAAATGTCAGACTTGTAAAGCCAATCCACTGGTTACGGGTACGTACCTGGATGCCGCAACGCTTGCCTTCAACGTCCACGGCGTGGACGAGAAATTCATCGCAGTACTCCGCAAGAGTGCGGAAAAGAGCCTCGCTGCAAACACAAGCATAAGACGCTTTTTCCACCCCAACAATGATACAAGCCAACTCACTCAATAGACGTGGTCGTGAACGTCTGCCAACGATCGGTCATGACATAGAACTTGCCATCCTCGGGTTTCTTTCGGCAGCTCAAATCCAGCACCAGATGCTCCTTCCCCACGAGGTCCCGGAGCTTTTCAAGGCGATCAAAGTCGATGTTTCCCTCCCGAAACACGTACGAGGTCACAATCACGTGGCTCGCGCCGTTCTCGATGTAGAATCGACAGTTTTCGTCGGTGATGCCGCCTGCGAGCCATCGAGATCAGCGCGTCGCAAGCCAAAGCGACCGCTTCCACCGACATCACAAACCTCCAATCTGCATGCCGCCGGGATACTCGCGCAACGCCTCGAGCGCCGCGCGCTTGTTCGCCTCGGACGCCCCGAGCATGATCACGTGGCCGCCCGGCAGCTCATCGGCCTTGTACATCTTGGCGAACTCACCGGCGCTCAGCGTCGCGACAAAGTTGGTCACGGGCGCATCCTGTCCATCCGTGAGTGTGGAGCCGACGATCTGCTTCACCTCGCCGGCGTGGATGTCGATGCACGGGCGGAACTTGGTCGGCATGCTTGGGGTCCGACGACTGGAGTTGAGTGATTGCGTTGCAGCACTTGCCTCAGTAACAACGACCTTCACTCTTAAGTACGGAACGTCCAAGGAGCTCCGGCGATGGTAAATATGGATACACACTCGAGTTGGAGATCATGGCCGACCACGACGCCATCGAGACGGCTGCGCGGTGCCTGCGCGCGAAGCAGCACGAGTATTATCTTCAGTGGGTGAAGGACGCGATCGAGATCGAGACTCAGCGCAAAGCCAAGCTCGAGCGAGCCGGAACGAAGGAGGAATGCAGACGGCTCGAGAAACAGTTCGAGAAGGAGCGCGCGAAAGACCGAGAGCGCGTTCGCCAGATCCAGGAAGACCATGAACTCATTCTCAAGGCGAAGATCGCCGAGTGGAAGGCGCACGGCGTGCCAGATAGTGCTCTGACGACCAGGCAACCGTCCAAGCAGTCAGATACGACGGTGAGCTTCGGGTCAACGCCAGAAAAGAAAGTCAAGCCCAAAGTTGGAAGAATGAGTAAAGCCGCAATCGAGCGATTGTCGACTCCGGCGGCGGTGACGCCAGTGAGCCAAGACAGTCAGTATGCGCATTGCTTTAGCTGAGTGAGAGAAGGTTCTGACAGTCGAGTAGTCACCCAGGAATTTGCCTTTCATAAAGATGCAATCCGGCGGCAAGATAAGCTTCGCCTCAGTCGCTACCAAGCGAATGCTGATAACCTAAAAACGGTAAGAAGAGGTACCTTGGGCGCGCAATGGTTACGTAGGGGGTCGGCTTTGACGAGTTGTATCTGTAGCTAAGTGAAACAGACCTACTTCAGCGAAAAATGTCCTTGCTCAACCAACTGCACGAGGTCGTGAGCCATCAGGAGAGAATCATCCTCGACGACCAATGGACCGTGCGATCTTCAGTATCGAGCTGGAAGTCAGCAGATCTCAAGTCTGTCAAAGACTCTGGTATCTAACATTCTAGTCATACTAGCCGATTTAGCTCTCTCATTGATTCATAGAACGACCCTCTCGACCCCGAATGCCAAGGGGGTCTCTCTATGGCTAGTCATCTTCTTTTTGTGGTGGTGGACCGCACGGTTGAAGCATTTTCTGCGAAGAAAAGGTGAGAAGGCGTCGCCAAGAGCGCGACTTGGACGATAAACGCAAATACCTCAAGCATGTTGTACTTCACACGTCCGACCGCTTCGTTCTCAGCAACTGCGAAATAGCTCATCATGTCGTAGTGGCCGATATGCGAGGCAAGCGTATCGCGGTGCTGGTTGACGGCCCATTCGCTAAGTATCGCATGAGCCGTCAGTGGGATCCATCGACAGAATATCCATCCCCAGATCCACTTACAACTTGGTCGTGTCAGCGTGGCCCGTGCCGACGTACTTGGCCTGCAGGTGCTCCCACTGGCGGTTGATGTTGAAACGGTCCGCCGCCTTTTTGTTCCAACACCAGCGGATCAGAGAAACTCGCTAAACTGCCGCGACGGCATACACCTTCGCACTCACCATTTTGCCGTTGGAGCTGCGTTGTGGAGCGTCGTCCAGACTTGTCAGTCTTCCATTGGAATTAAATTGCGTGTAGTTTTAACCAATACAAATGACATATGTGTCGTCTGATTTTGACCAATAGAAGCTAGATAGGTATTTACCACTTGGCGCGTTCACCGATCCCTAGTCGACCCGAAATCTGTGATCTGAACAATGATTTGAAACGGTCTAGATTTCATGTTTTGGAGAAAGGGACAATCGTACCTGCGAGACTTGATGGATCGAATGCGCATCTCCCCTCACGTCTTCACAAATGCCGGAGATGGCTTCTTGCGGACTCAACCCATTCGGGTGTTCTTACCCGCGGGCACGACGGGTGCACAATCGGACAGTCCCAACAATCCGCCACCGTGGGACGCGCCAGTGATTTCTCCCGCGACAGGTGCCCAATCCACCCTCGTGGAGTCGCCCCCAGTCACGGTTCATTGTCGATTGCAATCGAAATGGGCCGGGTCTTTTCTTTCGAAGAAGAAACCCGTCGACTGACAGTTCAGTGTGCAGGTTTCCTCTTTGAATTTTGGCGGCGATGAGGCTCCTATCAGCCGCGAATGAAGCGTGGAATGGTCTGGTCACACAACCGGGGCTCTGCGCTTGGTCCTGTATCTTGTGGCCAGTTGGTGCTCGCTGCACCATGAAACAAGAGGCCGCCAATCAGATCGTGGTATTCAATCACCTTGTGGTCACCACCTGGGCCGAGGGTTTTATCCGACCGACCGATGATCGCGTTTTCGAACGCGTGCAGCGACGGGCCAGTATGGATTCTGGAGGTGAGACCTGAGACTCGTGGAGCGTGCTGGAGGGCACTAACGGCGCGGCGCCAGCCTGTGTTCTGGTCTGTAGCTGCTGAGCAGCGCGGTTGGCGTGCATTACACCGCCGCGCGGGCCGCTCGCGCCGTGGGGCGTGTGCTTCGTCGGCGTTCTCTCTGTCCACGCGCGGCCGCGCTTCTCCCTACGCCAGCGGATGAGTCCCCCACGCACGAGCGACCTGGCGCGCCATCGGCCTGTCCTTTCGGCCGCACCTTGCAGTCCCGTTGCCCGCAGCCGCGCGCACACTGGCGTGTGTCACAGATGAGCCACCCGCGCTCGGCTCCTCCCTCGGCCCTGGACGTGAGCCCCCAAGGAGGGACACTTGGCATGTACTGGTTTAAGCGGCGGCGACTGGAGAGGAGCCGACCGAGAGCGCGGCCCGTTTGCCTTGGTGCGAGCGGCAGACGACGCGCCCACATGCGACCGCGTTTCCATGGCCCTCCTCTTTGCACTGGCTCGTGCTCGTTCCGACCACGACACGGGTCCTGGCTACATTTGGCGTGCGCACGATCGCGCGCTCGAGAATGGGGAATGGCGAGGCCGCGAGAGTAGTCGCCGCGTCGGCCGGGTCGACGCGAATGCGGACTCGGAGGGCCCGGTGCGACATACATGAACAGCTCAGTGGGAGGTTCCAATTTCGACTTCATTATTACTATTGTATCATACGCCGAAGCCTTTCGCTATTACATTGTATCTAACAGCGAATTGGCCAGTGGCCGCGGGAAAACTCGGCGGCAACGGAGCGCTTAAAGTACGGAGCACACGTTCTCATTCGCTAGCGAAGGATCGCAATGGGTGCAGTAGTGGGCAACGACACAGTGTTGGAACTGGCGAAGCCGTCATGCTGCTACCTGGATGCGCGATCTGAGAGCGCGGCCGCCGTTCTTTTTGCACACGCGCCGCCGAGTCTGCCGCCAGCTGAGCCGTTCACTGTTCTCGAGCACTTCCAAACCGTGCTCATACAACTCTATCCCACCACTGCACCAGACGTCCATCCATCGCAAATAAAAAATAGGAGAAGAGATCGCTTCCGCTCGTCCACCACGAAGCCTGGAGGTCTCGCGCTATCGGTTTGTGCTTGGTCGTGGAGAGGGCTCTCGTCCGAGAACACCTCATCTTCCACAGAAAGTTGCTCGTCTTCTGATCGTCGAGCAAAGCACTGAAGTTGCCATCCGCCGACCTAGGCGGTGGCACAGATTCGTCGCGCTGGCGGGCATGACGAAGACGCGCCGGTGCGCCCCCGTCGAACACGACGATTCTTCGTCCCCTGCCTAGCTCTGGAGACGCTCTCGCAAAGGCGCCATACCCAGAAACTCGGGGAACTCGAAATAGTACTCCTCGCCCGCCTCATCGCTCTCCGGATCCGGAGCGTCGGGGGACTCGCAAAGCTGTTTAACGTCGTCGAGACTAGACGCAGGAGATCGCCTCTTAAACTTGGTGCTGCCGTCGAGGTACTGCGCAACCACTTGCTTGTACATTTCCAAACGAACTTCGAGCTCGCAAATGCACGTGCCTTCCTGGCAGTCGGCGCGGTGCTGGAGCGACTCGGGCGGGGGCGACACCTTTGTTGGCGGCGATGTTGACATCGGAGAGCCTGTAAAAATGCGCTCCATCATCTTCGCACGCCAGTCCTGGTAGATGCGCAGGCGCAGCTGATGCGACATCATGCGCGCTTCGGGTCGCATACTTAGCGCAGCCGCCGATGCCTGCTCCGAGAAGTCATCCATGATGGTCAGGTACCTCTCGTGAAGATCTTGCAGATGGGATAACAACGTCTCTTCTTCCGGAGACAGGGTCTCCTTCATGCCGACCAAGAAGTCGCGTACATTCTTCGCAATCTCCATCATGAAGCTGCCGGGGTGTCGTGGATACGGGAATATCACACGAGGGAGTCCGGGGTCGGGTCGGGGGTTCGCTGCAGGGGGGAGGGCTCGAGGGGTCGTTCGGGGCGCGAAGGATCAGAGCGAGATCGCGGGCCGACGCTAGCGGGCAGACTCGCGCGGCTCCACCTGTATACGCTGGGGTCGTTCTCGTACGCGCTGCGCGTCGCTAATTCTCCGATGACGCCCAGGTGGCAAATGTAAAACTCTGCGACCGTGCGAAGGAGGGACCGGTGTCCTCGTTGCCCGACCTCGCAGTTCTGCCGAGGTCGTACACTGGAGAACCTTGCGACGGATACAAAGCTCGAGTGAGGCCAAGTCGCGAGCGGGACACTACCGTGAGGTACAAAATACAGTATTCCTTTCCCTTCCCCGCGCACGAAACTTTACACCATCTTGCATTTTGACGATTGGTTTTGGGAGTTTTTACGGTAAAAAGACGCCCCCCCTTGCCCCCAAGACTTGCCAAGCGTCCTAGTTTTTGGAAAGATTTGGCGCGAGCGAATAGGGCGCGCGCTGGAAAAGAAGAGGGACAAGGGGAAAGGATATCAAATCCGACAAGCCAAAACCTCCGGCGGTAGAGACTACCAGCCGGTCGAGTGTGGAAACCATCGCCTGGGTTCGAGAGAACAGTGAGACACGATGAACGAGATGCAGAAGCGAAGGGGGACGACCGAAAAAAAATGTATATCGGGGTGGGGAGCGGTCAGCCGTTGGGGGGAGAGAGATGCGACTTCAATGTTTTTTAGGACTCGAGATCACTGGCCCTGGATATCCGGTCGATACACGTACGCACGTGTTCATGACCAGGCCATGACACGAAATGGCTCGGGAAGACCTTCATGGGAGCAGGTTGGTCATCAATTCTAAGAGTACATGATCTTACGAAGGTCGCGTAGCTTCGATTTTTTTTTTGGCTTCTTTCTGTTGGGGCGCGAGGGAATGGGCACACTTTCTTTTTTCCCTCCCTGGCCCTAGCCCTTGCGGAGAGTTGGACTTTGGTTCCCTCTTGACACTGTGGCTCGTCTGCTCGGGACGAAACCGCCCGCGAGTGGATTGGTGGAAACTTGGTTGAGGTCAAGCACACCTTCAAGTGACTACGGCCACGGCCCCAATCCCAAAGAGAACGAAGACACTCCGACCACTGGAAGCAAAAAACCCTCCCCGAGCGCTGCGAGAGATCGGACTCTGCGTTTCGTTTCCTGTTCCTTCGTTTAGAAACTCAATTTACTGTTCCACGGGGCCGTTTCTTCCTTCGGCTCGCTGATGCTAGTCAGTCCTCGAGCACGTCGCGGAGGATCGAGGAGAAGACCGGCGCGCGTGGATGGAAAGTGGAGATTCCTCATCATGATGTAACGAAGGCAGCGCGTCTCCATATGACCGCAACGAAGCGTGAGTCATGCGCGCTCGAGAGAAGCGCACGGTGGATTCCGTGTTCAGAGAGAGAGAACGCGGGCGACTGATGTTGCAGTTGATCGAACATCCCACCAGGCTGCATTCGGGTGGGTTGACGCGCCCCCACACGTACACCTTCAAGGCGAGCTTGAAGTAGTGACGGATCCCAGACCCCGCCCCAGCCCCGAGGCTCGCCGCCCAGCACGAAACAAATTCCACGAGACTGGGGCGAGGAATCTCGCCCGGTTCAAAGCGGCGCGAACTGGCGAGCGGCTCTTGGCGCAACGGCCTCGGCCCGCGATCTTCGTGGCTTCAACCTTCTTCTCAGCTCGTCGCTGAACTGACTGCAATCGCGTTGGACCGTTTTTGAGGCGAGCTCGCGGCTGCGCGGAGCTCACTTGCTGATGCGGGAGCTCCCGAGCAGGCCCACCGAGCGGGTCTGGGTTTCTCTTTGGGACACGCTATCAGTTGCTGGCGGGGGGAACCCAACCCACCGGCCCATTACGAGCCAGCCGGCGGACCTCTCAGAGTTGATACTGAGATGGGTAGAGGATGATGGTGGGCAAGGCCGCACGAGATGCAAGGATGCGCGGAGGGAAGCTGCGTGGCGGCGTTCCACGCGTACGTATGCAGACGCCGCCCTTTCCAGCGCGGCCCACGCTCAGCTCCTCCCCCGCGAGCACAAAAAATGAGTGAGTTGGACGCCACGGCCGCGCGATCATCCAACTCTGCCGACCCGCCAGACGCGCTGGCCGGTCCATCCGCGCTGGGCCGTGCGAAATGGCCGAGCCGTCGCATGGAGCGCGACGAGCGCTCGCTCGTTCATGGGGCGGGCTCATGCATGGGAAGGCCAGTGCTCGCGCTGGAACGAGACCGCAGAAGGGGGGACGCGAAAAAAATGCGTCCAGGATCTTCTCTTTTCCTTCCATCTGCGGCTTCTTCCGTCGCGTTCGAATCGAGGGACCGCGAGGGACGACGCGCGGCGGTCTGGATGATGGCAGGCGCCTCGGATTCCGGCCGAGAGCTTGCTCTCTATGCGTGAGGGGGAGATTCAACCCTGGCACGTCAGTCCTGTCCCGGAGAGATGTGCATCCGCGACGAGGTGATGGAGGACGCCGCAGGAGCCACCGTGGACGCACGGCGTCGTCCTCGTGGTCGAGATCTCTCTGTTGCGTGGTGGTTCATTGCACACGCGCTCGTCTGCTGAGGCGGGGCGCGCCGTGGTGAGATGGCGTCGCGTCGTCCGGCGAGGAGCTCGGCGACTCGTCAAGAGGGAGATCTCCATGAGCGAGAGATCGCCGGCGCCGACGCGCGCTTGTCGTCGCGCCGCCGGGGCCGTGATCTCTTCCCCCTCTGCTCTGTGGATCTACCGGTATCTCATTAGCTAACGCGGGCGTGAGCTTCTGACTCCGAGAGGCTCTGAGTTTTTTCGAACCCTGCTCTTGCACGATCTTCGCCCGCAGAGTGGCGACTGCGTTTCGGGTTTTGGCACGTGGCTTCGCTTCTAAAAGATGGATCCCCTCGCTTCCCATGGGCAACGGTACGGTACCGGAGCTCGCTCTGGCGCCATGACTTGCCCCACATGCCGTCATGTCGACACCATGGGGGCATGGATACACCCCACTTGAGTGACAAGGACCTTCAAGTGGCGTGCAACTCCCTTTGCTCGAGTGAGACCCAGCTATTCTTTGCCGCGAGCCCAATTATCGTGGCGTGTCAAACCGTCTTGAGCTCAGTTCCTCGAGGGAACAGCTCGTCTTATCGCCCGACGCAGGCCATGGCCAAAAAAAGCGCGACTCGGCTGTCCGGGGTCCGGTTGATTTGCTCAATGTAGATCGCTGTGCGCGTCGCCGCCCAGTCTTCAGTATACGCTCCACGCCACGAACTTGACCCATGCCAACGCGGCTGCCGACGCTGACGCGACGGTCGAGTCGGCCGTCGGACTCGAACCCTCCAGCACCGGCCTCGCCGCCGTCCGCGATCGTGCACAAGCCACTCAGCGCCATCTCGCGCTTCGGCTCCACTTTCTTCAACCGCAAGACCATCGTCGACGCCAAGGCTGAGACCGCGATGACGGCGACGCGCCCCAAACGCAACTCGACGTCGGATGCTGCACGCGGGCCGCCCAGGCGCGGTGCAACGGAGACCGATTTGCTTGCCAGCATGCCGGCCGGAGACCTGACCAAGCTGGTCACACAGAGCTCGTCTGTTCGCAACTTGCTCAAGCAAGCCGAGCCGACGGCCACTGCGGGTTCCCTCTCAGCTGCTACCAAAAATGGAGAACCAAACGCCAAAGAGGACGGCGAAAGGCCCGCAGCAGCTCCAACGGATACTGCAAGTTTAGTACCCCACCGCCCCGTCGAAGGCTCGCCGAGCAGCTCCAGTAGTATGACAACGCAAGTCAGCACGCTAGTTCTACGGAGACCTATCCTGAGCAAGCGGATGTCCGCGAATGACTCCATCTTGAGCAGTGTTGTCACAGGCTCGATACCCACAAGATCGGCCGGTTCGTTTCGTAACCTTCTTCACTTCGATCGCTCCAAGGTAGAACTGCCTGGTGTTACTGAAGGGCAAAAACTGTCGCAGGTCTCCAACTCATCGATTCGCGAAACCAGCGGCGATGGAAGCGACTCTGGACCACAGGACCCACAGCACGTGCTAACACACTACGGAGACGAGCTCACGTCTCTAGAGAAGAAGGAGATTGTTGCCTTCCCGGAGGTATTCTACTTCTCAACCCTTGGAGTCAAGCGGCGGCGAAGGAATGGACGCATCCTCACACCAAACGAGCTAGGAGAAGGCTCAGATCTCCACTCAGATCGTGAAGCAGCCCCAACAAACAAGGTAACCGAGCTCCACAACGACGGCTACGACGACGATCGTGGAGACTATTTAATGCTTATGCAGGACCACTTGGGATATCGTTACGAAGTGCTCCACCCTCTTGGAAGTGGGTCATTTGGACAGGTTGTCTGCTGTCTTGATCACAAAACCAAGGCAAAGGTTGCTGTAAAAGTGATCCGCAACCGAAAAAAGTACAAGGAGCAGGCGCTTATTGAAATTCAAGTGTTAGCACTTCTTCAGGAAGTTCCAACAGCGAAAGGTTCCGACACCAAGCCGCGAAGAGCGTCTGACGCCAGATCTTCTACTAGCAATGTCGTCCAGATGATTGACCATTTTGTGTTCCGCAACCACTTGTGCATAACATTTGAGCTTCTCGGAATGAACCTGTACGAGTACCTCAAGCTTCGTTTCTTCCAGGGCATGCCTATGGCGAACATCCGAGTAGTAGCACGCCAACTATCAATGGGGCTTGCACATCTTCGAGCCAAAAGCATCATTCACTGTGATCTGAAGCCAGAGAATGTTCTCATCAAAGCACCATTACAGTGCTTTGGAGCTGGCCCGGGTGGTTCTAGTGTCGCTTTCGCGAATGTCCCGGTCGAGAACATTTGCTTAATTGACTTTGGAAGTAGTTGCCTCAACAACGCGACTATCTACACGTACATCCAGAGTCGATTCTACAGAAGTCCAGAAGTCATTCTCGGCCATCCGTACAGTACGCCCATCGATATGTGGAGCTTGGGATGTATCTTAGTCGAGCTCCACACTGGGCACCCGATTTTTGCGGGGGAAAATGAGACTGAGCAGTTGATGTGCATGATGGAGATCTTGGGCGTTCCCCCGGTGCATTATCTTGCCAGGTGCAAACGCCGCAAATGCTTTTTCCATGAAGTTCAGGTGGAAGAAAGTTCATCACAGCCTGTTGGTGACAAAGAAACGCCGAGTCTCGTGAAAGCAGTTGGGCCAACTTACAAGCCCATGGCGTTCACGAACTCGCGAGGCCGCAAGCGCGTCCCAGGCCTCCGAGACCTTGGCTACGTCGTCAAGAGCGACGATGCTGAGTTCATCGCTCTCCTTCGCAAGTGCTTCACGTGGGATCCTGAAGAGCGTTTGACTCCAGAGTCTGCACTTGCCGAGCCGTGGATGCAAACTAGAGAGCACGAGAGAACCATTGAATAATGAGTCCATTCGGTTGAATCACACCCCATTAATTAGGGATCAGAGACGATCCAGGAAGACACTACATGATCCCACGCGCCGGTTGCAACAACCGAGCGATCAGACCCAGTGGGCCCAGGTAATGAATACCACTCGAGTGCACGCACGTAGTCACCGTGGCCTGCATCAAGATTTTGAATGTGAGCATCCGCAGATTCACTGCCATGAATGAGAGAGACGGAAGTATCATCGCTGCCCACGGCCAGCAGATCTCGATGCAACGTCGAGTATTTGATGCAATGGATGGCGCCCTCATGAATCGCCTGTAAAAACAGAGTGAGCCTCGCCCGGACGACAGATATCTTCTTAAAAAACTTAGCTCACCAGTGTACTGAGCGGCGACTGTGGTACACGTGTATCAAATGTCAAGACACTTCCGTTCTCTAATCCGACAGCAATTAGGTGGTCCTTGGACGGGTGCCACTCCACTGCAAGCGCCGCTGATCGAGTTGACAGAGTTGAGTTAGCAGCCTGGACGACATCTCGGTCATCCCATAGCTGCACGGTCGCATCTTGTGAAGCCGTCGCGAGGATGTGAGCTTGATTTGGACTCATCGAGACATCCCAGATCAAACCCGAGTGACCTAACGTCAGCACGACGTCCGCTATAAATACAGTCTGCGCAGCCAAAATATGCTCAGCTCTTACCGTCGAGGGTCGTGAGCGATGTCTCCATAGCGTTCGCGTCCCATATCTTCACACTTGAGTATTCGAAAACGCCAATGAGCCAACCATCGAACAACGAGAAAAGCCACGGCCACGTACGTTAAATCCCAGCTTGTCGAGGCTATGATGTTTTTCTCGACGATAGAGGCCGCAACGGCCGTGACAACGTCGTCGTGGCCCGGTTGCGAGTTCTCGGCTGGGGTGGCCACCGGCACCAGGACGAACTCGCTGTCCTCGCTCTTTTCGAGCCGCACGAGCTGGACGTCTCCATTGTCGCAGCCGCAGATTAGCAAATCGTTGTCGTCGCCAGTCCATGCGACCGAGCTCACGCCGGTCACGAGTTGCGAGCCGCAGAGCCGCTGGCCGGTGACGCCGTCGAGAATCGCGACGCCGCCGCCCCACAGATTGCTCTCGAGCGCCGAGAACGCGACCGCCAGCAGCGGCGCCGCTTCTTTTGCTTCCCCACGCGGCCGCGCGGCGATCGCGTCGACGAACTCGTCGGCACGGAAGGTCTGCGAGAAGGCCTGCTCGGGCATCTTGACGTCCATCGCCTCGGGTTGTGCCCATTGACTCCCCGGATGTCCGAGATTATGGCCTCCTCCACAGTAAATTCGACTATCATGTCGAAATTAGTGTGGCGCACAGGAGTTGGGGCAAGTTGAAGCCGCCAGCTCGTGAAGAGCTCCGTGGGACGTGGCCATGTTCGGCACAGACCCCGCCGTTGGCGGCATGCCTGTGTTCTCTCGCCACGGCGCGAGAAGCGGCGGTTGAACGGCCGTGGTCCCAGAAGAAGCGAGAAGCTGCGAAGGCCCCGAGACCGTCACAACGCAACTGATCGCGAAGAGTTCACTGCCCGCCATGGTGGAGAAGACTGTCGAGTACCGCGAGCGCCTCCCGGAAGACCTCGTCGAGCGTCGCCGCGTGGACGACCCCTATGAGCGTGCTCGAGGCCAGGTGGAAGACCCCTACGACACGGTGCGAGGACGAGCCCGCGACATGACCGAGCACGGCCGCTACAAGATGGACGAGATGGAAGAACGCGCTCGCGACACGGCCAGTCACGCGCGCGGCCGTATGGCCGAGGCGGGAGGACGCCTCCACGACACCATGGGGTATGCGCGTGACCGAGTGGGCGATGTGGGGGAGCGTGTCCGAGAGGTACCGGAATACATGGGTGAGCGCGTGCGCGACGCTGCTGGATACGTTCGCGACAAGGTCAACGACGCGGCTGAGTACACGCGGGACAAGGTTCATGACGCCGCTGGTTACTCTCGTGAGAAGGCAAGTGGTGCTGCTGGCTACGCTCAAGGTCGAGTCCACGACACTAGCGAAGATCTCTCGGAGCGTGCTCGAGCGACGGCTGAACACGCACGTAGTCGCGCTGAAGTTCTCAGTGCCCACGCTCGTGAACGGCTTGGTAAGATTGGGGAGCACACGCGTGAACGCCTGGAAGAGCTCACGGAAGCAGCGAGAGCCCGTATGGACGATGTGAAAGAGCGTGTCAAGGAGACAGTTGATGCGACCGCAGGGTACGGTCGCCACCCAGAGGATAGTTGGCACCGCAATACGGAGGCAGCTAAGAAGCTAGGCGAGAAACAGTATTGCCTGTCGATGCCATCGAGCCGCATGGGGTACCACATGATGTGGATACTGCCATTGCTCGTTGCGCTTGGACTGTGGATGTTCCGTCGACGCAACCCAGACAAGTGGCGCGCTGGGATGAAGAAGCTCAATCAAAAGAAAGAACTGATTGAGAACAAGATGATGCACGCACGCGACCAAGCAGCCGAGACTCTCCGTCAAGAACGTGATCAGCGTGGAGGCGCCCACATCGGGGGAGCTCACATCCATGCGGCAGAAAAAGCTGGAAAACACGTCGATCACGCGGCTGAACGCGTTAGCCAACGCGTCGGGGACGCGATGGACCGTGTGGAAGGGAAGAAGGACAAGTGATGTTGACAAAATGCTGGTCAGCGGCACGCAGCAATGGAGGGGCAGCTAAGCCTTACTGCACAATGAATTATGCTTAAAACCCAAGTTGTCTGTGTTGGTTGAATTGAGTTGGCCTGGCTGAACTGCGTTCAGTGGACAATAATATAGAGAAAAGCTCACGCTACTTTCTGACGCTTCGCCGCATCACCTGCAGCTTGCTCTGCGTCACGTTTAACACCGGCAGCAGCACCACCGTCATCTTTGTTTTCGAGCTTTTCGACAATTTCGGGCGCGTGCTTCTTCATCAGCTGGATCAAAATTGAGTCGACTCGTGCAGAGTTCTCACGTTGCTTCTCCATCTTCTCGTACTTCTGCTTGAGCTTGAGTTGCAATTCTGTGAAAAACTTGAACAGTTAGTGGCAATATCCTACGCTAGTCAACGGAGAGATGACGCACGTTCGGAGGGGATTACTGGTTCTTTCTTGTCCTCCGAGCTGAAGTCCCATGCATACCCTTCCGTGGGACTAAAGCGTACTCCTGCTGCGAGTCCTCGGAACGCCTTGTTCATGCGGTAGCTACATTTTTTCTATACCAAAAAGCGCCAGAGTTGTCAAATCACTTGAACTTTCGACCCAACAAGAAACGGCGAACCCCACCAGTCGTGACGTGAGCATGGCGTGGATGTTGGGCGCCTGGTAGACCGTGCCGTCCAGCACGTAGTAGAGCGCGAGCGCCTTGAGCTGCGTCTGCCCCATACGGCGCTGCTTCTGGATGAGGAAGAGCTGCTGGGGTAGCTGCTTGGCGTGGTTGGGCAGCACCTCGTATTCGATGCCACGCATGTTCTTGAGCTGGTCCGTGCCGAGGCGCTGCATCTTGAGTCGCTCGTTGTTACAGGAGCGGTCGTAGAACGGCGAGAGCGCAAAGTAGTGGAGCACCGTCTGCGCGTTCAGCGGGAACGACTGGAGCCACACGGTGTCCCGGAAGGACGCGTTGTAGTCATCGACGTGGGCAACGACCTCCATGCTGCTGTGGCCGTGAGGTCGAGCTCGTGACGAGTGCAGAGAGGAACTGGATGATGCTAAGTGCGTCCTCCCCGAGATGCGAACCTAGCGATTTGACGCTTGGGAACCTCAACATGGTCCAAGAGATGCATGACGCGGAGGGCTCCGTGGACCCGACGGCGCCGATGGAGACGCTGACGGTGCAGGACACCGACCACCGGAGCGAAGAGGCGCCGGCGGATCTACTCGTGCCCTTCAAGATCGCTCTGGACGCCGGCACGGGCGCCGCGATGGTGGCGGCGCTGGCCAAATACCTGCTCTATCTGCGCGGCCAGATCCCGTGGTGAGTGCCCCTTCAGTGCGCGAAGAAGAACGACAGCGGTAGTGACCATGCGCTCTAGCGTCTACGAAGAGTTTCATACGCTCGTGAGCCGCCGGCGAGAGGCAGAGGAAGCAGTTCGAGCTGCCGGGTCGAGGAAGCGGTGGGCGTGGATGGTGTGGGCGTCGAAGTCTTGAGGATCTTACGCCGCTTCGTACCCGCAGAAAGCTCGTGGGTGGTACCGCGAAAAAAGCGGAGAAGATCGTGGACCAGGTCCATCAGACGCTCGACACGAGTCTCCGTGTCTTGTTCCAACGCCGAGTGCGCGCCGGTACGTTTGCAGACCTCTTTGTTTGGATGCCAATTCGCTAATAATGTTGACGTGTGTGTTCACTCAGTCGTGATCGTGTTCGGCTCATCTATTGCAAGCCCACGCGAGCTGTGGCGCGTCGATTTCCACGGCGATGTCGACCACGACGCAGCAAGTGGCCACCGAGAAGTCACAGGGAAGGAAGGCGCGGCCTTACCGCGAGACCGCGTCGAGAGGCTATGCGTCCAAAAGATCATCCGCACACTGCTATCCTACGCCACACAGCATTTTTCCAGGTCAGCATCGCGACGGGCAATCGCATTGCCTGGTGATTGATTTTTTGAATTGCGGTGCAGTCCACTATCAGTGACTGCGACGCATCTGCTTGTTTTAGCCGAAGCTACTGATATACCTGTCGAAGGCTTTGTACCCAAGCAGCAGCTGAGGCTCCGAGTACCAAAGGCCAAGAAAGAGAAACGCATGCATCGTATTGACGTTCAGCATGAATCAGGCCAGACTGTGGATTCTAGAGACCCAACTTTTCTGTGGTACCAGAGCGCACGACCTTTGCTGGGCGTGTCGCGGCTAGTTTGAAACTGGAAGAATAGAAGTAGAACAAAGAGGAGTATCTTATTGCAGTGTTGCATGACTGAGTTAGCGCCATCGATCAAGTTCTGCTTGTTGTTCTCCCATTTTGTAGCTGAATACCAGGACAAAGCGTCATACGGTGCTCCACGTACTTCGTCAAAGGGATCGGAGCGGCCGTCGCCGGACAAAAGAGACATGGGAGTGATCCACTTTCGATGGCTCTGCGCTGCTCCTCAAAATCCAATACAAGCCACGGCGGTGTGAAAGCGTTCTCAACGTCGACCTTCGGGTAGAAGGGAGCACCGTCGCCTAGCGGGGGGTATTTGCCACACAGCTCGCGCACACGCTCGCATTCGTCGGCGAGGTACCGCATCATGGCAGCTTGGACGTAGTCATGGGCGTTCAGATAATGAGAACTTGCCATGTATAACGCGTGAGGAATCCATTCTGCGTCTAATGGGTTGAGGAAGACATAGAGGGTTAGCGCCTCAATTTTCTCGGCGATCGAAAACGAAGGAATGGCTTCAACACACAATGCTCGATCGTATAGCAGTCGTGATGCAGGTTTCAGCTCCAAGACCTCGTCTATAAACCTCAATGCACCCTCAAAGTCTTGGTGTGGAATGCACTCCATCGCGAGCTGAAGCTTACGATCGAGGACTGAATTATCCGCCTTCTTAGATTTAGGCAGTTTTTGATCGATAGCGTCTCTGTGGTTTGACACGGCGTACATCAAGGTTTCGCTTTTCGCGCCTCCTTGGGACGCTGCTTGAATCGTTAATTCGCGATCTTTCGGAATTATGGCAATTGCTGAGCCATCCGACGGATAGCTCAATAGCTGTGGCCTGCTCTTCGCTGCTGATGTACTGCTCCGTCTGCTTGATGCGGATACCACGGCATCGTTGACGGATGGGTGGAAAAGTACCCCTAGAGGACTCGTGACGGCACAATCACTTCGTGCGAGCTTGACTGCGTGAAGAACGTGCACTGCTGCAATTGGGTGTTTCTTCTTGAGAGTGTCGGTTTCGTTGCAATCATTCGTCTCGAGCAATATCGCAGTCCACAACTTCATGGCCGCTTTCTCTCGCTTAAGACCAAAGAGAGCCTCACACTTAATTCGTTTAGCATTCCTGTTTCTTCTCGCAGTCGAAAGAACAGTGTCAGCATCCTTCAGTGCCTTCTCATGTTGCGATTCTTCCAGATAACACTCGGCACGATCAATCAAGATTCTCGTGACGAGAGCGTGCATGGGATCTGCATCTGCTGTTGGAGACATTGCCTCAGTACTCCACTCTGCGGATACTTGCACTAAGGACAGCGCATGAGTCAAACATTCGATAGCTTGGCCATACTCTTTGACTGTGATGCAAGCGTGCGCATGTTCACGAGCGCTATCGATCTCTTGCAACTGCGGTTTTGGAACACGAATGGTGAGCCCGCTCATGTTGAAAGAGACGCGATCAACACTATGAAGTTCTCAAGAATGCCGGGTTCAACCACGTAGTATCTTGTGGATAAGTATACACTCTAACCTCGTCACCTCATTTAGAACTCGATCTGGTTCCTTGATCCAGACTCCTCAGAAGAGATAGCAATGGCTTATGGTCTGGGCCAACCTCCAAACCTGATTTACACATCGCAAGAGCCCTATCTCGATGACCACGAATTTTGAGAGCAAGGCATGCCCATCGGTAGTTTTCAGGATCGTCTGGTGCCAGGACAATCGCTCGCTCAGCATCCCTACCGGCGTGCTCAAACTGCTTGAGCTCGAACCGGCAACGCGCGCGTAACGAACAAATCTGGGCTGTGGACGAGTCGTTTCTATCGCCGTCGTAACCTTCAGCCTTGTTCAACCAAAACACGGCGTTCCCAAAGTCTCGTTCGTCAGCAAGCTCTACAGCCTTAGCATAACACTTCGATCTCTGTGCTTGTGCGTCGTCCACTTTACGCTGGGCTCGCTCTTGTTTTCTTGCAGCAACAGCCTTCGGGATCCGGGATTTGCCTAATTTGGGCAGTTCTTCGTGCTGCTCATCAGGCGGGGGATTCACAAGAGCATCTTCAACTCTGATTTTCCACTCATGAAGTCTTCGGGCACCATCATCTGCAGGATCAACTAGGAGGATACCTTGTTCACAGACACGTAGTGCCTTTTGATACCTTCGCGATGCATAGAGCGCCTCGCACGAGCACAAATAGCCGCCAGGAGCAGACTTATTGAGTGTGATGGCCTGTGCAGCGTCAGTCTGCGCCTGCTCATATTGTTGAAGGCTCAGTCGCAGCTGAGAGATCTCGCAGTAAAGTTCATGGTTCAAAGGATCGGCTTTGATGGCTCGCTTCACTGATCTAATGGCCTCAATAGTAGGGTCCTCATTCAATCTGTCCTCAGGGATGTGCATCCCCGTATCTTCAGACTGAGTGGCATCAGCAACTTCACCATTAATCCCTTTAGCAATCTTCACATCCCGCCTTTGCTTCGACTCGGACAGTTTTACACGAAGGGCCAACAGAGCTTCATCGTTAGGAGAGACCGATAGACCAGCCTTGCAGACTTTCGACGCTTGTCCATTCTTCTTGAGCGAGATCAGCGCTGAACAGAGCCAGCGATAGGCCTCCGTAGCGGTTGGCAGCAGTGTGATGACACGCTCGGCGTCTGCAACTGCCTCTTCGTACTCCTGAAGTTCAAACCGGCAGCGAGCTCGGAGAAGGTACAACACTGGGTCCTTGTTCTTGCTCCTGCCCTTACCTTTCTTTGCCGCATCAAGGGTCTTGTTCAGCAAGCTGATCGTGTTGCCGAAGTCACGTCGGTACAAGTACTGCAGAGCGACATCATACCGCGATTCGTCCTCTTCCGCCACCACACCGAACTCCCTTCTGAATGCCAGCTCATCCAACACGGGTGAATCAAGAGTGAACTGCTCCTTCCACGCTCGGAGCGCCTCATCGTGCCGGTCCAAGGCCAACAGAGCGCGGCACTGCAGTCGCACTGCCTTGGCCCGCGTCTTCCTGTCCGTGGAGCCAGCACACACCGCATCCGCATCTCGTAAGGCCAAGTCGTAGACTTTAGTTTGCATCTCATACTCGGCACGACGCAGAAGCAACACAGCCGTCGAATTCGTCGACGATGGCGCCGTGTCGCTCTCGATCGATGGGGCCACGGCCACCAACTCCAGCGCACGTGAGACCCACGCGATCGCGGCCTCCACGTCGCCTGTCGCCGCGCTCTTGCCAGCGTTGGCGGTGCACTCTTGGCGCGTCAACACTGCCGCGTGGTCGTGGCCAGCGGCGGCGTCTCTCGACGCACACGACGCGGCCCCCTCCGCGGCATCCTCACCCATTGTCATCGCGCACCACTCTCTGTGTGGGTTGTTTTTTTGCCATCTCTCATTAGCTTAGTTATCAGGGCGTAGCTCCTCAGTAGGCGTCCACAAGCTAATGTTAGCGAAGACATGCCGAAGTTTTGGAGCAGTTGCGGTCCAGGATTTTCGACTCTCCTTGCCCTTATTCTTAGGAGAACAATTGTACGTTGTCGAGTTCGAGTAGTCGTCCTCTGTCGAGAATGCACCACGTGGCAGGATGAGACAACCTTGCATTGGTTCCGAGAGAGTTCGGTTCAGAGCGAAGAAAGAGTCTTCTCTCGGAAACCATCTTGTCAGACCGCAAGTGTATCACCGACCGAGAGGACTGCTCCGTATCGTAGCGTGCCACCCGCCGACGCGGAAGAGCTGCCGATGCCTCCGTCGCGAGAGGTCGAGATTCCTGTGGAAATATCAGGGCATCTCCATGTCGGCTGCTTCCATGCACTGCTCGATATACTTCTTGGCCCATTGGCAAGCTTTGTCGCGACTCGACGCGCCTCTGGCCCGCCGCTAAGCGCGAAGGCCAAGAAGATGTACGGCAACCTGGATAAAGCAGGATTCAAGTCTCATGCCCAGTTCATCAAGAACCACTGGTCGTCTCATTTTGGCTCAACGACAGCGCCTGCAGTTCTTGATGATGTGAAGCTAGTACTCAGTAGTCTTATTGAAGGCTACTACGTTGCCCATGTGCCGAAGAAACGTGTCTCTGCATGCATGGAAGCGATCTTGAGGCTAATGAGTGCCGTGGGATGTAGCGATGAGGTCTTACGTAGAGCACAGGCCGTCCTTAACATACTGAAACCAGGGTGTGGTTCTGTGGTCAGAATCAAAGCAGATAAAGGAACGGCCGGCAGCATATTTGAGAAGGCAAGTCCACCGAAGAAGGAGGACGGCTTGAAATTCACCAAGTCTGGTACTTCTTGCAAGCCAGCCACGATTCCTCATGGGCAAAAGCAGGGCAAACTATCCCATAAACCAAGCAAGCCGAACAGTACAGCACCAAAGACGCACCCTGACGTCCGACCGTTCAAAAAGCTGATGAAGAAAGCAGGACAAGCCATTAAAGCCGCTAATTACGCGCAAGCGATCGCGTACTACTCGCAGGCCATTGCTTTGCTTCTGAAGTCGACGAGTAGCTTCAATGTCCACCCGGTGCTCAAAGCTACAGCATACACAAACAGGGCCAGATGCTTTCTCCAACTGGGAAAGTATGATGTCGCGCTTGAGGATATTCGAGCAAGCTACGTTTACTCTATTGATTGGTACCCAGGCTATGAAATGGAATGCCATGCTCTCGTGAAGCTCGAACGCAACCTCGAAGCCATTGATGTGTGTCGAAATCTGGTGTTGAAACACCCGCATTCTGAAGAATTGAAGAACCTTCAACTAAAGATGCAGAACATACACGTCGCACGCGAAGCCAACGAAGGTTCTTTTCAAGGGGCATCATCGATCGAAGAATTCAATTCATCTGCAGTGCAAACCGCAGCGCTGCACACGTCAATCAGCCACGGCCAAAGTGTCGAGAAGACAATACGACTTTCCAGTGTGGTCATTCGTGCTGCCGGAACGTCGACCGTCGCCGATCGCTGCCTGAGAGCAGAAGAGCTACTCACGTTGGCCGAAAAGGCTCTCTCCCAAAGTGACCTCAAGGATGCTTTCCACTCACTTCGCTCAGCGTTTTCGTTGTGGCCCCAACTCTTGGTCCCTCCGGCTACTCGAGATGACCTCCTCGTCGTTGGAGTCCATGACGCAGTAGCTTGGGGTGGTCCGTACGTCTACTACTCCATGCTTGCCCAGAAGACCTCCTTCCTTTCCATCCAAGCCGAGTGCGAATTTTGGGCAGCGCGTGTCGAGCGGTTCTCCGGAGATGCTGGTTTACATGCACAGCTTGCGGATGCTCTCTTCCGCGCCAACGATCTCAGCGGATCTCTTACACACATTGAGAAGGCGCTGGGGCTTCAAACTGACGCGTTCGGCAATCTTAGTTGGCTATACATGCGGGCGCGATGCGTCACGGACAACTCGAGAAGCGCCTGGCTTCCTCGTTTCTTTGCGAACATCCCTTCTCAGCGGTTAGAGCGTGAAAGAGAAATGCTGAATTACATCCAGCTTTGCTCGATGGACGAGGAATGGATGTCGCACGCATGCTACTCGCTTGGTCTAGCATACCTTGCCAGGGCTGACTACACACGCGCCAAGCAGTTCCATTACCTAGCGGAGGCAGCCGAGACGAGGCACCGCGAGCTCGGCATCTTCCCAGTCATTGATGAAAACGAGTTTACCGACAAGAAGATGCTCGATGCGGCGTTCAACGGAGGGCTAATGGTCATGCCCAAGAGCGAGCAGCGTCTGGCGCTGGCTGCGACCATAGGGGACGGCGGCTTGCGCTGCGGCTGGTGCCGCATGAGCTGGCCGACCGTCGCAGCCTTCGCGCAGCACAAGTCGACCGAATGCCCCGCATGCATCCCGTTTGGTGTCTCGTAGCTGTTCGCAATTAGCTTCTTGTCGTTATCCTGCTCAAAGTGCTAGTTGGACCTAATGCGTCTTGTCTCTCACAACTGAAATGGAGATTGGAGAGGATTCGCCGGAGCCTCGCCATGGCGCGGTCGCGTGTTTCCACGCCGCGCTGAGCATCCTGCAGGCGCCGCTCGCGGCGTTTGCCACGGAGAAATGCGCGGCGACGTGTCCTGTCGGAAGCTTCGACGAGAGGCAGAGAAAGCGACTCGCGAAGACCACGGTCCACGGGCTGATCCAGCGCCTGGAGGACGACAGCGACGGGCTTCTCGATGCGGACGAGCGAGAGCGGATTCTTGGAGAGACAACACTGCTCCAGCAGATCATCAGACAGGAAATGCACACTCCCGTCGTGAGTGTCAAGACGTACACGCGTGGAGTGGAGGCCGTGGAGAGACTGCTGGTGGCGATTGGCGCCGAGGAATCTGCTGCAACGCAGCTCGCAAGGTTCCGACGCCTGCTACTGCTGCCTCATTGCGGGGTCATGGAGGTGTCCAGCGCGCTTGGCGATGAGACAGACGTGGTGAACCTTGGTGACGAGGATCCTTCGGACAGGCTCCGAGCGACGAAGAATGAGGAAGATGCTGGTGTTGTTGTGGATGAGAGAAGTCACAGCACGGAGCGTTCGATGCAAAATCATACACAGTCAGATTTAGTTTACTTGGCAGAGAGCGAAGGTGACCGCGGGCCAAATGAAATTCTCGGGTCAAGTGAGGATCCACTAGCTTCGACTCCCACAACGGAATGCGCGCTGCAACAGCGCGTGGGTCCTACAGATCCCATGATCCTAACACCAACAAATCAAGTTCGCTCGGAAATGGCCACTCGATGCTATGACGCTGCAAATTACAAAGATGCGATCATGTGGTGCACCGGTGACATCGATCGCTTGAACTCCCAGTCTCGCAGCGAAGAAGCTGCTTCGGCTTACGTTCTACGTTCTCAATGCCGTTATGCATTGAAAGACTATGAATCTGCATTGGCTGACACAGATGAGGCTCTTCGGCTGCGCCACAGTAAGTATCCAAAGGCGAGTCGACTTCGTGTTTCGACGCTTCTTGATATGGATCGTGCCAACGAGGCGTTGCTGGCATGTATAATTGCAGTACTGGCTTCGCCAGGCATGCCGGAGCTCATTGAATTGCGAGATCGAATCGTCCGTCAGGTAATTCCGCTCGTGAATGCACCTGGAGCCTCAAAGAGGCGAACCGAGCTTGCACACCAGGCGAATAAAAAACTCATAAACGGTGACTTCGCTGGTGCAACTCAGTCATTCACAGCGGCCATCTCGGAATCGGCTACCTACCGACAAGCTGCAACTCTGTATCTGTATAGAGCAATGTGCTTCTTGAAAGTTGATCAGTATAAGGCGGCATCTCTTGACGCCGCAATTGCTGTTGCTGTCAAGGAAGAAAGTGTGAAGGCGAGAAAGACGCTGTATGAGGCGTTGATTGCGATGGGAAAACACCAAGAGGCGTCGATTATCTCTCCTCAAGATCTTGATGTTGTTTCGAATAACTTTCGAACCGAAATTCCATTAAACCAGCGCGTCGAATGTGAGTCTGAAACTAGAGATGAAGTATCTTCGACGAAATCATCAGTGGCACTGGGTCCCACCATTAAGAAGATGCTTCAAGACGGGATCGCACATGCACTAAAATCGAAGTATGTGGATGCAGAACGAATCTTTGGAGATGCACTGGCTATGGTTGCCGACGATAGCACGAGTATGAGATTGAAGCTCCTTGGACACCGAGCACGAGTTCGATTGGCAATCGAAAACTATGCCCCAGCAATTGACGATGCCACGGAAGGCCTCTCACTCCAGGCACACTGGGTGGAAGGTCATCGCATCAGCTGTCGTGGGCTAATGGGTTTAGAACGGTGGAGTAGAGCCTACGAAGCATGCCTCTGTGTGTTGGAGGAAGCCCCACAAGATATAGCTTTCCAGAGGATTAAGCAGGAGCTACTGGGTAAAATTCAGATTGCAACGCCGAAGAAGGTCGCGCCAAAGAACACCGCACCGCAAAATCAGGTCACGGAGATGATGCAGACTGGACTAACGCTTTTCCAGCGCGACAGATTTGAAGAAGCAGAGGTATCATTCTCAAGTGCTCTTGAGGTTATTCATCAGCGGAACGAGACATTTCCTGGAACTGTCAAACTGCGCGTCAAGCTGCTTGGTCATCGTGCTCGCTGCATGCTGGCGTTAGCAAACTTTACTTGTGCGGCAAGTGATGCTCGTAGTGGGATTGCATTGCAATCGGAATGGGTCGAAGGGTTCCGACTGCTATGCCGTGCTCTGATGATGCTTAAGCAGTGGCGCGGCGCGTTGGACGCATGCGGGCAAGTGTTAAAACGCGTGCCTCATGACTCATCTTTTGAACAAATCAAGGAACAACTCGAAGCAACTCTCCAGTCACAGCAGTTGTTATCCGAGGACGATGCCGCACAACATTATCCCAGTAAGTGTAGCGCACAACAGGCAGGAACAACTTCAGTTCAGGCAGCGCCCGCAGTTGGCTCACGTGAACTTGAAGTCAAGAAACTCAAGGAATTTATTCGAGCTGGCCTTGCTCTTACCGCCGAATCCAAGTATTTAGCAGCTGAGCGCTGCTTTAGCGATGCACTGCAACTCGTCCGCTCGAGCAGTAATTCCAAGGAATGCGTCAGATTGCTAGGTCACCGGGCAAGAGCACGGCTGGCGCAGAAGAAGTATTTACTTTCCATTGAAGATGGTCGCGAAGGACTCAGCCTGGATGCACAATGGGTAGATGGCCATCGATTGGTATGCCAGGCTCTAGTATGTCTTGAGCGATGGAGCGAGGCCCATGAAGAATGCATGGCTGTGCTCAAGGTTGTCCCAAAAGATGCAATCATCCGCAACAGGTTGGAAGAGTTGTCACTCAAACTACAGTCATTCAAGCCGGCAGTTCAAAATTGTCCGTTCCAGGACAGCATGAAGAAGATGATGCAGGTTGGCATTTCCAGTTTTCAACAGAACCAGTTTCGAAGTGCTGAAACTGTGTTTACGGATGCTCTTACGGCACTTGCCGTCTCAAACGAGCTGGCTGAGTCTGACAGGCTGAAGTTGAATGTCAGTTTTCTTGGCCATCGCGCACGCTGCCGCATTGCAATGGAAGACTATGAAGGTGCGGCAAGCGATGCTCGACTCGGAATCGCCAAACAATCGGAATGGACCGAAGGATATCGTATATTATGTCGCGCGTCGATGGCGTTGAATCGGTGGTCCGTTGCGCTGAGTGCATGTGAGCATGTCTTACGGCGCGCGCCGCAAGATGTTGCATTTGCTCAGCACATGGAAAAGATCAAGACAATGTGTGACGGGAAGTCCAAGAATGAAACATTGGACCAGCTAGTTGCAGAAGGCTTAAACCTAAACAAAATGAAGCACTTCAAGGCAGCGGAGATAGTGTTCTCCGATGCAATCCATCTTTTGGGGGGAGCACGAACAAGGAAAGCGATGCAGCTCCGTGGTCATCGTGCGAGGTGCCGACTTGAACTCGGAATGTTTCAAACTGCACTCGAGGATGCGCAGGAAGGTCTATTAGACCATCCCGATTGGATTGAGGGTCTTCGTCTAAGTTGCCATGCGTATGCGGGACTCGAACAGTGGAATGAGGCATTTGACGCGTGCTCTAATGTACTCAAGCGTGCTCCTCAGGACGTCGCCTTTTGCAACCTGCGAGAGATTTATCGCGAGAAGCTAAATGGTGGATCACGCGAGCTTTCCAAGCAAGGTGAAATTCATCGAACACAAGACGATGCCAAAGAACAGGTCAAGATGCCAAAGACCAGGGTGCATTCTTCGCCGCCGATGCAAGTTATAGCCAGCACGACTGAAAGAGCGAAGTTGTTCGCACGCAATGGCTCTAGTGTTGCACAGCGATACCTTGCATCGCAACAATTCATGAACCAAGCTCTAAAGCATCTTCAAGACGGCGCCATTACACACTCGTTTAGGGCCCTACGGCAGGCGCTGGAACTGTGGCCACGGTCAGAAATCCCGCAGCAGCTCGCCAGAGATCTCCTCTTGGTCGGTCCTCACGATGCTATTGCTTGGGGTGGACCCGTCGTATACAGCTATCTCCAAGCCAAGGCCGCAGGATGTACCGACCTCGGTTCAGAGCGCGACTTCTGGACCAAACGCGTCGAGAGATACCCGAACGAGGCGCGGCTTCGTGTCATGCTCGCGGAAGTTTTGTATCGATGCCAAGACGTCAAAGGCTCACTCGAGCATATGGAGAAGGCATTGGAGCTGAATGGAGAGAATACTACGAGCTGGAAGTACCTCCGCGCGAGGTGCCTGCCTGACGACACTGAGACACTCGCCGTCTGGCTCCAAGGTCTGTTCACGAGACGCTCATCTCGGCCGCAAGTGCGTGAAGATGAACTGTTGATATTCGTCCAGAACAGCTCTGTAGATGACGAGTGGATGGCTCATGCTTGCTACTCACTGGGCATGATTAATCTGAAGAAGAAGGAGTATGTTCGAGCCAAGCACTTCCACTTTCTAGCCACGGCTGCCGAGTCGGAGAGCGAACGCTTGGGTCTCTTCCCGGTCATCGATGAGAGTGTGTTTGTAGACAAAACGACGCTCAATGCAGCGTTCACCGGGGATGCTACTGTCATGTCGTGGAGTGATCAGCAGCGCGTAGTAGATACGGCTCAACCCAACAACCAGTTTTGCTGTGGCTGGTGCGATGACGTCGTTATGACACCTACTGCTTTTGTCCGGCACAAACAACTCGAGTGCATGTTGAAACCGAAGTTCTTCCCGCCGCAGATATGCAATTAACGCTTTGAATCGAAGGCGCCCAAGTTATTTGAATGTTGTCGCGCAAGCTCTTATTCGTCGCATCTGTTTCTTATTCAAGTAGTTAAGGCCTTACGATACGTGCAGAGCTTTATTGCTTCAGGCAGAGATTCGCGCATATCCGGATAAGTGAAAAATCCATTTTCCAACTGACGAGATTCCACACAATTTTCGAAAGGACAGTTCGTAAGACGTTTTAATACTGGGGCAGATCAGTATTCAACAGCTCAGGAGTTGTTGATTCGATGAGCGTTGTTTCGGTGGAATCTGCACAGGAAAGGGATAGCAGGTTTCAAGATCAAGTGAAGATCTGTGTGTTTGACTTGTCTGATCTGTTTCAAACCTTCGGGCGTAGTGGACGTGCCACACAGTCAACAATCTTGTGGTGAGCGAAGTTTTCTGCGGTCAATGTAGGGGTAGCGCACCAGCCACAGCGAAGAAACCCGCACTCAGTCACAGCACTCCCCGCATCAAGCCTTATAGTGCCATCAAGAAATGCATCTTGGAGCTTCTTCTTGTCACCAAACTTAGATTGGTCGATTGCAGGGAACAGACCGAGTTGCTCGAGTCGCGATTCAGCAATGACCGCTAGAGAACGGTACTGCCAAGCGCTCAAGAAGTCCTTCTTGGACATATAGAGCAGCCCGAGCGAGTAGCATGCATGAGGCACCCATTCGTCATCTATTGAGCTCAGCTGAACGAACTGGACGTACTCGTCTTCACGGCAGAGTTGCGGTGGTCGTGGGCCAAGCAGGTTCGAGAACCAGCCATTCGGAGACCCAGGCCCAGTCGGAATGCAACGCGCCCGGAGATACAGCCAGCTAACTTCATGCTGCCCGTAATTCAAGGCCTTTTGAATGCGATCGAGAGAGCCGGCGGTGTCTCCTGCTCGATACAGGATATCTGCGAGCTTGGCCTGCAGATAAGGCTCACGCGGATATTTGTCAGCACGCTTTTTCCAGAACTCTCTCTCTGCTGAAATGCTATCGAGACCCGCCTTAATAGCTTGCAGGTGGAAGAAGAGCGTCGGTCCGCCCCACGCAATAGCATCGTGAGAACCGACCACGAGCAGGTCATCTCGCATACCAATGGGGATGGTCAGCTTCGGCCATAGTCTTAGAGCTTTACGAAGGGAGCCATATGTAGCGCGAAGTTCTCCATTGAGGAGGTGCCTTGATGCTTGACTCACTAGTTCTCGAGCATCCAAATAACGCTGAGCCACAATAGAGCCTTCGGAAGCTAGGTGAAGTAAGACTTGGCACGACTTGATTTCTGAGTCATCTGGGTGGCTCTTTGTGTCCAATGTGTACTCATACCCACCCCCTGGACCCTCACCATTTTGCGCTTCCTCGCATTTTGTTGATTCAGCAGTGCTTGGTCGGTCTGAAGAGAGCTGCTGACGAACGAGCGCCTGGCCAAAGTTTTCATCCTTATGGGTCGGTAGAGCTTCGTGAAAGCAGCTACCGACTGAGAGAGCTGACAATTTCAACTCTGATGTGTTTAAACTTGACACAATCGGTTCGGTAAGTGTTTCGGTTTGGTGAGTGCTTTCAACATTTAGAATATGCTGTTGACGAACCAGATTCTGATGCGTTGGGTCAATTCGAAGACCTTGGTCGCAATATGCACGAGAGTCATCGCGTCTATCAGTGCGATATAGCGCAGCACTCGCCCAATAGTACGCATCGGTAGAATAAATGTCGATGCCAAGCGCTTCCTTGGCATCCTTAAACACGGTGTTGAACTGCTTTATCTCGAATCGGCAACGTGCGCGGAGTACTAACAATGGCACCTTCGACTCGGACCTGAGGTTCGGGCGGGCGAGTGCCTTATTGATCCAGAAGATGGCATTACCAAAGTCACGTTTTGACATGAGCGTAATGGCAGTATGTAACTCCACACTGGAGTCATGCGCACCCGGAAGGTCCGGCACTGAACCTCCAGGTTTCCCGTCTGACGTCGCAATGTCCGAAGGAGCTGTGTGACGGTGCTGTTTTACATCACCCTCGGCTAGCCCTTCTCGTCCAGACTCACCGTTCTGTCCAAGCTGTCTGTAGCAGGCATCACGCATGGCAAGAATCTTGGTGCGTTGTTTCTTGGAAGCAGCAAAAGTAAGAGCAGCAGAAAACAACTCGGCTGCATTCTCATGAGCCGCTTGTGTCGCGCATATCTTTGCCTCTTTGACCAATAGCTTCCTCTGTGCTTTTTTCGATAACGTGGGGTCAATAAAAACACAAGATTTTTCGCGCATAGGCGGCAGGTCTAAAAGTGAACGAGTCCACTCATCGCTCCTGGTACCAACATCAGTGTTGCCAGCTGAATTTCCATCGCTGCTCGAACTGTTCAGTCGGCGTGAAAACATTTCGCTAGAAGACTCTACGGGACCTGGATTCAGCGGATTCATAACTAGCGGAGCGCGAGTCAATGGAGTTTTGTTTGCCCCTCGAACTTCAACGGGTTCCGCAGTGTTAACAAACGGGATCGATGTCGCCCCGGCGCCAACTGTTAGCGTTGGTGTCGTCTCGCTCGTATGTTCAGGTTTCCCGTCTGACGTCGCAATGTCCGAAGGAGCTGTGTGACGGTGCTGTTTTACATCACCCTCGGCTAGCCCTTCTCGTCCAGACTCACCGTTCTGTCCAAGCTGTCTGTAGCAGGCATCACGCATGGCAAGAATCTTGGTGCGTTGTTTCTTGGAAGCAGCAAAAGTAAGAGCAGCAGAAAACAACTCGGCTGCATTCTCATGAGCCGCTTGTGTCGCGCATATCTTTGCCTCTTTGACCAATAGCTTCCTCTGTGCTTTTTTCGATAACGTGGGGTCAATAAAAACACAAGATTTTTCACGCATAGGCGGCAGGTCTAAAAGTGAACGAGTCCACTCATCGCTCCTGGTACCAACATCAGTGTTGCCAGCTGAATTTCCATCGCTGCTCGAACTGTTCAGTCGGCGTGAAAACATTTCGCTAGAAGACTCTACGGGACCTGGATTCAGCGGATTCATAACTAGCGGAGCGCGAGTCAATGGAGTTTTGTTTGCCCCTCGAACTTCAACGGGTTCCGCAGTGTTAACAAACGGGATCGATGTCGCCCCGGCGCCAACTGTTAGCGTTGGTGTCGTCTCGCTCGTATGTTCAGGTTTCCCGTCTGACGTCGCAATGTCCGAAGGAGCTGTGTGACGGTGCTGTTTTACATCACCCTCGGCTAGCCCTTCTCGTCCAGACTCACCGTTCTGTCCAAGCTGTCTGTAGCAGGCATCACGCATGGCAAGAATCTTGGTGCGTTGTTTCTTGGAAGCAGCAAAAGTAAGAGCAGCAGAAAACAACTCGGCTGCATTCTCATGAGCCGCTTGTGTCGCGCATATCTTTGCCTCTTTGACCAATAGCTTCCTCTGTGCTTTTTTCGATAACGTGGGGTCAATAAAGACACGAAATTCGACTGACTTAACCCCACTCGAATCGTTCATGGGAAGACTTGCGCTCGCCCTAGAACGTGCGCTATCGGTGATAACCGTCTGCACAAAAATCGCGCTCCGTGTTAACACACTCTCATCCGCGTTTACTATCTGGAGAAGGCGATTGGCAGCTAGGATACCTTGGTTCCATCTATCTGCTGTAGTTTGTGCAGAGTAGTATCCGGCACTGAGCGTGCGGATCAATGTTTTGGATTCACTCACAAGCTGAACATGTGGATGCCCGGAGAAGTTGTCCGCCCAGTAGTCTTTAACAAACTGGAGCAAGAATCGTGTTCCTGCTCTGGACAATTTTCTGTACCCTTTCTCAGCAATTGAACTCAACAAGATACCTTCGAACTTCGAGGAAATGAATCGAGACAGAGGGCTGCGCAAAAGATGTATCAATGCGTAAAAACATCCAACTCTGAGTGAGTCAAGCGCATCCACTCGTTCAACGTGATCCAGAGTGGCAAAACTTCGCGCAGTATCACCGCCATCTTCTCCAGATAGATCACGCATGCTTTGTGTGGAACTATCACCCTCAACCATTTGATCATTTTCAGAATGGCTCGAATTCGCTCGTGACTTCAATACTAAGAGTTCTGTTGACGCGATTCGCGATTCGCTGTTCGTAACGATCTCGGTAAAACTGGAAATGATGTTGTTTATATTGTCGTCAGCGTCGGTATCATCATTGAATGAACGAAGAATTCGTCTGGCCGTTTCGATGCCAGATAAAGAGCGTTCACGGGGCATTTGAGCTGAGTAATAGCTCGAGTTGAGAACTTGAAGGAGTGCCTTGGTATCACTGAAGAACGATCTCGACATCGCTGATGCAAAGTGAGACGCCCAGTGATCTATGATGAACTGGAGCTGAAGTCGCATACCCGCCTTCGCTAGATTCTTGTACTGTTTTTCTTCTTCCTCGCTCAGTGTCGGTCCCTCAATTCTACGACGGGAGATAAAGTCGGAGAGTGCACCATGGAGTGCATGAAGCACAGCGTGGAAGCAACCGGCTGCGACGAAGTCGTCAGCTACTACGTCACTGGCACCAGCCCGAGAAACATTTCGATGGGAGTCGTCTTCCTCATATGAAGATGGCTTGCATGATTCGTCGTATTCAGACACGCAGTTTTCGGTCGGTTCGTCTAATCGAGTTGTGTGCTGTTTGTCAGGAGAACCACCGGAAATCGCGCTTTGTTCGAGAGTATTGCGGTCTCCGCATTCCACGCAATCTGAATATAAGACATTGGCGGCGATTTCATCTTCGCTCTCAGGTAGATTCGACGGAACTGCAGACTTGCTTTCGCGTGTGCTGCGCAGTTCATTGTCGTCTGAAGTGAATTGATCAAACTTCGTCGGAGAGATCTTGCCTTCAACATCATGGTTGCAATCTGTAGATGCAACAAAAAGGCTGGTTTGCGAACTATCCAGCGAAAAGCTACTTTCGACACGAAGAGAAACCGTCTGAGGTGGAGAATTCGGTCGCGATGACCCCAATTCTACTTTAATCTCGCGTCCACGTGCTTCGGTAGCGGCATTGCCGTCGCTCATCTCGTCACTTGGCTCTTCGCCAACTGCCACTTCCTTTTCAAAACAGCCACGCGACTCCGTTCCGATATTGCCCGTCGTATCCAATGGCTTCTGAGTTTGTGACAATTCATTCAGCGCAAACTGTTTCGCCTCGAGTAAGTCTGGGTCCTCAGGAGATCGGAGCAGACCCAGACCATAAGCTTTCGCGGCGTCTTCCCACCGCTCCAGGCCGCTCAAAACGTTCCCAAGCCGCAATGCTGTCGCCTTCTTAAGCTTCTTTGCACGCAGAGCACGAGATGCGTCCTCGTGTGCGAGCTCCAGGTATCCGAGCTCCAAGTGATACTGGCTGCGAAGCACTAGGACCTTCCACTGCTGGGCGGTCGTGGCCGACAGCGCCAGGGCTTCTGTGAGCAGCCGCACCGCTTCTTCTCTCGCTCGCTTCCTGCCCTTTGCGTTTGTCTTGGCCTTGAGCACCATCTTGGCCTTCTTCAGTAGCGCCTTGCGCCTCTCCTCCCCATCGAGTTCGTCTCGCAAGACCGGCTCTTGCGCTTGGGCTCGCTCCTTCTCTTCCTCCTCCTCGTCAGCACTCAGTCGCAGAAGCCGCTTGAGCGTGCGCAGCTGGCGAGCGGTCTCGTCGCCGTCGTCAATCTCGTCGAGAATGTTCTCGGCGGCGTCCATGCCGCTCTCGACCAAGCCCACGTCCACGTCGCCTCGGTAGAAGAGCGCGTTCATGACGCGCACGAGCGTGTTCACGTCCGCGAGCATCGCGTAGTCCAAGTGCGAGCGGAAGTGCGTGCCCCAGTGGTCGCGCAGGAACTGCAGCTGCATGCGGACGCCAGCGCGCGCGAGCGACGGCTCGTCGGACCCCAGCGGCGGCCCCGCGGCCACGCGCTCGGCCACGACGCGCCGCAGCGGCGGCAGCAGCACGCTCAGCATGCCGTGGAAGCACGCGGCCGCGCGGTGGCGCGCCGGCACGTCGTCGGCCATGGATTTGGCGAATCTTTGAATGGGGAGAAGGGGGAAGTGGAAGGTATCCTCTCATCTCACACCTCGTCTCATCCCATCTCATCAATAGTCTCTGGTCGGCTATCAACTCCTGCAGCCCATCTCTCGGTGAAAGACTAGACCAATCGTATCGTCAACGAGGACAAGGAACAAACGTGTATTGGAGCATTGGTCTACGAGCGCGCGGCTTAGAACTTGGCGATCTCGCGGTTGTCGGCCCACGCCTTCTTCGGGTTGGTCCAGACCTTGACGTTGGCGAACGTGGCGTCGCCCGTGGCGATGAGCGAGATGCCGTCGGACAACGTCTGGCCTTCGCAAGGGTAGACGCGCGAGGAGATGACAAAGCGGTCGTTCACGAAGACCTCGACTACCGAGACGTCGACGAAGACGCGGAACTTGAGCGTCTCCTTCTGGATCGAGCACTTGTCGCCGCTGCCCTGCACCGTGCTGTAGTGGTGGAACCAGCCCTCGGTGTTCTTGGAGTTGGGCTTGACCGTCGTGAACGGCGCGCAGTCAGCGCTCGACGACTTGGAGCGGTCGATCACGACCTTCTTGGTGCTGTCATCGTACACGACCGACGTGTACTCGTCGCCCTTGCTGCTGCTGCGCACCTTGAAGCCCACCTTGCTACCGGCCTCGAACGACGGCACCTCGGCGTAGAGCTCGAACGACTTGCCCTTGGAATCGAGCACCTTCTCGCCATCGGCCTTGGAGAGCGTGACCGACGCGACGGTCTCGATCTTGTCGCCACGGAGCAGCTCGATCTGCTGGAACGGCTGGAACGCGAGCGTCTTGATGGTCTTGGCCTTGAACGATCCCTGCGCCGCACCGCACGAGGCGACGTCGCGCTTGCTCGAGACGATCCAGTCACCCGGCGCGTCGAGCTTGTTCTCCGGGTCGTACACGTCCTTGATGATCGCGACGTCGACCGTGCGCGGCACCGAGAGAATACCGTTCCAGCCCTGCGGCTGCTTCTCGTAGCCGTTGTCCTCGACGATCCAGCCCCAGACGACGAACTTGCCGCTCTTCGGGTCCTTGAAGACGGCGTTGGCATACCAGTCCGAGTACTCAGTCACACCGACCATCGTTGGGTTGAAGAAGCCATCGGTGGTCTCGCCGTCGCCGCAGATACCAGCCTTGGGCGCGCTCACGTCGCCGACCGCCCACATCGGGTAACGACGCGGAGTGCCTTCAGCCGCGAACATCATCACGTTGTGGGTCACGCCCTCAGCATCGGGGAGCTCGATGTAGTTGGTGGTCTCGAAGTTGAAGCCCCAGTTACCGCTGTACTGCGAGAAGGTCGTGTTCTTTTCCTTGGAGAGCAAGAAACCCTTGTACTCCCAGTCGAGGTAGTTCTTGGAGTGGTAGAGGAAGATGCGCGAGCCAACGCCGTGGATGCCACCGGCCGTGATGAGGTAGTGGCTCTCGCCGGTCTGGCCGAAGGCCTTGTCGAGCGCCTTCGAGTCGAAGACGTTCGGGTCGCGCCAGCCCGTGACGTTGAGACCCGCCGGCGGCAGTTCAATCAAGGGCTTGGAACCCTTCTGCCAGGTCTTGCCGTTGTCGCTCGTCGTGGCGTAGTTCACGTGCTCGCCGAAGAGGTACGGCAGCGTCCACGAGATCGGGAGCTTGGTCACGCCCGTGTAGAAGACCGTGTCCTTGCCGTCGATGGCCTTGTTGCGGGCGAAGCCCGAGAAGACACCGAGGTAGTCCCACTTGTCCTCGAGGCTCTTGAGCGCATCCGGGTAGTCCTGCCACGTGACCTGGTCCTTGGAGACGGCGTGACCCCAGGTCATGTTGCCCCAGGTCGTGAGCTCCGTGTTGGACTGGTAGAACAAGTGGTAGAGGCCCGTGGCTTCGTCGTAGTACGGTCCGCAAGGGTCGTTCATCCAGTTCTTGCGAGCGAGGAAGTGGAACACGGGGCGGTGCTTGAGGAACGCCGGCGTGCCGGGCTCGGCCGGCGTGAAGTCGGTGAGAGGGTCCTGCGCGGACGTCATGGCAGCCAACAGGCCGAGGGCAATAGCGGAGACCGTCGGGAAGACCTTCATTTCTTGATAAGATACCGGGAGGATACGATCCTGAGGGTGGTGGACGTGGTCTGTGGGGAAGCCCGCAAAATGGGGAATGCGTTCAACGAACTACGAGCTGCTTGGACGCGCGCACGCGTGACAACTTTCGGATCATCCGCCAACCAGCGACTCAAGTTCCTCCCGCAGAGGGTACTCACTCCATCAGGTTGAAGCTCCAACGTGACAGGCGCAAGGGCGAGTTGCATCCGGGCAGGTGGGACACCACGGCCCCATCTTCAAGTGCAACTGGATAAAGACGACCCGTTTCCAAGCACCCTTCGCGCGATCTGGCTCTCCCAGAGCTGGAGGCGAGAGAAGCGCCCCGATGTCGGTGGATGTGCTCGATGCTGGTGCGCATTACCTCTAGAATCCAATTTGGACCACTTGAGCAGCTTCAGATAAAGCCACCTTAACTGTGGAAATAGATGCTGTGAGAACGAATAACAGGCGTTGGCTCGAAATCCAGTAGCTAGAGATCAGACGACACACCCATCAACGCAGGACCTTTTGGCAGTCGCTCCACTGGATTCTCAACGCCACGAAGCACCGGTGCCGGTACAGCATTACAGTACTTTAGACTGGAGGGTGCTGTAACTCACAGCAGAGAGAAGCTTCTATGCCATCAGCGAGCTTTGTTACGGAAAGCTTCGCTCAATCTTTTCTCCATCTTTTTCCTTGTGTGAAGGCACCGTACGTCGCTACTGGATTTCTGTGAAGGCGTAGGTTTGTCTACAGCTCACGTCTGTTTCAGGAGTGGATAGTCGAGAGCCCTTGGCTGGTCTCTTCCGCAACCGCCGTGTCGGTCTGCTTCTTCGAGAAGTACTGAGGCATTTCGATTTGTAAAGATTACCGTTGTTGCTGCAGTTTCGATGTTCTTGTCCGTTCTGTTCATGAAACGTGAAGACAACGAACTGCTTCACCGACGTGAGCTTGCAACGAATGTTTCCTTGACTCGCTAAGTGGACGAGACCGGCCAAACAATGGGTGGGATCTTTCTGGTAAGTGCAACCTCCTCTTCATGTGCATCGCGCACAAGCGAACAACACAAGATACAACCGTCGGTTGTATCTTGGGACTCGGTTGTCAACCGAGTCCCCGTTTCCCGGACTCCTCATCTTTGCTGTACTCTATCATCAACTCTGAGGTGATCTCTGTACCCTTCCTCGTCGGAGAGTGCAATCGCCGCAACCAGTATCCCGGATATCAGCAAGCTCGTGACGTAAAGATTGCGTCCGTGTCTTCATTCGGGGCCGCAATGGTTGCATATCTAAAGTGCAACGGAAGTAAGCAATACGTCATACACAACGGAAGATCAATAAATACTGGACTTTTTGGAGTGATTACAGCCATCCGCTCCAACGAGCTGGGTATCTGTTCTACTACTCGGTCGGTGCATCAACAAACTCGCCTTCATCATCCGCCTGGGCTTGAAAAAGGCCCAGGATTCCCGAGTCGTGGATCCTGGATCCCTGAGACTGGAAAACCTCGGAGCCCGAGGTTTTCCAGTCCACATGGTCATCTGCCAGTCCTCCCTGTTTTGCGACTTCGTCATCAACCAGGCGTTCGTCTGATTGTGTTTCCCAGTTCTGGCGTGTTCTCTGTTCGGTAGGGTTTGGCTCAAGCGTGTTCAAAGTATTGTAGTCCACACGGCTCTCTCCAGACATCAACAGTGACGCAGCCATCGTGGCTTCATCGGCTTCAGCCTCTCCAGAGAGCTGCCCCAGCGTTGCTTCGGCGACTGCTTGGGCAGCAATCGTGAGCGCCTCTCGTAGCGTGTCGGCTTCATCCTTGTAGCCCTGTAACATCCGCTCGATTCCAGCTCGTGACTCGAATTCTTTCTTCAGTGAATCCTCGGCAGCTTGTTTTTCGAACTGAAGTTGAAAGACTCGCTACGGTAATCGAGAAAGATCTAATCAGCCATATTGGTCTTGCGATCGGGCCAAAACACGTACACTTCGTTCAGCCTCCAGTGCCTCTAGTGTGATTTCGTGTTCACTCTGCTCGATTCCAATTAATGTCGTTCCCAGTCTGAATAGCCTCCACATACGTAAAACCCCAAGTAGTCGTGGGGCTACAGGTGAGACATTCGAATTAGGCCACGCAGTATACAGACGCTGAGCAATGCAATTACGTACCACTGGACTCGGTATAAATCTCGAGGCCAATAGACATCGCCACCACCAATACATCCACAACGTACCCAAAGTGTGAGAGAAACTTCTGGCGAAATACATATCCAAGGATTGCGAGCTCGAGCACAAATATGACGACAGTAAAGCCTGCCAGCGAGTCTAGTAATCTCAACACAATCGATATGATCGCAGGTAGCCGAGGTGCAGCGATGACTGTGGCGTCCACGTCGACGGACCTTCCGTTGCTGTTTGTTGTAGCCGAGGTATTCTTTGCAATCAGAGCCTGAAGATGGGAGATCTCATAGTGAGCTCGTAGCAGGAGGCTGCTTGCAGTCGAGCACAGATCGAAGGCGATCAGTGCAACAAGAGCCGCTTGAAACTCGACTGTCTCAATGAAAGAGGCCACTTTGTCTTGTAGTGCGAGCTTCTCGTCAACTCCCGTCGTATCTGCGATGGCTTCCTTGTCACCAACCACCCAATCTCCCTTGTCATTTGACCGGTCGGCATCTAACGCGGCGTGGCGGATCGCAGCGCCACGACGCCGCCGACTACCGGAGCCACTGGTTCTTTCATCGATTCGCTTGTCTACAGTGCTTGGTGGCTCTCTTGCCATTGTGCACAATGCCAATCTGACATCGAGATCTCGAAAGGTCACTTGCCGCGTCTTATAGAAAGATCCCGTTGATACTCTCTCTACAAGAGCACGGTCTCAGCCATTTCCTCAGAGAGCGAGATTTCTGAAGCTGATTCCATCGCGCTCTTCCGTGTCATGTTCCAGAAGCATTTTGGGAGACAACAAGACCGAGGCTGCGCGATGTCCAAGGAAGAGTACCTGAGCAACAAGTACAAGAAGTGGGACAACTTCAAGGTGCGTGCGTTGCGCGCGCTGTCGATCCGTGGAACTCTGGGTCTCAGGCGGTCCGAACTCACGCGACAGTCGCCGTTTGACTTTGCCAGGATGACTCGGACTCGGACAACGAAGACGTGCCCCGCCAGCCCACGCAGTTCGACGTCGGGGGAGAAGGTGGGGTTTAGTTGGTCTGTATGGGTTTGTGTCACGAGTGGTGGCTCACGGGAGTGTCTTCCTCTGCAGAGGACATCGTCGTGAGCACGGAGATGCTGCTCTCCCCCAAGCAGGTCGAGAAGTTCCGCCGACTGGACCAGCCCCACCAGGAGGTCTGGCAGATCGTCGTGCGGAAGCTACGTGTGTGGTCGGCGTCCAGTGCTGGCGCTGATGAAGGCAAGGAGGCCATTCCGTGCCGACCGTACTGCATCCTCGTGAACAATCTCTACCCGCTGGGCCAGGTGATCTCCAAGAAGATCGTGGACCCGCCAGAGGTGTATCCGTCGCCACAGGAAGTGCTGGATGTGACGCTTCAAGCCATGCTTGACCCACCGTCCAACACTCCCCAGCATCGACCCAACAAGATCGCGTTCCCGGACAAGTTTTTCGTGGGACAACTGCGCAAATCGTTCGCGGCCATCGGCATCGAGTGCTCTTATCTATCTGAGTCACAGGGCATTGATGCCTACATTCAGTAAGCTGCTTAAATGTTTTTGGAGTTGGTGGCGTAGAGTCCCTGACTGATCGCTTTCCTCCAGGGAGCTGTCGAACCATCTCGTGCGCAATGATCTGGCGTCAGTCGCTGAGGTCAGCGAGCGTCCGGGACTTATCTCCGGCGAAGGTATCACTCCTGAACTCCTCAAGCCTTTCTATGCGGCATGTGCCAGATATGCAGAGCTCGAGCCGTGGGATAAACTTGCGGAACGTCAAGCTATTCAAATTGATGCGCGCGAGGAAATCCGCATTGACAAGCGCCACCAGGCTCCGAGTGGCTCCGTTTTTGCCTCCGTGATCGGCACGAACACTCCTCAGGGTCAGATCCAGGGAATGGCTGTGTTTTTTACACGGACGGATCTTGAACGCCGAGTTCTCCCGGCAGGGGAGAAGCTGGCGCTGATGGAGAACCCTTCTTTGCGTCGCTGCGCTTTCTGCGACAAGAAAGCCCCCAAGGGCACTGAGCTGAAGAAGTGCACGCGATGCAAGTGCACGTTTTACTGCGGTGCTGAGTGTCAGCGTGGGCACTGGAAGGATCACAAGGTCAACTGCGTTCCGCAGACCGAGGTTGTGGAACAGAAAGAGCGCAAGATTGTTTGGGGTGCGAAGGAGATGTCCATCCTGTACGGCGCCCAAACCTCGTTGCCATTTGACGACTTGGACTCGATTGACAAACATAACTTCACAATTGCAAAGGTGAAGGGCGAGCCCCTGTACCCTTCGCCCGTCACGTTCAAGTACGGCGAGCCAAGCGTTCCGAACGCAACGGATCTGCTTTGGTTCACGCGAGGATTGCTGGCCCACATTGAGATGCTTGAGAAGCATCAATTCTTCATGGAGGCAACAATGGCTGCCCAGCTTGGCCTCGATGATGACGACGCTGGCGAGAAAGAACAACCGAAAATTGAGTTTTCTTGCAAGACTCTTGGATTTGACGACCACCTCGTCATTCGCAACAGCACTGTGCTCACAATGCAGGATGTCGAGAAACTCCGTGCATATGTTGCAAGCAAGAAGGCTGGTGGTGGGGAGAAGAAGCTACAGGCCGTGGGCGAAGACGAATCGGATGGGGAAGCTGATAACAAAGGCGAAACTTCAACCCTGTTGCCATCAGAGGAGAAACAAGACGACGATCAGTCGAATTGCTCGATCATGTAGGTTGGTGGAGTGAATCACAAATGAGCCGTGCATCAGCATGAAGTTATGGGTATTGTTCTGCAATTGTATTATCGATTATCATTCGCATTCTCGCGAAATAAATATTAGTAATGGGGGACGCTCGAACACATCAAGCTAGAACTCGTCGGAGCACAACTGTGAAGACAATCGTGGCAATTAGAAAGGAGTCGATGCGGTCGATCACACCATCCCCAACAGAAAGATATCGACCAGTCGCTGACACTTTCGCGACTTTCTTCAAGCTGATAAGCCACAGTTTGCAAACGAATGAGATGACGATAGCTGCGACGCACGTCACCAAGAAGACGATCGGGTTGACACGCAGCACGTTGTCCGGCAAGATCGCATTTGTCACCAGGAAGCTCGCGCCAACGCCCAGGATCAGAGCACCCGCGAGTTTTTCAAAGTTCTGCCTTGATGACAGCCGAGAAGATAGCGGATGGGTCCAAGGGAACTGAGCTTCGCGGAGCAGCTTTTCCATGAGAAAGCTTCCAACTTCTGAGCAACAGATGATGAAGAACACAGCAAACACGATCGTATGCCGAGAAGCCAGCATCCCCGAGCCTTCTCCAACGTCTGAGGCCTTGTCGGATGTGAATGCAGTGAGGTAGTTGAGAACATTCGACAAACACGCCAAGTACACAAGGCTCGCAATGTCGAGCAGGGCCATGACAATCGTCTCCATCGGATCCTTGCTTGAGAGAGTTCGCACGATCATGATCAACAGCATGCAGAGAAGCATCATGTGGAACGGATCAAGAATTGGGTTGGGGTTGCTGACGGACGCTGATGGCGGCGACAAGATGAGCAAGCTTGCAGTCGACAGAGTGAAGTAGACGTAGCGCACGAGTAACACGGTCGCATCTCGCATGTTCGGCGCAAGCGAGCAGCACCACACACATAGAAACGTCGTCATGGAAATGTACCCGACCAGAGTCTTACTCGACACGCAAAACCACGAGATCAGCAGAGCAGCTCCACAGCAGACGGCGGCTGTGAGGGCAGCGGCCAGCAGCTTGCGACCTCGAAAAACTCGTTCCGCAAACGGGGTGATGGCGCAGGTCTGCAAGTCCACCGAGTACTTCATGATTTGCGTGTAGATGTCACGGCACGTTTGTTTCTGGTGGAGCTGAAACGGCAAGAAGAGTCGAAGCCGCAGGCGATACGCGAGCCATGTCGACTCGTAGGTAGCGAGCGCCGCGATGAACGCGTAAATGAACGGCAGCGCGCGATTCTGTGTGAGGTGCGCGGCGAAAAAGAGTCCGACGCCGACGCCGAGCAGCACGATAATGTCGACGCCGACGCGCGTGCGCTGCCAGCAGCTGATCTGCGTTGTGGTGTCTGGCCGGTCCCACCACGAGAGCTTCTCGCCACTCTGGATCGTGGTCTCGTCCGCTGTCGTAAAGCCGTCGTCCTTGTCGTAGTGGAGCACTGCGATCGAGGAGCCTCTCTCGGCCTCGTCGGCGGCCGCCATGAGCGTGCTATGGCCCGTGCTCGACCGCATGCGGTCCGACACCACGTGGAACATGGCGGACGCCGCGCTCTGCTTGCGCTGGAACTTCTTGGCCATCGCGATCGACTAAGAACGGGTGTGTTGGGCTATCAGGGCATGCAGCACCAACTGAGCTCTTCGTCGTGGACGCCGCGGAGCTGGTCGTCGTGCCATGTGGTCTGTCGGCGGCATGGATCCCTTCACGAGCTGCGAACCTTTTCCGAAGATCGCAGTATTAGCCAATCCCCATCGATTATTTCGACTTTCAACCAATCCGTGGCGTGATCGTTGCGGGCAGCTGGCTGAACTGGATAGTTTTCGAGTCGTCCAAACCGCGCAGGAGGACGTATCGAGTGGAGAATCGGAAGCTCGTGGGGAAGAGCCGCCTTCCTTGAACAGTAGCAGCGAGGCCTTCTCGCCGCTCCTGCGGCTCTCTGGTTCACGTGGAAAAAGAGGGTGCGACAAGTGCAGGGCTTGAAGTGCGTCACAACGCATGGGGAAACATCTCCGTCCCACATTAGACTTCACAGCACACTGTACTCTACTAATTGATACTTGTACTTTATATGCTTGTACAACTATGATCCATACTTGGAAATGGCTTTTATGAGACCCTTTGAAATTAATTTTCTATTATCAACAATATCAATATCGTCCCAACTCGAGAATCCCACATGACGGTTGCCGACTTGAAATGACACGCCAAACGGAGCTGCCAAGCTGAAGCAGCGCGCCGCCGACCAGCAGCCATGCTTTCGCTCCAGTCGCTCGAGAATTGGCTCTACATGCTCTACTTCCTGGCCGTAAAGGCCGTGCCGATGGTCGCCGTCGGCTCGTCGCTCATCTTCGCGGTCTCTCCAATGTAAGCGCGTGCGATTCCCACTCTGGAACGGACACCGCCGACTGACCACACACACGCGAATGTTGCCAGGCACACCGTCCGCACGATCCAGCGCTCCGGCAGTACGCTACAATACTCGTTCGCGCCCTTTTTCTTCTTCTTTGTGCAGTCTATTATCTACACGCTCTACGCATACGTGACCGCCAATGCGCTCATGGGAGGCAGCTCGGCGTTGAGCACCGTGCTGGGACTCCACTACGTGTACGTCTTCTGCAAGCACGCGCAAGACCGTGCAACCCCCGTTCGATACTTGGCAGTGTCGCTCTCGTTCATCACGTTGCTCGGGTTCCACGCGTTGGCCAAATCGCCCGAGGAGTCCCAGCTCTTGATTGGCGTGCCAGGCAACATCTTGAGTCTGCTCACGTCGGCGTCGCCTCTTCTGCAAGTCAAAAAAATCGTTCGCACAGGTGACGCGTCGTGTCTGCCTTTTGGGATGTCAGTCATGACAGTCGTCGCTGGTGGGCTTTGGCTGCTCTATGGCTTGATTTTACAAGATCCCTTGTTGATCTACCCAAACGTGTTCTCCCTCACGATGGGGATCATTCAAGTCGCGCTTATCATCCGATACAACTCTCCCAAGGTGGTCTCTGCCGAACCGACCACCAAATCGATGTCGCCGAAGGCGACGGCTACTGCAAGCAGCGTCGTGCAGATTTTCACACGGCGCAAATCTCTCCATGAGAAAGTTTGACCGTTGTCCTGAAGTTTTTACGGGCTGTGTTTCTCCATTAAAATAAATATCATGCTGTGGCACTTCAGCGCTCCGCACCGCAAATGAAAATAGACTTGGCCCATTCCAGAGAGAGCAGAGACCAAACGAACCTCACTGAGATCCAACCAATGCTTGAGTCAAAGGACTTCGTGATCGCCAACGCAGTACGTGACTTTGATGGATGCGGCCGACATGATGATACTCACAATTCTGTTTGATTTTCAGCGTCATGGAGAAGTGCAAGTCGAGGTCTTCGTCGCTGGAGACGGCATCAACTACCCGAAGAAAGGACAGACCGTCGTTGTTCATTACATTGCCTACGTGCGAGATGACCACGAGCGTGATATCCTCCCGAGTTGACTTTAGTGTCTTTAATGATAGCTTCAAGATGGAAAGAAGTTCGACTCATCTCGAGACCGCGAGAAGCCGTTCAAGTTCAAGCTTGGAGCGGAGCAAGTGATCCCTGGGCTAGACGAAGCCGTCGAGCGCCTTTGCATGAAAGAACGTGCAAAAATATTTATCCCGTCAGACAAGGCTTATGGACGCAAGGGCTTTCCGGGACTCGTACCACCAAACATGCATCTTGTCTTTGATTTAGAATTACTGACATTTCGCTAAGGAACAACCTAAGAGGATAATTTCCCGCCCAACAACTCTTTCTTCTTGCGTTCAAATTCCTTCTTTCGAACGAGTTGGGCCTCACGTTCGTCCAACCTTGACTGAATCTCCTTGATCTGAGCCATGTGACGCTTTGTTGAGTCTTCCTGGGACTTTTCCAAAGCGCGCGCCTGTTCATCCAAATGGTCAAGATACTTTGGGGTCACAGGCAGTGGTTTGTGAAGCTCATCGTTGATGACGCCTTGCATCCATTCAAGTTTCTTTGTCTTGGACTTTGTTTGGCTCGAGATACGAAGGAAGTCATCGCGCTCTTGGAGTTTCTTGGTGAGTCGAAGAGTACCTTGGATTTCGCGCTCGTTGCAAGTTTTGCGCCATTGCAAATGCGCAATCCGTTCGTCTAACGATGCGAATGACCCGACAAGCTGCTGAACCGAGGACTGAGTTCCGGGCGACGCAGGGGCAGTAAAACTTGAAGGCATTGCTTGCAGTCCGTCGTATTCGACACTTCGAGCTTCTCGCACGCACGTTCAAGGGTAACTGTGTCCTCCGAATCTGATCAGCAATATTCACAAATAGACACAAGCAACTGTGTTTGGCTTCACGAAGTTCATCTGTGACTTCAAACTCACACCAAATCGATCCAGACTTGCCGTTTTCGTGCGTCACCCACAAACGCGATGATTGTTGTCACGACCTCGTTCGGTAGACCTCTTCCATCTGCAGCTGCATCCACAAGCGGTTGGAGTGCTTGGCGCATGCTGTTTGAGTACTGAAGGTTCAGAGGGTGGAAAGCGGCGGCAAGGTCATGTGAAGAGAGCCCCATCACTGAGAGAGTTCTACTCTGGCGGTTTGGATTGACCGCGGGCTCAAGTCTCGTTGGATGACGAGCCTTCACCATCGTGAGCTCGGAGATGGTGGGGTTCTCTGTGAGAAACGCTCCAAGCGCTTTGGCGACACACGGAAACACAGACGAGGCCTTAGTGATGTGGAAGTAGAGCTCGTGCAATGATGGGAACGCCGGTTTCGAAACGTAGCTCAGAGCGCAGACGATGGCGTACGACTCGATCATTGAGCAAGACACACGGAGTGATTGCAAGAGCGGGAACTGGCTACGTCGTGCTGTGTGTCTCTCAGTCCAGTATGTACCGTTGTGGTTCACAGCAATCGATGTCAGCCGCGGACAAGATGCAAGGACGTGCCCCACATCGTTCGCAGCAAGTAGCTCGTGTGAGTGGAGATCCAACGACAGCAATGAATGTCCAAGTGTGCGTACGAGCATCTTGAGTCCCGCCACCGTGCCATAGTTCCAACTGTGGAGACGAGCGCCGAACCCAGTGAGAGAAGACAAAAGGTTCTCGCCATTGGTTGTGCACGTGTACACTTCGGTGAAATCCTCTCGCTGGATATAACCGACACCGATTCCAGGAATGACCACGGGCTGCAAAGGCTTCAAGGGACCGATAGCTTCAAGAACGACAGTCGATAGAACTTCATCGACGGAAAACAACGGAGTCAGTACAGAGTCTTCGTCATGTTTGTGTTGGAGCTTCCAGACTGTAGCTCCTGTAGACGCTTTGATCTGCGTTTTCGTCGGACTTAAATTTTCTTCAGGAACATCAGATTGAGCAATATGAGGCGAGGTCAGCCCGATATGAGCTGGTAGAGCTGCACAGCCGAGAAGCCTCACGAGCTCAATGACACTCGCGTCTTCAACTCGAACGCTGCAGCCATCCAGATAAAGGTTTCGCAAAGTTGAGCGTTTGAGTTGCTTCTGGAAGATTGCGTACCCTAACCAAGCCCAATCATGGCTGGAGCTAAGCAAGTTCCAGTCCCAGTCGGCGTCTCTGAAGATTCTCAGTGTGTTTATAGTCCGAGTTGACGGCAGCGCCGAACATAGCGCGGCAAACTGGTCGTCGCTCAGACTTGGGCGATCGACGTGCAATGTCCGAATCTTCATCACTCTTTCACCCCCGAGTCCAAGCAGTCGCCGATATAGCTTGCCGAAGACTCGCGCATCTTCAATGTGTTCGTCGACAGTCCAATCCGACAGAGTTGGTATCTCAGCAAGTACCTCCAGCCACGCCGAACCTTCTAGCGGGTCTGAGGGTTTATGCCGTCGCTGATTTAGAGTGAGCTCCTGAATTTGTATCCCGCTATCGTGTTTGCACTCGCGTCGATTGGCGACGAACCGTTCCATCGCGGGGAGGAGCCATCGCGTATCCATGCTCGGCAACACGACGGCCAACTGAACTGGACGCTTCCGTCTTGTCGGGCACACAATGAGAGGATCCAGCTGCTCCATGGACTGCTTGAACGCCGGGCTTCTGCTCGCATTGTCTCCGAGTGCAAAGCACGCGAGAGTCTGCTCCACGAGCTCCGCTTCTTGCTGCGCGTCTGGGAGTTCGGCATCAAACTTGAGCCGGAACCGCGGAAAGTCCTCGTCGAACGCTGCGCTCGCCAGGTCGAGCGCGTTGCCCGTCACGCCAGCGCATGCTAGAACCTCGACCCAGAACTGCCCGTTTAGGTGGGCAGAAAATCCAGCGCACGACGCCAGTGCGTGGAAAACGAGCAATGCCTCTTCGAGAGCACGGATCCCCTCGCGGTCTCGCGCCACTTGCGCGCTCTGCAGCGAGATCTCGAGCCAGTAGAGCCGCGAGCGGTCGACCTCGGCCACGAGCGGGCGCTCCGAGAGCCTCACGGCGCCGCATCCGCGCAGCGAGACGCCCCAGGCGGTCGCGAGCGCCAGCGCGTCGCCTTGGCGGAGCCGGTGCTCCATCTTGAATGACGAAGTGGATAAAATCCTGATTTTTGCAGTCAGTCTCGCAAAAGACGAGAAAGGCATTTCCGCCAATCCCAAAACAAGGTACAAAAAGCTACGTGACCTCGAGCCGGGTGCACTTGGGTGGACGAGCACAAGCACGGAAACCAAAATGAGCGCGCGAGGACGAGGCCGCGGGCGCGTGCGCTTCGGCGGGAGCCGCGACTCGGCGCTCGCCGACGTGCTCGACGAGACGCGCGAAGACCTCGGCCTTTCCCATGCACAGATGGAGCTGCTCGCGGTGCGTCGGGCGTCTGGGAACTCGCCGCAAGGGAGTGCTCATGCTTGTCGTGTTTTGTCCGCAGACCGAGACCGGCGCCGCGCTGTACCCGCCGCTCCAGCTGCCGCAGCCGGAAGCGCTGAACGACCGCGACGCCTATTTGATCCAGCGCCAGCGCGTGATCGCCCACAAGCTCGACAACCTGTACCACCCGTGGGGTCAACACGGATCGATGGCCGACCCGACGGATCCGGCGGCGTTCGTGCACGTCACGATCCCAGAGACCCAGAAGGCGGGCGAAGTCTTCGTTCCGGAGGAGCTCCGCTCCAACACCATCAGCGGCATGCGCGTGGCCGGACTCTCGGGCTCTCACCAGGTCATGCAACCTCGTGCGTTTGAGCAGGTTTTCAAGAATCTCGAGGCGCAGGAGCAAGCCGGCAAGGGCAACGCACCAGCGAACGACGATGACGATGGCATGGATGAACAAGATGAAGATCTGGTACGTCGCTGGTTTCGTCGAGACTTGCACGCTACTTATTTGCGGCAAACACTGACGGGATTTTTTTTCTTCAGGGTGACGACATGAACGACTACACGTTCGATTACTACGATAGCGATGCTGTCAGTGACGATGGCGATGAGGAAGTTTTCTTCTAAATAGGAGCGACATGTACGATTACAGCGAGAATGACTAGAGGCGAAGCGCACGGGATGTTGCGAAAAGCAAAAGCAAATGAAAGAAAAGCAATATTTAGATAACACGTTGACTGGGTTGCGATGGCGCATCTTCTTTTCACGACGACTGTAGTCCGTGCACGGTTCATTCGTGGTCGCCTGGGAGCAGTGCCGATCCAAAGGCGCTCACCACGCGGTTATCTTCAGCAGCGTTGCCTGCTTGCGTCGCCTTCCACTCGGCCATCTTCTGCGCGAGGTACTCTTGCATTCCTGGGAAGTTCGCTGGCGCGATCGGCGGCGGCTTGACACGTCGGATAATCTCTCCCGGGCGAGGACGGGTGCGTGGACGGCCACGCGGCTTGCCCGTGCCACGGGTTTTCTTCTTGGCGCCACCCTTGCCTCGGTTGGCTTCATCGTCGCCGTCCTTCCCGTTGGCGTCATCTTGAGCAACAGCGCCAGTCTGATCGCCGAGAGCTCCGGTGCCCGGCGGCATGAACCCAGGTAGAAAGGGTAGAGGCATGCCGTAGCCCCAGAGAGGGAACTGCTTGAGCGCCTTCTCCATCCCCTCGGGCTTGCCTCGAGCGAGAACATCCTTCTTCGGCGGTCTTCCACGTTTGCGCTTGGGAGTGTCGTCGTTGCCAAAGGCGCCAGCCGCCAGCAAGGGCATGCCGGTGGCATCGCCGCCCTGCCCGACCATGCCGAGCGAGTCGGCGGCACCGGCCGCTCCGAGTTCGGGCGATCGGCTGGGCGATCCTTGGCCGTCTTGCGGGGAGGCCTGTCCGTTCTGGCCCGTGGCGTTGGTCTGGTTCATCATCATGAGCGGCATCATGGCCGGCATCATGACCATGCCGAGCGCCATCTGATGCGCCATGGTGGCGACGGCCGAGAGGTCGCCGGGGCTCATCTGCTGGAGGTGCTGCTGCTGCATCTGGAGGAGCTGGAGCTGCTGCTGCACGAGCTGCTGCTGGGCCGAGTTGTCTCCTTTCTGGTCTCCGTCGGCGGTCTGCGCGGCGGCCGTGGCCGTGGCGGCCGCGATGGCCGCCGCCGTGTGCTGCTGGAGCGCGGCGACGGCGGCGGCGTCGTCCGACTGGTCGGCCTGCTGCACCGAGTTCATGGCCATGAGCGCGGCGCTGGGCAGCATGAACGGCAGCCCGAGCATGCCGGCGCTGGCGGCCGCGTCCGTGGCGAGCTTGGGCGTCGGCGCGGCCGTCTTGGGCGCCTCGAGCTCCTCGTGGCTGCGCTTCTCGGCGGGCATCGCTTCAAGCTGCTCGCGGGGCCTTCTCACTGGTACAAAAAGCCACACTGAGCGGGGGGCGGTTTTCTTCCTCTCGTAGGACGCGGCGCGGAACATTTTCACACCAATCGACTGCGGCCCAGACGGTGATAAAACCTCGATCGGTTCAAACCGCGACTTGAAGTTTGTATCGGCGAGATCCAAGCGAGCCGTCAGCGAGGTTTTTCTTGGTAGAAGTCGTGATTGGTGGAAAGATCCAGAGACACCACGGCATTGGTGGAATTTAAAATGGCGCACGCTGAATGGATGGGTTTCCGCCAATCCGAATGCGACCAAAGGGAACTGAGAACCAAAACGGCCGATGCACAAACCGCCACGAAGGAAGAGAGAGCAATAGGAGATGGCTACATCTGGACCCCTCGCGGCAGCTTCCTCCTTCTTCTGGCCCCATGCGACGCCCGCGTGCAAACAAGATGCCGGTGAGCAGATCAACTGCTGTCTGTCGGATCTGGTCCTTCGAGGACCAGCAGAGAGAACTCTTTCGTTGCGTTGTCCGGCGAGGGGTATTCGCAGGAAATACCGTAAATCCGAATGGAAAACCACGATAATCCAGCTACTGGTTGGTATTTTAAGCCAATCACAGCAAGTCATCAACACTTCCATGCCACGGATGAGCGAGGAAGATGGGGCCTCTGTGCCCTCGCGCCGACGCGCCGCAGGACGAGGAGAGAAGCGACTCGGTGCCGACGGCGTGCGGGCCCTTGGTTTGGACAGTGCTGCGTCGCCACGTCCCAGCGCGAGGACGAGAACGCCAGAGGCTACGGCCATTTCTTACGGCCGATTGCTGCTTCCCGCGCTCGGCTTGGCGGCCATGGAGACCTCCGCTGTCTCCATGATCTGTCGACTCGGTTGACGCGTCGGAGACGTGGCGTAGAGACGCTGCTCTATCGCGACTCGTCCTTGTTTTGTGGAACGTGTTGCGGATTGAGATAACAGTGGCAACTAACTGACTCGGCGTCTCGTTGGCTGAGCTCGGTTGTGACAAACTCTGTGCATGACGTCTCCAACCCCTGAGATCATGTTTGCGTGTGTGGATCCTCCATCTGCGAGAAGACCGACCGCAACTCTCGCCCTCAAGTGATGTACGCAAAAGTAATCCCATTGCCATACACGGAAATAGCGATTCACTTTCTTGCGCGTTAGCTCTCGGTGAGCACGACTGACCGAAGGCTCAGTGATTTGCGCACCGCCACTCTTCTTCGTCCACGATCCTATTGATTGCGACTTAGTTCTCGGAACAGGCCGTAAATCTTCAAGGCATTTGGAGCGATCAAGGTCAGTGAACCCTTTGGAAAGTTATCAATTTCCTGACCTGACTGAATAAACGGAACAGATTCCACCTGCCAACTCTTGGTGCCAGCTTGATGTTGCAAAAGCATGCATAGAGGTATCAAGCCCGATTTGGAGAATCCTAAATAGCGTATGAGTACCAACGACCGACTTTATTAGCACAAGCAAAATGCAATGGTGGTCGATGCTACGGAAAATCAAGACATTTTTGCACACCAAGCGCGTAGGCAAAGCCGAAGTTTCGGTGTGTGGCAAGTGTCTCTCTGCAAGAATCCCGAAGGACCAGATGGTTTGTTTCGTGCAGACTACTCATTGGCAACAAGATCGATCACCGGATCAAGTCTGCAAGATCGAATATGGAACAGAACACGCCATGGGCTGGCAACGGCAACAACTGGAACGGTCGCCAAAGTACCAGGGTGGAGGATTTGTGAACGATTCGACCGAGTAAAACGAAACAAAAGAGAAAACAGCACGACCACATCAAGGATTTAAATTGCCAGCAATTGATCAAGACTAACGAACTCACAAACATGGCTGCACAGGCGCACACCAACCTGAACGCGACTGCGGACGTGAAGTGAAACGAAGTTTCGATGCGAGATTGTCGATTTAGTACCATCTGCCAAATCCGAATCCAGTCTTGGCCCTGACGTTGAAGTCAGCGTCAGCTCCGACGGCGGCGTCGAGTGCTGCATTGGCTCCGGCTCCTGCATTCGCACCAGCGTCGAGTCCTGCAAACGCATCGAAGCCAAGACCGGCTCCAGCACCGACGTGCGCGTCAGCTCCAGCTGAGGTCTTCTTGTTGACACCCACCTTTGTACCTGCGTAGGCGTTGTCCGCCTTGGCACCCTGGTATGCATTGTCCGCCTTGGCTCCCGCGTGTGCATCACCAGTCCCACCGATGCCAGCGCCCGCGTTGATTCCTGCGCCTGCGTTGAGCCCGGCCTTGGCGTTGAGACCGGCCTTGGCGTTGAGACCCGCTCCGGCGTTGAGACCAGCCTTGGCGTCGAGACCCGCTCCAGCGTTGATTCCTGCGCCAGCGTTGAGACCGGCACCAGCGTTGAGACCGGCACCGGCGTTGATGCCAGCGCCAGCGTTGAGGCCAGCCTTGGCGTCGATTCCAGCCTTGGCATCGAGTCCAGCACCGGCGTTGAGACCGGCGCCCGCGTTGATTCCTGCGCCTGCGTTGAGCCCGGCCTTGGCGTTGAGCCCGGCTCCGGCGTTGAGACCCGCTCCGGCGTTGAGACCAGCCTTGGCGTCGAGACCCGCTCCAGCGTTGATTCCTGCGCCAGCGTTGAGACCGGCACCGGCGTTGATGCCAGCGCCAGCGTTGAGGCCAGCCTTGGCGTCGATTCTAGCCTTGGCATCGAGTCCAGCACCGGCGTTGAGACCGGCGCCCGCGTTGATTCCTGCGCCTGCGTTGAGCCCGGCCTTGGCGTTGAGCCCGGCTCCGGCGTTGAGACCCGCTCCGGCGTTGAGACCAGCCTTGGCGTCGAGACCCGCTCCAGCGTTGATTCCTGCGCCAGCGTTGAGACCGGCACCAGCGTTGAGACCGGCACCGGCGTTGATGCCAGCGCCAGCGTTGAGGCCAGCCTTGGCGTCGATTCCAGCCTTGGCATCGAGTCCAGCACCGGCGTTGAGACCGGCGCCCGCGTTGATTCCTGCGCCTGCGTTGAGCCCGGCCTTGGCGTTGAGACCGGCTCCGGCGTTGAGACCCGCTCCGGCGTTGAGACCAGCCTTGGCGTCGAGACCCGCTCCAGCGTTGATTCCTGCGCCAGCGTTGAGACCGGCACCAGCGTTGAGACCGGCACCGGCGTTGATGCCAGCGCCAGCGTTGAGGCCAGCCTTGGCGTCGATTCCAGCCTTGGCATCGAGTCCAGCACCGGCGTTGAGACCGGCGCCCGCGTTGATTCCTGCGCCTGCGTTGAGCCCGGCCTTGGCGTTGAGACCGGCTCCGGCGTTGAGACCCGCTCCGGCGTTGAGACCAGCCTTGGCGTCGAGACCCGCTCCAGCGTTGATTCCTGCGCCAGCGTTGAGACCGGCACCGGCGTTGATGCCAGCGCCAGCGTTGAGGCCAGCCTTGGCATCGAGTCCAGCACCGGCGTTGAGACCGGCGCCCGCGTTGATTCCTGCGCCTGCGTTGAGCCCGGCCTTGGCGTTGAGCCCGGCCTTGGCGTTGAGCCCGGCTCCGGCGTTGAGACCCGCTCCGGCGTTGAGACCAGCCTTGGCGTCGAGACCCGCTCCAGCGTTGATTCCTGCGCCAGCGTTGAGACCGGCACCAGCGTTGAGACCGGCACCGGCGTTGATGCCAGCGCCAGCGTTGAGGCCAGCCTTGGCGTCGATTCCAGCCTTGGCATCGAGTCCAGCACCGGCGTTGAGACCGGCGCCCGCGTTGATTCCTGCGCCTGCGTTGAGCCCGGCCTTGGCGTTGAGACCGGCTCCGGCGTTGAGACCCGCTCCGGCGTTGAGACCAGCCTTGGCGTCGAGACCCGCTCCAGCGTTGATTCCTGCGCCAGCGTTGAGACCGGCACCAGCGTTGAGACCGGCACCGGCGTTGATGCCAGCGCCAGCGTTGAGGCCAGCCTTGGCGTCGATTCCAGCCTTGGCATCGAGTCCAGCACCGGCGTTGAGACCGGCGCCCGCGTTGATTCCTGCGCCTGCGTTGAGCCCGGCCTTGGCGTTGAGCCCGGCTCCGGCGTTGAGACCCGCTCCGGCGTTGAGACCAGCCTTGGCGTCGAGACCCGCTCCAGCGTTGATTCCTGCGCCAGCGTTGAGACCGGCACCAGCGTTGAGACCGGCACCGGCGTTGATGCCAGCGCCAGCGTTGAGGCCAGCCTTGGCGTCGATTCCAGCCTTGGCATCGAGTCCAGCACCGGCGTTGAGACCGGCGCCCGCGTTGATTCCTGCGCCTGCGTTGAGCCCGGCCTTGGCGTTGAGACCCGCTCCGGCGTTGAGACCAGCCTTGGCGTCGAGACCCGCTCCAGCGTTGATTCCTGCGCCAGCGTTGAGACCGGCACCAGCGTTGAGACCGGCACCGGCGTTGATGCCAGCGCCAGCGTTGAGGCCAGCCTTGGCGTCGATTCCAGCCTTGGCATCGAGTCCAGCACCGGCGTTGAGACCGGCGCCCGCGTTGATTCCTGCGCCTGCGTTGAGCCCGGCCTTGGCGTTGAGACCCGCTCCGGCGTTGAGACCAGCCTTGGCGTCGAGACCCGCTCCAGCGTTGATTCCTGCGCCAGCGTTGAGACCGGCACCAGCGTTGAGACCGGCACCGGCGTTGATGCCAGCGCCAGCGTTGAGGCCAGCCTTGGCGTCGATTCCAGCCTTGGCATCGAGTCCAGCACCGGCGTTGAGACCGGCGCCCGCGTTGATTCCTGCGCCTGCGTTGAGCCCGGCCTTGGCGTTGAGACCGGCTCCCGCGTTCAGTTCTCCCTTTCCATTGTTTGGCATTGGCTTGGCTCCAGACGGTTTGACTGGCGAAGATGGCTCCGTTGGAGTGGGTACTGGAGCTGGTGTTTCTCTCGGCGCAAGCGATGGTGTCGGTGTTGGTGTTTGCGCTTTGGTGGGGACGGGGGTAGGAGCGTCGGTAGACTTGTATGCTGGCGGTGCTGTGATAACGGCAGGCTCCGAGTTGGCTTTCGAGTTGGGCTTCGTGGCTGATCCAGAAGAAGTGGTCGGCTCGGTGACAGTGGCGGTGACGGTGGCGGTGGCGTTGACGTTCGAAGGGACGCCGTCCGTAGCACTTACGGTGGCAGTAGATGAGGCGGTCGCGACAGTGTTGCTGGTCGCCTTATCTGCCTTGGCGTAGGTCGTGGTAGCTGCATTGGCGCTGCTGTTGGTGACTGCGAGTGCGAGGACGCAGAGGATGATGGCAGACTTGATGTGGACCATGGTATCACAATGATGTGGTGGCTTGTGTAGTCAGATGTGTCTCGAACTTGCAAGTTGGAGAATGATCTCGATCCTTCCTCGCTGTGATTTGGCGTGAATTGTGCGACCGGACGAAGAGAGGGTCGAACGACTGCAACAGCCAAGGATACGTTGAGGTCTCAACCGAGACCAAGAAGGACGAACCGGAGATCCACCCGCTGCTCCGATTCTACATGTATCCTCGATACTCGCACTTGGACGTATGCACGGTCCCGACCTCTCCCCATCTTCCCACTCCCGACAGTTGAGGCACAAGTGGGAACCACAAAGTGTCTGTGATACCTCTTCGATGTTACCTGGTATCAGCTGGGACGTCTTTTGAGGCTGAACAGCGTCGCGAGTGAGTGGTTATGTCCTCGTCTGTTTGTTGTCGGTTTGCCACTCTGCTACGTTGAACACCGTCTGGTGGTAAACTAGTGGATGTGGGTGAAGAGGTGTCTGTCATGTGGGTCCCTGACGAAGTAGCGCCTGTTGACTGTACAATGGTGCCTGTATCATCAGTTGTCGAAGGCAGTGAAATCGAGACGACTTCTATAATTCTACGTTTCGTCACACGATGAAGATGTGAGTTGCTCATAATAATGCGGATCGAAGCCGTTGCCGAACAATCAGTGCGGAAACACTGGCCATTGTGAATGGACAACTAGTGTTCTCAGCGTATTGACGCGCGTTGGGCCATGACAGCTTGGTTTGTTAACATGAGCGAGCTGTAGAGCCGTAGTGACAGCTGGACACACGCTGCGGTTTTGAGATGGTCACCACCAGCGAGAGGCCCCGATTAAGCCATCTGGGTATCGTGTCTCTGCCAATGTCTGTCTAGTTCAAGTGGCCTTTACCCGAACTCTACTGACCAGAGGGAGTACGATTGCATATGTCGCTAGCACGATGTGCTGAGCCGTTCTCGGTGACAGAAGATACTGCAAAATGGCTGCCGATATGATATCATGTACGATGGAGGTTTTGGTGTGTGGCAAGTGTCTCTCTGCAAGAATCCCGAAGGACCAGATGGTTTGTTTCGTGCAGACTACTCATTGGCAACAAGATCGATCACCGGATCAAGTCTGCAAGATCGAATATGGAACAGAACACGCCATGGGCTGGCAACGGCAACAACTGGAACGGTCGCCAAAGTACCAGGGTGGAGGATTTGTGAACGATTCGACCGAGTAAAACGAAACAAAAGAGAAAACAGCACGACCACATCAAGGATTTAAATTGCCAGCAATTGATCAAGACTAACGAACTCACAAACATGGCTGCACAGGCGCACACCAACCTGAACGCGACTGCGGACGTGAAGTGAAACGAAGTTTCGATGCGAGATTGTCGATTTAGTACCATCTGCCAAATCCGAATCCAGTCTTGGCCCTGACGTTGAAGTCAGCGTCAGCTCCGACGGCGGCGTCGAGTGCTGCATTGGCTCCGGCTCCTGCATTCGCACCAGCGTCGAGTCCTGCAAACGCATCGAAGCCAAGACCGGCTCCAGCACCGACGTGCGCGTCAGCTCCAGCTGAGGTCTTCTTGTTGACACCCACCTTTGTACCTGCGTAGGCGTTGTCCGCCTTGGCACCCTGGTATGCATTGTCCGCCTTGGCTCCCGCGTGTGCATCACCAGTCCCACCGATGCCAGCGCCCGCGTTGATTCCTGCGCCTGCGTTGAGCCCGGCCTTGGCGTTGAGACCGGCCTTGGCGTTGAGACCCGCTCCGGCGTTGAGACCAGCCTTGGCGTCGAGACCCGCTCCAGCGTTGATTCCTGCGCCAGCGTTGAGACCGGCACCAGCGTTGAGACCGGCACCGGCGTTGATGCCAGCGCCAGCGTTGAGGCCAGCCTTGGCGTCGATTCCAGCCTTGGCATCGAGTCCAGCACCGGCGTTGAGACCGGCGCCCGCGTTGATTCCTGCGCCTGCGTTGAGCCCGGCCTTGGCGTTGAGACCGGCTCCGGCGTTGAGACCCGCTCCGGCGTTGAGACCAGCCTTGGCGTCGAGACCCGCTCCAGCGTTGATTCCTGCGCCAGCGTTGAGACCGGCACCAGCGTTGAGACCGGCACCGGCGTTGATGCCAGCGCCAGCGTTGAGGCCAGCCTTGGCGTCGATTCCAGCCTTGGCATCGAGTCCAGCACCGGCGTTGAGACCGGCGCCCGCGTTGATTCCTGCGCCTGCGTTGAGCCCGGCCTTGGCGTTGAGCCCGGCTCCGGCGTTGAGACCCGCTCCGGCGTTGAGACCAGCCTTGGCGTCGAGACCCGCTCCAGCGTTGATTCCTGCGCCAGCGTTGAGACCGGCACCAGCGTTGAGACCGGCACCGGCGTTGATGCCAGCGCCAGCGTTGAGGCCAGCCTTGGCGTCGATTCCAGCCTTGGCATCGAGTCCAGCACCGGCGTTGAGACCGGCGCCCGCGTTGATTCCTGCGCCTGCGTTGAGCCCGGCCTTGGCGTTGAGCCCGGCTCCGGCGTTGAGACCCGCTCCGGCGTTGAGACCAGCCTTGGCGTCGAGACCCGCTCCAGCGTTGATTCCTGCGCCAGCGTTGAGACCGGCACCAGCGTTGAGACCGGCACCGGCGTTGATGCCAGCGCCAGCGTTGAGGCCAGCCTTGGCGTCGATTCCAGCCTTGGCATCGAGTCCAGCACCGGCGTTGAGACCGGCGCCCGCGTTGATTCCTGCGCCTGCGTTGAGCCCGGCCTTGGCGTTGAGACCGGCTCCGGCGTTGAGACCCGCTCCGGCGTTGAGACCAGCCTTGGCGTCGAGACCCGCTCCAGCGTTGATTCCTGCGCCAGCGTTGAGACCGGCACCAGCGTTGAGACCGGCACCGGCGTTGATGCCAGCGCCAGCGTTGAGGCCAGCCTTGGCGTCGATTCCAGCCTTGGCATCGAGTCCAGCACCGGCGTTGAGACCGGCGCCCGCGTTGATTCCTGCGCCTGCGTTGAGCCCGGCCTTGGCGTTGAGACCGGCTCCGGCGTTGAGACCCGCTCCGGCGTTGAGACCAGCCTTGGCGTCGAGACCCGCTCCAGCGTTGATTCCTGCGCCAGCGTTGAGACCGGCACCAGCGTTGAGACCGGCACCGGCGTTGATGCCAGCGCCAGCGTTGAGGCCAGCCTTGGCGTCGATTCCAGCCTTGGCATCGAGTCCAGCACCGGCGTTGAGACCGGCGCCCGCGTTGATTCCTGCGCCTGCGTTGAGCCCGGCCTTGGCGTTGAGCCCGGCCTTGGCGTTGAGACCCGCTCCGGCGTTGAGACCAGCCTTGGCGTCGAGACCCGCTCCAGCGTTGATTCCTGCGCCAGCGTTGAGACCGGCACCAGCGTTGAGACCGGCACCGGCGTTGATGCCAGCGCCAGCGTTGAGGCCAGCCTTGGCGTCGATTCCAGCCTTGGCATCGAGTCCAGCACCGGCGTTGAGACCGGCGCCCGCGTTGATTCCTGCGCCTGCGTTGAGCCCGGCCTTGGCGTTGAGACCCGCTCCGGCGTTGAGACCAGCCTTGGCGTCGAGACCCGCTCCAGCGTTGATTCCTGCGCCAGCGTTGAGACCGGCACCAGCGTTGAGACCGGCACCGGCGTTGATGCCAGCGCCAGCGTTGAGGCCAGCCTTGGCGTCGATTCCAGCCTTGGCATCGAGTCCAGCACCGGCGTTGAGACCGGCGCCCGCGTTGATTCCTGCGCCTGCGTTGAGCCCGGCCTTGGCGTTGAGACCGGCTCCGGCGTTGAGACCCGCTCCGGCGTTGAGACCAGCCTTGGCGTCGAGACCCGCTCCAGCGTTGATTCCTGCGCCAGCGTTGAGACCGGCACCAGCGTTGAGACCGGCACCGGCGTTGATGCCAGCGCCAGCGTTGAGGCCAGCCTTGGCGTCGATTCCAGCCTTGGCATCGAGTCCAGCACCGGCGTTGAGACCGGCGCCCGCGTTGATTCCTGCGCCTGCGTTGAGCCCGGCCTTGGCGTTGAGCCCGGCCTTGGCGTTGAGACCCGCTCCGGCGTTGAGACCAGCCTTGGCGTCGAGACCCGCTCCAGCGTTGATTCCTGCGCCAGCGTTGAGACCGGCACCAGCGTTGAGACCGGCACCGGCGTTGATGCCAGCGCCAGCGTTGAGGCCAGCCTTGGCGTCGATTCCAGCCTTGGCATCGAGTCCAGCACCGGCGTTGAGACCGGCGCCCGCGTTGATTCCTGCGCCTGCGTTGAGCCCGGCCTTGGCGTTGAGCCCGGCTCCGGCGTTGAGACCCGCTCCGGCGTTGAGACCAGCCTTGGCGTCGAGACCCGCTCCAGCGTTGATTCCTGCGCCAGCGTTGAGACCGGCACCAGCGTTGAGACCGGCACCGGCGTTGATGCCAGCGCCAGCGTTGAGGCCAGCCTTGGCGTCGATTCCAGCCTTGGCATCGAGTCCAGCACCGGCGTTGAGACCGGCGCCCGCGTTGATTCCTGCGCCTGCGTTGAGCCCGGCCTTGGCGTTGAGACCGGCTCCGGCGTTGAGACCCGCTCCGGCGTTGAGACCAGCCTTGGCGTCGAGACCCGCTCCAGCGTTGATTCCTGCGCCAGCGTTGAGACCGGCACCAGCGTTGAGACCGGCACCGGCGTTGATGCCAGCGCCAGCGTTGAGGCCAGCCTTGGCGTCGATTCCAGCCTTGGCATCGAGTCCAGCACCGGCGTTGAGACCGGCGCCCGCGTTGATTCCTGCGCCTGCGTTGAGCCCGGCCTTGGCGTTGAGCCCGGCTCCGGCGTTGAGACCCGCTCCGGCGTTGAGACCAGCCTTGGCGTCGAGACCCGCTCCAGCGTTGATTCCTGCGCCAGCGTTGAGACCGGCACCAGCGTTGAGACCGGCACCGGCGTTGATGCCAGCGCCAGCGTTGAGGCCAGCCTTGGCGTCGATTCCAGCCTTGGCATCGAGTCCAGCACCGGCGTTGAGACCGGCGCCCGCGTTGATTCCTGCGCCTGCGTTGAGCCCGGCCTTGGCGTTGAGCCCGGCTCCGGCGTTGAGACCAGCCTTGGCGTCGAGACCCGCTCCAGCGTTGATTCCTGCGCCAGCGTTGAGACCGGCACCAGCGTTGAGACCGGCACCGGCGTTGATGCCAGCGCCAGCGTTGAGGCCAGCCTTGGCGTCGATTCCAGCCTTGGCATCGAGTCCAGCACCGGCGTTGAGACCGGCGCCCGCGTTGATTCCTGCGCCTGCGTTGAGCCCGGCCTTGGCGTTGAGCCCGGCTCCGGCGTTGAGACCCGCTCCGGCGTTGAGACCAGCCTTGGCGTCGAGACCCGCTCCAGCGTTGATTCCTGCGCCAGCGTTGAGACCGGCACCAGCGTTGAGACCGGCACCGGCGTTGATGCCAGCGCCAGCGTTGAGGCCAGCCTTGGCGTCGATTCCAGCCTTGGCATCGAGTCCAGCACCGGCGTTGAGACCGGCGCCCGCGTTGATTCCTGCGCCTGCGTTGAGCCCGGCCTTGGCGTTGAGCCCGGCTCCGGCGTTGAGACCCGCTCCGGCGTTGAGACCAGCCTTGGCGTCGAGACCCGCTCCAGCGTTGATTCCTGCGCCAGCGTTGAGACCGGCACCAGCGTTGAGACCGGCACCGGCGTTGATGCCAGCGCCAGCGTTGAGGCCAGCCTTGGCGTCGATTCCAGCCTTGGCATCGAGTCCAGCACCGGCGTTGAGACCGGCGCCCGCGTTGATTCCTGCGCCTGCGTTGAGCCCGGCCTTGGCGTTGAGCCCGGCTCCGGCGTTGAGACCCGCTCCGGCGTTGAGACCAGCCTTGGCGTCGAGACCCGCTCCAGCGTTGATTCCTGCGCCAGCGTTGAGACCGGCACCAGCGTTGAGACCGGCACCGGCGTTGATGCCAGCGCCAGCGTTGAGGCCAGCCTTGGCGTCGATTCCAGCCTTGGCATCGAGTCCAGCACCGGCGTTGAGACCGGCGCCCGCGTTGATTCCTGCGCCTGCGTTGAGCCCGGCCTTGGCGTTGAGACCGGCTCCCGCGTTCAGTTCTCCCTTTCCATTGTTTGGCATTGGCTTGGCTCCAGACGGTTTGACTGGCGAAGATGGCTCCGTTGGAGTGGGTACTGGAGCTGGTGTTTCTCTCGGCGCAAGCGATGGTGTCGGTGTTGGTGTTTGCGCTTTGGTGGGGACGGGGGTAGGAGCGTCGGTAGACTTGTATGCTGGCGGTGCTGTGATAACGGCAGGCTCCGAGTTGGCTTTCGAGTTGGGCTTCGTGGCTGATCCAGAAGAAGTGGTCGGCTCGGTGACAGTGGCGGTGACGGTGGCGGTGGCGTTGACGTTCGAAGGGACGCCGTCCGTAGCACTTACGGTGGCAGTAGATGAGGCGGTCGCGACAGTGTTGCTGGTCGCCTTATCTGCCTTGGCGTAGGTCGTGGTAGCTGCATTGGCGCTGCTGTTGGTGACTGCGAGTGCGAGGACGCAGAGGATGATGGCAGACTTGATGTGGACCATGGTATCACAATGATGTGGTGGCTTGTGTAGTCAGATGTGTCTCGAACTTGCAAGTTGGAGAATGATCTCGATCCTTCCTCGCTGTGATTTGGCGTGAATTGTGCGACCGGACGAAGAGAGGGTCGAACGACTGCAACAGCCAAGGATACGTTGAGGTCTCAACCGAGACCAAGAAGGACGAACCGGAGATCCACCCGCTGCTCCGATTCTACATGTATCCTCGATACTCGCACTTGGACGTATGCACGGTCCCGACCTCTCCCCATCTTCCCACTCCCGACAGTTGAGGCACAAGTGGGAACCACAAAGTGTCTGTGATACCTCTTCGATGTTACCTGGTATCAGCTGGGACGTCTTTTGAGGCTGAACAGCGTCGCGAGTGAGTGGTTATGTCCTCGTCTGTTTGTTGTCGGTTTGCCACTCTGCTACGTTGAACACCGTCTGGTGGTAAACTAGTGGATGTGGGTGAAGAGGTGTCTGTCATGTGGGTCCCTGACGAAGTAGCGCCTGTTGACTGTACACCATTTCCAGATCAAATTCCACAAATTCACGTTCTCCTGACGATCAAAACCAGTAAAATCTTTCGAAATCGACATGGTCACGGAATCGATTATTTCGGGTGTATGGAATAACACAGGAGAATGACATCAAGTTGCTGGCCTCTGTCTTGTTCGTGTCTACCACCGAGCGCCGATCAGTCTTCGATAAACAATGGTGCGCCGAAGGTCCCGATGCCACTCGCTTGAAGACATCCGGCGAGTGCTTGACGCTGCCGAGGCTGGCCTTCCATGCTGATGCTCTGAATCCACGAGAATATCTGCAGCGGAGTGGGATATACGTATATCGCTTTTCATTTTCACAGCTTTACTTTTTCCATATGTATTTGTTATGAGAGGGTTAACTGTGTTGATCCGGTTGAAGCATTCGACTGAACGATAGTCAGAACTGGCCTTTCACTAGTTTGCTTGGGATTTATCAAATCGAGGCGCAGTGGATCCATTTTAGTCCATCTACCACTCTTATTTTGTGGGTTGCGAGAGTAGCGCTGAGTGGAGTTAGTTGGAGATGCCTAAATGTGGTGATGAGCCCACGAAGCCTCCACAGACTTGGTTGCCATTGCAACGAAGCGCTCGCGGCCTGAGTTTCTCTGCGCTAGCGGGTCTCACATGAAAGACGGGTCATCTCTTGTGGTTGGATCCACAAGTGCCAGCGGAGAGGCCACACCATTCCGTCTCAGACGTGCCACATGGTTCATGTGGCTCTATCCCGACGAGTGGCTGTTTCAGCGGGAGAGAGCACCAACGAACAGATCATCGGTTCAGTTCACTACCAGATGCTGGCGTCTTTGCGATTGCAGATCATTTCAAAAATCATTTCAACTTGATGAAACATCGTGCTCTCGATTCATTCTGAACATCGTCACCTCACGAAGGTGATGATCGAAGCGAGAGGCACACGACAGCCACACCTTGTAATGTGTGGAGGAATCTACGACGCAAGGTGACCAGGTAACAATACGAAGGCATTTATGATAATACCAAGCCGGCTACCAACATGTACAAGAGGCGAGGTGCCGACGCCAGCACCGCTAGACAACGGCGTTCAAGCGTCTTTATTCGCGGCTGCGCTTGTATTAGGCGTTTGCCGCCCGGACTCGAGCCGGGGCGCTCTCTGAGGTCGTGTTGTAGCTGCTGATCTCGTCGCCGTCGGTGTCATCGAGGCTTCGGCTTCCTTGGAGGCGGACGCAGCTCGGGTACACTTGGAACGGCTCAGAGACGTGGACAGCAAGATAGTAGAACGAAAGCATCTTCTTGCCGACGCACTTGGCCTTGTCGTACTTCAAGTAGCCACCGTCCGTGTACGCGTTGCAGCTCGCCTGGTACGGCAGCACGATGACGTCGTCGCACCATGCCTCGCACGGACCCGGGTGCTGGAAGGTCGGGCTCGGCCACTTGAGTCTGTCGGGCAGTGGCTGTGGCTTGCCGTTCGGGTCCGTGAAGCCGCACTCTGGGGTGCCCCCGGATGGGCGGCCGTCGTACTTGCCCACAACCTGGTTCTGCATGATCCAGGTCTTGAGACTCTTGAAACCGTTCTTCTTGAAGTTGGCATCGAAGGTCTGTTCGCGCTTCTTGAGGTCCGCGGCGCTCTGCGTGCCGGCGTAGCTCGCGCCCGGGTTGGCCTTGCCGTAGACACCGTAGGCCCAGTAGTTGGGTTTGCTCGTGGCCGAGGCGATGAAAGTAGGCGCTGGCAACCCGAGGCGGCCGTGGGCCTCGGTCGTGGACGCGAGCAGCGCAGCGGCCGCGACGACAGCGAAGGAGCGAGCGAGCGAGAACATCTCACGGGAGCACGGAGGGTTCTGTATGAGGCAAATTGTAGACTGAGGAGCTCTTCAAAAGCGCCAATCCAGTGGTAAGTTACGTGACAAAAGCTGTCGTCTCCCTGTTGGCATCGCTGCCAGCTGTCTTCTGTCCGCTTTTCTCGAAAAGTGCCTGTTTCGCTGTCTTCTCACTGAAATGAGACTCTACAAACTATCCAGTTTGTCTTATCCAAAGAGGATAAAACGTGGCGACAGCGGACAGCTGCAGAGACCGTACTCTCACATCATCCACTTGTTTCGCATCATAGACCACACTTTCCTTACGACCACATGAAACGCAGACGGAATCACCCACCTCCGTTGCTGATAGAAAGACAGTTCCACCGAGGATTCTCTTTATCGACCTCGTCGTCGCGTCCATCTCCCGCAGAGACTTGAACAGCATGAGTCGCTCGCCTGCTGAATTTTTCTCTAATATCGATCAGCTCCGGCGAGCTCGGCAACCAGCAGCAGCCGCACACGAAAATTGCGTAGTAGCTGCTGTAGGTATTCGTTGCGAGCCAGGCACCTCCTGCGGGAAACCCACGTTGTTCTATCCACATTAGTGTACCTCGGGGAAGGCTGTGAACTGATCCAAGTGCTCCAGTACTAGGAATCTCGTATGTCCAGCTTGAACTTTTGTCATCATCACCTGCTCAATGTTGCTCAGTGTTGATGACTTCTCGAGGTATCGTCGAAGCATAAGTTGCGCAGGAAGAACCACTTCTTCGTTCAAGAATCCATATGCTGCGGGGGACCGACAAGCCAGGACGATTCTACCGGCGGGGGGGGGGGGGGGGGGTCCTCCCCTGAGGAGTGTGATAGCGTATTTCAAAGTATGGCACGAGCAGCGGATCAAAACAACCGCGAGATCAGGTCCCTACGCATCCCAATCGGAGTGGGATGTAGCAAGCCACGAATACGACAATCGAGTCTTCGAGCCTGGCGAGCCAAACCACGTGTTGTCCATTTTGCTGGTGGTCCGTTCATAGGAAATCAATCATTCTACAGTACATCTCAGTCGACCGCACCCAAACTCGACCCTGACTATGTGTCCATTTCTTTCTTTCGCGATCCTCTCTTTACAGGATCAATGCGTTCAAGTCACGCCGGTCTATGGAAGCCGTTGAGCTCAACGAGCACAGAAAGCGCAACGAGTCCGAGAGTGTCTTGCTGATTTCGGACTGTACACTATTACCCCTCCTCTACTCAGGAGCTCTAATCGTTGCAGCATATGCTCCTCCAGAACAACGATCACACAGCCAATACAGAGAGTTGGGAGTGGGATCCTCCGAGGGCAGTGTTTTGCATCTAACCAGTGATCTCCGACGACGAGGCGAGGACCAAGGCAAAGTAGCAGTGGCGGCCCGTCTCGTCGACGGTGATGAAGATTTGAGTTAACGTACACGGCAAAATATGCAGAGATTCGGCGATTTGGAGCTCGTCGAGAGACCCACGAGACCAGCAGCGTGTGGCGATGAGGGGCGGCGGCCCACACCACCAGAAGATCTTGTGGGGAGCGTTTCCGGGATGCAGAGTGATGGTCAATTGGGAGGAATGATGGTATAGAAAGGCGGCATAGTTTCCTGTCTGTTCGGCGTGAGTTAACTTGCCCCGGCAAACCTGTGCTTTCGTATATATTCCCATAACAATAGCAACGAAATATGATAGTTTATATTCTCCACTGATGACAATAACCTCTGCCGAATGATATTCTTCTTGAAAGTCCACACTGCTCCATTCCGATTGATGGCCCATCAATCAATCAAAACGAAACCTAGATCGGATTCGAGTGGAGTTGGATCCGCCGCTGCCAGCGCCAGCGCCCGCAGCGCCAGCACGAGCCCACTTTTCAATCCGCCGCCGACCGCGCACTCGACCTGCTCTCCTTTCCTTCTCTCTGCATACACGCACGAGGCACTTCAGTACACGAGGCACGTCAGTACACCAGGCACGTCAGTACACCGGGCCCTGTCCTTCAGTCCTTGGTAGTAAGTAGTAGTAGGATCCGCCCCTTCGGCGGATCTAGTAGGCTAGTCGTAGGAGGGTTTTTGTGCCTTCTAGAGGCCTTTCTACCATCTCTTAGTCACAAAAACCCTTCTACGGCTAGCCTACTAGATCCACCGAAGGGACGGAGTAGGTTGGCTAGAAGAGAGGAGTAGGCTAGTCGTAGGAGGGTTTTTGTGCCTTCTAGAGGCCTTTCTCCCGTCTCTTAGTCACAAACAACCCTTCTACGACTAGCGTACCAGATCCACCGAAGGGACGGAGTAGGTTGGCTAGAAGAGAGGAGTAGGCTAGTCGTAGGAGGGTTTTTGTGCCTTCTAGAGGCCTTTCTCCCGTCTCTTAGTCACAAACAACCCTTCTACGACTAGCGTACCAGATCCACCGAAGGGACGGAGTAGGTTGGCTAGAAGAGAGGAGTAGGCTAGTCGTAGGAGGGTTTTTGTGCCTTCTAGAGGCCTTTCTCCCGTCTCTTAGTCACAAACAACCCTTCTACGACTAGCGTACCAGATCCACCGAAGGGACGGATCCTCGCAAGGGCTCAAGGGCCTCGTGTCCGTTGTACTGAGGTGCCTGGTGTACTAGAGTACCTCGAACGAGGGTTCTAGAGGCTTTTCCCTCTCTCTAGCCCGCTGTCGTGAACCTACACGAATCCTTTGTGTGGCTATCGCACAGCAAGGAGGGACAATATTCGTTGTTGCGTTTGAAAACAATCACAACACCTTCCACAAGAACCAATGTAACCTCCAAGACTAGCACAACACGGAGAATTCATAGTGTCAATTCTAAACCGGCCCACCATGCTCTCCAACTACGACGATGATAGCAGCTGCTCCAGACAACCGCCCTCCTTCGCCAACTCGCGGAATACACCGCCTTCCACGCGAGCCAACGCCCGAGGAGAGTCGAACTCCGCCACGCGGCCGTCACGAAGCACCAGAATCCGGTCCGACTCCAACACCGTCGACAGACGATGCGCGATCGTCAGCACCGTCGCGTCCACGAACTCGCGCGCGATCATCGCCTGCAGCTTCTGCTCCGTCGCTCGGTCGATCGACGCCGTCGCCTCGTCCATCACCACCACGCGAGACTTGCGCAACAGCGCGCGCGCCATACACAGCATCTGCCGCTCGCCCACACTGAAGTTCTCTCCGTTGTCGCTCAGCTCGTGCAACAGCTTGCCGTCGAGCGCACTCACCATACCCTTCAGACCCACCTTCTCGAACGCCGACCAAATATCAGCGTCGCTGTACTCCTCGAACGGATCCATGTACGCGCGCATCGACCCTTTGAACAGCACCGGCACCTGCGGGATGATCGACATGCGTGACCGCAGCGTCTGCAGGTTCACCGTCGATATGTCCACGCCGTCCAGCATGATGCGACCCGACACCAGCTCGTTGATGCGGAAAATGGCCATCGTCAGACTCGACTTGCCGGCGCCGGTGCGTCCCACGATGCCGATCTTCTCGTTATGCTTCACCTCGAACGTGAGACCTTTGAGCACAAGATCTCCGCCAGGCTTGTAGGCAAACTGGACATTGTCGAACGAGATAGCGCCTCGCTGTGGCCACTCTTCATTCTCTGGGCCCGATGTGATGAGCAATCTGTCACTGGTGTGTCCTTCAGGGGGAATTCCCACATATTCGGTGATTCGTTCTGGGCTTACCATCGACATCTCCATCCATGACCACGACTTCACCCACCAGGACAAACCCATGTCAATGCTGACAGCGTACATGAACGCAAGACCAACGAGACCAGGAGATAGATACTTGTGGAGTGCAAGGAGTGCGGATACAATGAGCACAACCACGCAAAAGCCGATCATCTGAACCCGTACCGTGAACCACTGGTTCACCACCGTTTGTGCGTACCAGACTCGGTTGGTCGTATCACACCTCTTGAAATTCTCAGCAATCGCGCGGTCAACGTAAGGTTGACCAAACGCGCGAAGTACGGCAACACCTTCTTCGGACTCTGCTAGGTGGCTCAAGATTGGAGACGTAGAGACTTTCATAAGCCTTGACACTTCGCGCGATGACGCCAAATAATAGAATCCCACGTTCACGTACACCCACCCTAGCGGTAGCAACAACAAGCCAGCCCACTTGATCACGTAGATTGCAGTGAGAAGGCGGAATACATTTACCGAAGTTGCGACTAACATTCCGTAGAAGTTGAACGGAAGCTGAAAGTCGATCGTTGAAATGTCCTCAGCGTAGCGATTCAAGATCCGGCCAATCGGGTTGGCATCAAAGAATCGCAGCGGCGCATACAGCAGCGACTTGGTCATCTCATCAAATAGATATCTAGATGCGCGGACCCCAGTGTATGCTGTCACGAGCGCTCGAATGAACACAAAGATTCCCGCACCGAGAGTGAGCAAAGCATAAACAGCAAGGTTTTCCTCGGTTGTGGCCTTGGTCTCCGTACCTGGCTTGCTTCCTGTCCAGTGGCTCAGCCAGACATCACTCCCCGACTGAAGAGCTTGCCAAAATATTAACACAAGCACGAACGCAACAAGCACCTCAATACCACCCAATGCGTTGACGTAGGCCAAAAAAACCTCGCTGGACACACGTCCATCCTCGCGTTCCTCCTCTTCGATGAGAACACCATTCGCCTTCGGCGCTTTTGTACCGTCGTTGTCGATGGCGTCTGTTTGATTCTTCACCTCGGCATCCTCGGCATCAGTGTGGAGATTTGCGAATGCTCGGCGAGGTTTGGTGCGATTTCTGCGAGTCGATTTGACGTAGTTATCTTCCACTAACAACTCCAGGTCTACTGCTGGTGATTCAATTACATCGTGCAAGTGGGATACCAGAACGATTGTCTTCTTCTCCAGCAAATGGCAGAAACACTTGCTGAAGATCTCAGTCTGGACGACTGCGTCAACTGCCGCGAGAGGCGTGTCCAGAATGTACAGATCGGCGTCTGCGTAACACGCACGCGCCAAACTGATTCGCGCCTTCTGTCCACCCGACAAGTTGACGCCCTTTTGGCCGATTTCAGTATCGTCTCCTGCGGGAAACATCTCAAGATCCTTGATGAGCCCACAAGCATCGATCACTCGGTCATACTTGGTCTTGTCGAACACCAATCCAAAAAGAATATTATCGCGGATAGTCATGTTCTGAATCCATGGCTGTTGCGAGTAGTAGGCGATTCCAGATGAACGCACAAACACCTTGCCTTCAACCTTTGGCAACTCTCCAAGAAGCGCAGCGCAAAGCGACGACTTCCCAGCTCCAACGGCTCCGTGCACAACTACGAAGTCGCCCTTGCGGATCGTGAATGAGACATCACGAAGCACGGGCTTGTCGATGGGCTGCAACTCCTCTCCTTCTTGTGGATGGTTGGAGGGCGCCCGTACTTGGGGCCTCCACCTGAAGGCGCCATTCTCGACGGATACTTCGACGTCGTCGCTGTAGCCATCAGACTCATGCGAGATTCGTCCGGGTAGAACTTCGTCAGCCGCAAGATACTTAGCCATGCGGTCGATCGCCAGTCCAGCCTGAAGAATCGCTTGCAACGCTTCGGGGAACTGGGAGAGCGGATCGCGAATGGCGGTGAACAGCACCATCGAAGTGAACACCTTGGCGGCCGTGAGCTCCTTGCCCAGGATAATCGTGTATGTGGTGAAAGAGACCACGGACACGCACAGCGGAGCGCCCCAAAAGAGAAACACTGAGACAGCCATCAGGTACAGGTACCGCGAGATCGCATTGGTCTCCTTGGTGCGCCACGAGCGGATGCGGCCGAGGAACTTGCTTTCCCAGGCGTTGAGCTTGATCACTTGGATGGCACCATAGACTTCCTTGACGACCTTCATGCGCGTGTCCTTAAACTTCATGATGTCGTTGTAGGCGTCCATGTATCCTTTCGCGACCACATAGTTGAAGAACATCGAGAGGAAGATGACAGCGAGACCCGCGAAGGCCGCAACATCCAGAACCGTATAGAGCATATAGATCACAGCGGTGACCTGCATGGGCATGATCCACACGACGTTTATCTGGTAGCCTGCCCACATGAGGTTGTCGATGTCGGCGGTGAAGAGGTTGCTCACGTCGACCATGGCGTTGTCGTTCTTGCTCAGGATGCTGCGGCGCATGGCCTTCTCGAAGATCAACGCCTTCATCGACACAGTGAGCTGGAGTAGTGCCATCTCCATCGTGAAGTTGACGTGCGCGCCCGTGAACGCGTTCAGGAGTCGCGACGCGAAGAAAGCCGCGACCCACTGCGCGAGGTTCTCGAGGTCGATCTCGGGCGCCGTGAACGCGTCGATCACGTGGTGCAGCACGGCGGGCGCGAAGACGGCGCACGCCGCCATGGCCATCGAGCCGAGGCCGCTGAGCAGGAACTGGCCGCCGAAGCACGCGGCCATGGCCTTGACCACCGACTTGCCGTGCTTCACGTACGCCGCGTGGAACTTGTCGTAGGCGGCGCGCGTGCGCAGGTCTCCTTCGAGTTCCCAGAGGTCGTCCATGTCGAGCTGGCGCGCGTTGCCCGTCTCGAGCACGGGCTGCGCGTAGCCGAAGACGAGCCGCGAGAGCCACGAGGCCGACGCGTAGCTTGTGCGCGGCGCGGCGTCCTCCGGCGCGTGGAAGGTCGCGTAGCCGCGGGCGGCGTCGCGGGAGAAGAGACCCGACGTGGTCATGGCGACGCGCGAGAGCTAGTGAGGAGCTCCACCCATGGCGACGGCGACGAAGGGGCGCAAGGAGAAGGCCTCTTCCATGTGATGGCGAAAGTGCCCCCGTGGGGATTCCGATCTTGGTTAAGAACTGACACAAGACTTTCCACCAATCAGGGTTGATGATGGAACGTATATATCCAATTTTAGTACGTTAAACAGGTAGACGAAAAGGATCAATGACGCCAGCCAGACGCTGGACCAATTGGTGGCGGCGCAAAAGGAACGTGCGCAGTGCTCGTGGCAAAGCAAAAGTGGTCGTTAGCGTCGACCCTCAGAGCATCGCGGTTCCCACTCAGCTATAACAACTAGGACATGGCCACGAGTGCGGACACTCGGACGATTCCAAATCGAGAGTCTGACTGCCCACACCAAGCTTGGTGTTGAGATATTACACGCGGCAAAATATGCAGAGATTTGGCGTTTTGGGGCTAGTCGAGAGACCCATGAGACCAGCAGCGTGTGGCGATGAGGGCGGCAGCCGACACCACAAGAAGATCTTGTGAGGAGCGTTTTTCAGGGATGCAGAGTGATGGTCAATTGGGAGGAATGATGGTATAGAAAGGCGGCATAGTTTCCTGTCTGTTCGGCGTGAGTTAACTTGCCCCGGCAAACCTGTGCTTTCGTATATATTCCCATAACAATAGCAACGAAATATGATAGTTTATATTCTCCACTGATGACAATAACCTCTGCCGAATGATATTCTTCTTGAAAGTCCACACTGCTCCATTCCGATTGATGGCCCATCAATCAATCAAAACGAAACCTAGATCGGATTCGAGTGGAGTTGGATCCGCCGCTGCCACCGCCAGCGCCCACAGCGCCAGCACGAGCCCACTTTTCAATCCGCCGCCGACCGCGCACTCGACCTGCTCTCCTTTCCTTCTCTCTGCATACACGCACGAGGCACTTCAGTACACGAGGCACGTCAGTACACCAGGCACGTCAGTACACCGGGCCCTGTCCTTCAGTCCTTGGTAGTAAGTAGTAGTAGGATCCGCCCCTTCGGCGGATCTAGTAGGCTAGTCGTAGGAGGGTTTTTGTGCCTTCTAGAGGCCTTTCTACCGTCTCTTAGTCACAAACAACCCTTCTACGACTAGCCTACCAGATCCACCGAAGGGACGGAGTAGGTTGGCTAGAAGAGAGGAGTAGGCTAGTCGTAGGAGGGTTTTTGTGCCTTCTAGAGGCCTTTCTCCCGTCTCTTAGTCACAAACAACCCTTCTACGACTAGCGTACCAGATCCACCGAAGGGACGGATCCTCGCAAGGGCTCAAGGGCCTCGTGTCCGTTGTACTGAGGTGCCTGGTGTACTAGAGTACCTCGAACGAGGGTTCTAGAGGCTTTTCCCTCTCTCTAGCCCGCTGTCGTGAACCTACACGAATCCTTTGTGTGGCTATCGCACAGCAAGGAGGGACAATATTCGTTGTTGCGTTTGAAAACAATCACAACACCTTCCACAAGAACCAATGTAACCTCCAAGACTAGCACAACACGGAGAATTCATAGTGTCAATTCTAAACCGGCCCACCATGCTCTCCAACTACGACGATGATAGCAGCTGCTCCAGACAACCGCCCTCCTTCGCCAACTCGCGGAATACACCGCCTTCCACGCGAGCCAACGCCCGAGGAGAGTCGAACTCCGCCACGCGGCCGTCACGAAGCACCAGAATCCGGTCCGACTCCAACACCGTCGACAGACGATGCGCGATCGTCAGCACCGTCGCGTCCACGAACTCGCGCGCGATCATCGCCTGCAGCTTCTGCTCCGTCGCTCGGTCGATCGACGCCGTCGCCTCGTCCATCACCACCACGCGAGACTTGCGCAACAGCGCGCGCGCCATACACAGCATCTGCCGCTCGCCCACACTGAAGTTCTCTCCGTTGTCGCTCAGCTCGTGCAACAGCTTGCCGTCGAGCGCACTCACCATACCCTTCAGACCCACCTTCTCGAACGCCGACCAAATATCAGCGTCGCTGTACTCCTCGAACGGATCCATGTACGCGCGCATCGACCCTTTGAACAGCACCGGCACCTGCGGGATGATCGACATGCGTGACCGCAGCGTCTGCAGGTTCACCGTCGATATGTCCACGCCGTCCAGCATGATGCGACCCGACACCAGCTCGTTGATGCGGAAAATGGCCATCGTCAGACTCGACTTGCCGGCGCCGGTGCGTCCCACGATGCCGATCTTCTTGTTATGCTTCACGTCGAACGTGAGACCTTTGAGCACGAGATCTCCGCCAGGCTTGTAGGCAAACTGGACATTGTCGAACGAGATAGCGCCTCGCTGTGGCCACCCTTCGCTTACTTCAGTCGTGAGAATCATTTGACCATTGACATCGTCCTCGGGAGGGATGCCAACATATTCGATTACTCGCTCGGTGCTCACCATCGTGGTCTCGAGCCACGCCCATGTCCTGACCCACATTGCCAGCTCGATATCGATGTCCACTGCGTACATGAACGCAAGTCCCACGAGGCCAGGGGGGAGATATCCGTGAAGGGTGAACAGCGCTGACACCACGAGCACGACGACCCCAAAGCCTATCAGGCCTACGCGCAAGCCGAACCATTGATTGACCACGGTCTCGGCGTACCACGCCTGGCTATTTGCATCAGTCAGAGCAAAGCTCTTTGCGATAGCTCTCTCGACATACGAGGCACCGAACGAACGCAAAGTCATCACTCCGTCCTCCGCTTGGGCAAGATGGCTCAGGACAGGAGAGGTGCTGATCTTCATCAATCGGGATACTTCTCTGGAGGTTGTGATGTAGAACAGCCCAAGCTGCAAGTAGATCCACACGAGGGGAAGGATTAGGACGCCGGCCCACCGAATGACGTAGATGGCCGTTGCAAGCTGGAAGAGAGCCGTAGCAGTCGACTCGACCATCCCGAATAAAGTGAATGGGACGTGGAAGTCGATGGAGGAGATATCCTCTGCATAACGATTGAGGATGCGGCCTATCGGGTTTGCGTCGAAGAATCGGAGAGGAGCGCCCAGAAGCGACTTGGTCATTTCATTGAACAAATATCGCCCGGCCGAAACGCCTCCGTACGCCATTATAAGCGATCGGCCCAACGCAAACACGCCTGTTGCAAGGCCCAACACGCCGTACATCGTCACGTTGTACTCCACTGTAGTGGAAACACTGGTCGGACTCGAAACAGGGGTACTCGTCCAATAGCTCAACCACAAATCACTTGCCACTTGAAATGACTGGCAGGCTGCTTGCACCAATAAATAAGCGCCAGCGATCTTCCAGCCTCCAATCGCTGTAAAATAAGCTTTGAAAACATCACTGGAAACACGACCGTCCACACGCTCTTCTTCTTCAACCAGGATGCCGCTCGTTGTGCTCGTCTTCTTCTCTCCATCATCTACCACATCTTTCTCCTCAGCGACCTCCTCGTCCTCAGCCTTCGTGTGAAGGTTCGCGTACTCGCGACGTGACTTCGTACGCTCAGTGTACGTCACATGAGCCTTGTTTCCCTCGATCAGCACCTTCACATTAGCCGCCTCGGACGTGATGATGTCGTGCAAATGAGTCACCAACACCACCGTCTTCTTCTCGAGGAGTCCACACAAGCACTTGTTGAAAATCTCCGACTGCACGATCGCATCGACGGCAGCCAACGGAGAGTCCAAGATGTATACATCTGCATCGGCGTAGCATGCACGCGCCAAACTGACACGCGCCTTCTGACCACCGGACAAATTGACACCTTTTTGACCGATCTCCGTCCTGTCACCAGCAGGAAACATCTCGATATCCTTCACCAGTCCACATGCATCCAGCACTCGATCGTATTTTGACTTGTCGTAAGGGAGACCAAAGAGGATATTGCCGCGAATGGTCATGTTCTGGATCCAGGCCTGTTGGGAGTAGTACGCGATGTTGTGTGATCGAACGAAGACTTTTCCTTCTTCGCGTGGGAGTTCACCAAGCAGCGCAGCACAGAGTGAGGACTTCCCTGTGCCAACAGCGCCGTGGATGACGACGAAGTCACCCGAGTGGATTTTCAAGTTGACGTCTTCAAGCACGACCTTGCTTACGCGAGGAGCAGAGCCCTCTGACTCCGAGCCTTCGCGCAGCAAAGAATCTTCGGCTTCCTCACGGGTTTCATCCTCGTCATCATCATCGTCATCACGCTTTGGCTTTGGTGAGGATCCTTTCCATCTGAAAGTTGCTTCTTCCAACGAAATCTCGATATTTCCGCGGTAGTTCTCGATGTCTCTCGCAACACAATCCGGGTGAACCTCCTCAGCTTCCAGGTACTGCATCATCCGCTTCAGGGCTATTCGCGCTTGTATCAATCCCTGCAGGGCTTCTGGAAACTCCGAAAGCGGCTCACGGATCGTATTAAATAGCACCATGGCTGTGAAGACCTTGGCGGCCGTGAGTTCCTTGCCCAACACCAGCGAGTACGTCGCGAACGAGACAACCGATACACAAACTGGTGCTATCCAGAGCAAGAAGACCGAGACCGCGACAAGGTACAAATGCCGCGTGGTCGCCGTCATTTCTTTTGCTCGCCAGGACCCGATCCGCTCGAAGAATCTTGTCTCCCACGCGTTCAGCTTGACGATCTGGATCGCCCCAAAAGTCTCCTTGACCACTTTCATGCGCTTGTCGGAGAATTCCATCATGTCGTTGTACGCGTCCGTGTACTGCTGAGTGATAAAGTAGTTAATGACGAGGGAGAGCGCGATGACACCGAGTCCTGCAAACGCCGCAACGTCCAGCACGTCGTACAACATGTAGACAACGACCGTGATCTGCACGGGCATGATCCACAACGCGTTGATCTGGTAGCCAGCCCACATGAACGCGTCGATGTCGGCCGTGTAGAGATTGTTGACGTCGACGGGGTGGCGGCTCTGGATGCTGCGGCGCATTGTCTTCTCAAACACGAGCGCCTTGAGCGCGACCGTGAGCTGAAGGAGTGTGATCTCAAGGCGGAACTTCACGTGGGCATCTGCGAATGCATTAAGCAGACGCGAAAGAAAGAACGCCGTGACCCACGGCGCGAGACCCACGATGTCGAGCTCGGGCTTACTGAACTCGTCGATCACGCGGTGAAGTACGGCCGGCGCGAAGACCGCGCACGCCGTCATGAAGAGCGAGCCGAGTCCGCAGAGCAGGAAGGCTGGTCCGAAGGCGCGCACGAGTGCGCCAGTCACCGAACCATGGGAGCGCTGGAGTGCGTCTTCAAAGCCGGCGAAGACGACGCCAGCGCGGAACTCGCGCTGGAGCTCCCAGAGGTCGTCGGGGTCGAGCTGCCGCTGGCTGCCGGCGTCCAGGAGGTCGCGCGCGAAGCCGAAGCTGAGGCGCGAGAGCCGCGAGGCGTCGACGCGCGGCCGCTCGGTGGGGAACGTATCGTAGGAGCGCTTGACGGGGGCCATTGGCGAGTGTGGGAGACGCCCCCGTCGTCAGGAGGCATATTCGTCTGCCGCCACCCCGTCGACGAATCTGGAGAGGCGCCTGTCAGCAAGACACTGCGACATGCGCCGTGTGCTGTAACTACTGTAAGTAGTAGCGCCCGACCGTGACAGCGCCCTCACGTCCATCCAAGTGGGCTGATTACAGCGCGTCGATCTCGGCATCTCATCAAACTCGGCCGATCGGTCAACGCGTTGGTTGACTGGTTCGTAGAACTTGCGTTGGTTTGACACGGAGCCCAACGAGTTGAGCACAGCCTCGACGTTGAAGGACAACTCGCACGAGTATGGATGCCCCTGGCCTATCATCACGAAGGCCTCGCTGCTGCCGAGCGTGTCGCTCCTGAATGCTTTGCTGAGCATCGTGACTGACTGTCCGTGAGTGGAAAGCGGCGAACCATGCAACTAAAGCTCACGAGTACGAGTCGTGTCTCGAACTGCCACGTGCATTCCTTGGTGGGTCTCCGTCCCCACGGCATATCGCGCTGAGCTGCTGGCTATAGACACCTACATACGTTATATGGAGACCACAGCACCCTCCCCAAGAAGCCCACACTCCATTTCCGACCATCGGCCGAACGTGTTCTCTATGAATTGATAATGGACCGACTGGATGTATATGTACCTCCTTTATATGATATACGTCTGCCTGAGTATACTCAAATAGAGGTTTTGAACGACACAGCACGGTGCGAGAAGGTTCTGATTGGCGAAACGGAGTGATGGTCGTGGTCGAGAGTGAAGGTCTGATCTGATGGACAGCTCCTCAAGAATAAAAGCATGGAGATGGGACGGCCGGTCATCACCACCACGATTCGTCCGAGGCCGTGGAGACGACGAACCCGTGGCGTCAGCGGCCGTCCGCCACTCGCCAACTGGCCATGGCGCTGCTAGAGCATCAGAAGCGAGACGGCTACGCGACTTTCGGCCACGAGAAGCCGGCGCCGCCGCGCCACTCGTTCGGCAACGCCTCGTGGCTCTCGCGACTCGTCTTTGGCTATGCGCGCGAGCTGCTCGAGACAGGCGACAAGCGCCAGCTCGAGATGGACGACCTCTGGGAGCTCGAGAAGGAGTTCCGCACGAGCGCCTCGTTCGACGTCTACAAGCGCGCGTTCCTGGCGAGCAACCGGTCGGCGACCAAGGCCATGTTCAAGGCGTTCGGTGCGCGGTTCCTGCTGTGCGGTCTCGGATCACTCACCATGGCAGCGTGCTCGATCTTTGCGCCGGCTGTATTGCACCATGTCATCGACGCGTTCAGTGCTCCGGAACTGGACATGGAGAGCCTGGCTCCGTGGATCATCGCGTTCTTCTTCTCTCGGCTGCTGAATGCCTTCACGGAATCCCACGTCAACTTCAAGCTGGAGAACTCGCTGCTCCAGCTAACCGTTGCACTGAAAGCGCTCGTGTTCGAGAAAGCGATGCGCCGAAGCATTCAGAGCAAGAACGACAATGAAATGGTCGACGTCAGTAACCTCTACACCGCCGATATCGATAACCTCATGTGGGCGGGCTTCCAGGTGAACGCCGTGTGGATCATGCCTATCCAGGTGTCGGTCGTCATGTACATGCTTTACAACGTGCTGGATGTGGCAGCTTTCGCTGGACTTGGCGTCATGTTTGTGTTCATGTTCTTCAACTATCTTATCGCCAAGGGGTACTCGAATGCTTACAACGAGATCATGGATTGCAAGGACAACCGGATGAAATCGATTAAAGAAGTGTTTGGAGCCATTCAAATAGTCAAGCTCAACGCCTGGGAGAACAAGTTTCTGGAACGCATTCGCACCTTTCGTCTCAAAGAGACAAGCGCTATTGCCAGGTACTTGTACTTGATGGCTGTGTCGATCTTCCTGTTTTGGAGTGCACCCCTTGCTGTATCAATTACGTCGTTTGCTACGTACGCACTCGTCCTGGGCAAGGAGTTGACAGCTGCCAAAGTTTTTACGGCCATGGTACTATTCAATTCGATTCGTGAACCGCTATCACAGTTTCCGGAGGCTCTGCAAGCTCTCATTCAGGCAAGAATTGCTCTCGACCGCATGACCAAGTACTTGAACGCAGAGGAGGTCCATCCAGATCGGGTTGCCCGTGACGTTGACAACTACTCCCCGGATGTGGAAATCTCGATGGAGAGCGCAACTTTCAAGTGGCAAACTCCCCTCCCAAAAGCCAAATCCGAAGACAAGGAGGTGAGCAGCACACCAGAAAGCACGCCGCTGAAGGACGGAACAGAAGTCACCGACCAATCGCCGCGCGAAATCAAGGTCGTGCTTGAAGACGTCAACTTGAAAATCCACTCGGGTGACTTCGTCGTCATCCACGGCGCTGTTGGCACAGGGAAGTCCTCACTCTGTGCTGCGCTGCTTGGTGAACTCCCACGCGAAGAAGGAAAAGTCTTCGTCCGGTCACACAACATCGCGTACTACTCCCAGCAGGCCTGGATCCAGAACATGACCATTCGCGACAATATCCTCTTTGGTCTCCCTTACGACAAGTCAAAATACGATCGAGTGCTGGATGCATGTGGACTGGTGAAGGATATCGAGATGTTTCCTGCTGGTGACAGGACGGAGATCGGTCAAAAAGGTGTCAATTTGTCCGGTGGTCAGAAGGCGCGTGTCAGTTTGGCGCGTGCATGCTACGCCGATGCAGATGTATACATCTTGGACTCTCCGTTGGCTGCCGTCGATGCGATCGTGCAGTCGGAGATTTTCAACAAGTGCTTGTGTGGACTCCTCGAGAAGAAGACGGTGGTGTTGGTGACTCATTTGCACGACATCATCGCGTCCGAGGCGGCTAATGTGAAGGTGCTGATCGAGGGAAACAAGGCTCATGTGACGTACACTGAGCGTACGAAGTCACGTCGCGAGTACGCGAGCCTTCACACGAAGGCTGAGGACGAGGAGGTCGCTGAGGAGAAAGATGTGGTAGATGATGGAGAGAAGAAGACGAGCACAACGAGCGGTATTCTTGTTGAAGAAGAAGAACGTGTGGACGGTCGTGTTTCCAGTGATGTTTTCAAAGCATATTTCCGTGCCATCGGGGGATGGAAGGTTGCTATTGGCTACCTGATTATCTTGGTATCATGGCAGAGCTTTCAAGTTAGCAGTGATCTATGGCTGAGCCACTGGACAGGAAGCAAGCCAGGCACGGAAACTACTTCGTCGGTCGAGTACAATCTGTCCGTGTACGCTGTGTTGGGCCTTGGGACTGGCGTCTTCGTTTTGATCCGAGCGCTGGTAATGGCCAATGTGGGTGTCGCTGCCGGTCGATATCTCTTTGATGAGATGACGAAGTCACTTCTCAGCGCTCCTCTGCGTTTCTTCGATGCCAATCCAATTGGTCGAATCCTTAATCGTTACGCAGAAGACGTGTCCACGATCGACTTTCACTTGCCCTTCAACTTCTTCGGCATGCTGGTATCAACAGCGATCAACATTTTCCAGCTGGGAACAACCATTTATGTGATTCGATGGGCTGGTCTCTTCATTCTCCCGTTGGCTTGGATTTATGTCAGCCTCGGATTCTTTTACTTGGCAACGTCGCGCGAGGTCTCACGTCTGATGAAGATTACTACATCCCCAATTCTCAGCCATTTGTCCCAGTCCGAGGAAGGTGTCGCCGTGCTCCGTTCATTCGGCTCTGCTTACGTGGATCGCGCTATCACTGAAAGCTTCGCCCTCAACGATGCGAGTAACCGGGTGTGGTTCGCCCAGACCGTCGTCAACCAGTGGTTCACGCTGCGTGTCCAAATGATCGGCTTCAGTCTCAACGTCTTGGTCGTATCGACATTGCTTGTACTTCATGCATACCTCTCGCCTGGTCTCGTGGGCCTTGCCTTTATGTATGTCGTCAGTATCGATCTCGAGCTCGCGTGGTGGGTGAAATCGTGGTCGTGGCTCGAGATGTCGATGGTCAGTCCAGAGCGGGTACTTGAGTATGTGGGCATCCCACCTGAAGGTAATGATACTGACAGACTGCTCATCACATCGGGCCCAGAGAATGAAGAGTGGCCACAGCGAGGCGCTATCTCGTTCGACAATGTCCAGTTTGCCTACAAGCCTGGCGGAGATCTCGTGCTCAAAGGTCTCACGTTCGACGTGAAGCATAACGAGAAGATCGGCATCGTGGGACGCACCGGTGCCGGCAAGTCGAGTCTGACGATGGCCATTTTCCGCATCAACGAGCTGGTGTCGGGTCGCATCATGCTGGATGGCGTGGACATATCGACGGTGAACCTGCAGACGCTGCGGTCACGCATGTCGATCATCCCGCAGGTGCCGGTGCTGTTCAAAGGGTCGATGCGCGCGTACATGGATCCGTTCGAGGAGTACAGCGACGCTGATATTTGGTCGGCGTTCGAGAAGGTGGGTCTGAAGGGTATGGTGAGTGCGCTCGACGGCAAGCTGTTGCACGAGCTGAGCGACAACGGAGAGAACTTCAGTGTGGGCGAGCGGCAGATGCTGTGTATGGCGCGCGCGCTGTTGCGCAAGTCTCGCGTGGTGGTGATGGACGAGGCGACGGCGTCGATCGACCGAGCGACGGAGCAGAAGCTGCAGGCGATGATCGCGCGCGAGTTCGTGGACGCGACGGTGCTGACGATCGCGCATCGTCTGTCGACGGTGTTGGAGTCGGACCGGATTCTGGTGCTTCGTGACGGCCGCGTGGCGGAGTTCGACTCTCCTCGGGCGTTGGCTCGCGTGGAAGGCGGTGTATTCCGCGAGTTGGCGAAGGAGGGCGGTTGTCTGGAGCAGCTGCTATCATCGTCGTAGTTGGAGAGCATGGTGGGCCGGTTTAGAATTGACACTATGAATCCTCCGTGTTGTGCTAGTCTTGGAGGTTACATTGGTTCTTGTAGAAGGTGTTGTGATTGTTTTCAAACGCAACAGCTAATGCTGTCCCTGCTTGCTGTGCGATAGCCACACAAATGGATTCGCGTAGGTTCTCGACAGTCGAGGAACTGTAGTACACCAGGCACTTCAATACATCGGACACGAGGCCCTTGAACCCTTGTGAGGATCCGTCCCTTCGGTGGATCTGGTAGGCTAGTCGTAGAAGGGTTGTTTGTGACTAAGAGACGGTAGAAAGGCCTCTAGAAGGCACAAAAACCCTCCTACGACTAGCCTACTAGATCCGCCGAAGGGGCGGATCCTACTACTACTTACTACCAAGGACTGAAGGACAGGGCCCGGTGTACTGACGTGCCTGGTGTACTGACGTGCCTCGTGTACTGAAGTGCCTCGTGCGTGTATGCAGAGAGAAGGAAAGGAGAGCAGGTCGAGTGCGCGGTCGGCGGCGGATTGAAAAGTGGGCTCGTGCTGGCGCTGCGGGCGCTGGCGCTGGCAGCGGCGGATCCAACTCCACTCGAATCCGATCTAGGTTTCGTTTTGATTGATTGATGGGCCATCAATCGGAATGGAGCCGGGTGGACTTTCAAGAAGAATATCATTTGACAGAGGCATGGAGTACGTGTAGAGACAATGAACAATCATATTGCATAGCTGATGTTATGGGAATTTATACTAAAGCACAGGTTTGCCGGGTCAAGATTGCCGCCTTTCTATACCATCATTCCTCCCATCTGACCATCACTCTGCATTCCTGAAACGCTCCCCACAAGGTGTCGGCCGCCGCCCTCGCGCTGCTGGTCCCATGGGTCTCTCGACGAGCCCGAATTCCTTTCTGTGTATTATCATATCGCGTATTATCGCCACTCAAGGCTGGGTTGGGTCACAGAGACTTCGTAGATGCCACTTCCACCGACTTTTCAAGGTCGGACAGAGGAGAGAATAGAGTGTAAAAGGCGCAAAAGGGAGAAACCTGCGAAATATTAGCGGACGGCCCCAAGGGCTCTCGTGTACGGAACTGTGAAGTGCCTCGTGTACTCAAAGGTGCCTTGTGCAATCGAGTGTCAGGGAAAGCGTCGGACCGACTCGGAACGGTGATATCATGTGTTTGAGGTCTTGAAGATAATTGAAGAACGGGATTAATCATATCTCGTGGATTCTTAAATGGATACATATCCAAAATAAAAGGTTTGTCAAACAGCGGGGTCGCCTTTCTACACCATCACTCCTCCATAACTGACCGTTCCCAGCGCGTTCTTTGTGAGACCAATAGCATGGAGATGGGGCGTGCTACACAGCCAAGCGCTGCCGCGCACTCCGGATTTGCCTGCGATGGCGTCGCTGCTCAAGAGCTCCGTGGGCTCCTACGCGACGTTCCCACGAGACGATGCTCCACTGGCGCTGCCGAGCGTGTCCGAGACTCATTGGCTGGCGCGGGCCACTTACACGCATGCGCGGCCGCTGTTGGACGCCGGCAGCCAACGACGCGTTGAGCTGGAAGACCTCTGGCCCCTAGAGGCCAAGCACCAGGCAGCCGCTTCCTATGACAAGTTCCAGCGAGCACTAGAAAGGACGCAGTCCGTTCGACGCGCGTTGTTCGCGACGGTCGGCCCCAGCTTTGCTCTCTGTGGACTCGGCAATGGCGTACGCGCGGCCTGCGCGCTGTTCGCGCCCGTCGTACTGCGTCAAGTGACCGACGCGTTCAGCAAACCTGTCGTAGACGTGGCAAGTGTGTACTGCTGGGTCGCGGCACTGTTCGGGACGCGACTACTGAATGCCTTTTTGGAAGCCCACGTCAACTTCCTCATGGAGATGACGCTCATGGAGATGACAGCCTCACTGAAAGCGTTGGTTTTCCAAAAGATCATGCGTCGCAGTCTTCATAGCAAGCGCGATGCCAATGGCGGCTCGATTGACGTCTCCAACATTGTCACAGCGGATATCGACAACCTTATGTGGGCCAGCTACTCAATCAATTCGGCCTGGATTTTACCTATTCAGATTTGCTTCGTGATTTACCTGCTCTACGATGTGTTGGGGCTCGCGGCGTTTGCAGGACTCGGCGTGATCTTCCTGTCAATGATGCTGAGTCACTTTGTCGCACAATGTTCGAAACACACGTTTGATCAGCTGATGAAGTTCAAGGACAGTCGCATGCAAGCTATCAAAGAGGTGTTTGGAGCTATTCAGGTCATCAAGCTCAACGCGTGGGAAGGTAGATTCTTCGAGCAGATCTGTTTCTGGCGAAACAAAGAGCTGCAGGCAGTTACCAGATACTTGTACATCGTCGCCATTTCGGTTTTCCTGCTGTGGAGCACTCCTCTTGCGGTATCTGTCACTTCTTTTGCGATCTACGCGCTTGCGATGGACCAAGAACTAACGGCAGCCAAGGTTTTTACCGCTATGGTGCTGTTTAACGCTATCCGCGACCCGTTGTCCCAGTTTCCTGGGGCTCTGCAGTCCTGCTTGCAGGCTAGCTCAGCATTAGACCGGATCGCCATGTTCCTCAACACAACTGAAGTCACAAGAGCCAATGTTTCTCGTGATGCTGAGAAGTTCGAGAAGAATGTCGAGATCGCGGTCGAGGCCGGGGTATTCTCGTGGCAGACAGCAACCACCCGCGAGACATCCAGCTCCAGACTTGAGAACGTTTCTTTTCAGATTTGTAAGGGCGACTTCGTTGTCATCCATGGAGTTGTCGGTTCTGGCAAATCGCTACTTCTTGCTGCGTTGCTCGGAGAAATTCCTGCAGAAGAGGGGACTGTGTTTGTTCGCTCGAAGCGTATCGCCTATTACTCGCAGCAACCTTGGATTCAGAATATGACAATCCGAGACAACATCCTATTTGGGCTACCGTATGACAAAGATCGGTATCATCGAGTGTTGGATGCTTGTGGACTGATGAAGGACATTGAACTGCTCCCGGCAGGCGACAAGACTGAGATCGGACAAAAGGGCGTGAATTTGTCTGGTGGTCAGAAAGCGCGAGTGAGTCTAGCTCGCGCGTGTTACTCGGACGCAGATGTGTTCATTCTCGACACACCACTTGCAGCCGTGGATGCAGTTGTGCAGGCCGAGATTTTTGACAAGTGTATTTGTGACCTCCTAAAAGACAAGACAGTGCTGCTAGTCACCCACCTTCGCGACCTTATCGAATCACCGGCTTTGGATGTCAAAATCCACATTGAGGACGGCACGTCACGCGTGTGTTATAGTCGTCAGACAAAGTCTCGCCGAGAACGCGGAAAGCTTTCGACTGTGTTGGAGAAAATTGTGGGTTTGAATGATGGCGGTTCGACGACGGTGGCAAAGGATACTGATGGGCAGTTTGTCGAACAAGAGGGCCGCCAAGGGGGGCTTGTATCTGGCCAGGTCTTCCGAGACTATGTGTCAGCTCTTGGGGGGAAGAAGGTTATCGCTGTGTTCGTCTTGATCCTTGCGCTTTGGCAAACATCTCAGATCGCCAGTGATGTTTGGCTTAGTAATTGGACTGGAAGTACCTCCACACCAGATCAACCTCGTGATGCCCATAACCTGGTAGTTTACGCTGTGCTCGGTTTAGTTACAAGCTTCCTCGTGCTGCTCCGAGCTCTAACCGTTGCTTTCGTTGGCGCAGTAGCTGCCCGCCGCCTTTTTGATGATATGACCCGATCTCTCCTCAACGCGCCGCTGCGATTCTTTGATACAAACCCCATTGGCCGCATCCTCAACCGATACGCGGAAGATATCTCCATGATCGACTTTCGCTTGCCACCCGTCTTCTTTGGAGCGTTTGTGAACTCAGCAATTAATGCGTTTCAGCTCTTAGCAGCTGTGTACGTGATCAAGTTTGCAGGTCTTCTCATTGTTCCGCTTTGTTGGGTCTACATCCGCTTAGGAAGCTTCTATTTTGCTGCAAACCTAGAGGTCTCTCGCTTGCGGAAGGTCACAACATCTCCTATTCTCACGCATATTGCTCAGTCGGAAGAAGGTGTGGCAACGCTAAGAGCGTTTGGCTCGTCGTTCGTGGCTCATGCTCACGAGGAGCATCTCCGGCGCATCGACAATAACAATCGAGCCTGGTATGCTCAGACAGTGATCAGTCAGTGGTTTGCTCTGCGTGTGCAGCTCATTGGCGTTGGAGTCGTTGTCATTGTTGTCTCCTCGCTTGTGACTCTACATGAATATCTCACTCCCGGATTGATCGCACTTGCGTTCATGTACGCCATGAACGTGGACCAGCAGCTCGCGTTGGGGTTGAAGTCATGGCTTTGGCTGGAGATGTACCTGGTGAGCCCTGAGCGCGTCCAAGAATATGTCGGCATTTTGCCAGAGGGATCTTGCAGTAACTCGGTTAGCGTGGACTCAGCTTGGCCTCATCAAGGATCCCTCGTGTTTGAAAATGTCCACTTCGCGTACAAGCCCGGTGGAGACATCATACTCAGAGGTCTGTCTTTTCGAATCGACCACAACGAGAAGATCGGCATTGTGGGTCGCACCGGTGCCGGCAAATCGAGTCTGACGATGGCATTGTTTCGTGTGAACGAACTGGAATCTGGACGGATCGTGCTGGACGGCGTCGATATCTCCACAATCAATCTCCAGCTTCTCAGATCGCGCATGTCGATCATCCCGCAGGTGCCAGTGCTGTTTAAAGGATCTCTCCGCGCATACATGGACCCGTTCGAGGAGTACGCCGACGCGAACATTTGGGCAGCATTCGAGAAGGTCGGCGTGAAAGATACGATCAGTGCACTGAGCGGGAAGTTGGATTATGAGCTGAGCGACAACGGAGAGAACTTCAGTGTGGGCGAGCGGCAGATGCTGTGTATGGCGCGCGCGCTGTTGCGCAAGTCTCGCGTGGTGGTGATGGACGAGGCGACGGCGTCGATCGACGTGAAGACGGAGCAGAAGTTGCAGGCGGTGATCGCGCGCGAGTTCGTGGACGCGACGGTGCTGACGATCGCGCATCGTCTGTCGACGGTGTTGGAGTCGGACCGGATTCTGGTGCTTCGTGACGGCCGCGTGGCGGAGTTCGACTCTCCTCGGGCGTTGGCTTGTGTGGAAGGCGGTGTATTCCGTGAGTTGGCGAAGGAGAGTGGCTGCCTTTCTCACCTACTGAACTAAGGGAGTAGCTCTTCGTGTCCTGTTGTACCCATTTTCAATTTAGGTATTGTAAAATACGATATCAATTTTGGGAGATTTGGTCACTTGGAGAATCCCCATTTCGACGAGAACAATGATGCACGACATGCTCGCGCTCGCGATGGCGTGGGGCGACCGCCTTCGTGGCCGCGCGTCGCTGCAGGTGCCCGCCCACGCGGGCCGCCTCCACCCGCGCGACGAGCAGTGGCTCACGCTGGAGCTCCAGAAGCTCGCGCGCCGATCCGTGCGCCTGCAGTCGCCCGAGACGATCCGCGAGTTCTTGGCGCACGTGCGCGAGGCCGTGGACGTCTGGCACGCGATCGCGAGCTGTCCGGGCTTCTCGGGCCGTGAGAACCCGGTCTTTTGGCGCCGCGTCGTGAGCCACACGTACCGGCGCACGCACCTGCGGCAGCTCGGCTGCTCGGACGAGTTTACATTCTTCACGACGCACGACTTCCCGCGGCTGCGGCTCTACTTCGAAGACCGGCTCGCGTACGAGACGACGAACGAACGAGCGCAAGAGGAAGTACGCCACGTGGATATGGTCTGCCGCGAGTTTTTCGGCTTGAATGACCACGACGGCCACTACCGACCGAGTCCCGAGTACCTCGAGGCGATGGCGAGACTCGAGCCGTTCGTGTCCAAAGCCCGATACAATAGAGTGGTCCCAGTGGCCATTGATCTGCCCAGCTGGGATACCTCGCTGTTGTACCCGGCGGTGCGTCAGCTGCTCGGCGATTTGAAGGCCTCAACGGATCCTCGCGCGACTCGGTTCCGGGTGGATGAACTATCGCTTGACGACATGCGCGTCCAGTTGTTCGACGACGCGTTCATCTCCTTTCAGGAATGGCTCAAGCTGCCAGAAACCAAGATCTCGCATTGGTGGTGGAAGACACAGACGTTGCAAGTGGAGGCGACAGTACCGCCGAGCGCCATCAGCGCGGCTACCGGACTGGACAGCTCAGTTATTGGTTCGCTGCAGACGCTTCTCGTGAATCGCCACACGCTCACGTTCCAGCAATTTCGAGGACTTTGTGCGGCACTTCCACGCGCGCGTTCGCTCCGTCACGTGCGGTTCTCCGAGCTCAGCCGACGCCACGACTGGGCTTGGCTCGCTTTCGCACTCTTCCATCCCGACAGCAAGGCCTCGTCCTGGCGTGAGCTCTCGGTTGATATGTGCCACCTCGACATCATGGATCTCGATACAGTCAAAATAGTGCAGAGAGATGGTATCCAATCGATGCCCGCGGTGGTTGACATGGCGTCGGGTCCAGGCGATGAGCTACTGAGTGTGGTGGTGAAAGAACTCACCAAAGTTTATTGGGATGAGGATTCATTCTTGGTGATCGGCGACTCGACGCGCTTCGACGGCTTCGGGCAGCTCAACACAGATAGAGTTTGCGTTATTGTACCGGCTCACGGCGTGGGGTTTGTCAGAATCAGTGATATCCTCGAGATTTCTATTCAGAAATTGTCGAGTTCCACGTCGCTAACCCACTTCCGAGCGACGGTGATGACTAGCACCCCAACTAAATTGCGCGACTGGCTTTGTCTCATTGGGTCTTCCACGCTCGAAGTCATCGAGGTGATCGACCACACACCGTTACCAGCCTCTGCAGTTTCGAAAGTTCTCACGTCGTGCCCAGCACTCAAATCTCTGAACGTCGGTCAGGATGGGTCTTTGTGGGCCGTCCCGCTGACACCCATGACCGTGTGGAGCCGACTTGAGACTGTGAGCGTGAGTTCATCATCTGTTGCACAAGCCGTGAGGTTGCTGAACGTGTTGGGCGCGGGAAAAGGTGGGCCACTGCCTCGACTTCGTCAACTGCGAATGGAGGTCGTCGCTTCCGAGGAGGAAGAGTCCACTTTACAGCAAGTCGCCGTGGCAGCTGCCGATCTGCTCAGGCGTGTGCGGTCCATCTCACATCTGACTCTGCATGGCGTCACGCCGGCGCGAGGTCGAGGCGAGATCCAGACGCTCACCTACGACCAGTACCGAGAAAACGTGCTTTCGACGCTGGGGATGACCGAGGCCGATCTCGACACGAGCAGTGACGCTCGCATGGCGTTGCTCAGCGTGCTCTACCACGAGTCAGTGTGCCTCCCCATGCTCACGCCGGACCTCTTCCGCATTGTCTTCGCCTTCGCCGGACGAGAGATACGCAATGCGTGGATAGAGTTGTAGACAATTATAATTGCCGTGAAAATGTTTTGAACTCGTCGTTGACTTCCAAAACAAGTCGTCTTCTCACGCCATTCAGGTACATAATCGAACACAGCTAAGACAGTTTTCACCCTGTTTTGAAATGTAGCTGCTCAATGACGAATTACAATTGGCGCATCCTCTCTCACGAATCAAAGTTCGCCGTCTGCCGACCAGATCGAATGCACACTCCACGCGCCCAGTCGCCTCAGTAGTCGACTCGCGTCCTCCAGCGCAAGCGCCATGTCCTCTCCGCTGCTGAGCGACAAGACGCGCCGCGGCTACGCGACGTTCTCGCCCGCGTCGCGCTCGCCGACCACGACCCACACGACCGCCTCGTGGCTCTCGCGACTGCTCTTCGGCTTCGCGCGCAGCGTCATGGACGTCGGCAGCAAGCGACAGCTCGCCATGGACGACCTCTGGGAGCCGCAGGGCTCGACACGCACGAGCGTCGCGTACGCCAAGTACAAGGCGGCGTACGAAAGGCACGACAAGTCGGTCGTTAGGGCCATCGCCGCAGCGTTCGGACTTCAGTTCTTACTCTGCGGACTCGGCTCGGGGGTCATGGCGGCGTGCGCCGTCTTCGCGCCGGCTGTGCTCCACCACGTCATCGACGCATTTGCAGCGCCAGCCGTGGACCTCAACGACCTCGCGCGCTGGGTCGCAGCGTTCTTTGTGTCTCGACTCATCAACGCCTTCACTGAAGCCCACGTGAACTTCAACCTGGAGCTGGCGCTGATGCAACTCACTGTTTCGCTAAAGAGCCTCATCTTTGAGAAGGCTATGCGCCGTAGCCTCCAGAGCAAGAACGACAACGACATGGTCGATATTTCAAACCTTTTCACGGCCGACGTGTCGAACGTCATGTGGGCTGGATATTCAATCAACGCTGTGTGGATCATGCCTATCCAAATCTCAGTCGTCATGTACATGTTGTATGACGTGCTTGAGCTCGCAGCCTTTGCAGGTCTCGGAGTTATTGCCCTGACTATGCTTGCCAACTATCTAATCGCCAACGGTTACATCAAATACTACATGAAGGTCATGGACCTCAAGGACAAACGAATGAAGGTGATCAAAGAGATTTTCGGCGCTATCCAAATTGTCAAACTCAACGCTTGGGAGTCCAAAGTGAATCAAAGGATCCAGAAGGTGCGCCACGACGAGGTTGACGCGATTGCCAAATACTTGTACATGGTGGGCCTCTCGATCTTCACCTTTTGGAGTTCGCCGCTGTTTGTATCGGCAGCATCGTTTGCCACATACGCGCTCGTTCTGGGTAAACAGCTGACGGCGGCAAAAGTATTTACCGCAATGGTGTTGTTCAACTCTATTCGTGAGCCGTTATCTCAGTTCCCTGACGCGCTGCAAACAATCCTGCAGGCTCGGGTCGCAATCAACCGTATGGCAAAATACCTAGATGCCGAGGAAGCCTATCCCGAGCGAGTATCTCACGACAACAGAGAGTACCCTGATGATGTAGAAATCTCGGTTGAGCGAGCAAGCTTCACCTGGGCAAAGGTGAGCGAATCAGAGGGTGAGTCTACGAGGGACGCCTCAACTGCAGAAATGATCCTTCGTGATGCTAGCTTTCAAGTACGCTCGGGAGACTTCGTTGTTGTGCACGGGCCAGTGGGAGCAGGAAAATCCACACTCTGCGCTGCTCTTCTGGGTGAATTGCCTCGCGAGCAAGGCAAAGTCTTTGTGCGCGCCAAGAAAGTTGCTTATTACTCACAACAGCCTTGGATCCAAAACATGAGCATCCGCGACAATATCCTTTTCGGCTTGCCGTTTGAAGAAAGCAAATATGAACGCGTCTTAGAAGCCTGCAGCCTTGTGAAGGATATCGAGCTTTTCCCAGCTGGAGACAAGACCGAAATTGGACAGAAAGGTGTGAATTTGTCAGGTGGACAGAAGGCTCGAGTAAGCTTGGCCCGGGCGTGCTACGCAGATGCAGACCTGTACATCTTAGACTCGCCTTTAGCTGCCGTGGATGCGATTGTGCAGACCGAGATCTTCAATAAGTGCATTTGCGGCTTACTTGAAAGGAAGACCGTGATTCTTGTGACTCATTTGCAAGACATCATTGCGTCCGAAGCCGCGACCGTTAAGATATTTATCAGCGACGGAGATTTTCAGGTCACTTACGGAGATCGCGGAAAGACGCGACATCAGTACGCCAACCTTCACCATCACAGGCAAACCAAGCTGCAGTCGGACACCTTCACAGACAACGGCGAAGGTAATGAGAGAGGACCCACAAGCGACGGTTCACTCGTGAAAGAAGAGGAGCGAGCAATTGGTCGAGTATCACCTGCAGTACTCAAGGCATATTTCGAAGCGCTGGGAGGCTATCATGTCGTGGTGATATTCATGATCAATCTTGCGCTCTGGCAAGGTTTCCAGGTTGCGAGTGATCTCTGGCTTAGCCACTGGACGGGAAGCAAGTCTAACCAACCGCTTACAGCTGCCTCAGTTCAGTACAATGTCACGGTCTACTCACTTCTCGGTCTCAGTGCAGCCGTTTTTGTCCTTGTGCGGGCGTTGATTTTGGCACACTTTGGTGTGGTGGCGGCACGGCGTTTGTTCGATGAAATGACTAAATCGTTACTCAGAGCCCCTCTACGATTTTTTGATGCTAATCCTATCGGTAGGATCATCAATCGATACTCAGAGGATGTCTCGGCCATCGACTTTCGAATGCCGTTCGCGATCTTCGGATTTCTCGTCTCAGTGGCGATCAATTTGTTTCAATTGCTCACCGCGATTTACGTCATTCGATTTGCGGGATTTTTTGTAATCGTTCTCGGCTGGCTGTATGTTGCAGTGAGTACGTTTTACCTCAGCACATCACGCGAGATCTCACGCTTGCTCAAGACCTCGACTTCGCCTATCTTGAGTCATGTCACACAAAGTGAAGAGGGAGTTGCCGTTCTTCGTGCCTTTGGCCAAGACTATGTGGATCGAGCTATCCACACAAATTTTGCCAACATCGATGTCAATAACCGGGTTTGGTACGCACAGACCGTGACAAATCAATGGTTCTCAATCCGAGTCCAGATGGTTGGCTTCGGTGTGGTCGTCCTTGTCGTGTCAACGTTGGTCGTGATCCATGAATATCTCTCGCCAGGTCTGGTAGGCGTCGCGTTCATGTATGCCGTGAACGTAGACCAAGAGCTCAGCTTGATGGTTCGCAAGTGGACATTTCTAGAGATGGCCATGGTGAGTCCAGAACGTGTCCTAGAGTACATTGGGATCGCAAGGGAGGGTAAACCTTACGACACAGTCGTCATCAGGAGAGAGTGGCCACAACAAGGATCCCTCGTGTTTGAAAATATCCACTTCGCGTACAAGCCCGGTGGAGACGTCATACTCAGAGGTCTGTCTTTCCGAATCGACCACAACGAGAAGATCGGCATTGTGGGTCGCACCGGTGCCGGCAAATCGAGTCTGACGATGGCATTGTTTCGTGTGAACGAACTGGAATCTGGACGGATCGTGCTGGACGGCGTCGATATCTCCACAATCAATCTCCAGCTTCTCAGATCGCGCATGTCGATCATCCCGCAGGTGCCGGTGCTGTTCAAAGGGTCGATGCGCGCGTACATGGATCCGTTCGAGGAGTACAGCGACGCTGATATTTGGTCGGCGTTCGAGAAGGTGGGTCTGAAGGGTATGGTGAGTGCGCTCGACGGCAAGCTGTTGCACGAGCTGAGCGACAACGGAGAGAACTTCAGTGTGGGCGAGCGGCAGATGCTGTGTATGGCGCGCGCGCTGTTGCGCAAGTCTCGCGTGGTGGTGATGGACGAGGCGACGGCGTCGATCGACCGAGCGACGGAGCAGAAGCTGCAGGCGATGATCGCGCGCGAGTTCGTGGACGCGACGGTGCTGACGATCGCGCATCGTCTGTCGACGGTGTTGGAGTCGGACCGGATTCTGGTGCTTCGTGACGGCCGCGTGGCGGAGTTCGACTCTCCTCGGGCGTTGGCTCGCGTGGAAGGCGGTGTATTCCGCGAGTTGGCGAAGGAGGGCGGTTGTCTGGAGCAGCTGCTATCATCGTCGTAGTTGGAGAGCATGGTGGGCCGGTTTAGAATTGACACTATGAATCCTCCGTGTTGTGCTAGTCTTGGAGGTTACATTGGTTCTTGTAGAAGGTGTTGTGATTGTTTTCAAACGCAACAGCTAATGCTGTCCCTGCTTGCTGTGCGATAGCCACACAAATGGATTCGCGTAGGTTCTCGACAGTCGAGGAACTGTAGTACACCAGGCACTTCAATACATCGGACACGAGGCCCTTGAACCCTTGTGAGGATCCGTCCCTTCGGTGGATCTGGTAGGCTAGTCGTAGAAGGGTTGTTTGTGACTAAGAGACGGTAGAAAGGCCTCTAGAAGGCACAAAAACCCTCCTACGACTAGCCTACTAGATCCGCCGAAGGGGCGGATCCTACTACTACTTACTACCAAGGACTGAAGGACAGGGCCCGGTGTACTGACGTGCCTGGTGTACTGACGTGCCTCGTGTACTGAAGTGCCTCGTGCGTGTATGCAGAGAGAAGGAAAGGAGAGCAGGTCGAGTGCGCGGTCGGCGGCGGATTGAAAAGTGAGCTCGTGCTGGCGCTGCGGGCGCTGGCGCTGGCAGCGGCGGATCCAACTCCACTCGAATCCGATCTAGGTTTCGTTTTGATTGATTGATGGGCCATCAATCGGAATGGAGCAGTGTGGACTTTCAAGAAGAATATCATTCGGCAGAGGTTATTGTCATCAGTGGAGAATATAAACTATCATATTTCGTTGCTATTGTTATGGGAATATATACGAAAGCACAGGTTTGCCGGGGCAAGTTAACTCACGCCGAACAGACAGGAAACTATGCCGCCTTTCTATACCATCATTCCTCCTTAACGAACCACCACTCTGCATCTCCCACACTGCGCACTTCCAAGTACGCATGCGAACTTAGTATCACGTAATTACGCTTGCTTGTTGTAAAAACGCTTTCGTGCAAAATGCTTCTTCCACCTTGTTTTGCGCCTCCACCTCACCGTGTTCTGGCCCCATTCCGACCTCGCGCTCGCTCGTCCAGCCAACCAACCACTGGCTCCGCCCTCCCCGCTCGAGTGACCTCCATGGGCCTCATGAGCAGCTCCCCATTCCTTCGGCGCAAAACAGCAGAGACACGGAACGACAGACCATGGCGATCAGCAAGGAGCAGCACGACGAACTCTGCGTCGCGTACGCCACGCTCGTCCTCTTCGACGGCGAGGCCGAGATCACCTCGGACGCCATCTCCACCGTCATCAAGGCCTCGGGCAACGAGGTCGAGCCCTACTGGCCGGCGCTCTTCTCGGGTCTCCTCGGCAAGGGCAACAAGATCCTCGACCTCATCTCGTCGGGCGGCCCGGCTGCCGCGGGCGCCGCGGTCGCCGGCGCCGCCGCCGGCGGTGCTGCTGCCGCCGAGGCCGAGGAGGAGGCCGTCGAGGAAGTCGAGGAGGCCGTACGTTCTCTTGGGTCGTGACGAGCGAGCGCGAGACTGACGGCGCCTGCGCGTTGTTTTCTTCGTTTGATTAGGACATTGGCGGTGCCGCGGACATGTTCGGCGGCGGCGGCTCGGACTACTAAGCTACCCGAGCGGTTTCTCCTCTCCACCCGTATCATTAGATCCGACGCGACTCGTGTGGAGTGTGTCGTTGGCGCTGCGTGCTGCCAGCGGGGTCCTCTCCAGTCGTCCGGTCACTTGGCCAAGCAACATTCAGCATGAAGCCCACGCCATCATATGAGTGATAAGGAATGGACCAAGGTCGTCTGTTGTTTCCTGAGGGACCCACTCGATTGTTCGTCTTCTGCTGTTGCTGTCTTCGCGCGTCGCTCTCGTTTATCCCGCTTCACAGGTTATCACAGCTTCCCTTACGGCCACCAGTTTCAGGATCAGCAAATCGTTCGAGTTGGGAAACTCACACGGTCGACGAACGAGATGGACAGGTCCGGTCGATTCTACCTGAAGCGACCTCCGTTTATTATCATTGCAGCGCATACGTCCTGGTCCTTAGCTCTCCTATGTACAATATTCCACAACCACGCCTACGTCGAAATATCCAGCCGCTCGGCGCGGATGAATATGCCGTGCTCCGGGGCACATTCAAAATACTGCACGTTCTGGACCGTGCCGTTGTGCTTGCCCTTCTTCTCCACCAGCTCGATACCGATCCACTGGCCAGGAGCGAACATCGTTGGGCCGATGTATCGTATTACGCCGGGTACGTTGCCCACATTGATGAACTTGCCAATTCCCAGTGCGATGCCGTTGATCTGGACGACATTGCCCCCGCTTTTTGAGTTGCGTCGAACTCGAGGAGGGGCTCCACTTGTCGGGTGAACTGTGGGAACAATCTGCTGGCCGTTCGAGCTCGCGTCGCTGCTGGCATAGCTGCTAGCCTTGCTGAGCTTGCGCTCGGCGACACTTGGGCGTCCGGAGCTGTGGTCAGAGACGGACTGACGCGATGGAGGACGAGACGAGGGGGCAACTCGCTCAGCCGGAGATGGAGTCACGGCGATGTTGTGGATGCGGAAGGACTGGTCACGAAGCAAGTCGCTGATCGAGTGGAGAGAAGAGCTGCGCTTGCGACCTAAGCTGGGCGGTCCTGGCAGTCCGTCAATGCTGCCAGTGCTGCCTCGATCATTGTCGCTTGGTCGGCTGGAGCGTGAAGGTTCCTCATCCGAGGTCACCTTCGGCTGTGCGGCAGGATGCGACTTGTCTACGACTCCGACAAATCGTTGGTTGGGTTGCCTGTCGTCACGGTGTGGGAAGTGCTGTTCGTAGCCTCCCCAAGCCGATGGGCTCGCGTGATGATCATACTTACATGCAGCTTGCATGCCAGGATGGAGCGGCTCTGGATCTCTCATCGAAAGCCGTCCGAGAGGGGCACTAAGCTCACGGACGAGAGGAGGAGGGAATCCACCTTGCCCACTCGCGGTGGCACCGCCAAGACCGAGTCCTCCAGGACCACTACCACCCGAGAGCATATGGACAGGCAGCGAGCGACGACGTGCCAGCATCTTGGCTCTGTAAGCCTCCAGCGCCGGGTCAGTCTGGCCAGACTGGCCTTTTACGGGAATATGATCCATGTCGAACAGCACGACGCCCTTGCGGCTCTCGACAACCACAGGCTCAGAAGTTGCAGGAGAGGCAAGTGAAGGTGGTGGTGTCCGCTCCCATCCGTACGCGGTGATAGATGTCGGTGGCCTCGCTGGCGCCGTAGTCGAAATAGGGGCTGGAACGTAGGGCCGGCGTCTAGGTTCAGGTTGAGAGCCTTGATTCTGGGGTGCGATTGCAGCAGTGGCAACTGCCGCTGCTTCCTCTGCGAGTCGACGCTCTCGAGCTGCGCGTATTGCCTCCTCCATGCGCTGGATGCGATCGTTGTATGTCAAAATCTCGCTCGCACACGTGCTGGCCTCGCGGCTCATCATCGAAGCCTCTGATGCGTCCGAAAACGCAACCGAGAAGTTGGATGCCTGCGACATCGTACTCATTTTTCGGCTGATCACGGAGGACGACACCGATGACATGGACACTGATGTGTCTCTGAGAGAAGCCGAGTCGGCCGTTGAGTTGTCGATGCGACTGCCAACATTAATCTCTTCTGGTGCTTCGTCCGAGATACCGTACCGGTACAGATCCCAGAGTTGCTTGTTCAGAAGGTTCTCCTGTGATGTATCGTTTAGTGTAGAGACGGACGCCCACGACGACGATGCCGAGAGGGATAAGTCGTCATACTCCGAGTTCATCGACGAGCGCGACTCGTATGTGCCTTCGTGGATCACATCATCGACAGTATGCTCCTCGTACCGGCTGTCGTGGAACTCGTAACCCGAAAACTCACTGGGCGGTGGCGAGTTCTCGTATCCGTCCATGATCACGACCTCCTCCTCTTCGTAGTAGCCGCCTTCCACTTCATACTGAGGCTGGTGATAGTGGAAGGAAAGGTCTTCATGGCTGTCGAGGTCCGACATGCTCTGTCGACGAGGCAGTGTAAACCGAGAGGATCGGGCAGAGGACGAGGACGAGGATGATGCCGTCGTGGCGCTTCGAGCACGTTCTTGTGGTCTTGTCTCATGCGGATCTTCGAGCATTTCAAAGCGCTGCCGCCGAAGCTGTTCTTGGCGTTCCAACGCTTCGTACTCGCGAGCTCGTTGTCGATCCATCTCCTTTTCGAGCTGCACATCTGAAGAGCGACTTCCTCTTCGTTGAGGAGCGTACGGTTCCTTGTATTGGTACTGCTGATGGTACTCGTCGTACCCACGATCGTGGTCATAGTGGTTGTGCCTCGCTTCCTGATCATAATCGTCGTACTCACTCTCTGGCTGGTTACTGCGAGGGTGCTGGTGCGGCGACCGCTTCTGCAGCGAGTGCTGGCGCTGGTGCTCTTGCTGCTCTTTCACCAGTCGCGTCGGAATGAACTCGAGCGCCATCTCGATCAGCCCGGCGTCTTCTCCGTCCAGCGGGAACCAGTGCGGCCGGAACTGCATGTTGCTTGTCGCGAGACTCTCGAGCGTCGTGCCAAAGCTGCCCAGGAACAAGCCCGGCAGCGAGATCTTGGTGTGCGCGACCACGAGGATCCCGCAGACGATCTCGACGCTCAGCTCGGTCTCGCTGCGCAGCGACTTGCGCGACAGCGGGATGCTGAAGTGGCCGTGGGCGTCGTCGCGCGCGTCGTCTTGATCGCGGCGCCAGCGCGGATTGGCCATGTTGCCTCCGTAGTTGCGGCGCGTCTCGTAGATCTCGCCGACGTCCTGCGTCGTGCGCGAGCTCGCGTAGATGCGGAGCCGCAGTCCGTGGCGTTCGTACATGGTCTCGAAGAGTCGCCGGAAGACGAGCTGGCGCGCCTGGTAGATCCACACGTGGAGCGTGCCCTCGGGCAGCTGCACGGCGTGCGGCGACGGCGTGCGCGGCTGGATCGGCTGGTTGCTCGCAAAGCCCGTGGTCGGCGGCGCGAGCTTGCGCACTCCGGGCGGGTAGTTGCCGCTCGTTCCGACGCGCTGGATGAACTTCATGTCGTTGTGCTGCTGCTGGTGGCGGCGGCGGTCGTTGTGCGCGAATGCCAAGGCGGGCGTCGCTCTCGCGAGCGCGGCGTCGTCCTGCGCGTGGCGCGGCCAGTTGGCGGGCGCAGGGCGCGAGGTCGCGGGCAGCGAGCCCCGTCGCGCGGAGAAGCGCGGCTGCGCCATGGCGGCGAGTCAGCAAGTGAGCAGGCGGGCGCATGTGAGCGAGCGCATGCGAGCCTGACGCGCTGAACTCTTGGCGGCTTTTCCTTCCATGCAGCTGAGGAGCTCTTCGAATTTTCATTCCATGGAAAAAGCGAGGAAGCCCCCTCTACGGATCCTCGTCTGAGCTGGATTCTTATTCGACGAGGAAGTGATTGGAGGAAAAGGCGTTTTGGGAGATTGCGATTGGTGGAAAACAGTGAGAAGGACGTCGCGGCGCCACAGTTTCCCGAAAAATGGTGGCGGGTTTGCTTGCGAACTGCAAGTCGCACAAGTCTCACGTTGAAATACTGTGGTCTCCTGAATGGCTACAGATCGTCAGAGGAAGCTCGTGGCCTCGGCTCGCACGACTTGACACAGCGTTTACGAGTGGTATACAGAGCTCGAGATTGCTGCGAGACTCCTCTCCCTCTCTCTCTTTCTCTTTCTCTTTCTCTCGCTCTTGCTGCCTGAACTTTCCCCTGAGAGGCGACAACGGTTGGTGGAGAGGCGAACGCCCTCAGTCGCCGAAAAGCGGTTTCATCCGTCGCGGCGAGTCGCCATGGTGCACGAAGCGGAAGTCGCGTGTTCCGTGCGGATTCTACGCGACCGAAAGCCGGATCGACGTGCAGAGAGGAGGAAAACGGGCTACCGAGCGTCCGGTACGTACACTCGACCGCGAAAGATGGAGCTGCAAAGTTGATTATCCATGGATGCAATGGCAGAGAGAGATGTGAGAACAAGTGATCCCCTGCGAACTGATGAGAGCCAGAGCCTCGTCAAACTTTGATTTGTCCACCTGAAGAGCTCACGTCGAGGAGCAGAGTGAAATTTGAAGCACGCAGCCCAGCCCAAGACGATCAACATCTCCATCGATGGCTCTTGGATTGCTGCCAGCGCCAGAGTCACTTATTTTGCTGGGTGTAATCCGGAATGATCGGCTCCTGCGAGCTCGCAACAGGTCTGGAGTTCGATCGCACCAAAGTTACATATTGATTGATGCGAGGAAGCCTGAGCCCCACATCCTCGTGAGTCGAGTTTCGAAATGAGATTTCCAAATCTCACCGGTGAAATTTTGTCAGCTGAGCTCCATTGAATTCAGCGAGGAGAGCATTGAGATTTGAAATCTCTCCTGGGGACTGCGTGGCGGCAGGCTTCTTATGGCAGCAGCTCACTTCCTGACTCGAAGCATGGGATCCAACACTTCCACAGAGTGTCGGAGAGAGAAGACGTTGGGCAACAGCGCCATTGACGCTCGAAGGCTCGCTGAGGAAGAAGCGTGGGCGGTAGCTACAGCGTGGAAGAAGCAGCTGAGAGACTGTGGCATCACGGTATTTCTTACCATTGATCGTGATCGTCTGATCGACTCACTTATCGAGAGCTACGCGTGGGTGAGAATAGAGCTTCCACACACTATTTCTCAACGCTCGCCATGTCAAGTTGCCACACTGTCGGAAAGTGCACTAGTTGCTCGTGCTGCTGCCTTGACGTGGCACGCATTATCGCGTTGCTCTGGCTTTACTGGCCTCGAGAATCCCATCTTCTGGAAGCGAGTCTTCTCCGATCTCGGGCCTCGAAGGGCAAATGTACTTGATTCCGTTGGATTCTTCGACCAGCTCGACAATTGCTTCCCACGCATTATGATTGCGATGCAAGGCCGTCCAGCTCCTCACCAGATCGCCACAGTATTGAGTTGTTTTTGCGGTACTTATGGGGCTGAAAAACTCGCATCGACTGAAGTTCAAACAAAACTGGCTCATCTTCTAGCTTCTCTTCAACCATGGCAGACAGTCATTGGCAGCAAAACTACAGTCGACGTAGGCCTATCGGTGTCTCCAGCTGCCTTGGTGGAGTTGAGCTCCGAGTCTTTGTTGCCCATTAGGTCAGAAGATGTCGTGCCTACCGTTGCAAACTTGGAACAACCAAGCTTCCGTCTCGTTCACCTTCTCGTCGATGGGCTCATGAAGTTCGACGATGATGGCGATGTCGCAACGTTTACGCGGTTCATGCAACGGTCGTTAACTCCAATCGGCCACCTTCAGATTTCCTCCCATATCGGGCGCACAACACGTTACGGGATGGCGCAAGCGTTGCATTGCTTATTGCAGCAATCTTCTGAGATTTCATCTTCACTTGAGTTCCAGCACAGCCGACTTGACGACATCACTCTCCCCGCACTCTTCTCTGCAATTCCGCACGCTTCATCAATTCATTCTCTGAGTCTTAGTGTACGTGAGGAAAACCGGTCGTTCGCAACAAGGGAGTTGCCGTGGCTAGCGTTTGCTGTCTTCCACCCATTCGCCCAGCAGTCGTCGTTGCGTCATCTCATTCTACGAGACATTCATCTCTCGCGTGAAGTAGTTTCGTCACTGGCCGCAATGTCTAGGGGAAACAACTTACTCCAACTCTTGACCAGCAAACCCCCGGATTGCGACGCTTACTACAGAGGTCACCTCGCGTATCAGGCTGTAATTCGAGTAGAGCCAAGTCCAGGTGCTGCCGAGATCCCAACCGCTTCCGATGTGGACTCGTTCGAAATCGATTTATGTGGAGTTCACTCGCTGGATCGAACCACGTGGGGAAGTTGGGTCGCGGTAGTCGTGCCAGCGCACGGTCTCGGATGGGTCAAGTCGTCATCGATACGAAGCGCGAGAGAGTTCGCCCCTGTACCCTCACAATTGACTGGCCTCCGGCTCTTGACCGCTTCTTCGTGTTCTTCGCGCATTAACTCAACGACTCGGCCAGCCTCCGACTTTTTGCGGGCATTGATCTCATTCCTTGGCTCCAACTTGACTCTCCTAGACATCACTGCATGCGGTGATGTCAGCCAGATGACTGTTGCAGCCCTCGTCGCTGCATGCCCCTCGCTACGTTCGCTGGCAGTCAATCACGGTGGCGACATGCGGGAATCGCATGGAGCTTTAGCGACTCTGAGCGAGCTGTCGCTGACACTCCCTTCACACGGCAAGATGATTATGTGCTCTGATCAGAAACGGCTCGACAACCTCTCCGCCATACGTATTTGTTCAGCAAACCCAGACGCTCTCGGCGCGAGCAGTGCTTTCCTTCGCAATCTGCTCCACTCGGCGCCAAATCTCCGATATCTTCACTGGAGAGACGAGTCAGTTTCCCCATCTGAAGTCAGCCCTACTCCACCGATGCCGACGTTTGAGAGTGCACACGAAGAATCACTTCGCCTGGTGCGGCGTCTCGGCATCCCACCAGCGCAATCTCTCTTCGCAGACGGACCGTTCACCGCAACCTGTGCAGCAGCGTTGCTCAGCGTCGTCGAGTCCAAGCAGCGCGAGTTCGAACGCGGCAAAGAAGTGACGTCAGCCATTCGAGGTTTGAGTAACGACGTATTGGGGCTGATCTGCAGCTTTGCAACGAGTCGTGTACGTCGCGTCGTGTGCCTCGAATGCAACTCAAAACGCTAGAGTGCTCTAGAAGACTTCGTGAAGAGAGCTTAGAGAACCTCTTGTAATCTTCATCTCCACCACAGTCGAGTCGGATTACTCTCGTGCGATCGGCTGGAGTGTCTGACTCGATGAGGCATAAACTGAAGAATTCTGCTAATCAGTGAGCTCTTCAATGGGTGAGTAGCGCAACTTGGGCACCCGCTTGTCCAGGTGGAGGTCCGCGAATCCAGATGGACCACTTGTCAGTGAACCAACTGAGATGACCTGAGAAACATGTGAGACCTTTGAACCACCCACGCCGCTAATTCATTACCTACGAAGACACTGCCCCCACTGAAAAAGCCTTTTGCTGGCACCGTGTACTGTCTTCAGAAAGGGAGACGCGTTCAAGCCAGAGAGCCCATGTGGCACTGGCGAAGCCGGTGGGCTCTCCAGCCGAAATTGAGCTGCTTGAGGGTTCTTTACTGAGCGACCAACTCAACAACCTCTCTCTGCCTCATTCTGCGATTCGACTCGCTTCGCACACACGACTCCCCAGCTCTCTTTCCACCATGCTCACTCGTTTCTCCACCGTCGCTTCAGTTGCTCTGCTCGTTTCGCAGGCTCCATCAGCAGTCGAAGCTCACGGAGAGCTTGTGCTACCGAAACCCACGTACGCGCAGTGGGGCGGTAACGTCTGTGCCACGATTGCCCCGTCCAAGCTGCCGTTCACGTTCGACTTCAAGGGAAAATTCACCGACGCCTTCGACGCCGCGTTCCTTAAAAATGGCCAGTCGCTCAAGGACTTCATCCTCAAGAACCAGGACACGAGCGGCGCCTCCGTGCCTGGCTCGACCGCTGAGTGCGGGTACTCGAACCCGAACGGCACGCCCCAGCCGCTCCCCGATAAGATCAACTTCAACAACGGCTTTATCCACCAGGGCCCATGCGAGGCCTATTGCGATGATGTGCTTGTGACCAAGCACTCGCCCGACTGCCGCTCACTCTACGCCGGAGGCATCGTGCCGTACGACAAGGCCAAGTGCGCAGGCAAGAAGCGTTTCACGTTCTACTGGCTCTCCATGGACAGTGGTAATGGCGCGCCGTGGCAGGTTTACATCAACTGCGTGCCGCTCTCCGGCTCTAGCGGCGGTTCGAGCGGCTCGAGTGGTGCGAACAGCTCCAACTCGACGACGCCCGCGGCGACGACTGCCGCCCCGGATGCCAGTGCCCCCGAGGCCTCGGACCCTTCTCCGTCCCCTGCGACGGCCAAGCCGGCCACTAGTGCCCCGGCTCCGGCTGCGACCTCGAAGAAGCCAGCGAACTGTGCGCGACGCCAGCGTCGCGACTAAAGACGCTGGACACCAACGCGATTTTGTTTATTTGGGTCGTTCCGTTTAGATAATCACCACTTGTCCTCGGAGTGAACACGTTCTCACTTGCTCAATAAGACTCGAGCCTCTGCTCTCGTTTGGTCCATGATTGAACCCACAGACTCACCCAGAATCCATTTCGGAATGCTGGTCGAAGAGTTGTAGAATGTCGGTGAGGTCACCTGTACGTTGGCTCCGTCTCAGAACATTTCACGACTTGCCACAATGGGAGCAAAGCCTTCATCTCAGCGGTTGCATCTTCCTAACTCAGATGCCGCCGTCCGATCTTCGCTAAGTGACCACGAAGCCTGGGCGATCGCGACGTCTGAAAGTGAGCGCCTCGGAGGTTTTGTCCAGCTCGTCTGTGACCGCGATGGCCCAGTCTCAAGCATCGTCAAAAGCCATGCGTGGGTGTTCTTCCCAGAAGCACTGGCGTCTGATGAAGATGCAGCAAGCGTACGCGCGGCTTCGTTAGCGTGGTCGGCACTGGCCAGCTATCGTGGATACGGCGCCAAAGAGAACCCAGTTTTCTGGCGCCGTGTGTTTAGTAAGTTGTCTGAGCGGCAACGAGGCGACTTCCTCACGATTGAAACATCCTCTCCGAGTGACTCAATTCGATTCTTCGATCAGCGCCCGTTTCCTAGCATCCGCGTTTGCGTACACGAGGCCTCAAATTCCAGACTGGAGCACGCTTTCAGTCGATTGGAAATTCTCTTCGGTCTCAACAGGAGTCGTGACGACGGTGAGGCATCTGTGCGCCTTGCGGCAAGCGCAGAATCTATGCGAACTGTAGCGGAAATTGATGTTTGCCTCGACATCGTGCTTTCACCACAGAAGACTCCCATTAGTGCGCTGCTGCCGCACCTTCGCCAACTCGTTTCCTGTATCAATAGCCAGCCTCATGATGAGGCTACTCCACGTTTCCACATCTCTCGGATCAACTTCCGTGGTACTTTGCTGGTCACATGCGGAGCGGACGTGCAGGCCTTCAGCGAGTTTTTTCAAAAGCCCGTCTGTCGCACTGGGGATTTCCACGTCGCAGTATCAGCGGGTGTGCCCCTGGCATCCCTAGGCGGCTTTATCCGAGCACTAACAGGAGCGTTGCTCTCTCAGCCGACGACACAACGGGCTCTTACACTTGATCGCAGCCTCTGGCGTGACCGTGAGTTTGAAGCATTTTGGTCCGCGATACCGTTCGCAACATCCGTCCATTCGGTCAGCCTCAACGTGAACTCAGGATGGAGCGAAAGAAGCATCGAAGATCACGATCTCCCGTGGATCGCGTATGCTTTGTTTCATCCAAACGCTCAGCGTTCGTCTTTGCGACATCTTGAGTGCCTTCGACTCGTTCTTCGACCCCATGCTCTTGAGGTTCTCAACAGTATGACTCGAGGCAATACTCTACTAGCGTTGCTGGTACGAGCACCTGACGACAGCACTGCGTACTACAGCGCAACCCTTTCAGTTGGAGTGGAAATCAAGACGCATCCAAAGGACGAAGCTGTGACGATGCTTGTCATGACCGACGGTTTTTGCGAGGTTGATCTGTGCGTATCCTCGGCAGACCGAACAAGATGGGGTGACTGGATAGCTGTGATCGTACCTGGGTTTGGGCTCGGCTGGGTGCGGTCATTTGCTATCCATTCGGTAGTGTCCCGGGCACCGTCACCTCCATGCCTGACAGGTTTGCGTGTCACATTTGACTGGAACGGTCAAGCTCGAGGTTTCGATCCGGTCGAGACGACTCAGTATCTCCTTCATGCGATTGGGGAGGGTCTTACATACTTGAGACTCGACGGTATGGGCCCAGTTCAGGGCTCCCTTGTGTCCAAGATGTGTCCAAACCTGAAGACTCTAGTCTGTGACAACGATGCATCGCTCTGGTCTATCGGCAATGTGGATGCTCCACTGAAAGAGTTGGAGGTTTGTCTTGGACAGACTGAGAAAGCGTTAATCTCTCCAACTGAAGAGGCTCTGAACACCTGGATGAAGAACCTGCGGTCACTTCGTGTTCGTATTGCCAATCCAATCTTGCGGAAGAATTTGGGAATATCAATGAGGAAGCATTCTCCCTTCGTCCAAAGTCACGCAGCTGTAAGATCCATTTTGATCGGCTTGCCTGGACTTCAATATTTTCATTGGGACGGTGGTGAGCCAGCCAGTTCCAATTTCTTACACAAGTTGGCAACGGAAAGGACCCGATACGATGAAGAGCGGCTACTGACAACCGAGTTACTGCAGTCACTCAAGCTGCCATGGCGACAAGCTGTATACTGTGACGGCCAAGTTTCATCCCGATGCAAGGCGGCGTTGGTGAGCGTGGTGCGCGTTACGAATTCCAATGCTATCGCGACGATAGGCGAAGACATTCTCAGTATGATCTTCGAGTTTGCGACAACCACATCCGTTCGAGACATCTGCTTTCGGACGGAAGAATCGATCTAGGGCTACCGGTGTAGCGCTGTCAACCAAAGGGTATTGCCAGCTTCAACTGGTCTATTGGTTCCTGTCTTGTGTTTTTCCCTTCGTTTGATACCGTCACACCGGATGATTCAAGTACAGTGTGCTGAGTTGGGAGACATTAGCCTCATCTGGTGGTTGCGCTGCGCAGACGGCGTCCACACTGCACCCGTGATTGGCAGGCTCACTTGAACGTGAACTCTCCACTCACGAATATCACGGGGTCCACAGAGCCGCTGCTATTAGCATGCAATCATTGGGCTCAATAGACTTCACCTTCATCATTATCAATATCACATCGAGCAGTTAGCCACTTGATTTTGTATTCAACTCAAGCCCCTGCGTCGAACAATTTTCACAGACCTGAAACCAAGCCCAACAATATCCCTTCCAACTCAAAGCGTAGACCCATTCAGAAGTGCAGTGGAAGACGCGAGGATGGATGGATATTTAGTAATCAATTCTATGAAGTGACGATACACGTGGAATCACTTGTGTAGGATGACATTTGACTTCGCTTTCCACGGTTTCGGTTTTGTATAGACACAATGTAGAACAGCAATCTTTCAAACCAAGAGATGCATGTGACATGTATCTCTTGGTTTGATAAATTGTTGTTCTACGACATGTATTGCATGTCGTTCTGAAGACCACGGGGATTGGGGGGTCATTATCGCATCGTACCCAAACAAATGCCAACACGAACACAGACACAGGATTGGAAGCACGTCGCAAACGGGTCTTGAAGAGAGTGGGTCACGTAAAAGACTACTGTTCAGTTGGCGCTGATTCAATTGGCCATGTGGGGTCTCCCACGAGACATGGAGTCGAGGTACCGGTACTAAATTTGGAGGGTCTCTGTCGCAGAATGATTGGTTAGTTGGCAAGCCCACTGGCAGGTATCCGATTGCACCCATCTTGAGGGCATCCAGAGTGCACCCATGTTGGGCAACGAATCCTCGTGCTCACCATCTCGTCTGTAACAGCTCTGACGGGAGATCGAAGAGCAAGTCCTGGGTTCCATCACGAACTGTCGACCTCCACAACACAGTCCAACCATCTCATTCTGCGATTCGCCGCCTCCCACCGACAAACAAACTTCTCACAGCCAAACACAGCCAAGCCAAGCCAACTATGAAGCTCTCCGCATTGCTCCAGACTCTCGCTGCCTCCGCCTCACTCGTCGCCTACAGCACGCACGCATCCAAATACAACGCCATCTGCGTCTTCGACCAGCTCAAGTGCGGAGGATCCATCCAACTGAGAGAGTACACGCCTGACACCGCAAACAAGTGCGAGTCCGGAGACTGCACTGCCATCACGACACCTGGCGCCGACACCTTCTCTTTCCTCCCGACCTGTGCTGACGACCATCTCGCCGACACGGAGAAACACCTCAAGGGTAAACCGTACGTGATCGTCGAGACGTACGCGTCGGGGACGGACTGTGCGGGTGATTTCACGAAGGCCGTGGCGGTGGTCGCGAGTGGCGATTGTTATCCGTCCAGTAAGGGGGACATGAGCTACCGTGTGACGCTCGGTGCGAGTGATCTGTCGGTGGTGTGGAAGGCGTACAGCGGCGCCAATTGTTCGAGTAACTCGACGGAGACGAGCTTCAGGGCCAGCGAGGTTGAGCATAAGACGTGTGTTGGAACGACAATGAAGGTTTTGGCGGTGAAGCCGACAGGCGCGAGCAGTAGCGCTTCGAGTAGTTCGATGAGCTCTGCGAACCCAGCACCGACATCGACTTCGACATCAACAACGAAATCGACCCCAACCCCAACTACGACCTCCAGCAGCAGCGGGACCGTGAAACTTGCTGGTGCAGGCATCGCTGTTGTTATGGCGTCCTTCGCTATGGCTTGAACGCACAATGTGCTCTAGTTTCTCTACTAGGTGGCTCCGTAGACTTCATTTGCATCACGTCGGTGTTGTGATGATGATGATGATTAAGTCTTTTGAGTTCAACTATATAGCGAATCCTGATACTTCCGTGTTGTACCTTCACGCTCCAAATCTGGCCAGAGGTATGAAGATTTGTCATTTTCCATGTTAACTAACGCTCCAATCAACAGCTCGTATTGACGTCAAGCAACCCACGAGCGACAAAATCCATTACACCGATGTGGGCTGCCTCTTCCTGGAAGAGCACGACACAATCTACCAGACATCCTAGTATGGCTGCCGAGGGCAACAACATAACATCTACTGCAACGTACTTGTTCCGATATACTGAAGCGACTTGGACTTAGAGTGAAGTCGTCAGTTGCTGCGGAGACGTCGAACTCGACGAGCGGTCACAGGAAGGAAGACCACGTTATCGGACATGATCCCCCGTAGATGCATAAAGGATCAGAGGGATGGCGTATGCATGTGTCCTGAGTCCTGACGAGAGGGACCGAGGACCGTACTGCCAGTACTGTACTCATCACGTCTGTTCTGACAGACTCCACAGTGTAGAGTCTTCTCGTGCCTGAGGAGAGAGAGAGAGGAGCACGAGCAGTAACGCATATGTACTGGATTTGGGAGACGATTCCTGAGTATTATTGGCGGGTCCGGCAAAGCCTGTCACCTACGTTGATGAGGTGAGTGAGGGGCATCTAGATTGCACCCATGTATGGCTCTGTTGGGGAACTCACTCGTCCGAGTGTATTTTACAATACTTCACCTCCATGCGACATTTGACAATACCCGGAGGAAGTTCAGATGTCCCGGTACGGCGTACAGCCTATCAGCCAACTCCTGCCTCCAACACAACAATGACGTCAACAGGGAATTCGTCAGTTGTCCGTTTGGTCGCATCGCAGCGCCACACTCAGCAGGTCGAGCGCCTAGCCGACCGTTGGCCTCATTCTGCAATAGCGAGCCTCTCACCACCGTCATCACCACCACCCGGACCATCACGCACAGACCGCACCGAATCAGCAGGGTCTACCTAGCACAAACCAACCCAACACAACCAATCCAAGCCAAACCAAGCCAACTATGAAGCTCTCCGCATTGCTCCAGACTCTCGCTGCCTCCGCCTCACTCGTCGCCTACAGCACGCACGCATCCAAATACAACGCCATCTGCGTCTTCGACCAGCTCAAGTGCGGAGGATCCATCCAACTGAGAGAGTACACGCCTGACACCGCAAACAAGTGCGAGTCCGGAGACTGCACTGCCATCACGACACCTGGCGCCGACACCTTCTCTTTCCTCCCGACCTGTGCTGACGACCATCTCGCCGACACGGAGAAACACCTCAAGGGTAAACCGTACGTGATCGTCGAGACGTACGCGTCGGGGACGGACTGTGCGGGTGATTTCACGAAGGCCGTGGCGGTGGTCGCGAGTGGCGATTGTTATCCGTCCAGTAAGGGGGACATGAGCTACCGTGTGACGCTCGGTGCGAGCGATCTGTCGGTGGTGTGGAAGGCGTACAGCGGCGCCAATTGTTCGAGTAACTCGACAGAAAGCAACTTTAGTGCCTGCTATACGGATCGTAAGACCTGCGTGCACGGAATGACGAGGGTTCTGGCATTGAAGCCCATGGTGGCCAATGGTAATGCGTCGAGCGACAGTGTGCTTTCTCTGAGTTCGAATCAGACGCTTCGACCCACGAGTGCTGCAGGGACGGGAACATTGTTGCTAGTTCGTGCGAACTTGGTCAGTGTGTTGGCGGTACCGATACTCGCAGCCTGGATTCTCTAGAATTGCCTTTGGGTGATCAGTAGCCTAGTGTGCCAATTAAGTACGTTCGCATATCACACAAGCCTGAGATGAGTCTCACTGGCCTGAAATGAGATTTGTAAACCACACTCGCAGCTTTTCGAATCCAGCCTCATTCATTCTTCGAAGTCACCGCCATGGGCAACAAGCCATCGGCCACAGAATTGAGCGAGAGCGATGCCTGGGCGGAAGCAATTAGATGGAACACGGAGCTGAGAGGGAACGCGCAGATAGCAACAGAAACTGTTGAAGATGGCACCGTCTTGTGGGTAAGACTCAAGTTCAGTACGTGGGAGCCCCGGGTCGTAGAGGCTGCGAGGAGTGCAGTGGTTGTCTGGTCGGCTCTGTTGTGCTGCCCGGGGTTTGGCATCGACGAGAATACGGCATTTTGGCAGTGTGTGGGAGCGAGCCTTCACCGCGATAAGGACGACTCGAGCACTGATAAGCAACCAACCCGTACGTTTGAGGACATGATATCGATCGGCCGTAGCCCACGAGACTTCTCTGCAATCGTATGGTCTCCCATTCCGTGGGTTGAAATCTACGCACCAGCAATGCATATGGAACGCATTCTCGAGGTGCTCCTTGTTTCAAAGCTGAGTCGTGGCGTCAGAGACATTCTGTCCAAGTGGGAGCCCTTCGTGGATCAACAAAAATGGACGAGTCCGATTCCAATCGCGCTTCGCAGTTCCAACGTGGGCACATATAACGCGATCAGAAATTACAGTGGCAACCGTCGCCATGACGAAGTGCAGTTCGAAGTGAGAGCCGTTCGTCTGGACAAAGAGGATCTTATTCACGACGAGTTGCTGGCGACAGCATTCGCGATCCGGGATATGCGCATTGATGTACCAGTACTCATAGTGCGCTCAGTGAGTAGCACCCGAAGAGAGCTGCTGCGAAGGATGCTTCCGAGCGATGCTAAGCAAGCGAGAGGCGTCCACATCGAGAACTTAATTTTGACCCAAGACTACGCAGAGTGGTGCTCCGCGTTGCCATTCGTAACATGTACGAAAAGCTTATACCTGAGCGAATGGTTCGGACCAGAGCCAGATATTGTTGGGGTAGATGCTGCGTGGCTTGGTTACGCACTGTTTGCATCAACCCCGTCAATTCCAGGGTCACCGATTTCGGAACTTGAAGTGAGGGTGGACCAACTTGGACCGACCACTGCTGAGATGCTCAAACTCATGCGCAGAGGCAACAATTTACTCTTCTCTTTGGGTCTCACAGATGAAGTCAGCTCAGCTTACTATCATGTGAAAGTCCGAGCAGGTACGACAGTGTTTGCTCTCCTCGACGACGCCAAGAATGGTGATGGTGACGCTGATGCGGTGATTGAGAAGTATGAGTCGGATACGTGGATGACTTCTTGCGAGTCGTCGGCCACTCCGTATTCACCAGATGGTCGAGTCCGTGTCGTGGTGTTTGGGCATGGTCTTGGCTGGGTGAGGTCAGACTCCATCAAGGAATGCTTCACTCACGTTCCCGAAGCCTCTCCGCTTCAACAACTCCGCGTCATTCTACCCAACAATCAACCAGCCGACAGCTTTATGAAGCATCTTGCTCCCTTATTGACTGTTCTCGGTGATCAGCTTCGGACACTAGTCGTCGAACGTGACGATACGATCTCGCCAATAACAGCAAGAGAGGGTATATCATTCTCTGCAACCTCTGTTTCAGCCATGTTGAACGCATGCCCAAAACTGCGAAGCTTTGCTGTCACCCACGACGGCTCGTACTGGTCCCAAGAAGTCCAAGAATTACACGCCTTAAATCATCCTCTGTTGAAAGAATTGGAACTCCAGCTGAGCACTACAGAAAGCCCAAAATCACGACTACAGACTCTCGTCTCGTCTAGCCTCAGCAACCTGGAAGTGTTTCGCTTAAGGTCCCAGACGGATCATACAACGTTCGTCGAGAACGAATCAGCGTTTCTCAATGTTCTTGCCCGATATCCACGAATCCTGTACGCCGATTGGAAGAGGGCTTGTGTGGTGCCAAACTCGCCTTTCCCTCGTGGGAATGAGCGCTGCAAAACTTCCTGGAACGACCCTCACCTCACGGATCGTGAGAATGGGCCATGCAATACTACTTGCTACGGCCCGTACCTCAAGGATCGCATACCGGGAGTTCACGACGTCGCGGCCATTCCGATCAGTGTGCAAGCGCGCCTCGCGTTCCTTAGTTGCGTTCGTTGGTACTCGACAGCCGCCCACGGGGAGGAAGCATCGATGGGCTTGATCGCAACGGAAGTAGTCCGCCATATATTCGCGTTTACCTCGATGGAGGTGCCGAGAGTCATTGATATACGTTACCAGCCACCACAGATTTAAAAGCAAGCGCGAACTCTCTGTGCGTTGAAGAAAGGTCTGGCATCGAAAGCAGAGAGAGCCACTCAGAAGTGCAGTGGAAGACGCGAGGATGGATGGATATTTAGTAATCAATTCTATGAAGTGACGATACACGTGGAATCACTCGTGTAGGATGACATTTGACTTTGCTTTCCACGGTTTCGGTTTTGTATACACAATGTAGAACAGCAATCTTTCAAACCAAGAGATGCATGTGACATGCATCTCTTGGTTTGATAAATTGTTGTTCTACGACATGCATTGCATGTCGTTCTGAAGACCACGGGGATTGGGGGGTCATTATCGCATCGTACCCAAACAAATGCCAACACGAACACAGACACAGGATTGGAAGCACGTCGCAAACGGGTCTTGAAGAGAGTGGGTCACGTAAAAGACTACTGTTCAGTTGGCGCTGATTCAATTGGCCATGTGGGGTCTCCCACGAGACATGGAGTCGAGGTACCGGTACTAAATTTGGAGGGTCTCTGTCGCAGAATGATTGGTTAGTTGGCAAGCCCACTGGCAGGTATCCGATTGCACCCATCTTGAGGGCATCCAGAGTGCACCCATGTTGGGCAACGAATCCTCGTGCTCACCATCTCGTCTGTAACAGCTCTGACGGGAGATCGAAGAGCAAGTCCTGGGTTCCATCACGAACTGTCGACCTCCACAACACAGTCCAACCATCTCATTCTGCGATTCGCCGCCTCCCACCGACAAACAAACTTCTCACAGCCAAACACAGCCAAGCCAAGCCAACTATGAAGCTCTCCGCATTGCTCCAGACTCTCGCTGCCTCCGCCTCACTCGTCGCCTACAGCACGCACGCATCCAAATACAACGCCATCTGCGTCTTCGACCAGCTCAAGTGCGGAGGATCCATCCAACTGAGAGAGTACACGCCTGACACCGCAAACAAGTGCGAGTCCGGAGACTGCACTGCCATCACGACACCTGGCGCCGACACCTTCTCTTTCCTCCCGACCTGTGCTGACGACCATCTCGCCGACACGGAGAAACACCTCAAGGGTAAACCGTACGTGATCGTCGAGACGTACGCGTCGGGGACGGACTGTGCGGGTGATTTCACGAAGGCCGTGGCGGTGGTCGCGAGTGGCGATTGTTATCCGTCCAGTAAGGGGGACATGAGCTACCGTGTGACGCTCGGTGCGAGTGATCTGTCGGTGGTGTGGAAGGCGTACAGCGGCGCCAATTGTTCGAGTAACTCGACGGAGACGAGCTTCAGGGCCAGCGAGGTTGAGCATAAGACGTGTGTTGGAACGACAATGAAGGTTTTGGCGGTGAAGCCGACAGGCGCGAGCAGTAGCGCTTCGAGTAGTTCGATGAGCTCACCGAGTCCGACGCCGACGCCGACGAGCAACAGCGAGACCGTGAAGTTTGCTGGTGCTGCCATCGCGGCCTACTTCGCACTGGCATTGGTCTGAGCCTACATTTCATAGCCACGTGGGTCTCTCTAGAGAGTGGCTTTACATTGCTGCATAAACATTCTTTTCACTTGATTCACACTGAAGTCTTCCATACAAAGATCAAGTGCGAATATCTCACTTGGATTGGCAAGGTTCGATATCTCACACCAGGTGTCTTTGGCTTCCTGAGTTGAGATACAGGGGGAGGGTGGAACCCTCATGCAGAGCCACCAGCTTCTCATTCTTCGAAAGCTCCCTCATGGGGAACAGGCCATCGGCGACTCATCTTAGCGAGCACGACGCGTGGGCCGCTGCGACCGCGTGGAACAAGAAGCTCAGGCTCAGTGTGCTGTTTGAAAAGGAGTGGGTTGACGGCTATGGGTTCGTCGTGTGGGTAGTCGTCGACTTCGATGACTTGCCAGAATATGCGCAATCCTCGAAGCGTGTGGTAAAGGCAGCACGCAACGCAGCCGTTGTCTGGGCTGCACTAAGTTGTTGTCAGGGCTTTGGCTTTGACGAGAACCCGGAGTTCTGGCAGCGCGTTGCCGCGAGCCTCCAGAGTCACAAAAATCGATTGTTTCGCTCGCGCGTTTTCGATTCGAAATCGCAAGACCGCTTCGCGCCAGTTGTCTCTCCACTCCCGTGTGTTCGGATCATCTCGAACTGGCGAAACGAAAAGAAAATTTTGCAAATCTTTCTCGCCAAACGTCCAAGTTGGCGTGCGAGAGGCTGGTTGGCGAGGCTTCATCCCTTCATAACTCCAAACAAGTGGAAGCTTCCAGTTCCTCTCGCAGTTAGCAGTTCCCAAGCAGCCACTTATCGCGCAATCTTGGATTGGAGCCAAGGACGTCGAAAGCGCGAGTCATTTTTCGAGATCAGGAGCGTGCGTCTTGAAGTAGTGGATCAGCAAGGAGACGAATCACTGGCGGCAGTGTTGAATTATCCAACAACACGAATTGAGATCCCGCGCTTATCATCAAGATTTGCGACGAAGCAAAGGAGGAATCTGATGCGAAGAATGATCCGTTGCGACGCGACTCAAGGGAGTGATGTCCGTGTCCAAACGATGCGCCTGACGGGAGACTACGCCGAGTGGTGCTCGGCGCTACCTTTCGCAACATCAACGAAGACACTGTTCTTGAGCGAATGGCATGGACCAGAGCCTATCATTGACACCGTGGATGCTGCATGGCTCGGGTACGCACTGTTTGCTTCTGGTCCATTCTCGTCGGGCCCATCGTTTTCAGATCTCGAAGTTCTGGCCAGCCAGCTCAGTCCTTCGATCCTTGAAGTGCTCGAGCTCATGGCCAGAGGTAACAATCTGCTCTTTGTAATGGGGCTCACGACCAAAGTCAGCACAGGGTACGAATACGTGAGACTGCGTGCTAGCTCGACTGTATTCGGCCTATCCGACGAAACCGGAAACACCACAATTGATGATTGCAACTCGGGTGGTTGGGTAACATTATGTGACCTTCTAGATGCTGCCAACTCTACCGAGAACCGCGTACTGGTCGTGGTACCTGGGCAAGGGCTCGGCTGGATTAGTTCAGATTCGATAGTCGAACGTGTCTCGCAGAAGTTGACCTTGTGCTCACTACAACGCCTCCGTATCCTGACAACTTCCGAACGACGGACCGACGGCACTGGGTACCAAAGCTCTGAGCCTCTAGGCACTGATGAACTTATCATCGCTCTCCTCACGCTTCTTGGTGGCAAGTTGACATACTTGAATGTCGCGGGTAACTCCTCTTTTTCTGCTGCATCTGTAAAGTCATTCCTCGACGCTTGCCCCAGGTTGGAAAGTCTTGCCATCACCCACGATGGGTCGTTTTGGTCTAGAAGTCTACATGAATCCGACGCGCCTCGCCTCCCACAGCTAAAAGAGCTAGAGCTGCAGCTAGCAATCGATTCTTCTGATGTCGGTTGCCTCCGCATGCTCACCTCTCCCCAACTCAATGGCCTCAAGTGGTTTCGTCTCGCCTCCCCATTGATCGACACCTTGATCGCCAACGAAGCAGCGTTTCTTCATGTCCTTGCCCAGTATCCGTGCATCCAATACGCCAGCTGGGCTCACATATACTCAAGACAGAATATGCCGTTTCCGAGACGGAGACAGAAGCTAAGTGCCCATAACTATGGGCCATATCTTGGAGGCCTCGTCCGTGGTGTCCACGACGTCGCACGAGTCCCACTAAATCTTCGTTCGCGACTCGCTTTCCTCAGTTGCGTTCATCACCACGCCACCAGAGATCGTCGACAAGCTTCCTGTATGGGCAAAATTGCTCCTGAACTTGCGAACCATATTTTCGCCTTCAGCTCGATGGCTGCGCCAAGAACCATTCACGTTGAGTGCCCAATGTTTTTGATATGAACACTACCTAGAAAATGAACCTGCTCGCGAGGAGAGAAATGTAACATAGGAGTTGAAAAAAAAAAAAAGAAATCGTTGCTATCTTGAGTTGAACCTGTGGTATTGGGTCATTTGCGCGAACCCGAAACGCTTCTTTTGCTTGAACTTGGATTAGTGCTCCGGCTGGTCCTCGTCAGCAACGAATGGTCCTCCACGAGAACGCATGTAATCGTGGAACCCCATTGAGAGAAGTAGCAAGGTAACAATCGCTCCTTGTCCGTAGATACGAGTGTGCATGATCTGCTGTGAGCGCTGGATCGAATGGTTGGTTGCCTGGTACGCAAAGATACTACCAACAAGTGGCACGCCAACAGTAACGAGCGAGCGGTAGGGATGATCGTACACGAAGTTGGCTAGTCGTTGGTAAGTCTTCAGGCCTGCATTTTCGTGGAGCTTGACTTCGACGTAGGCTGGATCCAAAGACGCGAGGTACTTTTCCGGGTCTCGCGTACCCGCCACGAGTCGCTTCTCAGTGACGATGACAAAAGTCGCGATCGTCGAGGACACGACCAACGCAGTCTTGCCACTGGCACCAAGTCGTGCACGGAAGGTCGGCCAGTACTTGTGGGCGGCCGCGACGGACGAACCGGCGACGACCGTGGCCACAGCGCTCGCCTTGAGCCCTGTGGCGATGGCGTGAGACGAGATGACATCACGGGCGGCTTTCGAGTCCGGGGCGGCGATCATGGTGCTATTCGTGAATTGTTGGGGTCTTTCTTGCTGGGAGAAATGGATTGTGACTTGATGGAAACGAGAGTCTCCCCAGCTTCGGACAGACCGAAGGAGGAATGAGTCTTCGTGGCTGTGAGTCACATGATTTTGAGGTCACGCTCTTCGACGTCAAACTGTGCATAGAGCGGGCATTTGAGCAACACAAGCGCAACATAAAATAGCAGGACATCGTCGGACAGTGCCACATCGCAGATCAGACCCCCTTGATTGGTTCGTCGACAGGGATTACCTCGCTCTGTCACATGCGTTCACGTCGTGATTAGGCGCCCGACGCCCTGCGCCTCAACAGTGTTGAGGCACTTGAGTAATCAGCTGATCGGAGAGATGTGGTGTTGACAACACCGCATCTCTCTGATCAGGTGATTATTCAAGAGCTCTCATGAGTTTATGAAGTCTCAGAACCACGCAGTCAACGATTGATCTTCCCTTTGTGGTCTATCGTCCCAACGTCTGACTCACGGCGGCTCATTCGGATGGCATGTTGTGCTAGATGATACAGGTCGTTGTTGGAGACTGAGCTGTGTCGTTCCTCTCGGCGGGGCGCGATATGATGATGATGATGATGATGATGCAAATGAAGTCTATTGAGTTCAACTAGTGAATCCTAATAGCTTGGGGAGGCTTCGATCAAGCGACTTACTGAAGCTCAACGTGGGGGGGGGGGGCTGAGAGATCCACCACGGACGCAGGTCGTTGAGAAGCTTGTATGGCAGGTCATCGTGACCTGCACTAGGGGTGACGTGGTTGACGTGTAGGCTGGTGCGCGTCTGCAAAGCGCGGTTGACCAGCGAGTCAGCCATCGTGTTGTTGGCGCGTGGGTGCCATGTCCATTGACGTGCCCCGAGAGGACCAGCCAGTGCCTGCGCTTGTTGGTATAGCCCGTGGAGGATACCATTACGAGGCGGACGGTGGTCGCGAAGCTGACGGAGTAAGCACGCGTTGGTACCGATGACCTCGAGAGATGTGAGTCCGAGAGTCCGAGCGGCTTGGAGCCCTGTTAGTAGACCTTTGTATTCCGCTTGATGTGATGTCGTCTTAGTCGCGTGGTTGAGTGCCGCGCTCCAAAGTAGGGTAGCCGTTCCGGAGGAGCGGTTAGCTCTCACGAGTACGACGCCGCTGCCAGCGAGGCAGGGATCGCAGCTAGAGCGGCCTGCAAACAGGAGGAGATGCTCTGCTGCCTGAGGTGGGCGGCGCGGAGCCACAGAGGGCGGGGCGCGATATGATATCCTCGGCTCCATTGCGTTTCATATACATGTACGTACTGAAGTATGTATGAGTCAAGAAAATTCAGAGGAGTCGTCTGAAATATTCATCTTTGTGAGCTGCCTGCTCAGCCCAGAGCGAGGATTCATCTTTGGCGCCCCTCTTGTTGCATGGTCTCCCTTCGTTTCGAAAGCGTCAGTATAAATTTCAGCGAAGAGTTCGCTTATAAAATCTTCAAACTGATAGGATTCGCCTCGATCTCGCCAGGTACGAGGCGTTTCGGTCGAATCCAATGGAACAAACACAATTGATTGCGTTACTCGCAACTGGCGCGTCAATAAATGCGTCATTCGGACCAAAGAATGTGCCCGTGAACTAGTCGTCCGCACAGTCGATATCCAAGTCCTCGTACCCGTAATCTTCAGTCCTCTGAGAACAGAATATGGAGCCAAAACCTCGAGAGCTCGGTCTCTTCCGATTAAGAAGCAGAAAACTCGCATGCGTCACTCAATGCCTTTCTCTCGAAGCCGCAGATCCTCATCATGCTCTCCTCTGTGTCTTCATTTTATACCCTTCAGCCATATTATATTTGGCTGAAGGGTATAAAATGAAACACATTCGGATATTACTGGTGCATACCGAGTATGGCGCGAGTGCGACGAGCTCCTGCAAAACTACTTCGAGACGACCAACCAGGTGAGCGGCTCCGCACCACGCATGGTCATCTGTGCACTCACGGTACTCGCCGCAGGTGATGCGCATTCGAGGCTCCGTGTCCATCGCGGACAACAACGCCGACACGCTCCAGAAAAAAGCCCAGTGAGACGCGCAGCGCGAGGCGAAGATCGCCGAGGCCGAGGCCGAGGGCCGCGTCTTGAAGCCGAGAAAGTCCCGCAGCGTTGTGCTGATCGAATCCGATGTGGAGCGGTACAGCAATTCGTGGGCTTGGATGCACGCGGGGTAATTCAAATCCAGAGGGAAGGGCAAGCGCCTGAAAACAACCACACGAGCGCGGGAATGCCCAGCATCGGTAAGCCATTGTGCTTGATGTCCTGGTGCGCTCCGTGATATCCTGGAACGAGCACTCGCATGTTGTCGTATGTCTAGAAAGGCGCGTGCATCAAGATGGAAATACCGCGTGCATATCACCAAGTTCGATGTGGAGCATAACCACGGTCTTAGCAAGGATCGCTTCGCTTGCTATCCGAAGAATCGTTTCCAGCTGGATGAGCAGATGCACAAAGAAGTCACTTTACTCGCGCTGCGGCGCGCACCAACCCAGGAGATCTGCAAGCCCTTATTGGAGAAGACGCCGAGCATCCCACGCCGTTACGACATTCGAAACTTGGTGTGGAAAGTCGAGAAGAACGCCTCCCACGACAACCATGCTGCGCAAGGTGTTGTGCATTCAACCCGAGAGGACAGTGAAGGAACCTGGCCTGTGTATGGCCATGTCTGCACGTTGGCCATGCCGGCGAGTAGTATCGATTCACCGCCACAAAATTCCTGAGCACGTGTTTCCACTTTCTTTGCGGAATACCCTGGGAAATTTCAGGATGGCGGTTCTGGTGGCATGCATGATATTGTGAATTAAGAAGAAGCTGGCGAAGGAACCAAGAACTACTACAAACGCAAACAGCGGTGCGCCGAAGAAGCTACTGCGGCGTACCAGATGAGAAACCCTCACTATCAGCAGTGCACACGCCCAGTTGATTGGCAGTTGGTCACGCCGAAAGGTTCGTTGTTTGTGCAGTTGCCCGAGGCGACCTCTCCGCGGTCCTGCGGTTCGAACTGCGTCCGCCAGTAGCGAGCCCAAAGACCTCCCGACTGAAATGTCTCGTATGAGTAGCGGTCGCGGCCCTTGGTGATCTCATTTTGCACGCGCTCGGCCACGCTGATAGCGCACGTGCGGGAGTCAGTCGCGATCCAACACGCGAGTTGCTGGCACTCTTTCTTGGACCCCTTGATGAGATCGGCGACGATCGGCGCTGCCGCTGCAGCAATCTCGAACCCAGCCACAACGGCTGCCACTGGCACAGCGAGGCGTCGGGCGCCGTCTCGGCTATCTCCGTCAAGATCACTGAACGTTAGATCGTTGGTTGTCGGAGATCTGGGCACTGCTCCTTCGTTCTTGTCACCGCCGGTGCCAGTGTCGTCGTCTGCGTTGTAACCCTCGAAATTGGCGAAGATTGGGTCGGCATCTGGTCCGACGAGCTCCTGGACCTTCGTACTGTCACCATCACGGTCCTCACTCGGTTCTGGCCTGAAGTACATGACCGCGTCGTTGAGTTGAGCCGCCGTGGAGCCAGCGACTAGCAAAGTAAGAGAAGCAACTGGGGGGAAGAACTTCATCGGAAAGAAGGCGGCTTTCGAAGGAGGCTTGTGAGGCTGAAGGGAAAATTGGTTGTGACAGAATGCTTTCAGGTGACTTGGGACTCCTCTCTTGGTTCCTTGGGATTGAGGAGACAAGAGCAAGCTCTCGTCTCGGTGCCTGTGGTTTTATCAGTATCGTACGCGTTTCTCGACACGTACAGTGCGACGGACAAGGTCGGTCTTTGTGACATCTCGCTCCAATGTGTGGCCTCGGTGGTGGGTGAGGGTCTCGGAACTGCGCGGAAAAGCAGCGGTTTGCGGTAGAGACACCGGAGGATCGTATTGAAGTCAAGGAAACAGCCAATCAACAACGTTCTGGGAGAATTCTGGCCAATCCATGTCGCCGTCGGAGGCCCATAAACGAGCCTTTCAGTTCTTGAGGACAACCTACCAGATGTCCACTTCAAGTTGAAGCGAACGGATGGTGGAATCCACTGAACTCGAATTCTATCCACATGACGATGGATAGCGCACCTGTCAGTGTGGCCTTGTCTGCCACAAACAGGTCCGACCTTAGACTAGTCGACAGAGCACCCGCGGTGACTGTCTGCGGCGCGTCTCCGTCTTCCGAAACGCGCCCTCACTCTTCTCATTCTCCAATTCGACAACTAGCCTTCAACCCGACTCTCCAATCACACCAATCCATGAAGTCTGCAGTGCTCGTGATCTCTACGCTCGCTCTGACGGCTTCAACAGCTCTTGGTGTTCAAGATAAACTCACGGATCAGCGCGTGCTCCAAGCCAAGACTGGACTGACTCCGGACCTCGCTACAGATGGCGCGCTCGCTGTCTTCTCTATCGCCCAGACACTCGGACCTCTGCTGCCAGGCATGTTCGGGAGCGGCAAGGACTGCCACCAGATTGCCTGTTGGGTGGCTACGACTACCGAGACGTGCGCGTGGACAGCTGCGAACCAAGTTCAGCGCGAACTCATGCGAGGCCGCAACTCGTTTAGTTCCGAGAGCTCGTCAGAGCACGGCATGTGGGTGCGCTACTGGCGCACGCAGTTCAACCCGCCGGACACGGGAGCTGTCGCGGATGGAACGTGCGGTGGTGGTACTAACTTCACCGTGTCCAACTGCCAGCGCACGGGGAAGGTCTATTGTTGAAGGAATGATTTAGCTGTAGTTCGTTGTTCAATATATGCCTAGCTGAGACCTTGAGCAATCTTTTTTTTTTCAATTCACTGCGAACTTCCATGCAACACATACTGGCCCGAAGCTTACCATCGAACATCCTACCTCCAACAAAATTAGCCCGCACGGAAACTGCTGAAACGGCTAGGGTTTTCCATATTGTATTGAGAAGCAAAGGTCTCACCAATCGAGCAACGACTGATTCGATCATGCCAAGCTTGTTTAAGAAGTATACATTCAAAGTGAGTTGATTTAAACTCTGCATGCGACTGGTCTAGTGGGCTCGCTCGTGGTACTCTTCATCTCTTTCTTCGAACCGTCCCCCACGGCTTCGCATGTAGTCATGGAAGCCCATTGATGCAAGTAGAAGTGCAACGATTGCCGCTTGACCATAAATGCGTGTGTGCATGATCTGCTGGGATCGCTGAATTGCGTGGTTGCTGGTCTGATACGCGAAGATGCTGCCGACGAGAGGCGCACCAACTGTCGCAAGAGACCGATATGGATGGTCGTAGATTGTGTTTGCGAGGCGGTGGTGCCACTTTAGAGTTGATCGGTCATGGGTCTCTTCCGCGACGTAGTTGGGGTCGAGCGACGCCAGGTACTTCTGCGGGTTGTGGGCCCCGGCGATAAGGTGGTTCTCAGCGACAATGACAAACGTAGCTAGTGCCGAGGACACGACCAGTGCGGTCTTGCCGCTCGCACCAAGCCGGCGTCGAAAAGCTGGCCAGTACGTGTTGGCAGCCAAGACAGCCGCGCCGGCAGTGGCCCCGGCAATCGCGCTGTACTCGAAGCCGACCTTGGTCGCGTGCTTGGAGATGATGTCTCGGGCCTTGGTGGAGTGGGGCATCAGTGGGCGGTGTTCAGCGGCTTGGCTCATGGTGATCTCGGTGGTGCTTGGACTTTTGAGGAATGAGGAGAAGCTTCGGGGGCCTTCACGCCAAATGTTTTGCTGAGACCGGGTAGCAGCAACAGATCCGGGAACTCTGTTGAGACAGTCGTTCTGTATTTTGTCATCACTCAGTGATCACTCTCTCACATGTCACAAGTGGTTGTGGCCATTGATCATTGGACGAAATGGTGGGGGTCCACTTCAATGTTATCTTTGTTTGTCAAGAAGATGACGCCACCACGAAATCCTCGTCTCACATCCCAACGGGGCCGGACATGGTACCAACATGTGCATCGCTTCAGCGAGCGGAATGCAGCAAGAGAAATCAATCTCCAAAGGCAAAACCTGAGCATGCAGTTTCTTCGACCACTTTCTCTCTCTATCTCATTGCGGTTGTTGGCAGAGGACACGACGAAGCATACGGTCCTTGCGTCGAGCAACTTCATTTGTGTTGGTCTCCGCGGCCGGGAGATTTTATCTTCGATCATACTGTACGAAATGCTTGAGCAAAGCCTTCGGCTATCCTACGTGACTCAACAAATGGGCAAGATGGATACCACAAAACTGAAGATGGCCATAGAGAAAGTCCAAGGAGGTTGCCGTCACAACGCTCGGCTTCTCTGAGCACCAATACTTGCATGGACCCACTGATTTGGAGATCTGTCCAGCATAGCACCGACTTCATGGCCCTCTAAACAGATTCCAGTAAGAATGAGGCCGATATGAATGGAGTGTCGATCGAGATATCTCCACCCCGAGGAGCGTGCGAGGCTGGTCGCGGTTTCTACTATATAGATCGTTTTCTAGCTGTCATCCGCCGGCGTCGATCGGAATCTAGATACCCGATCAATCGTGCGATCGAAAACCGACAGGAAGCGATCCAAAGGGTGACATACTACTTCCCGTGCACCGCTAAAGACGTTGGTCATGCATTTTTTCATTACTCCGACAGGCGCCAATCAATCACACGTTTCAAAACTATACACATACAGGCGCCTAAGTATTCCGCTCGTCTACACCTAGCACTGTGGCCTGGGGGCAGGAGCTGGAGTGACGGTCGGGGCCGGACCAGGGCTTGACGTCGGCGCAGTCGTCGGCGCAGTCGTCGGCGCAGTCGTCGGCGCAGTCGTCGGGGCAGTCGTCGGGGTAGCCGTTGGAGCAGCCGTTGGAGCAGTCGTTGGAGCAGTCGTCGGCGCAGTCGTCGGGGCAGGCGTTGGAGTAGGCGTCGGTGCCGGGGTTGCAGTGCACTTTTTCTCAATCGGGTTAATCAAGTCCTTGTACAGTTGCAAGGGCGGGTTCGAAATCGTGATGGTACACTCGTTCGGCGCCGCCTTCTTGAGCTGCGCGAGAAGCTCTCTGCAAGCGCTGGACGCGCACAGCTTGGGGATCTGCTCATCCTTTGGGACCTCCGGAGGAACGAAATTGACTCCCGAGTCTGCGGTGCACTGCTTCGCGGTCGGGCTTGTCGCGACAGGGTAGAGAGTTGCGATGTCACAGTCGGCTGCAGTGGCGATCGTGGCAGCAGTAGCAGCGAGGACGGCGAGGATGGTGGAGAAGTGCATTGGATTGTGTGGTGTCTTGGTCGCTCACGGTAGAGGGCGAATTGGATAATGAGACTTTGTATGTTCCTCTGCTGCCGACAGATCTCCTCTTCCTTCTTCCAGGAAAGGGATGGGAAACGCTTATACCACGGCGTCCTAAAAGTTGAATCAGTCGCAAGTGCTGAGGTAGGCTCCTCTGTTCCTCGCGATTGCACCAGAATTTCGTGTCTGTGTGGGATGATGAACAACACAGAGCACTCTATCACCCCGTATCCGTTTTCAGAGTACGTGATAGAGAGAATTACGTTGATTTTTCCTGCCAACCAGATCTCAGGTATTTGATCATAGAGGTTTGGATCGGTTTTGCTGGCGTCCACTTCAACCAGTTGGTCTCGCGTTTGTGGACTGAAGCGACGGGCATGGGGATCGTGTCGGAGCAGGTCACATTCTGTGGTTCAAGTGCCAACGCGAATGATGCAACGTCATCGCAGCTGGGTGCAGCACATCTTTGGATGACGCCAACGTGTCGAGCCATCAACCGTGACGGCCGCCGAGTGTTCCATCTTTACAGTCCTCAAATGGAGTGTTAGTGCTCGCCGGTACGGTGTTAGCTATTCGCGGCGACCTTCCGCTCGCTATTTTTCTCTCTCCCAGTGTGTATGCGTCGTCGAAACTTCCGCAGATACAGAAAGGCGGTGCAAACCCAAACAAGATACAGTTTGTTCGCGCTCTAAGCCGGTGTCAACTCTCTATGAACCTGTTATAATCCATATTTCTTTCCCGCAGGGAGATGATATGGAGATGGGTGGATGTACTGACGCACGGTCCAAGTGGATGAGACCAACAGACTCGTGCAGTCCGGAGCCAGCTCTTCGAAGAAGACGACTTTTGAAAAGGGGATATTTTACAGTCGATATGCGTGGGGAGCATGATCGCGCGGAAATGTGTGGAGTCAGTATGGCCAAACCCGTGCGGATCCTGTCATATTCTGTATAGAGAAGATACCAGATTTGTATGAATCAGAAGCCCAAAAAATTCCTAAAGCATTAGCTGTACTTTTCTTGCTAATACTCTGAAATTTTATTTGATCCGTTGCTTCGATAAATCAGGGGTCCGGCTTAGAGCGCGAACAAACTGTAGTCTGTGGATTCGATTACTCCTTAGAATACAGTTCTAGCTCACAAGGACGATTCCGTGATCGGCGAGGATAACACGTTTACGTGGATGAGAGATGTAGATAAGTTAACTTTGCCGGAAGACTCGTTCTTCGGGACTTTTCTCGACTCTCGCATCACTCGGTTCACGAACCCGGTTTGCCCCATGCGTTCAGTCGTAAAGGTCACTTGATAACTTGAGGGCATTCGCTGTACCAAATGCTTCGAAGCTGGGTATTTCTCTTTCCTCAAGTATCGAACTGGAGAGCATTTGAATAACTCAGGATCGAAGAGGTATTTACGTTGCTTTTGGTTTGGTGCAACGCTCTACGAAATACTTCGAAATATGAAAGTAAAAGGCAGAGTCCGCCGAAGTGACATCCATTCTTGTGTAAGATCTAGCGATCTTGGACCCAAACCGCTCGTGGGATATCCGTAGTCGCAAACGAGCCAATTAACTTGACGACATCTTCCCCAAATCGTGCAAGTGCGCTTGAAAAAATTTTCGTATTGCAATGCTTGATTACACTCAAGAGCGCGACGTGGCCATCTTTGTTAACGAGCGCTGAGCCAAAGGCTGAGGCGAATTCGATAACCCGAGTATCTTGAGAGATGAAGAATGCCCCTCCTCGTACGTCGGGTGGGTTGTGATTCTTTTCCACGTACAGTTGCTCCAAACGAGCTTCTCAATCGAGTATCCCTCGCACAGAATCTGTCGTATGGTTTTTTCGTGTGGTTCTCCAGTCCCGAACGTCCAGATCTGAAGTTCCGACAAGTTTCGAAGACAGGTCTTCCACGCAAATTTGGAAGGAGCCGAGAGAGGCCCAAAATTATCGAAACAAATCATTTCAATACGCTCCAAGGAGAGGCTTTGGAGTCCCGGTCGCTCACTTGTTGCACGGTCGTCCTAATCGCTAAATAAATCGCCTCGGTTTTGCACACGGAGTTGGTTTAGGTCTGGACTCATGTTGAGGAAATCAAGAAGAATCGTCGGCTTCTCTACCCCACTTGTAAATATCCATGAGCCGAGCTCCCTGAACGAGGGGGCCCAACACTCTTGGCGACATGTTACGATTCTCCCGACAAGGGCCTATACAAAGACTGGAAATGTCACTCCTAGTCGAATTCAATTGTTCCACCCTGATGATATCTTCGCGCGACACCCAACGAGGCCCATAGCCAGGAATCACCACGCATAAAGACCCAGGTAAGCTGAAATATCATTCTCTGTTTGCTGGACGATTGCCGTGACAACTTGTTGAGGAGCACGCATCTTTTCTCCTCGAAGAGATTTTGACGCATACCAGAAGGCATCCGCGCGAAGCTGAACCAACGTGTAAACTACTGGTCACCGATTTCTTTGGCCATCAAACTCTTATCCGCTGTCCCGTGGGCAAAGCAATACAAGGTTCGTTGAATCGACGCAACATCTCGAATCGCGGCTTTCTCGGATATGTCGGTCCCTTGGAGATCGAGGCAGCTGAATGCCCCGTTCAGTAGAGAGGGTAGAACACAGCATAGGCCAGCCATGCCCAGCCAGCTACAGCATACTTGTTCGGCATCGAACGGATAATTACTCCGCGCAAGGAGCCACTGACTGCTATAGAAAGCGCCGAAAAGAGGATTTCTATCTGAATAGAGGATGCGTCCTTCAGGCTTGTCGCAAGGACTTGGTCAGAGGAGGATGCCTGATTGCTCGTAGGCGCCAGCATTATTCTTGTCAGAGTCGATTCAGTCATCCTCCTTTGAACAGCAATGGTGATTTCAGGTATCTTGATGGGACACAGTTCAGTGATCTTGGCCAATGCAACAACCTCTTGATCCTCTCCGAGCTCTTTCTTCAGTGAAACCTCAGTAATCACCACAAACGGAAATTACAGATTGTGATCGTTAGTTGAGGAGCTCCTCCCTGAAGAGTGTCAATCTGCACACTCCACAATAATCTTGTGCAAGACCTCTGCAACGCCTTTCAATGGGCAGTGGTTGGTCAAGCTCAAGCCCACTTCCACCGGGTTCGTCAGGCTTCGCTGGCTCGACCCATACGGAAGAAGTTCATCTGTGAAGCCCTTCAATTCTTGATTCCGATGCAGAGGTTTCCAAGAAATGCCCGAACTGCTCGATCGATCCACTGCGTTCCCGGATTGATGAAGTCCTCCTCGTCTGCAAGAGACTTGTGCTCGTTCTCCTCGGCGCTCACGTAGACACCCTCACCTTCGTGTTCGAATCCGACTTTTGAGGCTTCCCATTAGTCATTTTGTTCGTTAATGAGCTCTGACGACGGCAGCTCGAGGCCGAACCTTGGGAAGAGAAGGTGGCGATCACTTCGATCCGAGAAGAACCGGTATTGGTCCGATGCAAACACCCATGGTCTCTCTTCAGAAGGCCACTCGTTCCCCCCTCGACGGGAGGTTGTTGATCTTCTTCTTGGGCACCTCGCGCGCGATCTTGTCAACCAATCGCTTCCAAAACGTCGGGTTCTCGTGGCCACCAAAGTCCTGACAGCTTGCGATCATGTGCCACACCACGCAAGCCTCGCGGATCCACGCGAGCGCGGGCTCAGTGCCCTCCTCGGCGGGGTCTGCCATTTTGAGTTGGAATTCACTCGTACGCGGCCGAGATCTCGAAACTGGACTCGATCTTCAAGAGGCTCAGTCGTCCCTGGAGAGACGCACTCGAGGCCTCTGCGATGGCCGACGCGCGCGCCTCCGAGAGCTCGCAGAGAGGCGAAGACCCCGTCATGGCTGCTTCGCGTGTTGTTTGGGTGTGAGAGTCGCAGTACCGGTATGAAACCAGTATTATTGTGATCGGTGATGATCACAATTTCGGAAGTTGAAGCAACAATAAAAAAGTAACAGATGAAAGAATTCGCGTTTATGCAGTCAAAAGCTGTATCGTCCCTAGTTCTTGGACGCTTCAATGCGACGCGTAGGAATATTCACGGGTCTTCGGTTTAGCACTGGGCCCTGGGCACTGCTGGCTTCATCGTCGGCGCTGACGTTGGTGGTCCAGCCTTCAGACCGAGAGTTGGTGCTGGGCCAGGAGCGTCAGTTGGCTGCGACGTAGGAACAATAGTTGCGTTGGTAGGAACGCCAGCCGGGGTATCGGCCGGACCATCAGTTGACCCAGCCGCCGGAACATCAGCGGGGCCATCAGTTGACCCGGCCGAAGGAGCGCCAGCAGGACCGTCAGTTGACCCAGCACCAGGAACGTCAGCAGGACCATCAGTTGACCCAACCACGGGAGAGTCAGCAGGACCATCAGTTGAACCGACCGCAGGAGCGTCAGCAGGGGCATCAGTTGACCCGGAGGCAGGAGTATCGGCTGGGGCATCAGCAGGGCCGTCAGTTGACCCGGAGCCAGGAGTATCGGCTGGGGCATCAGCAGGGCCGTCAGTTGACCCGGAGCCAGGAGCATCGGCTGGGGCATCAGCAGGGCCGTCAGTCGAACCGGAGGCAGGAGTATCGGCTGGGGCATCAGCAGGGGCATCAGTTGACCCGGAGGCAGGAGTATCGGCTGGGGCATCAGCAGGGCCGTCAGTTGACCCGGAGGCAGGAGTATCGGCTGGGGCATCAGCAGGGCCGTCAGTTGACCCGGAGCCAGGAGTATCGGCTGGGGCATCAGCAGGGCCGTCAGTTGACCCGGAGGCAGGAGTATCGGCTGGGGCATCAGCAGGGCCGTCAGTTGACCCGGAGGCAGGAGTATCGGCTGGGGCATCAGCAGGGCCGTCAGTTGACCCGGAGGCAGGAGTATCGGCTGGGGCATCAGCAGGGCCGTCAGTTGACCCGGAGCCAGGAGCATCGGCTGGGGCATCAGCAGGGCCGTCAGTCGAACCGGAGGCAGGAGTATCGGCTGGGGCATCAGCAGGGCCATCGGTTGAACCGGAGGCAGGAGTATCGGCTGGGGCATCAGCAGGGCCGTCAGTTGACCCGGAGGCAGGAGTATCGGCTGGGGCATCAGCAGGGCCGTCAGTCGAACCGGAGGCAGGAGTATTGGCTGGGGTGTCAGCGAGGCCATCGGTGGACCCAGCGGCAGGAGTATCGACAGGGACATCGGCAGGACCGTCAGTTGGCTCGGGTGAAGGTGTATCTGGTTCTGTGGCAGGTGCTTCAGGTAGAGGGGCGGCCGCGGATGCACACGTCCTCTCTAGTGGTTTGAGAAGGTCTTGGTACAATTGGAGTGGCGGGTTGAGGACTGAGAGGGTGCATTCGGTCGGAAGAAGGGTTTCTAACTTAGCAAGCAAGGCCCGGCACGTAGGAGACAAGCAGAACATGGTCTTTTGGTCCCCTGTTGGGATGGTAGGGGGGAGGAAGGTGTAGTTCGCATCCTTGGAGCACTGCGCGGTTCGCGGATCGTCGGCCAACGGCAGGAGATTGATTAAGTTGCAGTCGGCAGCTGACGCTGTTGCGATTGCCAATGAGATAAGAACGCCGAAACGGAGCATCGTCGCTTGAGTAGTTGAAAGATCGACTGGGGAGTCCAAAGGAATTTTGGAAAGTGATCGCGTACACAGCAGCGCTTCGAGCCGACCGTGCTCCGTATATTGATTACCATTGCGGCTAACGAGGTTTTGACTCCTGCACTTCCCGACCCACGGGAGACAGTGGCTTTGGAACGACATGGACTCTCTCGAGATCCCATTGAGAGCGGCCATCATGATCGCACATGAGGACAGTGAAGTGCCACGTGAAGGATGGTGAGTGTTCATATTGGAGTCCATTATCTTGTGACAAACGCCTCTTCACTTAGGACCTGCTTTGAACTCCTCCCCATTGCGGAAGTATCAGCTTCCCAACAACAATGTTTGCGGGAAGCTTTTGTAATACACTTTGTCATAACATGTAGTTCAAAAACAAGCTGTCGACGAGTTGAAGAGGCTGTATGATCGAAGAAGCCGGAAGACCTACGCCGCCATTGTAGCGGACTCATTGGACTCTGTGGACTCCACCAGCCACCGCTGTTCAAATATCGTTTTGAAGCATATGAAGTACGTCGACGGTTGTGGTTGTTTGCGATTGTTTATTCGTATCGAAGGCGTTACTCTCACTGACTATGAGTGGTGCTCACTACACTGTGGGCGCTGTCACTGTCGTGCGCGGTCCTGCTGGCACCAGCACTCCCCCCACTGTTTGTTGTAGACGCCGCCCGACCGGTAAACAGGCAGCGCGCACCAACGGCGAGAGTCGTTGAACGTGGTCGTGCGCCCAGCGATAGTCGCGAGCAGCTTCTCACCGTCTTCGGAGTAATACTTCCAATTGTTCAAGCACGCCTTGTCATTGACGTCGTCTGTGTACTTCCAGTGGATATCCTTTGCACCACCAGCGCGGTAGGCATTGAACATGCACCACTCGCGGCTGTCGTTCTTAGTCGTGCATGAGTAGGGGCCGTCGGACCACGAGTTATAGTACCACGACCAAATGCCGTTCTTCGTATCCGGTGTGCAGACAATCGACTTGATATGTGCTGTCGAGCTGTTGGTGGTGGCACCGACCGGCGGTGAGGCGGTGGAATCGTCGGTCGCCATCGTGACGCCGACGAAAAGCGCGAGCAGCGACGCAGTCTTCGAGACTCCAGGCATTCGGTCGGAGGAGATTGTCGAGGAGAAGATAAATTGCAGAGTGGACCGAGACTCCCGGCCCACTCTGAGTTGCTGCAAAAGCGAGACGGGTTCCGTGGGGCGAGCTCACACACGAGTAACGGATCGTCTGTCTTGAGTGTAACTTCCGCTGGCGTGCCCTCGTGAAAGGACGCCGTCACGGATGGACATCAGTCTGACTTTATCGGAGACCGTCAGGGAGATGACTGACTCAGTGGCCGTTACTTCGTGGAAAGGCTGCAAAAGCGTGGGATATTGCAAGAGATTGGCTTCGCTTGGCACGTTTGGACCTTTGACGCGGGTGTCTCGGGCCGCCACACCCACAAAGGGAAGGCGCAGTGCTCGCATCTTCAAGACGCGAATGCCACGTGCAACATCGTCTTGTCCGTGGGAAGGCACGCGTGGGGATGTCGCAGCAAGCGGATGAGGGAACTCGCACAGCGTGGGCATGACAGCCAAATCAGACAGCGATGCGGGAATCTCAGATGGTGCTTAGCACACGGCTAGCGGCAGAACCCTCCTCCACCACAGCGGAGACTGTCCTGGTTGACGAACTGCGCGCAACCTTTTGGACCAAGTTGATCGTCCCACCGACCACCCACCCTGCGGGCCAACCCGCCCAAGCTCACATCCACCTCCTATTCTTCGATGGGGGTTCTTCTGGTGCATCCGAGACGTCCGCGGCAGCGGCCGTCCTCATCAGAGCGGCCAAAGCCTCGGGGGATGCCTCGATTATCTGGGCCACAAGCGCCGTCCTCACGACCGCTGGTGTCATATCCCACCAAGTCGCCTACAAAGGCCTCGCTGCAGGCCTCCAAGCAGTCCGGGAACGTAACCTCACCCAGCTGGAAGTTATCGGTCACAGCACCGTACTCATTCGCAACTTCGCGATCATCGCCCTCCTCGACGTACCGCGCTACGCAACCTCTTCCTGCACGCGCGCAAACTCGCTGACCTCGTTGAAGTCTCAGCGTGGACCTCACATTCTCGGGCCCACAACAAGATGGCGGGGAAATTGGTCAAGCTCGGCTAAACTCAGGCGCAGCCACCCACACCATCACCCTCCACTCCCAAACCGGCACTGCCGACTTGTCGATTTTGCTGCACAATGAACTGAGTCCATGGTGGACATCCCCGAGCCGCCATGTTGAAGCCCCACAGGCCTAATTGTACCAGCCCCCCCCCCCCCCCCCCCCCCCCCCCAAGCTGTTAGGATTCACAGGATGAACTCAATACACTTCACTCGTTCACTCGTCAAAGTTACGGCTTCTTTAAAGAGCCGTAAATTCCCCTCAAGTGACTCATTTGAGGGGAAGCCATCGGAGAGGGAAACGATGGATCATTGTAGACAAAAACAGACCGAATACTGCCCTATCATGCTATTCAATCTACCACTTCGACCCTCCGACTTTTGAATCCGTTGTCTTGGGGCCATTTCGCATTCCAAGTTGTCAACTTGTTTTGGAGAGCCACTACGCTTTAAAATAGTGGCTCTTCGCTGACCAAAACCCTTCCGACCCCCGCGAGAAGTGTTGTTGCATTCTGACTAGTGGTCAATCAGACCGCTTCCCGAGAAGAAACTGCACTTCTCAGCTGGCTGCGAAAATGTTTCTGAACTTATCTTCACTCCCACTGCCCCCCCCGCACACACACACAGCCCATCATTAATCCCACAGAATGGGGAAACTTCGGTGGAATCGCCCACTGAAATCACACGACACGGCCATTATCTCCTGATATCACTCGCCACGCCACCTGCCTCCTCGCTGGACGGCCACTCCGACCTTCCCGATCTGCTCTCCAACGATCTACTTCCATGGTGGACCTCCCCCCCACCGCGTTGAGCAACCGTAGATTTTGCACGTATTGCATGTAGCTATTAGTAATCACACAGTTGATCTCAATAGACTTCACTTCCAACCAACGCCACCTGCCCTCACATCATACGTCACGCCATTTACCTCCTGGGAGCACACGACAAATTCGAAAGACGCGTGAGACTATTCAACGAGTCCACGCGGGATCTGACTCATCCTAGAATATGAATCACGGTTTTGCTTTTGTATCCTCTTCACCTACAGTACGGTTCGCGATGAGCTTTATCCGAGGTAGAGTTCCTCATTCTTTATAACAATTTGGGCTGGTCTGCTGTGTTTTTTCGAGCGACTCATTCGGCTTGACGATGAGATTTCGTTGTGTTCCACGAAATCTCAGTTTCTCGGCTGGAAGCTTCACCACCTGGTGGTGTGCTCGAGGATTTGCCGAGACCAAAACCTGATTTCGAACTCTGTACTCACACTAAAACCAGTACTTCATGGGCTGCACCCACAAAAATGCTGACCAAAAGATCTCTGTCTGAACCCAACTCAAAAACGCAAGATGTGGGTTCGTTTTCCATAACTCATTCACCTTGTCGCGCATCACACATTGCGTGCACACGGCGGACGAGACTGATGACACTTCGCCGCGTGGATCCACGAGCCGCAGTCAGTCAGTTGCTGGGTCTGGGTCACATCTCGATTTTCCATGTGCACAACGGATCCGTCGACACACTCAAGTGCCGAAGCCGTTGAGGCGCTGCATGGCGCGCCACTCGGTGTGCCTGCGGTCCCCGAAGAGGAGGCCTGGGCCATCGCCATGGCGTGGGCCCAGCAGCTGCAAAGTGTTCACAGCGGCCACGAGCGGCTGCGGCTGAAGGAGGAGATCATGCGTGTCGACCCATTTTCGGTGGTCGGAAATTATGCGTGGGTCAAAATCCGCGTAGATACTCAAGAAGATGCAGCGGTCGCGAGAGCTGCCACGCTTGCATGGTTTTGGCTGTCATGCTGTCCCGGCTACAGTGCGAGAGAGAACCCTCGATTCTGGAAACGCGTGTTTAATGAGCTCCAGCGTGAGCAGCCATGCGACGAGTTCAAGTACCCTCCCACATTCCCCGTCGTCACAGATGCTGTGCGTTTCTTTGATGCATCCGAGTGCGTGTTCCCGCAGATCCACCTCCAATATCAGAACGTTGCCCAATGCGACGCATTCTTCACTTCGTCCACTCCCGAACGAGAGCAAGCCAAAATCGAGCTCATTCGACTTCAGCTGGAGCCATACGTAATGCCCTCTCGAGCAAGACGAACGATTCCTGTTCGCCTTGAAAGCACAAGCGGAATCGCCGTCACGAACGTGTCAGCGGTATTGAGCAATCCCACTGCGAGGGATCCTCACTTTAGCCTGCATTCAGTTCTCGTCCAGTCACCACATCCCCACCAACGGTCAGAACTCGAGCTCTCGATGGATGCATTTGAAGTTCAGTCCGTGGACGACGCTCGCTGCTTGCTGGCATCTTCGCGTACAACACCTAGCGATTACATCAGCAATTGCTCTGATGGATTTCGGTTCCAGACTCTTCGAATGAGCGACGACGTTGCCTCCTCCGACCTCATCAGCAGAATTTGCTCTGCGCTGCCATACTCGACAGCTGTCTCAACTGTCCAGGTTGTGTCCCTGACCAAGTCCGATGATGCCGTTGGGGCCTCGACAAGCGAATCTATGACATGGGCATGGCTCGGTTACGCCATCTTCCATCCTGAAACGAAGCATTCTTCGTGGCGGAATCTTGACGTCAGCGCTGACAGCATCACTCGCGATTCAGTGGCATCGCTTGAATCGATGGGAAAGGGTATCAATTTCGTCAATGCCGAGCTTAAATCGCAAGACTACACAAGCTTCTCGTATCATGCAGTGCGAATTTGCCCCGGCACGGTCGTGCGAGTATCTCCGAACGATGAAGCCCGCGACGCACACCATTTAAGCGATGCGACGTATGCCTACCTCTGCGTGGACTCATCCAATCGAGTGTTTGAACTCAACGGCTGGGCCCGCATTGTTCTTCCCATCGTCGGATTTGGATGGGTGCGCTCCTCCGCCATCACTGGGATCTCGTCTCACCCACCAGGTGAGTCGTGGCTACGCGGACTGCGAGTTCGCGGCGGCAAACATTTCGACTCCAACGCCGTGCTTCGCCTTATCGAGATCCTCGGCTCACGATTGGAGCGATTGGATATCGGTGGGTGTGGAGCATTCTCGGCTGATCAGCTGCGCAGATTGCTTCTTGCGTGCCCGGCTCTCAAATCGCTTAGTGTAGCCCATGATAGCACGATGTGGACGTATCCAGTCCAACAACAGGAGCTATCCAAGTTTCCTCGTCTCGAGCAATTGAGTCTATCTCTAGACGGTGGAGACCTGCATCAGCCGCACCAAGACATGCTCAACTCGGTGCTCCAGCATCTGTCGGCTCTGCGAGTTCTCACCACCTACCAGACTTTCTCCCGAAACAGGTCTGCCGTCTGCGCATTCGTGAATTCTCTACGCAAGCTAGCATATTTCCATGTGTGCGACCCGAACGAGTGAGCCAACACGCGCTTCCTCAGCCAAGTCGACGACGCCTATATCAAGGGTCGTATCAATACCCACAAGTGGCTCGGTAACAGCTTCTTTGAAAACCGACAGTTGGATGCTAGAGCGGCATTCCTCAGCGTCGTCCACGCCAGACAGACCAGCAACCCCTCGTCTGCAGTCGCTCGCGTCCATCGAGACCTCAGCTCCCATATCTTTGCCTTTGCCTCCGGCTCGCTGCTCCGCGATGTCTGGGTCGGCGAGTGTACTGAAGTATCTTAACGTACATAAAACGCACTGTACAAATTTTCCTGCGACATTGTGTTAATTCAGCTGTTGAAAGCCACCTTCGCACGACATTCTCCTCTCTAAAGACATATCGACTAGGAGAGGGTATCGAACGACGTAGAACCTCGTCAATGAATATGAAAGAAAATCGAAGAGCTACGGACTGATGAGGAAGCGCCTGGGCGAGCGAGACGCGTGGGCCGCCGCGCTCGCGTGGAAGGACCAGCTGCAGGGCTGCGTGCGTCTCGAGACTGACGCAGCATCGCGCGAGGCCCAGAACACCATCGTCCCGATTTTCTCATGGGTGACCTTCGTGTTCAACGGGTCTCCGGCGGACGGGCTCAAAGAAGTCAAGGACGCCAAAGCTGCAGCGTTCGCGGCGCGCGCGGCGTCCATCGCGTGGCTCGCACTCAGCTGCTGCGCCGGATACGGCGGCCATGAGAACCCGTACTTCTGGCGGCGCGTGTTCTCGGAGCTCCACGCACTCGCGCAGCCGAAGAAGAGCCCAGGCGGCGTGAGGAGAACCACTCCATACCGACCGCAGCGACCGATTTCGGATGCGGTTCGGTTCTTCGATGGCGAGGACCAGACGTTTCCACGTGTGAGAATTGTGCCCAAGTTCCCACAGGATCGCGAGTGTCTGCACGTGCTGCTCTTAGCAGGAAACACGGGCGATAGAAAACTCCAAAAAGTGCTAGACAAGCTTCAGCCATTTATTTGCCAGTCAGTGTTCGCCAGACGGAAGATTCCGCTCGCCATAGAAGGGCTCCACATCGAGGAGGTCGCACGAGTCGTGATGATCCCGCCACGGTCTTCTGATATCCCTGTGTTTTCCTTGGAGATGGTAGTACTACGCCGCCAAGACACAAGGTACACGACAGCAATTCGCGAGGTTTCGATACAATGCAGCGCGCAGATCGTGGTTGAAGATTGCGAATTCTCGCATCTTTTTCACACCCATCGCGGCACTGTCGATACACTTTTGCCGAATTCTGCAGCGTCATCGCCGTGTCTGTTTTCGACCCACACGCTCTCATTGACTCGATCGGTCGGATCTCGAAGCAAGATTGCAGTCGTTTGTTCGGCGTTGCCTCAGATACGCTCGCTGACGGGTGTGCAGTTGGCCTCAGATCGAATGGACGCAAAAGCACTCAGTACAAATGAGTGGGCTTGGCTCGGCTACGCCATCTTCCATCCTGATTCGAGTGACTCCGGGACATTTCATCAACTCGAGATCCAACTCGTGGACGACGACAGTAATGCATTCAACCTCGACATCTTCAAGCGAATGTCGATTGGTAACAACCTGCTATCAGCGCTACAGTTCAGTTCAAAAACCGTGACCAGTTATTCCCTTGCACGCATCGGGACTTCTGCCACGGCGCGCCTCGACGCCACCAATCGAACCGATCTCACTGCTGAGCTTGACTCAGACTCGTGGGTCACTCTTTGCGAGCAAGCGGAGCATGTCAAGAAACTCGATGATTGGGTTCGTGCCGTCATTCCTGGCTACGGACTTGGGTGGATCCCACGGAGTAGCATTGCAGAATTGGCCACGCGTCCACCCGGAAGATCGTGTGTTCGTCATCTACGTCTTGGCATTCCTGACGTTATCGACCAGAGTGGGGAGCTTCACCAGTCGATCATGTCTTCCGTGCTCGACTTGCTTTCGGTGTTAGGAGAGGGACTTCAGTCGCTCGACATGAGCGATAGCCTGCCGCTGAACAAAGACGCCGTCCAAAGTATTCTTCATCGCTGCCAGTCGCTCAGAACTCTCAGAATCTGTCATGACGGTGAGTTTTGGTCCCAAAGTATGCCAGAGGTGAGTACACCACGATTGAAGGAACTGGAGCTCTCAGTTGATTCGCTTCTCGACTCGCATGCAAGATTACACCCACTCCGTTCATCGGATCTCATAGAACTTAAGACTTTACGGCTAAGGACTTTGAGCCCGGAGAGTTTCGCCCCATCCCACAAAACGTTTCTTTCGACGCTTGCGCTGTTCCCTGGCATCATATTTGCACACTGGCTCTACGCAAGAGGACCCGAATATTCAAGCTACGAGAAGCGACGGCTTCACTCCTTATCCCTTCAGCGCCAATACGACGTTGGGCACAACGAGGTCTCACAGGTGCCGATGACAAGAAACTCCAAGATCGCATTTGTGAGCGTCGTCCACCACAAGCAGTCGGTTTCGACCGCTCTGAGTCGCTTCGATAATGACATTCTTTCGATTATTTGCAGCTTCTCCACCAGTCCTCTGCCACGAAGCGTGTTCATAGGCAGTGATGGCTTCGAGATCAGGAAATCATGAGTCTGTCATCACCGATTTCAGATGCGAGATGCAGACCATTGAGTACGCCGATCTGGATTTGTTCTGGGTCGATCAGTGTACAGAACACTGTATGAGATGTCACCACGAAGCAATTCCCTCGGTACAATCATCCTCCTCAACATGAATCTCCCGTGGTACAAAACTTGTTGAAAAACTGAAGATATTGCGGCAAACGTCTGGTCCGAGACAGCCGATTGCCGATGTGCCCTTGCAACGGACGACGCTCATAAACCCTAGCTTGGAGTCAAGTCTCGTCGGTCCTTGCGTGACACCGTGAACCCCGCGTCGAAGTTTGCTCAGATACTTGTCTGAACGCCTCTTTCGCTCATCGTAGCGAATGTGCTTCCACCACGTTGGGTCGGCAGGATTGTTTGACCAACTCACATGTGTCAAGCCTGGATATCTCACAAGTGTACCGAGAATCATCTTCTGGTTGATTGCGAATGAGGATGTGCGTGATCGAGACACAATTCGAAACATTCTCATATTTTCGAGAAGCGGTGAGCTCAGTTGGTACAACCTTGCATTTCCATCCAGGCAGTACAGACCCAGTTCTTCCAGTTTCGAGCTCCGCGGGGCCGCAGTCACCTCTTTCTTCACCCAGAATGAACCGTCGTGGTGAACAAATAAAGACTTCAGCGATGGACATTGGTACGAGATTGACTGCATCTGAGACAGTCCGAAGGGTCTTTTGCCTTGAATATCAAGATGCTCTAGACCGTCCCCAAGAAGTGATAAAAGTCTTGTCAAATGACTTGCCCCGTTCGGTTGTGCACCCCCCATTTTGACCCGCAACCTCTTTACGCACGACCTCAGGCTCGTATGCGTGATAATCTCGAGAATATCAAAAGGATGAATCCAACCAAAACCGAAGCCTGGGACGATAACTCGAACCCACCGCGTTGTTGTGGCTGATTCACTCGCTTGAACCGAGAGAGTGACCCATGTGTCGATCTCAAACCCTGCAATCATGTTGGCTGATTCCACAGGATCGGCCCGGATGGAGGTTCCAGCATGAATTCGTCCAAGATGGTAACCGATACAGGTCTTTGAACCATCGATGGTGGACAGGAGGTTATTCCCGATCGCCATTTTTTCAAGCGCATCCAAGCTGCTATCAGTCATTTGGGCGAGATCGATGGCAAGGCAGCACGAGGACGACTCTGCCGCGGCATTTGGGTGGAACAATGTGTACCCAAGCCAAGCCCAGTCACTCGTGCATATCGTCTCGTAAACTCGTCCCCGATGCGTCGGTAAGGACATATCGATCGAATCGGCCACGGTAGCGAACGGCAGACTTGAGCAAATCGCTGGAAAGGTGTTTGGATATCCTCCTGAGTCGGACATTTGAAGAAGGTAGACTCGAGTTCGTCGATTTTGACCATGCCGAACGTCGAATGGAGTGATCAGTGACGATGCTGATTGGCGAGGAGCCGGCAACAGGTTCCACGATTCGCACTTTCGAACTACAATGTTTGCCGGCGTATTGGTCAAGATTGAAAATATCGCACTTGATTGCTGTAGCTCGTTACCCTGGACGAAGACGTATTGAAGCTGCCAATCTAAACCCATCAAAGGCTTATCCTCCTTCTCAAAGATACCAGCAACGCAAACAATTCTAGCGAGTTTCTCCACCTCAACACCCTCGATCGACACGAGAATGGCGCGCTGACTCGATATAGATGGGATCACGTGTGGCTGAAGGCTCTCTAGAGCTTTACTTAGTCTCTGATCGAAATACGTCGAAGAGAAGAACTCCCGAATGCAAGCTTCCTCCGCATTCTGCTTTGGAACGATGCACACGCGAGGAAATGATTTTGCTGTATCACTGAAGAAACGGACTGCATCTGTAATCGGCAACTGTGGACGATCGGCTCGATGTTTGAGCAATACGATATCATCCTTGGGGTACTCTGGGAAATACAGCTCTGAGAACAGGCGTCGCCAGAAAGTCGGGTTTTCATCAATGCCGAAACCTGTGCAACGCGAGAGAGCGTACCAAACGATGATGGATGCACGTGCAGCGGCAACGGTTTGGTCGACGTCTACAACCTCCTTGAGTCCACCTGAAAGCGACCCATCGAAGACGAGGGTGACCCACTCAAAAGAGGGGACGACGCAAAACTGGGCTTTGTGTGCGTCTGTCTCAAGGCGGACGCATCCCTGTATTTGCTGACGCCAGGTGAGCGCGATGTCCCACGCGTCGCGTGCGCTGAGTCCTCCGCAGCTGAAATCGTCTTCATTGTGATCGTCTGTTTGATCTCGAGGCGTATCCAAGCCCCGACGGGTCCAGGTTGACGTCTTGTTCCCCATGATTCGACTTCACCAATGGGCTCGTCAAAGCGAGTTCAGAACGAACGCGTTCATGTATTGTAGCCAATCGTACCCCTTCCATTCCCAACGAACTGGACGCAAAATGAAGATGGAAGGAAGGGGCACACGAGAAGAGAAAGATGTCGACGCATGAGTCAGGATTGATCTGCGTCAGCCGTCTCCAAATACGGATTACCGGTACCTTCGTGTTGCTCTGAAGATTCTGTAGACATTTGCTACTGAATCCTTCCAGAGCTGAGGAAGGGCAAGCAACGTTCGCGACAAAAGGAGCCTTGCCCGTTATCGTACTTTCCGCATTGGAGCATGCTCGGAAGGAGTTTTGATCGTTCCTTCCGCACGTCATCACAAAAACGCAACTGCGTTTGATTTTGGACCCTGGTCTGTACCAGATCAAGAAAAGTGGATTTGTATCCCAGAACAGTTTCTTGTTGGTTCGAGAACGTGATCGGAGGTTTGGAGGTTTGTGAAGCTGTGGTGTCATCAGCTCTGCTAGCATAACTGGTCGAGGTTTCAGCCGTATCATCAACTCTCTCAGTTTTGGGGGATATGGAGGATCCGAGTTTGGTCCCCAGCACCGAGATCCACATAGACGTGAGGAATGAGCGAAGCTGCAAACTATCGTGTACTCGGACGTCTTAGGTCTGGCTGGTTGACCCAGCTCGAGATGGTTTAAGCCAGCACAGAGGATCGAGAACAACCGCGGCAAACGGGCGAGGACCGTTTCCAATAACCTGGAATCTCTGAAAACACAAAACACAACTTTTGTGATCGGACCAGGACGCGACTTCGTAACCCCCCCTCCCCCCCCGTAGGGCCATTGGAGCCCAGATCGTTCCCAGCACTGGGTTTCCTACTGCTCGCCCAACCAGAGTTCAAGAGAACGAGCTACCTGAACGCCAGCACCATTAGTTGGACCCGCTCGGCTGGGTGAGGGCGAAGGCCAGCCCGACGGTAACCATCACGTACGAGATCACAATCGACTGAACTGTTACTCCAGTTCTTCCCACGACCATTTTCTTTTAGAACTGAGTGGCCTTGGCCGACGTGGGAGATTTCTCGGCAATAGGACAGTTCCTTCAGAAGCCTTGTGCTGAGTTGTCCGTAGCTGGCATCGACTTCGTCGTCGTGCAAGCAGCGCTCACGTCGAGCCACCGACGCACTTTGCACCCACATCTTGCCTCTCGCTGCAATTCCCTATTCTCCTATGGTCAATATCCAATTAACCATTTCCTCAATCGTACATAAATGCAATTCAACTATTTCCCACCAATCCTGTGTTCTTTCCTTCCTCTATTTTCGTAATTTCCGAAATCTCTTTCAAAATTTGAACGCTCTTCTTGCTCGCGCGCCATCTTCCTCTTCCCCGACGACCGCCATGGCGACGCCGCGCGCCGAGGGCAAGTGGCGGCGCCGCGCGTCCGCCGACCCGTTCGCTACTGACAAAGAGAACGCGGCGCCGCGCGTCTCCGTCTCCGTGCGCGCCACGCCCGCCGTCGTGCGTCGGCGCAGCGCCGGCGGCGCGCTCGTGAGCGTCGTCGCCAAGCCCGCGACGCTGCTGGGCAAGCGCGCGCGCGGCCCGTCGCCCACGCAGGCGCCGCAGCGCGACGCCAACGCGCGCAAGCTGCCGCGACGCAGCGAGCCAGACGACGCGCAGGACGAGACCCAGCGCAAGCTCTTCCAGGAGAGCGAGAACGACGAGAACGCGGACGAGCACGGCGCGCCGCGCAACGTGCTGGTCGTGAACGACCTGGTGCGCGTCACCGAGCTCGCGTTCGGCGCCGTGGCCGTGGGCCAGCGCAAGAGCCTGCTGCTGACGCTGCAGAACCCGAGCCAAGTGGCCAACGCGCGCGTCAAGTACGAAGGATACGCCATGGCCACCGCCACGCGCGAAGCCGTGCCCAAGCAGACGCTCGATGCGCGGTTCAAGTGCGACATGCACGTCTGCACCGTGCCGGCCGACGGCAAGGTGACGCTGCGGATCACGTTTGAGCCCAAGGAACAGGACGTGAACCAGGACCTCGTGGCGATGCTGCGCTTCACGGTGAACGACCGCTTCCGACTGCAGTGCGAGGCGAGCGGCAGCGGCATCGCAGCGACGACCAAGCCAGTCAGTCTGCGAGAGCGCATGGCGAACGCCCAGGCGAGCCGCAAAAGCCTAGATAACGAGCACCGAGAGAATCCGGCCAAGGACGCAGTTGTGACGTACCCTATCGAGAGCTTCGTACTGAGCGGCACGAAGCGCCGCGAGTCTGTGGCGCTGGTCGTGTCCCCACCACGACACCAGAAGACCAAGAAGATGCGCGTGGATGAGGACGAGAAGATCGGCGAGCCCAGTAACTCGGCAACGACTGGAGGGTTCCAGGGGTCTTGGTGGGAGAAGCGCAGGACGCTTTCAGACGAGGAGTGGATGCAGCGACAAGAAGAAGGATTCACCAAGTGGATGAATTTCGTGCTCGTTGACTCGACGGGTGGTGAGAATGACCAGGAACTAGCGAACGCGATCATCGAGAACCCACACCGGGCAAGCCTGGCGACGCCGCGCAACCGGAAGCGACGCATGCGCATTGATTTCTCTTCACTTCGCGTACTCGCGATGAAGAGAATGGAATCGATGTGGTCGCGCGCAGCGATGGAGCTGTATCGAAGCGACGAAATCACTGAGGCGGCAGCCAACCTCAAGAACGAAATCGCTGAGGGCAAAATGGTTGTCCGTCGTGATCGCCCAGCTTACGCTGATGTTGGGCTACAAGAAGAGCTTATCGAGTTGCTCAACAACTACCATCCCGTTTGGTTGTGCCTGGCACTGGAGACCGTGCTTGGTCACCGAACAATGGCCGATGAGAAGTGTACACTTCGATCCGTAATGACGTACTGTGCGAACGTCGCTGAGAAGGCTTCAATGAGCAAGAAAAAGGGAGAATCGAATGAAACGAAGTCGTCTACTCGAATGCCCCGGCAATTGCGGCGGGTTATTCTCCAACACCTTGTTCACGATCATCAGGTCGCCAAGCGGTACCGGCTAGTGAAGAACTTGAAGACTCCAGTTGAAGGCAGTGGCACCCTGCGGACAGGAAAAGCAAATCCGAAGATCTCAGGTCGCGAGTACTTTGATGCATTGATGGACTCCTTTGTGTTCAAGTTCCTCATGATTGTGCTACTCTTGGATCGCGCGGCTGCTCAAAGAACGGACAAATTCACTCGATTTCCGTGCCTGTTCCGAGTTCAGCCCGAGAAACCAAAGAAGGTAATAACTGAAGATGATTCGAGGCACCTGAAGAATTCCCAGAGTATTGTCACCGAGTTCTGTCGGCTGTTCCTATCAAAGGAAGGCCGCATTGATAGGCATCTGAAACACCTCGGTTATTCGGTCAGCTTCCATCAAGTTCCGTTGGATGAAGTCGATCTAGAGATCACAAACCTTGCTGTCGATCTGCGAGATGGGGTTCGACTTGCCAAACTTCTGGAGACTCTGACTATTTCACCGAACACGCCATCACAAGCTCGTCAACCGTTGTCTTCTTTTCTGCGAGTTCCAGCGCTGTCACGGTTACAGAAGATCCACAATGTCGAAATCTGCCTGCACTTCTTACAAGAAAAGTGTGGTCATGACTTCTTTGAGAGCATTCGCACCACCAATACTCGCAGAAAGTCGGTGGGAAGACTATCGTTTGCGACATTACGCGATAAGGAAGATGTGAAACTGGTCGAGCTCATGGCAAAGGCTGTCGTCGATGGCCACCGAGAACGCACGTTAGCACTCATGTGGAAACTCATCAGCGTGTTCCAGCTGCGCTCACTGGTCAACGTTGACAAACTAACCAAAGAAATCGAGAACATCAAGCAACGGATGAGTTTTCGGTCGATGGAGTTCTACGACGACTGCAAGGCAGGACGGCATGCAGTCTTACCTCAAACTACAGGTGATGACAACCAAGGGCTGGACTATGCTGTTCGCGAGCTGTTGCTGGAGTGGTGCCGCGTCGTGTGCGCAAACTACTTCGTGCGTGTGGCTGATTTCTCAGAGTCATTTGCGGATGGACGAGCCTTGTGTTATCTGCTTCATTTCTATCATCCTATGCTTCTGACCAAAGGTGAGATCCGTATGACAACGACAGAGTACGCCACCTCAACTCGTGCCATCCATTCTGAGCGCGATATCACGAAGGCGCTTGAAAACGAGCGGATGCATTTTGATCTTGTGAACGATCGAGTCAAGCAACTTGGTGAAGTTCCCGTTCTTCTTCCCGATCAGTATGACTCTACAAACCCACCAGACGAAAAGGTCATTGTGACTTTTGTGTGTTACCTCCAGTCCCGCCTTATGGATTCTAGTCGCGAAATTCATGCCGCAGCACGATTGAAGAGATGGTGGAGAAGCCCACGCATTCGTTTGTTGATGAGGCGCAAGAAGAATCGCGCAGCTCGAATGATCCAACGAATGTGGTACACATCCTCCGTCAAGCGACTAGCTATTCGTCGCTGCCGTCGGCTACTCAACGCCGCGCGAATGATTGCCGTGTACGTCAGTGCTTGGTTTGATCGCTCTCGTTTTCTTCGGTTGCGTCGTGCCGTTGTGTCGTTGCAGCGAGTGTTCCGACAACGAAGAAAGCCTGTCGTCGATAAAACTAGGTCAGTTGCGGCAGCGTCGATTCAACGGGCCTGGCGGTGCTTCACACTGCATCAACACATCAGAATTAGCATCTCGAAGCGTGCAGTATGCGAAAAGATCAAGCAACAAATATCGGTGTCCCGTATCAAGCAGTTGTTTAAGCTCAACTTTGTGCAAAAGAAAGAGCAGCGGGAAGCAATGCTCCGATACCAGGAGATGCTGGCTCAACAACGGTTCGAAGCCAACAAAAAGGCATTACTGAAGAGGGTCCAAGCTCGGTGTGTCCGAAAGATTCAAGGTTTTGCTAGAACAGTAATCGCGAACCGCCGCAAAACGTGTGCGGCAACTGCCATTCAGACTCTGTGGCGTCAACGAATTGCCTACAACCATTATACTCGAATGCGTAGTGCTGCTATTCGACTCCAGTTTGCGGTGCGTCTCTGGATTAAGCGAAGGCAGGAAGAGGCACTGGAAAGGTTCCGACAAATGCTTGCCGAACAAGATCGGGAGCGCAGATCAAGACTGCTTCGTGCTAGAGTGGAACAGCGTTGTGCCTGTCGGCTGCAGATTGCATGGCGCTTGTATTTGGCAAACGCTTGCGAATCAGCCGCTGTCAAGATTCAGAGCGCATTCCGAGCTTTCCAATGCCGGCAGCTTCTTGAGAATTTAAAAAACGCTCGCAATCTTGCTGCTGCGATTCTCATCCAAAAGCATTTCCGTCGATCCATCGAGCAACGCAAGTACCTTAACTTCCGCATGGCCGTGGTAAAACTTCAAGCATCAACCCGTGGTGCCCAGTCGCGTTCTCGTGTCTTGTGCTTCAGCCAGTTCCGTCAGCGTGCCACTGTGATGCGCGTAAAGATGGCTAAGTGGAAGATCGAACAATGGACTGCTAGAGTATCCACTCGCCGAAAGACTGAGCGCTTATCAGCAACAGCAATTCAGAAGACTTGGAGGATGTACTCGGCTTCTGCGCGATTGAAGTTGTGGAAATCCTCCGCCACAAGGATTCAAGCTCTCATCAGAGGTGTCCAGTCCCGCCAGTTCAGATTTAGTCTCGCTCACTTCCAGGCAAGGATGGCCCACACGAAGATGCTGTTTGCGGCGTGGACCATTGCATATTGGTCAAGAGCCCAGCTCCGGCGATTCTACAAGCAGCGACAAGATGCTGCTGTTCGCGTCCAATCGTCAGTTCGAATGTGGATTGCTCGGTGCGACTTTCTTCTTCAGCGCACTGCAGCGGTGAAAGTTCAGGCCCACTTCCGCGGAATGTTGTCACGTCAGTTCAAACTTAACTTCTTTGCATTCAAGCATCGAGCTTCGCAATGCAAGAGACGTATCGCCTTGTGGCGTATCCAGTCGTGGATTGCTCATTCCATTTACCAGCGACGTCAAGAACGTGCTGCGAAGATCATTCAAAAGAATCTTCGTATGTTCAAGCAACGCAATGATTTCGTCGCCTGTCGCGCTGCTGCGGTAAAGATCCAAGCTGCCTTCAGAGGCAAGTTATATCGTGAATTTGTGTTCAACTTCAAGAACTTCAAGGTGAGCCAGTCCCGTTGGCACGAGAAGATGGCTGTGTGGAAAGTACAGAATTGGCTACTCAATGCCGCGTTGAGAAAACGCTTCCTCAGAACCAGAGCCACCTTGATACAGGCCAGGATTCGTTGCTTCATTGCGCGCAACCGCTTTTGCATCATGCGCGAATCGGCTGTTCGACTCCAGAGCATTATCCGTGGATTCTGTTCAAGACGCACTAAGCATGACCACGCGGTCTTTCGGGAATGTATGGGCCGTGTTCGTTGTCTTTCAGCAGCGTGGAAGATCCAGCTTTGGCTGTCTTCTCGTTTCCGACTCATCAAAGCTCGTCAATCAGCTCTGATTAAGGCGAGATGGACTCAGCTTGCCTACACGCTTCTTCGCCGGCGCCTCGAAGCAGTTGATTCGATTGCGAAGTCGTGGAGGGCTCATCACCTTCGAAATGCCATTCGTGACAGAGTAGAATGGACCTCTCTTCGCCACAAGTCAGCTACTCACATCCAGCAATGGTGGCAACTCATGGAGCTGCGGAGAGTTGCTCTCTATCGAGTTCGTTTCCTTCGGTACGAACGTGACGAGAGGCTGAAACGAGAGCGAGCTGCGACTGCTGCTTCTCGGATCCAGAATGCGTGGCGTAGCAAAATTCGACACTCTACTGCAAAAGACGCACGCCAAAAACTCGTGAAAATGCGCGAGTTCTTTGCTGCAGTCAGAGTGAGCAACGTTGTATACAAGAAGGTGATATGCGCAAGTCGTTCCCGACGTGGGTACATCCGTTCAGTCCGTCGAGTCCAGTCTTGGTGGCGTGGTATGATTGTTCGACTCCATGAGAAGCATCAAGCTGTAGTGGAGCAGCGAAAGAAACTGGCTGCAATGAAACTCGTGACACCAGACCATCCATCGTCCACTAGCAGTGAACACATGCAGCCGGGTGTGCAACTCCACGATCCTACAAAGCCGCTCACGCTTGGTGCTCGCTTAGAGATGGCTCTCCATTTGCTTCTTCACGGCAAGCGTCTCCAGGAAATGCTGTTTGCCAGCCATACCATCGAAATGTGCACACGCTACTCTCGCGAGTGTGCGTGGAAGTGTGTGCAGCTGAAGATCTACAATACGATATTCGCTGCAATCCGTGGTCTCAATCGCAGTCGCCCTCACGTGGAGTTGCTCCACCAGCTTCTTCTCGTCCTCGTGAATCTCACAACGTACCAACGCAAGGAATCCAAGAACTACTCAGTCCCCAGTATCGTTCCGGGCAGCGAGCACTCACCAGTTGACCAAGACGACCTCCGCGCCGTGGATGCCCTGGTTGATCTCATCCATGTGCATCGCGACATGCACGTGATCTTCGTTCTCGCCTCGCGAGTTCTGAAGCACTATCTTCTCGTTCTCAAGCCTCACACTGCCACATCGAAAGAGGTCTTTAACCAGTGGAGCGAGGCTCACCGCCGTTTGCGTTCTCTCCACGAGTTGCTCGTCAAGAAGATGCAGGTCGCAGCCTGGACATCCCGAGTGGCCGCCACACCCAGCAAAACTGCAGCCCAAAGCGCAACTCCCAACGCTGCAAACCCCAGTGCCAACGTTTTGGCCAAGATCAACCCCAAGACAGCTGTTGCCATCGTCGCGCAGCTCCTGAAAGTCATCGAGTAGAATATTACCATCCCCGTATCAAATATAGTCAGTCAATTGCATGTACGCGTCAAAACTGGTCTAACCACATGCACACGGATACGTATACTTTGGCGATCAGCTCTAACTCTTCTCGAGCAGCGGTTTGCGCTCTTCGGCGGCCGTCGCGAGCATGTGGAAGCGGTCGTGCTCGACGTTTTGCTGCTGCTTCTTGGTCTCGAGATAGTACACGGTCGTGGAGACGACGAAGAGCGTGCCGTAGAGAAACGCCGAGCCGAAGAGCGGGCCGGTGCCCTTGACGTCCTTGCCGAGCTTCATGTACTCGGGCTGCGTCTTCACCAAGATGCCGATGGCCACGAGGAAGAAGAAGCCAAAGCACGAGAGCAGCGAGCAGCAGAGCGCGCCTGTGAATCCACGACGTTAGAGACAGCGAACGCGACGAGTCGCGCGACCACGTACAGCCAGTCTTGGAGACCATTGTGAGTCGAGACGAGTCGAGAGAGAGAGAGAGAGATAAAGAGAGGATTCTGCGAGCCAGAATGAGCGAGAGTGACGCTGCGGATCGCGGACGCAGAGCTCGCACCGTGACACAGAGGCTTCCTCTTCCGCTTCGCCGGCAGAGGAAGGAAGGAAGGCGCGGCTTCTATTCGGAGCTCGTCGATCTTCAGCTGGCACTCTTCTTGGGGTACATGTATTGGCTGTAAAGAAAGGACGGATGCTTCTAGCCAATCACCAGTGGAGGACTCTAATTGCGCAATGATATGAGTGTAGTAGACGGAGAGAGTTGCGAGTTGAAGGTATTAGACACCCCGGAGGTATAAATAGAACAGCATGGCTTCCTTCCAGTGGACCTGCTCACCAGACATGCGAGTTCTCTAGTCGCCGATGGCTGCGAGTGCTCGAACCATGCTGCTTGATCCAACGAGAACGGAGAAGGAGCAATGCGAGCTGCACATATGAGACGAGACAACGTCGATTTCCGTCTTATCTTAATCGGCATATCATACGACGAGGCGTGAAGTCAAAGTTTTGCACGCAAACGAGTCTCGGGACGGGCTCGGACGAGAAGTCGAAGATGTGGCGAACGACGTCGTCGTCGATCTCGCCGATGCGTGAAGATGTCGAGTGGCCAATGGGCGAGCGAACGCAGCTGAGAAACGCCAGTCGCGATGTCAGCGACAGCGGGGCGAGCGCGAAGCGGCTGACGTCGTCAAACTCGTGGGAGACTCCAGGCGTGCTCGCGAACGTGAAAGGTGCGAGCAGACTCGGTTCCTCGACTACCCATCTCGCGTACTGCAGGCAGGGAATCTGTCGTAGTGTTTCTGCGAAGAAACGTTTGCTGCAGGGATGATTGCTGAAACCTTCAGCTGCAGTCACTCGGAGAGAGCGGAGATTGTTGAGGAGTGGAGATCTGAGAGGCTGCAGATCCACACGTGTCAGTGCGCGTGGTCTCATTACCTCGTTCTGCGTCGAATGCAGCCTCCGCCTGATGCGAAGTTCCAGCTCGCTCAGCGATGGTAGTGCAGCCTCGGCCGCTGGAAGATCTGACCAGTACGACCCGTCGTGGCCGATGCAGAGACTTTTCAACCCCGGACATTTGCGCAAGATGTCATGCACTTGGGTTGCAGAGAAAAGATCGCAGCTTAGAATATCCAGATACGTCAATCGACGGCCGACAGCTGAGAGTAACCGAATCAGAAGGCTGAACGCTTCATCGTCAATCATTCCATCAGCCATTTGTACGCGCATCCGACGCAAAGGTGACTCAGCAGCAGGGACCGAAGCAGACTCGATGATGCTATCACGACTGGTCCACCCGATGCCACGACCGGCAACGATCACTCGCACCCATTCGTCTTCTGTCGAGGAATGGTAAGTATTCACCAACAGCGGGACCCATTCTTCGTGCGCGAGGCGGCGCAGAGTACCGGCTGAGTTGTCTCGGCAACTGTCTCGAGTTTCAAAGATGTTGGTCCCCGCGCGAAGCTTTGCTAGGTGATAACCCGCGGTTGCATTGTTTGCAAGTCCGAGTGCGATCATCAAATTGTTCCCCTTGGCCATGCTCTCGATAGAATCCATCGTCGTGGGGTCGAGAAGCTCGATTTTGATCACCAAGTTGCTGAAAGCAGACCCTTTTGCCACTCGCAGCGGAGAGAATAGCGCATAGCCCAGCCACGCGGCGCTCACGGTACTTAGAGAGCGATTTGGGTCAGTAACGTTTGCAATCACGATTGTGCTCGTGGAAGGTAAGCGCGGAAGTGCTGAGCCCCAAATTGGGAAATCGCTCTGAAGATGAATCCTCTCGATACACAAGCAATTAGTCGTGCTCGACTCGCCACCAAGAGCTCGGTCAACGATTGGAGCTGATTTAATGGATAGATTGGCTGTCGCGCACTCGGATAGGCTTATGTGTAAACTTGGGCAAGCTTCATAGGTGGGCACCACCTCATCGTATAGACCCACATTGGGATGGAGAATCAACGAGCGCACTTCCAAGAACGCCGACGTCGACTGCCGACTCGGTTGCAATGTGGGCAATTTATATAGCGTGTCATAGCTCGCCGGACGAACTATAACGGGGATCTCGCAAGCCCACAGGTCGCCGTTCATAAATGGCTTGATCTTATGGAGCAACGACTTGAGTTTGCGCGACATGAGCGATACATCCAAGAGGACCTTGAGGACCGAAAAATCCACGCTATACTTGGACTCGATGTAAGCTGTAGGGAACTGACAGTTGCTTGGAGAAGAGTCGTGCTCGCAAGACTTGTAATTGGAGATCGCCGAGTTCGCATTGCTGTCTGCAAACGACGTCAGGACTCTGCACCAGAACCGCGGGTTCTCGTCCACGCCGAAGCCCGAGCAACACGATAGCGCGAACCACGCAAGCAGCGCGTCTCGGACGACGCCAACTGTCTTTTTGCGAAGTGTGGAGCAGTCGACTGGGAACACGAAGGTGATCTGTTTGATGGGTTTGACCTTCTTACTCCGGGAGACGTCTGTGCGGACAGTGATGACGTCGCTGAGAGCGTGGAGTTTCTTGCTCCAGGCCGTCGCGAAGGCCCATGCATCCTCCTCGTCCAACGCGTCGTGAGAGGAGCTGTTACCCATTGCAAGCAAGGGAGAGAATGGTCGCGAGATACTGCAAGGAAGCTGATTTTATCGTACTTAGTCGAGCCGCTCATATCTCTCACCTCTCGAAGCTCCACAGTTTCAAGCTGAGCTCTCTCTCACTTTCCAAGCTGTGCATTGAGTGAAGCACCTTCGCATGGGAGCGTGGCCATCGAAGTCAAAGTGGGAAGCCCCCAGTGGAGATGGTCTGCATCTCGATTTCAACGAGACGGTTCTCACGGAGAGTGCAGCGTGGGCGATCGCAATGGCCTGGAGCTCGAGTCTCACGCGCTCATGGTCGTATGATTTTCCTGTACGACTCGCAACTGACTCCGACCCCGACAACAAATCTAAGTTACGCATGGGTCGAGTTCACATGCAAACGCCACCGTCGCGTATCCACCAGAAGAGACCTAGGCCGGTTTGCAACGGTGGCATGGTTTTGGCTCTCTTGTTGCGCCGGGTACAGTGGTCGCGAGAATCCTCGCTTCTGGAAACGTGTCTTCGCGGAGTTACTACTTCAGCCCGGGAACGCGGGACCCACCTCAGAGTTCATGTTTGAGATCACCGACGCGATCCGGTTCTTCGACTTGCCAGGGTGCGAGTTCCCACGCGTCCACTTCGACAGTCAATGGATATCCAGAATGATGTGCGGGGCACATCCGTGGCTGAGGAATGATAGTGACGACATGAAGTTGACGGCGATCTTCAAGAAACTCCGCCCCTTTCTTCTCCCTGATCGGCTCGAACGTGCGGTGCAGGTCAGGGTTTCTGAGCGCGAACTCGATGACATCCGTGCAGTACCCATGACATATCCACCTCCATATGAAGGAGATATTGGCGCTTGCTGGCCCAAGTTTGAGGCTGTTGCGGAGTCCTCGAACACCATCACTGTGCCGCTGCCTGAGGACTCAGCCTCAGCGACGGCGAATGTCCGCGTTCTCATGAGGATCCAGTCGTCGTCGGCAGCCGAGCAGAAGCGTTACTCCGAGATCAACTTGACTCGCGACCTTCTTGGTGACGGAGTACTAGAATCCGTGTGTTCGGCTCTTCCTCATGCAATGAACGTGAAGACAGTATCTCTGGCACTACCATCTCCGCGATATGATGGATACACTTCCAATGGACCATACGAGTCTCAAGTCGCCCTAGAGGTGTCAATGCCCTATCCGTCATTCTCACGAGCGGATTGGGCGTGGCTTGGGTTTGCGGTGTTTCATCCATCGACCAAAACGTCTTCGTGGAGACACTTGCGAATATCCTTGGATGGGATCACACAAGAGTGCGTCTCGGCCATGCGACTCATGTCGACTGGCAACAACCTTCACGCTGTTGACGGCATCGGTGCGAGCACATCGACGAAGTACCGGACAGCTCGACTTCGTGGAGGAGCGTTCGTCCGAGTGGATGCAACGGACTCGGCCTCTGTGCTGGTGCAACTTGACAACGACTCATACGTGGCACTTTGTGACGATAGCACTGCTGTTCCTGGCGACTGGGTTCGCTTGATTGTGCCTGGTGTCGGACTTGGCTGGGTCCAGTCGTCCGAGATTTCTGGTATCAAAGTGTGCGATGCAAACGGCTCAGTTCTCAAGTCTCTCTCGATTGATTTCGAGTACGCGAGAACGGTAACGCCGGAGGAAGTCTCTGCAGCACTCGATTTTGTTTGCCTCGTGGGAGCAAACCTCACGTACTTGGACATCAACTCTTGCGGGTACTTGGACGATCAGACTTTACGTGCGGTTCTGCTCTCTTGCCCGCGATTACAGATACTGCATGTTAACCACGATGGCTCTGTTTGGTCGCATGATGATGTGGACGGCCTGCCGCACTTGAAAGAGCTCTGTATTTCGCCATCTACGTATAGAGTAGACCCGACGTGGTACGTAAGATCTGAGGTCGAGGCAGAAGTGAGATCGTTCCAGCGACCGAGCAAACGAGCACTCGAGACAGCTTTTCGAGAACTTGCAGCACTGCGACTCCTCGACAGTTTTGAAGGGAGCAGAGACAGTGTTTGCAGCCTCTTGCGTGGAAGCATGTCACTTCGATACTTCCACTGGTGTGATACTATCAGGATCGCAGAAAGAGCCAAGCTGAAAGGATTCGACGAAGCCTTGCGTTTTTCGTACTCGACTTTGGGACTCGATCCAGATGAAGGCATCCAAGGCGCTCGCCATCGTGAGGTTCGATGCAAGCGCCGCGTGGCTTTTCTGAGTGTGATACACGCCGCTGAAGAGGATTCAGTTGTGGCGAAGCTGCCGTCTGAGGTATTGAAAAACATCTTCGGGCTGGTCGATGGCGTGCAACGGGAGCTGTGGGTTGACCCGATCTGCACTGAAGCAGTGTTCGAGTCGCCGAGAAAGGACAGCTCAGTCGATTATTCATTCTGGTCAGTTTTGTCTGGTCGTTCATGGTTAGGTAACTGAGAACTACCTCGATTTCCTTTTGGTTTCTTTCTTTGTTTCGTCTTTTGAAGTTGTAGTCGATTGTGTTACAACTGCCCGAACCACTAGAGCTCTACATTGCACGTCGAAATACAAGCACGTAGTGAGTGATGTGCTGTGCCCAGAAGTCGAGGTCCTGAGGAAATGAGGAAATGTCTGATGGCCTAAATGCCGGACGCAACAGAGAAACAAATTACGCGTCGCAGCCCCCAGTCATGACGAGTAATCTTGATACTATTCGTACATCTTTGCTCGTTCCTTGCGCCGAAATGGGACCTGTCGGATGTAAAATTGGGGATCGGCACGGGAAAAAGATCTGTATTCTTTTTCGTGCGTTTGACATCCCTTCATCAATATTGGCGATCTGGTGGCGAGATGGTCACCGCGCACAATCTCAAGTCGTTCATGCTGCACTCCAGTGTACTGCGTGCAGTTCAGTCGCAAAAATGGCGTTGCTATGATCGAAAGAAGTGCCAACGAGTATGGGGGACTCACACCATGGGGCTTTCAGCTGATGAGGTTCTCTACTTCTCCACGTCGACGTGACTGCGATCTCCAATAACACCTCCACGGACTCTGGCATCTTTGCGATCGCGGGGTCCAATGGTTTCGATGGCACCACCCGCTTCATGGAAAACTAGGTCTCTAGCTCTTGCCAAGGCACCTCACGTAAAGCTCAAGCCTTGGATGTTGCATTCATGATTAAAAGGATTCAGTCAACATGGCTTCCTGCCTCCTTTTCTACCTTGAGTCCGACTGGCTTGCGTCGCCTTGATTTGAGTCGGGTAAATCGCTTTGAGTCAGTTTCTGACGGTTTGAGTCGACCTACGGCGGTGGATGGCAGTTTAAGTCGGTGCTTGGATTGACTTCTACCGGTAGTCGACTCAAACCTACCTTGTCAATTTTTTCAGAGCTTATTTGTTTGGGAACGGAGTATCTCCACTTCAAATTCACGGAATGCCAAAGCATCTACATTACTGAATCTACCTCAAGAGAACTCGGCGAAGTTCCACATGCAATTGCAGCTCAGCTCAAACTTAAGAAACTGTTTGAAATGTATATATGTATATTTACGAAAGCATTTCTATGTGTTCCCCACATGGTTGTTTGTGCTCGGGCACTTGAATCGCAGCCATAATCATCTTCATCGGTTGCGGATGTGGATTTGCCGCTTCACAGTACTTGAGCTGAAGCTGAAAATGTTCTCCACAACGTCTTGGCCTAGTGTTCCAATCGGAGGAGGTGGAATACAGGCTGTGCCGAAGTGTCGAACGACGCTCAGAAAGGAGAGCTTTGCCATCGGTGTCAATGGGACGAGGGCAACGTTGTGTATAGAATTCACTGTCTCCCCAAGCAAATCGCGAGTCCGCTGGCACTGATCATCGTAGCTATTGTTCGGTCGGCGGATGTCCCAATCGGGGCGAACGAACATTCCTAGCCAGTTGACGTACTCAAGCTGGGGATAACGTTCCAGGACAGCTAGGAACGACTTTCGATTGACTGCGAAACGTTCCAAGTACGGTGTGGTGATCCTGAGAGCTCGCAGATGTTTCAGCTGCGGCGCAATGAATGGTGCGAACACGAACCCTATCTGCATCTCCAACTCCTCGAGCACCGGCAACTCGGGGGTATCAAGAACTGCAGTCGGATCAGACCAACACGAGCCGTCGTGACGTATCCGGAGGCTTTTGAGTTGAGGACATCGGCGCAAAATATTCCGGACCAGACTGACTGACAGTGGATAAGTGCTCAACACGTCCAGGTACCGTAAAGATCCTCCAAGCAGAGACAACACATCGAGAAAGAGTGTTTTAGAAACTTCTCTGAGCTCACCGTTGCCGTCATAGTCCTCAGGAAGTTGTAGCCGCAATTTTCGTACACTCGACCCACCCGGTTCTCGACACCGACACTCCAGAACGGCATCGCTGCGCACAAACCCAATGCCAAACCCAGGGAGAACCACGAGTACCCACGATTGCGAAGCTTCAGGATTGTCGAGTACCTCGCACGACGTGATCCACGCATTCGACTTGAAGGTATAGAGCTCGTTTCGGCGAAACCCATCGGTTGTACCATGTACAATTGTTCCTGCCCGAAGCTTGACTTGCTGGTAATACGACGCCACCTGGCTTTGCTCGCCCATTGCGACAAGGAGATTGTTGCCCTTTGCCATCTTCTCCATCGCTCGTAACGCAGGGCGGCTGATTAATCCCAGGCCGAGAGTGAGCTCGGAGAATGAGGCGCCGTTTGCTTGAGCGTCGGGATGGAAGATAGAGTAACCGAGCCAGGCTGCATTGATCTCGTCCAGATGGAGAGTCGACCCGGAAGCAAAGCGAACTCCTGTAACCCCGGGGAAGTGCGGCAGTGCTGAACAGCAACAGCGAAAGTCTCGCACTTGCTGACCTCGACTAGCATTCTTGGAGTTCAGGTCTAGCATTCGGATGTGCATCCGACAACCTCGACCAGGTGAGCGGCCTTGTTGGCTGAGAAGACCATGGATTGCTCGATTCTGGAGCGTCAGATTGAATCCGTGGCAGCTAGTACCCATGAAGAAGTGGATGTCCGTATTCTCGAGCAGATCTTCAACACTAGTATCCAACTGAATGTCAGCATCCTCAATGTAATCCCAATGAGCTTGAGGCGGGTTTCTCGGTGGGTCATCCGCATACATGACAATGCAGCAGAGAGTGTTTCTACCCGCGTCGTTTGAATTGCAATTGGAATATCTCGCTGCCACCGCGAGTCCCGCATGAACGGCTTGAGCTTGGGCAAGATCAGCTGCAGCTTCTTGTCCAGCACAGGCGTCTGCTTGAAGAGCTGTTGCAGCACCAAAGCTTCCTGTCCCTTCTTGTACTTCACGCGCAAGCGTGGGAACGGCTTCTCGGGTCGATCAAGAAGCCGACTTGGTCGCTGATGGCCGGTCCCGACGACTGAATCGCCGAGAACACACGCTTCCAAAACACCGGATTCTCGCGGCCCGAAAAGCCCGGACAGCACGACAGCGCAAACCACGCCGTCACGGCGGCGTGCGCAACCTTGACCGACTTGGCGAGCTTCTTGTGCTCATCGCTTTCGACTGCACTCAAGTCGAGGTCGACCCACTCGAAGTGCCGGACGAGCTCGAAGTCGCTCGCGTCGCCGGGGGCCGCGCGGTCCAGCGCGAGCCGAGCGAGCCCGCGCAGCTGCTTGTTCCAGGCCGTCGCGACGTCCCACGCGTCGCGCTCGCTCAGCGTGGAGCGCGGCGCCGAGGGCGAGCCCTTGGCCGGCTGGTTGCCCATGGTCGGGTGAGAAAAGACGGCCGGAGCTCTTCGAGGCGGTTTTACGAGAGAAAATAGAAGCGGGGCTTACGCACGTGGTTCTATTAAAACCGAGTTCATGTCGCGGGTCTCGGTTAAGTACGCAGTTTCGAAAATCAGTACATATCACCCTTCAAATGCGATATGGATACAGAGTTCAGACCGAGCCGGCGAGCCAGTGGGCAGTGGCTCTTGGGGAGAGACGCTCTCGCTGCACGTTGCCTTTACCTGACATTTGGTCATCTGAGACGTCCAGGAGTCAGCCAGACTTGGGGCACTGTTGAGATCGCGCGCTTTTACAGCATCGGTGACTTGGGTGTATGAGTCGACCGGCTGGAGCAGGCGGGTCTCGTGGATTTGTGGCTCGCGAGAGAGACGCCCTCTCCCTCTTGACCCCAGCTGGACAGCCGATACAGCTTCCCATCCTGAGATCACTAAAGAGCTCTTGTGGGCGGGAAGGATCTCTATCGGACAATGGGTCTCTTTTCGACAGGAGCTCGCGGCGCCGTGCTGCTCATTCTCGATTCCTCTCTCCGACACTCAAGTTCGGAGCAAAAACCAAGTACAAGGCCGTCGCCTCGTTTCCATCCAAGCACACCCTAGTCAAGTCTACTCCAAGATGGTGTACCTCAAGTCAGCTCTCTTCCTCTGCGCCACCGCTTCTGCCTTCCTCGCCGACTCGAACGCGGTGGCCTCGGCAAGTCAGATGACTTTCTTCAAGAACAAGTACCCTTCGCCAACGACTGCTCCGCCTACTCCATGCCCGGGTAACGGTCCCGTGAACCCACCACCGGCGACACTTCCACCTACCACTCAAAACCCCGCTGCCCAAGTAGATCCTCCCAACACTCCCTCATACGAGACTCCGTCCTCGTCGACGCCGGTGACACCTCGGCCAACCGAAGCAACTCCTTCCCCATCCAACCAGCAAGCTGAGCCATCACTTACACCAACAATGACTCCCGTAGCCATACCTGGCAAGTCATCAACCCACGGCAGTGTGAGTGCTCATGGCGGACTCAACTTCGGCATCGATTTCAACGCCGGATTCAATGCAGGACTCAACGCCGGCGTCGGTGCGGGTGCCGGTGCGGGTGCTGGTGCTGGCGTGGGAGCTGGTGCTGGTGTCAAGGCTGGCGTCGGTATCAACGCGAGTGCGAACTTCGGTGCCGGCGTGAACGCTGGAGCAGGCGTCGGTGCGGGTGCCGGTGCGGGTGCTGGTGCTGGCGTGGGAGCTGGTGCTGGTGTCAAGGCTGGCGTCGGTATCAACGCGAGTGCGAACTTCGGTGCCGGCGTGAACGCTGGAGCTGGCGTCGGTGCGGGTGCCGGTGCGGGTGCTGGTGCCGGCGTGGGAGCTGGTGCTGGTGTCAAGGCTGGCGTCGGTATCAACGCGAGTGCGAACTTCGGTGCCGGCGTGAACGCTGGAGCAGGCGTCGGTGCGGGTGCCGGTGCGGGTGCTGGTGCCGGCGTGGGAGCTGGTGCTGGTGTCAAGGCTGGCGTCGGTATCAACGCGAGTGCGAACTTCGGTGCCGGCGTGAACGCTGGAGCTGGCGTCGGTGCGGGTGCCGGTGCGGGTGCTGGTGCCGGCGTGGGAGCTGGTGCTGGTGTCAAGGCTGGCGTCGGTATCAACGCGAGTGCGAACTTCGGTGCCGGCGTGAACGCTGGAGCAGGCGTCGGTGCTGGTGCTGGTGCTGTCGTCGGTGGTAGCGACGGCGCCCAGAACCCTGCCAAGCAGCAGTCCAAGTATTAAACGTCTTGTTGTTGTCTCAAAATTGTCTGCAGTAATGGAATGAATGTCTGTGGAGTTGAACTGATCTCGTTTGTTGCCGGGTCGTCTGACTCCCGAGGGTGGGATAAATGTGAGACGTTCGCAGTGACCGCACCTACTTGAGTCATGGGTCCATGTGGACTGACTCGTTCCGCGGTTCAGAACTCATGCCTCACCAAGATCGAGAGAAAGTACAGCACAGTGTCGTCGCTGAGTGTACCGGTAGCTGTATCGATCATGGCGATCAGCGGCGCTGCTCCTTACGATCGATGAGACATCGATGCCATGGCTGAGGGCCGCTGGCGTGCCCCCGAGACCGTTGGCTCTTATGGTGCAGGAGACGTGGGTGGGCAATTTCTTTGAAGTCGCTTCCTGTCGTCACCCATCATAGACCGAGTAGCGTGCCTTGTGTTTTGTGGCGCGAAGTCTTTGTAGCGCGTCGACGATGGATTCTTGTCTACTGGTCGCTAGCCCCAGAGGACGAAATCGGAAGCTACACTCCCTCCAACCAGAAACTTGCGGTGAGACGTCGTCGCCCGTCTACTGGACCGCGGCGCGGACGACACTCAACAGAGACACGCAGAGCTCTTGAGGATAACTAGACTCAGTTGATCACACCCTCGACTCATCTATGGTATCTTGCTGTCGTCTGCCCGACCAGGGCTGACGCCGTTGAAACCCTGTGGCTGTGGCGAAAAGGTATCGCGGATAGTGACCAAGACCTCATTCCTCAATTTCCTCTCCGACATCCACTTCGGAGCAAGCCCCACTACCTCTCAAGGTCCTCTCCAGCCAACTCGACACGATGGTGTGCCTCAAGTCTGCTCTCGTCCTTGCCGCCACTGCCTGTGCTCTCTTCGTTAGCTCCGAAAACACACTCGTGGCCGCGACAGGTGCTCCTTCCGACAAGTCGGAGTTCGTCGCACCGATCAAACCAGCCCCGACCGAGAACCCGGACGTTCCCCCCGTGGCCCAGATGCCCCAGCCTCCAAACGCTACCAACACACCTCTGCCAACCAACCCGGCTGCCCAGAACACCCCAGTGGTCACGCCTGTTCCAACCAAAGGAGGAGCCAATGGTGTCGACGTAGGCGTCGGTGTTGGCGTCGGTGTTGACGGCAAGCCAGGATCGAACGGTGCCGGCCTCGGTGTCGGTGTTGGCGCCGGTGTTGGCGTCGGTGTTGACGGCAAGCCAGGATCGAACGGTGCCGGCCTCGGTGTCGGTGTTGGCGCCGGTGTTGGCGTCGGTGTTGACGGCAAGCCAGGATCGAACGGTGCCGGCCTCGGTGTCGGTGTTGGCGCCGGTGTTGGCGTCGGTGTTGACGGCAAGCCAGGATCGAACGGTGCAGGCCTCGGTGTCGGTGTTGGCGCCGGTGTTGGCGTCGGTGTTGACGGCAAGCCAGGATCGAACGGTGCAGGCCTCGGTGTCGGTGTTGGCGCCGGTGTTGGCGTCGGTGTTGACGGCAAGCCAGGATCGAACGGTGCCGGCCTCGGTGTCGGTGTTGGCGCCGGTGTTGGCGTCGGTGTTGACGGCAAGCCAGGATCGAACGGTGCAGGCCTCGGTGTCGGTGTTGGCGCCGGTGTTGGCGTCGGTGTTGACGGCAAGCCAGGATCGAACGGTGCAGGCCTCGGTGTCGGTGTTGGCGCCGGTGTTGGCGTCGGTGTTGACGGCAAGCCAGGATCGAACGGTGCAGGCCTCGGTGTCGGTGTTGGCGCCGGTGTTGGCGTCGGTGTTGACGGCAAGCCAGGATCGAACGGTGCCGGCCTCGGTGTCGGTGTTGGCGCCGGTGTTGGCGTCGGTGTTGACGGCAAGCCAGGATCGAACGGTGCAGGCCTCGGTGTCGGTGTTGGCGCCGGTGTTGGCGTCGGTGTTGACGGCAAGCCAGGATCGAACGGTGCCGGCCTCGGTGTCGGTGTTGGCGCCGGTGTTGGCGTCGGTGTTGACGGCAAGCCAGGATCGAACGGTGCCGGCCTCGGTGTCGGTGTTGGCGCCGGTGTTGGCGTCGGTGTTGACGGCAAGCCAGGATCGAACGGTGCAGGCCTCGGTGTCGGTGTTGGCGCCGGTGTTGGCGTCGGTGTTGACGGCAAGCCAGGATCGAACGGTGCAGGCCTCGGTGTCGGTGTTGGCGCCGGTGTTGGCGTCGGTGTTGACGGCAAGCCAGGATCGAACGGTGCCGGCCTCGGTGTCGGTGTTGGCGCCGGTGTTGGCGTCGGTGTTGACGGCAAGCCAGGATCGAACGGTGCAGGCCTCGGTGTCGGTGTTGGCGCCGGTGTTGGCGTCGGTGTTGACGGCAAGCCAGGATCGAACGGTGCCGGCCTCGGTGTCGGTGTTGGCGCCGGTGTTGGCGCCGGTGTTGACGGCAAGCCAGGATCGAACGGTGCCGGCCTCGGTGTCGGTGTTGGCGCCGGTGTTGGCGTCGGTGTTGACGGCAAGCCAGGATCGAACGGTGCCGGCCTCGGTGTCGGTGTTGGCGCCGGTGTTGGCGTCGGTGTTGACGGCAAGCCAGGATCGAACGGTGCCGGCCTCGGTGTCGGTGTTGGCGCCGGTGTTGGCGTCGGTGTTGACGGCAAGCCAGGATCGAACGGTGCAGGCCTCGGTGTCGGTGTTGGCGCCGGTGTTGGCGTCGGTGTTGACGGCAAGCCAGGATCGAACGGTGCCGGCCTCGGTGTCGGTGTTGGCGCCGGTGTTGGCGTCGGTGTTGACGGCAAGCCAGGATCGAACGGTGCCGGCCTCGGTGTCGGTGTTGGCGCCGGTGTTGGCGTCGGTGTTGACGGCAAGCCAGGATCGAACGGTGCCGGCCTCGGTGTCGGTGTTGGCGCCGGTGTTGGCGTCGGTGTTGACGGCAAGCCAGGATCGAACGGTGCAGGCCTCGGTGTCGGTGTTGGCGCCGGTGTTGGCGTCGGTGTTGACGGCAAGCCAGGATCGAACGGTGCAGGCCTCGGTGTCGGTGTTGGCGCCGGTGTTGGCGTCGGTGTTGACGGCAAGCCAGGATCGAACGGTGCCGGCCTCGGTGTCGGTGTTGGCGCCGGTGTTGGCGTCGGTGTTGACGGCAAGCCAGGATCGAACGGTGCCGGCCTCGGTGTCGGTGTTGGCGCCGGTGTTGGCGTCGGTGTTGACGGCAAGCCAGGATCGAACGGTGCCGGCCTCGGTGTCGGTGTTGGCGCCGGTGTTGGCGTCGGTGTTGACGGCAAGCCAGGATCGAACGGTGCTGATGTCGATATTGGCGTTGGCGCGGGCGTTGGAGTTGACCTTGTGCATGGCTCTGGTGGCGTTGACGTTGGTGCTGGTGTTGGCGCGGGCGTTGTCGTTGACCCCCACAATGGATCGCGTGGCGTGGGCAACGGCGCTGGTCCGGTCGGTGTTGGCAACGGCGCTGGTCCGGTCGGTGTGGGTGGTGGTCTTGGCGAAGGATCGAACGATTCGAGCGATGCTGACGATTCAAGCGACGAGCCTTCGCCAGCAAAGACTGCTCGTCCATCCCCGCTTTCGAGCAACCCTGCCGCTCAAAATGGCGGGTACTAGAGTGTCTGCGGCTTCATTTATGAAGAAACCAATGTCGGTTCTTCTGCTGCCAATAGGGCGACGGTAAGAGTTGGTGACTCTCGAGCGGCGATGTTAGTGTTTGGCACCGCCCTAGTTCTTGAAGAGGTATATCCCGCGACTAATAGTAGGCGATACTCGCTCTGCATAATACACACATACTTCGTAAACGATGCCTCCGACATACGGGTGAAGATTGGCGATCAATCGGCGATTCAATTGAGGTCTATTTGGTTTGTTTATCTAGGTATCTATAGCCTGCGTAAGGTCACGTGTCTGAGAATTCTGACGGTCTCATTTGCCAAGGCGGTCTCCCTTGATTCGGGAGAGTTGGACGCGTTGTGAGTCGACCAGCTAGGAAGATGAGCAATCTCCGTCCACGTGAGTTGGTCAAGACTTCGGCGATGTCGAGGTTTTGGTGTCGTCAACGTGCTTGCGTGCCATTATTTGCGCCTGTGGACGAGCGTCGCTCTTATCTCACAGCCTCAGTGGGACATCCAGCCTTGGGCGTCTTCTCGAACCAAACCATGGTGTCATGGAGGATTCCGATACGCGGGTTGTAAGGTCCCTGAGGTCAGCCGCAGAAATTCCCTACAAGAGATCGTAGTGAAGAAGTCAGCCTACGAATAACCCTGCTGCTCAAACTGGGCAGAGCTAGTCTGTACTCTTGCTTGTTCTACCATTCACTCTGGGTGTGCGGTGATCGGTCAGTGCATGTGCCATCATCAGTGTAACAACGTCCACTCATGTCGGTCGCCGGCAGATCCATTACAAGAACCAAGTTGGAGATACGAAGACGCGGCCGATGAGAGTTGGAGGCCTGCTATTTGTCGGACCACGACCTCGATTAAGTTGTCGGCACTTGCAACACAACCAGCAAACATGGCATGACTTGTTTGGTTTGTGTCAGGAGCTGGAACTCAAAAATTCTGAAATACGAATCTTCGTGGGACGTCAGTTGACGAGAAACCGAAGATCAAAGCGACTTCATCCCGACTCAACCGGCACATCGACGAAGCTGAGCTTGAACTATGCCGAATCGCGCTGAGAAAAGCAACCCGCGACTTGACCGCCAGGGGGCGTAATGCCACTTCACACACTCGGGAACTCAGCATCGACATTCCGCTGTGATCAGATGAGGAGTTGTTGGCCTTAACCAGCCGACTGCCACACTCGATTGCCTGAAGGCAAGGATAGGTAGCGAACATCGCTTCGGCAGCGCTTCGATAACGGTCAAATCGTGCCAAGTGTTCCGTATGGATCCGTAGGACCTTCAAGTGACCGAGATGGGGTGCCGAAAGTGGCTGTGGCAGTGAGCTTCGGACGTGAAGTTCGATGGTCTCGAGCCGAGGTAGACTGGGCAAATCTTGAATGGCGTCAACATTTGACCAACAGGAGCCGTCATGACTGATTGATAAGCGTTTGAGTTGTGGACATGCTTGTAACACATCTAGTACTGCCGATACAGTAAACCCTCGGGGCCACTTCAATTCCAAACTAGTGAGGTTGCCGTGGAAGACTTTGAGGAACTCGACGAGGCTTCCTGCGGAGGGCACGGCGCGATATGTTAACTGCAGATCTTCAACGTGTGGTGGACTGGGATTCTGCGTGATGCAGTCAAGAATGTCGTCCCTTTCAACCTGTTGAATTCCGATGCCCGGAACTACAACCGAGACTAGCGCAGGAATCACAGATGAATCGGTTATTGACTCACACGATGTTACCCACATTTCGTGATCAAGAATGATATCGAGATCGCGACTGTACAGAGGATGCTTGGATCGAATCACGACTCCTGGCCGCAATTTGACATGGTGATATCCAGTGGAAGGCGAAGCAGCCTTGCCCATGGCGTACAGCAAGTTGTTGCCAACCGACATGAGCCTCAACATGCGCACAGCAGACTCCCGAAGTGGAGCAGTAAGTATGATCTTCAGATGGGAAAACGAAGTGCCGTGAATCTCAACTTCCGGGTGGAAAATCGTGTATCCTAGCCAAGCCGCTTCAACGTCATCTGTTCCAAGACCACAAAAACTTGACAACTGAAGCGATGTAATGGCTCGGGAGTGTGGTAGAGCAGACACCCTGTAGTCAAGCTGAAGACGTTGATTCGATTGCATCGCGGACGACCGTCGTGCGTTGTTGAACAAGTGGGTACGTGGTCGCTTGAGGACTTGTTCCACGTACACATGGGCGTCAACAGATCCGGCGACTGCGTCAACTCTCTCCTTGTCTCCGTCCAGGAGATAAACTGCGCTCAACCGAAAGAATATCGACTCGTGCTCATCGGGATCTCGTTTCGAACGAACGTCCACGAGCACATCCAGCATCTTCTCCGCATCGACGCCACAAACTGCCACGTCGACCCACTTTGCTCGCCACCGAATGGGACACATGAACGGCCGAAGCGTGGCCATCGCCTCGCGCAGACTTTCGTCGGGCTGGAAATGGCCGAGGAACGTCGTCATCGTGATTTCCTCGTACCCTATCGCCGGCGTGATCCTCACGCGTGGGAATGACCGCTCGGCGCAGTTCGCCGTCGAGGTGAACCGCAGGCTCGAGACGGCGTCGGGCCAGCGCTCGACCGTGTTGTTGAAGAGCGCGTCGTGCCAGAAGACCGGGTTCTCGTCCTCGCCGAAGCCCGGACAGCACGAGAGCGCGAACCAGACGGCCACGAGCGCGCGCGCCTCGCGCAGCTCGCGGTGCACGCGCTGCGGCGACGCGTCTTGCTGCATCTCGACGTCGATCCACTCGATCCGCAGCGCCGGGTCGAACGCGCCGTCGCCGACGCTCGCGCAGGCCGCGCGCACCTTGACGCGGACGCCGCGGCGCTCGGTCGCCAGTCGCAGCGCTTCGTGGTAGTCGAGCGGCGGCCGCGGCGCCGACGGCAGCGACGACGAGGCCGTGGCGCCCATGACGAGGATGCGGAATTGACGTGTCCCACCAAGTGGCGCGTCAACACCGAAAGCGCGAACTTTCGCGATGGATGTTAAGTGCGAGGCCGCGGCTTCTTCAACTTGGGCGGGGCCGTGGTTCCACGCTTGGCGTCACCGAATCAATCCACCAAGATCAGCCACTCGTCCCTGGCCTCGCGGATCTCACGACCGCGTGGCAGTCCGTGCTCCATTGCGTCGAGTGGATTGGCCTCAGTCCGGCAACGGGCTCCAGAGCGGCGGAGAAGGTGGTGGCCAGGATGCGAGCTGCCATACTACTAGAATCAACACCAGTCTCGCGTTTCTCACGTCACATCTGCTCCGCATCTCGCGGCTCAGTACAGGAAGTGCGTTTCAATGGTGACAGCGGTCGATATATACGCTCATTGTCGCTAGCGGGGCTGCAACACAGTGTTTGACCGTTGGTGCCACTTCCACCACGGCAAACTCCCACTACGTTGCCTCGAAGGGTAACTAGCGCCACTGCAGGATCCACTTGGGCACTGACACTGCTTCTATTACTACAACTAATCACTTTCCAACGGAAATGTGAGTACGATTGACGGCACATTCGATCACGGTCGCAGACTAAACGTGTGCTTTAAGTTCTCGCGTCGCTATGAGCACAACGATAGAATTGCTGCGTACGGGGAGCCGCGCCGCCCGCAGGCGACGGGCTCGTCAACGTAGCATTCCAGTAACAGTGCTGGCAGAGACCACAAAGAGTCCCAACAGACAGCGAAAATGCATGTGAGGAGCTGATCTAGGACAGGGGGCATCGCGAGGCCCCGCCATCCACTCTCATCACCTCCTGAACGGACAAGCGCCGGGCCCAAAACGGGCCTAGCACAGGCCAAGCGTTCCTCTCCCACGCTTGCAACAGAGTCTGCATACGGAGCAAGAGCCGCAGCCTCCTGACGTAGAGCGTGGGGGTTCTCACGAGAGCAACGATTTTCGATTGTGGCGAACGGAGCTCCTCACGAGGTCCACACCTCCATGGGAACGATTGGCCCCAGCGCGAGAAGCGTTTTAAACAGTTTTGTGTTCGATACATGTCCACGGCAGATATGTTTTAAACACTTTTACCTGTTGAAGTCAATTGAAATCGATTCGGATCGGAATAGACGGGATTGAGCTCTTCGTGTGGCCCACCACGACGGAGCGAAATGGTGCTGATGACCGCGGCGGCGCGACGGCTTCTGCGCGTTCCGGCGGCGCGCGCGCTGCGCGTCTCGGGTGCCAATCGTGCGCGCTTCAGCTCTGGCTCTTCGTCGTCGCCGCTGGGCCTGAAAAACCCCGCGAGCGACCAGGGGATCTCCAGCAACACCAAGCTCATTCTGGGCTACGTCACGTTCGGACTCGCGGCCATGGCGACCATCGCGCGCGTGAAAGAGCGGTCGGAAGAGGTCGAAGAGGTATATATACTCTTATTTTGAGTGGCTGGTTTGGCAACTGGTCAATAAAGAATGCTAAGGCATGTGGTGTTTGTGTAGAGTGCGAGAATCTTCAACATGGCCAAGCGTGCGGTTGTCAAGGACCGCCGCCTCTTCGAGGCGATCGGTTACCCAAAGACATTTGAGCGTGTGAGTTGTTGCGTGGTTGTGCATTGCTCGTGCCCCATTGAATTGACGGGGTGGACTTGAACAGATTGATGCCCCGGACGTAAACGCCGAAAACGGTGAACTGCAAGAATCTGCGGTATACGAAGGACAGTTCAAGGTCGTTGGAGACAAGGGCGCGGCACTCGTGAACTACAAGCACCACACTGTTTCTGCCGAGACTAGTGGAGAAACGAGTGATGCAGGTGACGTGCCAGTGTTCGACACCCTCCACGTGGTTCTGGAGGATGGCAACGAGTTCTCGGCGCTCGAGTCGTACGTCAAGACGGAAGAAGTGGTTCGTCAGCAAAAAGCGTCCTCGCTAGGAAAGAAGCTGTTCTTCCCCGTGATCGGTGGCGTAGTTATTGGCGGCATCTCGTCGTTCCTTGTGATCCGCATTGTCCGAAATCGCCCGTTCTACGTACACAAGCTTGTCCTCGACCATGTCAACAACAGTGAAGCTGCGCGCAAGTTCCTGGGCCACCCTATCACCAGCGACCGCAAGGCCTACGTGGGTAGTCTGACCGATGCAATCGCCAACTACAGCGTCGCGTGCAAAGGCCCCAAGGGCGAAGGCACGCTCATTGTGAAAGCGTACAAGAAGGCTCCAGCTGAGGAAGAGGGCACGGCGACTGTCATGGCTACACCTGGCACTGACTGGAAGTTCTCAACGCTTGTGCTCTCTGTCAAGCGTAATGAGCTCCGCAAAGAGAAAGAGAAGACGGCCAAGGTCGTGGATCTTCTCGCCGGACTGGACAAATCCTCCAAGGCCTAGCGTAACCTCGTTCCATAGAACTTTATCAGAGAAGAATCAACCCACGTCGTCCAGTTGAGGGCTCGAAATGGCTCATTACCGGCATCGAACGGCGTCTGAGTTCGCGCGTCCATCTCGCACGGCCAGCCGGAAGTGCGCGAAAGTAATCCTTCCGTGTACCATATACCAGTACCTTTTCAGCTTCAACAGAAGAATTTTCGAATGATAAACTGAGTTAAGGTATTGTTGAAGTGCAACTTTGAGTGCTGGTCTGGGGATCACATGTGAGTGTTGGTCGAAAATGGGATTGTTCTCAGTTCCCAGATCCCTGGCGCGGATCCCTGGCGAGTCATTGCCTCTCTTCCTCGGTGCGTGCGACTGTCTCGTGGTCTCCCGTGGAAGACGTCTCGATCCATCCACAGATGACGCACAGGAGGAATCTTCGCGCGGCGCAGCGTCGCAACGAGAGTGGCGGCCTCGGAACGAAGCGCGATGGCGACACGAGACGCCAGTCACCAACTTGCCCGTCTCTGTTTACTCCCACCGTCGCCGACGACATGATTTTCCCTCAGCCCATGGAGATCGCCTTCTCACTCGAAGCTGGATCGTTCTCGAGCGACCTCTTTGACAGCGCGCCGACAGTCACCGCTCCACTCCCAAACGCCTACGTCATCTGCTTTGAAGATGTTCTAGTGCCTATCAAGTGGATGGCACAAAATCTTGGACTGAGACCTACGACCAACACAATCCTCATGGCCAAGGAACGCATGATCAGCAATCCGTACCTTCACGAGTCGCTCGCCCGCATCGAGCAGAGCGTGCTCCAGCTCCTCACCAACGTCTCGTCTCGTGGACCCGTCTGCATCCTCAGTGAGCAGAGTGCACGCTTCGTAGAGGCTATATGCCAGGCGTTCTTCCCTCGGCTTGCTTACTGCCTTGCTTCTCCTCAAGTGTTCACCAATGTTCAGGTCATCGGCGCACCGAAGAAATTCGAGACGTCCATGGAGAGAACTGCCTGGAGAATTCATCTCATGCAGGCGCTCGTGCGCGAACGGCTCTTCGCTGGCTCACCGCACTTGCTTCACGACCGTCTTGCTGGCCGTTTTGGACTTATCGTCGCGAGTCCGCACCAGGTTGACGCAATGGCCTGCACCAAGGCCATGGAGGTTGCACCATATCTCGTAGCCAAGAGTCTTCGTGTCGCGAATGCTCGCACGCTCACTGCTCTGGACCAGTTTACGGTGCATCTCAACACGCTTAACCAGTGGCTCAGTGAGGCTGCCCCGTGCACGACGGCATTCAGCGTCAGTCTCTGATTCATCAGAACCGGACAAGTTCGAAGGCGCGCAGAGCATTTTTTTTTTTTATGGAAATAATGAAGTCTGTCTACAACCGCTGCAGTGAAGGTATGACTACACCTTAAACGACGGGGTAGGCGGTGCATTTGGGGCAGCGCGAGGCGAGAGCCCTCCAGCAGCTGTAGGTGTTGTCTCAACCACGTAGCCCATCTCGTCTTCAGTCTCAGTACTGCGGCGGACAAACGTGAGGCCGACGGACGCAGCAAAGAGCACAGCCGTGGTGAATGTGAACGCCACCGATCGCTGAAAACCGTTGCAATTGACCATAAAGCCGTAGATCTCGCAGTGCTTGACGTAGTCGGACGCCTGCAGCACGAAAGCAGCGACAAGGAGCACCACGGCGTTTGCACCATCCAGCAACCTCATCATCGGAAGACGGGGACGCGACGCGAGCCCGAGGAGCTCGACACAGAAAATGAACCACGCCGCGTAGAGCATACTATTGTAGCTTACAATGAGCTCGAAGCTGGTGGCATGGGAGCCGAGTCGGTAGGAGAAACCGTTCGAGTACGTGGTGTCAAAACTTGAGGCACAGGTGGCCAGGGCCGTGACGGAGGTTGCCAGTTGGAATCCACGCAGCACACGATTAACTAGTGCGATCGTCGACGGCTTCATCGAAAAACGATCCATGGCTGCAGGAGTCTGACGGAGGCGACCACGGGACGGAGAATCGAGTAATGCGTTGAGTTGGGAGGAATGGGTCTCCCCGAGTCGGAAGGCCAGGGGTAGCTTGGACGGAATCAGACATCGATTTTAGAAGTGATGATAATTGGATAATTTATTGAATAAAGATTTTTCATTGGGCAAATGTATCTGATGCAACAGCTCCGAGAGGAAAATAGAAGGATGAGCTCCATGAAACGACCACGCCGAGAAGAGATTGAGCTTCGATATTCTTGCATGCGGCCCATGGAAACGCTCACCCCACATCCATGGGTGGGGTTTCTTTGCTGGAGATTTCTCGAGATTCCACCAACTGCAACCACTTCGCTGGATTGAAGATATCCTCTAAAGTCGATTCTTCGGAGGTGCAGGTATCTCAACTCAGGTCGCTATATCACACATCTCGTTTCGTAGCGCCGAGCAGCAAAAACTCTCGTGGACATCCCCGAATGGTGGTGCTGCCTTCGATCTGTGTGATGTGGTGGTTTATAAATGGAGGACTGGTGTTGGATGGGGGGCGGTAACCGCGAGAAGCGAGCGACTCGACGCCAACCGTTTGGCTCCGACGCTTCACGAGGCGTGACAAGTCACACGTGAACGTTGCAGAGTGGCACGCAAGCCTTGCCTCTTCGGTAAGAGACTCTCTAAGAGCTTTGGAACGAACCAAGACCTCCACAACGTACGATTCCTCGTGTAGTACGTACCAGTACGTGCAGCTCATCTATGGAATGAGCTGCGTAGAAAGTAGTAGGAACCAAACACGAGAAACGGCAATGAACAACTGAAGCAGGGAGGTGACGCTTTCGTTAACGGTTTTACGCAATGAACGCTGCCAAGTAGAGGAGATGTAGAGGAGGTGTGGGATGGAACGGATTCCTTTCCTTTTGTGTTAATAGCCTTCGTCGCGATTTACACCTTGGTCGACGGCGTCGGTGGGGCGTGGGCCGCTGGGCGAGGCGAGTACACAGCGTTTGACGGCGTGGTCTCCATCATGTACGCGACAGTCTCCAACGAGGTGTCGTTCTCGGCCGAGACCTTGGCGTACGTCAGGACAATCGACGCAATGAAGAAGATCACGGAGAAGAACGTGAAGAAGAGCGAGGAGTTGAGGTTGTTGCAGCGCAAGCTAACGCCGTACGCGTCGCAGTGGCGGATGAAGTCCGAGCCGTACTGCACGAATCCCGCCACCAGGAGCAGCAAGATGTTGGCACTGTCCATGGCGCGCATCATGAGGATGCGTGGGCGCACGACCATCGGGTAAAGCTCCACGCACACGAGGAACCACGCCGCGTACATCATGCTCGAGTACGTGGCGACCATCTGCAGGCTCGAGGCCGGCGAGCCGATGCGGTGCGAGTAGCCATTGCCGAACGTGTCCTGGAAGCTCACGCAGATGAGCGAGAGCGCCGCGGCCGTCGAGAGGAACTGGAGCGCGCGCAGACCGATGTGGGTGCGCTTGATGGCACGCGGCGTCATCGTGAGGCACGACATTTCTCGAGGCAAAGTGGCGAGCTGGAGACGGCGATTTCGAAAGTGATCGCGAATCGCAGAGAAAGCGATTTGCAGCGTGAAGCCGCGGAGCACTGACCGTTCCCAGACGTAGGTTTCCCGTTGCAGCTGCGACCATGAGGAGCCACGCACCCAGAGTGGGATGAGTTGAGCTGTCGACTCAGATTCGGTGCAAGGTGAGAAAGGACAGGAATCCACCAAAATCCATTGGATGGATAAAAATTTCGGAGCATCTGATTGGCGGAGACGCATCTGAGTCCGTTCCATCAACGGTCGGGTGCTGAAAGATCGCCGCGAGTGATCTTTCGAACCGCCGTCATCGCCCGCCGCGTCGCTCTCTTCGACGCCAGAAGATCAAGCGGCACCGTCAGAATGCTGAGTGCGTGTGCTTGATGCTTGCCACGTGGAAGCTCGAAACGACTGGGAATTTGTTTTTTTTCTTCATGGATGAAGATGCCAGAGAATTCCAGCACCGAAGGCGAGACAACTCATCGAGTGAGATGAGTCTTGTTCACAGTCTAGTTGACAACGCAGTGATATCTGGCATTCTCAAAAGTTAGTGAACTGGCCACAATTCCTGTCAAGACTGCTCGTCTGTCCCAGACAGTCGGTCAGGTCTCCATCGTCCTGTCGTGCAAGCCAGTCAGTCAGGTGACTCAGCGTGGGTTCACCGTCGAGGTCCCTCGACGCTGCTGGCTCCCACTAAGTCGCCACCCAACTTTTCTCTCGTGGGAGGATTTCGCAGTGGAATTCTCCGTGAGAACGAGCTTTTCTTCTCGTCGGCTGCGAGATATTCTCCGGGCACTTCGCCGCCTGCTAAATCATTACCCACGTCCGTTTACCACCTTTCTCGCACGTCGCGTCATGCGTTACACTCGTCGGGAAGAGCCGTTGGGGGTGAGAGGATTTGAATCCCAATTTATTTTAGTGAGGACGGTTGCAACATGGCTACAGCTTCTCCGCCGATGGATACAGTCACTACGCTTGCAAAGCGCTCCTGCCAACGGATGGTGTGATCTATTGTTCTCCTTCCGGCGCGAGATCGGAGAGAATCCTATCTTCGTCGAGCTGCTGTGAATATTTGGACGGCGTCTTGTTTGGCACGATGGGACGAGAATGCTGGATCAGTCGCAAATTCTCGACACCCATGATCGGCGACCGTGTCGCATCGCGTGTCTACAGGTCAGCGGTCCTGGCGATTGCCGCGACGGTCTCACTTGCCGACCTATCCACCGCGAATGTCCACCAAGAGGCCGTGAACCGCGCGCGCCTCCATGCCTTGGCGCGTCGCGAAAAGAACGCCAAAGCAGCGCCGACAGAGACCCACGGCTCCTACTTCAACGGGTTCGGATTTGCTCTCCAGCAAATCACACGCGTCACGAGTGCTTGGCTAAGTCAGACTGTCAAATCTTTGCTTCGTGAAGACTCGAACAATGCATCCGCGAGTGCTGTGAAGAAGAATCTCAACCCATCGGATCCGAGGAAACCCCAAAATTTATTGATTGGGGCAGATAACGGACCGCGTCTGCTGTTGTTCTGCTGCGTCATCGCACTTGTCATCGTCTTCGTTGCGTTCAGGCACCTGTGTTCGCCCAGTCACTCCACTGTCGACACCACCGACGCCACAGAAGAGACCGTCGAAGAGAGTTGTTCCCAGTCGAACCGTGCGTCAGCTTCGATTTCTCGTCATCCCATGGTTCTGCGCCGTCGGCCAGTCAGGGCTGCACAATAATAATTATAATCCAACTATCGCAACACGCTACTGAGTCTTGTTCATTTTATTCACTGCTTTGCTGGCTGAAATGGCCCAAACTAAACACCAACCTCATGCAGCTTGGTGCTTCTGTTCTTGCCACTCTTGGTGTTGCAACTCCATCTACCAGAGCAAAGAGAGCGTTCAGTGATGCCACCATTTACTCGCTTGTAACGTTCACATCTCACCTCCTGAAAGTGGGCGATGGAATCGGCGATTGCCGTTTGAGTATCTTCACGAACCTTGGCGATGAGCTTGGCACGACGCGCACGCAGCGTCGAGGCACTTGTCGAACGTGTGATCACCGGAATATCTCCTTCCAGCTCACTCTTTCGCGTCTCCAATACCTTTAGTTGTTGTTTCCACTTTGCTAGTCGCTCTTGTTTCTGTTTCTCGTACTCGGTTGAGTCGAACTGCCACATCGACGCGTCCTCCTCTGACTTCGTTGGACTAGCCGTACGTGGCGTGTGTTGCTTCTGGCTCAATTCGACTTCCATCTCGAGCTCTACGAACGGTGTGCGAGGTGACACACCGAGCAAAGAGGAAGAGGCTGGACTGCCAACCACCGTAGGCTTGGTCAAGTGGCTCGACACGCGTCGGTACTGGTCGATTTGCGTCAAGTTGGGCAGTCGTTCGAAGAACAAGTGCATATACGCAGGCATGTGACGCGTGAATGGGTTGCCTGCGAGCCGGAGAATCACCAGCGATGACGGGAACTCGCCTACGAACGCCAAAAACTCAAGTATGAGAAAACAGGGAGTAGACAGACAAAAGCCACAATGGATGCACTACAAATGTCAAAGTCTTCAATTGCATTGTTGGAGAGATCCAAAAACTTGAGCTGGCCATGATAAAGTCGTCAGTGACCCGATCCCACACCCATAAACACGCTTGGCGAACCTTGTGGAGGTGCTTGATATTTTCAACCACCTTAATTCGGTTGTCGCCAAGGGCAAGAAATGTGAGCTCGCTATGATCGTCGAGATTTTCGATTCTACTGATGAGGTTGTGCTGTAAGTACAATTCCTCGACGTGCGTGAAGGCATCTAAATTCTCGATCTTGCCCAGACTCATCCAGTCGAGACGTAGAACCTTCTTTTGAAGCAGAGAATCAATCTCTTCAGTCTCGATCTGTGCATCGTCTTCCTCAGGCTCGTCGTCTTCGTCTTCGATAAGAAGGCGCCTAGCCGACTGCCTTATGGCCATGCTCATGCTTTGACGGATCAGTTGCATAGTGAGGCGCTTGGGCTGCTCGTTGTCGTTCATAACCTTTAGTGAGCCTTCAATGGTGGCCTCGATTGCCTCCATCTGACTATCAGCATCCACAAGCGCAGCATCGCTGTTGTCGCCGCTATCAATGTCTTCGATATCGAAAATCGATGGTTCCAAATCACTTTCGTCGGACTTGGTGGCCATGGAGCTTGGCGAAATTCTTCGTTCCTTCTGCCGTTCTGAAGCAGAGCCACGATAACGATATTGAGAACATCCGGGGAGTCACACCAGTTTCAGCCAGCGTCGTAGGGTCACAAAAACTCGTTCGATTTGACGCAATCGTGACTATTCTTGGAAAGGCTGGAAAGCGACGCAGTGTGGTCGAGTCTCGTGTTCCCGTGGGCTGTGATCCGATCATTTGATCCAGTCAAGATGGCGCAGTTCTACCAATGCTGGCAGCGCCGTCGGACAACTCTTGATGAGCTCCAGATTCTCCTCGAGTACGGGCATTAACTGTTGGGCAGCACTAAGTTCATCTCGGGCCTGACGATAACGACTGCGTGAGTGCAGTGAAGCAAAAGCTAACATAGAGCGTGAACGCCGCGCGGCGATCGATATCCAGCGACTTTTTCGGGGCCAGTTCGTTCGAGCAACTGTGTCAAAGCAAACGTAAGCGGATTTTATGCTCACCGTTCATACTGAACGAGTATTGACCGTCTGTACCATAGAAATGCTGAGATCGTGTTAGCACGCGTTTATCGAGGGCATTTGGCAAGGCGGAGATGCCGACGACTGCGACGTCAACAGGAAGCATTCCAGCGGCAAGCATTTTTCGAGTTCCACGCGGTCGTTATCCAGAAGATGCTGCGAGGTGCACACAGTCGACGGACAAAACTCGACTTCAAGGTGCGGAAGGCGTACATGCGAGAAATCGCCGAGAAGGGTGAGGTCATGCGACGAAAGCTCGAGGAGAACCTGCAAAAGCAGCGCGAGGTAAGCTCTTCTTAACGCATCGTAAGCGAAGCCGGCTCGTGTTCATCTCTTGGCTGTTGCAGGATGAAGCCAAGGCCAACGAGGAGGCCACAAGACGTGAACTGACAGCAGTCTCACAGAATCTGCACCACCTCGTGAGCACCCGCGCCATTTCCGGCGTGTACAACTCGCCAATGCTCCCCTCGACAGCAACGGCATTCGGTGTTCCTGTTGAGACACACATCCGAGAGAACACGAAGACGTTGGTCTCGAGTCAGCTTTCTTCGTCGAAGCCCCCTTCCAAACTTATCCCGTATCCACCTGCTAACAAGGCATCGATCCAAGCAGCCGCACCCTACGATACAGCATTGAATGCTGTTCGCACGCAGAAGAAGTACCACAAATTACGACGAATTACGTCACAAGACTTCCAAACTGTCCACAACTCGAACCAAGACACATTGAAGAAGCTCTCTGCGCCTGGCATCAACGCCGGTGTCGAGTATCTCCACGATTGGGAGAACCCCTACAAGAAACGCGGAATCCCTCGTTCAAGAGCGGACTTGCTCCCACGACTCACGACGCTCGGGAAGCCACCGAAGGAGAAAGAAAAACCGTTTTACCTGACCTCGGGCGGCAACAAGAGCAAGGTGTACGCCAACGATCGGTTCGATGTGTGACTGAGCGACGAGTACGTACCAAGACGGAACCACATCAGTACTGTACAATTTTGGCAGACTAGTCGAGACAGGTAGGAACTTCAACGTGTGTGCAAAAGCCAATCTATTGCATGCAAGCAGAAAAACGGCCAGTCCGGCTACTTGGTGCTCACACGATAAGATCCTCGCATGGGAGGAGCAATTTATTCGTCACTAATCTTCTTGAGTTCATTCATGTTCGTGCCCGCGATAGGTTCACCTACGAGCAAGCAGACAAAGAAAGAAGCAATTCAGAGCGTCGTCCACCGTTCCCAGCCTGAAAACAAAGAATCGTACCGAAGAACTTGATGCTCGCGATGGCTGTGTCGTCGGCGCCGTGGTTCTCCTCGACAAAAATCTGCGGGATAAATTAACGTCACGACCTCGTCACTCGCAAACTCAATACGAGTACAAGCTTGTGAACCAACCGTGAGGCCCTTGACGCGCTGGAACTTGACGAAGCGCAGCTCGACGTCCTTGCCGGGCTTGGCCAGCTCGTCAGCGTCGCCAAACTCGATGGTCTGCGTCGGCTCGACGTCGCCGGCGTCCGAGAAGCCGAGGTTCGCGCGGTTGGCGTAGAGCTTGAGCACACGCGGCGCCGTCTCTGCAGCCATCCGTCAGTGCCTCCGCGCATTGGAAAGCATACTGCACATCTCCAAACGCACCTCCAGGCGGCGCGACGACGCGGATCGAGTGCAGCTTGACGGCGTCCTGGAACTCGATGTGGAGGATGAGTTGCTCTATGGCGATTGCCAGTCAGTTAGCCCACCGAGAGGCCACGAGAGGCGCTTGTTGGACCCACCGTCGGCGTCCGACTTGAGCAGCAGCGTCTCGTCGCCGATAAAGAGGTTGGCGAACGGGAAGCTCGGGTGCTCGTTGAGGCAGTAGCAGTCCTTGGTGCTGACGGCGCCCGCGAGGTCCACGAAGCCCTTCTTGGGCTGCGCGGCGGCGGCGGAGGCAGCGGGAGTCGCCATGGGCTCGGCGTCGGGGGCTTCTTCGAGGAGGTCTCGAGATCACTTGGGGAGGATATTTAGAAATCCATCACTTGTGATCGTTTCTAACGTTGCTACATTGGTTTACGCGTTTGGATTGGTTGTAATGGGAAGCATTTCAGCCAATGAACAAATGGATACGAGAAGATCGCGAAAGGACGCATGGGAGGAAGATGACAAGATCTTCTTACATGGAGATGGAGGCGACGCGCGACGACGAGCGAGAGGGCGAGCGAGAGGAACTGATCCGCCGCGTGGAACAAGAGCTCGCGCTGCTGGAGACGGAGCGCCAGTCGCAGAGAAACGCAGTGCAAGTGCGCTGTGAGGGCGTCGACGCGAGCGGCCGACGATGCTCGCGGACGCGGTGGGTGAGCCAACGGAGTCTCTATCGACGCCGAGAGCACAACATGTACTGCCACCGCCACTCTGGCGGCGTCAGTGAGACGCAGGCCAAGAGGTCCAGTCGGCAATGGACGTGGAGCGTCGTGCTCGCGACGGCGACGGCCGCGCTGGCGCTGCTGATCGTCGGCGCGAGTCTCCACAAACTGTGGGCCGTGGCGCTCGGCTTGGCCACAGTGACGCTCGCGTCGGTATGCGCGTGTTTGCTGGTGGCTACCACGCTGGGAGAGCGTGTCAGCGACACGCTGGACGTCGGTCAGCTCCTGTTGACTGCAGTCGGTCAGCTCCTGTTGACTGCAGTCGGCACGCTAGCGACTGAGACAAGACCAAGACCACACGAAAGAGTCGCAGCAATCACCTGAGTAGATAAATCAAACTGCTCGTGTTTCTGTCTTTTTAAAGTGGTGGTACATCCGCGACGTCGAGATCGGCGCTCTACAGCTTCTGCTTCTTGGCGGCCGAGCCGTTCTCGGTCGTTTGCTTGATCTCCTGCTCGTTCGGCGCGCGGCCAAAGACCTCGTTGATCTGCTGCGTCACGCGGATGAACGTCGTGCGCTTGCTGAGCTCGCGCAGCTGGCTCGCGCCGACGTACGTGCACGTCGAGCGCACGCCGCCCAGGATCTCCTTGGCCGTGCCTTCGACCGGGCCACGGTACGGCACCGTCACGCTCTTGCCTTCACTCGCGCGGTACTCGGCGACGCCGCCGCTGTGCTTGTTCATGGCCTCGGACGACGACATGCCGTAGAACTTCTTGAAGAGCTTGCCGCCGCTCTCGATGACGTCACCGCCGCTCTCGTCGTGGCCCGCGAGCATGCCGCCGAGCATGACAAAGTCGGCGCCAGCACCAAACGCCTTGGACACGTCGCCCGGGCACGTGCAGCCGCCGTCCGAGATCACGTGACCGTTGAGACCATGCGCGGCGTCGGCGCACTCGAGCACGGCCGAGAGCTGCGGGTAGCCCACGCCCGTCTGCTTGCGCGTGGTGCAGACCGAGCCCGGACCAATGCCGACCTTGATGATGTCGGCGCCCGAGAGCAGGAGCTCCTCGACCATCTCGCCCGTGACGACGTTGCCGGCGATGATCGTGTGGTGCGGGTGGGCCGCGCGCACGTTCTTGACGGCCGAGACGAACGCCTCCGAGTAGCCGTTGGCGACGTCGAGACAGATGAACTTGATCTCCGGGTGGTTGGCGAGGATCTCGCCGGCCTTCTGGAGATCGGCCTCGCTCGAGCCGGCCGAGACGGCGACCGTGGGCAGCGCGTCCGGGTGCTTCTCGCCAAAGGCCTTCCACTGCTCCACGCTGTAGTGCTTGTGCACGCACGTGATGAACTGGAACTTGGCGAGCTCGGCGGCCATCTCGAAGGTGCCGACCGTGTCCATGTTGGCGGCGATCACGGGCACGCCGGACCACTTCTGCTTCGAGTTGCGGAACGTGAACTCGCGCGTGACCGAGACCTGCGAGCGGCTCTTGAGCGTGCTGCGCTTGGGGCGGATGAGCACATCCTTGAAGTCGAGCTTGACGTCGGTCTCGAGGCGCGGCATGGCGGCGGCGCTTGGGCGGCAACGAGCGAATCGGCAAATGAGCTGCTCGGGAGCTCAGCTCAGTCGCGTGCGCGGCGGTCGCTCGTTGCGGTCGGGTGGCTGCCGGCGCGTGATGACGGCGGCCCGCTCGGACCAAGCGCGCGTGGGCTCCTTACGTCAGTAAGCGAGCGAGCGCCTCCTCCTCCCCCTTCGCCACAACCTGCGAGAGGCGATAGAGCATGCATGGAGCCTGGATCCCGGCTGGGAGAGGTTGAAGCGCCATTCTGGCCAATGGCCACGTGAATGCAAATTTAGAAACGGTAGATAGACGTTTTTAATTGGGACAACACGGAGGGAGGTCGAGCAGGTGTCACAGCTTTTACTGGCTTTTTGCGTGTAAAAAGCCGTAATTACTCTCCAAACATTGTGTACGCATGGTGTGGTCTGTACTGGTTTCCTACCGGTAGCAAGGTCGGTATATACCGAGGGGTCACTTGGGTGGTGCTCGCGCTGGAGCAAGCCATTGGTGGCGACCGGCATCAGCATCTTGGCAGCCGAGCGAGCATGTCGGGACGCGGTGGACGAGGCTTTGGCGGCGCGCGGGGCGGCGGCCGAGGCGGCGCACGGGGCGGAGGGTTCAGCGGCGGACGCGGCGGCGGCCGAGGCGGCGGTCGCGGCGGCTTCCGCGAGCCCGAAGGCCCGCCGGCGACGGTGGTCGGTGAGTGACACAATGGCTTCGAGGTGTAGAGAGGCGCTGAATACATGCTGACGGCGCGTGCATCACAGAGCTGGGCTCTTTCCTCCACGCGTGCGAGAACGAGATGGTCTACAAGAGCACGAACGACAAGGTGCCGTACTTCAACGCAGGCGCGTTCCTCGAGAACAAGACCAAGATCGGCAAGATCGACGAGATCCTCGGCTCGATCAACGACGTCATGTTCACGGTCAAGCCGGACGCCGGCGTGAGCGCCACGTCGTTCAAGGCCGGCGACAAGGTCTACATCTCGCCCGACAAGCTACTGCCCTTGAGCCGATTCACAGAGCAGCCCAAGAAGCCTGCAGGAGCCCCCGGTGGTCGCGGCGGAGGTCGCGGCGGCGCTCGCGGCGGTCGTGGTGGCGGTCGCGGCGCTGGCGGTCGCGGTGGATTCAGCGGCGGTCGTGGCTTTGGCGGTGGCCGTGGCGGTGGAGGCCGCGGCTTCGGCGGAGGTCGCGGCGGCCGTGGCGGTCGTGGTGGCCGATTCTAAAGCTGCCCTTGCGAACCATCGATAGAATAGCTCGCGAGCAAGAGAAGGCTTGCTTCGCCGTGGACGGCGCCGCTCGATATTGTAATCTAATTTCGTGGACACACTTCATTGCTGCCCGACTTACTGCCATCACGCCATTTCCGGACCTCTGGCACCCATCCTTCTCTCACCACGCACCACGTGCCGCACCCCATGTCCAAGCAACGCGTTATTGTATATCAATATATATGATGAAAATACCTCTGCTCATGCGTCGCCCAGAGACTAGTTCGGGAGAACGCATCATGCGCTCAGGCGTGGCAGGCGCGCTCTCCCGAGACGACTCGTCCGGTCATTTCTATCGCCGAGAATCGATCCCCACGCTCGTAGCCCACTAGATCTTTTCCAGGCACTCGAACTGGACGATGCTGTTGCCTCGAATCACCTATCGCACAGGTATCCGTCCATCAGTGTGAGCTCACTAGCGTTCCATTCGTCCACGGAGGTTGACGCACCACCATGCCGATGCGGTTGGACTCGGTGGCCGACACTTCCTCCACCGTCTCGTCCAGCGTCACGTTCATGAACTGGTCGAAGCCGCGCAGCACGCCCGTGACCTTGCGGTTGCCGTTCAGCTTGAGGCTGAGGCGCTTGTCCATGTACCGCTTGAGATCCGGGCCGACGACTTTGACCATTTTCCGCTTCCTTCGATTCCGTAGCTGCTCGGCAGGTTGCCCCGTCGAATCCTTTGGGCGCGCGTCTTGGGTTACCTTCGCACAACCTTCTTCCCAACTGTTTGAAACACAAATCGCAAAAAACTGTTCTGTTGGAATGACCTTCGAAACCTGATAAGTTCTCGAAGGTTTCTGAAACCAACAGAAAACCCGTTTCGTGTTTGGTGCCTGGGTTTCTTTTTTGCCACGTATGTGGAGAGTGATGGTCTCTGGTGTCGGTGTTGGTGCCCACTGGCGGCCGCCGGTCCGCGCCGACGTCACTATTCCAACCGCGCGCGACCGAACGAGAGCGTCGGCGTTCTCCCAACAGACCAACTTACCAACTCGCCAACTCGCCAAGGCAACAATGAGCTTCTCACAGGGTCAGGACTGGTCGACGGCCGGATGGGGCAGCAAGGGCCCGCAGCGCGGCGTCTCCAAGGAGGCGGTGCTCAACCAGGCGCGCCGCACGGGCAACGTCGTGACCGAGACGCGCTGTACGTAGTTTTGATGGCTCATGGAGTGAGAGGGGGAGAGGGGAAGAGGAGAGGAGGCTCACGCGGATGTGGGGGATCGTTGTAGACAACGCCGGCACGAACAAGAGCTCGCACTCGGGCGCCAACGTGAACGCGCGCAAGCTCGAGGAAGACACGGACAACTTCAAGCGTACGTGGACTTGGGCGACGGGGGTGGTATTGAAGCGATGGCTCACGTGGGGGGGGTTTGTGTTTCTAGACAACCAGGTGGACCGCAGTCTCTCGCAGGCGCTGATGAAGGCGCGCGCCGATAAGAAGATGACGCAGAAGCAGCTCGCGACCGCCATCAACGAGAAGCCGCAGATCGTGGCCGAGTACGAGTCGGGCAAGGCCATCCCGAACGGCCAGATCATTAGCAAGCTGGAGCGAGCATTAGGCTGCAAGCTGCCACGCGGTGCCAAGCCCAAGAAGAAGGTCGAGGCCTAAATGAGATCCATCGTAGTTGTACCCCCAAGCCACCTAGTAGAGACTCCGACGATCGATTCTCGGAGCTGCATTTCGACTCAGACCGATGTAACTCGTTGAATCCCAATCGCACTTGTCTGCACGCCCCCTCAGCCCCTCAGCTGCGTTTGTGGGACTTCCCATGTCTCTTCAACTTGCAGAACGTCAGAGACCATGTCTCCTTATGAAACATGACGTCACCAGCGTCGAGAAGCCTCGGTCAAGTCGTTCTCTCCGGCGTCGCCCATCAAGGGGCTCTCCTCAACAGCCTAGCTGACTATTCTCGCGTCTTCATTGGCGGAAAGTCCGTTCTCCACCAATTATAGCCAATCACCATCCGGAATCACCATCATCGGCGACCCAAGAGACTGGCCCGCCCATGGAAGTCGGAGAACGGAAGCTCTCGAGGGCTTCTCCGCCTTCGCGCTCTCTCCCGTGGGCGGCGCCGCATAAACCCGAGTGCCGTCTGCGACTGTGCGCGCCGAATGGGTTCAGTTTCGCTCGAAATACGCGGCGCGCTATTTTCCAATCGGCGGCCTCTGTGACTGGAAACGGACTCGATCGCGTGTGGATCGGATCGGCCTCTTCTCCTCCTCCTCCTCCGCCTCGCGCTCAGTTCGTGCTCTGCCCAGCGCCTCTCACTCGCCATGGAGCTGCGCGCGAAAGAGGCCTCGGCGCGCGCGCCGCAGCGCGTCCGGAGCCCGGCGCTCGCGGACGACAAGCCCAAGCAGCAGAACGACGAGGACGAGTGGAGCGACAGCGACAGCGACGACGCCAAGTCCTACACGTCCAATCAGACCGAAGACGACGACGACGAGGACCCCGAGGGCTTGGACGAGACCGAGCGCCAGGAAAATGACCGCGAGGACGTCGCGCCACAGCTCGCCAAGCAGCCGCCCGTGCTCAAGACGGAGCTGCCACCGCTCATTCGACCCGTCGCGAAGCCGCTGCCGGCCGTGCTCTCGGTGCCTGCGAGCGACGCCAACAAGCGAGGCATCACGGAGCCGCGGCCGCCGCGAGGCAGCAGCTGCAGCTCGGAGAAAGGCCTCGCGAGCTCAGCGCCCAAGAGCGACGGCAAGAGATCGAGACACAAGTTCCAGTTCCCGGACGCCGAGCTGCTGAAGCTCGTGCTTGAAGATGAGAACCAACGAGCCGCCCTGTCCGGCCCGCGCAGCAGCAGCAGCGTGGCCTCGCAGCGACGCCGGTTCAGCTCCACGGCCGCGGTGATGAGCACGACGCTGCCACTGCGTCGAAAGTCGTTCAGTTTAACGAAAGGAACCAGCAAGTCGTCCACTCCTCCGCTTTCGGCGCCCGCCGCGTTGTCGCCAGTCAAGATGACCCGCTATCACGCTCGCCGCAAGTCCACAAGCGCGTGCGTGGCACACCATAGTGGCGTGGGGTCGAGGTCACCGCTTTCGAACAAGAACCTCGTGTCGTCGTTGCCTCCACTGCCTCGCTCGGCGTCAGCGAGTCCTCTCGCAGCGAGTGCAGTAGTTTCACCACCGACGTCATCGACCTCTTCTTCGCAAATGGTCTTGCAAGTGAGGGAACGCAAGTCCGACGGCATCCCCGAGCTCGTGATCTCCAAGAGACCGTCACGCTTCCTTGTCTGGCAATGGAGCGACCGCCAAGTACGGATCCCATTCAATATCCAGCTCGGGCCTCACCAACACGGTGTGATGCTACGCCAATTACGCTACGTCAAGAGCGTGATGAACGACTTCCCGTGGGCGAAGACACACCTAAAGGATTTATTGGCAGCCTACACGAAGAAGGATATGACGAAGGAGGACCTGTATCCGCAACTCAATCAGCTCAGCAGCCAAGTCCAGTTTGAGATCAACGCACAGGTTAAGAAGCAGAAGCAGATCGTGATAAAGAAGCAGCGGTTGACGATGCAATTGAGCCTCGCGACGAACGTGATCAACGAGACGCAGGTGACGAAATACGGTCGTCTGGGCAAGCCGCACTGCACGAGGCTATACTACGACCCTGGGCAGCCCACCAAGCTCCACTGGATTCGCAAGAACGGCGACCGCAGTTCGGAGAGTTTGGAAGTCGATACGATCGAGATTCACTGCTACGATGCTGACAGTAAGGAGAGCGAGTTGAGCGCGGGTATGAAGAAAGCCGTCAAGAAATTTTCTCAGACTGCGACGCTGGATAGCTGTCTGTCGCTGGTGACTCCGTTGCGAACACTAGATTTGCAACTCAAGAGCGGGTTGCACCGCGAGTGGCTGATGAACGCATTATGTGACGTGATTTCCTTTGCTCGACAGTACCGTGCAGCTGGCGCCCGCCGAGACAACAACGCAACCCATAACACACACGTGCTGAGACGCATGTAGCACCTAGGCGCTGAACGTAGAATGCATTGATTGGACTCGTTTCTGAAAGTCAGAGTTGATGGCCTTGTTCCTTTCCCTCGCAGACGCCACCAGCCCCAATCCAATGTTGGGTTTATACCGTTTGCCAGGCAGTAGGCTCTTCATTCTCATACCCAGGAAGATGTTGAAAGGGTAAGTTTGCCGTAGTGCGAACACACTTTGGAGGATTAACCTTATAGCGCCTGTATTCGCAAGCGTCCAGAGTTGCGAGAGATTCTCTGCACGTGCCAACTTCATCATTCACGTCGATTCTTGGGGGGAAGAGATTCGAAAATGATAATGACTTGTGCGACGTTTAGGCCGCAAATGAAAGATGATAATCGCGACGACGTTTACGAGTAAAAACCCACTCGAACGAAGTCGAGTCAATTGTAGCATTTTGTAGCCTGGGATACTGTGTAAGATTGTGAAGGAATGCATTGCGGTTAGCCCTGAATAATTCCTGAGTTGAACGGAAGGTCACGGTCGTCAATCAATTTAGCTGCACTATTCGTTAGATCGGCTTGAGAAGTTGTCAGAATCTGGGTTTTCAGGAGCGGATGCTCGGGTATCTGCTGAATCCACTCGTCTTCCGACCAGCAGGTGCCATGGTGCTCAACACTTAGGATCTCCCGACTTGGACAGGTTTGAAGAAGTGCTACCATCCTTGTAGTGCTGATGTACGTGTCTGGCCCGGAAACAACAAGTTCGGCTAGGTCACTTCCGATCAACGACATGAAATCGAGAAATGTCGATCGTTTTTCATCAGGCAGATCGCCACTTGAGTTGAAAAAATAGTCGGCCGAGCCCAATCGGAGTCGCTTCAAGCATGCGCGACTCAGGTCAGAGTCCTTCTGTCGAGGATATCGACTCGGCTGGCGTATGCAACCCCATGTATGGACACGATCTGCTCGAGAAGATCCTCCTCGTCAGTTGGCTCACACGATGTGATCCAAACAACATGGTTGAAAAATCGTGGTCGAAAAAAAAAAACTCGACCTGGTGCTCGTCGGAAAGCAAGGATAGGGCATAGATACCCGACGTAGGTACTAGACGTTCGTTTCCAGCGACGGCACCTGAGGAGGGATCGAGCTCACTATCAATGACCGAGCAAGCACGAGCACCTGGTCGCAGCTTGATTTGGTGGTAGCCGGTTTTGGAAGGTATCGCTGAGCCACATGACTCAATCAGTAGGTTGTTTCCAATCGACATTCGCTTGAGGGCCTCGACATTCGACATTCGCTTGAGGGCCTCCACGCTTGAGTGTGACAATACCTCAAGATCCACTTTTTTATTCGACGTCGGGGTGGAACATGGCGTAGCCAAGCCATGTGGCTTCAGCATCGTCGAATTGCTTTCAATAGGCACGTCTAGGGCCAATGTAACAAGCGGATTCTAGATGGAAGTGTGGAAGTACCCAGTACCGCTCCTCAAACTTCCCTTCTACTGCTCCACAAAACCCGTCAACTCTGAGAGGTGATCCATGTCACCATCTTTGTTTACCTGCGTGTGCACGAGCGCATTGTCAACTCACACATTGCAAGCGAGAGAAGCACAAGTCGATCCACTCGATGCGAGGCTTCCTGGTGAGGGGATCATCGTCGAAGTCGGCGAACGTGGCCGTGAGATCCACGAGGCATCCTTTCCCACGATCGCGAGCCCACATGCCTCTCGATTGCCGAAAGTCTCGACTGGCTGCTCAGACGAGAGAGTTGCCCATGCCTCACGCGAAGGAAGAGGCTCGCGAGGAACTGGGCCAGGTTCAACCCAACCGGATTTAATGGAATTACTGGGTTCACTCCAAATCTCTCCACGTCGATCCTTGATGATGCACACAGATATGTCAAGCATCTCGGCTGAGAAAAAGATAAATCTCCCTGCTCCTCAGTCTCGAGCGGCGGAAGATGGCCAGTTGATATCTTTCATGCTTGCCTTTCCTCCCATCCGATCTTGATGGAACGCCATGGGTTCATTTTGGTGTTTCTCCTAAGTACGGCTTCCGCCATGAACGGCTCGGTTGTCCGACCCATGCCAAACGCTCGCGCGCCTTCTTCCTCTCTTCAGCTGCGTCCTCCCGCGCATGATTGTCTCCCTGGGTCGCATGGACAAGTGCTTCGATAAAGCGGTGCGTCTACGGCCTTGCTCAGGACCAATATGCGATACCGTGGGCCGGTCTCATGCTCGAGCTCGAGAGCTCCTCACGAGCTTCTCTCGGATGGCGACCAGTGCAAGTGATGACGGGCGTTCTGGTCCGGTAGCGGCTGTGGTCATCACTGCGTCACGACGACCGACCATGGGTGGCGAAAGTGAAGGTTCAGTAGGCGAACCCATCGGCCCTTTTTGCCTGGACTCCACTTTCGTCAGTGGAGTCACCTCACCACCTGTGGGTGTGTGCATACCCCGTCGAGAACCCGACACCCGGCCACACCAGCAATCACACTCACGGTCATCATCATCATCATCATCGTCGACGGAATCTGCCGAGTCCAACGCGATGCTCCCGAGAGCCCGCCCACTTGAAGCGACGCCTGAGAAAGAACGCATCTCCCGCGACCAGAGCTTGAAGCCGAGTTGTGGCTCGTCGGCTGCGCGTGTCCAGTCGCAAACGCGACAGCAATTGCAATTGTGAGAGACCCACGTCGAACACGCAAGCAAGAGGGAGAGCAATGGAGAGGAATGGAGAGGAGCTCAGGAGAGCCCGACCGATCTTCCAACGTTCGAATCTACAATTCAGGTTGGTTCAAACTTCAACGATACGTCTCTGTTGACAGAGAGCTGTCGCGTACTGCATTACGATAATTATATCCGCCATGGTCTTTGCAGCGGCAATCCATGGATTGTTCCAAAGAACGCTTTTTTTTGTTGGTGTTTTGTTTTCGTTTCCCGGATCCGAGCGCAGATTACGCGATGTGACACTAAAAAAAACCTCACGTGGCCACATGTCGCAGATGGCTCCCGCCGTCATCCTGCCCGTTGGCCATCTGGACCCACCGGCCCACAAAAACCTCCTTTGGCGATCTACCAACACTCTCGTGTTCAGTCCGCACGAGAGAAAAAAAAAAAAAAAACGTTCCAACCTACACTTTCTGTGCCGTCTGTCTCGCGGAAGAACGGTCCGGCGGCTGCTCTCCGCCGTCCCCTCGCTCCTCCCCTTGCTCTCCGCTCCTCCAGCAAAGATCATTCTCCAATCTCCGCTCCAGATCCCAAAAGACCTCCTCACCAGCTCCACACCATGCCGACGCTCCACCTCGACCTCCCCACGTCGCTGCGCCTCGGGCTCCTCGCGCTGCAGTTCGTGAGCTCGCTCATCGCGCTCTCCACGTCCGTCGCGGGCTTCCGGCGCATCAAGTCGTTCGATCTCTCGTCGCAGCTGGGCTCCCACTCGTTCAACTTCACGCTCCTGCTCACGTACACGACGCTGCTCTACTCGTTCTACCAGCTCGTGGTCGTCGAAGTGCTGCGCCGCGTGCCGCGCACCGAGCGCCTCCAGGCCGTGGCCGTCGACGGCGTGCTCGCGCTGCTGCTGCTCATCTGCGGCATCGTCTTCGCCACGTCCGACTACGTGCACCACTGCGACTCGTACGGCTACTCGCTGCGCTGCAACAACCTCAAGACCGGCGCGGTCTTTGTCTTCATCGCCTGCGGCGCTTTCCTCTGCACGGCCGTGCTCAACTTCATCGGCCGCCTGTCGCCGCTGCGGGGCAACGACCTCGAGGCCGGCGAGAACGACCCGACGCCCTACGTGCAAGAGTCGACGCCCACGGCCGCGCTCTCGCCCATGGGCGGCGCCGACCCGACCATCTCGACCAAGGTGTAAGCAAGACAGACAGACTGCGTGGCCTTATATCAAATCATATCCTTTCGTCCGTTCGTTGCGTGCTCGTGGGGTTGTATGGGCTCTCGCCATTTGCCGGTACAGCGGAGCGCTCGTGTCATACCAAAGCAGTCAGTCCCCCTATCTCGCGTGGTCTTGTTTGATCAGACGAGAGAAGATGCGAGCAAGGGGCCTTTCTTCGCGATGCCACGTCTACGTGTAGCCACGCCTCCAAGATCTCAAGCCATTGTCACAACGCGACGATCGCAGTGCGCCGAGCTCGTCTAGCAAACAAAACCAGATCGTGGTAGTCGTCGCAGTGCGAGACATCCAAGCACCAGTTGGTGGGAGGATGCCACGGGGCCGAGGGACGCGTCCGTGGAGCTGACTCCCTTGGCTCAGGAGTCAGAACTGCTGGCGGAGACGATCCGAGTCGAGCGTGTTGACGAAGCTGGTTGGTGGAGGCGGCGAGCTGAAAAGGTGCAGAGGGAGCTACACGTACGTTCGTGGAGAGGGCAAGAGCTGCGTGGTGAGGATGGGAGGAAGAGGGAAGAGAGCGTGGGTGGAGAGAGAGGATGTGGCGTCACACGGAGAAGAGGAGAAGGAGCTCGTGCTTGCGTGCGAGGTTGGATGATTATGGGGGGGGGGGGGTTCCTCAGCTCTGGGCTGTTGGGATGCTGTTCGTGAATCATCCATGCAGGACATTCATGATGAATGTCCTGCTCGAGGAGATGAGTTGGCAAGGGCGGGCACATCCCAATGGCGAGCACAGAATCCCTAGTCTAGACTCTGGGCATTGCTGTCGCTCTGACGGACGGCTCGTTACCGTAGGATTCTGAGTAGATCTAGTTTGTGGCCATAGGCAGAGGAATCTCAAAGCGTGTAGTGCTCACGGTTGTGTAATATTGCAAATACTCCAGGCGTCCGAACTACACCTGACACGAGACGTCCGTTGTCGTGGATCCCTTTGGAGTCGACTGCTCCACGAACCCGGCGATGTCCTCGCGGTCTTCGCCCACGTCGGGCGCGTTCAGCACTGCTGTCAGGATGAACAAGACGCACGAGACGAACACGAACGCCATGCCAGTCTTGAGCGTGCCGCAGCGCAAGAATTCTTGGTACATGTCGGTGCAGCTGGTCACGTACTCGGCCGTCGCGAGGGTGATGCCTGCGATCAGAAGCAGCACCGCCGTGATGAAGTCCAAGGAGGCTCCGGCCTTGCGAGTGAACGCAGGCACGAGCGACGTGGCCTCAGCTGTGGTCTGGTAGAGCGCGTAGAGCACGGCCGTGTAGGCCGAGAGCATGCCGAGGTTGGTGGCCTCGCTGCCGAGGATGAGGCTTCGGTCGTAATTCGTAATGGTGATGAAGCTGCCAGCGATGGTACCGAGCGCCACGACCGACGCGATGAGCTGGAGGCCTCGGAGGAACACGCGGGCAGAGGACGAGAGCTTCATGGTCGACGATGTATGCTCTTGGTGGGAAGATTAGTTGTGCGGACAGAGGTGGAGATCTGCGTGAGCTGTGGACAAAGTGACGTCGAGAACGGCGGTGTGTGTGGGACTTGAACACCCAGTCAATTGGTCTCTTCAGCAAATTTTTCAACACACTCCAAAACTAAATATGTGAGAGCAAAAATGCCAAGTATCAAAGCATTTGTATAGATTTAATTCCCAATAACACCTCTATAATATCGTAGAAATGTTATAATCGATATTATACGGGTCTTCCAAATCGAGATAGATCACTTGGTGGGTGCGACTGTCACACTCCTCCAGACTGGACATTGGGAGAACTGGGTGGCATCCAGGAGAAGACTCGTCGATGGCTGCAGTCTTCAACTCTGCGAGAGTCGTACCCACTCAAATCTCGACGTCCTGGACAGGAGAACGAGGACGCCATTCCCCCACACAACTCTTCTTCCCACGAAGCCCTCACATTCCAAGATCCATCATGGCTGCCTCATCGTCCGCTCGCCAGTCGCTTCGCGTCCTCCAGCTCATCGCCTCGGTCGTTGCTGTCGCCACGATCGCCAGCAGCACCATCAGCGAATCCCTTTACGGCTACAAGATCATGATCGGAGGCAAGACCCTCACGTTCGCCATGCTCGTGGCCCACACGTCCTTGCTCTACGCGTTCTACCAGCTCGTCGCCGTCGAGAAGGCTCAGGTCGTGAGTGCTGTCTCCGCCAAGGCCAGAACTGTGTGGGACCTCGTGATCTCGCTCGTGTTGGTCGTGGCTGGGATCATGTTGGTGACCAACAACTTGGTGTCTCAGTGCGATGAGTTCTACCAGGGCGCCGTGCGCTGCGGTGCCATCAAGGCCGGCGTGGTCTTCACGTTCATCTCGGCCGGATTGTACTTTGTGTCGGCGCTGCTGCAGTCGGGTGGCGACAGCGAAGCCCCAACGGACGCTTTCGTCTCCACGGAGGAGCTCGCACACGCGTAAGAAGTGCCTTCAACAGTGTTCAAGTGTTCTACTAATATAAGCAGTTTAGTATGAAACTCGCTAACGTTTGACTCGATCTCTGACGACCACTTGAACACGGAGAACTCCTTGCTGCAGCTGCTCAAACGCTGGATCGAGCAAGTCGATCAGGTCATCACGCGAGGCTGATTGACTCGTCAGTCCGATTCTCCTCGTCGAGCATGACCTTCACGGAGAGCACTGATTCAAGCCCAGTGTGTCACTCTCCGCGACATGTGAGACTTTCGTGGATTCTCGCCGTTCTCCGGAGCAGTTGCTTATCATTCTTCGTCTCTCCATGCAGTGCTTCGCTCGCGGTCGCTTCGCTCTCCGTGTCTTCCAGTTCGCTAGCTCGCTGGCAGCGCTGCTCTCGCTGTTCTTCTGCTTCCGCGTCGAGACTCGCCATGGCCACGAGATCATGCTCGGCAGTCTGGCGACGTCGATCGCCATCGTCGCGACCTACTCCGCCTCGCTCTACTCTTGCTACCTACTGATCACAGCCATGCGGACGAAGAAACAGGCTTCTCTACGACAGCAAACTAAGCGGTATGTGGACGTTGGTTTTGCTGGGGTCCTCGTGCTGGCTGGTGCGGTGCTCGTATCGTCGGACTACGTGTCGATATGCGACCGCTACGGCGACGCTATCAACTGCGATCTCTTGGAGACAGCAACGGCGTGTATTTTCATATCTGCGGTTATCTTCCTCTCGACCGCTCTTCTGTATCCAACGAGAATGGATCTCCCTGAGCCTGAAGATGAAGAAGACTCTGAAGAACTTTTGTCCAAGGCTCACCGCGCCTAGAGAGAGGGCGTGCAGGGGTGCGGGACGAGACGGTTAAGGTGGGCGACGCGGCAGTGCTCTAGTTGGAGGCATCGCAAACGGGCATTTCGGGAATGCTCACATCGAAACTCGCTTGGCTCGCGCCGCGCATCGGCTGCAAGATGGGCGTCTTCGACTCGGTGTGGCAGTGGATGCTGCGGCTGCTCGCTCGACTGCTGCAGTTCGCGCTATGTCTCGCCGCGCTGATCTTGCTGTCGATGGGTTTTGTCGTGGGCACATTCCAGGGTCGCAATACGATGCTCGGCAGTCGCTACGTGCTCGTGACGACGATGCTCACGTTCTTGGGCTTGGTGTATTCCTTCTGGTGGTTTGTCTTCATCGAGCTCCTCCGCATCTCCGAGCGACCGCGATGGTTCTACACGTTCTTCTTGGACCTCACGATCGCGTTGAGTCTGCTCATCGCGGCCATCGTGCTCTTGCTGTCTGACTTCGTGTCGAACTGCCTCTCGTTCGGTCATTTCCTGCGCTGCTACAACCTCAACGCATCTGTGATTCTCATGTTTCTATCCATGGCGTCGTTCCTCATCACTCCATGGATGGAGCATCGATGGAGGAAGCAGCAGAGCAACGCGGCTCGTGCCCCTGATGACACTCCACCACCCGCAGACGCATACCATCCGGCTTCGACACCACTCCCTGCCGCTCGAACTCACGAGTCCGCCCCCGAAAATCGAGTGTAAGACAAGACCGCCACACAGCTTCATGGAAGATCATGTCAAGACACTTTCACTATGCTGACTATTTTCTCTATCATCGTCGTGACGATCCATTTTTTTCACAATTATGCTGTGCAATGAAGTCCACCGAGTCCATGCCAATCCTTGTTCTCGCAGCTTGAACGACTAGAGAAGTCTCGATCAAAAGAACTCAACATGGTGATCTTGTACTATTCACCACGAACGGACCCACTCGACCATTATAGCTCCTTGCCACAAGCATTCCTCGTACCTCGTCCCGCGCGATGATGTATGAGAGTGTGAGCCAGGTCCCAGAGTCAAAATCAAACTGTCGGATGTCGAGGAACACGCGACACGGTGCAACTGCGACATCCTCAGTGAGCACAGCCCCGAAAGAGCCGTCCGTGGAGTTCACTCTCGCTTCCGACCTCGTCGTTGCACATTCGTCCGGTCGTTCTCTATCTCTATCTCTCCAGTCGATCCAGTTAGAATGTGGATGATCCGTACGTTGTTGCGTTTCCTGGAGGCGGCGTGCTGCCTCGTGGCGTTGATCACAGTCTCCGCCGGCTTCGTGGTGACTTCCTACTATGGCTACACCTCCATGCTCGGCAGCAGCCCCGTGACGTACACGCAGATTACGACGTACACGGGCTTCCTCTACGCTCTGATCATGATGGTGCTCGTGGAGATCATGGCGTGGTTCGCTCGTCCGTTCTGGCTTTTTGAAGTTATCAGCGACTTCATCTTGGCGGTGATGCTGCTCGTCGCGGCAATCGTGCTCTTGGACTCGGACTACGTGCAGAACTGCGGTGTCTACGGCATCATGCTCCGCTGCCGGTCGCTGAACACGGCGGTGGTCTTCACCTGGATCTCGATAGCGCTTTTCATCATCTCACTGTTGCTCGACTTGTTTGGCGACCGTGGAGACCGATCGGATCGCCCGGGCGCGACCATGGGTGGCACGGAAGCCGGCCACGAGCAGTACCACGCGACCGAGACGCCGACGGTGCACGACTCGCCCAAGAGTCCGGCAGGTCGCATCTGAACGCTGCATCCAATGACCGATCCGAGTTCTCGTTAACGTACCTGTGCTGGAACCCGCGTAAATCCACGCTGCATTTTCTCCTCCGGTCTACTTATCGCTCCCTAAGCAAGACGCAATACATCATCAGTTCCCTTCCATTCATTCGCACTTGACCGTTCGAGTTGTCGGTTTCCGAAAACGCGTGTATTTGGATTCTTAGTGAACGCTTCGAGCCACAGGTGCATCATCTTTTGTGTGTGTTTGTGTGGTTTTGTTTAGATCTTCTCGGTCAGCTCCGGCACGGCGTTGAAGAGATCACCCACGAGACCGTAGTCGGCGACCTGGAAGATCGGGGCCTCCTCGTCCTTGTTGATGGCCACGATGGTCTTCGAGTCCTTCATACCAGCCAAGTGCTGGATGGCACCCGAGATACCGACGGCCACGTAGAGCTCCGGGGCCACGACCTTGCCCGTCTGACCGACCTGCAGCTCGTTGGGCACGAAGCCAGCATCGACAGCCGCGCGCGAGGCACCGACGGCGCCGCCGAGCTTGTCGGCGAGCTTGTAGAGCAGCTCGAAGTTCTCGCCGCTCTTGAGACCACGGCCGCCCGAGATGACGACGCGCGCCGAGCCGAGGTCCGGGCGCTCCGACTTGCTCACTTCCTCCGAGACGAACTGGGTCTTGCCGGCCGCGGCGGCCTTGGGAGCAGCGCTCACTGCGGCGCTGCCGCCTTCGGCCGCGGCCTTTTCAAAGCCCGTGGGGCGCACCGTGATGAGCTTGACGGCGTCGTTGGACTTGATCTGCGCGATGGCGTTGCCGGCGTACGTCGGGCGCGTGAACGTGTCCTTGTCCGTGACGCCGATGATGTCCGAGATGGGCGCGGCGTCGAGCTTGGCGCCGAGGCGCGGGAGGTAGTTCTTGGAGGCGTTGGAGCTCGGCGCGAGGATGTGCGAGAAGCTGTGCGCCTGCTGCGTGGCCTCGAGCAGCGCCGTCACGTCCTCGGCCACGAGGTGGTCGTACTTGGCGTCGGCGGCCGTGAGCACTTTGGAGACGCCGGCGATCTTGGCGGCCGAGGCAGCGACCGCCTCGGCCTGCGAGCCGAGCACGAGCAGCGTGATCTCGCTGCCGATCTTGGAGGCCGCCGTGACGGTCGCGAGCGTCGCGCCGCTCACTTCCTTGGCGTTGTGCTCGGCGATCACGAGCGTCGAGAAGCTCTTGGAGCTCGTCATGCGGCGAACGAACTAGAGAAGTAACCCGAGCGACGTTAGACGCGGCGATAGACGCGGTCTATCGGCAGCCTGCGACGTGGACTAACGCCGCCATTTGGACTCGCAGATAGACCAACACGAGGAGTGGCATGCAGTTTACCTGGCGGGCGAACATGGTGGCGCGGTGGGCGATCCTGCAGTGTCGGCGGGCGGCGAGCGAATGCGAGATCCTGACGGCACGTGCGTCGCGCCGGCCCAATCCAAAGTCGGCACACGTCGGACTCCTCTTTGTCTCCGCCGTCAACGCCCCTCAACGCCCACGGAATTCCAAGCCATTCGCTCTCGAATGGAGGTTAACGGAGGTTAAGCCGGCAGTTGAACCTGTGGTCCACTGCGAATCGACTTCGACAGGGATTCCAATAAAACCTACCTTGACAAGGTGTATTCTTCTACACAGGTGTATCGGATTATACAGTGCCCACGGTGAAGGCTGCGAGGGGGTCGAGCTCCAGCGTGTCTTCGCTATCTTCCACGTTGGTGAGAACTGCAGGTATGTGAGCACTTGTATGCGGCGACGCGCGGCCGCCGAGCGCCGCTCGTTGGGCGTCGCATGCGCGTGGCGCATAGACGAGACAGCCACCGAACGGCGCTGCGACGGCGAGAGCCGAGCGTCGCCCGCGTGGATTCTGGTGCGATGCGGGTCGCTGACGCGAGCGATGACGTGGCCGCGTGAGCAGATCCATTTTAATTCGACTAGAGCACCCCCACGATGGCGAAGACCGCGGCTGCCTCCCCTTCGACGACCGGGATCGTCTCGGACTTCCTGGCCAAGTACCAGAAGACCACGCCGAAGAAGATCAAGCTCATTGACGGCTTCCTCGCGTATGTGCTGGCCACGGGCATCACCCAGTTTATCTATTGCGCGCTCGTCGGCACGTTCCCGTTCAACTCGTTCCTCTCGGGCTTTGTGTGCACTGTCGGCGTCTTCGTGCTGGCAGGTAAAGTGGCTGCTGTGCGTGTTTGTGTGGGCTCGGCCGTGGCGTCTCATCCTCTGCGTTGTTAGTATCTCTCCGTATGCAGATCAACCCGGACAACGAGTTCCGGGACCGGACGGAGCAGCGCGCGTTCGCCGACTACCTCTTCTGCAACATCATCCTCTTCCTCGTCGTGTTCAACTTCATGGGCTAGGCCATCTCGGTGATCGCCTGTCGCACCCACCCGCCGCTCTGGCGTCTCCTGACTCGACTGCATCTCGTCCCAATACTATCCTGTATGAAGTATTGCGGATACCTGGACGATGGAGAAAGGGGGGGGAGTCTCCCCGATGCTTGATTTTGATGTCCGATCCAAAGGCCATAACTCGTGAACGAAGAACCCTCAGAAACCGTGACCACGTCCTTAAACTCCGTCATTTTCTCTCTCCACAGGTGTCGCCATTGTCCATCGCGGCGTCGTTCGTGGTGAGGAGAACGAGGCGAGGTTGCCCTCATTAGCAAGCTCCATTACCGGCTGCTTCGTGTCACAATCTCATCGCAACACTACTACTGAAAGTCCCTTCTTAGGTACGAATCCCGGATAGGTACGATATCATACTAAGTACGACACACAAACGTCATGGAGAAGACCATCACTCTGCATACCCAGTTTCCCTCGTTCATGAGAGAACTCCTCCCACATGCTTGAGTGCTCTCCTCGGCCGTCGCCTTCCGCGGCTCGCAGCGCGCAAACCGCTCGATTTGACGCGACGATCGGTGGATGAGACGAATATAAAGACGAAGATGTTGATAATCGCGAAAGAAGTGGGCGAATCGGTGTCGATCTCGCTCCAGGAGATCGCGTCAAGTGGCGATTACCACCGTCGGCGCGCGCAGGATTCGCGGTCTACCTATGCGCCAGCGCATGTTCTCGACGGTCGAGTATTAGACGCGACGGCCTTCTGTTGCTTCAAGGGCTATTGCGGTCGTTATTTGCGGTGGGATACTAGATGCGAGTTTCTCGACGTCGATGTGTCATCGCAAGTGTCTGCATGAGAGTGTTCGTGAATGTGGTACGATTCGCTGCACGGCTGTTCGAGATCACAGCCGCCAAGCACTCTAGGGATACAGGTATCATCGGAACCCACTCACTAGTGGCGGGTCTCGCGAAGGCCTCCATTACCCATGGTTCACAACTACTGCTCATGTTCCCGTGCCACTTGAGGATATTCCCACGGTTACAGACTTGGCCCGATAAGGTCTCGTTCCGTCCACTGATCCGTACACTGATATTGCTCGAAACGGTTTCCTTCTCCGTGGTCTTGCTCACTCAATCTTCGTGTGCTGCTCAGCAGCATGGATTGTTTCGTGGCCACCGTGACGATGAATGTCCAGATTCGACTTGTTGCAAGTGGGTGCTATCCGTACTAGGTGCTGTCTGTGCGGCAGAAGTCTGTGGTGTCGTGTGCACACTTCAGGGGCTTTGCTCAGATAATTGCCTCCTACATTCGTGGCAATCGTGCTTCGAGATCCCGGTAACCACATCAAACGATGCAACTTCATCGCAGTAAACCCTCAGGGTAACCTCAAGGTAGGTGAAGGAGAAACCAACTTCACAAGCAACATCCAGTTTAATAGCTCACAGTGGTCAATGCCTTAGACGGGTGATGATAATAGTGCTTGAGAGGAGAGTGATCCATATTGCCGATTGGATCTGTCCTGGATGTACCGAGGTAAGACTGATATCACCTTCTCCAATGACTAATTGTAGACTAATGAGTCCTCTTATCGTGTTCTTGCCTTGTTAGCCCACAGTTGAAGAAGATTAGCACGGGACTAACCCACCTTTTCATTTCTAAGGATGCTTCGACAATAATTTTCTCACTGTCAAAGCCGTCGACGCACTTAAGAGATTTCAAAAACTACTAGTTCACGCACATCTTGCCACCACGAAGATGAAACGTACGTCTACGAACCAAACTAACACGATCCCCAGAATCAATACCAGCTCCCACGTTGAGGCCGACACCAGCTCCGACGTTCGCTTCGGCGTTGAGATCGGCGTCGACCTTGACGCCAGCACCTGCGCCAGCTCCGATGCCGACACCAGCACCAGCGCCGGCCTTGATACCCGCGCCTGCCTGGACGCCAGCTCCTGCGTTGAGGCCGACACCAGCTCCGACGTTCGCTTCGGCGTTGAGATCGGCGTCGACCTTGACGCCAGCACCTGCGCCAGCTCCGATGCCGACACCAGCACCAGCGCCGGCCTTGATACCCGCGCCTGCCTGGATGCCTTCTTCGATGTTGTCGCCAGGATTGGCACCCATGTTGATGATTTCGCTGTTGAAGTTGATCGGGCCGTGAATGTCCCGGTTGGGTCTTGGATGCACCGGATGTGGAATGTTGTGAGCAGCTGGAAGTTCCTTCGTCTCGTCGCCCGTTTGCTTTGGATCACTCGTGTAGGTCATCGTGGTTGCCTCTGACTCGGCGAGGATGGCGGCAGCAGTGATGCAAAGAAGGAAGGCTGATTTGAGGTTCACCATTTGTAGTTATGGACTTGAGAAGGCAATGTAGAAGGAAGAACCTCGAGACTTTTTTGCTCCGGCGTGAGAACCAGAGAGAAGATTTTGGAATGACAAACGGTGAGCCCCTGGATCGAAGCGGGGTTGCCCTTGGTTTCATATACTCTCAACATCTTCGTCACACGAGATAATGTTGAAGCTGAAAGATCCATTCAAAACGACGAAATCTCTCTCCCAATCGAAAGATGACGAGTACTGAACTCACTCCGAAACTGATCGCGCAGTGGACTCCCCATCGAGAAGCTCGCGTACACCCTACACCAGCTGGGGATACAACTCCCCATCCCCAGATGGTCTCACTTCACGTCACCATGACTGTAGAAGCGAGGAAAACGGAAGTGCCTCATTGAAGAAGTCTTCACATGTTACTGCTCGCGAGCGAGTCGACGACATGACCAGATGTCTGCTAAATGATCGATCGAGCATCGAGAGAGGTAGCCAGCTAGCCTCAACGGCTTCCACATATGGAAGATACCAAATGTCTCGCGCCGATATGTCTGGTCTGCGTACCCATATTAAACTAGGAAAAATTCATCATATTTCAACTTTGCCACCCACACTTAAAACCAGTCATACGCACAATTGGAGAAGACACTCGCCCAAACGTCCATGGGGAGTGTCGCTACGTCGTGACTACTACCATTCTCACAGGATCTGGTCGCATCCAGGCACTCACGGACCGCCGACTGAAACTCGATAGGGTACGCGGCGTGGAGACGAGGACTCCACGAGCCGCTGCGACGAACCAATGTGGCCATCAGCTCGACGTGACCCTCTTGGAAGTAGCCTCGCTTCTGTGTCGCCTTTTCATGCCAGGACCCTCGGAGGCCTTGAGGATGGGGAGCCAACGAGTATACGAACACGCGGGTCTCATCACCCGATTCATCAACCAACTGGAAGGTTACGCAGTCAGCACTCCAGAATCCGTGGAGCCTCGACTTGCGTGTGAAGGTGTGGATGACGTCTTCGGAAAAGCCCGAGAGCGAGCCGTCCTCAGCCAGGTTCAGCGTGACTTTGCATTCGTACAACATATCGCTCACAGCGTATGTGAAGCCCTTGAACGTGAACGACCCTGGTGTCATTTTCCACACGAGCGGCGTGATTGACGATGTCACGTTCTGCTCCAGCAGCCGTAGCCAGCACGAGGCCGGGAGCTGGAGATCCTGCGAGTACGCGCGGATGCAATGGCGTACACTCGCACGCTCCATGTGTAGACTCGACCCGAACTCGCTGTCCCCGTGAGAGGCTGGCAGCAACTCGGCCTCGCAGTTGATGAGTTGGCCTTGACGGAGCCGCTTGGAGAAGCGCATGATCTTGAATTGGCAGCGACACCGGGGCTCGGCTTCATCTTCAAAATCTCGCCACGTCGCACTCCCGTCAATCACGTAGAACTCAAAGCCCGGAGACTTCAAAGAGAGACTTTCGCGCGGCAGGGGCACGGGGATATCTTCAATTGTACCCGTCATCGTGCCATCGTCGAAGACTTGGATCGAGAGTCGCTGAGGCGACGGATACAACGCATCCAGCTCGCACTCGAACACCCAATTGTGAGAACGCATGTGCTGTTCGTTGATCAAGATCGATTATGACCTCACGAAGACTGACGTGGTGAGTTGAAGAGAATAATCTCTGGTGCGACGCCTGCGATTGGCGGGAATTCTCTCATTCAAATTGAGCTGCTCAATTATAATTCGCAATGCCATATCAATTATTTTCCATAACCAGGCATCGGAAAGTGGTGGAAGTCGCAGAAGAGCAGCACATGCTGCCACAGCGCTGGCGGCAGAGCGTACGCCGTTCTTGCGGGCGAGCGCAGCGCCTTCAAAAGGAGCAGTTTGGTGGTGTCTCGAAACTCGCGCGGATAGAGTTTGTGGAAGGATGGAGACCAAACGCGACGAGCCGTGCTCAGAAGCAGCTCGACGTGGCCTCGCTCGTTGCGCCGCATGCCTCGAGCTGGATCTTCGTGGACCCATCGGCCGCGAAGTCCTCCGAACGAAGGCGTGGCCGTGTACAGATAGTTTGACACGGAGGTGGCGAACTTGTACTGCAGCGTGTACGCGACTTCTTCCTCGCTCCATTTGCCCTGTAGTTCGCATCGCTGAGGGAAGAGCAAGTCGTGCGACGTCCCTACCAGCGTGCCATCCCCTCGCAACTCGATCTCGACCAGACACTCGTACACTGTACCGCTGTTTGTCACGGTGAACCCTTTGAAGTTGTAAATACCAGGTGTCAAAGGCTTCATGGGCTCTCGCAGAGCCACGTGCTCATACTTCACCAACAAGAGGTTGAGATCGATCGGGAGAGCCACTTCGCGCGCGTGCGGACGATCGTCATCTCCGTGGACGACGACGTATCTACCATGGAGGCCTTTGGACGCCGAGAGCTGCGAATGACAGACGAGGAACTGGCTCTGCAGCTGGTGGCGCCAGAAGCGCACGAGTTTAAACGAGCAGTCGAAGACTACGTCGCCATCTGGAGAACCGGCGCGCGGCGCAGCGCGGCCGTCGTACACGTAGCACACGGGATCAGACGAAGGCACCTGAGCTGCTGACGAGGTGCCCGGCGTGACCGCCGCCGTGAGCACGCCATCGGGGAACACGCGGAACGTGAAACGCAACGCGTGCGTCTGGTCCGAGCCCACGAAGCCCTCGCACACGTACTCGTGGGCGCTGGCCATTTCCTCGCGAGGGTTCGTTGTTCGACTGCCTTCTTGAAGCCCAAGATCAGAAAATGAAGCACGGTCTCACCTCTCGAATTGGGTGAAAATGAGTCAAAGCGAATGACGATTGGCTGAAATGGTCGTGTCGGTTCGGAGATCCAGGCATTCGAGAAGCTGGATGTTCACCACAAGTGCCGTGGGTTGCGGAAAAGAGGAGCAAGGGCACGTGGCAAGGGTTATGGAATTGTCCGCACCGCCTGATGTCGTGGACAAGGTGACCAGCGCAGCCGTGAAGCTGGTCGCTAGAATTATCAGATTACCAAGATGACCTGTGGGAACTACAACCGCACAAAAGTCGACTGCGTTCACCAAGACCTCCTCCATGGATGCATTCCAGATGGACCCTCTGGCGTATGGGTGCTGAGTTGCAGTGGCCAACACGGTCGATGCGCCAAAAAAGACTGTATCAATCTGGGTATCTCTACAAAACCATTATTGATTGCTGCGTCGTCGCACAGTTGATACCTTGCGAACACTACCTACAAATTGATGGGGGTCATGTGTGACAAGGGCTGTGGCACTGGTAACAGCGGCATCGTATGCAGCTGTTTAACGCACGCAAGTCGCCCTCGCTCGCCCGATTCAGCGAAAACCAGAGGCAGATGAGTCCTCTACACATCCGCAATTGCCGCTATTGGCGCAGTCGCGAGCAGTGAAGATCTGGGTGCGGAAGGGTCCAGTGAGCCGCCTCTGCCGGCGTCCAGTTCGGACGCTTCAACTTCTCGGGTATTCGTTGTATAGACAGTCTTGCTCTTTGAACATCTTGGCATGCAACGTGACGGCGTCCATCAAGACTCGTGGGGATTCGGTGAAACGCCGTCCAGTTTCATTGACCTGAGGCACAGCGAGAAGACCGCTCACTCGGCAATTTGCACACTCACGCCCGACCACCTGAAGCACCATGAGTTTAGGCCACGAATCACCCACCAACGTCGATGTGCCCCTCAAATACATCACTGTCGAGGAGTATGAGTGGCCCAAGCACGAACCGCCAAAGCGCGCTCGGTTAGAAGAGGAGGAGCGGAAACGACGCCACCGCGAAGGCCAGCGGCAGTTCATGCAACGCAAGCGATGTCGCGTCAAGATCCTCCGCAAAGTCGTCTGCGGTCTTGAACTGCAGCTCGAGTACTTGAGCGCGTTGGAAGAGACCAAGCGACTTTTGGGCGAAAACAGGCTCTTGGAAGGGCAGATTTCCACGTGCAAGACGTCTTCGACCAAGAAGAGGACGCTGCGACACGAAACCTTTGGTGCTGTCGAGGAATCCGAGGTTCTGGATTCGAGCGAGATCGACAATCTCCTTTGCGAAGTTCTCTCCGCCTGGTAGCACAGGCGAGTCCATTGAAACTAATTATAAGCAAAACATGTTCGCTAAACGCGCCATTCAAAGCAGCCTCGAAGAGGTCGTCACGACATATAAGACACCACAAATTGACGGCGAGTTCAGATGATTCTCGGAGCGTCGGCGGGGTGATGTGGCCACGCCGCATCGACACCCTTCGGAACCCTCTGAAGGGTCCTTCGATCGTCACAACAAAGACCGTTGTGGTGTTGAAGACCCACACACCAATCGATACAATACAAAGCAGCTGCCGGACTGACGCCAGCGAAACTGAGAGCACTCTCGATGGCCATCAAGGCCCACTGCCAGCTTGCTCAAGTGATGCTTGGAGTTGACAGGATGCCTGCCTGTAGATGTGGGCGGTGCAGGGTCGTTATCGCATTGGAAGTAGTGAGCAGTTTATCGGTATTATACGTTATGAACGAGAGATCGAGAGGTAGTGATACCGAGAGCAATACGTCTAACGAGGTGCCAGCTTTGGTGAGCTAAGCCAGTGGTGCTGAATATGGTGACGCTGGGCCAATATCACCGGTACATCTATTATCAGTCGTCAACTTTAGCAACGACATGGAAGGTCCATGCCCGCTCCTCTACAGTCAGTAGAGCATCCACTCGAAGCATCACAAGAGAACCCACCGCTACCGAAAGCGATGGGTTCTCTCACTATGTTCCGGACTTCCTGTACGCATAGTCGCAAGTCACCCACTGCGAGGCAGTTCTCGTGGACTGATCGTGCGATTCTTCTATCAATGGATGCCGATGCGAAGGAGTACAGCATGACGTGGGTTCGGATACAGAACCGAACACTTGCTGGGATACCAGTGAGTAAAGGGAGTGTCTGTTTAGAGAAGTGTGATCCGGTTGGTTGAGGTAGGCCATTTGTCAGCGTGACCCCAGCTGGCAAAGATCGAGCTCAGGTTTTTGTGGCCATCATTGGGCGTCGCAGCAAACTCTCGATCAACGTGATGTGCCGAGGTGACTCGTTTTCGTCCTCATCAAAACGTAAGACAAGCAGAGACTGTACGACGAAGACGGGAAGGGACATGATAGAGGATGAGACCGAAGGTTCTATTGCAAGGAACCGTTCATGTAAGTGACGATACCATGAATCCAAGCAAGGATAACAATGGGTCCAGCCTCCCATCCGCGTTTTTCGTTTCTGTAGCACGAGCAATAGTTCTGAAACTCAAACAAACCTAAGAATTTCTGACCTAGACCTCATCCTCCAAGGTATTCAACGACCTCGTGCGCTTCCAGTGGTTTCAGTAATCGTTTACGAGATGTAATAGCTCCACAAACTCAAACCGCGTTGTGTCTCTCCGTTTGTCCTGCCTCTGCGCATGAACTTCGCCTGCGTCTCTCATGCGTCTTTGCATTTGTACAGAATACAACTCGGTGGGATGGGAGAATAGCCGGATACTGTCCCCTACGACGCAGCTGCATGTCCATCCTTCATGCTAAATCTTGAAAGACTTCGACGCAGTAGTGCTTCGCAAAGTTTAGTCCTGCATCGGGCTGGCTCGACAAGGCATACCGCACTGACAAGAAACGGGAAATTCCCCTTCTCTCTCACGATACGCCATTGATGTACCATGGCCAAAGGGCATAAGAAGGGCCACGAGCCTATTCGGTTCGAGTGTGCCGGCTATGCTTCTAAAATTCGTGGCCACGGCTGGATCAACATGAGATTTGGAAGTGTCCCCATCATGCACAACCGAAAAGAGACCTCAGGGAAGCGACCTCGCCAGTCAGTCCTTCATCCTCACTTCTCAACTTGCAAATCAAGACACAAACCTTTCAGCTTCACTCGGTGTTGTCAAGATGACCAACAACTCGGACAAGCTCGAGTACCTCACAGTTGACTCGGTGGATTGGTCGACTGGATACAAGCGTCCCCGCATGAGCCTCGAGGAACGCCGCGCCAAGCACCGAGTGATCCAGCGCCGATTCATTTCGCGCAAGCGGGAGCGTATTCAAAAGCTTCGCGACTCAGTTCGGCGCCACACGCTTCAACTGATGGTCCTTCAAAAGATGCAAGAAGCAGCAAGACTGAACGAGGAGAATCAAACAATGTTGTGGTTTCAAGACCCACCGTTCGTGTCAGCAACTGAATTACCACCAAACGCGGATGAAGACGTCACCCTTGAGACGGCTTTGGGGCCATTTCAAACCTTGGATTGGGGTTGCTTTGCTCCGGAGTGTGCTGCCTAGCCATGATGGCATCAGCGCGGCATCTCATCCTCAAACTGCAAGCTCGATGTATCACTGTAGTGCTGTGTAGTGTGTTGAATATTCATGTGAACGTCAAAATTACCAAGCTGGTTCGCCAAAAATGTTCAAGTTTACGTAGCCAAGATGGTTCTCGAAATGTTTTGCAAACGAGTTGCACACGGTTGCGGCTGTAGCCATCAACTCCCCTTCCCCCCATTCGAGCTGGACCTCTGCCTCCCCTCCTGTGGTGAGACCACAATCTGACTGGGTTGAGGAGCCGCCATCCCTCGTGGACGAAAGAGTAAAAACCACGATCTCGATCATCTTCGCCCATAAACGAGGCAGCTGTGAAGGTCTGAATGCATTTTCTATGTGCAAGTGGTCGATGGAGGTTCAGATTGTCGTCAGGCCTCGCCACTACCGGAATAATTGGGGCGATACGTACCTTGCACGAACCGGCGTGTGACACGAATAAATACTTCAGAGGGTTCGACTGGTCTTCTATTCCAGGACGTGGTTGTCGTCTCGAAATTATTGCAATCAGTTGAGGTGTGCCACGAGCAAACAGGCGCTCTTCTCACTGAAAAGTTATCATGCGACCACCGTACGAAAGTATGTCGTACTTGGTTCGTTGAAGTTGCGAAGAACTTGTCTATTTAATATTGCTGCCAATGATCGAAGGAACAGTCTTCTGTCTTGAAAAGCATTGGCGTTATGTTTGCAAAGAAGCACTGGCAGAACTTTCAGGGTCCTGGGTCTTGTGACCAACACGTTTACGTTGTTGTGTTACTGCCTGGGCATAATGATAGGTGAGACGATTCGAACAGCTGCGGACCATTCAGGATCTGGGAAGAGTTGGTGCCTGTCGGCAACAGACGGCTCACTTCAAGGCGTCTGATTGATGGCGCATGTACCCGAATCTTTTGCACCGTTGCCAAAGGAAACCTCGCCACTACAAGGTTATAATAGACGCAGTGCGGTTGTTTCAGCAACCCGACTGTGATCACGAGCTTTATTGGAGAATTTGCTGCTCTCCTTAACCACAGCAAACGAGATATTGGTTGTGAAGGACCGGACAGGTACAGCACTTTCACAACCGAACGTAGAGTGCTTCTTCTGTCTTCATCTCGAGATACCCTCGGTTAGATTCCTGTCTGCTCAAAGATACCACCATGACAGGGTAAGAGGGCAAGGGGATCCACCCTTATACTCCATCAAGTTTCGCCCAACAAGTCTGAGAAACTGGTTGGGGGCGAAGGTCTGCTCCCACGTCGTAAATTCCGCCTGCAGGTTCACCCAACAACTGTCATTACTCTGCTCAGCCACGAGTAGTTGCTCACTATAAGGCTCAACCTTTGAGCCTCATAGTTCCCTGCTGGTGATGAGCTTGACTGGATGGTGATGGAGAAACCTGGTCGAAGGACATTTGGTGTATCCGATATCGTCGCTTTGATGTTTATCGACTCGCGTTCGGCATCAGCCAGAACACAACTTGCTTCGGATTGAAGAGGCGGACATGGAATCTCAAGCCGAGAAGCTCGAATATCTGACTGTGCAGTCAATCAAGTGGGCTAAGGGATACCAGAGACCCTGCATGTCGACCGAAGAACGACGAGCAAAGCACCGAGCAATCCAGCAGCGATTCATGCGGCGGAAACAGGAGCGTATTAGCGAGCTCCGAGTCTTAATGCGCAAGTACACGATCCAGTTGATGATCATTCAAGCGGCACAAGAGGCAACTAGACTCACTCAAGAAAATGGAGAGATTCAAGACATGCTGAGAGAGTTTACAGAGGAGATGACACCGCACGACGAAGATTTAAGTGAAGAAATCGACGAAGACATGCTTGAGCTCGTTTTCAAGTTACCTATTGAAAGCTGGGACTGGGTCGAATCGATCAGTGCTTCGTCGCAAGTATCATAAGCTTCCTTGAATCCTCAATCAACGCTTTTCTCTCATCTGGATTGTTGAAATCATGTCCATCGCCTAGTTTATCTATGTAATCGCGAGCGGGCACAATTCGAGAGCATCCGCTAATTGTCGCTCCGCAAAATAGCGCCGAAAGTTGTCGTTCATCGCGGAGACATAGTGACACTCCAAGCAATACTCGATTTACGATGCGGCCACACTCGGCCTTCCACTGGCATTTGCCGCGACTCCGTCGAACAAGTTCACCCGAGCCCAAACTCAGCTCCACATAAGCAGGCAGAGAGTGATCCTAGTCGGCATGATGGAGTTTGCGTTGTAAGTCGAGGTGCTGGGGTTCCATTCAATCCGCAGTGAATTAAAGAGTAAGCCTACGGCTTCGGTACGATCTGACTCTTGTCAAACTGGCGCAATCCATTGCAGTGCTCTTCCTTGGAGAACACGAGTCAAAGTCAGGGCGAACGCACTGTCGTTGGTGTGTGGACGTTCGCAGGGAAATCTGGTTTACGCTTTCCGCACAAAAGGGATCAGCCTCAATGTTCTCGACAATGAATCTTGTGAGTCAGTCAGTATTCAGTTGAGGGGATCTGACACAGCTCCAAGTGTCCAGTAGAAACAAGCTCGAAAAAAATAAACCACTCGGACGACCCAATCGTCTTTTTATAATTGCGCACAGCGTCAGCCTGTGCATAGTCCTGCCACGAACGACTGTTGGAATTGATTTTTCCGACCACAAGTTGCGACAAGCCCAGGTCTTGGTGCTAAACGTCTGATGGTTTCAGTCTACACGCCATTTTGAAAAGAGTCGAGAATCCGACCCCAACTGGAAACATTCAAGTCAATCCAGCTCAGCTTGCACTTCGAAACGAAGCGATTGAGAGGGTGGTATCAAATTGAGACCACCCATCAAAATGACGCGTTTTTGCGTTATGCAACTTCAATGATGGACCACTGGTGGGCCACCTCCACAAATGGATATATCTACACGATCACGACACGATTGCCCGTCATATCCGTAATCTGCCAGTGAATACGCAGCAAAGTGAAGGGGCTCGAAATCTCGTGGACAGGCCCGCCAGAGTGACGCACACGGCGCACCTGCAAGTCGACACGACATGTGGTCTGGCTCTCCATAGTGGAAGGCATAGAGAGATCCCTGGTAGGCTGCGAAGATTCCCACTCTCTTCCCACTCGGAAGAAAATACCGCTCAGTACTGTAGACAGTGCAGCTTGAGGGATCCGACGATTGCAGAGTTCACAGTCAAACGCGTTGGTTTGGCCAGAAAAGGCCGTGCTCTCTCGCAGTCGCAAGCGGACAAATTTCGAGGTTTGTACCCGGACTCACAACGAAACTGAGCTCGTCGTTTATCAGATTCCTAGACTCGATTACATTCTGGTATAACAAGACTCATACTGACAAGGATGGACGAAACGTATAATGTGAAAAAGGTTATCAGTATAAACAAACTATCACTGGAGTCCTTAAAGGCAAAATAGAAACATATATGTAAAAATGCTCACAAGTAAATCAGATGATACGGTTGTCATGTCCGACTCGGCGCTGTGCGGTGCGTTGATTTCGACGAGGAAGCGCAAGGTCCACCCTCACCCACAGTGGCTAATCGCGTTCTCAGTCACCAACAAAGCGTGATGACCATAGACACCGTCAAGAGGTCAGGTCGCCACCATACTTCGATCGAGTCAGTTTTGACCAGCCCGCCAAAAGCCCGTGACGCTCCGTGCTCGCCGAGTGTCCACTCTCGCACTCGCCAATTCGACCATCTGGAGCCAGAATCCTTCGGTGGGGCGTTTATTCATGTCGAGCGAGCTCAGCTACATTACGGTCAATGACGTCGAGTGGGCCAAGGGCTTCCAGCGCCCGCGCATGGCTCCCGAGGAGCGCAAGCACAAGCATCGGCTCACGCAGCAGCGCTTCATCGCACGCAAACGGCAGCGCGTGGCCGAGCTGCGCGCCATCGAGGACAGCTTGCTCCAAAAGCTGAGACTGCTCAAGGGATACAGAGAAGAGGCCCAGCTAACACTCGAGAACGCCCAACTCCGCGCGCGGCTGGACGAGCTCCGCCAGCGGCCGGTGCTCGCGCCGTCTCACGAGGATGTGGACGCAGAGCTAAGCGCGATGATCAGCTCGTGCGAAGCGGTCGGAGAAGGCGGTGTGAGTGGGAAGCAGTGCGAAGGGCTCGAGATAACCAGCGACTTCCCGAGTCCGTTGTCCGTGGCGAGTATGACCGCGCCATTCGCGAGTGCACAAGAGTGGCTTTGCTGCCTCTGAGGAGTCGAAGGAGTCCGTAACGAATGGGTCGCCGCATTTGATCCATTCACAAGTGAAGAGCCGGGCAGCTACCTGATCCGCTCACAAGTGAAGAGCCGGAAAGGCAAGAGCGTCGATAGAAGACGTGGCTGCAGAGAGAATTATTAACCGTGGCAAACACGAGGCTGGCGGCTGACGAACTGTCGGCCTTTGGTATTGAACTGTCCGTACGTCAAGGCGAACTTACGCTATTTTTATTGGCAAACGACGGCGACCTTCTCCTTTGGAGACCCCTCCTTTGTCGAGAGGTAACTTTTTGCGGTCACTTGAACCTGTGGAGTCCTCAGGCTCTACTGGTAAACAGAAGTTGCGACGCAGTTGACTGGACCAGATCCCCCGATCGGAAACAGCTGAGGCCCCAAGACGTCAGAATCGCATGCCATTTCCTCGAAGCCATCCACATCGCCATCACAGGAGTGCGTTCGATATGTCCGGACACCTTCGTCTGCTAGCTCTACGACGAGCGATCCGTAGTAGCCCCACGACATCACGAGAGGATAGAGCTTGCCAGAGAGTGCTGAGTTTTTCTCTTCGAATCCGAGATCCCGAACGGTCGCTTCTACTCAACGTCCGAATGGGACGTTCATGAAAAGGTCTCCTTTAACGAGGAGAAGACCAAGATGTTCCCAGCGACTAGGTTGATGAGTCCTAAGTGAGCATCTGGTCGTGACCATGCAGAAGCTTCATGATCAAAGAGCGAGGTGAACTTACTCTGAGCCACACAAGGCTAGCTCCAGAAGAGGACGAGACCCCGTACCAGGTGGTCCTGTATCTCGAGGTGCACATCCTCGGCTGTGATGGCCCTGCTGTTCTGGTCTGATGAGCTCAGTGCAATCTCTCTAAGGCTGAGACCGTTCACTCCCTGGTAAAGGATGTAGTAGGAACGCAAGATATATCCGATTCAACTTTTGAGGCTACCGCACGGCGAGACTTTGGGACCGCAAGAGGTCTTCATTCTACAATCTTCCACCCACAGCAGACGATAAGATGTCCACGATGTCTTTGCTGTACCCTACCCAACCCGCCGGCTCGCCGACTAGCGTCGACGCGTCGATGGAGTACTTCACCGTCGAGAACTTCGAATGGGCAAGCCTCAACGAAAACAAACGCAAGGTCATCGACGAGGCCGAGCGCAAGCGGCGCCACCGCGAGACGCAGCAGCGGTTCCTCGCTAGAAAGCGAGCCCGTATCGCTGAACTCCAGAAAGTCGTTGATCGGCTCGAGCTTGAGCTGGACGTCTTCTATGCTCTGAAGAAAGCTGCGACGCTTCAAGTCGAGAACAGCGTTCTCTCGGCCGCAATCGAGATGAGCAAGCCCGTTGACGACGACAGCGTGCTCACTGAAGCTGAGATCGACCCGATCGTTGGCCCCGTGAACGAGACCGAGCTCGACGCGGACTTCGCCGAGGTGCTCGACTTGTTGCTCGAGCACTAAAATTAGAGAGCCGAGAATTTATAAAACTGAACGCTCCTCTTTGAAACTGTTGATCTCTTGCAATTGTGTCTCCATTCCATGTCCATTTCTGTGTGCTCAACGTCCGGCAAGACAACTTTCGATGGCGAACTCTCAGGATAAGATTCGATTGCTATTCATGACGAATCTATGAGGTGCTCAGCTTCACGCCGATTGGAATGATCACGCTGTAGCCACCGAGAGCCTCGTTCTCACAGAGACGCTCGTTCTCTATTGCCTATCCGTTTTCTTGACGAAGTCACTTTCGGCGCCGACTTTGGATGATCACCACGTGTAGACTTCCTACGCGAAAGTCTCCAACGTCGTTTCTTCGTCACTTCCAGTTGGTGAGCGTCTGTGTGACGACTGGCATGAGCAGCAGACGGCGAGGCTGCAAGCGACGACAACAGCGGACTGAGGTGGCCCACCTCTCATAGTCAATATGGATGCGCCATGTGTGTGTAATCTGTTGCTGCATACTCAGCACAGCCAGCAGGGCAATCCAAGTCTCTTGTGACTGGGCGAAATGGCTGGGACGTGCACAGGATTTTAGAACGACTCGTGGATGTGCGCGCGCAGCTGCGGCGCAACTTTTGATCAACTGCTGGCTCTACAAAGATGTCGTGCATCGCCGACATTACTTCTCGGGCTACACTATCAGACGATGCGTGGGTTTTGGTCGTGCGAGTGCGATCGCGGCCTGACTACTGAATGTTGAATATTGGATCGACTGTGCTTGCTCATGGCGAGTGGTCTCTTCTCTCAGAGCCGAGACAGAGTCGCTCTTTGAAGAGTGGTGTGGACCTGGTGATAAAACGCCACTAGTTCTGAGAAGCCCGATCTCTGCACTCGGAACTCTTGTTTGTGTGACGAGTTGAGTCTTCCAAAAGGGAAAGTTCCTTTCGCCGTCATCAAGCTCATGCAAATTCGACACCAGCAACACTCTTTGTATCACTTTGCTGCCTGCTTTCACGACGACAGAGGTGGTGATCTTTGTCGGGCGAGACTAAAACAAAGTGCATGGACGAATACGTGCATCACACTCGACTTCTGTTGACTGCACCGGGTACAGCCGGGCGTCTGAGACGCCACTGACTCATATCATCCATTATAGCCCCGCCCCACAAAGCGCCAGAGCCCGGCTCGTCCCTCGCTCCCGGGATTGTGACATCCATTCTCACTAGCAAGCAACCAGTCGGACGTCTACTTATCAAGTCGACTGGTTGGACAACCATTGTCCTTGTGAGAGGAGAGGGATGTCGGAGGAGCTGGAATATTTGACTGTCGAGGACATGAAGTGGTCCCAGGGCTTCCAGCGCCCGCGCATGTCGGCCTCGGAGCGCAAGGAGAAGCACCGCATCCACCAGCAGCAGTTCATGGCGCGCAAGCGGCAGCGCGTGGCCGAGCTCCGCGCCATCGAGGACAGACTCAAACTCCAGCTACGGTACCTCCAGACCGCGCGAACCGCGCGCAAGCTCGTGCGGGAGAACGAGGACATGCGTAGACAACTCGCAGAGATCCGAGCGCAACCAACAAGCGCAGAAGTCAAGCACGAGGGCGATGAAGATGAAGAGCTTCGTGTGCTGATTGAATTCTGCCGTACACTATTCTACGATTGAGAGACGATCGCTCGTTGAGACGATGATCAAGTTTTTCTGATCAAGACAAGAAGTTCCAAGAATATTTTCTCTGGCTTGAAATCAAGAGTTCATCACAGACAGCTCCGTACGGACGACGTTCGCCCCGCCATCATGATGCGCCGTAAAAGGGGTCAGGATTCCAGAACAACCAGATGAGCGCGACAGCCTTCACATCGGCAGGCTCCGATTTTTTAAAGGCAACTATCACAATGAACAAGTCGTTGTCTGCTGAAGAAGAGTGAGGACGAATCAATGCTCCGGAAGAGATACTCATCTTCAGCTAGAACTGTAGCTGTTTGCACCGTAGAGACCCACTCACGTCGCATTAACCCTCCATTTAGAGTAGAGCCATCAAGCGAATTGCGCAAATTCAAATAGAACAACTGTATTTACTTCACGCTGCACCAGGGCCATACGTACAAGCAAACCAGCTAACAAGAAGCATATGAGTTGACAACAGAGCTTTCTGCGTCTGTCGGTTCCGCCAGCCCCTTCAGCTCGTGAGCATTCAACGGATTGCATCGCACATCTGTAGGCGACGCGCTCGTAAACTGCAGGCTTCGTTGCCCGTATGGCCCACCGGCATGTAATCGAACGCATCGGCTCGACAAGCAGCTTGAACCGTTCGTCTGAGCATGTGGACCGCTGCAGCTGCAACGAGCAGTGACGACGATTAGTACCGCAGGGAGATAAAGAAGTCGCACACAAGTTACCCTCTACCGCAGACCGCCCCGCCTCAGTCTGCTGCACGACTTCATCCATTCCTCCACCACGAGACGATCATCGCATGGTACCGACGTCCAACCACCCCGTCGCATCTGTCCCTCAACCCGGTCCAAGCTGCATAGGATACGCACTGCAGGCTGCCATAGTGACCACCCTCGTTCAACATGTTTCCAAGAGCGTCTTCTCATTGCTGCTCGCATGGTCAGGTATCCCCATGCGTTGCGGCACAGTACTGTCACCTTGGTGTTCGCTTGACATGGATAGGGCTTTCATTGTTCGGTCCATCGAATATTGGAGCATCGATGGCTATTAAAATCATCCAAAATGTCGATGAGATCGCCATTGGCTTTGTCCTCCATTTTCGACTTGGTGTTAGAAGCGGGAGGAAGAGGGCGAAAGCGGATGTGCGTGCAGGAGAAGCGAAGAAACTTGCGTGCCGATCTCGTCCATCTTCGCATTCACAAGATACTGGTGTACAGTAACTGCTGAATTCATAGGACCATTGGTCAATCTCAGTGTGGACTACATAACGATTTTGGACAGTTGTGTGTGTGTTCCACATAGTTTGAACCCATACGTGGAACGGCAGCTCTTCAAGGATTCTTGGAGAGGAAATTAACCAACCTGAGATATTTCATATTGATCAGATTATTTTACCCACGAGAACCGGAAGGTGTACAGTTTTGGTCCCGAATAGTCAATAGCAGCCACTTTTCGGTATAGACGGGTTCTTGAAAATTCACAAAATATACTTAGCTCAATGTACTTATATATCTGTAATAATGAACATCATTGACACTCCTTCCCAGGGACAATCATTGGCCAATTCTACTCACTCAACGCTAATTCAGTTCATAATATACTACCTCTATCAACTAATGTACATAAACATATATAGGTATTTGTTCTGCTACTATTGACTATTCGGGACCAAAACTGTAGTCGGTTCCTACAGAAAAGAAAATCGTAAGCCACTGGTTCTTGGAAATTTCGCGTCTCCGCCGTACCAAAATGTTTAAATGTCAGTTGCACGACGAAGAAAACCCACATAAGGAGAGTGGTATGTACGAGGCGCCACTCCCGACGCAGTACGAAGGCCAATTGTTGTATTGTCGAATACTGGAATCGGCGATCCATGACGACACAAAACACCACGAAGGAGACAAACTCGAGTGCTGCGTATTCGGCAACGTGGATTGCTGTCTCCTCCAGTTCCTCGGTCGTGGATTTTTCGAATTGCTGATAATAGATTCGGTTTGGAAGATGGAGCATAGCGACGATGTACAGTGCTGTCAAAGCAGTGAATGTATCAAATCACGACACGAAGCCCTCGACACGAACCAACCAAACCCAGGGCTTACTGTAGAGAGCGGGGACGACGACCTCGAAGAACTCAATAAGCACATAGAACTCGAGCATGTGGAGTACCTTCGCCACTTTTGTCACGCAACGAAGTTGAAGTTGCTCTTCTTTCGTTAGTGAGGAGGCGGGGTCAACACCTGCTCGAAGCGCTTGTTGCTGTCGATCCGTAACGGGAAAGTTCCTCACCGACTGGCTCTTCTGAGCGAGCAGAAAGCTTCTCGATGATCGTTTGCGTTCGTGTCGGGCTCCTGTTACCTGAGGGTGAGTCGATATGTTGGGAGAAGTATCGAGAACAAATGCTGCGTACTCAATAAACCCACGACGGCGACTGGAATTGTGAACAGAATCTGGTCCTCGCGACTGAAACTGTCTGAAGTGATTAGTTCGTGGTGTCAAGCTGAGCACGTCGCAGCAGAGCTTGTCCACTTCATAGTAAGACACGAAAGCTTGGCCGATATCCACTGCCATGATTGTCCCAACAGGCCCCCACGACGTTGACTGCTGCATCGTTGTTGACACAAACATCGCGTGGAAGACGTCAACGTTTAGGGTGATCACGGTTGGAGCCAGATCTTCCATGTGGAAGACCCCCTTGTTGATGAGGTTTTTGAAAAGCAATTTCATCACTGGCAAACAAAACGAGACGAATGTTTGGTCGTTTTTCGGCGTCGATGTGAATGCGACGTTATACGCCGTGTACGCGATGACGATGGCAACTTGTCCCAAGCAGACGGGGAGATAGCGTATGAGGTTTGTCTTGGCTTCAAGTTCGACAGCGAGAACATGCCTCCACGAGAACCACAGCATGACAGTAACAGAAGTTAGCCATGGTCCGATGGCAAGCTGAACCCCGAACGGCGTCGGGAAGACCCAGAGCGAGCCGATCAGCCACATAGTCACGACACAGACTGTTCCCGCACAAGCCGAGATGATTGAAAGCCTAGTAGTCGATAGAGGTAGAGTCGGGGAGCTCTGATGCACTTGCTGCACAATCATAAACGTAATAAGCCACCCGGCGAAGAATGTGCGAAAGAAGAGTCCAATCGTCTGGTGCTGGATCCCGATGTCGGGCCTAGCCAGTGGTAACGCATCGATGGCAATGATAATTGCGAGACACGGGATCGGAGTAATAAGTAATAGAGCGATGCTTGTGGTTAATGACGACGACCTCGCGTGACGAACAACGGCTTGCAGTCTGGGAGCGGAGTATCGACCGTGGAGTTCTACTTGCCATTTCTCCCACGCGCTGAGGATCCGATGAAGACCAGGGAGATGCGCGTGGTGCCGTTGATGTTGGAGCGAGGCGCGACTCATTGTTGTGGAAGAGGCATCCTCGAGTATGGTTTGGCTGACTTTTTGTGTCGTTTTCGAGACGGATATAGCACACTTGTGCGGCATTCGCAGGTGCGTATTATTGGATCTGCAGGGAATAGCTTCATCAAAGATACTTCAGTATCATATCCCCCTTGCAGTGGCAGAGGTAACAGAATAACCCTTCTTAATAACAACACATTCTTCCATGCGATCGGGCCAGTTAGACGCTCTGCGCAGAAGTACGCGGTCAGAGCTTGCGTTGAACGACGATTCTTCCCAGTTTCGTAGTTTAATCACTAATGCTTGTGGAGAGTCTGGGTGCGTTTTCCTCCACTCAAAATAGTCCATGCTGCCTTTGGTCCCTGAGTTCTTTAATGGGAGCGATACTCTGTGTGTACCGTAGGGAACGACAGTTGCAAGTTCAGAAATGTCACGTCCGAGGACTTCGCGTCGGCGAAAAATAGCTTGCGGAGAAGCAGGGTTGTCACGGAACACGGTCAAATGGGTGCTCGATCGCGTTTGATCATGTCCGAACGATGAACAGTTCAATCAACCTCCTCATCTCGATGGTTTAACTTCTTCGGGAGGTCGGCGCCGTGGCAGCACCTGAACCTCATCCTCCAGAGCATGGAGGACAATACGCTCACACTTCTTAATCATTCCATGGACATCTCATTGTAGTTTCTCGGACTGGCGCGCGGTCAAGCTAATTCGTAGCTCCGTTGTGCTGGCAACACTATGTTCCGGGCAAATCCTACAATAATTTCAAAAATGTATTTTCCAACAAGTGATCGACGAGTCCAGTAGCCCTAGTTTGGGAGTTAGAGGTTTTTTCACGAAATCCGGATCAACATTTTGAACGATAAAAATGAATATGTGTGTAGTGCGTTTTACTGGCGTTCTGATCGCGCCTTTTGTTTGCCGTAATTCGAATCTGGACGGGAGCAATGGCCCAATAGGCCAGTAAAAGAGGCCTCGTTTCAGAAGTACCGAAGCACACCTTATTAAGTTCGAAATGGTTGTCTTTAAAATTGTAGGCTGTGTTCGAGAGTTAGCGCAACTAACTTCAATCGCCACTATCTCTAACTCGCCGATTTAGCTCTAAGTTAGAACGTCGATACAGCTAATCTACGATAAAGTGATTTATGTGCCATAAATCGATTTATCTTGGGCTCGTGTTCGATCGCGAAAAATGACATAAATCGATTTAAATCCCTAGATAAAACGATTTATGTCGGGTTCGAACACAGCCGTAATTCTCAGAATCTATATTGGTTATCTCCTGTGTACAAAATTTGATTATTTTTAAAAATTTAGTTTTTGTACATCGTCGAACTGGATTTGAATTTTTTAAAAAAAATTCAAATCCAGTTCGACGATGTACAAAAACTTGTCAAAACTTGTCAAAACTTGTCAAATTTCGTCATTTTCTTAAAGAAAAAAAACAAATCCAGTTCGAGATTGACGAAATTTGACAAAAATAGGAAGGCTAATATTTTGCTTGTCACAGAAGTGGAAGTTGAATTTGGGCCATCCGTCGAGAAAAGTCTGTGTTTATCTCGACGGTATTTTAGATTCGATCACTGTCGACAATGGGAGACGCTCACGCCGCAGGGAAACATTTTACTTGCACCGACGACATTAAGCTTCTCATGGAAGCAAACTATCGGTAGTCGTGGAGTGCAAACAAAGTAAATAATTGAGTTTTTTGGCTTACGATTTTGGCTGGGAGGCCGAGCAACGCTACACGCTTGTTGAGCTGGGGTATCGTGAAGCGCAAGTACGCATACGCGCGGTCATCACTCCATCGGAACGGAAATACGATTCCCAATGATACCTTTGGACGTGGCTTCTGCAATACAGCGTTGACCAGCTTGACGATCGTGGCGGTAGATTGACATGATCGCGGCGATCAGAAGCACAGAATCTTCGATGCCAAGATGCGGTCTCTTGTGCAGTTAGAGGGCTTCCACGTAATTAAGTTTTGAATACAATACCGTAGCGCACGTAATTCATTTAAAGAATAGCACACGTAGTTAAAATAACGTGTGCTATTGTTCAATCAGGATGAATGGTGCAATGATAACAATTAAAATTGTTATCATTGTACGTAATACCATTCATCCTGATTGATAATTCAATGGAATTCTTTTCATAATACCTTCCAGTAATACTTTTTGTCGAGATCGATAGACAGCTGGATCAAATCTACCAATGCGGTGGATCGCTTTTTACGAGATTCGTGGTGCCCTTATGTTTCGCTCTCGCTTGTGTTGACTGCTTGTGCGCGTATCAACGCCAGATTTGCCTCTTCAACCTACGGTTAAAGAGGCTCAACTATCCAACACAAAACATTGCTCTGGTCGTATCAATTCAATCTGAAGCACGTATCGAACTGAGTTGTGCAAGATTGTATCAAAGCTAAATCTTTAGGGTACGATGCCTAACAGGGAATTTGGCCAGCATTCTCCGCTTTCCGGAGTGGTGGTGGGTGCTCAGAGCACCCCCCATCACCAAATAGGAGCGCTAATAGGAGAGCAGTGCTCTCCTATTAGCGCCTACAATCTCTGACCGTGCTGTGGACCACATCGGCTTTAGTCAGCTTGAACTTGTACCTCAATCGGGTGACGGCACACAACATGATGGAAACGTCTCACAATTGCTGAGGCGTTTCTCGTTGCCTTGTGTGCATAGCCAGACGCCTGAAGTGGTGTGGCGCACACCAAGTCAACCTATCCACTGAAATGCGGGATCACATTATGTGACGCCATACTTCTACGATTTGTGACTCAACTATCGGAGACCATGAAAGCCGAGCCCAAGGACAGCAGCGAGAGCGCCGACGACGCGCTGCTGGTGGAAGAGATCGACGAGCTCGAGTACGAGGGACGGCTCGGCGGTTTCCTGAGCGATCGCAGTGCGATTTACCTGCGGTTTTATCCGGACGGTGTGCTCGACGGCGTCGTGCGACAGCGCAAGAAACCGCAACTCAGTGGTCTCAAGCTGCTCTCGACGTCGCGCAAGCGCAAGCTGCCGAGCGAGCCAGAGCTCGCGACGAATCCGGAGCGAGATGACACCGACAGCGTGCTCTGTGCGCACATCCAGGGCCGATGGCTGCGACGGCGGGACGGCTACGTGTGCAACTTCCACGCGATGCGGCGACTGGGCCATGTCGACCGCCACACACTCACGTGTCGCGCCGAACTGCTGACAGACGGACGTGCGACGGGCACGTGGCGTCTGTCTGGAGAGAAAACGAAGAATGCAGCGGCGCTGAAAGAAGGAGAAGACGAGGACGAGACGGAGACTGAGGACGAGACGCTGATCGAGAACGTCTTCGAATGGACGAGAGTGGAGCGGAACTCTTGCGCACGGAATAATAACGCGGTCTCATCGAGCGACCCGCTCGCTGTGTATCCTCTCACACCGGGGACATACCATTTCCGAGGCTTCACGACGTACCACGTTCCAGAGACACCGCGACCGAGAACCAAGCAGACGAAGGGGAAGACCATGAAGGCCCCGCCACGCGACGAATGCTTCGTGACGATGGAGCTACTTCCGGACGGAAGACTGACAGGTACATCGCAAGAGGTGGCGTACCCACAGAGCTGTCCAATCCAAGGAACGTGGGAACTCGGACGAATTCGCTACGTTCTCGAATACAAAGTCCGCGAGGCTATCGGGTACTTCAAGTATTCAGCACGAGTTAGCGATGTTGACCAGCTAACTAGAGAGGGAGAAGCGGCGCGGACACTCAAGGGAAAATGGCGGAATATCGATGACGACGAGACGACGACGCCAGGGTATGCCGGGGGTCGTGGCCACTTTGAGCTGATCTGCGTCCATCGATCGAGCGTGACAGTTGGCAAGTCCGAGCACGTTAGTTCTGGTGACCATAGAACGTCGATAGAAGAGGACGCGAAGAAAGACGCCCAAAGAAGTTCTGCCGAGAGTGATCTCGTGGTTCCTGCGATGCGGATGCGGGTGTTTACGACTGGAAGCTACGTGCTCAAAGGGAAAGCCGTTGACGAGGACGGATACGAGTACGAATCGCAACTGGAGATCCATTTGCTGGACGATGGCACAGTGTGTGGGACCTGCCAAGAGCTCGTGTTCCACCAAGTTCAGCGACTGCGCGGTAACTGGTCAAAGACCAGAATTCGATACGAGCTGGAATACGTTGTCAAGCGGGAGGTTGGCCACTACTGGTACGATGGCAGCCTGGATAGCGAAGGGCTCGTTATTCACGGCGAGTGGTGCAACATGGAGCTACTTCTCGACGAGGGGCAGACTGAGCAGAAGGCGAGTTATCGAGGTGAGAAGGGAACATTCTCGTACGCGATCATCGAAGCGACTCGACGATGGTCCCACGCAAGCCATTTCGCCTTTCCCCAGGCCTTTCGCGACCGCGTCCGATGCATTTTACTCTGCTCGCAGCGTATGCAAGTGCTGCCAAGCGCGTTGTGGAGTAAAATCTTCGCATTTTGCGGTCACGATTGGTTCCACACTCCAGTACAAACTTAGACGGAAGTAGTTCATAAAGACGGCATGTATCTTGAATTCTTCATAACGCAATTGTTCCTGTGCACATGAATGGGTCTACACTGTCGCGCGGGCCCCCCAGTAGGTCCATCAGAGCGTGGAGGTCGTCAGGGGCGAGAGACGCTCGACTCTGACGGCTGCAGGTTTGGGTTTCCCGTTCAGCTTCTTTTGCGGCAATGTTATGACGAAGTAATCGGTTCTCCTCGTTGAGCGCTCGAGCTTCCATGTGTGCCTGCAGCAACTGGAACTGCACCTCGAGAGTAGCTCGTGTGCTTCGCAGATCGCAGATGTGCTGTCGCTTTCGCGAGCGAAAACGCTTCTGGTCGAGACGGTGGCGTTCCTTCCGTTCAGCCGCATCTAGTCGCGATCGCTTTGGCCCTTGCGACCACTGCACGCTGTCGATGGTGATATATTCGAGAGGAACCACGGCATCGCCGGCATCCGAGCTCTCGTCTGAGTCCGACTGCGAGTACTGCGTCGAGGCGTCGCCGTCGCAGGTGCCGCTGTTTGACACTGTGTCGAAGTCCTGGTGTGTGGCGTGGAGCTCTAGAGTTGCCATGTCTTGATCGCGGAAACTTTCGAAATAGTCCGCACGGGCCAAAGTCTTCCTCGTTGTCTTGCAAAGCCGGAGATGCCTGAGGCTGTACCTGGTTTGCAGCTGGTTCTTTTTATGTGGCGTTCGATTGCAGACACTTACCTTCGTGAGGGTGGAGTCTACAATTCGGAGCTGTTGTTAGTACACTGATCCAAAGCGATAACCACACCGAGCTCTCTGTCACCAGTAGGGCTATCGCGTGGCCAGCTGGAGATCCATATAGCCGTAACTCAGTAAGCAACGATGGGTGAGAGGGTCTTGTCGCTGTAGGAGTGTCGTCTCCTTGATTCCCAGAAGACACAGGCCATGAGGATGGTGCACCGCCGGGGAGTTTCACTTGCTTACGACAAAGGGCAAAGGCTCTTGCTTCGACTCATCACATCATGAAGCCCTTCTCACGAAATCCAGATCCATCCGAACTGTACACGCAAACCAGCTGAGACTGTCTTCTGTGGGGTAATTGCGCAACTAATTATAACTACACAATGGATTGAGAGGCAAATATGCGGTCACAATGACAGACAAGGCTTCCACGAGCTCATTGAAATCCGGTCACCCTACAGCAAACAACGCTCACAGTACAGTGGGAGGTGGGGGCGAATCGGGAATCGACCTGTATGGGAAAAACAGCCTGTGTCTTCACCAGAAGTACCGTGGTTAGTGCTTGTACTAATCAAGAACACGCCAGAGGCCACATGGTGATCGCCTTTGGGGGGGAGCTCGATCTGACCATTCACTCGGCAATGCTCTTTCACAATTTCACGGCAGAAGGTCTCCCCTACGTGGATATCAGCACGCTACCCACTTCGCAACAATTGATTGCTTCCAGACCAACAAGCTGTCTGACTGTTTACAGATTGGTGCCTGTGGGACGAAGCCAGTTGTTTATTCACTAGTGGTTGGCTGTCTGACTCGCCGTCTTTTCGGGCGAAGCGCCTGATAAGACGGTGGCAGATGGTAAACTTAGGCGCCAAGGTTTGCCCTACGCACCCAACGCTCGAGCCAAGAGTCAACAAATCGAGGGGAGAGTCGGGTCCCGAGTACTAATCACGGTCCCACATGGGAACAGCCACTGTTGCGGCTTCATCGGGACATGACGATCGCGCTGGGATGGGCCCAGTCTGCTCAGAGACCGCCCCTGCTATTCCCTCTTTGCGCATTTGCCTCCTGCACTTCGTAAACAAGCAAAGACAGGATGGACAGTGGAGGATTCCTGAGTTGTGTTGGGGGGCGTCGAGGAGTCCACAGAAATCAAGACGGCTTCGACTTCTGGAAGACGAAGAAGGAATGAAGAGGGTCTAAACTCTCCCCCTGCGAAAGACGGAAGGTTTTCTATACTCCTCTTGATATGGTATGTCGACGCACACTTCGATGAGTGAGCAAACATCAAAGGGTGGTGTTGTTGACGGCCAAGACAAGCTCAAAATTTCTCATACTGTACGTAACCAAAGACCGTAGCACTTGCGGTGAATGCACTTCGATGTCATGCGCTGCCCAAACGATCAGCTTGAAGACATCGTTGGAATCATTGACAAATGATGCTTATGCGTCTGGCCAATGATTTTGAATGGCCAGGTAGGCAAGGGTGCATGTCTTCGCCTTGCAATACGTTTGATGTTTCACCCGTGGCAAAAAGCTCGTTTGCTGCGTTTGGTAACATCGCCACTTCCGACGCAGTTGATTTATAACATGTGTGTCGGCTTGATCGAGCGCCGCTCGATATTGGTCATGTAGAAGGGGATACATGACATGTACAGTAGTGTGCCTACAAGTGTCTGTTTCTTGAAGTGACGCGACGACCTCCGATTTGGTTGTGCGTTCGAGTTAATGGTGATGGTGAAATTTGCCTACTTAGTTCATCGCACGAATCCGCTGAAACTGTGTGGAAGGAGACAGCTTTTAAGCTGTCACAGATTTTGCTGCCCACTTTGTTGGGTATTTCAATGCAGTACTCAACTGTACTCAACAAATCGGCAAAATCTGCAAGTCATGCTCATCAACGGCTCAGGGATATGCGAAGAATACCCGTCCCAAGGGGTTTTGGAGGAAATGCGAGGTAGTTCACGTCTGCACGGTGACGTGAAGGAGTAGATACGCGATCGTTCATTCTGTGCAATAACCCAGATCCGTCTTTTTGTCGACGCAAACCGACCAACGTGCGTTGCTGCAATGGTCCGCACTCCGTCACAATATTCAATGGTACAGCTACTCTAGGTACCGGTACCGGTACCGGTACGGTAAAAGCGCTCACGCCGGCACGTAAATGGACTGCATGTCTGCGCCTCGAAATCGCCTTGCTGAAGGGTCAGGAAGGAACATTCGTCATCAAGGGCAATCTGACCTCCAATTCGGTGGGATGCCGGAGGCCAAGTGTGGACAACTCTCTCACACGGTACAGTACCTTCCAATAGAGCAAACATGGTATGTACAAAGAACGCCTCACCATAACTCAAATCTCTACGATCGCAGAAATAGTACCTTGCCATCATCATAACCTGTCGTGTTGGCGTGCGGCCACTTGGAGTAATCTTCGAGCGATCGTCTTGTCAGCCGACTCTCGCGATGCCTTTAATGTTACCAAAAGGCGACTCCCCAACAAAGAGCAAATTGCTGAAATCTCCAGAGTCGCAGGACCCTCTGCTGTGAACGATGCAATGCATCGGAATGCGTGAGCTGCTGACCGGCCTGTTTGAGCCTCAAGCGACCATCACTCCTTTTCTTCAACTGAGACTACTCAGATCTGAATATGTTCAGCTCGAACTGAGTTCTGATCCGACCATCACTCACGCTGCTATCTGAACCCACCACACCAATTGGGTTGATTTTCAAGAAATGCGAAGAAGCTTTGCATGCTCATTCCAGAAAACCACACGAGCCCAGTGCACTGGACCGTCGCCTCAGTCTTGAAGATGCCTCGCGTGCTGTCGGTGGTCCAAGTTTCGGGCTCCATCGCTGGCCTGGTCGACGAGAGCGACACGATTCAGCTCAAGCTCTCGGTTCTCGAAGGAGGTCGGCTGCTGGGCACTGTGTTTCGAGCGGACTCGCGTTCGCCAGCGACCGACATCCAAGTGATCAACGGGAGAGCGAACCTTGACTTGTTCGAGTCGACCGAGTCGGTGAAAGTGTACTCGTGCAGCTTCTCGCTCGTCAAGTTTAACGACCAGGAAGCGACGATCATCGACTGTGCCTCGCGGATCTCTTCTGCGCATGGACTTGTTGGGCGATGGAATCAGGAAAAGTGCTTGGGCAAGGAAGGCGTGTGCGACCATGCATTCGACATGGCTCCAGTCCGTGCGGCGCTCGATCAGGTAGAGAAGCAGACGCCGTTCACTGCTCGCGTGGATGCGAGCGACTCTTCAGTAGGTCGAGAGCTGCTGCTGCGTGGGGACGCTGTCGACCAGAATGGGTGTGTGTACACGACGACGCTGCACGTGGCACTCCACAGTGACGGCTCTGTCACTGGTGATTCTGTTGAAAATGGCAAGCGGTGCACACTGGCGGGGTCGTGGGAAGGCAACAATGTCCTCTACACGCTCGATTATCCAGTGGGCGGCCGCGTGACTCAGTACAAATACCGTGGTGTGCTGAAGGAGGAAAGCGATGGCGCGCAAAAGCTGAGCGGGACGTGGAAGTTCGAAAAGACGGAGGCTGGTGATACGGAGTTGTTCGGTGGGTTCGAGTTTGTCTCCCTCAGCGGTGATGGGGTTTCTGTGAAGACGATCGTCCCGGGGGAATACGTGTTCACTGGTACAGCGACCGCCGACTCCAAGACCAAATACGACGCGAAAGTAACACTACACCTCGAAGCTGACGGCACATTGACGGGCAAATCCGAGGAGCTCTCGATCGCACCTCAGACGTGCGAGATCAGTGGCTCGTGGGATGGCGAGAATCGCACCATCAGCTACCGCCTCAATTACACGAACGGAGGAACTGCGAGTTACGAGTATGTTGGTCAGCTGCACCACCAGCATTTCGTCGGTCGGTGGGTGAACCCGACGTCGGCGGATTGCTTAAGTGAGCGTGGCGACTTTGAGTTTCTCCTGACATCGTTCAAGGAGAAAGTAACGGATGTCGTAGCCGTTGAGATGAAGAAGGCGTGAGCTACATGTATACATTTAAAACATCGTTTTGTATTCCTCTCCTCGTGGTTGCGATGTATTCACAACGAGATCGACTCGTCTTGGAGTCTTAGTCAAAGATCGACTCTGATTGGTCGCAAAACTGTCTCAATTTCACTCGCCGATCAAATATGAGCATGGGCTCAATTCGCATGAAGGAGCTTCGCCTGCGCGGCCGCATCGACGGCTTTTCTAATGCGGTTTCTGTGTGGACCATTCGCCTGTTTGAGGACGAGACATTCAGCGCCACTATCGAACCTTCAGTCGCGCATGCGAGCCGAGCAAGACTCCTCCTTTACAACGGACAAGCAGCTGAGTCGTCTCAGTGTCACTACGTCGCGCGTTTTCACATCGTTCAGATCCTTGCATCAGGAGCAAGCTGGTCAGTAGTCTGCAAGGCTCGGCTCGATCTCAACGCCAATACACTTCGTGGCACCTGGAGCCACGACAAATCATCGGTGGACTGGCCAGCAATTGGGATCGAGCGAGACAACCAACCATTTCAGCTGGACGCCGCAGACGAGATCCCGTCGAAGATATCGCGCACAGTATGCACCCTGGATCCTCTGGGCCCAGGAAGATTCAGCTTCAGAGGAGTCGTGGAAATGGACCAAGACCTGCGCGTTGAGCCCTGGTCTGTCGACCTTCTCATCGTAGACGACTACACGCTCAAAGGAGTGATGGCAAGAGGAAGTGTGGCGTTGAGTATACACGGGATTTGGTCTGAAGATTCCTGCTCTTGGAATTGGGAAGGAGGAGGGTTTGTGGTCTCGACATTCATTGATAAAGTGTCATTGCTTGGTGAGTGCGTCACGGAAGACACTCGCGAATCAATCGAACTCATTTTGGAGTCTGCAAATCGCCAATGGCAGTCGCGGAATCATGACAAAACGCCCGCATCGCTTCAGAACGCATTGATCGCGTGCAAAGAACTTTGCTCCCCCAATATTAGCGAGTCGATGTGGCATCATATCTTCTCTTTTTGTGATTATGAGTGGTTCGAACCAGAAAACGACAAATAACAATCACATATACGACCTGCACTGCCTTCACCAGGAGAGAATGACCTCTATGAGTAGCTTGTCGTCATCGCCTAGTTGTGTGGTTGTTGTGTCATCAACTGTGCTGGAAATTCTTTCATCGACTTGTTCTTCATCTAGCTGTGTTAGCTGCCGCATGTAATCGCTCCGAGTAGCTCGAAGAGCTTTCTCTTCGATCCACGCTGTCAAAAGGCGGTGTTGCATCTCCAGCGCCGCGACTTGTTGACGGAGAACGAGTACACGAGCTCGCTTCCTGATCATGAATTGGCGCTGCCCCTCTCGGTGACGTCGCTTGCGCTCTTCGTCTTCCAGGCGAGCTCTCTTCGGCGGCTGGGGCTTGGGCCAGTGATAAGACTCGACGGTAAGATAGTCGAGGGCTCCTTCGACTCCAGTCGGCGAGGAAGCTTCCATGGCCATGGTCTTCGATGTCTCGGTGTGAAGACAACTAGACAAATTTGAGTCTGTGCTTCGCTGAGTAACATCAAGGTAGCGTCAAGATCAAGTGGACAAAGAGCTGCCCACTCATATGACGACGCATGGATTTCTCATCAAGTCGGGCCAGAACTCTTCAAGGATTGCGTCTCTGCTCCGGATACAAGCGCTTTATTGAGCCTCCCAGAGCGGTGAATGAGCAGAAACTTGGCTGATACGCTAGCGCGTTCATCTCTACGGTGCAAGAGGAACACAACACCCGAGATTTCAGATCCGACGCGCAGCTGAGCCGTTGGTGCAGAAAAATTAATATTTACAGGTCAACAATTCAATTTTAGTATGTCAAAGCTGTTTCTTGTTCATCACTTTTCTCGGTACAAGGAATGCTAGAGGTCTGAATGAGTTGCCGTCCTGACATCTGTACACGATCGTCACCAACCGTGTGGTGGTGTGGCATCACGATAACGTCTACATGTTTGTCTTCGTCGAGAATGCAAGCAAACTATCGGTTGGACGATAGGAGCACCGAGCTGATGTGCTCTGATCCCAAGTCTGAACTCAAGCTGTAGTTCACGACGAGATTGTGAAATTGTGGCGAATGAAGTGTGGATCAGGGCTATGAAGTGTTTGTTTGTTTTAGAAGTTTAGTAGAGGATACACCACTGAATTGGATTACCAATTTCGATAGAGCTGAAATCTTTCCCGACCCAGGGCAATCAGTGGACAATCGGCGTCCAGGAGGCGAAACGACGATGAGTTAGAGAAACACACGTTTTCCCAACGGGCTTCCCGGCAATGTTCAGTCTCTAAAACACAGAAGGAGGAGAGCAGGAGCTCTCCGCGCGTCCTCGACAAGTGCATATGGAATCTAACTTCTTCACTGAAACTGTTTCGCTATCATCAAAATCATTCATGGTCTTCCATTGCACGTCCCCAGAGAGCACGTGCGCAGCTCCTTTTTCCGTTTTCAAATGAACTCTTTCTCATCCTCTCCCACCTATACCGTCCATTACATGATGATGAAAGTTGGAGTCTGTTCTGCCGAGGAGTTGTACTGTACTCAACTATTGCTTGACCTATACCGTTCAGGTCCTTGTGCAATAAGGCTCTCTTGCGTCATTTCTGCGTCCAGATAATCCCCGTGAAGAGATTTCCAAACTCCCAGGTAAGACACATCCCGTCGCACGTGGCCGTGTATATCTTGCTCTGCTGACTCTAAGACATGACATGTCGCGCTAGTACATATCCATTGGTTGTGTGATCGCGAGAAGAAAAGAGTGGTCATGAACGCATTCAGACTTCTTTATACTGTTGGTCTTAGTCGAACCACGAAGAGTTACAAAAGCTGAAGATTCGGGGCCAGATAACATTCGGGATTTGAGCGACATGCGCTTGCCTTCGAAGAGCCGAAAGGAGACAGATTCTCACAACTGTCTTAAACGACAAAGGAAAGGATTTGTGGTCGTCGCGTGTCCACGGGCGGCACATCTTGGTCACTCGCATGTGAAAACGCTGGTGCTCACTGTCTTCCCATTCACCAAGTGCTTCGAGTTCTTCTACTACCCAGACACCAGTGATCTTGTACGGTGACACGGTACCGTGAAGCGCGAAAACCTCGTCTGGGCTATCCGGGAAATGATGCGCACAGAGAATGTCGACCCTATCGCTAGTCCAAGAACCGCTTAGTTCAGCAACATCGCCCGACTGACTTTCGCCACCAAACGTGAGACACGATCCAGCAAGCGTACGATCTGGTAACAACTCCAAGTCAATACGCATGGGCACGATGAAGCCGGCATTCTCGTCGTCCATGAGACTTCCTTCCAATGAATACTTCCCGTGTGTCAACGGCGCAAGATACACCGCTAATGGTGTGTTCGACGATGACCACGCAGCAGCATTCGGTACAACATGGCTCTCTCCCTCACCTAAGCTATCTCGCCAGAACTGATATCCTTGGTGTGACTCATGTCTCCAATGCCCCCGAAATCCTGATGTCGGTAGCAGCATTCCTTCAAAGCGCTCTGTCCAGCTCTCACCTTCGGCAGCGCATTTCGCGAGAAAGAACTCGCTCGAGTACGCAGCGCTTGCGCCACCGATACTTCTATCGGGTGCTGGATCGCCTCCGTCGTCGTTCTCAATCGCTCGCGCAACACCATCGTAGCACACGTACGAGTACTCGAGCTCTTTCTCGAGCCTCGCCACGTCCTCCCCATCCGAGTGCGTCTCCCGCCAGTTCTCCGGGCGAACGATCTCCACATGAAGCGTGCCGTCGTCGTATACATAGAACGTCCAGTCGCTTTCGATTGCGCAGAACTCGTCGACGCGCAGGCGCCCGCGGAAGACGTCGAGCGTCGCCATTTTCCTCGTGATCTGGTGAGCAGCTCATTCTCTCTCCTGATTGGCGGAGCCTCCATTTCACACGTCACAGATCACCTCTATTAAATGATAAATGGGTTGATATCTACCTCTCATAAAGCACATGAGCTCCTCAAGCAACCCATGATTCGAAATTCTGCTCCCCATGACCGAGGTGCTGCTGCCTGTGCTCTGGAAGGACGTCGCCGCGCCGGGCGTACGAGGCGTCCTCGAAGTCTACGAGAGTGACTTTGCCGGTGGCCAACTCAGCGACGTGAGCGTCAGCGCGCTGGCCACGGTGCTGAACGCCAAGCTTCTGGATCTCGCGCCGACGGACGCGCCGACGATCCGCCGCGTGGTCAAGATCCTGCTCCACGGCACGCAGCTCCGATTCACTCGTGCGCTCGATGCGCTGGTCCCGCAAATGGGCAGTAGTAGCCCACGACTCGTTGTGACAACGCGTGAGGTGCTACGTGGAGCCAGCGTTGTTACACTAAATGTCAGGATGCTCACGGGAGCAGTCTTGACGGTTGCGTGCAGCCTCGACGACAGGGTTGATGATGTGAAAGGGAAAATCGAGGAGAGTGAGAACATACCCGAGGATCAGCAGCGACTCATTTTCGAGGGGGTCCAGCTGGAAGACGGTCGCGCGCTAGCGGAGTATGGGGTCGAAGACCAGTCAGAGGTGTACCTGGTTCTCCGATTGCGAGGGGGCGGGTTCTTGCCACGGCCGTTCGCCGACGTGTCCAACGACTCGATTCTCGTGCAGAAAGATTTTTCCGAGGACGCGCCGAATTGGCGTGTCTGTGATAAGGGACTCAACATCGAAGGCAAGTGCGAGAAACCTTCTTGTCGAGCGTACGGGAAAATGGTGATTTCTCCCAAACACTTCGACTCGTTCAACCTCTTCAAGGACGGAAATATCTTTTGTCCAGAATGCCACTCTGCGGTCAAACCGATCACGTGTGGATTTTACGACTGCATGTGGAAGTTTGAGGGCGTCCAGACACGAGGTCAGCTTCAGATTAGCTCGCCTTGGAAAGAGGCCCTAGGTGAGAAGTATCACCGATTTGACGCGGATGAAAGTCGAGGCTCTGTTGACTGGGACAGCTTGTTGATCGTGGTGAAGGCGAAACAGCCATCGATGGCGGCAAAGCTCACAGCGAACTCGGCAACTTCTCCTGTGTGTGAGACAGATGTCTGCGTGGTTTGCTGGTCCGAGTTTGGCAAAACGGCGGGCCACAGCGTCTCGATAACGCCGTGTGGCCACAGTTTCCACGATGTGTGCATCAACCAGTGGTCGAGCTGGTCGATGCGTACTAACGCCCATGCGTCGTGCCCGATGTGCCGCCGGTCTCTGTGAGGCAAGAGCGGCCACGAGCATATCGTTACAAGTGTTGAGTACACAACCGATGAAGAGGCAGACGCATCGACAAAAATTCTTTATCTCCAGTCACGTATTCCTAACCTATGTTGCCACGCGAGTTAACATCCAGTCTGTAGACCTTCTTCGTCACAAAACTTCACAACGTGCCGCAAAACTTCGTCACACTTCGATCTCGTGAGCCCCTGTTGTGTGCCAGAGACTTTCGACTTCGCTGACAAAGTCAGTGCAACAATGCCGAAAGCCGTTGACCTCACCCTCACCACCTTTCAAAAGCCCAGGCCTCGAGTCATCCTCCACCCGAGTACGTGGTAAACAGACGGGGCAGCATCATGCACCAAGGCTCTCGCTTGCGGTGAACGCTGTCGGGTTAACAAGGCAGGCGCCGAGAACGCGATTGATGTAGGGACGAACGAGCTTGATGGCGCAGGTCATTGGCGTTGGAGATCGGATAGGGACTTGGGAGCTGGAATCGTTCATTCAGTTTTTCTTTTCCTGAGCCTAACCTTCCGTGATGGATCGATCCAAAGGATCGCACGGCAAATGGTTTCACATGGTAAGGAAGATCCGTCGGAGAGAGAAAATCTTGTTGGCGATTACCACGAGTGGTCACGGGGGCGGAGTGCTTAAGAACTGGGAGATCGTCTGCGTGTACTTCTCCAAGCACGCCTTGAGCGCGGCAAACGCGTCTTCTTCGTCGTTCAACGATGGCGAACTTGCAACAATACACGCCGACATCTTGACGCGCCATTCCTGGAACATTTGGACTCGCAGCTGGTGGTACTTCATGCGCACATCCGGGCGCATGATGCTCAGATCAGCCGCCATGGCCTGTTCTTGGAAGCCTTCCATGAGCACGAGGAAGCGGTCGTGGACTTCCTGGAGGCGAGCCAAGCGCGCTTCGTTCTCGGGCGAAAAGGTCTCGAGCAGGCCGCAGAGCAAGTCGCGCACGCTTGAGGGGATCTCCATCTTGTCTCTCGCTGTCGCTTGTTCGCTCATGGGGAGGGCGGAGCCCTCGCGAGGAGATGAAGTGGATCCCATTTCAGCCAATCCTCTCGCGAACGAAGATCTCACATGTCTGCTGAACTGGACCGCTGGCCGTACTTTCTAGCGAGGAGGAGCAACCTTCCATCCTCGTTGTCTCAAAATGGCGGTGAAGTGGCTTTGCGCGGGAGTGGCGTTGGCTGCGTTGACGGCAATCCCACCGAAATTGTAGCGGCCGTTCGATTCGTGTGGTCTCGAGAAAGAGCGAGCCACGTCGTCTTCTCTTCAGCGTCATGAGAACGAGCGAAGGCAGGGCGACTTCGTGGGTGGAGACGGCTTCCTATGGTTGGACGCTTATGCACGGTAACGGCTCGTAGGCGTCTCGCACGACTCGATTGTGGTGTCGACTTAAGATCCGGAAGATCTCCTCGGAGAACGTCTCAACACCGAAAGTTATTGCACGGAGAGATCGCGTCGTGCGTCGTGCAACATGACCATGACCATCCAGTGGAACGGCTGGGATTCACGCAACATCATCAAAGACATGAACGTAGAGTGTCCGTTGTGATAATAATACGTCAAAGTTCAGTCACTCGTGTGTGGATTCTGCAATGGGCATGGAGATTTGAAGGAGTCCGCTCTCGCGGGAGGCTCCAATCGTTCTCCAGTTGTCAAACCGGTACAAGTGTTCACACCGACCCAAGCAACGAGACGCGGATGGCCACTATCGCCTTATGGCGGCAAATCGAGCATGACGCGTGTGCTTTGGTACTTGTTGATGCACACTTCGTATTCCGCAGAATTGAGGATCTGGTTGTCGTGCAGTTTACCTGATGTGTGTCTAATCTTGTCCTGAACCTCGATCACCAAGTTATCCAGCGCACACTCAACAGAGAACATCATGTCCGTGGAGGTTCTTACCCACGCGTGGAAGCGTCGTTGCCACGGTCCGGGTATACAAAGGATTCGAAGGCGGAGGTATTAAGAGTTATTTTATCATCTCCAGTCTCATGTATTCCAAGCTTGTCGAACAGCAACCACGCAAGCTTGCGCAGGAAACTTCGAAGTACGACCCTAGAAAGGTTTTGTGTTCCAGCAGAAGCCGAGGACGATAGCCACGACTGGAACGATAGCTATCATTAACCAAGTCGACGAACCACTAACTCTGTCTGCACCCGGATGGTCAAGTAAGACTTGGTGTGACAAACGTTCCCACTGGTCGATTCTTCTGCGATGGCTCCGCGTGGATCTGAGATCAGCTCCCACTATCGTGCCTTGATCGATAGTCGGCAGGTCAGAAGGAAGCGGATTCGGATTCTGATGAAACCTATGGAGCACATCGATGGGTATGATATCCTCTGCGTAAACTTCACGGCACCAATCCACGATCGGTGGCAACCAGTTGATACCGTGGACTCGGGAGCGTGAGAGTCCTTTTACCGCATCTGTGATCGAAACGTACCGGGGACCCGTTTTGACCACAGCGTAGGTCTTGACATCCATCCCAGGGCGGCGCCTCAGCACGACCTCAACAGCAATACAAAAATCGCGAAAGTAGTCCCATACTCCGTCATCGCAGTCAATCGGCGACATGCCTTCAACAAAGATCTCGGTGCCAACGCAAGCCAAACGGCAAACGAAATCGTCCACCTCGAGCGTCACGGCGTTGAGCTGGATCGTCCGTCCTCTCGTGGCATTATAGGTTTCTGTAACTATCTGGTCAAAAATTCCACTCGGAAACTCGGTCTGAATGTCGAAGAACCATTTCACATGCCGCGTTTTACGAGGCTCGCGAGATGGAAGTGGCCGAATTGGAGCCCAGTACTCATGCGTTCGCTTCCAATAGGCTGGGACGAGGAGACACGAGTTATAATTCATGGGATGTGAAGTTGGAAAAATGAGTCCGAGATGTTGAAACACTTTCTTCCAGGCAAGTTTCCTCTTTGGTGTTGTTGATTGTTTCCACAGCGGAAGGGATCGTAAGATATTGTGAGGAAGGACCTCGCCGACTGCCTTATCGTCCATGACGATGACCCTCATGTGCTCAACGATAAGTTGCGGATCAAGAATAATAACGTCCTGCTCCAGGTCTGGGACGTGAAGATCTTCAAACTTCATGACTTCTCCAACAGCTCGTAACAGTGACAAGAAGGCTGCAGGTTGAAGTTCGACTTCGACATTTCCCCTTCTCCATGTGCTTGTGTTGAAGTTAGAGACTTCGTTAAGTCCCCTTGTCCTTACACTTGGATTTACGTTAGTGAGTGTCTGTTCTATGGAAGAGAGGAAGCTGCTACAGACTTGATGGAACGGGACTGCCAGTCGTTCGATCCGGGAAGGGCTATCACCGAGGGTTGCGCGACGACGCTTGAACTCTGCAAACAACGTGGTGTATGCCTTCGGCATTATTGCCCGTGCTTGGCTCCGGATGACCAAATCTCTGATAACACGTTGGGCAAATGCCACCGATTCCTCAGATGCACAGCTCACGCCAATCCATGCATGATCTCTCCATTTGCAGCGTTTTTCCTTCAGGCTTCGGGCTCGATTATCCAACACCTGCACCAATGCCTCCGAGTTATCGGACCAGCTAAGCTCCACAGTTTCGCGGCATTTCTGACAGTCTCGAATAAAACGAAGAAACCAGTGATCGATTCGTTCCGCCATGTCCTTCCTCATCTTGTCTAGTCGAAATTGATTTCCCTTCAACTTGTCGATTTTGGTTCCTACCAGAACAAGAGTGGCGTTGGGTCGGATGCTCGTGATAGTTTCAAAATATTCCATCACTTTCTCTGCTACGAACTGTACGAGTTTAGCATCAACTTCCTCGTCATTGTCTGTCAGAAAAATTGCCTGCTCATATGCCGCTGTGTACGCTTGTTGGTCGATACAAATGAAGTACACCGACGACTTCGTGTAAAATACTTGTTGAATCGACTGCAAATCGCCGTCTCCTTCGTAATCACAAAACTTCACCACATGCCGCAAACCTTCATGGCTTCGGGGTTGCAACTCGATAAATGATGCAGAATAAATGTTCACTGCGATCTTGTGATCCTTCTTGTGGTCCAGAGACGGCCAATTGTGTGTCAGAGACTTGCTGAGACTGGTCTTCCCTACACTACGAGACCCGACCACGCATATTGGTGTGATGCACAGTGTCGGCCCAATGATGCCAATATCTGTTCCATCCATCCTTGACATCTCTTCGAACGCCCAGTCTTCAAGCCACCACCCATCTGAGTGCTTGGCGAACAGACCCGGCAGCACGCTCTTCCACAGCTTCGAAATAGCCGCACACAACTCTTTAAAGCAGAGCAGTGACGGTAGAGGCTGCCTTGGTCCATTATCATTCACAAGTATCGTACCGATCTCGATGTCCATTCCACCACTATCCTTTTGTTTACAGAACACTCGAAATACGGGCACATTTTGTAGCCGAATCTCAATCATGTCAGCCAATGAAACTGGGTGCATTGTAGGTGAATGCAAAACCACAGGAAGCAGGGCAGCGACACTTTGCGGCGGACTTACTGCGATGTGGTACTTCCTAACGATTGAGATCTCCGTTGGCGTCGTTGGATAGCAGCTCGAAGTCCTCATCCCTGCTGGAACTACCAGTCGCGAGGTGGGTAGAAGCTCGCCTGCATGGTCGGGATACGCAATATTTAAACATCGCAGTAAGCGATTTAGCAGCAACAACACCTCGTCGTTTAGCTTCCCAAATCCTGCCACACTTGTCAGCTGCAACGGCTTGCCTTCTTTTTTGATGGCATCAATAACACCATAGACAAGATCGGCGAGTAGCTTTGGACTGAGAATCACCAGATCTTCATGAATGCTCCAGTGCCCGGTACTGACGAAGAAGTAGATCTCCCCTTGCTCATGAAGCCGAAGCAATGTTTGTTCCTTTGCGAGATGGTTGGGTTGGGTTGTGCCTCTTCGTGCTAGTTCGTGCCTGAGAACCACCACAGCTTCACGAAAGGCACGAACTCCCTCAATCTCGCGGCGCAGAGCCGATGAGTCTTGGACGATCTCCTTCAACGCGCGCCCGTGATGCTGCAACTCATCATCTAGTTGCTCTATCCACGCAGTCTTACCGTTACAGGATATTCGATCAAGCGCCTCGTGCACGCGCCAGAGCTGTAGATCGATTTTTGCGTACTGCACTACTCTGCAAGCCAGCGAGAAACGGCTGTACGACGACAGTATCAATATGAACGACTCCAACGCATTGACCAACTCGGAGACTTCCTCGTCGCTCTTTACCGCTTCCTTCGCTGCTTCAAAACGCCCCAGCACTGTGTGAAAAAGACTATTCGCTTCTTTGGTCAACGGGACGAGGCGCTGCGCAAGAATAAGCGCATCCGCTAAGGAGCCGACGCCGCGCACGTTGAAGGAGTCGATCGGTGGCACTGGCTTCTTAAGATCTTCCCGTGTTGATGTGTCTCCGGTTTCGCGCTCGTCGCCCATAAAGTGCCCCAGGAATTCCTGTACGGGCGCCCTCTCGCTTCGGCACGTCTGTGCGCACTTTTCTAGAAGGGAGTTGAGCGCGTCTTCCTCGTCATTCGACGATGGCGAACTACCAAAGAAGTATTCCATCACCTTCGTGCGCCAGTCCTGGAACATTTGGATCCGCAGCTCGTGGTACTTCATCCGCACGTCCGGGCTCACGTTGTTCGAGTCAGTCCCCGTGGCCTGCTCTTGGAAGCCTTCCATGAGCACAAGGAATCTGTCGTGAGCATGCTGCAGTCGGGTCAAGCGGGCCTCCTCCTCCGGCGAGAACGGCTCGCGGAAGTCGCGCACCAAGTCGCGCACGCTCGTTGGGATCTCCATCCTCTGTGGCTTTGTTCCCCCTTTCGGGAACCCTTGTGAGGAGAGGAAAGTGGATTCCATTTCAGCTAATCTTCTATATAATGGCGATCTCACGTCTCACTTGCCGAACTGAACACATCCACCGACATTTCTCTCAACGAGCATTCCACTCTTCCTTCCACATAATCTCGATGGCGTCGAGTGAGCTGCGTGTGCTTTGGATTGACACCGACGCCATGCGCGTCGGCGGCGTCGTGACCATCGAACCACGGCGCGATCTGCCCGACGGCGCGACGGTCGCGTCGCTCGTAGATACACTCAACGCCAAGCTGCTGCAACTGGCACCTCCGGCGTCTCAGACGGTGCGTCGCGTGAGCAGTATCTTGCTCTACGGAACTCCGCTGCAGCACACCCGCTTGCTCGACGAGCTCGTTCTCGAGATGTCAACGAGTACTCGTCCGCGACTCGTGGCGACGACGCGTCCATGCGCGCACGTCAGACGCGTCCATGCGTGCGCGTCAGAAGACGACAGGGTGTGGATAGAAACGCTGACGGGCAAAAGGTTCTCTGTCCGGTGCACGCTTCATGGCTTGGTGAGCGACGTTATGGAAAAGATCACTAATCTCGAAGGTATACCGAAGGATGTGCAGCGTCTGATTTTTGCTGGAAAGCAACTTGAGGGCGACCGAACTCTTGCCGACTATGAGGTGGCTGCGGAAGCCACAATCCGCTTGGTCCAACGCAATCGCGGCGGCGGATGGTGTCCGCAGCCGTTCGTGGATGTCTCGGATGATTCAATTGTGGTACCGACGCAATATTCCGATTATCTCCCTACATGGCGTAGGTGCGGAAAAGGTCTCAATATCGAAGGCTATTGCAACCGGCGGTCGTGTCGTGCGTACGGGAAAGTGGTCATCCACCGGAACGGCTGGCATTCGTTCAACCTGATCAGAGACACGAACGTTGCGTGTCCATTGTGTAACTCCAAAATCCAGCCACTCACTTGTGGATTCTACAACTGCACGTGGAAGTTTGAAGGCGTCCAGTCTTGCGGGAGGCTCAAAGGCAGCGTGTGGAAAGAAGCGTACGGGCAGAAGTATCACCGCTTCAGGCTCGATGCGAAGGGAGGAACGGTCTCGTGGGAGAGCCTGCTGATCGTGGTCAAAGCGAGGAAGGAAGCGGCGCCAGCAAAGACCGTCCAGCCTCTGGTTGATTCTGCGGTCAAACCCGACGACGTGTGCGCAATATGTCGGGCCGAGTTTGGTTTTGCCACACAGGATGATGGGGTTCGCTGGAATGACGAAGATGATCGAGCGTCTCGATCGATCTCTAGCCGCGATTTTCGAACGTCTAGATCAATCTCTAGCCGCATTTTTGGGTGGTTTGGCAGCTTCTTCTCAACTGGCGCTGCTCGTGATTATGACACAGACACGGCTGCCACGCATGAACTGGTGACGAGCGAGACCATAAGCACAACTCATTGTGGCCACAGCTTTCACACCGACTGCCTCAACGAGTGGTCGACATGGTCTCTGTGTAAAGTCGCGCAAACGACGTGCCCGATATGCCGAGAGCGTTTGTGAGCTGGTTCTTTACGCTGAAAAGTCAGCATTGATTTATGAGAATATCCATCTGAACAGCTTCGTATGGATGTACATGCTGAAGAGTAACCAGGTCCTACTTGCTATTGTCGTGTTTATGACTGCCTCTAGTTGTCATTCAAACACGACGGATCAGAACCCGGGGTGTGCTCTATACCTCCATCGTATAAGCAATCGTCCTTAGATCAGTTGTTCAGTCCTGAGGACGACTGCACTTCTGCGCCACTTTGCCCAATTAGCGCACATTTTGTGTTCGCCTCACCGAGGTTCAAGTGGTACACCGAAGATACCCTCGCGACCAAAGCTATTCACGTGGCCTGGAAAGACGCTGATGTCTCCGGCATTACCGGCTTTATCAGAAGATCTCATTGACGTGCTCAACAGCAAACTCCGTCTCGCACGAAAGGAGGATGAGCTAGTCGAGCGGACAGTCGTCGATATATTGCTCAACGGTAGCCGCCTTGTGGTAACCCACCCATTAAGCCAAGTTCACCTTGATGCAACCAGCGATAGTCCTCGACTGGTCGCGACGACACGGACCTGGCCGCTTCTGTACAATGCCATGAAGCTAACTGTCGATAAACTCTCAAACATGATCTTCGAGGTTGAGTGCGCTGACACAGACACCGTAGGCCACCTCAAAGAGCGAATCTATCGAGAAGACGGGATGCCAGTCGAGATGCAGCGGCTTTGTTTTGCGCCTCCTAAGGGAGGTCGTCCGTTCCTGCTCGCAGACGGCAGCCAGCCATTGACTGCTCTAGGAATTCAAGACGGCTCCAAGCTCGTCCTCACGTTTGAAATGGGAAGGCGCAGTCGGTTTATGGGGTGGAAGATTATCGACGCGGCGGACAAGATCATCACAATTCGGAACAGCGCAGATTACTCAGAGGACGATCCCTTCGACGAAGGGCTCACCATAGTGACCGTTCCCGAGTCCTATGCGATTCCACTGTGGCGTGAGTGCGTGAAGGGCTTCAGCTTCGAAGGCACCTGCAAGAACGTGTCGTGTGCATCATTTGACAAGAGCGTGATTCGCTGGTGCGCATCGGGAACGTTCAGTCCATTTCGCGATTTTGAGTGCCCTACGTGCAAAGGGACAGTGACTCCTACTGGGTGTGGTTTTTATGACTGCCAGTGGAAGCTCGAAGGTGTGAAAAAATCCGATGGATCCTATTTTAGCACACCGTGGAAAGAAGCTCGCGGGGAGAAGTTCCGCCGTTTTCAGAGAGACGAGCTCTTCAAACCCGACGAGTGGCAGGAGGTCTTGGTCGCAGTGTGGCCTATTGCGTACGCTTTCAACGACAAACGAGGAGAAGATAAGGACATCGAGACGACAGACGATACGTGTGGGATCTGCTGGTCGAAGATGGCTCCGCTACCACGAGAAAACACGACGACAACAGCGTGCGGTCACTCGCGTTACACTCGACGTGTGCAATCGAGTGGAGCAAGTGGTGCGCAGCAAATGGGAGTCGCCGATGTTGCTCAGTCTGTCGCAAAGATCTGTGAGTAGAGAAGCCGAGATCCGAGACGAATGTAAGTGGCAATAGCAAAAATAGAGATGTTTGAAATTTACGAAGACGATTGGATTTTTCGAAACGACCGAGTGATAGTCGACGTTCAACACACGGCAAGATCACAAAACCTTACGGCACATGGGGCAGCTTGTGTATCCGTGGTTATCTCGCGACCATACAGCCCACTCATTCATGCATCCACCATGGAATCGATGACCGCAAGTTGTCGTCGCGCAATCCTGACCACCGATGGAAGCAAACGGAAACCAGCAAATCATGCAGCTAGACAAATACTCGTCTTTGTCTCTACAAACCTGTTTCGTGAGATGCACCATGGCTTTCATCTCACGCGGTTTCGCCAGGATCAAGAGGCTATCCCACGATACTGAGCCGTGGCTTTCGTCAGCATTGAAGCGGTGGTATTTCTCGCCAAATGCCTCCCGCCACGGCGAGCTGAGTTGCATTCGATTCCCAGTGTGGATGCCGTCAAATTTCCACACGCAGTCGTAAAATCCACACGTCAGCGGTTTGAAAGGCCAGTAACACTTGGGGCAGTACACGTGGGTGTCCTGCATAAGATTGAACGAGTTGAAGCGGAGGCGATGGATCACCATGTGCTTGAACGCACGGCATCCGGGGTTGGTACAGCGACCTTCGATGTTCAGGCCCTTGCTTACAATACGCCAGGTCGGTGCAGTCGGCGAAAAATCATGTAACATGAGAATTGAGTCATCCGACACGTTTGCGAATGGTTGCGGTGTGCATGATCCACCATCGAAACTTGTCGCCAAGTACAACACGCTTTGTTGCTGAATGTTGATTGCGTCAAGAGTAGAACAGTCCACGAGGTTCTTTCCTCCGAAAATGAGCCGTTGTTCATCCACTGGAATATCCTCAACCTTCATGATCTTCTTCTTGAGGTTACGAATCGTGTCATCTGGAACGCAGTTGACTGACATCTTCTCCCCACTAGGCATCTTGATCACAATCGACATACCACTCTTCCTGCGTCGCTCCTTTCGTGTCGTTACGACCAACCGGGGGGCTGCGCTCGCCATTTCGGGGATGAGCGCACCCAGAGTTCGATACTCCATCAAAACGTCCCCATAGAAGAGGATCTTGGCAACTTGGCGAATAGTCGTTGAGTTCCACGGAGATAGCATTTCCAGCTTCTCATTCAAAAGTTCCTTTAGCGCTTTCACAGTCACGTTTTGCAACTCACAGCCGTGTAGATCGCTCGCATCGATCTCGAGAACCCCGCGAACGCAAGGCGAGGCAGCGTCTTTCCAGAAGATCGGGACCACTATTGACACCGTCATCGGTCTGGAGCCCAAATCGAAGAATGGAGCGAAGTAGTCGCGAGGTTTTCTGTCCCTGTCGCACAGCTCTTTCCAGGCGGTTGGAGCGACGAACCACATATCAGTTGGCATAATATTATTATGCCAACTGCACAACACTTCCAAAGCAATGTGGTTTGGGTTAGCTTCGGCAGCTTTATGTTGATTGGTTTAAAATGGAAATAAGCAAGCATTAATTGGCTGAAAAGAAATGAATTCCTCATCAAGCACATCTCAAACCAAGCATTCTTGTTGTGAGCGGATGTCCACGGCTGAAGCTCAATCCACTCACGTCTCAGGGCACATTGCTACTTAGCGAATGTTCAATTCCTGGCGACAGACGGGACAGAGTGCGTAGCCGTGGGTTTTCTTCGACCACTCGACCCAGATTTCCTCGCACGCGCTATGAAATCGGTGACCGCACTCCGCGAACATCGGCCAGCCGTCGCCGACGCCCGTGATCGCAGACCAGCATATCGCGCAATCGTTCAACTTGACCTTCGCGCAAGAACCGACATCGTCTGCACGCTGAACTAAAGCGGCAAGACTGCGAGGCTTGACCACGATCAGCAGGCTATCCCACAACACCGAGCCGTGGCTCTCGTCGGCGTCAAACTGGTGATACTTCTCACCGAAGGCTTCTGTCCAAGGAGAACCGATCTGCAGTTGACTCTGTGACTGGACGCCTTCAAACTTCCACACGCAGTTGTAGAAGCCACACGTCAGTGGAACGAAACGATTGCGGCACATCGGACAACGGACGTCCAGATCCTTGTGGAGGTTGAAGGAATTGAAATGGTTATTGTGGAGCACCATTCGCTTGTACGCACGGCATAATTTGTTTGCGCAACGTCCTTCAATATTGAGGCCTTCAGAAGCCACAAGCCACATAGGTGCAGTTGTTGAAAAGTCCGATGGTATGAGAATCGAGTTGTCTGAAACGTCGGCAAACTTTTGCGGCAAGCAGCCCCCTCCCCTCAAACAAAGCACCAAGTTGAGCACGCTGTGGTCTCCAATCCCGTACGTATCAAGTGTAGCGTCGTCGACAAGTTGTAACCCCGCGAAAATCAGCCGTTGCTGATCAGGCGGAGAGTGCCGTAACTTCGCGAGTGTTCTCTTCACATCGCTAACGGAGCTGCAGGGGAACACTTGACATTGAGTTTCTCCCCTAGCAGTGTCTTAACGACGATGGTGATATTTGGCGGATTTTGTGGTTGCTTCCGAGTCACCACAATCAGCCTGGGAGCTACAGTCACCATCTCGGGTATCAGCGCACCGAGGGTTCGGTTGCCTTCGAGTTGTTCCCCGTAGAAAAGAATTTTCTCCACGCAGCGAGATGAAGCCAAGTATTGAAACTTTGCCCCCAGTTTCTTGTTCAAGATCTTCTTCAGTGCATTGATAGTCACATTTTCCAGCTGACGTCCACACAGATCACTCGGTTCAATCTCTATCATCCCTTGAGCACTTTCTGCGTCGACATCCTTCCAGAGCACGGGAAGCACAGACGGTGTTGCCATCACTCCCTTGGTGCAAGTCCAGCAATGAAATCATTTCGAGACTGGCCCACGATTTTTCTCTTCCCTTTCTCACGGACCTTTCATGGCAGTTGTACGAGGAATATTCTTTGGAACCAACTGGGTGATGTATATCGAAACCATGAAAAATCCGGCGAGTTTCTCATGAGGCAGGTTTCATCCAGTCGAACTTGAAGGTGTAGTCGGGACCTGCACCATCAGTTTGTTCAGCATCCGAACGTAACCATAAAAAGTAAAGACGACACCAACCAAAATGCTCGAACGACAGCTGCATGGCCAAGAATACACAGTTCAATAACGATGGCTGGATGATGTTCCAGTGCCGCTGAAGAACAAACGCCAATTGGCGTGTCGTTGACACGTGCTGCAGCTGACGATCAACGGCCACGCAAAAGACCACAAACGAGAGCAATTCAAGCATGCTGTACTGTGCCAGGCGAACGGCGGTTGCGGCAATCTCGGCGTCGGAGAGTTGCTTCATTTGGGTATAGTAGACATGATTGGGCAACAATGACAGCGCAAATGTGTACAAGGCTGAGTAGAAAGCATGAGTATAGAACGTTAACTCAAATCGGCTTGGCAATGCAAAAACGAGTACGCACTGTATCCAGCAGCCACGGCGACTTCGATGTACTCAACAAGTACGTAGAATTCGAGCATATGAAGCATCTTCAAAACTTTCGCGACGCAGTCCACTTGCGCCTGCTCACGCTCTGTAAGCAACCGCGCAAGGTGGGACGCTGGTGCAAAAACATTTTCGATGGGATTTGCTGGCATAACGAACACGCGAGCGTTTGTTGATTCTGGTCTTGTCCTCAAATGTCGAGGTTGGCTCACTAGTGGGTGGTCGCGCAAATGTTTGCAAGTGTCGGTTAGGTGCATCGTGAAGTCGACGAGGCCAGCCTTGAGTTCGTAGTCGAGCGCTGATGCAATCTGTGAAATGGGTCTTGACGACTTCACGGAAGCCTCTCTCTGCGGAGACTGTGGCGACTGACTGGTTGCCGCCAATCGGTTCACTTGTCGCACAATACCGACAATTTCTCTGTACGCAACTAAGGATTGCACCACATCGACCACCATAATAACCCCAATTGTGCCCCACGATCCGGCTTGCTGCGTCGTAGTAGACACGAATACAGCATGAAAAACGTCAAAGTTGAGGACGATTAGAATCGGCGCGAGATCTTCCATGTGGTAGACGCCGTGACTTGCCCAATTCTTGAAAATCAGCTTCAAGACTGGAAAGCATAGTGAGACGAATGATTGGTACCCAACAGGTGTGGCCTTGAAAGCTACCACGAACGCAGTATACGTCATGAAAGTGACCACCTGAGCCACGAACACGTGGAGGTATCTTTTCAAGTTGTTTCTCGCAACGGAATCGGATACCAGGTGGTTTTTCCAGCTCCACCAAAGCAGCCCACTAAATGTTGGCAACCACGGGAGCACGGCGAAATTCAAGGCAAGAGGCACCGGATAGGTCCAATTGGAGGCGAGAAGCACGAAGAATGCGGAGGTGACCAGTGCTGAGCCTAAGATGATTGCCGCTTGCCGCGACATCGAGAGTGGCAGAGTCGGACTGCTTGAGCGGATTTGATGAGAAAGCGTAAATCCAATCACGCACATCAGAAAGAAGTATCGGACAACCACCCACGGGGTCTGGCTCCAGAACGGCAGGGAAGTTGGTCGAAGGGGGAGAACATCGAAGACGATAACGACCACAAGGCACGGCAGCGGGATCGATATCATCATAGCAACGTTCCTTACACGCGATGATGTTTTGATATGATGCGAAACTGCGCGGAGGCGCTCGAGCGAGTAGCTGCCGTGGAGTTCGACCTGGTAGAGCTCCCATACGCGGACGAGGCGATCTAACTGGTCTCTGCACGCCAACTGGAGCACCTGGTACCAACGCATGTATCCGAATACCTGGAGCGTACTTGATCGACTTCAGCTTTCTATTTCGACTGCACAAGAATAGACTTCACCGTGACCTGTGTTCCACACTGTGGTCAAACGTGAGCCTTCATTGTGTTTGTCGACGGCAGAATTGTCTACTTTCAGCGCGCATCTCATCTGTCTCTTTGCAAAGAGCACAGAAGAAGCTTCAAGCGCCGAAGACTGAATGCGGATAATCATCCACAAGACAGTGTGATCTCTCGAGTTGATTCTGACAGAAATAGCATTAGCGTGGCCACGAATATCACGCACGTTGCTTGGCTCTATAACGGCGTCGGAGAAGATCCCTCCTGAACAATTATGCCAAGGCCGATGACAATGGCGTCGTGTAACCCCGAAGACTTCCGCGTAAGCAGCACAATAAAGCGACCTGGATACTTTTGCATAATACTTTGAAGTATTGTTATGCAAAGGCATCTTGGTCAATTTACATTATATGGCTACGACTTGCATATTATGCAAGTCGTAGCCATATACGAGTAGATCGCCCGTGTCTCTGAACTCTTTAAGCAACCCACCTCGTCAACCTCATCCTCTGAGAGGTCTCTTTATTATCGCGAAACCCTTGCTCTTTCATCGAAACTCAAATCAACGCTGGCAAAGATCCACGCAGCGCAGAACTGACCCATTCGAGACTGCAGCCATGATGGTTGAACCTCTACATCACACTAGCTTCGAGAGTCTATTCTTTTTTGCCTTCAGAAGCACAACTTGAGACTTGGATCGCATGCAGCACGCATGCGATCCAAGACTCTGCATGTTGAGTGCAGACACATCCAAGCGATGAGCAGTTAGTGTCATCGTGTCGGCTCCACGACTCTTTCATTGATTTCTTCGCCTTGTACCACGACTCACTTCTCCAGCCCCTGAACTAGGGTTGCTCAAACGAGCGCTCCTGCGACTTTTCGTGCTCCACGTCTCTTCGAGTCCTTGCCGCCGCTTCAGAAGACTCTTGGCCGTGCAGTACCAACGGCGCCTGGTGGGAGCGTCTGGAGGGACGCATTGATACCGATGTCTCAAGTTCGATCACGCCCAGTCCGTTCCACTCACTCCGTATCGCCACCGTCGTCTCGCAGGCTATTCACGCTTACGATGGTGCGTCTGGAACGACTCGCGCTGCTCAGCCTCGGCCTCGTGGGCTTCCTCGCCTTGCAGATTCAAGACTCCGACGCGTATTGTCCAAACGGATGCAACGCCCAGGGAACCTGTGGCAAAAATGACAAGTGCACATGCTACTTGCGTCAAGATGAAGACACGGACGTCGGATACCCAGCGTACAAAGGCGCTGACTGTTCACTGCGAACGTGTCCGTTTGGCAAGGCTTGGGTGACAATGCCGAACGGCATCGATGATCCACACACGAAGGTCGAATGCTCGAACAAGGGCATCTGCGACTATGTAACGGGCCACTGTGAGTGCTACCCAGGGTATGAAGGCAAGGCTTGTGAGCGTACCGTGTGTCCGAACGCTTGCAACGGCCGTGGAATTTGTATGACACTCAAGGCGATCTTTGCCAACCGTCCCCCACTCGTCGGCAACCAACCAGCCTTGACGTACGCTGCCTGGGACGCCGAGAAGCACATGGGCTGCTTCTGCGATCAGGGCTACCGCGGCCCAGATTGCTCGCTCAAAGAGTGCCCGAGCGGTCTCGACGTGTTGCTTGCGTATGGAAGCGGCGAGGGACGCGACTGTGGCGGTCGTGGCAAGTGCAACTATGAGACTGGGGACTGTGAGTGCTTTCCAGGATACTACGGCACGGCGTGCGAGAGCCAGACGACAGTCCACTAACCTCGCCCCACACTATACGAACGCGAGCTCTCCGTGTCCATGGCTGCGTGACTGCTCGACGCGGCTGCTCTGCATATATGCTCCCACTTGATAACTTTCATAAACACTCCTTGAGCATCCTTTGGCGTTCTCTCCCTACTCCACAGATCGGCACGACCCCAGAACAATCTCACAAGCCTCACAACTTACACAGATCTATTTGTCCATTCGTTGAATGCGCGATATCCTCAGAGATACCGCGTTCGCAGACTGCTTCTCTGTAATGTTGCTCGGCCTCGCTAAATATTCAGTGCATGTAGCCAGTCCAAATGGACGTCGTGCCGTTTACTCAATGATGAGCTCATCGATCGACCAGTCCTCGAACGAGCCGTCCGGCAGATACCGGCGAATGATGATCGGGATCTTGCGCTCGCGCAGCTCCTTCATGGCAATCTTGAGCGGGTCCGTCTCACCCTCAATGTCCACCATCACCGGCGCGTTCATACTGTGCAAATCATCCCGTTCAGCACTCCCTCACATCTCAACCCTCCCCGAACGAATATAACAAACGCACCTGATCTGCAGCGCGCGCGTGCCAAGCACTCGCGCACGCTCGTACTTGGTCATGTACTTGGTCGTGATGCGGTTGGCGTTGGGCTGCTTGTGGGACTCGTCGAGGATCGTGACCTTGGTGTCTTCCTGGGCGCCGTCGTCGCCGTTGTCGTAGAGCTCCTCCTCGATCTCCTCCTCTTCCTCCGGCACTTCCTCGTCGTCCATGTCGTGGTGGCCCGCGTCGTCGTAGTCCATGTCGTCCATCGTGGCGGCTATTCACGCAGAGAGGGCTCTCGGCTCGGGGGGCTCGTCGTCCTCGTCGAATGACGCTTCCTTTCCAGTCAAACCCCTCGGGAGCTCCTCCTAAGTGCGTAGCTCCTCCTGCGTACTTAACACGACAAAACTACAGTCTACGACATTGTAATACTTCGCTTTTGGACTACCAGGTAGTCACGATCTTGAAAGGGTGTGGAAGGAAGCATCGAGAAGACATGCCGATGGAGCTGCAGTCCCCGAGCCAGCGGCAGCAGAGAGAGCGGAAGGCGGCAAAGTCCTACCACGTCGTGCCGCACGACGACCAGTGGCTCGGGCTCCAGGAACCGCTTTCGGCGTCGAGCTCGACCGACTCGAACGACCCCGTGCGAAGCAAGCGCCGTCTGCTGGCGACGTCGCGCGTCGAGCGTGACAAACTGATGCGTGCGATGGAAGATCTGATCCTGAAAGAAGCTGAGCTCGCGTCGGCGTACGAGCTGTTTGCGTACACCCAGGCAAAGTCGATGGCCGACCACGACGAGATCGTCGACAAGCTGGCCCACTACGAGAAACTGCTCCACGAAGCCAAAGCACATGAGGAAAAGATGCGGCGGTCGGGAGTGGAAGACGTGCTCAAGACGCCGCAGGAGATTGAGCGTTGGGAGCACACGCAACGCATGGTGCAGACGACGCTCCCGGAGATGCTGGTGCGGCTCGAAGAGAGCATCGACGTGAATGGCGCCAAGATCCGGAATATCCAAGAGAGAATGGAGGAAATACGCGCCCAGCGCTTGTCTCTTCGGGAAGAGATCGCTGAGAAAGAGGAAGACATCGCGTTTGCGCTTGCCTCCCAGTAACATTAGTGTATTAAATTGTACGCCGTGTCTGCAACAAGTGTGTAAAAAATAGGCTCTATCTTCCTCGTTGCTTCATCCAAACAAATGGTGCTTGTTCTTCTTCTTGGCCTTCTTGCGGGCCACGTCGATGTTGCGCTCTTGCCACTTGCTCTTGGTAATCTTGACAGGGCGGTTGCCAATGTACTTGCCGTTCATCTCTCTCAGCGCCTTGGCGCAGTCGAACGGGTCGCCGAAACTCACAAAGCCATAGCCCTTGGTCTTGTGGGAGTACTTGTCGCGCACCACTCGCGCGCGCTGGAAGGACGCGTACTTAGAGAACGCGTGGCTCAGGATTTCGTCGTTAACCTCATTGCCGAGATCGCCCACGAACAAGCGAAAGTCGTTGTCCGGCCAGTCGGCGAGCGTTTGGTCCTCCCAGATCTCGCCGCCGGCCATGCGAAGGTTCTTCTTGTGCTTGCCACCTGGTCCAAATCCGCCCCGCGAGGCCTTGTTCGGGTCGTATTCGTACACGCTCTGCTGCATGTTCATCAGATGGGACTCTTCCGTCGACAAGAGCGCGCCTGTCGTCATATCCACACGCTGCACGGGCAGCTGCGCACGCCGCAGATACGCGGCCTCGCCCGACGACGCGGCGAACTCGCCCGTGGTCCCGACGGGGAATCCGCTCAGCGCACCGCCGGCCGCGAGTCCCGTGCTTGCAGCTGCAAGTGCTTCGACTTCAGCGCTTTCATCTCGCCGCACGGGCGCCGGTCGCGGCGGCGCGCTGTAGATCTGCGGCTTGGCGACGATCACGACGGGCTCGCTCGTCTTGGGCTTCTTGGGCGGCTCCTGGCTCGCCGAGGACTCGGATTTCGGCTCTTCTCTCGCGCGCTTCTTGGTCGGCGGCTCTTCTTCTTTCTCGTCGAGCTGCTTCGTCTCTTCGAGCGACGCCAGCTCCGCCTGGAAGCGCGCGAACTCCTCGTCCAGATCGGCCATTCTCACTCGTGCAGCCCACCCACCCCACTTGTTGAAAAGAACCAATATACGGTATAGTTCAGTATACACGGCAACTGTCTCGAGCTCACCTTGTTTTGGGATTTCCGGTCTGAGTCTGAGCCAAGAGCTCCGGGCCTCGGGATCGATTGGTTCGGCTCGAACTCGTATTGGCGCGCTGAACGTCGCTTGGTGACTGGCGACGCGGACTCGACGACCATGGCGGCCATCGCGCGAGCGCCCGAGCGACTCAACGTGCGCAGCGGCGACGCCGCGCTCGCCTCCCAGGCGCCCGCGCTGCTCTACTCGCAGGACGGCAAGTATCTCTTCCAGCGCGAAGCCCACGTCGTGCGCGTGCTCAACACCAAAAACGGCCAGGCGCTCCACGAGTGCCTGCGCGCCGAGCAGCCGGCGCTGCCGAACGCGCCCGAAGACGCGGCTTCGGTCGCTGCAGTCGCCACGAGCGAGCAGCGTGTGGACGTCACAGCGCTCGCGCTGCATCCGTACAATGCGCTGCAGCTGATCGCGAGTTACGCCGACGGCAAGATTCTCGTGTGGGACTTTATCGACGAGAAGATTCTGCAAGAGTTTGATGCCAAGGCGCCCGTGCTCTGGATGGGCGCGAGTGCAGCCTCGCCGCTGATGCTGCTGATCGTGATCGCGGGCTCCAGTGCTGTTGATAAGACGAACGCAACCGCCAAGGACTCGACTCCGTCCAAGGCGAACAAGAAGGAGACGAGTGAAGGAGCAGATGCGACGAACGAGGCGACAGCGCTTTCAACGTCTCGTGTGACTCATTGGTCTGTTGTCGAATTCAACATGAAGAAGAAGCGACGTGGCCGTACGCTGCTCGAACAAACCAAGGCGCCGTTCGTCGCTGCGGCGATGAAGAGCTACTTGTCGTCAACCAACGAGTCCTCAGCGGTGATCACGAGCGACGAAAATGCTGACGTGTTCCACGGCGACTACTTGGTGATCGTTGCCGCCGCGCGACTTTTCACCTTGAAGGTTGCTCGTGACCATGATGGCGGAGCCGGTATGGGCAAGGCCGTGGTGATGCAGAAGCTGACCCACTTGCGAGACGTGACGTGCGTGGCCGTGAACCCGAGCGTCCCACTCGAATTCGCGATCGGCGATGCCATCGGCCAGATCTTCCGCTACTTGAAGAGCGCGGCGTCCACGGCCAAGATGCACTGGCACTCGCATGCTGTCGCCTGCATCAGCTACTCGACCGACGGCCAGTACCTGCTCTCTGGTGGTGAAGAGAACGTGCTCGTGTCCTGGCACCTCGAGTCCGGTCGTCGCGCGTACCTGCCCCGTCGCTCGGCACCACTCGTGAGCATTGCAACGCGTGTGGACACTACCGGCACCGGATACGCGATCTCGCTGCAGGACAATGTGCTCTTCCAGTACAACCCAATCACCCGCGAGGAAGAGTGGCAGTCAATCGGTCTTGCCCGCTCTGGCGATCATGCCAAGCAGGCAATCCCGTGGCGAGACCTTGTATTCGATCCGCTCACGAACGCGGTGCCCCTGAACGGAATGTGCAGCGCTGGTGTCCTCCAGTTTTACGAGCCGTACAAAGACCGTGTCCTCTTCAGCATGTTGCTGACCGAACGAAACCAAGTTACGCGCACGGAAGACGAAGAGCTGCCTCAGATCCTCGCGGAGAAGGTCGCGTTCAGCCCAAACGGACTTGAGCTCGTGACTCTCCACCGCCCGAGCACGACATCCGATGTTCCCACGGGCGACGAGCAGGCACTGCGTTTCTGGAAACGCCGCGAGGATGGTACATTCTACGTGCACACAGCGATCGACGCACCGCACGGCAGCGTTGCTGTCACATCGCTCGCTTACTCGCCTTCATATTTCGCTGCCGAAGGTGTCGTCGTCACCGGTGACTCGCAAGGTGAGTTCAAGGTGTGGAAGAAGACCACGGTGGTCACAGCGGCCTCGACGGCGTCTGCGCCAGGCCAGCAGCAGACGATCACCAACGAGGTCAGCACTACTGTGTGGCACTGCCAGTCGGTCGTCAAGTTCCGCGACTCAGCGATCTCGACTATCCAGTTCTCCTGCGACGGATCGCTTCTCGCGGTCGCGTACGGCCATCTCGTTACACTCTGGGACCTCAGCACCATGGCGTTGCGTGGCGTTCTCACATCGGCTGACGGCCTCACGATCAATCAGGTGCTTTTCGCCGGCAAGACGTCTCCCTACGTCGTATTCAAGACTTCCCAGCAGGTCCAGGTGTGGAATTTGCTGACGATGTCGCTGTGGTGGCGCTACGTCGTACCAGAGGAAGGAAGCTTCCTAAGCACTGCGGCTAAGGACGACGAGTTCCTCGTAGCAATCAAAGTCAACCATGACTACGTGGCGCTCACGTTCCAGCCTGAGAGCCCCGTTCCGGTCCAGCTTCAGCGAGTGCCATTCACCGAGTCAGACAAGGACATCTGGAGCTTGGCTGTGCACCCAAAGAATGGCGACATGCTGCTTCTCGACGAGGTCACAAACGTGTGGCGTGTGGGTGAACAGAGACTCGACAGCAAGCAGCTCCGCCTGGCCGGCGCGAGCGAAGAAGATGAGATGACGCCGCTTGCGGCCATGTTCAAGCAGGCCCGCAACGAGTTCCAATCGAAACGCCAGGCTGCCCTCGCTAAGCCCCAGCGCTTGGCCTCGAGCCCCGACTCGACCGCCGCGCTGTTCGATGCTCCTGCGCACGTGTTGCCATCAATGACGACGTTGTACCGGTCCTTCATGGATAAGATGCTGGCCAAGCCGCATGCGAACGGTGTCGCCGGTGAGGAAGATGAGCTACAGAGCAAGAAGAGTCGCAAGAAGAATAACAAAAAGCGGAAGAAGGCCAACCAGCAAGATCAAGAGGACGCCGTTGAAACCAAGGAGCCGGTCAAGGAGAGTGAGGAGCTTAAACAGAAGCGCGTCAAGGCCTTGGTGGAGAAGGAGCTTGCTAACGTCGCGACGCAGAAGGCGTCCTACTCGACTATGCTCGAGGCCTTCCGAAAGAACAAGAAGAACAAGAGCGCCAAAGCCTAGGTTTCGTCTTTCTTCAAATCTTCAACTACAAGAACGTTAGTTTTGTGCGAATACAATATAGATTCTTTCCGACTACGGATATTCTCTCTTGCGTGAGGGTAGTTCGTTCTGATTTGGGCGCGAGGCGTATTGGTACAGGTGTCTTAGTCAATGTCGTAAAGCAGGTTGTTCTGGAATCGCACAACCGGTGGTGGTGCAGGGGTCAACACTGGTTTGTCTGCTTCCTTTGAAGCCGTGGAACGCGCTTCTGCTTTGTACAAAATTACGACCGCATTCTCACTCGCAACTTCGATCTCTGAGCGATCTTTGTCGATCTCCGCCTTAAAATCTTCCACATCCAACTTGTAACACGCTTGCTCTGTTGCGAACGCAATACAAATTGATGTGGGCGATGGAAACTCGAGCTTGACACTGGCACGATCCACGGCGGCTACGTCAAAAATATACGAGATACACGATGCTGTTTCTTTCGTGGTAAATGGAGGCGTCAAGTGAAGTATCCGAACTCCACTTGTGGTCGGAGACGACGGTTTTGCAACGGATTCTACATCCGGAGAAGATACGTATGCTGGAGGATCCAGCGCCACCATGTCTTCCAGATCCAACTCGATGTCATCCTCGTCTTCACTACAGCTTTCGAGGGGTGGTAAGTCGTCGTAGGAAGCATCTTGGGCCACGTGCTGCTTCACCTTCTGCTCTAGAGTCGACTCGCCGTTTGCTGGGTTGGGACTGGGCAAAATCTTAGGGGTGTCTTGCTTGGCTGGGTCGCGAGGAAGATTGGGAGATGGGTCGCGAGGAAGATAGAGAGGATCGTTTGCGACCATCAGTGCAGTCTCGCGTAGCGGTGCAAACGTGTCATCCTTGACTGGAGGCGTCTTCTGAGCAGCGGACGTGCCACCTGTAGTCGGTTTCTTCACTGGTGGAGGTGCAATGACCTTGGCTGTCTCCACCTCCTCCTCTACTTCATCGTCTTCGCCGTCTTCTTGCTCCACAATAGCCATTCTCTTCACAGGAACTGGCTCGGGAGGCTGTACGGGCAGTGTGACAATCAGTTTTCGGGCCTTCTTGTCAAATCTGGCGCCACCCTTTTCTTCAAGAACTGCGAAAGGCAGTTTAATCTCCAGTAGCGCATAGCCGGCGGTGTTTACTTTAACGACGCGGTCGTTGACGTCAAGATCAATGCCCTTGGCACTCGAGTGGGTCGGGAACGAGATCTCCACTACCAATTCTTTCGGGCGGTTCGGGAGCTGAGCGGGCTGATTGCGGTTGTCATAGGTCCCTTGCATGTGGTCCATCATCTCGAACTTGCCGCGGTACACGATACGGTAATCGAGCGTTGGCAGCGGCTTTGACGTCTGCTCAGTCGTTTCTGGCGGCCTCGAAGACGTCACCTCTTCGATCAGCGGCTTATTGGCAGGCGCAACCTCATGGGCGATTGTTTTTGCTTTTTCTTCGGACGCTACCGACGGGTTCAGTTGCTCCACTTTTTTCTCCTTCTGCTTATTGGGAGGGATCTCACTCTTCGGCGTGCTTAGACACATGGTCACGGGCTCGCCGGACTTGTAAAGCACGCCCTTGAGGACATGGTAGTCTCTCGCAAGCACACCGTCGTGTTTGCCCTGCGACTTGCGCAGTAGTGGCTCGATAGCGTCGAGACACGTGTGCACGACCATGTCCCGATATGGTCGCTGCGTGGTCGCGAACTGCAGCGTACGTGGGTGGAAGCACACATCATACGTAATGACAAGCCCACCACTCTTGTCCGGCTCCATGCGCTCGGGTCCGACCGAGTACGGGAGGCTCCAAGACGTGCCGGGACGAGGTCCAGTCTCGACCTTGGTGCTCGACGGCGGCTGGAGCTTCTCACTCGAGCAGATGTTCACAAAGAGCTTCTCGGATCCGTTCCACTTGGTCTTGACCACGAAACCCGGCGAAGGTTTGATGAGCATCTTGTCCTGAGGCACTTTCTGCTCGCGTTCGAGCTGGGCTAGGTACGTCTCGGTCTCGGCTCGATTGGCCGGGTCCGAGATCTCCTTCATATAGTCGTTCAGCAGCGAGCGGAACTCCGGATCGCCCATGGCCTCGAGGAACTTCTCCTGCTCGTCTTTGCTCATGGCCTTGGTCGTGGATTGCGACGGAGATCGCTTCATGGCTTCGTCGAAGAGCGTCGTCAGCTCCGCTTCGGTTGGCACGCGATCGTGCGCGCTCTGGTTGTCGGCTGAAGACGCCGAGCGGCTCGATCGGTCGCTCGAGCGCTGCTCTGTCTCTACACCCATCGTACGCGCGGATCCGAGGCGAATTGGCGGAGCTACGTGCTGGCGAAGACGGTCGAGACCTTCGAAGCTTTGCTTTTTGCACTCGATCAGCGTCGACCTGTGTTGGTGGAAGAGTGTGTCGAAAGGGCACTGGTACATTCGTGCGACATTCAATATATATGGTGTGAGACACCTTATATTAGGAAATGACGATTTAGATTAGGATTGGTACAAATCAATTTAGGATGACAGGTGATCTTGAAGAGCTATTTTTGACGATGGGGCTTCTCGGAGTCAGGCCATTCACGGCGGTGACAGGAGTTTGCATCTCGTGAACATGCCTTCGTTGGACGATGAGCTTGGTACGAAAGACATGAGAAAGAAGAATCTGGAGCTGCCGGGTTACTGATGTTAGAGTTGGGGTTCGATTGGTAGGAGCACGATTCGGCCAAGACTTGAAGATGGACGAGGAAGACGATGATCAACAGCGAGTTAACTCGGGTGGAGAGGACGACGAAGACCAAGGATTCGGTGAGGAGGGAGAAGAGGAGGACTACGACGAGTACGGAGATGAGTACCCAGACAACTTGCGGTAGGCGGTTTCTAGATCTCTGTCTTAAAATGCACTGAGCTCTCTGCCTCATAGCCACACAACATCGGCAACGTATGAGCCTGGGCTGTACTCGGAATCCGCCGAGATCATTTCAAAGAAGTTTATGGAGCGTGACCAAGTCAAAATGGCCATGGAGACGCAAGAACGGGAGCGACGGGTCGCCAAGCAGCGCTACCGCCAACAACAGATCCAGAAATGGCAGCAAAAGACGGCCAAGTCTCCATTCCGAGTCAACTTGGTCGCTGAGAACGAGCGACTGGACGAGGAAAGTCGCTTGCGGATGATGGAGGAGTCCCGCCGCGCACGCGAGCTCGCGAAACGAGCCGAGAAAGCCAAGCAAGAAGTGATCTTGAAGGCTCTGACTGAAACTTCGGATCTCGAACTGCTGCGTCGCGAGAAGCGAGCAATCATCGACGAGGAGAGACGACTGAAAGCGCTGATGGATCTGGAAAAAACCAACTCCCATCGAAAGCTCGACCTGATCGCTGCGAAGAACGCCGAGAAGAAACGGCGACAGGAAAAGGAAGAGTACCGCCGTCTCCAGAAGCAGCAGGAGATCGAGATGCGCGAGCAGCGATACAAGCAGCTGCTCAAGGAGAAGCTCGCTCTGGAGGACTAGAAAATGAAGTCTGCACACAAAAAAACAATCCAAAGATACAACGCATTCTGGATCTAAACCCCATACCAACAATTCACGTCGACGAGTGCTCGTCTTTATTTATTCCGCGTGAGCCGTCTTGACACGCTTGACAATGTAGACCTGCGTGCTATCGTGGGTCACCACGTAATCAAACGTAGAGAAGTTGACTGCAGACACGACTTCTCAGCAAAAACAACCCAAACCAAATGACACAAAAGAGCACGACGCACCAACAAGTCGCTCGAGTGTCTCCTTGTTCTCGGTGTTCAGCACGTTCCCCGCGTCCTGCAGACCGCCCACCAATTCCCACTCAAATCCACTGCGAAACCACTCTCGATCTCATCTATATTGACCCACCTGGAGGATCGAGACGATCGTGGCCGCCGCAGTCTCGCCGGCAGCCCCGTGGAGCTCGCCCGACGAAGAGAGCACTTTGCCGTCGTGGCTGGCCACGAGCGTGCCGACCTGGTCCACGACCGCGCGGAGGATCTCTGCGTCCTGCAGATTCGCACCCAAAATGCCGTCAGCGGGGCTCTCGAGAGGCGTCGAACGCTCAGCCTCCTACCACCATCTTCGTCTTCGATTCGGCGGAAACTTCGTTCTTGTGCCTCGCTGAAGGGTGCCGTCCTTCCTGTGTAATGTACTAGACAGACTACTGTCAGACCTCGGAGATAAGATGGTAGTACTTGACCCCGTTGGCTACAGGGGACAAGCCATGCGAAGGGATGCGGTGATTCTCTCGTTTCCACGAACTTGGCGGAACTGTTCAGCGAGGAAACGGCGACAAGTTCGGACGGTGGCTCGCTGCAAGCCAGCGCCGCGCGGCCTTCCGAGCCACGAGCCCACGAGAGTCTTCGCACGTTCCGGCCTCTCTCTTCCGTCTTCTTCCTCCTCGTCGCGTCGCCAGTCGCGTCTCGCTACGGCATCTTATTCGCGTGAGGATGGCCTGAGCAACCACGTACGGTATCTGGGATGGTAAAAGTCGAAAAGCGTGGGAGTTTCCTGTTGCTTTCCCGAGCTTCGTCGTCGCACCGGGATGACCGTCGTGGTGGGGACACGGTACGGTACTACGTGTAGTACTACGGTACTGAACGCGGCAGGGCAACGGTGGCTGTGTGTGCTGTCCACGATGAGACTCTCGCTGGCAGCGGTGCATCCACTTGCAATCTTCAAGTCAGTGAGTGTGCGGCCGAGAAACTCGTGAAGAGGTCAGAGATCAGGCGGCCCCAAAAGTTCGAGTGTGGTGGCCGAAATATCTATCTCATCGGTCTATGGACCACCGCTGAAACCCGATCCCTGTCCTTACAGATCATTGAATCTGTATTCTATAGTCCAAAATGGACTGTATCAATAAATAGATGTCTATTTCTGATAATCGAAACGCGTCGGGAGCGCCCCCATGATGCCTCCGGATCTGCGGGCGTTACACACCCATCTGGTCACCTTTGCAGAAGAACCAGCTGGGGGGCTCTCGTGGGAATGTATGCGGATCGGAGAACCGCAGTTCAGCTCCGCGTACCAATGTCGTTAAACCCAGGCCTCTTTCTCCTCCCTCTCTATTCTTTCCCATCTCCGCTCCTCCTTAAAGCGAGGCCGAGGCAGTCTCAGCTCCCCCGTGCCGTCTCCCGCTCAAGTCGCCCAAAAATCAGGTTTTATGCCGACTCCCGACTCGCCGTTTTCGCGGATCGTGCCGTCGTCAGCGAGCGACGCCAAGAGGCAGGAAGAGACCGGAGGACCATCCCCCAGCAACTCCTCTGCTGCGGTGTTCTCTCTCTCTCTCTCTCTCTCTCTGTGTCTCTGTCTGTGCAGCGCTGGGCTCGGCGTCAGCCCACTTGCCGATCCGCAGAGTGGACGTCCTCCGGGTGGACGGCGCTCCTCCTCTTCCGTCGCCGCTCCACTTCTCCCGGTACGCTACTTGCCACGACTGCGAGAGAGCCGCGCGGGGCGCCACGCCACAAAAATCCACGCGCCACGAAGGGTCCACGGAGGTCGACGCATCAGCTGGTGTCCGGCAGAGAGCGCACGCGAGAGAGATCGTGAGACAGCGACGTGGAGCGGACAGAGAGGGGTACGGTACGCGCGATGGGTGGCAAGGCCAGCAAGAGCACCGCCGGCAACGAGAGAGAGCTCGAGGTGCGACTGCCGCAATCCGAGCGGCGTCCGAGCACCAAGAGCCGAGCGCGAAAGCACGACCAAAGTCCAGGCGCGCCGGCCCCAGCCTCGTCACGAACGCGCGAGAAGCAGGGCAAGCAGCAGAGAGTACCAGCCATCGTGGGCTCGCACCACGCGAGGCAGCCGAGACCCTGGACGCCCGGCGCCCCACCGAGCACCCACAGTACGGCATACACCGAGTCGGTCGCAGATAGCGCGCGTTACCCGGACACCAACTCAGGTCAACGATCTGCGCTGCGATCTTCGCGCTCGTCATCGTCTCATTCCAGTGAATTCCCCGACGTACCCGTCCATCCGCAGAATAAGATGGCCGAGCGACCGAGCCAACAGCACAGACAGCAAGGCTCTGCGGGAAACGAGTACGGCAGCGGGCGTGGGAGTCTTCAGTACCAACGGCTCCCCGAAAAAGATCGCCGTATCATCGAAGCCGAAAAGATCCTCGGAGAAATCGCCAAGGAATACGCGGCCAAGCGCGCCGCGGGGCTCGTCCCCACCAAGCCTGTGCCTGCGCGCACGCTGCTCTGGGAAGAAATGGCTAAGAACCGCGCCCAAGCCGGTCGCCGCGGGCAGTGCATTTTCGGGCGAGACACGGACAACATTTGTGGCTGCACCACCTACAAAAAGAAACGCATTCCAGGCCAAGAGAACAAGGGCGGTGTGTGCGAGTGCTGTAACCACGGTGCTCCTTGGCACCGTCTTGTGGGAGGAAACATGGCGCGTTCCTCACGAATGTCGCGCAGCATTATCGGCGGTAGCATCCGTGCGTCACGACTCGAGTCGGGAAGCTACGTCCCCAGCGAGGCGCGCAGCTCCACCTACGATTACGACGATGACAGCGACGAGGACGAAGATGACGAGGATGAAGAGGATATCGCCAACGAAATGGCCGTGCCTTCGGGCTTCCAGCCTCCCGTGCAAGTGCCGCCGCCTGCACTGTTGCAAACCCAACTGAGCAGCCATGGTGGTATCGATCGTGCATCGCTGTTGTCTATGGGAAGCAGCTACGGTTTTCCGTCGCGGTTATCCAGTGCGACCAACAGCCTCGGCGCGTTGCTGCAAGCCATCCAACGGTATCGAGAGATGGGGCTGGATGAAGACGAGATTGAGGCAAGAATACGCGAAGACTTCCCTCCGGTTCCGCGCAAGTCGAGTGTCGCGGCCCGGTCCGATATCTCGCAGTCCCAGGTCGACGTGTGAAGTCGCCCTATCGTCTGTACCAGTACGACACAACACCCCATCGATGCTTCGATCTCCCGACACTACGAAGAGAGCCATGCAGGCAGCTCTCTCTTACAAATTTCCATATTCACGTAATCAACTTGACAAAGATTTGAAATCAATGCCGATTCGGTAAGAAATAATGTAGCCATTTTCACGTCAGACTCGACGAGCGATCTTGAGGTGCTGACGTTGGTGGGGATACAGAACCCTCAACCTTTTGGTAGTGTTGTGGGACACGAAGCATCTACAATGACTGGCTTCCAGGTTGCAACCTTCATGGCAGCTAGGCATTTTCACCTACAATGGCTGACGCTATGCTTTGGTCATTCCTCTTGCATTGATGACGAGGGTATCGACCACCAAGATCCGTTTTCGCGATGGCTACACAGGGTCGTCCCTATGCAGCCGGATGGTCGATCTCAGGTTCCCCAAGCGGACACAACCAGTCAGTTCAAGGTGCAGTCTATTATACTTGAAGATCGTAGCAGTATGAAAAAAGTGGTCGGAAGTGCACAACTCTAGGACACGCAACTCACGAGGGGCGGGACGTGCGCTTAGAACTTGAGCTTGTCGAGCTTCTCCTGCTCCATGTTCTCGAAGATCGACGTCACACGCATGACGACGGTCCAGGTGATGGCCTGGCCAGGAGCCATACGGGTCAGGCGCGGCAGCACACCCTTCCAGAGCGCCAGCGGGCCTTCCTCCTTGGCGATGAGCTTCATGGCGTGGAAGAAGCCACGGTACTTGAGCTCCTGGCCCTTGACGGTCTCCTGGGCCATCAGACGAGTCTTGAGCACGTCCACGGGCGTGTTGAACATGGGGCCGAGCGAACCGGCGATGAGACCGTTGATGAAGGTCGCGTACGGCGGCAGCGTCTTGCCATCACCGTCCTCCTTGTGCCACACGTGCGAGTTGAGCCAGGCGAAGGCCATGAAGTTGAAGGCCTGGTTCGAGCCCTGGCGCACCATGGTCGGCACGTTGCCCTTCCAGAGCGCCGTGACGCCCTCGTTGGCCATGACCTTGCGAGCGCAGTCAATAGGGCCCGAGTAGCGTCCGACGCCGACCTCCTTCTGCATGCGGGTCTTGATGACCTCGAACGGGGTCACAATAAGCACCGACTCGAGGATACCGGCGGCGAGACCGGCGGCGAAGTTGATCTGCGGCGTGATCTTCTTGTCCTTGCCACCGGCGATCGTCTCCTTGAACCAGGCGAAGGAGCCGAAGCGGAGCGCGTACTTGAGCACCATGTTGGTCACGAAGGGCGTGAGGCCCTTGTAGAGCGCGAGCGCGCCCTCCTCCTTGTAGATGGTCGACGCGCAGTTGACCATGCCCTTGTACTTGCCCGCGCGGTCGAGCTGGAGACGCGTCTTGGTCACGTCGAGCGGCTGGAGGATGCAGGCCTCGGCCACGCCGCCCGCCATGCCGGCGAGCATCTTGACCTGCACAGGGACGGGGCGCGCCTTGAGGTCGGACGAGAGCGCGTCCTTCAAGGCGCTCGTCGCGAGCACGTCGTTCTTCTTGGTGTGCATGTTCACCAGCGTGAGGCTGTTGGCGTTGGAGTTGGTCGGCAGCATTGTTGGCGTGGGGAGCGTTGGCGTTGGCGTGGGGGGAACGAGGCTGGCGAGGGCACGAACGACGTGTCGGTTAGACGGATCCAAACGAAGAATGAAAGGGCCGTGCTCGCCGGCTTTAGACTTTAGACGCCCTTGCCCTTTGACAGCTCTCCCTTTGTCGACGCACGCACGGCAGCACCGATGTTGAATGTGCCGCGCGCCGACGTAGACAACGGTGCGTCAACCCCTAGCCTCGGTCGAGGGCGAGGTCAATCGGACGGGGTAGGGGAAATGAAAATAACGCGTTCAGGGGGGGGTTCTTTTAGCGACGAGTTCAGAACGAAGTGGGAGGGAGGCAAACGAGATTCACCCATGAAGAGACTTCGTCGTCGCCGTCCAGGACCACAGAAGAGCGACTACCGACTTCGTCGCATAGGGCTCGCCATCTCACCGAGCCAGTGGAGGTATTCGGTCCGCAGGAAGAACCCAGTCGCTTCCCCTGTCGCCCGGCCAAGTTGAGACGCTTGGAAAATTACCAACGGTTGGGGGCCAATTTTCCCAACCAATCTTGGAGGGACGTTGGGTCTCATCGAAAAACTTCAACTCGCCTCGGCCTTCCGACGTCAGAGCCTGCGTCACCGGAGGCGTAATGTTCCGCTAGCCAATCACCAACGTTGGAGCTCGCCCCTCCGACAGAAATGGGGCGAGGAAGACTCCGGGCTCTGACGTCGACGCGTCACACTCGCCGCCTGTGGGTACAACGCTTGGCCAATCACGTCAAGCAGGAGGACGAATCTCCCAATCGAACGGCTCTGGGGAGCACCAGATTTTGCTTGTGGGCGCGAGGTCGCGTGAACGAAATAACGCCTCAGCAAAATAACGTTGGAATGAGACAGATGGATTCATCAACTCACCCGCCAACACGCCAAGGCACCAAACAACGCCACGACCAGTGGTTCTTGTAGAGAGAGGCCGGCTCTTGTTGACGAATCTTGGAGGTGGGGCTCGACCACCGGGCCGGGTTTGTGGGTGGGTGCTTCGGATGGCGCTCAGGTTCGGACCCGTTTCGGGAAGGGAAGCGAACGAACTTAGCCTGCCTGTCAACACAGAGCTCCTCGAGAGATCAGACGTAACGTCGCACAGAAAGAGATTGCTGAGTTTGGCATTCACAGAGGACAAGCATACATCGCGATGGAACTACGGGACGAAGATCGTTGTGTCCGTCGCCTTTTGATTCCACCGCGTTCCATGCGTGGACGTGGACGGCTTCTCTCACTGGAACTCTTTCTCGTACTTGTCTTTCGCCTCCTTCTCGAGCACGGGGTTCACTCGGCCCGTGGCCGGATCCGTGCCGAGTGGTCGTCGGAATAATAAGATATGTGGTTCAGGTCTTCACATGCAGCGGGGACAAGTCAGGTCATGTGCGTGGATATGAGCGCATCTCGTGACCAAGAATCATTAGGGGGGAAAGAACGTACTTGTGAATAGCGTAGTGGACCCATCCGCGGCTCTGCTGCACGCCGAGGTGGCGCCATTCCTGTTCGGTCAGGAGACGATCTGGGAGGCTTCGCGCCATCTCCTTTGGAAGAATGACATGGCTACAGCATGTCAAAGAAACGTCAAAATGAGAAACACACGTGAGTCGCCCGACGGAACTCTTTGGCGCGTTCGCTTGGCTCGAAAATTTCACCAACAGAGGCGCGAGCGGCACGAGCGCAACCGCGCTTCTTCGGACTATGCAACGTACCGGTACTCGTGGTTGTCGTCGACGTACTTCTCCGAGTACTCGATGCGCGCCGACAGGTCGTGCGTCATGGCTGAGCGGAGCTTTGACTGAGTTTCGAATTGGCGGCAAAAAGTGAGAGTGCCGAGGGCCTCGTCTCTTATGATTGGTCGAAATCAGGGTTCTTCTGCTTCGATGGGGATCGCAATTCATACAGTTGAATTGCAGCCACGATTCATTGAATTGAGAAACAAGGCTGTGAGCTGCTCGAAAAGGCACATGGATGCATCACAAAGATCGAGCATGTCGCGCGAAAATGGCAAGCAAATGGACACGGACAGTGCGTGGCGTCGGTTGTCTTGCAGTGGGTCTGTACATTTATCAGACCGTCTTGTGTGGGTGGGTGGTGGCTCTAGTGGATGAGCATGGGGATATGAAGGTGGGGCGTGTCCATCCCATCCCGTCTGGATCTAGTTGAATGATGCGATCTGCCAACTTTCCAGAACGACGCAATCACGCAGGCCGGCGTCGCGCTCGAGCAGTTCACGCAGGAGAAGGAGATCGCCAAGCACATCAAGGTGTGTGCGCGTTTTGAAAATTTTCCAGAGACTCGTTCATGGATGGATGGATGGTGTGGTGGTGTAGACTTGGATGGAAGAGAAGTACGGTCCGACGTGGCATTGCATCGTTGGCTCCGAGTACAAGTGTGCGTTCACGTACGAGAGCAAGAACTTTGTGCGGTTCAATGTGGGCAAGAAGTGCATCACGCTCTTCCGCCATCCATAGCAAGCATAGAGAGAGATTAGCAGAGCAGTCCACTTTATATCCTGTTAACATGTAAATGCAGCTACTCGCTCACCTACATCCAGTTTCTCAAGGCCTACACCGACGAGTCAACGGGGCTCGCTTAGAAGGCGGCGTTGCCCGGCCATCTTGGGAACGGAATGACGTCACGAATGTTCTCGATACCCGTGACGTAGCGCACGAGTCGCTCGAAGCCGAGACCGAAGCCCGAGTGCGGCACCGAGCCGTACTTTCGCAGGTCCAGGTACCACGTGTAGTCCTCCGGGTTCGCACCCGACTCCTTGATACGCTCCTCGAGCACATCCATACGCTCCTCACGCTGCGAGCCGCCAACGAGCTCGCCAACAAGCGGCACGAGGATATCGCAGGCCGCGACGGTCTTGCCATCTTCGTTGAGACGCATGTAGAAGCTCTTGAACTCCTTCGGGTAGTTGAACACGACCACAGGCTTCTTGTAGACCTTCTCCGTCAAGTAACGCTCGTGCTCCGATCCGAGATCCGTGCCCCACACAGGCTTCTTCTCGAACTTGCCGGCCTTGAGGTGCTCCGGCTCGCAGAGAAGCGCGACGGCGTCCGTGTACGAGATGCGCTCGAAGTTCGAGCCGACCGTGGTCTCGAGGCGCTCGAGCAGGCCCTTCTCGATGTTCTTGTTGAAGAAGTCGAGGTCGTCCTTGCAGTTGTCAAGCGCGTACTGCACGCAGTACTTGATGTAGTCCTCAGCCAAGTTGATGTTGTCAGTGAGGTCGGCGAAGGCGATTTCGGGCTCGATCATCCAGAACTCGGCCAAGTGGCGCGAGGTGTTCGAGTTCTCGGCACGGAACGTCGGGCCGAACGTGTACACGTCCGAGAGCGCACAGCAGTGGGTCTCAACGTTGAGCTGGCCCGAGACACTGAGGAACGAGGCGCGGTCGAAAAAGTCCTTGGTGTAGTCGACCTTGCCCTCGGCCGTGGTCGGGATCTTGCCGTCCGGGTGCTTGGAGAGCAGCGTCGTGACGCTGAACATCTCACCAGCGCCCTCGCAGTCCGACTCGGTGATGATCGGCGTGTGGATGTACAGGAAGCCGCGCGTCTGGAAGAACTGGTGCGTGGCGAACGCCATGGCGTTACGCACGCGCATGGCAGCGCCGTGGATGTTGGAGCGCGGGCGCAAGTGCGCGTGCTCGCGCAGGTGCTCGAGCGTGTGGCGCTTCTTCGACATGGGGTACTTGGCCGGGTCCGGGATGCCGCCGTAGACGACCACCTTGGTGGCCTTGACCTCAATGTCCTGGCCCTTGGCCGGCGACTTGACCACGGTGCCTTCGACGCTGAACGAGGCGCCGACGCCGCCCGACTCAAGCGCAGCCGCGAAGCCCTCGGTGTCTTCCTTGGTGATCACGACCTGGAGCCCCGTGAACGTGGAGCCGTCGTTGAGCTCGAGGAACGCGAAGGCGCCGGCGCCGGCTTCGCGCAGCGTCTTGGCCCATCCTTTGACCGTGACGCTCTGGCCTTCGAGCGCCAGCCCGGCCGCGAAGAGCTCCTTGATGCGGATGCGGTTGCGGCGGAAGAGCGTGGTCGTGGTGGTCGGCGGCGGCGGCGGGAGCACGGCGTCCATGGTCGAGGCGAGGCGGTCGAGGGCAAATTCGCGAGTGTGGCTGGTGAAAAGCTCACTTTTCCCGATCCCGAGCCGCCGCGACGGAACAAATGGAGCGATCGGATTGGTGGGAAATAGGTTTCAGATGACGTTGATTGGTGGAATTTAACACTCGACAGCGAAAAACGTTCTTGTGGAGGACCGGGGCAGGAGGTGTTAGGAACGTGTTAGGAACGACCTTGGATGGGTCCTCTTCGTGGTTTTCTTGCTGGAAGCGTCGTCTGGGAACGACGATGGAGAATGGAGGCACTTTGACGCCGCTGGACGCCGCGACCAGCGCGACTTTCCAGCTGCAAAATGGCGATTTACGCAGTTCAAAGCCTGTTCTACCGGATTCGACGGCCTCCGCGGCGAAATTGCAGCTAGAACCGCGCGAAAACGGCGTCAAAATCGCCCCCAAAGCGCGAGATTCGAGGCTCCGTTTCGGCGATATCACCGACAAGAACGTCGAGCAACTGCGCGTGCTCAACCACCACCTCTTCCCAGTGCGCTATAATGAAACGTTCTACGGCGACGTGCTCTTCCTGCCGAGAGGATATGCGCGCTTTGGTGAGCTCTTGAGGGGGGCTGTCCAACATGGCTACATTTCGTGACGGACTTTGTTCATTTGACGGCGTAGCGTACTGGGACGGGCTCGCGATCGGCGCCGTGTGCTGTCGGCTTGAGAATTTCAACGGGATGGATCGTACGCGACGACAACGCGCGTACATCATGACACTTGGCGTGCTGGAGGCGTACCGTCACTACCGAGTAGGTACGGCAAACTTCTTCCCTTTGACTGAACAGCCTCCACCTTCCCGTTGCTGGAACTCTAACGATGTAATGACGGTCTATTCACCGGCAGGCAGCGCGCTGCTACGTGCCGTCATCGAGCAGTCTCTACGAGACGGCGTGGACCACATCTATCTCCATGTGCAGACGAGCAACTGTGGAGCCATCGACTTTTACCGTGGCTTCGGGTTCGCTGTGACCGAGACAATCCGCAACTACTACAGGCATCTCGAACCGCCGGACTGCTTCGTCCTCGTTAAGCGACTGGCTGCGTGAGCGGAGTCGTATGCTTTGTAAAGTGCTTTCACAGCGATCCCGAGCCAAGCGTCCATGTAGAGGCAGGGCAGCCGAGTCTGTGGCTTGGTGAGACCATTCTATCCGAGGATACATCTTCACGTCTTCTCAGTGGACCCACTCATCGTCCTCGTGCGTCAACATTGGGAGTGGTATCACATCCAAACTCCCTTCCTTCGGCTCAAGTCCTCCGTCCCATCCCCACCACCACCAAGCAACAATAGGAATGGTTCGTCTCGCCAGCATCGCTCTTGTGGCCTCGGCTATGGCTTTTGCCCAGTGCGTTTCGGTGGACGCTGGCGGCGTCTCGGTCAACACGAACATCGCCAACGGCGTCACCAAGACCCAGGTGAACGGCGTTGACATTCCGACGCCAGTCAATGGCTCGATCTCGACCACGGCCACGTACGTCGATGGTGTCGTCAAGACCCAAGTCAACGGCGTCGACGTGCCCATGGGCGCGGCTACCACGGTGACGACCACAACAGGTGGGAACGGCACGGCGGAGACGGTGTCCATGAACGTCGGCACGCCTGAGATGCCTGTCGTGATCTCTGGTCCGTCGGACATGCAGGTCACCGTGGACTGTACGCCGGTTGCGATGGCGACGGGTAAACGGCCGCGTCGGAAGGAAGCTCCAATGGTTGCTGCCCTGAACCCGCCTCCTCCAGCGGCCTCGACTGATTCGGCCCCAAGTCCGCAAACGCCTGAGGTGCAGGAACGCACGGCGCCGTCGCCTCCTCCGGTCGACCCGCCGACGATCCTCGCTCCCGGCACTCCTCTCGCTGCCACCCCACTGAACCCGTAGGTGCCAACTCGTGCAGCTTCTTTCGTTACATGTAGTGAGTGTCAAGTGAGTCAATCCCAATGTCGTGTTCGTTTCTTCATTGCCTTCGTTATGTGGCTTGAGAGTAGGTCAGGCATGCTGTCGTTGGCATCATAGACTTTTCTTCATCTTCGATGCGCATCTCTTTCTGCAACCCTCGACTGGTGTACATTGGAGTGCAAATTTGGCTTCAAATGCGACGATGTGAGTCAGGACCGACTGCAAGATTTATTCCTAACACCTACGTAAGAATAGACGTGGTCCCCACACATCTGAACATGCCGTCGTGACAACCAGATCGTGGTCAGAAGTGGAACAGAATTTTTTCGCACTATAAATATCGATTGGAGCCTGGGTGCGAAGAGTCCGTGTTCTCCCAACGACTCGCCCGGATACCCCAACCTGGTCTCGTCTCCGTCTCCTGGGCGGAGTGCTCAACAACTTCCTCACTTAGTCTGCTGACTGTAGCATTCCAAGGTTTGAGCACTTCTGAAGACATAAACAATTTCAACCGCCCCAATTCAAGTCAATGGGCCTCCACGCGAAGGAGGAGCTTGGCGAAGTGCCGCCTAAGATCTTACCTGCAACTTTGACACTGAGTGGTATAGGGCCGGATTTGAGAATTTCTTCGAGCTCCAAGAAGCTTGGTCCCCCCAAGTCTAGCATCGAGTACGTCGAAGAAGTCGTCTCACTCTCGCCACTCGCAAGGCGAGTCCTATGGGGAGCTCTCCTTTTTCTCATCATGTTCAACGCTGCCCTTCTCGGCCTCTTCGCTTTCGTGTACTCCCAGAATGAGAAAAACAATTCGTTCTTGTGGCTGTATCGTATTTACTACGTCAAAATCGACGGGAATCGTTTCCTCATGGCCAACAGCAATCGAGTGGCAATCGGGTATGCATTTCTCTGTGTGTGCTTCACTTGCTTTGCAGTGCGAATGATCTGGTCGTCGCTTATCACGCACGAACTACGATTTGGGTCCGTGCGTCCACGCCGATCTGTGAGTTCAAAACGCGTACAGTCGGCCATACAGAACGTGAACGCGATCACTCGATGGATCAGATTATGGTACAACAAGTGGACCCACGCGATCGGCGTGTGGGGGCCCTTCTTCGATATTCGTCTCCTCGCACAAGAACTTTTCGAAATTGGTGGGCAGACGGCAGCAGCATATTCCGCGAGCCAGGGCATCAGCAACTTACCGCTTAACGTCATCTATGCCGTTGTCATCTTCCTCAACTGCGTATATGCGCATGCGTGCAAGCGCATTTTTAAGAGGAGCTTGGCGAAACAGCGACTTGCTTGTCTCGTGACAGACCTATTGCTCGATTTTGTCTGGGGATCGCTGTTGCCGATCTGGATGTATGAACCCGTGGTCAAGATCTATCTAAATCGAGCGAATGTGGCTTCAGATTTTCAAAACTTCACGAACTCGACTCGCGAAATCGAACGCGTGCTGGTTGTCTCGTGGAAAAACTACGCGATGAGTGTCATTCCGTTCTGCAGCTCACTTTTCAATTTGCTTGAACTTCACGACATTCTCCGCGATATGTCAAACGAACCGAAAGCAGCCCAAATCTCAGACCATAGCGAGAAAAAGCCCACCATCCTGGCAAAGAGTTGTCAAGACGCGGAAAACGACAACGAAACGCCTCCTTCTATCCCGCTTGGTCCTCCAGCAAGTATGACCTACGTCGAGATGCGCTATCCGGTGAGGCGCCAAAGCCATGGCCCATTGATGAAAATTGCCCATGCCATCATTCCTCTGTACGGCTTCGCAATCCTATTGATGGTGATAGCTTCGACTGGGGTCTTTTCATCCAGCCGCTCGAGCAGAGAAACTGAGTGTCTGCTCCGCATCCACCCCTGGTTCACAACTCACGAAGCCTGTCTTGGACGTCTAATCAACTGCACAGCTCTCGGCATCAACGGTAGCAAGGCTGAACTAGAAACCGTTCTCGCGACTATGGATAAACGCTCACTCTCCGATCTTTACATCTTCAGCTGCCCGGGGTTAGAGATGCCGAGCAAGATTCACGAAAATTTCGGAACCTCATGCTTCTTGTGATCGGTGACACGAATTTACTCACATGGGATGACTCGGCAAACATCTCGCACCATTGCTTTCCAATCTTGAGAAGTGTGCAGCTGTATGGAGTTGACATCGGCGAGGACCCCGTTGGCTTGACGGGACGTGAGCCAATCCCGCAATCAGTCGAGTGGATCCATCTTGAGGGACTCAACAGCAGTCGTATCCTTTCGCTTGTCGGAATGAACTGGCAGCACGTTTTAAGTATCGATTGCATGAGTTGTGGACTCACAGAGCTGCCAGATATGCTACACAATTTCCCATTTCTCCTTACTGTGGGGTTCAACTTCAACAATATCACGTCAATACCGGAAACGTGGGCCCGACCCAACGTAGTACTCCAGGTCGTGTTTCTCATCGGTAACCCATTGTTGACGGAGCTCCCAGATTCGCTTTGGATCCAGGCAGCAACTTGTGGAGTATTTGATGTGAGCTTCACAAACCTGTCAGCTGTTCCCGAGTGGGTCGCTGATGTTGCTGGCCAAGACTTCATGCTCACAGCCATTAGTACGCCAGTTTGCTCCGGCAGCGTCAGGGTCCCACCCAAACTCAAGAACCGACTGATTTGTTCGTAGACTACTCATGCCTCGATATATTCACCTTCCTTCTTGACATCTTGTCATTCTCTTTCGCATTACGTTGATTTGCCCGTGGTTGACAGCTGAGTAACTTCTCTCTCAAACAGGTTTTTCACACTAATAAGTCACCTTTCGTTTCCCCATTCACGTACAACTTCGAGGTGTTGGTCTGCATCACCACTTCCGTAAAGTCCAACTGAACACCACTCGACATGAACCAAAACCGGCCAGCTTTGACAGAGAACCAGGCGCTCATCAGTTAACTGGTCTTGTTCCCTTTGAAGCTGCCGGGCGCTGCTCAGCTACGCGACTCGACCGGTGTCATCATTACAGGATAAGGTACCCGCAACTCCACACAATCACCACCGAATTACCGTCGCGCTCATCACAAGGGTGAGCTCTTTCGACTTTAGTCCGTGCAACTCGAAGTCTGCAACTCTCGTTGACGATCTGACTCGATAAATTCGGACATCTGACTCGCATGACGAAATTTTGCCACAACCGCTCCATTCCGCACAGTCGCGCGTCCTTGGACCTGTGGAGACTGCTGGCGTCTGCATTGTGGTGTCCGCATCTTCCTCGATCGGAGATGGGAGGCTGGTTATCCAATTATGGAGGGTTTCACCATTCTGACGAAGCCCTCGGTTCCCATTTTATCATATTTCAAAGGTTATCACTCAGAAGTGTGGTCAGCATCTGCGACGTGTGAGAATCAAGTTCAACCTTCTTCAAGTGAACAAGGAGAATCTCCTTGCAGGGTTTCTTGGACGGAACAGAAAAATGAGTCCCTACCATGGTCTATGTCTGGAGCTTCTTCGCAATCGGATGAAAAATGTGAAGTCATGTGCAATCGCCGTTGATAAACTTCAGCGTCGCTTATACTAAAATCTATAACGCTGACATGATGCATTGTTCCACGACGTTTGATACCGGACTAGACCACTGCCATCGGCGATCTCTCACATTACTCTGGTTGGAACGAAATGACGCACTTGAACACTGAGCTGAACAACCGTCCACACGGTCTTCTTCCTCACGAACTAAAACACGTACTCAAACATTGACCCAAACGATTGGGTCGGTGTGGCACCGCCAACGCCCACAAACGCGTCTTCAGAAGGCACCTCGATTTCGGGGGCGACGAGCGGGTCTTGGATCCAAAGAATCGACAAATTCTCCTCGGCGAGCGTTGCGGCTTCTTTGATCGCTTGCAAAAGTTTGAGTTGAAGTGAGAGCTGGCGCACAGAAGCACGCAGCTCTTGAAGTCTTTCTCGCTTGCGGACCATGAACCTGCGCTGAATCACGCGATGCTTCGCGCGCCTTTCCTCAAGGCTCATGCGGGAACGTTTGTGGCCAGATGACCATTTTACAGAGCCAACAGTGATGTACTCAAGCTCTTCCGAGTCGCTCGACATCTCCCACGGGCGTCACGTGAGTGGGAAGGGCTGATACTTGGCTTGCAAGTTGAGAAGTGTTTTCGGGAAGCGTGTTCAGAAGCATGGCATTGTGCCCGTGGTTTCGAAATGTCCCTTTCTCATTGTCTGGTCGCCGGGCCATACCAGGTCTCAGTCTTGCACAGCTGCGGCCACAAATTTGCGTGTCAGAGCCAGCTCGCCGGACCGAGTTGTTGACTGGCACCACCCATGCCCCTACCTTGTGACCATGATTGGGTAGTCGTGCCGATACTAACCCGGATACAGGGCGCCGGGACAAGGGGGACTTATTCGAACAAATTGGAGATGCAGCTGCTTGGACAGCGGGAGAGATGGCCATCGCAATATTTAGCCCGCCACCAAACTTTACATACTATGCAATCGAATGACTTCTGCAGAGACAGGATGGGCCATGATGACACAACCGGAGTTGACAAGGAGTTCTTGCAGCTGCGGTGACGATTATCTAAAAGTATCATGGAATGGGGGTTCCACTATCATCACTAGCAGAAATACGCTCTTTCTCTCTCCAGAGTCGTGGTAAAGTATTGTTGGGAGAACTTAAACTGTCCCATCAAGAATCTTGCACTGCGTTGGACAGCAGCCTCTGGATTATATTTCCTCAAATTGATGTCAGCGATGGTTCCTCTCACTATCGTTGTTCACTCAGTTGTAGCACAATAGACTCCAACTTCAAAAGAAAAAAGATGGCTCCTCTCTCTTGCAAGCTCCACCTGAAATATTTTATGGACAGTCGCCGTTCAACACATGGTAAGGAGAATTCTGATCCCACAACGTGCGCGTGTTCTCAATCATCATTTGAACGAAGGGGTACGTTTATGCCCATCTCGACGACCACTTCCAGAAATCATCAAAGAACCCTCTCCCGAGAAACAACCCAGCTTCTTTACGGTAGGACACTGCGTCAATTCGTTCCGTCGCGTTGAGAATTGTACATGACAAATCTGTTCAGCTTTTCGCCATCTGCACTCTGTCTAATGACGTCAGCAAAGTTTTCCAGTGACATGTCGTCAAAAGAAGATGGAATAGATGATCAAAACCGCTCCCAATACGTCTCAACAGAGCAAGGCTGTTTCGACGCGAACTGGAACATTCTAATGTGGCATCATCATCAGGTGGGAAGAAGCCTTACTGTTCAGTTCCCGCAGCGTTTCTCACGTTTGTACATTCGTCACCATGACCAATAGAGTATTGCTTTCCCGCCCTGGTTCAACTGCACTCGTAAACCCTGCCAATGTCCTTGCGCATCCTTACACCGCAAACACAGGGTAGGATAGCTACAGTGTGCATGTCCCTCGAATCTGGCCAACTGGTCTCTAGCTGATGAATACGCTAGACCCCGATTGAGCCAGAGCAAGCAATAAAGCACGGCAATACAAGCATATAGCCGGAAGGGGAACTTACGAGTCCTAGCCAGATATGCTAGAGAGATTCGTAGAGGTCATGTCGATACCTGCAGAGTTCATTTCATACATCCAGATCGAGACTGGGATCTCAGTGTGTAGAGAGGGTCAAGCAAAGGTGATGACCCCCACCACGACGCTGGCTCTGACTGTTCAGTCCTCAAGGAGTAATTTGGTCCTGTTGCACACCACTGACGAGCGACTCTTCGCCCCTCGAAGCAGATTTGCGGATTGGGGGGTTTTGGTGGGTGGTTCGCTGTTGACTTCAAGGATTTGCTGCACATGTTGGAAGGAACACACACGGTGTTGTGGATGAGACTCTCACTTGGCTTGCAGTAGCAAACGCTCCAAAGGCGAAACTCGATGCTCACGATACAGCAAGTCTTGCCGTCTTGATCTTCAGATAAATTGAGACCAAATGATTTGCTCTTGGATTAGATCCAATTGCACCCCGAATAACCTAAGTCAAGCCGATGCGTCTTCAGTGGCCTCATCAACTTTGCGATGCTTGCTGTTGTGGCGCGCATCGGTGAATGCGATCACGACTCGGGAAGCTGAAACGAGATGCACATCATCACTTTCTTGGGCGCGACGTCGCGAACCTGGTGGAACTTGAGCCGCTTCGGATCAAGTTTGCCGCCCAAGACGGCCTCGGCTTGCTGGAAAACATACATGACACTGATTAGAGGACTACACGACACCTTACCACCCAAAGATTTATCACCCAAATATTCATCTCTACCCCTTGAACCCAGGGTTATGTGAAAAACAATACCACATTTATGTGGGCCTCAATCCAGGCCAATCCACAATTGGATTACGGTCAACAACTGCACATGAAATTATTGGGACACGGGTGTGCTTGCCGGGTGAAGCACATGAGTTTATTTGTGTTTATCGTCGGGGACGAAAAGAACCTTGGTGTTCGAGCTTGGGGAAATACCGGACATGGTTGGCTTGCAATTGGCAGGAGGTGATTGGCAAGTGAGTAACCACTCTGACGAGCAAGTCGACGCTACTCAGATAGACCCCCAAACTGCAGTATCATCATGGTCATATCGCTCGGAAGCCATTTGTTCATGGCGTCACTGTTCAAGTCACGAACGAGATCTCAACCCAACTCAACACCACTCAGTATAATTCACTCCAAGAAAGAGTAAGAACTTATCCTGGCAAGTTCTGACTAAGACTCGGGCGCTCATCGGATAACTGGTCTTGATCCCTCTGGAGTTGCCGAGCGAGACTCAGCTACGCGACTCTTTCAGTTCCATCATAGTTATTCCATGAGAAGGTTATCACGTTGCCCCATTGAATGCGTTGCTTGGCATCATTGGTAACAAACTGCAGTGTTGACACGCTGAAGTGAATATCTGCTACACGACGTTTGAGATCGCTGCCATCGACGATCTCTCAGACTTACTTGGTTAGAACAAAACCGCGAACTTGAACATTGAGTCGAACAACTGTGCACAAAGCCTTCGTCCTCACGAACTAAAACACGTACGCAAACATTGAACCAAACGACTAGGTCCGCGCGTCACTACTCGCGGCCACAAACATGCCTTCAGACGGCACATCGATTTCGGGGGGGACGAGTGGGCTCTGGATCCATAGAATGGATAAATTCTCCTCGGCGAGCGTTGTAGCTTCCTTGATGGCTTGCAAGAGCTTGAGTTGAAGCGAGAGTTGACGTACAGAAGCATGCATCTCTTGAATTTGTTCACGCTTGCGGATCAAGAACCTGCGCTGAATCACGCGATGCTTCGCGCGCCTTTCGTCAAGGCTCATGCGTGGGCGTCTATGTCCAGATGACCATTGCACCGAGTCAACGGTGATGTACTCGAGCTCTTCCGTGTCGCTCGGCATCTCCCACGGGCGTCACGTGAGTGGGAAGGGCTGATACTTGGCTTGCAAGTTGAAAAGTGCTCTCGGGTAGCGTGGCACTTTGCCCGCCGTGTCGAAGTGTCCGCTTCTGAGTGAGTGATTGTTGTGGCATTCGAGGTCTCAATACAATCCAGCTGCTGCCACAAATTTGCGAATCAGAGCCAGTACGCTAGACTGAATTGATGACTGGTACCGCCCATGCTGCTGCCTTGTGGCCATAATTAGATAGTCGTGTCAATGTGAATCAGGATACAGAGCGCCAGTGCAACGGGGTGGTAAACTCGAACAATTTTGGAGACGAGCTGCTGCGGTGTAGTGGGAAACTTGCCCGTGCATCTGGCCTTTATTAGCATCGCATTGCCGCAATCTGGGCGAGAACAGAAAATATCGCCACCATATGCAATTGAATGACTCCTACGCGATGACCCAATCAAAGTAGACACGGAGCTCCCGCAGCTGCTGTTGCGATTACTTAATATTATGGCTTCAGGTGGGATTCAGTATCCATGCAAATAGAAACAGGCTTTCTTTGTCCAGAGGGGAGGGAGCTTTGTGGAGGTGTATCCTCAAGATTCCCATCTTCGTAGGACAGGGTCTCTTAATTGTTCTAAGATGAATGTCAAAAGCATCACCGCTAGACATTCTGCGTTCGACTTCTGTTCCCGCTGTATTCTATATGCTCGCCAAGATATCGTTGATTGAGTTAAACACGGTAGTGTTCTCTTCGATCAGAATTTGGACGAAGAGGTTTCGGTCATACGTTCTGAACGACCACATCCTGAAAAACCTCTCTCGAGATTCAATCCAGCAAGGAAGGCTTCTTTACGGGACGATTCGACATTGACTTACTACGTGGACATGACTTGCACGCCCAATTGTAGAGCTGCTATTTGCCATCTGCGATCTGTGTCTCAATTCTATACGTGGTGTCCAGTGGTGCAGATGTGTCAGGGCGCGACCAACCCGCCCTATATGCGTCGTGAGAGCAGGGCTCCCTCCACGCAAACTTGAACATCCTAACGAAGCATCATCATAGTTCCAGAACGCCTAGGATCATGAGGGACGAATCTTCCCACACAGCAATGCTTCTTCCGGAAACAAGCCTTTCTGTTCGTTTCCCGCAGTGTCTCTCACGTGTGTGGGTGGGCGTCGTCATCATGGTCTGTGGGGATTGCTTACCCGCCTTGGTTCAGTTGCACAACAGATCTACATCTTTACACTGCAAACAGACACCGCGAATCTCCAATGCACATCCCTCAAGCCTGCCGATCACAACTTGATGGAGATGGTTCGATCGCGATGGAGCCGGATCAAACCATTTTGAACGGCACAGCGAAGATTTAGCCACAAGTGATGTCAAAATCCCATTCAAAAGTGCTAGAGGGATTCGTAGAGGCCATGTCATGCAGCCAGAGCGACTCTAGTATCTCAGTCTGCAGAAGAGGTCGAGGGAAAGGAGACGACTTCCTGCGTGAAACAGTGATGCGATCTTGTTCTTTGCTACCAACACGCCACATTTTGTACCCAAGCGGAGCTGCAGATTGGAGGATAGTTTGCTGCCAGCTTCATGGATTTCATGCAAATCTTGGAAAGTAACGCGTTGGGAGTTGATTGAGTTCTGTCACTTGCACTGGAGCGGCAAGCATTTCCATGGCAAAACTTGTTCTCAAGAACTCGCAAGCGCATGTAACGCTCAGTCTCCTCGGAGTGATTCGTTCACGAATGGCCAGTCATCCTTTGATGTAGCAAGTACAAATCTATTAGATCCAATCACACCTCCAGTAACCTCTGTCAAGCCGATGTGTCTTCAGTAGCCTCATCAACTTTGCGACGCTTGCTGTCGTGGCGCGCATCAGTGTATGCAATCGACTCGGGAAGCTGAAACGAGATGCACATCATCACTTTCTTGGGCGCGACGTCGCGAACCTGGTGGAACTTGAGCCGCTTCGGATCAAGTTTGCCGCCCAAGACGGCCTCAGCGCGCTGGAAAAAAAAAAAAAACACCGATAATGATCAGACAACTGCACGACACCATGCCACCTAAAGAATCATTCCTACCTCTTGAACGTCCTTCTCGAAATCCTCAGCGTTCGAGAAGCAGTAGCAGTGAATCCATGGAAGCTCGCCCTGCCAATAGTCGAAGCGGCCGACAAACACGTCCAAAAACTCGAGTGCGATCGCCGGGAGGTTCATCAACACCTGTGTGAACTGTTTCTTCTCACTCGCGAGTTTCTCGACAAACTCGCGACCGTCGAGGTTGAAAGCCTCGATCTTGCCTTCGACCTTGTTGAGCTTAATGTTCTCGACAAGGTAGTGATAGCTTAGTGGGTTGAGATCGTTTGCAAAGACCTTGCAGCCGCGCAGGGCGAGCGGGATCGCGAACGGGCCGATACCGCACATCATATCGCAAATCACGTCCGACTCCTTCATGGACTTGATCATGCGCAGGTGCTCTTGCTGGAGCCGTGAGTTCCAGTAGACCTCGGCGTAGTTGAAGCGGAAGCGGGCTTTGCTTTCGTGGAGTTCGACGTTGAGGTCGTCTTCGCCAGCGATGACCTCCATGGGGAACGTGCGGAACTTGGTCTCGATGGTCTCGGTCTTGTTGACGACTGTGCGGATCGAGGCATTCTTGTCGAGGATCACTTGGCCGATGATGTGCTTGTACGGCAGGTGGCCATCGCGCAGGTTCAGGTGCGCAATGTGGCCCACGCTTTCAAAAGACGACGGGATGTCGAGTCCTTCAGGCAGGATCTTGGCCAGCACGTGGTCCACGGGGAAGTACGAATAGTCGAGCTCGAGCGTGTGGTCCACAAAGTCGAGACTCTCTTTCTTGAGAAAGTCGACGAGTTCGGGTGCGAGCGGCTGCAGCGTCTCCTTGCTCGTGACTTTTTCATTGAGCAAGACAATCTTGGAGGCCGCATTGTGCCACGGGTCGGGCTGCGTCGGGTCGGGCACGACGTTGCGAAGCCGCGGGCGGTTGAGCAGGTGGCCGTGGAGCGCCTTGACGACCTGGCCGATCTTCTTGGCCTCGACGCGCACGCCCACGACGCGCAGCGTCGTGCGGAAGAGGCTCTTGTCCAGCACGACGCTCGACGCCATCGCTTTCTGGTCACGGTCTCCGCTATTGGGTCACTCGGATGGGTGGAGTGGACCACGTTACAGGAGTGAAAGAGGTGGACCACGTTGGACAAGGCATGTAGCCATGTTCAAAATGTCCTCGATCGTGTGACCGACAGATCTCATCGACAGCTTTCCACTAGCCAACCCGTAGTGCCAATGGCAGTTTGGGGGCAACAACAAAAATAGGCCAAGGGAAGACGAATTGTTCCACTCGAGTTTCTCGGCAGCCGCGGACATGGTCGCCAAGATCGAGCCGGCGAGCTTGGCACATAGATCACCAGAGTCAGCACAACCAGCGGCTCGCCGCGTCACACTCATCGATGAACCCCTCGTTCTCTCGCGGATCGCTTGCGTGCTTGTCTGGGGCGCGCTCGTGTTTTTCGCGGTCTTTAACGGCGTGCTTCTCGGAGTTCTTGCTGTGGTGTACTCGCAGAACGAGCAGAACGGATCGCTCCTTTGGCTCTTCCGCATCTACTTTCTCTACCAGGACGGCAACGCGTTCCTCATGAAGAATAGCAAGCGACTCGCACTCGGCTATGGGGTGCTCTGCGCGTGCTTCGGTATTGTGATCGCGAGAATGCTATGGATGCCCGTAAGAAAGCGAAAAACGAAACCAAGAGTTCAAGGTCTCACAGCCGGCAGCAAACACCGAGGTTGCAACGTCGTGACTACGGCACTTCATAGAACAGCTAGCTACGTTCTCGATGTACGCCACGCCGTCAGCGTGCGTGGACCTCATTTCGACATTCGTCTTCTACTCGAAGAGATTATCGAGATTGGGGGACAAACAGCCTCCGCCGACTCGGCCAGTCAGAGCATCAGCAACGTCCCTCTCAACGTCACCTTCGCGGCTGTCATCCTCTTGAACGGCGTCTCAGCCTTGTTCTTCTGCGCCGTCTTCAAAACAGACCTCATCAAGCAGCGTGCCGCCTGCCTTGTGTCGGATTTGGTGCTGGATTTTGTTTGGGGGTCCATGCTGCCCATTTGGATGTATCTTCCCGTGCTGGAAATCTATGCGGACCGAGTAAACGTTACGCATTACTTGCTTAACTTCACCAACTCGACGCGGGAGATTGAGCGCGTTCTTGTGACGTCGTGGAAGAATTACGTTCTCAGTGTGTTGCCGTTTTGCAGCTCACTCACCAACCTCGTCGAGCTTTACGATATTCTCCGCAGAATGCCCCACCAGGCTTCAACACCGCATAAAACACAGCAAAAGATAAAAGAGGCGTGGGTGCGCAAAGAGCACCCGGTAAGGAACTACCAGAATTGTCATCATGCACGTCTGATCCGTCTGGCACATCTGCTACTCCCACTTTACGGCGTAGGCGTATTGATAGTGTCAATGGCTGCCAACGATGTGATCTCGGTCGATTCATCACGCCAAAGTCCTGTACTGTGCATGCATCGAGTGCACCCGTGGTTTTCGACGAAGGAAGCTTGTCTCGGTCGCGTGATCAACTGCACGGCTCTTGGAATCACCGGAAACAAATCCGAGCTCGAGCTTGCTCTCTCACAATTCGAAGAGTCAACGCTCTCCGAGCTGCATTTCTTCAGCTGCCCTGGACTGGAGAAGCCCAGCGTGATCCACGACTTCCCAAGACTAACTTCCCTCATCATTGGAGATGCAAATTTAGTGAGATGGGGAATCGAAGCAAACCTCAGTGGCGAGTTCTTCTCTGAGCTTCGCACAGTCCAATTGTATGGAGTCGAGCTCGGGGACGATCCACTTGGACTCATCGGGACAGAGCCCCTTGCGGAAACGCTCGAGTGGATTCATCTCGACAACGTCGACGGTTCTCGCGTGCTGCCTTTTGCGGGAGACAACTGGCGAGCTGTACTCACTGTCGTGTGCGTCGCGTGTGGGCTCACGTCGCTCCCTGATGTGCTGTACCACATTCCTGTGCTCATGACAGTCTCACTTTTCGCCAACAACATCACGTCGATCCCAACCAACTGGCTCGAGGATTCTCCGGTCCACCTGCAAATGCTGTTCCTTTTGGCCAATCCACTGCTCACAGCATTGCCTGACTCATTGTGGAGGCAGGCGGCGACCTGTGGCGTGTTTCACTTAGCTGAAACCAACCTGTCGGTAGTTCCAGACTGGGTCGCCGATATTGCCGGGCCAGACTTTATGCTCACCGCATACGAAACGCCGGTGTGTTCCGGTGCTGTGCCACTGTCACCGCGGGTCAAAAGCCGCTTGATCTGCGATGTCCCACCCGGTCGTTGATGAACTATTAGCAAATTACTAAAATCCGGAGAAAAAACTGCGACACTCAACCAAACACACACACTATGACTATTTGTTTCCACCGGCGCTAGATTTTGCGAGCGTGGCGTTACCCGAGTTGACGATGGCATTGACACTCACGCCTGGAGGCAGCTCTCCGTGGACCTTGACCTTGGTCTTGGTTTTGGTGCCGTGCTTGGTGTTAATAACCACAGCCTTGGCCTTGATCTTGGCATCACCTACTGTTGTCTTGACTTCCGACTTCGAGACGCCTCGGCGCGACGGGTCGATGTTGGCGATGGCGTTGATTTCCTGGCCGTTTGACGTTGCTGGCGCAGAGCCATTCGCTGTTGATACGACCACGAAAGGAGAAGTCGCTGAAGGCGTCGCTGTGGCAGAGTTGCTGGACAATTGGGGAGAAGGAACGGAAGGATCAGGTATCTGTGTTGTCGGCATCGCCGTTGAGCTTGTTCCGTTCGTCGTGCCCGACACGGTTGGTTGAGAGTGAGAAAGAGACTGATATGGATTTTCAGCCCCTGGAACATCCTCGGCGATTGGTGGCGTGCCCAGTGAAGGAGCAACAGCTCTCGATGTCGCTGGGTCGACCATTGGGACCGACCCCGCCGGTGTAGGTGCTGTTGCAAGCGAAGGTCTTGTCACTGGAAGCGTCGTAAGCTGTACTGGAGCTGGCGCCGGGATGCTGGCAGCCGTGGAAGGTAAGCCCACGGGCCCGACGTTCGACGTGGTGTAAACATTAGGAGTTGTCTGGCTTCCAGACGATTTTGTGGCTTGCAATGGTTGGCTTAGCATGAACACTACCGCGCAAGAGAGTACGAGAGTCTTCGTTAATCGACTCATACTGTATTCGGTAGTCGAGTCAAGCTTGGTAGTTGGTGCACCGTTGTGAAAATGAGGAGATTGCGATGCCAACGCCGCAAGGTTAACGGAGGTGAAAGATCGGCAACTTGTCGTAAAGGGCAGTACCCTACGCTGTTCAATTGCTCTTCAATTCAGTGGGTTGCTTGGCCTCCGGACCAGCCGGGAATGCTCTGAGCCACGCAACGTCTTGCCAGCTGGAGAACCCGCACTGAATATGCTAGTCGTTTCGGTGAGAGAAGACCACAAATGCTCATGGATTAAGGTTACTGTACCGTTCTTCTGTGTGCTTCGAGCAGACCTATACTTCGAAGTAACGACCAGTGTAAGGATCGCACATACTTACTTGGTTGAATGAACCAATGTCGTTCCTTGAGCTGTGAGCATCGGAACATCTGCATTGGATATCATTATCAGTCGCCGGCGAAACACAGCACCACACTGACGTGTAGGCTTGCGAGATATGATATCCCGCGCATGATGCGACTGTCCGTCGCACATCACATCTGGTAGGTATTTAGTTTGGTCATGGCTCCTCTGGTTCGATATGCGTTTCCCTTTCTTGTCCGAAAACCGTACGATTTAATAGCTCCCTTTGGAGCAATCCTTCGTCGATGCTGCTGTACAAAGTAAACAAACTATTCGAGCCCTTGCACTGTGGCGTTGACTCGCTAATGGCTGTGGCTTGAGTGAAAAGATCGAGTATCTTCGTAGTTTCTTGAGTGTGTACATGCTCTCGAAAGGACTTGGGTGTGTCCAAACCCGAATGCAGCTCGCCACACAAGAACTTCGGTGGCTCGAAGAGTACGAATCGACTCCTAAACAATCGACGCTTGAAGCAGCTCGCCACGATATTGCCCACTGCCCACTGTAGAGAAGGTCACTTGTTGAATTCAACAGACGTCTTGATCATCATCGTCATCGCCACTGTAGAGATGGTACTGTACTAAACATGAGATTCTGATATCCCGTTCATCGTCCGAAGCGATCAAAAAAAAAAAATCACTCATTCAGGATCTTCATCACCATGGTCACGTTGCACCGGCGTTGAACGGAAGAGACACAATGATTCTTTTGAGACGTAACGTGACAACCTATTCAGAAGATGTCTCGATCTTCTCACCACATGACACCGCCTTCGTGGCCGCGGGAAGTCCTGAGCCACAAACACTAACGACTCATCCATCACGACCTGACCAGTGGCCTCTGCGTAGCGTCGGCGTAAACTCCAAAACAAACATCCTCTACTGACAGCTTCACCCCAACGATCAGATTAGTCTACCCACCCGCGCCTTTTAACGTCCAACAGTCGAGGTGGTTGCGCCACCAACTTCCCTGCCTATTTACACACAAGATACTAGAGACGCCGCGATCCTTATGAGGACCCCCAAGCTGGCAAGTGATTCTCGCGCGACCCTGCCTTTCATTATCAAACCCACCGCCTCCAGCTCAACTCGCCAGCATCGACTTCCCTCGCTACGACCCAAGAGCTACTTCTGTCCAAGCCTAGTCAACATGGTCCAGCTCATCAAGTCCTTCCTTCTCTTCTGCTGCACGGTCGCTCTCGCCATCCAGTCGCACCACCACGTCCACGCCAGCCACATGACCGGAAGCCACACCGTCGCCAAGGCCTACGTCAAGACGCACGGCAATACCGCCATCCCGATCGGAGCCTCGGCCAGTGTGGGCGCCACACAAGCCACCGCGAATATCGATGGTGGAGCGTCGCCAATCATGACTCCGGCGGTTCTGCCGGCACCAGCATCAGCACCAGCACCAGCACCAGCACCAGCACCAGCACCAGCACCAGCACCAGCACCAGCACCAGCACCAGCACCAGCACCAGCACCAGCACCAGCACCAGCACCAGTGTCTTTGGCGGTGCCGAGCGTGGCGGTTTCGTCGCCTGTGGTGGACCAAGAGACGCCATCCGCGCCGGGTACTGTCGTCGCTGCTCCGATCGCGATCTCAGCTCCGGCGCCTATTCCCATCTCAGTTCCGGCTCCGGCTCCAGCTCCAGCTCCGGTCATGGTAATCCCGACGCCAGCCGAAGCTGCTCCCGCTTCTGCCCCTGCGGTTGCGATTGATAGCGGCGTACCAGTTGTACTCGTGCCTGCATTTGCGCCCGCACCGGCTGGTGTCAGCGCCAGCGCCAACGCCAACGTTGGTAGCGGTGGTGGTGTGCCGGGCAAGGCCAAAGCCACGGCATACGTCAAGACCTCAGCAAACGGCACCAAGGTCAAGGCGAAAGCTGTCGCCAAGACCCACACCCACTAGGCGTGGACATTTCGTTCGATGTCCTCAGGCATGTTCGCACAAGAACACAAGAATCGACTAGTCGTCAAGTAAGTCTTAGGGTGGATCTGGATGTCCGGGTCGTGATCGTTTAGAAATGGTTTGAATTGTCCGATTGGTTTCGATCGCTGCTTGTTCCAAATACACAACGCACAGCACGATCCATTTCCACTGTCGCCACAGCAGTGGCATCATTCTGTTGAGGTATTCACTAGGAAAGGGTGTGGGATCTCCTCTCCCACTCGGGAACACGATGAGAACATCAAAATGACGAAGGAAACCAGGCGGCAGCGCGAGAATCGTGCTCGAGAGACTTGTTTCTGGGAATGAAGAGCTAGCGGACAAGGAAGAGGCGCTCGGATGTAACTGTACCGTGCTTCTGTGTGCTACGAGCAGACCTATACTTCGAAGTAACGACCAGTGTAAGGATCGCACATACTTACTTGGTTGAATGAACCAATGTCGTTCCTTGAGCTGTGAGCATCGGAACATCTGCATTGGATATCATTATCAGTCGCCGGCGAAACACAGCACCACACTGACGTGTAGGCTTGCGAGATATGATATCCCGCGCATGATGCGACTGTCCGTCGCACATCACATCTGGTAGGTATTTAGTTTGGTCATGGCTCCTCTGGTTCGATATGCGTTTCCCTTTCTTGTCCGAAAACCGTACGATTTAATAGCTCCCTTTGGAGCAATCCTTCGTCGATGCTGCTGTACAAAGTAAACAAACTATTCGAGCCCTTGCACTGTGGCGTTGACTCGCTAATGGCTGTGGCTTGAGTGAAAAGATCGAGTATCTTCGTAGTTTCTTGAGTGTGTACATGCTCTCGAAAGGACTTGGGTGTGTCCAAACCCGAATGCAGCTCGCCACACAAGAACTTCGGTGGCTCGAAGAGTACGAATCGACTCCTAAACAATCGACGCTTGAAGCAGCTCGCCACGATATTGCCCACTGCCCACTGTAGAGAAGGTCACTTGTTGAATTCAACAGACGTCTTGATCATCATCGTCATCGCCACTGTAGAGATGGTACTGTACTAAACATGAGATTCTGATATCCCGTTCATCGTCCGAAGCGATCAAAAAAAAAAATCACTCATTCAGGATCTTCATCACCATGGTCACGTTGCACCGGCGTTGAACGGAAGAGACACAATGATTCTTTTGAGACGTAACGTGACAACCTATTCAGAAGATGTCTCGATCTTCTCACCACATGACACCGCCTTCGTGGCCGCGGGAAGTCCTGAGCCACAAACACTAACGACTCATCCATCACGACCTGACCAGTGGCCTCTGCGTAGCGTCGGCGTAAACTCCAAAACAAACATCCTCTACTGACAGCTTCACCCCAACGGTCAGATTAGTCTACCCACCCGCGCCTTTTAACGTCCAACAGTCGAGGTGGTTGCGCCACCAACTTCCCTGCCTATTTACACACAAGATACTAGAGACGCCGCGATCCTTATGAGGACCCCCAAGCTGGCAAGTGATTCTCGCGCGACCCTGCCTTTCATTATCAAACCCACCGCCTCCAGCTCAACTCGCCAGCATCGACTTCCCTCGCTACGACCCAAGAGCTACTTCTGTCCAAGCCTAGTCAACATGGTCCAGCTCATCAAGTCCTTCCTTCTCTTCTGCTGCACGGTCGCTCTCGCCGTCCAGTCGCACCACCACGTCCACGCCAGCCACATGACCGGAAGCCACACCGTCGCCAAGGCCTACGTCAAGACGCACGGCAATACCGCCATCCCGATCGGAGCCTCGGCCAGTGTGGGCGCCACACAAGCCACCGCGAATATCGATGGTGGAGCGTCGCCAATCATGACTCCAGCGGTTCTGCCGGCACCAGCATCAGCACCAGCACCAGCACCAGCACCAGCACCAGCACCAGCACCAGCACCAGTGTCTTTGGCGGTGCCGAGCGTGGCGGTTTCGTCGCCTGTGGTGGACCAAGAGACGCCATCCGCGCCGGGTACTGTCGTCGCTGCTCCGATCGCGATCTCAGCTCCGGCGCCTATTCCCATCTCAGTTCCGGCTCCGGCTCCAGCTCCAGCTCCGGTCATGGTAATCCCGACGCCAGCCGAAGCTGCTCCCGCTTCTGCCCCTGCGGTTGCGATTGATAGCGGCGTACCAGTTGTACTCGTGCCTGCATTTGCGCCCGCACCGGCTGGTGTCAGCGCCAGCGCCAGCGCCAACGTTGGTAGCGGTGGTGGTGTGCCGGGCAAGGCCAAAGCCACGGCATACGTCAAGACCTCAGCAAACGGCACCAAGGTCAAGGCGAAAGCTGTCGCCAAGACCCACACCCACTAGGCGTGGACATTTCGTTCGATGTCCTCAGGCATGTTCGCACAAGAACACAAGAATCGACTAGTCGTCAAGTAAGTCTTAGGGTGGATCTGGATGTCCGGGTCGTGATCGTTTAGAAATGGTTTGAATTGTCCGATTGGTTTCGATCGCTGCTTGTTCCAAATACACAACGCACAGCACGATCCATTTCCACTGTCGCCACAGCAGTGGCATCATTCTGTTGAGGTATTCACTAGGAAAGGGTGTGGGATCTCCTCTCCCACTCGGGAACACGATGAGAACATCAAAATGACGAAGGAAACCAGGCGGCAGCGCGAGAATCGTGCTCGAGAGACTTGTTTCTGGGAATGAAGAGCTAGCGGACAAGGAAGAGGCGCTCGGATGTAACTGTACCGTGCTTCTGTGTGCTACGAGCAGACCTATACTTCGAAGTAACGACCAGTGTAAGGATCGCACATACTTACTTGGTTGAATGAACCAATGTCGTTCCTTGAGCTGTGAGCATCGGAACATCTGCATTGGATATCATTATCAGTCGCCGGCGAAACACAGCACCACACTGACGTGTAGGCTTGCGAGATATGATATCCCGCGCATGATGCGACTGTCCGTCGCACATCACATCTGGTAGGTATTTAGTTTGGTCATGGCTCCTCTGGTTCGATATGCGTTTCCCTTTCTTGTCCGAAAACCGTACGATTTAATAGCTCCCTTTGGAGCAATCCTTCGTCGATGCTGCTGTACAAAGTAAACAAACTATTCGAGCCCTTGCACTGTGGCGTTGACTCGCTAATGGCTGTGGCTTGAGTGAAAAGATCGAGTATCTTCGTAGTTTCTTGAGTGTGTACATGCTCTCGAAAGGACTTGGGTGTGTCCAAACCCGAATGCAGCTCGCCACACAAGAACTTCGGTGGCTCGAAGAGTACGAATCGACTCCTAAACAATCGACGCTTGAAGCAGCTCGCCACGATATTGCCCACTGCCCACTGTAGAGAAGGTCACTTGTTGAATTCAACAGACGTCTTGATCATCATCGTCATCGCCACTGTAGAGATGGTACTGTACTAAACATGAGATTCTGATATCCCGTTCATCGTCCGAAGCGATCAAAAAAAAAAATCACTCATTCAGGATCTTCATCACCATGGTCACGTTGCACCGGCGTTGAACGGAAGAGACACAATGATTCTTTTGAGACGTAACGTGACAACCTATTCAGAAGATGTCTCGATCTTCTCACCACATGACACCGCCTTCGTGGCCGCGGGAAGTCCTGAGCCACAAACACTAACGACTCATCCATCACGACCTGACCAGTGGCCTCTGCGTAGCGTCGGCGTAAACTCCAAAACAAACATCCTCTACTGACAGCTTCACCCCAACGATCAGATTAGTCTACCCACCCGCGCCTTTTAACGTCCAACAGTCGAGGTGGTTGCGCCACCAACTTCCCTGCCTATTTACACACAAGATACTAGAGACGCCGCGATCCTTATGAGGACCCCCAAGCTGGCAAGTGATTCTCGCGCGACCCTGCCTTTCATTATCAAACCCACCGCCTCCAGCTCAACTCGCCAGCATCGACTTCCCTCGCTACGACCCAAGAGCTACTTCTGTCCAAGCCTAGTCAACATGGTCCAGCTCATCAAGTCCTTCCTTCTCTTCTGCTGCACGGTCGCTCTCGCCGTCCAGTCGCACCACCACGTCCACGCCAGCCACATGACCGGAAGCCACACCGTCGCCAAGGCCTACGTCAAGACGCACGGCAATACCGCCATCCCGATCGGAGCCTCGGCCAGTGTGGGCGCCACACAAGCCACCGCGAATATCGATGGTGGAGCGTCGCCAATCATGACTCCAGCGGTTCTGCCGGCACCAGCATCAGCACCAGCACCAGCACCAGCACCAGCACCAGCACCAGCACCAGCACCAGCACCAGCACCAGCACCAGCACCAGCACCAGCACCAGCACCAGTGTCTTTGGCGGTGCCGAGCGTGGCGGTTTCGTCGCCTGTGGTGGACCAAGAGACGCCATCCGCGCCGGGTACTGTCGTCGCTGCTCCGATCGCGATCTCAGCTCCGGCGCCTATTCCCATCTCAGTTCCGGCTCCGGCTCCAGCTCCAGCTCCGGTCATGGTAATCCCGACGCCAGCCGAAGCTGCTCCCGCTTCTGCCCCTGCGGTTGCGATTGATAGCGGCGTACCAGTTGTACTCGTGCCTGCATTTGCGCCCGCACCGGCTGGTGTCAGCGCCAGCGCCAGCGCCAACGTTGGTAGCGGTGGTGGTGTGCCGGGCAAGGCCAAAGCCACGGCATACGTCAAGACCTCAGCAAACGGCACCAAGGTCAAGGCGAAAGCTGTCGCCAAGACCCACACCCACTAGGCGTGGACATTTCGTTCGATGTCCTCAGGCATGTTCGCACAAGAACACAAGAATCGACTAGTCGTCAAGTAAGTCTTAGGGTGGATCTGGATGTCCGGGTCGTGATCGTTTAGAAATGGTTTGAATTGTCCGATTGGTTTCGATCGCTGCTTGTTCCAAATACACAACGCACAGCACGATCCATTTCCACTGTCGCCACAGCAGTGGCATCATTCTGTTGAGGTATTCACTAGGAAAGGGTGTGGGATCTCCTCTCCCACTCGGGAACACGATGAGAACATCAAAATGACGAAGGAAACCAGGCGGCAGCGCGAGAATCGTGCTCGAGAGACTTGTTTCTGGGAATGAAGAGCTAGCGGACAAGGAAGAGGCGCTCGGATGTAACTGTACCGTGCTTCTGTGTGCTACGAGCAGACCTATACTTCGAAGTAACGACCAGTGTAAGGATCGCACATACTTACTTGGTTGAATGAACCAATGTCGTTCCTTGAGCTGTGAGCATCGGAACATCTGCATTGGATATCATTATCAGTCGCCGGCGAAACACAGCACCACACTGACGTGTAGGCTTGCGAGATATGATATCCCGCGCATGATGCGACTGTCCGTCGCACATCACATCTGGTAGGTATTTAGTTTGGTCATGGCTCCTCTGGTTCGATATGCGTTTCCCTTTCTTGTCCGAAAACCGTACGATTTAATAGCTCCCTTTGGAGCAATCCTTCGTCGATGCTGCTGTACAAAGTAAACAAACTATTCGAGCCCTTGCACTGTGGCGTTGACTCGCTAATGGCTGTGGCTTGAGTGAAAAGATCGAGTATCTTCGTAGTTTCTTGAGTGTGTACATGCTCTCGAAAGGACTTGGGTGTGTCCAAACCCGAATGCAGCTCGCCACACAAGAACTTCGGTGGCTCGAAGAGTACGAATCGACTCCTAAACAATCGACGCTTGAAGCAGCTCGCCACGATATTGCCCACTGCCCACTGTAGAGAAGGTCACTTGTTGAATTCAACAGACGTCTTGATCATCATCGTCATCGCCACTGTAGAGATGGTACTGTACTAAACATGAGATTCTGATATCCCGTTCATCGTCCGAAGCGATCAAAAAAAAAAATCACTCATTCAGGATCTTCATCACCATGGTCACGTTGCACCGGCGTTGAACGGAAGAGACACAATGATTCTTTTGAGACGTAACGTGACAACCTATTCAGAAGATGTCTCGATCTTCTCACCACATGACACCGCCTTCGTGGCCGCGGGAAGTCCTGAGCCACAAACACTAACGACTCATCCATCACGACCTGACCAGTGGCCTCTGCGTAGCGTCGGCGTAAACTCCAAAACAAACATCCTCTACTGACAGCTTCACCCCAACGATCAGATTAGTCTACCCACCCGCGCCTTTTAACGTCCAACAGTCGAGGTGGTTGCGCCACCAACTTCCCTGCCTATTTACACACAAGATACTAGAGACGCCGCGATCCTTATGAGGACCCCCAAGCTGGCAAGTGATTCTCGCGCGACCCTGCCTTTCATTATCAAACCCACCGCCTCCAGCTCAACTCGCCAGCATCGACTTCCCTCGCTACGACCCAAGAGCTACTTCTGTCCAAGCCTAGTCAACATGGTCCAGCTCATCAAGTCCTTCCTTCTCTTCTGCTGCACGGTCGCTCTCGCCATCCAGTCGCACCACCACGTCCACGCCAGCCACATGACCGGAAGCCACACCGTCGCCAAGGCCTACGTCAAGACGCACGGCAATACCGCCATCCCGATCGGAGCCTCGGCCAGTGTGGGCGCCACACAAGCCACCGCGAATATCGATGGTGGAGCGTCGCCAATCATGACTCCGGCGGTTCTGCCGGCACCAGCATCAGCACCAGCACCAGCACCAGCACCAGCACCAGCACCAGCACCAGCACCAGTGTCTTTGGCGGTGCCGAGCGTGGCGGTTTCGTCGCCTGTGGTGGACCAAGAGACGCCATCCGCGCCGGGTACTGTCGTCGCTGCTCCGATCGCGATCTCAGCTCCGGCGCCTATTCCCATCTCAGTTCCGGCTCCGGCTCCAGCTCCAGCTCCGGTCATGGTAATCCCGACGCCAGCCGAAGCTGCTCCCGCTTCTGCCCCTGCGGTTGCGATTGATAGCGGCGTACCAGTTGTACTCGTGCCTGCATTTGCGCCCGCACCGGCTGGTGTCAGCGCCAGCGCCAGCGCCAACGTTGGTAGCGGTGGTGGTGTGCCGGGCAAGGCCAAAGCCACGGCATACGTCAAGACCTCAGCAAACGGCACCAAGGTCAAGGCGAAAGCTGTCGCCAAGACCCACACCCACTAGGCGTGGACATTTCGTTCGATGTTCTCAGGCATGTTCGCACAAGAACACAAGAATCGACTAGTCGTCAAGTAAGTCTTAGGGTGGATCTGGATGTCCGGGTCGTGATCGTTTAGAAATGGTTTGAATTGTCCGATTGGTTTCGATCGCTGCTTGTTCCAAATACACAACGCACAGCACGATCCATTTCCACTGTCGCCACAGCAGTGGCATCATTCTGTTGAGGTATTCACTAGGAAAGGGTGTGGGATCTCCTCTCCCACTCGGGAACACGATGAGAACATCAAAATGACGAAGGAAACCAGGCGGCAGCGCGAGAATCGTGCTCGAGAGACTTGTTTCTGGGAATGAAGAGCTAGCGGACAAGGAAGAGGCGCTCGGATGTAACTGTACCGTGCTTCTGTGTGCTACGAGCAGACCTATACTTCGAAGTAACGACCAGTGTAAGGATCGCACATACTTACTTGGTTGAATGAACCAATGTCGTTCCTTGAGCTGTGAGCATCGGAACATCTGCATTGGATATCATTATCAGTCGCCGGCGAAACACAGCACCACACTGACGTGTAGGCTTGCGAGATATGATATCCCGCGCATGATGCGACTGTCCGTCGCACATCACATCTGGTAGGTATTTAGTTTGGTCATGGCTCCTCTGGTTCGATATGCGTTTCCCTTTCTTGTCCGAAAACCGTACGATTTAATAGCTCCCTTTGGAGCAATCCTTCGTCTATGCTGCTGTACAAAGTAAACGGTGGTTCTGTCGTCACCAGCACCAGTACCAATACCAGTACCAGTGTCTTTGTCGGTGCTGAGGGTGGCGGTTCCGTCGCCTGTGGTGGACCAAGAGACGCCATCCGTGCCGAACACTGTCGTGGGCTTTTCGCTGTTATGAAGATGAAGAGATTGTGTTGATAACGCCCCAAGGTGAACGGAGGCAAACGCTCGGGAATTTGTCGTAAGGGGCGGTGTCCCGCGCTGTTCAATTGCTCTTCGATTCAGTGGAGTGCCTGGTGTCCGAAGCACCTGGGGTTGCTCTGAGCCACGGAACGTCTTGCCAGCTGGAGTACCCCGCACTGACCATGCTTAGCGTTTCGGTGAGCGGAGACCACAAGTGTTCATGCACTGTGGTAACCGTTCTTCTACGCCGAACAGATCTAGTAGATAGCTGATGCTCGGGGCGAATAAACCAGCGTCTTTGCTTGAGTTGTGAGCATCTCAACATCTGCGCTGGGTATCATTATCAGTCCACGACTGGAGATATTCCAAACGTAGGGGCGTAAGATATTTCATATCCGGCCCACGGCGAGAACGGCATCGCATCAGCGTCAGCACCAGCACCAAATATCAACGGCTGTCAAGGTGATGCCGAGCGTGGTGGTGTCGTCACGAGTCGTGGACCGGGAGACACGATCCCTGAAGCTCCGGCATTTTGAATGGCATCACTCTGTAGAGGTATTCGCTAGGAGAGGGCGTTCGACCTCCCAATTGGGAACTCGATGAGAACGACAAGGGAAACGAGGCGGCGGCGGCGCGCGATGGCGCTCGAGAGACTTGTTTCTGGGGGCGAAGAGCTAGCAGACGAGGAAGAAGCGCTCAAGGGCTATCGGATGGTGTCTTTGTGATTGCGGGGCGTGGATGATGGCCCCCAAGCCGAAGTCCCGTTGGATGTGTGACCTGGTGAGCTCCCAAGTTCAAACGGTGTTGTCGATGGGCGCGTTATTAATATCAGAGGAAGCGCGACGTGTTTTAGTGATGATAGCGGTGATCGATGGTTGCGTGGTTGGTGGTCTCGTTGTGGCGCGAGAAGGAAGTTCAGTGAGCTCGCTCAAAGGTCACTCCCGTGACTCGTGGCTCGCTTTGTCTGCAAGGATCAACCTCCCCCCCTGCTCGGGGCATGATGCGGTCAAACGTGGATTAGCAAACTTTTCATGCTTTGTTTCGCAAGCATATTCGACTCGTGACCGACCCGTTGTTTGACCAGTGGATGCCCAAAATATCGGGGAGTTTTCGACGCAGACCTCGTCGAATTTTTTTTGGCAGTGTGGTCGCTGACACTCCGTTTGGTCTGAGCGATGTCACGAGATGTGTCGCCAAGAGTTGTTCCTGTAGACAGCGCTCCTGCTGACATGGGGTCAATGTCACCGATGGAGGAGACAACGACCCCCATCGAGTTCGCGGACGAAGTTATGGTGGTTTCCTCGTTCCAGTGCTGGTTCTTGTGGTGTACGGTTCTTTTCGTTTTGACTTTCAACGCAGCGCTCCTCGGCGTGTTTACGTTCGTCTACATGCAGAACAAGACGCACGATTCGTTACTGTGGCTCTTCCGGATCTATTTCCTGTTTCGCAACAGCAACGATTTCCTCATGAAGTACAGTATCCGAGTTGCGCTCAGCTAAGCGATTTTGTGTGGTTTGTACTCGATTGCTGTAGTTCGGATGGTCTCGACGTCGATCTGCAAGCGGAAAGTACGCTTTTTGTCACCTAAACGTAGAAGACACGGCCCCACGCGACTCCAATCTACATGCAATACTTCCTACCTGCTACAGTGTATTCGGTCTACGATCAGCCGATTAAACAAGCTCATGGAAGCTATCGGTATCCGAAGTCCGCTGTTTGATACCCGTCTGCTAGCCGAGGAGGTGATCCAGCTTTCAAGCCAAACCGTGGCGGCATACACAGCTAGCCAGTCCATTACGAACGTCAAGCTCAATACCGTTTACGCAATCGTGCTGTTCATCAACAGCACCTCAACGTTCGTGTTTCGGCATGTCTTCAAAACGAGCCTTCTCAGACAACGACTCGCCTCTGTCATGACGAACTTGTTGCTAAACTTCGTCTGGGGATCACTCCTGCCCATCTGGATGTACGTGCCTCTCGTTCAGATTTACTTGAACCGAGCCGACGAGATTGGGTCTCTCAAGAGTTTCACAAATTCCAGTCGTGAGGTCGAACGAGTGCTTGTCGTGGCGTGGGTCAACTACGTAATGAGTATTCTTCCGTTCTGCCTCTCCCTATTCAGCCTACTTGAAGTGAACGATATCCTCTACGAGCTCTCGTCTTCGACGTTTGATACCAAACACGAACAACCTCAAGGAGCTAACTTAGTCAAACCACAATATTCCGTTGGGCGCATGGACCATGGGTTGATATTCCGATCGGTCCGTCGCTCGATCCCACTGCTTGGGCTCACTGTATTATTCATCTCGGCGGCTGCGCACGGTATCTTCAAGCCCATTCAAGGATCGAACAACACTTTGTGCATGAATCGAGTCTATCCGTGGTTCTCTTCTAAAGAAGCTTGCGTTGGTCGCCAAATTGACTGCGCGGTACTCGGTATCTACGGAAGTAAAACCGAACTAGTTTTCGGTGGCTTTGACAGGCAGTCGTTGTGTGATTTATACTTGTACAATTGCTCAAAACTCGAGATACCCAGTGCGATCAGCAAATTCAGGCAGTTAATGCTAATTGTGATTGGCGGTGGACATCTTTACGAATGGGGGGACTCGGCAAACATAAGTTTCCAATCTTTTCCCAATTTACACGCTATCCAAATGTACAACGTCACAATCGGCAAAGATCCCATCGGACTGACAGGACGTGAGCCTATTTCCCCGATTGTCGAATGGATTCACCTCGAGCACGTTGATGGATCAAGAATTCTTTCCCTTGTGGGGATAAATTGGCCCAACATTCAGACTCTTGACTGCATTCACTGTGGGCTCTCTGAGGTGCCCAGTGTTTTCGAAAATATTCCAACCCTCATAGTCGCTGTATTGGCACACAACAATATTTCGGTGATTCGAGATGACTGGTTGGCGAGCACAGATGCGCAGCTGCAGATGCTGTGGCTAACCGGGAACATGATGCTCACGGAGTTGCCGAACGATGTTTGGAGACAAGCTGCAACCGCTGGATTATTTGAGCTCAGTCTGACCAACTTATCGACCGTCCCGCGCTGGGTCAGAGATGAGGCAGCTCCAGACTTCGTTTTGACTGCAGTTGGCACTCCCGTATGTTCAACCCGGAACCAAACTTTGCTCCCGAGCCAAGTGATCTGTTCAGGAGTGAGCTATTTGGGATATGATGCGTAGAACCTCAAAAAAGGTGCTGCCGTCGCCAACTGCGTCGGAATGAGAAGGATGGCGGTTTGCGTCGAAGTCGCACCAAGAAAGAGACTATTACGGAGGCGAGAGAAGATCCTCCTATTTTCCATTGGTCGTTATGGGACTTCGGTCGAGTGGGGCAATGTTCGTGCGAGTGGCGGTCTCAGTTTCTTCTCCTGAGCTCCACATCCCGAAATGACGACAAGAAGCAAAGACGACGAAGCCAAGCCCATGGAGCTATGGGACGCCACAGAAAGTGATGGGAAGCAACAGGATTGGTATGTCTCGAGAGGGGGTGTGGAGTGATATTTGCGAGGTGCTTCACGGGTTTGACGTGCATGCATGGTATTCGAGTGCGCGGTGATGATTTTCGACATAAAAATTTTATTATTCATGTAAGCATGAGCTGATATGGTTGGTGGAAGTGTCTACTTCGAGATGCTGCTGAGAGCGTCGTCGATGAATACAGGGTAATAGAATGGGGCGCCAGGGTCACAAACCACAGCATGCTGAGCAAAAGACAAGGTGTTCGGCGTCGACACATCCATAATCGACGCCAGGTCTGCAGCGCTCGGATCCTTGATTTTGGTGGAGAAATCACTGATGTTCTTAGCACTGATCGCGCGAAGCTCGTTGCAGTATGGTGTGTCAAAAGCGTTGAACAAGGCCTTGTTGAGGAACATCGAGTATCCGATAAAGTGATCCATCCACGACCAGAAAGTTGAAACATTGGTACCCTGCAAGAAGAGGAGGTACCAACTCAAGCTTGGGTTGTGCACGACTCGTGGGAGTTCTTGGATTCGGGTGTAACTGAGAATCAATACCTGGAGGAGTTGGTTCTCGAAAAGTTTAGCCGGCACCGTGGTGATAGGACTTCCGGCAAAGGATAAGACAGTGGGTTGAAGGTCGAAGATTGGGTCCGGGATGGCTGTAAACAGGGTGTTCTCCAGGGATCCCACCTAGCTTGTTGCAATCCAATTCGACTAGTGAACATCCCGGCTTGTGCACGAACCACGGGTGTAGTCGGAGCCGACATGGTACCAACGACGACGAGTGGCTTGCCTCCGACACAATGTGAATGATCAAGATGCCGAGACCCCAGAGAACAAACCACCCAGGTCCAGCAATGTGTAGAACAAAGTGGATAATGCGGGCCATCCACGATACCTTCTGTTTTGGAGACTTCACCTTATCTTCTGGTGGGGCGGTCGGTCCTTCGACGACCTGAGGTTCGCGAATAACTTCTGAGCAACCATAGGATGGGTCACGCCCCACGCGATCTTCGATGGGATTCTTCGTGGAGCCTGACTGCGCCTTCGGCTTGATATGCGGCCCTGGTTTTGGCCCATCGACTGGTGTCAACATCTCCTTGATCATCTCCATGCACTGCAACAGTCCGATCGCGAACACGACGCGCGATGCCATGTCCGCCCACGACACCACAAGCATCATTTGAAACTCTTGCATCATGTTGGTAAACCAGACGTCGTCGAACCAATTGTTGAACGGGAACCCCCATACTGGATCCGTGTACTGGGGCGCGTAAGCACCAAAAATCCACATGGAGACGCCAATGGACGAGACCATGTCAAGTACGGCGTCGCAAAGTAGACTGGCCATTCGGCGTTGTTGGTGGCTATTCTTATAGTACCGATGGAGGAATGGTGTGGACCAGCAGTTGAGGATGAGAAGAAGTACGTAGAAGCGGATGAGCCACACGCGTGTCAGCAAGAACGTCATGCGGTACGCCTGAATAGTCTGCAATAGGGTCTCAACAAGCTCCCGTGCGAGATGGAGGTGGTCGAAGTATACGCTATCCACACCGAGAACACCGTCCCACCCGAAGACTGCACTTCCTCTGGCGATGAGTGTGTTTGCTGCCGATTTTGAGAATGAACCAATCGATGATGATCGACGACTCCCATCTGATGGCTGGTGGGAGCTTTTCGATCGCCTTCGAGTTGATCCAATCGAGCGCGTACATAAACGGCTCCTTGTGATCCTCGCGAATCGTGCCCTTGTTTACCGACCCGGGCTCCTACTCACGCACGTGGACGTGGTCTGTATTTCTGAGACGTCGGTGAGGGCTCGCATGTCCTCAGAGGGACTAAGCCGGCAACGCATCGGAGAGAAACAATTCTCCGCCTACCAAGCATCGGCAGACTTGGGCTCTTTACTATCCAGGCGATCTCGTTGCGGAATCAAGGGATTTTCGCCACGTGAGACCTACAACAGTGATCTGGAGCGATGGTCGCGTGCTCACGAGTGAAGGTCGCCGGCTCATCTTCCAGGTGACTCGGGTCCACTTGCCGATATGACGACACGGAGAGAAGACAACTTGGCCGAGCCCATGGAGCTATGGGACGCCGCAGCGGAGGAAGCATCACAAGAATCGAGGCATCGCGCAGTTCCGCCGCCGTGGGCGGTTCTTCGCATCTCGCCTTCTACGCGAAGCGCAGATCTTGACGAGTTCCTCGTGCGGTTCCGTCCGTCGCAGTGGACGAGCGACCAGGTCTCTTGGATCTCGGTGGTGCATGGAGATGCACAAGCGACTGAAGATGCACAAGCGCCTGAAGGCGACCCACAGACAATGGTGGCAGAGTGGGAGTGGGTGTGTCGCCATGGCAAGCCCAGCGCAGAGGAACTCCACCGACTCGCGAGAAAGTACGGCGTCCTGAGTGGCAAGTGGATGGTCTTCTGCCCCTCTGCTCACGTTGACGACGTGTGGCAGCGGATCGCGCGAGCTACTGCAATCGGACAGCTGGGGGTCTGTGCCAAGGTCTCTCCACTCGCGAGAAAGGACAACCAGCATGTGATATGTGTTTACACGGCCAACTATCTCGACGGAGAAGCCGTGCATCGTTTGCGGAGTGGCCTTCGCGCGCTCGGACACACCAACATTTTGATATTCAAGCCAGATGTGTTCACTTATTGTGGCATCTACAGAGGCAACTCGTGGGGTATTTCGGCGAGTTTGTATGCCGCGTGAGCGACCATCTGGTCTACGCACCGCCTTTGTGAGATCTGTAGGACGGTCACCGAGACCATCTGGGGTCGGTCTTAGTGGGTTCACCGAAGACGAGATTCTCTCCAGATGACTCAAGGATCCCATTAGGCTCTTCGTAGCCGAGTGGTCAGCTTCTCGTGAATGAAGCCACCAAGACTTCGACTCGGATCGTCGGAAGCAGAGTCATTCCCACATTTGCCTCCCAAGCAACACAAGCCACTCCAAGCCACCCCTGCCAAACCATGGTCCAGCTCAAGTCCACGATCCTCCTCTGCGCCGTCGCTCTCGCGCTCATCCACTCCAGTGACGCGGCTCAGATGACCGGCAACAAAGCCATCGCCATCGCCAAGTCGAAAGGCGGAAATGGTCCCGTGAGTGCGTCGGCCAATGTCGGCGGTGGTGGTCCTTCCGCGAACGCCAACATCGGGACGCCCGCGATGTCTCCAGTGGTGATCCCTGCTCCTGCTCCAGCTTCGGTGGCAGTGATTCCCGCGCCGGCACCAGCCTCCGTTGCCGTGATCCCCGGGTCTGCTCCTGCTCCCGCCTCCATCGCTGTGGTTCCTGGCGCCGCTTCGCCGTCTTCGGTTGTGACTGTTCCCGGTTCTGCCTCGGCACCAGCTCCTGCTCTTGCAGTTGAACCTCAATCGCCTCCGTCAGCGTACCAACACGCTCCATCGCCGGCGTCAGGTGCGACGACGGTCATCACGACGCCTTCGGCGGCGTCTCCGACGACGGTGGTGACGGCCCCGGCGCCAGCACCTCCGACAGTGATTGCGACCCCAGGTGCGGCCCCTGCGACTGTGATCAACGTCCCAGCGCCAGCTTCTCCGACGGTGATCGCGACGCCAGGAGCTGCAGCGCCTACCGTCGTGGCTCCTGGCGGCGTCACCGCCGACGCGAATGCTCCAGGGGTCAGCGCGAACGCCAACGCTGGTGGCGGTGGCCGTGGCAAGGCGATCGCGATCGCCAAGAGCTACGGTGGTGGCACCAAGTCCAAGGCCATCGCCATCTCCAAGAGCCATTAGAGTTTGCGGTCTCTGCTTTCGTTGTAGTCGTGTGGAGTTGAGTTGTGTTATAGTCATACACGTGTTCTTCTGTGATCTGAGTTCCTACGTGGTTACAGTAGTCCACAGTAATGGCAGGTAACCTGGTCAAGATGGGAATCTTTGGACAGCAACCTATCAGTCATCATCGCCTGAATCGTGTATGTTACGGGAAAAGTGGCTAGATAATAAAAAAAATTAGCTGAATTGGGTTTCTGTAGTGGGGTGAAGGTCTTCAAGACCTGACCCGTGCACCTGAGCCTCGGCTGCTTGGGCCGAGGCCGAGCTGGCAACTGCGTCTACCGTCCTCAGCACTACGGTACTCCACGTTGGAGCGCCAGAGCTCACGGACGAGAGTAGACCAAGGGAGAACGAGGAGACTCATACTCTAGGGACCGACAGTTTACAATAAGCCACAGAGAATAGAAACAAGGATCTCTGGGAGTGCCAGCTCCCCTATCGCGTGTGTTCAAGTCCGGAACCCACTACAAAGTTAACTTTAGTGTCCTAGGTTCGAGCATGAACAACGGAACCGAGTCGACTCAAGGAAATGTTGCGAGCTCCGGCTCAACAACTCAAGGAAGAACACTTCGGTCTCGTGGAGGGTCGAAGTCAGCGATGAAGAACACTGGTGCCGGTGAGGCATCAGTGGCGAAGACTGGACGGGCTGGCAAGAAGAAGGCCGCGGTCACGTTTCAAACGACGCAGGAGGCGGCCGTGACCGCCACTGATCGCGCGGTTCGAGCAAGTCGAGGCAGCGCGGACGGATCCGGTGCTAATGCCGCGAATGTGGTTGGCCCGGGTGGTCGTGCTGGTGCAGAGCCTCCTGGAACTTCCACGGAGGTCTCTACCGCTGCAAGTCGTGGGAACGCCGTGGTGGCCCAACCTATCCTTACGTTTGTGACGGCCCCAAAGGTGAATGACACGTCGCACACCGCGTTGACGAAGTGGCTCGATCTCCGACAGGAGTACGAGGAAGCTATTCGCTCGCGTTGCAAGGCGACTGGAGAAGACGTCGCTGGCGTCATGGTGAGCGTTCGGAACTCTTTCGATGAAGCTCTACTGGACGTTCTATGTGAGGCCAAGTGGGCGATATCAAAGAGGGAGCTTACCGATGAGTACCTTTGGAACTGGATCACAACAACTGTCGGCAGCTTTAAGAACAAGACGCTACCCGATATTAAGAAGCTGTTCAAGAAGGAACTAGTGATGTCGTCCAACTCGGACGACATCGACGCTCGGGTGACAGAGTACTTTTTGAAGTGCAACACCGTCATTAGGACGAACGGTCTGACCGAGCTGTTCAATGGGCCTGAGGGAATAGTCAAGAAGTGCAAGGTGCTGGTCAGTAGCCTGCCTGAGAGGCTTCATGACAAGGTTAAGAATCAAGTTGATTACCTGAACCTGAAGGCCAAGTCGAGCGTGTCTGAACTTTTTGCAGTCATCTGTGATAAGGCGCTCGAGCTGGAAACTGAAGACCGCGCGGTCCGTGGAACCAAGCGGCATGGGCAAGCTGAGGCGACTAAGTCAGGGTCAAGTAGGCCGACTAAGAAGGGGAGAACTGTCTCCCATGCCAAAGCTGCTGCCACCGGTCGAGTTGTAACGGAGGTAAAGAATGGCTCGACCACGATCACTTGCTGGAACTGTGGTGGAAACCACAAAGTCAGGGAATGCAACGCGACGCCTAAGGAGAAGGAGGAGGCTGTTAAAAGGCACAATAAGGGGAGGCAACGCTACAATCGAACGGATTCGTGAGTGTCTACCTGATGGGGCCAAGTCGATGTGCATCAATGGTGTCGTGAATGTATCGTATTGCCCCGACAGTGGTGCAGACAAGTCGTGTGTGAGTGTTGTGACGTTGAAGAAGATAAAACAACAAAGACCTCACCTTCAGATCAAGGATTTGGAGGAGCCTATTGAGTGCAAGCTGGCGGGAGGTAAGACGATTCAGGTGGATAAGACGGTTCACCTGCAGCTGTCGCTGACGACGGCCGCTGGAGTTGTCAATATCGTCGAGCCTGTCGAGTGCCTCGTGTTGGATTCGAAGGATGAAGAGTTCCTACTTGGGAAGGAAGTGTTGGCAACGTTGGGCATTGATGTCGAGAGGCAGCTCGAGCTGTTGGCCCAGCAGAGTAACGGCGATGATGGTGACGACACGGAAGAACCGACCGTAGCAGAAGGCGTTGTTACAGATGCTGATGTACGGAAGGCGGTGGAAAAGATGATTCAAGAGGCAGTTAAAGAAGGCTTACCGCTGGACAAAGTCGAGCGCTTGCGTACCATTGTGTTTGCCTACGATATCTGGAGACTCGAGTTGGGTGATGATCCTCCTGCGAAGGTACCACCCATGAGGATCAAACTGAAGAAGGGCGCAGTACCATACAAGGCCAAGGCCAGGAAGTACGCACCTGAACAACAGAGTTTCTTGGAAAGCTTCAACGAGAAGTTGGTGAAACTTGGATGGGTTAGAGAGAACCCGAACAGTAGATGGGCTTGTGCGGCTCTTCCTGTTCGCAAGCGCGGGGGCTATGACTTTAGACAGACAACGGATTACAAACCTGTCAACGTCCAAGCCGAGCCACTGGCGGGTCTTATGCCAAGTTTGCCTGTGGATCTTCAACGGGTTCGAGGTAGCAAACATTTCGGCCTGTTTGACTTCATAAAGGGCTATTGGCAGTTGCCATTGGCACGGGATTGTCAGGAATTACTGTCCTACATGACTCACCGGAAGATATACACACCGCTGAGGGTGCCGCAAGGATGCGCAGATGCGGCGTTGTATTTCCAGTCTACGATGGAACGGTGCTTTCATTCATTGCTGTACGAACACTTACTTGTTTGGATCGACGATCTCATGCTGTACGCGGCCGACATAGACACGTACCTCGACAAGCTCGCAGAAATGTTCGCGTTGATGAACAAGTTCGGTTTCAAGCTGAGTGCTGCCAAGTCATGTCTGTACAGGAAGGAGGCTAAGTGGTGTGGGAAGATAATCAATGGCTCAGGGGTCAAACACGACCCAGAGCGGATCCAATCACTGCGCGACTTGCCATATCCGAAGAATGCGGGGGAGTTGCAACAGTTCTTGTGCTCTACTAATTGGATGAGGGATAGTCTCGTCGACTACCCACGCATGACGCGACCGCTGCAAGATGCGTTAGACAGAGCGTTGTCTAAAGCAGCAAGACGAACCAAACGTGTTGCTTCGGGTATCCCTGTCGAGCTGACCGATGCCGAGCGGCGGGTGTTCGACACGGTTAAGGACAGTCTCGCGTCAAGTCCGTCCGTGTCAAGACCGTCCGTGTGCTCCACTGAGCGTCTTCCTTGAGGAACTTGAGACACTTCTCAGCTTGATGGAGGTGGTCGGTCCCACCTACTGGAACCATCCAGGATGATCATGTTCGCATGCGCGAACAAGATCAGAGCAATCTTGCCTGAGAATATTCTCATCAACCCAGGAGCTCTGGTTGCTTGGATATCCAAGCCACTTAACCAAGAGCTGGCGGACGCCATTGTGCACACGCACACTGTCGAGAGACTCGACGTGATAATGGCGTTCGCCATTCCTGTCGATCACAGGCAAAGGAGCGCGCACCGGTCGCAGCGCTTTCCTTCTGGTCTTGACACCAGTGTCGGGGACCCGGCGTGTTCCTTCGGGTTCAGCAAACGTAACCCGACGTCGTATTGACGACGCTGCGGTCGCATTTGACGACCATGTCGAACTTCGACGAGCTTGAGCAAGCCGTGCAGAGCGTCTTGGCGCTTCGCTGTGTGGGTGAACCACGCCACTTGCAGAACCCTGCACTGCGAGAGAGTCGCTGGAGGAACCATCCGTGACTGGCACGTTCTCGTGCGCGACTGTGTGTGGTTGCATATCGGCGGCAACTCCGCTTGGAATTGTTTCCGACGACTCTTCGTCTGATGCATCTCCATCCGGGCGGAGATATGGCTTGAGCAAGCCGACGTAGAACGTCGGGTGCGTCTGCACCCATGTTGGCAGGTCGACCCTGTTGGAGTTTCCACTCCGCTTCAACACCTTGAACGGGCCGATATATCTCGGGAGCAGCTTTGAGCTGCCCAAGCTGGACACAGCATTCTGAGACAGGTTCTTCGTGCTAACAAGCACATAGTCGCCTGGCTGGAACACGTGCGTGTTCTTCCGACCGTGTTTGTCGGCTGGTTCCTTCTGAACATCTTGGGCAGCTGCCATCGCGTCACGCACGCGGGTGATGACGTTCACACGTGTCGACAAGAACTCGTCGATCTTGCGGCGCTCCGCCGACTTGGAAACACCTTCCAACTGGGAGGCAAGTAATTGCCGAGCCCCTCCCTCACCAGACTGGGCACTGCCCATGAGACAGAGCGGCAGCGCTGGGTGTCTCAACCCGTTCACGTAGAACGGTGACAGACCTGTCGAGGCATGAACAGAGTTGTTCATGGCGAACTCCACCATGGGGAGGTGGTCGCACCACGAGAGTGGGTCACTCGCACAATACGAGCGGAGGATATCCTCGACGACGCGGTTGGCGCGCTCGGTCTGACCATCGGTCTCCGGATGGTCCGTCGTCGACATGTCGAGCCTGGAGCCCAGGATTTGGAAGAGACCTTCCCAGAAATCACCAGTGAACCTGGGATCCCGATCCGATACGATTGAGTCGGGGAGACCGTGTAGTCGAAACACGGTGTCGACGAAAAGTCGAGCACAGTCGAGACCTGTGCAGGTATCCGAAACCGGAACAAGATGCACCATCTTGGACAGACGGTCAACAAAGACCAGCACACCATTGTGCCCAGCGGACGTCTTTGGCATGCCAAAGAAGAAGTCCATGCTCACTGAGCGCCAACAGTCGCTGGGGACAGGCAAGCTCTGAAGCGGAGCCTGAGAGTGTGCACTTGGCTTCACTCGTTGACAGACGTCACACGTGCGGACATACCGCGACACCCACTTGTACATCTTGGGCCACCAAAACCTTGGGCTGAGAAGCGCGTACGTCTTCTCACGGCCAAGATGGCCAGCACCAGGTGCGTCGTGGGCACCATGCGCGATCACATATCGCAGGTCGTCGTCTGCAGGAACGACAACGCGAGCTTCTTCGCTGTTCGAGACCTGATATTTCAGGAGGCCGTCTTCGAACGTGTACCGATGGAGTCGGGCTCGAACACGAGGCGAGAGAGACTTCTCCGAGTCGGATGACTTAAAAGCGCGAATGATCTCCGCACATTGTGCGTCGCCTGCGTAGGCGTCACGAATCAAGTCGTAGACATCAGAAGCAACTGATGTGAGATGGTTCATCTCGTAGTCGGGACGCCGAGAGAGTGCGTCCGCCAGCACGTTCAGCCGACCCGGCTTGTACTCAACAGTAAAGTTGTATTCTGAGAAGAATGACAACCAGCGAGCCATTCGCGGCGACAAGTGCGGGGACTGTGTCGCCGTGCGTAGAGACGCATGGTCTGTGTAGACCACGAACGGCAACGCGCCGAGAAGGTGAACGCGGAATTTCACCAGGGCGTACTTCATCGCCAACAACTCCTTGTCGTGAACTGGATAGTTCTTCTCGGCCGCTTGGAGCTGCCGAGACTGGTAAGAGACGACTCTCTCATGACCCTCTTGGTCCTTCTGCAGCAGTGCACAGCCGATCGCATAATCGGAGGCGTCGCAGACGACGCTATACGGAGCGGAGTCATCCGGCAACGCCAGGATCGGCGCTTGGAGGAGACTCTCCTTGATCCTTTGGAAGGCCGCTTCCGTGTCGTGGGACCACGACCACTCAACGTCGTTCTTGAGCAGCTGAGTCAGCGGCCGAGCCATCTCGGCGTAGTTCTTCGTGAACCGGTGCAAGTAGTTGGCGAGACCCAACCACTTGCGTAGGTCCTTCACGGACCGTGGCGATGGCCACTCGGCGATTGCCTTCACCTTCTCGGGATCCGCCCGAACACCGTCGACTCCGACGAAACGCCCAAGCACTGGGATCTCTTCGGCACCGAAGATACACTTATCCAAGTTCGCATAAAGCTTATGCTCCTCGAGGCATTCGAGAACTTGGCGGAGGTGATCCTCATGGAGCGCATCCAAATCACGACCGGGCTCCGGCCTGGTGTGGACGTAGATGTCGTCAAAGTACGTCTGCGCGAACGCTCGCAGGGGACGAAACAAATGTGTCACCAGGCGATTAAACGTCGCTGGAGCGTTCGACAGCCCCTGTGGCATCACGAGCCATTCCCAGAGCATACCGCTCGGCGTACTGACGGCTGTCTTGGGGATATCCCCACGCTCCATGAGCACTTGGTAATAACCGTCGACCAAGTCGAGAGAACTGAACTTCTTCGCGCCGGACATCCGGTGGATGATCACATCCTTCCGAGGGATCGGAGTGGACGCAGGAATCGTCTGTGCGTTCAACTTGTTGTACGCGTGGACGACCCTCCACTTGCCATTTGGCTTGCGCACACAGAACGTTGGTGCGCTGTGCGGCGAGACGCTCTCGCGCACCAGGCCAGCCTTGGCTTTCTTGGCAAAGAATTCATCGATGAAGTCCGATTGTTCGGCCGGCAGAGCCCACTGGCGAACCGTCGCATAGCTCGAGCCAGGCTTGAGCTTGATCTCGTGGCGAACACCACGATCAGGGGGCAACCCCGCCGGCGGGTTCTTGCTGAGGCAAGTCTCCGCAAACCGCTTGAGCGGATAGAACCGATCCTTCGGATTCTTAAGGATGGCCGAACCACGGCGCGCGTCAAACTTCTGACGAAACTCAACGAGGACATCCTCGTCAATCACCGTCGAGGTGTTGAGTTCAGCGAGATCTCGCTCAGATCGGAGGATCACAACCTCAGCGATCTCACCAGCCTTGAGCTCGCGGACGAAATCGTCCATAGGGAGTTCCTCCAAGCTAGTCAGCTCGGAGAACTCGGGCAACGGTGCCATATCGACCGTGGACGGATCGATCGACGATCCCGTCATCACATCGACGATGTGCACGTCATACGACGCGTCCGAGAGCGGGAGTGGCTCAGGCCCGGGCTCGGTCGTATCCGACGACCCTGAGAGCGGCTCGACCGCACGCGGACACGCGACAAGGGGACACATCCCCGAAGCATCTTCCATGCTGGTACTCGGAGGGGGCGGAGACAACTCGACGCCCTCTTCTACGCCGTACTTCACGGCAGACGGCACGACCGTCTCCGGAACACCCGAGGTGTCCATGGCGTTCACTACGCCAATGAAGTAGGCACTTCCATCTTCTTTGATGGGGCTCATCAGCCGGCGGACGAAGGAGGGTTCATGACGCTCCTGAGCTCCGTTCCTGCCGGGAGACGTGCTCCCAATCGACTTGGTCCTCCAATCGATCCATGGCTCGTGGCGCTCGAGCCACGGCATACCGAGGATGAGGTCAAACCTCTCATCCATGTCGAGCACTGTAAAGCGCTCGACTGAGTCGAAATCGACAAACACAATGCGTAAATCGACCTCGATCTTCTTCGTCTCTGCGACGATGCCCGTCGCAAGACGCACCGAGACTCTTCCGAGATCTCGCTCACAAGCTTGAGCAAACAGAGAAGCATTCTCAGCAATACTTTGCTTGCGACCGTAATTGCGCGTCGCACCAGAGTCGATTAGGACTCTGAAGGGACGTGCAAATCCCTTCACTTGAGCAGTGACGACGATGAGTTCGCCACTGATGCGCAGCTCATCAACTGCTGAGAAGAGATCTTCTTCCGGGGGCACCCCGCCTTGCGATACTGCCGAACTCGGCGTCGCGGAGCGAGGAGTGATCGCCCCAGTAGACTGCCCCGCGTCTACTGGGAACTCTCGTTTCCCTGCGACGTGGAAGCAGATCCACCTCGGTTTCCCGAGCGCCGCGGCCGACCACGGCGAGCACGACCACCGCCCCTCTTGCGCGGACAATTCCGCTGGAAGTGACCGAACTTCCCACAAGTAGAACACTTGATGTGAAGAGCCTTCACGTCGATCGCACGCAAGTCGACCGTGCTGAGATCGACTCCACTGAGGTCGATGACACTCAGGTCCATCGGTTCGATGACCGGTGGTGGAACCGGCGTGACCGGAGGCGGCGCAGCCGGACTCGCGGATAAACCGCGCGAGAGACGCTGGACGTAGTCCTCCCGCAGCGCGACGACGAACGCGTCTTCTAGGAGCATGGGCTCCTCGCGGAAAACCGCAGCCTTCTCAGGACCGGGATCCATCCCTTCCATGAACGTCGTCAGCATGACGTCTTCTGCGAGCGCATTCGCAGCCATGTTGGCCCGGAGTTGACGTAACTCCTGCACATACGTGTGCAGCTCGCGGCCACCTTGCCGACAAGCGAAAAACGCAGCTCGCTGGCGATGCGCCACATTTGGCGGTTGAAACATCGACTTCATCGCCTTGGCAAGCGTTGCCCAGTCGGAAAAACATCCGGGATGCGACGTCTCGCACGTGAGGGCCCAGATCTTCGCCCGGCCCGTCATGTTCGAGATCGCAAACGCGATCTTCTGCCGTTCATCACGGATGCAGCCGGCTGCTGTGGCGAGCTCGATCTCGCGTTGCCAGAAGGCAAGATTGTCGCTCTCTTCACCCGAATACGGGGACACCGTAATCTTCATGGCCTTCGGACGTTCCGGAGGTGCCGGCGATGGCTCATACGTAGCCGTCGACGGCACCTGAGCTGGCTGAGTAGCCTGAGTCGCGGACACGCGGGACGTCACGACGTCGAGAAGATACTTCTCGAGAGCTGTCTCGTAGTCGCGAAAACGCCCGACATGGGCGAGGACTTCGCCGGAGCCGCGTCGGAGCAGCTCGATGACACTTGCACGGCCATTGATGGCCTCCATCTTCTGGAGATAGGCCCACTGGGCCTCATCCAGGTACGGATGGTCTTGACGCGACAGCGTCGGATGGCTTGACGCCATCACGAAGTCGGAAGCTTCGGACATAACGATGTCGGCGTCGGATTGACGACAAGTGCTACCAAGTGTAACGGTCCACGACCGTGCACAGCACCTGCGCTTGAGGAAGCGTGAGCAGCCGCTCCGAGTCGACCCCTGTCGACGAGCGCCAAGGACTTGGCAAAAGGCGAACTGATTGTATTCAGATTATTCCCCTGGGGAATAATCCCCCCTATACCTGATATCCCTGGTATCTAATACCCAGGGATATCCCCTACTGAATCTAATAAAAGAGAGTCACTACTTAGGGTAACTTTTCCCCTAAGTGGACCACACACATTATGTACCTACACAACCTAACCTACTTGTGTAACCTTGTACCCCGTTACATGCTCAGAGCCACTTCTCGACGGAAAAGCCAAACAATGCCTGCGTTCTGACCTATGCGATCTCGAGAACAATGGAGTAGTCGCGCTCGTTTCTCCAGGGCTCTCAGTAACGGATCCTCGTAAAAACGTCTGCTTAGTGGTCTATGTGACAGCTGCGATGCCCAAGACTCTCCTTGATGAGTTCTTGACAAAGCTCACCAAGCCCATCTGGTCTTCAAGTTGTGGCTCCATTTGCCGGCTGTTACCAATAGTTTCAGCTGACCCGTTTAATCATGTGGTCATTGTCGGATCTGCACGCGTCAAGACGAGATCACTCACTCCGACCCTCAACAACTAATGAGCGCCGCTAATACACGAGATTGGCCTTCTAGTCACGGAGTCATTTCCGCATTCGCCATCCTCCCGCAGGCAGAATAGACCGTCTTGCATCAATACCATGGTTCAGCTCAAGCCTACCATTCTCATTTGTGCAAGTGCTTTGCCCTCGTCCAGTTTTCTGACGCGACCGAAATGACGGGTAACAAGGCCATCGCCATTGCCAAGTCTCGCGGCGGAGGCCCTGTAAGTGCATCTGCCAACGTCGGTGGTTGGCTGCACAGCCAAGTTGACCCACTGTAACACAGGAACGCAAAGAGTCACAGCTATTAGGGTACATTCATTGCGCTCAATAGACTTCACCTTCATCAACGTCGGTGGTGGTGGGCCCACGGCAGACACCTCGGTTGGTTCGCCGATAATTGTCCCAGCGCCGGGTCGGCCCTCGTTTGTTGTCGTACCGGCACCGGCTCCAGCCTCGTTTATCGTCGTTCCTGGTGCCGCACCAGCTCCTGTCGTTGTGTATCAGTGAGTGGTCCCCATAACAACGCCAACTCGATATTCATAGTCCGCCTCTCTCATCCCAGGAAAAAATGTTTTGTGTGTGTTATGTCCAAAACAATAATTTGATGTTGGATGTCGATCAGACATTTTTGATACACCTGGTATGTTTTACGAGTCCACAATTCTCCACCTTCAAGACAGGAAGGAGGCGGAAGTGGCCTCACCAATGCCCTCGCTACTCAAAAGGTTGTTGAGTCGCGAGATGCAGTCGATTCGTCTTCAGCTGAATTCAGATGAGGCGCGGTCTGTACGTTTTGGCCATTGAAGCACACTAACAACTGTAGGAGCCCACTACTGGTTCATCTAGGATCTGGGTCTGGATTTTGTGCTGTCGTAAGAGCAGCGCGCAATCTCCAATAACATTGATGTATTTAGTTGGAGTTGACAAGCCTAAACTACCTGTCACGAAAGGGGACCTGATTTATCGAACCACCAGTAAGTCATATTCGGCGCTCATTGACCGTTGATTCTGGGACGATCCGATCACCATAATGCCGCAAGGAAATCAATCAACCGCTTCGGAATCCTGGTCGATATCGAGGACTTGGATCGTACTCAGTACTCCGAGCTCGTACTCGGCACTGAAACCAAATCCTATCGTCCAAGACATGTCGCCGAGAAGCTTAATAGAGCGAGACTTCATCACCATTACTACTCCTCTACGCGTTGGACGAGTATTCGGAAGAAAACGAACGCATACTGCACAAGCGGAGTGAGATAGACAGAACATGGATATATCTAGTTACAGACTCTTGTGAACTGGACGCGTGAGAACGCACAAACATGAAAGATCCACCAATACCTCTAATGGCTTTTCGTAATTGCAATGGCCTTGGATTTGCTGCCGCCATTGTAGCTCTTTGCGATCGCAATTGCCTTGCCGCGTCCACCGCCACCGACGTTGGCATTCGCGCTCACGCCCCCAGCGTTGGCGTCGGCGGTGATACCAGCCGGAGCAGGCGCTCCGCTCATCACGACTGCTGGAGCCGCAGCACCCGGGGCTGCAATCACCGTGGCAGGTGCCGGAACGCTAGCAAAGACAACAGGTGCTGGGCCTGGGGCCGACACGACCGTCACCGGGGCTGGAGCAGGAGCTGTAACCACTGCCACTGGCGCAGCAGCAGCTGGAGACGTTACAATAGTAGTGGACGCGGCTGAAGGCGTCGCGACCACTGCAGTTGGCCCTGACACTGGGCTCGAAACGACCGACGGCGATGGATCTACAACTGCTGGTGCTGAGTCGTGCGAATACGCTGAAGGGACAGATCCAGACGTGGACATGACTGTCGAAGGGGCAGCGCCAGAAACGACGGCGACAGATGGAGCAGATGGGGCTGACCCAGGGATTACAGCAACTGAAGCCGGCGGTGCCCCGGGGACCACGGCAACGGACCCCGGTGCGGGCGCAGGAATCACGGCAACGGAGGCTGGTGCCGACGCGGGAATCACTGCCACCGAAGCTGGAGCCGGAGCAGGGATCACCACTGGAGACATCGCGGGCGTGCCGATGTTGGCGCTCGCCGAAGGACCACCACCGCCGACATTGGCCGACGCACTCACGGGACCACTTCCGCCTTTCGACTTGGCGATGGCGATGGCTTTGTTGCCGGTCATCTGAGCCGCGTCACTGGAGTGGATGAGCGCGAGAGCGACGGCGCAGAGGAGGATCGTGGACTTGAGCTGGACCATGGCCTGGTAGTGTTGACCGGGAGTACTTGAATGAGCTTGTGACGTAGTTGGTAGATGTTGAATTGAGGAGGGTAAGGTGGTCTTGGTTGTTTTGCAACGACCAGTGTATACCTTTCACTCCCCACCCACGGCTAAATCGCGAGATATCGAACGACTCTGAAGATGAATGGTTAACAGCTGGTGCGGACCACAAAATATCGCCAGGTGGAAACTTCTCACTGCAAGTTTATCGCAGATAGGGGACAAAAGAACCAGCTGCAGACTTGATCATCGTGTGAAAATGACTTTGTCATATATCAGTCGTTATACAAAAAAGAAATTGATTTGGTTCAAATCAACCGCTGTCAAGAGATCACATTGAGCACTCAGAATGCGTTAGTGAACTCGGCAGAACCGGAATGCGAGCAATGTCGGCATCACCTGGTTTGGTTTTGAGCTTCAGCGCACAGATAGCGCAAGACTACTACGTTGAAATAATGTGACGACGAGCTTGAATACTACGTCATGTTTGTTGGTGTAACATGGTGAGATATTGGGGAAGGTCTGTGCAGGTCCTTTTCGTGGTTGCCTTCAGAACCCGAAGCCAACGGTTTTTTCTTGGTCGTCAATGACACCAATGTTGAGCACGGCTGATTCAATTGCGTAGCTCAAATCAGCAGCAAACGAGCGCAACTCAACGCGAGGAATCTCGTGATCTTCGTTTGCATTCTGGATATCACGGTCCTCCATATCCTCCTGCTCCATGGGTTGTCTATGTGTGCTATGATCGGAGTCTTCGTGCATGTTTCGGTGAGCATGGCGACGCGGAGAACTTGTCGAAGTCTCAATAGCTCTCTCCTCTACAGACGGATGAGTTGCTCTGGCAAAAGAAGGGATCCACACTGTATCACGGCTGAAATACGACGGATTTCGAACTGCGAACACTCGCCGCCTAACTTCCAGAGAAGGAGTCGGAAGAGCTGGCTGGGGATCGCAACCATGCATTGATAGATTCGGCGGTATGATGCTCGAACGATGTGCGTTCGCGTGGTGATGATCATCTTCTTCCAGCTTTAAGCTTGGGTCCCCCAACGAAGCAAGTAGAAACCGCCGAATCAGCAGGTCGTCTTCATTCACGAGAGAAAACTGATTGTACAAATGCTGGCCAGCTTCTTTGTCTCCGGTCATTTGAATCCATTGAATGTGTTGAAGCCAGCTTCGCACAATCACTTGTAGTCGAGTCTTCCATGATCTACGACGGATTTTTAACGTCTTGATGACTTCAGTATTAGTGTCGACCATAACTTGAATTCCTACAACCGCTTCCTCATCGACACCTAGTGCAAGCTGGCTGATATCACGGCGCCTTCGCTCTCGGTTTATGATCACTCGAATAACATTTTCTGACGCCTCCCGTCGAGTGGGTAAAACGGTTGAACTTCCCATGTTGTTGACATTGCCGCTCAAGAGCATTTGAAGCACCATGTAGCGAGATAGCATCTTGTCGTCTTCCCAACGGAACTGCTGTGTCGAGAAGAACGCCAACGCCAACATACCGTCCCTCATGAAGAGTAGCACATACACCAACGCGAGGTCATCATCATCCGTCTTGTCCAAATCAGCTTGAAAGTCTTCCGGGGCTAGACTCACATGAGAAGCTTCCGATGCTGCAGAGACAGCCCCGCGTGACCATCGACCACAAATCTCCCGAAGCACATCACGATCGAGTGCCATTAATAATCCAGCTAAGGCAACTCGGCATTCCTCCAATACGGTTGCCAACTTTTCATGAAACAAAGACAAATAAGTCTCATCAGGCTTGTACCATCGGTCTGGACGTTTTGCAAAAGAGCTGTTCATCAACAATGCTTGTCGCTCTGATTCACCGATGAAGCTCATACATCGGACGGAATCTCTATCTTCGTCCTCCAGGTCGCTATCTTCGCTGTCGTACAGAAGTGGCTCATTTTCCTCGTCGCTTGTATCCACAAACACCTCTGAAGGCAGCAGAACAACGTCTGATGAGGCTTCACGCAACACGAACCCAGTGACTGGAGCAACCACCTCTTCGACAAAGAAACGAAGAAACGCAACTCGATCCCACTCTCTGTCTGATGTCGAAGCATCATCGTCAGAAAGCAAACCATCAAGCAAGAACTTTTTCTCTGCAGTTAGCAGCCCATCTCGATAGCTTTCCGCCGAGTTTGCAATGAAAAAAAGCTTAGTGTCGTTTAATTCTGCCGAGTGGTCCAAAACGATAGGTGCAACGGTTGGGATCACGTCGCAAGAACCACTGGACAGGACCAGATCCACGCAAGCAACCTGCAACTTCTGAACCCTCTCGAATGCATTCTTCATCTGCGACGAAAAGGGTAGACATTTCAAGAACACGCCTTCGAAAAAGTCCCTTTGCTTGAGTAGATCGTTGACCCGCTGCTGGTAGAAGTCATTTTCAACAACAATGTAAGCCTCCATGCAACCTCGGCATCCAGTGGGATCCCGGTGTTGCGGAAGATCCGAGTAGGTGAGGAGAAAGTCGATTTTTTCGTCATTGGAAGTTGGTCTTGAGAGCCATGCGTTATTTACGGCGTTCCACGCTGATATCGATGGAGCCGAGTTAAAGGCCACGATCTTCTCCGACAAGTTCTTGAAGTACTCCATTGAAAGATCACCAAGGCCAACTTCTACCGCCAGTCGTAGGTAATATTCTATCCGTGCGATGAAAAGTCCGTAGTCGTGTCGGAAAACTCTCACCTCGTCTTGATTCTGCATCGCGATCACTTGGGCAGGAGTTTGTTCAAATCCTTGTTGCTTTAACGAAGAATTCGCGTCGCTGGAACTAGTTGAGCTACCGTTTGCATCGTTCAAATTTGGAAGCACCCCAGTCGATGATTGGTGCACGTGAAATATTACTCGTCCTGACGCATTGGAGTCTACCTGCTTGATGATTCGAGTGTTGACTTTAAAAATTTCGTGCTCGTCTAACTCACGGTCCACTCGAAGGATATCCAAGTAGCCCACCCCAGCCCCATAGAACGGATGTGTCAGCTGCTCATTCATCGCGACAATTGCGCTGTCTTTCCGCTCAGTGGATGTGCCTTGTGATCGAGCCCTCACCGTTTCCTCAGGCATGTAGATGGCGTCCAGACACACAGACATCGCGCGCTTGAGCCGTAATCCCCGTCTTTGGGCGAAGGCGCGACTTGTAAGGACCACACTCTCGAACTCAAAGCTTTTGATCTTGGGGATGATCCTAGTAGCAACCAAATAATTTTGTGAGTACTAGCTGACAAGTCTTGAAAATCGTTATCTTGTTATTCTCACTTTGTCCCAGTGAGCAAATCGTAGTTACCGAAGTTGTGATAGAACAGCATCTACACACATACACATACGATTAAATCCAACCGCCGCCATACAGTGCATGAACTGAGATAAGAAACGTCACACCACATATTCAAGGAATCCCGAGATGACGTCCCCGAGTCCGTTTGCGAAGCATGTCTTTTGCAGCTCGAGAATCAGCTCCCCGGGACTCGACTCTTCCTCGGGTGAGCAGAACAGCTCCTGGAACAGCACAAGAATAGCTGCAATCACGCCTACTCAGCGACCACACGTCGCGCCATTTCCATCAGCACATCCCTACCAGGTGATTCGGGTGAAGACTGTAAGAACGCGATCTAAAGCCGGGACCAGCCCTCGTCAGTGTCTCCGTTGGGTTCCATCCAGAACGCAAGCAACAAGGACTCAATAAACAGCACCTTCTGCACTTCAGCCACGACGCGCGAGACGTAGTACAGTCGCAACTGCTCGCTCGCCGACAGCCGCCCGAAGGTCTCATCAACATCCAGCGCTGAGAAGCTCAGCGCGCTTGTCGAGGCCAGCAGCGACGACCCACGCCCGTGGACGTGGCCAGCGACAGCTCTCGATCGTCGCTGCCTCGTCTGCCGACTTGCAGGCTCCGACGTTGTGCCCATGGAGCGTCGTCGCGTGCTGCTATCAGTCGGTCGCCCTGCCATTCTCCAGGAGTCGCCATCGAGCTGCTTCCTTCCCCCCCCCCCGTCGTGGATGGTCTCCACGCGAAGACTAAGCTGAAAGAGGCTAATTAGATGAGATCTCATCCAAGGCGACCCAACCGGTGGACTGCACTCTCGTTCATCAACTTGCCCAGCTTCACGAGCTCGACGACTCGACAAACTTCAGAGGGACAATACTTCGCGTGAATTCGCCATAGACCTTTAGGCCTCGAGGCGTCTAGGCTTTGGTCGATCTGAGTTTGTAGTCGGGACTCCCCCATCTTCCACGTGGCCTCCTCTCCGAGTTTTCGACTGATCACACTCTACCAAGGCGTACTCGAGCTCGATTACATGATGCTTCGCACTCTAGAACCTGATTCTAAATATGACTAATAATCGTAGAAGTTGTGGCGTTGAACCCGCCGCCTTTAGTGGAGCAACTCGCGACTTCTATGTCTGCGTATTAGCTGTACGATTTATTGGGTATCATCAGGGGGAGTACAGAAACGATACGACCCTGCACCTTAGCAAGGGCGGCCAGCCCCCACCCATACTCTGCAGATGAAAGTAGAGCCGTCTTCAGCTGACTACGCTTTATATCATCCCAACGATGTTCCACACAGAGCGCATTAGCTTTAGTGGAGAACGCCACGGATTGCGACCCAGGTTTCCTTTTTTGGACCTACTCAATCTCGAAGACGCTCTCAGCGGCACCGCAGTCTAGAATCCTGTTTTGACGATGCAAAGATACTCATGGCTACATTTGAGGCGGCAATCAATGTCCCGTAGACAATGACGAATAGTGTCGCAGTCAGGACAAAGATGTCGACTGAAGCGAGCTCGTCCTTAGCATGAGACTGCAAGAACTCGACCATGAAACTGCAACCACTCCCAAGAAATGCGTGGTTCCTGGTTGGACAATCGACAAAATGCATTATAACCACAGATCAGAGAAGAACACATGTATGACTATGACATAACTCGACTACACACGACTACAACGACAAGCAGAGATCGCAAACTCTAATGGCTCTTGGAGATGGCGATGGCCTTGGACTTGGTGCCACCACCGTAGCTCTTGGCGATCGCGATCGCCTTGCCACGACCTCCGCCACCAGCGTTGGCGTTCGCGCTGACTCCTGGCGCATTCGCGTCGGCAGTGACGCCGCCAGGAGCCACGACGGTAGGGGCTGCAGCTCCTGGCGTCGCGATCACCGTCGGAGAAGCTGGCGCTGGGACGCTGATCACAGTCGCAGGGGCCGCACCTGGGGCCGCAATCACTGTCGGAGGTGCTGGCGCCGGGGCCGTCACCACCGTCGTCGGAGACGCCGCGGAAGGCGTCGTGATGACCGTTGTTGCACCTGACGCCGGCGATGGAGCGTCTTGGTACACTGACGGAGCCGATTGGGGCTCAACTGCGATAACAGGAGCTGGTGCCGAGGCGGAACCGGGAACAGTCACAACCGAAGACGGCGAAGCAGCGCCAGGAACCACAGCGATGGAGGCAGGAGCAGGAGCAGACCCGGGGATCACGGCAACGGACCCTGGTGCGGGCGCAGGAATCACGGCAACGGAGGCTGGTGCCGGCGCGGGAATCACTGCCACCGAAGCTGGAGCCGGAGCAGGGATCACCACTGGAGACATCGCGGGCGTGCCGATGTTGGCGCTCGCCGAAGGACCACCACCGCCGACATTGGCCGACGCACTCACGGGACCACTTCCGCCTTTCGACTTGGCGATGGCGATGGCTTTGTTGCCGGTCATCTGAGCCGCGTCACTGGAGTGGATGAGCGCGAGAGCGACGGCGCAGAGGAGGATCGTGGACTTGAGCTGGACCATGGTTTGGCAGGGGTGGCTTGGAGTGGCTTGTGTTGCTTTGGAGGCAAATGTGGGAATGACTCTGCTTCCGACGATCCGAGTCGAAGTCTTGGTGGCTTCATTCACGAGAAGCTGACCACTCGGCTACCAAGAGCCTCCTGGGATCCCTGATTCATCTGGGGACAATCTCGTCCTCGATGGACCCACCAACACTACCCCAGATGGTCTCGGTGACCGTCCTACAGATCTCACAAAGGCGGTGCGTAGACCAGCTGGTCGCTTACGCGGCATACAAACTCGCCGAAATACCCCACGAGTTGCCTCTGTAGATGCCACAACAAGTGAACACATCTGGCTTGAATATCAAAGTGTTAGTGTGTCCTAGCTCGCGAAGGCCACTCCGCAGACGATGCACGGCTTCTCCGTCGAGATAGCTGGCCGTGTAGACACATATCACATGCTGGTCGTCCTTTTTCGCGAGTGGAGAGACCTTTGCACAGACGCCCAGCTGTCTCATTGCAGTGGCTCGCGCGATCCGCTGCCACACGTCGTCAACGTGAGCAGAAGGGCAGAAGACCATCCACTTGCCACTCAGGACGCCGTACTTTCTCGCAAGTCGGTGGAGTTCCTTCGCACTGGGCTCGCTGTGGCGACACACCCACTCCCACTCTGCCACCATTGTCTGTGGGTCGCCTTCAGGCGCTTGTGCATCTTCAGTCGCTTGTGCATCTCCATGCACCACCGAGATCCAAGAGACCTGGTCGCTCGTCCACTGCGACGGACGGAACCGCACGAGGAACTCGTCAAGATCTGCGCTTCGCGTAGAAGGCGAGATGCGAAGAACCGCCCACGGCGGCGGAACTGCGCGATGCCTCGGTTCTTGTGATACTTCCTCCGCTGCGGCGTCCCATAGCTCCATGGGCTCGGCCAAGTTGTCTTCTCTCCGTGTCGTCATGTCGGCAAGTGGACCCGAGTCACCTGGGAGATGAGCCGGCGACCTTCACTCGTGAGCACGCGACCATCGCTCCAGATCACTGTTGTAGGTCTCACGTGGCGAAAATCCCTTGATTCCGCAACGAGAATTCTTTCTCTCCGATGCGTTGCCGGCTTAGTCCCTCTGAGGACATGCGAGCCCTCACCGATGTCTCAGTAATAAAGAACACGTCCACGTGCGTGAGTAGGAGCTCGTGTTGGTAAACAAGGGCACGAGTCGTAAGGATCGCAAGGAGCCGTTTGTTTACGAGCTCGGTTGGACTCTGCAAGGCCGTCGCACAGCGTCGCAGAGGATGTTCTCTCTCAACCCACACCACTGCTCATCTTGCACTTCTCAAGGCCGTTTGTCTCGAAGCAGGTCTCTCCCTCAAGAATCCAGGATTTTGTGGAGACTCAGCTTTTCATTTCAAAGAAAAGAAAGGTTCTCCTCATCGCCACCTTAGGTCCCTTGCCGCCCGCAGAGCCACTCCCAACTCTCCGAGTCCCTCAAATAGCTGCTTACTTGGAGTTTGACAAAGAGGCTTGAGCGAAAGAAAGCTATTGATAATGCGCACAGTCTCAGTGGCCGTTGTTGATTCATGTTCAGCCTGACGAAGAATACGTTTTCCTTGATACCGGTACTGTTGAGTAACAGTTGGCTGCATTTACTTAGAATCGAGAGACTATACATTGGTCCGCAAAGACTCAACATTGGCCCGCGAATCAACTCATCCCATGTTTGAAGCACGTCAGAAACGCTGCTTTCTAGCCGTTGGCAATTGCTTCCCCCAAGAGTCTTGGGGCAGGCAGTTGCACCGACTCGTGGGCCAAGAGTCGGTTGGCGATTGGTGGACGTCTGCGCTTGAGAATGCACACCAGACCCAGGTGCATTGATATAGTCACAAGATTCTGCGCCTGAGTTTACAGTATAAACTCAAGTGTGGCAAGCACTCGCGACGAATGCATTGAGGAAGAAAATTGTGTTTCCCGAAGTGCAGTCCTGATAGTTGCGATGACACGGTCACTTCCAGAATTGAGCTATTAGGATTCACACTCGTTGAACTCAATAGACTTCATTTGCATCATCGTCATCACTTCCAGAATTGCTTTCCATCCGAGGAATCGTTTTCGTTTTTTGGAAGTTGGATGGGGGGAGAAAGCGACCAAAATATCTGACACCTCCTTCTCATCTGGTCTGGTATTTTGTCGAGTATGAAATCGTGAGCACGCCGTATCTTCTCCCTTCATGAGATCTTAATGTCACACGACACCGGGATCCCAAACTGCCGGCACTCTGACCGCTCGATTTGGGAGAAGCTTAACTTCTTCTCAGGTGTGCAATTAGCTGAACCGCAACCACGAAAACGTCGCATTTCCTCCAGTTCTTATCTGACCGATACCTATTCTGGCACCACCTGCTACATCCTCTGAACGCAGCCACCCCGTGATCACACTTTCTTCCCGTCGACCGAAGCCACAAACAGTTGATGGCGTCGACCGAAGCCACAAACAGTTGATGGAAAGAAGCCCGAACACAACCATAGCATTATGAGTTCCTCAAAGAAACCGCCCAAACCGATGCTCAAGATGTCAAGACTCGTGTTCTCAATCTGGTGGATTGCGCTGCTGGTTCTCCACTTCGTCAACATCGCCTACTACGTTGGTGTCTTCGTCTTCTACAAAATGATCTGGAATACAAACCTCGATTTCCAACTGCAAACGTTCGCGATTGGCATCTCGCGTCTCGAATGGGACAAAGTCTCGGCAATCCATCTTGTCATCGCAATCCTCCACGTTCTCACTGTCCTGGCGATGGTGCTCGGTTCGGTCCAGGCGCGCAAGCTTGCCTTCCAACCAGATCTCAAACCGTACCTCGTACCAATCCTTACCAAACTTCTCGATCGTTATGGGTCACGACAACGACGATCTTCTACCACGCATCCACCATCAAGCGGAAGTCGCCGATCATCATCTATCGGCTCATTCTCGAAGTCGGCAGCGAACACGCTAATTACCAGAGGAAGTGCAGTCTTCGGACGGGACGGCGTTCTCGGCGTCGACAGTGTGTACTTTGACCATCTTCATCTAGCACGGGAACTTGTCGAGACCACGCTACAAAGTATCCAGCAGGGCTCCAAGAAAATTATTCAGTCGCAGTAACTTGTCATTGTATTGTATTGAATTATGGATTATTTTTTGTCGAGGCTCCAGTAAAATATAGTATTTGGCCAATAATAATTGACCGGCTTTGCCACCACACGTTTATGATCACACAACACTCTATAACCGCATGTTCCTCCTTCTCTGTATGCTCAATCAATCGTACCTCACTCGATTCAATCTTGACCGTACGCTTCGTCATGTCTGTTTGCTCAATCCTTCCCTACTCTTTCGATTCGCCGCTCACCACTTTAGGTTGGTCTGAAGTGGATTTCGCGACAGGGATCCTCCGTGAAGTAACCCGCACGAACCCACGTGCGATTGTGTATTCGCCACTCTTGCGGTGCATTCCTCCGACTATCAACGATTGTGAACGCCTTTTTTCTGAGTGTAAGTTTGTCTTGTCGGAACACCGCTCGGCAATGCTCCCAGCCAACTTTGAAATGCTCATGTTCTTGAAGGCGAATCGGGAGATGTGGAACGCATCTCCATTGGTCCCATAATGGTCAATACACTGCAGTTATTGCAATAAATATTATTGCTGTCACGCATACTGAATAATTAACTATTGCCTCTGACATCGTCACAATCAATTCGATATTATATTCTGGTACCCCTGGTATCCAGGCCTATCGCATGACCTTCTTGCTCACACGCGTGTGGCTCATCCGCTTTTACGTGCTTCTGCTCGTTGTCAACTGCTGGTCCACGCCATTTCTCCATCGATATTACAAGAATAGCCACCAACAACGTCGAATGGCCAGTCTACTTTGCGACGCCGTACTTGACATGGTCTCGTCCATCGGAGTCTCCATGTGGATTTTCGCTGCCTACGCACCCCAGTACACAGATCCAGCGTGGGGGTTCCCGTTCAACAATTGGTTCGACGACGTCTGGTTCACGAACATGATGCAAGAGTTTCAGATGATGCTTGTGGTGTCGTGGGCGGACATGGCGTCGCGTGTCGTGTTTGCAGTGGGACTGTTGCAGTGCATGGAGACGATCAAGGAGATGCTGACACCAGTCGACGAACCGATGACGAGCGGGCAGATCAAGCCCAAGACGCAAACTGTACCCACCAAAAATGCAATCGATCGTCGTCCAGTCGGTGTCCCGTTTGGAGGTGACATCGACACTGTTCGCGGGGCTCAGGTCGTCCAAGGACCGACCGTACCGCCAGTGGACAAAGTGAAGCATTCGAGGCCGAAGAGATCGTGGAAGGCTCGCATTGTGCACTTTGTTCTCCATATCGCTGGGCCTGGGTGGTTCATGCTCTGGGGTATAGGCATCTTGATCGTTCACATCACTTCGGAGGCGAGTCACTCGTCAGCGTTGGTACCGTGCAGACTGCGACTACACCCATGGTTTGTGCGCAAACCCGGGTGTTCTCTAGTTGAGCTCGATTGCTACAGATCCGGTAATCTCTCTGGGAGTGAAGTATCCTTGCGAGAAGCGTGGTCCTCATATGAGTATCGCTCCACGGCTCGACTCGTCGTTCTACACTGCCCGCAACTGGAGATGCCATCGACACTCCGGCGCTTCGGACAGCTGACGACGATGAAGATCTACAACAGCTCGATTGTTGCTTGGCCAGAGGACGCTGCTTCCGATGCGTCAATCCACACAACAATACGCGCGGTATATTTCATTCGAACGGACTTCCCGAACGCGGCATTGCCTCCTGGCCTTTTGGGTGAGAACTTTCCTCCAACGTTGATAAGTGTGGTTTTTAGTGGCACCAATCTCCAGTCACTTCCGGTAGATCTACACCAGCTTTGGCCTCAGCAAATGACATTGTCCTTCGAGAACTCACCACTTGCGGCCATTCCTGACACTATCGTGAAGCTTCACCCGATGCTTTTGTCTGTAGCGGGAAGTCCAGTTGATGCCGTACCAGCCGAACTGTTCGAAAATCAACACCTCCAAGTGCTCATCCTCAGCTATACTCACATTCGAGAACTACCTCGAGATGTGAAAAACCCGAGCTTGTACTGGTATATCCACTTCCTCCAAGGCACCAAAATCTCGACGTTTTGGTCGTGGATGGAACCCATGATCGCGTTTTCATCGTTTCTTGACAAGGGATTCTTCAATGCTTTTGAGACACCATACTGCAACGAGCTCCTAGCAATTCGTGCCCAGAACATAACTGACTTTTCGAGCAATATCAAGAACCCGAATGTGACAGGTCTGGCATCGGTCATGGATGTCTCGACACCGAACGCACTGGCTTTCGCGGAACACGCCGTTACTTGTGACCCGGGCTTTCCGTTTTACTACCCACTCGATCTGGAAGACGCTCAATGCGGCATCGAGAAATAACCCCAAATTTCTACAACTTGCTCTTCTTCTAATTGCCGCCTTTGTCACTTTTTTCAGTTGGAGGAATTTAATTAGTCTATTCGAAAGAAGAAACAATGCGACTACAATCGTGTCGAGATGGTGGCACATCTTGAGAGCTGTACAAGATTTGTGAATTTACATTGTACCTTATTCCACTCGCTAGGCGATCCCGTACTTTGCATCTTCAAGTTCGAGCGGAAAATAAAAGGGTATGCCTGGAGTACAAGTCACAGCCTCTTGAGCGAACGCAAGACTGCTCGTGGTCGAAAGATCCATTATGGACGCATACTGCCCATCTAAGTTTGACCGAGTAGAGAGATCCGTTCGAGAAGTGCTGAGAAGTTGAGCACAGTATGGTGTTCCGTAAGCGTTGAAGAACTGGCGGTGAAACGAGAGTGACAGCTCGATGAACGTATCCATCCACGACCAGAATGTCGAGACGTTCGTTCCTTGGAGATAGAGGAGATAAAGCACTCGGCTTGGTCGTGACACCGCGTGAGGTATCTCCTGAATCTTCGTAAAACTTAGCAAAAGACATCGAAGAGTTGGACTTTCAAACAATTCTGGCGGAACGCTGGTAATTGGACTACCAGCAAATGACAGAAGTCTGGGGTTTAGCTTCAGTACTTGTGGAGGAATTGAAGAGAACAGAGATCTCTCGAATGCTAGCGTCACGGCTTGAGGCCAGATCAAGTGGAGCATGTCTGGAAGGGTATTCAAATTCGTTAGACTTACTACAATGTTAGTCAGTCGTGGTGGAAACGATGACGATAGGAGTCCGGGGGGAAGAGCGCCGAGCTGGAAACTGGTGCGCAAAATGAAAATGGCCCGCACCTTGTGGTGGGCTGAGCTATGAAGAGATGCACGTTCCGGCCAGTCAATGATGCTTGAGTTGTAAAATTTCATGGTTGTGATCCATTTGTATTCTCGCAGCGACGGAGGGATTTGAAGATATTGGCAGTGCCGAATCACGAGTCGAGCTGTGGTATCATAATCAAATGCAGTCCAGGCTGCGCTGAGCAGATCGGAGGAAAACCCAAGCGTATTGCAGTCTAGTGTGACAAGAGAGCACGCAGGTTTGGAGACGAACCACGGATGCAGTCGTAGCTCACACGGGAGGATGAGAGGTGTCGAAACTCCCATTTCTGCAACGAGATGGATAACAAGAACAGACATTCCCCATACCACGAACAGTAGCGACCCGACAGTGTGAACAAAAAACTGTGTTGCTTGCAATCTCGCACTGGTTTGTTCATTTCGCGCGGATAAGTGCGTACGGATGTTTGCTTCACTAGAATCTGTCTTCCGCGCTGCGTTTCTTGGTTGATTGTGTGGGACCGTAGCGCTTGCACGTCGTTGGAGCGGTGGAGTAAGCAGGTCTTTCATAGCATCTATACACTGGAGGAGCCCGAGCGCAAAAATTAGGCGTGAACACATGTCTGTCCACGAGGCGATGAGCATCATTTGGAACTCCTGCTGCGTGTTGGTGAACCAAACGTCGTCGAACCAATTCGTGAATGGGAAACCATACATTGGATCATTGTACTGCGGGACGTACGTTGAGAAAATCCACAGAGCAATGCCAATGGATGCAACCATGTCCAGAACCGCGTCGCAGATAAGACAAGCCATCCGCCGCTTCGCAACTTTGTTTCGACACCAGAGGTGGAGAATCGGTATCGACCAACAATTGGCAACAAGAAGACCCACGTACGTTCGAACAAGCCACGGTCGCGGCAAAAGCATGGTCATTCGGTACGCTTGTATCGTCTGAAGCGCAGTTTCCAAGATCTCGCGGGCAACATGCACATGGTCAAAGTAAGCATTATCGACGCCAAGGAGGCCGGTACGACTGAAAATGGAGTGTTGGGCACGGAGAGCAAGTGCTGACGCTGATCGTAAGATCTCTTGAGAATTGGTTTGGAGCACTTGAACCGAGAACTGTCGCTGAAGCAGGCAGGCGCTTGGCCCTTGTAAGCGACGCTCGATCCACGTGATGATAACGCGGTCGGGGGAGAGACTAGGCGGGAGTTGGAATGCCAGCCGACGTGCATGGAGAGAAGCCATCACCATTATCAGCGCACAGAAAGCGTGGACTGCGGCGACAACGGCGTGCAGCGCGGCGATCTTGGACCATTGCATGTACTCGATTCCAATCGAATAGGCATCCAGCTGGAACATGAGTGTCGTGTCGTAGATCCCAACGTACAGCATCGCCACGCCAGCGTAGTAGGCGATATTGACAATGTGAAGCAGAAACAGACCGACCCACCAGAGCGCGAACGTGCACCGCGTCGTCTTGTAATGCTCTCGCGTATCGACAAACGATGCGCTCTCGACCGGAACGACTGATGCGAGACGCATCGTGGGGACTTGTCATCCAGCGATTGCGACGAGTTATACTCGTCAAACTCGAACAACACGGACCAGAATAGAACGTTGAAGGTGTCAGTTGGACGCGGATGCGTTTTCAGTGCATTGCAGTGGCATCAGGTTCGTGGAACGCCACCGTGGATGTTCGCTATGCATTGTCCATCGACCGTCCAGCGCTCTCCATGTGAGACCGTCAACAACTGTCAGCTGCATCGAGTGAGAAGCTCCTTGCGGTTTTCTACCGGTACGAAAGTAGTATCAACACGGAAAGGACATGTGTATCATTTCTCGGATCTCTTCTAGAGCCTCACGATTCACAGTGCACTTGCTTTGGGCTTGGCGGCTTCATCGTAGCTCGGGAAGTCGCAGTATCCTTTCTCCTGCAAGAACGGATCCCAGTAGACGGCGTGCGGAGGGTGCTCGTTCAGCGACCAGTCGTTCTGGAACCGCTCGGCGAGGTCCGGGTTCGAGATGTAGGCTCGGCCAAACCCGACGGCGTCCGCCGCGCCGCTGCGGATAGCGCCTTCGGCCGTGTCGCGTGTGTACGAGTTGTTAGCGATGACGGTTCCTTTGAATGCCTTCTTGGCGTCTAAGGCCGTCACAAGGCGACTCTTTCCATGGAGCATGGTCGGTAGAGAGCCTTTGAGCGCGTGCTCATGGTACCCGAACCCGTAGCCGTCAAGCACAGCGAGGTAGCCAAGGTCGTGCTTGCTCAGCTGCTCCATCGTGTAGATGAACTGCTCGTAGTTATCTGGACTACCCATCTCGGCAAAGCCGCCGTTCGGGGAGAGCCGCACGCCGATCCTCCGCGATGGCCACACGGTCTTCAACACCTCGACGATTTCAAGCAAGAAACGTGCGCGATTCTCGATGGATCCACCGTATTTATCGGTTCGGTTGTTCGTGGAAGACTGCAGAAAGCAATCGACGAGATAGCCGTTTGCACCGTGGATTTCGACACCATCAAAGCCGGCTTTCTTCGCAAGGATCGCACTCTTGCGGTAGTCGTCGACGACACGCGGGATTTCGTGCGTCTCAAGCGCTCGCGGCACTGCGTACGAAGTGTGCTCGCCCTTGTCGTTGCGTAGACGGCCTTTGGTCAGCGGTATGTCCGATGCACACACAACCTCATTTCGCGGGTTGAAACTCGGGCTCGCCTGGCGGCCCATGTGCCACAGTTGCAGAAACATCTTCCCTCCGCGTGCGTGGACGCGCTCGGTCACTTTCTTCCACGCTGCGACGTGTGTCTCGTTGTACATCGCAGGAGCACCGAACCAGCCGAAGCCTTCGTCCGAGATGCCGGTGGCCTCCGAGATGATCAGCCCGGCACCGGCGCGTTGCTCGTAGTAGATCTGATTGATCTCGCTCGGCGCGTGGGTCGGCTTGTCCGAGCGACAACGCGTGAGCGGTCCCATGACCACGCGGTTCTTGAGCACGAGACCGTCGCCAAGATCCAGCGGCGTGAAGAGTTTGTAGCCTTGGGTAGGAGACGCCATGTCGTGGACAAAGACGATTTGGGAATGACACAGACGATGTCGCGCTGCAAGGAGACCGCGAATTCCATCGTCTTCGCATGACGTCATGTAGCCATTTTGACACAGATAGTGCAACTGAGATGCCAAAACAAGGTACATACGATTTGAAAAATCAGTGGAAACTTCCCCGATGAGTGCCTGGTTTTAACAATTTCACTTCAGCTCAACCTTGATATGCTCCAGAATGCCACGATGCCATTTTTGGACCATTTGATTGGCTGAGGTCCGAATCGTGACTACGTCATCCTATATTAGTCTATTATAGATATAATAGGACATCATTTCAAAATGGCTACACCCGATCTTTCTGGGGAATGGGCTCGTCATTTCGGAAAACATGTCGTTGCTCTCGGCGTTGGCGACTGCGTTGGCTTCGATGGCGCTCGGGGACGCCAGCAACGCTGACTCGGCGCTCAATCTGCTCGACGCACCCGACTTCTTCGTCTGCGGCTCGCGTGTCGTCGGCATGGACGGCCACTACGTGCTCAGCGACGAGCTCCAGTCGGACGAGCACACGCCCGTGTTCGTGCGAGAAGACGAAGACAAAGGCCTCACGGCGGTGACAGCTCACGACTTTCGACTCTATCGCCACAACGGTTTCTGGCTCTTCGCCGACGTGGCGGCGTGGCCACCAACGACGCACTTCCGTTGCGACCCGACTAAGCGCGATGTCGATGGGATTAATACGCTCGAAGCCTGCGGTATGAACCTGCAGACGCCACCTCGAGTGGGCTACTCGCCCGTGGATCCAAAGTCTCGTCCACTGGAGCTGCATGCGAACGACTGTACACCACCTCTCGCCACACCAAAGGCGGAGTTGTAGGTTAGCGGCAACGAAGAGATGAGTCCTTTTTCGTTTGTTTATGTGCACCTCTGTTAAATAAGCATCAGGTCGCAACTGCTCCACAGTATAGCAGTCCGTTAAATTGACTCCAGATCGGTGTCTAAGCCATGCTTGCCCTTGTGCCGAGCCGCCTGAAGCGCCTTTTTGTATATCTTGGCCCACGTATCGGCTTTCTCGCGGTCTCCCTTGGTCACACAGCTAAAGTCAAGCTGTTTGAGCTGCGGAAAGGAAGAGATGACGTAGCTTCGATAATGCTTCTTTTCTTCGATTGGGTTTCCATGGAGTGTGAGTGAATGGACACGCGGCATCCACGCTGCCAAATTATCGACGTCCGTGTACCTCGAAAGCTTGTTACCGTGGAGATGCAACGTAAAGACGTCTGGATACTTCGAGAATGCAGTCGGTGGTATACTTGAGAGTGCGTTTCCAGAGAGGTCGATCCACTGGAGTTTGGTCGGGTCGATAAAGACTGCAGCAAGCGCTTCGTCCATGTCAGTGAGGTTTGAGATTTTGTTGTTGTTCACTCGCAGGGACACTGCCGAGTAATGGGAGGCGCTTGTAGGCGTCACCTCATCGCCGGGGCCAGACGAAGACGTGTCGGGTTTCTTCTTGCCGGCTACTGGATCTTGCTGGACCATCTCTATCGAACGTTCAAAACTTCAGTAAATATCGCTTGACGTTTCGAGACTAGACGATCTTACCCGAGAGAGTGGACAGTCCCATAAAAGAGTAGTCCAGCAGCGTGGCAGGCGCTGCCGCCCGCATTTGGAGGGCGGTGACGCTCGCGATAGCGCTGCCTCCGCTGCCGTTCGCTCCACGCTTCGAGGGCGACAAGCCTGTTGAAGCCATTCTTGCAAGATGCCGATAACAAGTTGAAGTCTATTTTTCATTCGCGAGAGTTGGATCTATTTAGCCCCACAAGCCGAAGCTTGAGCCACGAAAAAATGCGTCTGATGAGCAATGGTGTTACCATGGAAGACGACAACAACAACTCCATTTTTCTGGTGGCCGCACGTTTTTGAACATTAACTGTTAGGGGGGGTCAAATGGATCTTGAAGAGTCACACACTGCACAGGCTCACATGGCTGACAGCGACGACGATGAGAGCTCACAGCGTGTCTCGCTTCGGACTCCTGCTCCACGCAGTGCTTTCGAGCGGGAGCTACCGCCGCGCGAGTTCGTGCCTGCGCGATGCGACGTTTCAGAGCTGAGCGACCTTGCCGACTTGGAAAAGCTCTCGCTGTTGAGCTACAATGTGCTATCTCAGATGGGAGCTCGACGATTGCAGCGCAACGACATGGGCTACGTCGATCCCTCGTTACTCTCCACGTTGCATCGAAGAGAGCGGCTTCGAAGGTCGGTCTTGTTTTCTCAGTTGTTCCAGCTGATGCGGGATTGATAAGCACGTCACAGAGAGATTCTCAGCTATGACGCGGACATCCTCTGTCTGCAGGAGATCGACGACTACAATGACTACTGGGCGACGGAGCTGACAGCGGCGGGGTACGACAGCGTGTACGCCATGCACCCTAGCAAACGTGCCTCGACACCGAGAGGCACGCCCGTTGTCCTCGAGCACGGACTGGCTATCGCGTTCAAGCGGGAGCTCTTCCAGGTCTTCAAGACCCAAGAGATTGATCTCAATGAGGTTGTCACCACCATTTCGGACGAGAACCTCGTCGCCAGATGCCACCAAGATTGTGTGGCGCTGTGCGTGCAGCTGCAACCGTGGGAGCAGTCGCGTCTCCCAAGCGCAGTATGTGTTGTGACGACCCAGCTGGCCTCGGGTGATGGGCAAGCAATGGATCTCGTGCGTGTTCTGCAGACCGAGTTCCTCTGTCGCAGGGTTTCCCAAATCAACGCCGTGGCCAATCTACCAATACTTTTGGCTGGAACTTTCAATGCTCTACCGAGTAGTGACGTCTACCACGTCATCTCGACGGGTCGACGGCGGCCGCGTCCTCAAGCCCCAAAGCAGGTCGATCGACCTGAGGCTGTGGACGCAACCCCGACTTCCGCGGTGCTCAAATGGAAAAGTCCACCGAGCGGCGACGCCCCGATTCGTGGGTACAAGATCACGATCAAAAACTGCTCTAGCGCCACTCTCGGTTTCAATATGCACGAGATCGAGGTAGACGGCGAGGTAGACGAGCACACGATCACGATGCTCAGTGCAGGGATGACGTACCAATTCCGTGTCGCGGCACGCAATGCAATCGGCTATGGACCGTTTAGCCAGCCGTCACTCCCGCTCACAACGCCAGTATCGACCAAGCTACAAGCGAAATGCGTCGATAACACGGAAGCCAAGGAAAGAGAACGAGATGAGGAAGAAGACGACATTAAGATGCCACTGTATATCATCAATGATACTCCACCGCAAGTTAAGCCGTACGAGCCATCCTACGGCTCCGGGCGAACGCCGAGATACGAGACTGGAGAGAAAAACCTCAATGTCTCGCCACGCAAGCTGCTGCTTAGGGCCGACGCGAACGAGAATGAATTTGCGACGGTAAGGCCACGTGGTGACCGAGACGAGATGCTCGTCCACGGTGAGCAGTTCGAGAGTGCGTACGGATCCTATCAGGGCTTCATTAGTGAACCAGAGTTCACCTACGCGAGTGAAAAGTGCATTGGTACTGTTGACTACATATTCTACTCAGCGTCACAATTCGAACCGTTTCAGCTACTGAGCATGCCAACAATCGAAGAACTTGAGTCACTGGGTGTTGACATGCGCCAACCTGAACTAACTTTCGATCAAGAGTGGGCGAAGCACAAACCGAGTGGCTGGCAAGACTCTATTGGCGTCGCCAAGCACGATGATGAGACTTATTCGGGTGAGTGGGTGACACCACAGCTGCCCAACACGTTCGCGCGAAGCAATCCGTGGCTGCCCAACAAAGTGTACCCGTCTGATCACCTCGCACTTGCGTGTGTACTCGCTATGAAGACAGATAATCTGGCTGTTCAGTGGAACTAAACAAATATTGCCTCAAGGACGCAGCATTATGAGAAATTCAACGCACGCGCTCGCAGGTGGAGTGCACCAAAGAGATGCGAATGCTGTGAATCCTGTTGGTGACAAACTTGCAGCCATCGTCTATTAGAGTTCGATTCTTGATGTCAGAAAAGGGTGAACAGAAAGCGTTATAATGTACCAACGCGCTTTCTTGGTTGTAGACAGGAGCATTGTATTGCATATACCTTGGTTTGGTATACAAATGTACCATCTTCTCCTTACTTCCAGCCTCATTTGCTCTTCTTCAGCTCCGAAGCCGGTGTGACCAACCCTGCTTTGCCTGTTCGGTCCTTCACGAGTCCGCTGGGTACAGCCATGAATGGCGTCGGGCTGTACTGGAAATGGTACCAATTCTTCTTCGGCACCAGCTTCACGTACTCGCAGTGTCCTTGTCTTCGCACCATCCATTTCGAGAGGCCGAGCCAGACAATGGGGATACCAAGCGCAATGCCCAAGCAGAGCCACCCCAGCACAGTGTTTATGGTATCAGTGGTTTCACGGCTGTATCGTGCCATCAGAAGTTTCGGGATAGCGCACAGGAAAGCCGTGAGCACAAGAGATACTGTCGAGGCCAAGATGAAGTAGTCCATGAGCGTGTTGTACGGGACCTTGGGTAGGGCACTCGAGATGACGTATTTGAACGCCACAGCTGTGAGCAAGAGTGTGAGAATGGTCGATAGCCGATCTCCCAGCGCATCGACGTCGAGGACAAACGCCAACGGCCCGAGAAGCGATAACAGAAACATGATCAGAACGATATTCTGGAGATAGTAGTTCGGAATCCGCTGCACACGCATGCACACTTTTGAGGCCTTGTGGGCTGGGGCCTCCCGGATAACTTGAGGTGAGAGGGGATAAAACTCCGTGAGTGTGAGCGCCTCGCGATGAAACTGGATACTACACACTGTGAGGTCGAAATGGTCCCAAGATCTCGCATCGTTGAGGCGCAAATTGATGCTCAGGTCCTGCACGTCGAACGGAAAGAGCTGCAGCTCCCAGCGCTCACGCAACTGAACATGCATGGACCGGTTCCACATTACCCATGTGAAGCCAGGGAGGTCGCCGCCACCATAGACTCGAATATCGGCGGGCTTCGTGTCATAAGTTTCGACAGCGTTGAATATAGAGATCCCAGGCATGGGCGTAGCGTCGGTGAAATGATCAATCTCGGCTGACGTCATATTGATGTAGTGACCACTGTCAAGCGCGCGTTGAGCGACATCAGCCAGGCCGACCGCTTTGAGATCTACAGGCCACAGCAGATAGAGAGTGAACTTCACCGTAAAAGTCTCGTTCATCGGATCGATGCTGACGATATCCATGACTGATGGAATTGCGTACAGACGGACTTTAGCATTGGGTGACGGGGTCGCAGTCGGTGTCGACGAAGACACAAGAGACGGTTTTCCTGGCGTTTTCCAGACACCATAGTCCGAAACAAGGTCCAACAGATGACACTGCACAGATCCGACAGGTGTCGAACTCTCGCTCCACTCGAAAGCCACACGTCCGATGAGCTGGGCAACCGGAATAGGTACCTCTGGGACCATTTGTACGATCTTGTCTTCCATCGTCGAGTTTCGTGTGTCGCCGCTTGATGTCTCCATCCACGATTAAGACCGCCGACCAAACACTCATGCCCCTTCGGCGTCTGTGAACCGTCGCTATCCAGGTGACTTTATCAATTTGATGAACAACGAGATCGAATCAAGAAATTCAAACAGATGCAAAGCAATTTGACGATCATCTCGACTAAAGAAGCACAGAGATCGCCGGTATCCTCGGCGATAACCGCACGACTGCTGCTCTCGCGAAGAAGGCTGGGTTCGACGGCGTCGATATCCATGCGACGAACGGGTTCCTGACGGACAACATCTTGCATTCGAGCAGTGAAAGGCTGGAGGATGTCCAATCCACAAAGAGGATATACTCGAGATAGAGTGGCACCTCGGAGATCGGTGGCCAAGATCCTTCGAGATCTTAGACTCGATCTTAGACTCGGATGGCGCTGAGAGCATCTTCGATTCCAATGGATAATGGAGACCCTAGATTGCATGTAAGTGCCCGCTGAGCGAATTCTAACAATGCCGGATCTGTTGCTGTGGAATCCTATTGCGATCCAATAGACCTCACCTTCAAAGTAAAAAAAATAATGTTGCTGTCGAATCCTTGGTCGCGATAGAGAACCCCGTCAAGTTGTTGGGGCCTATTGCGAGTAGCTCGGCACAGTATGACGTCTTGAAATTTCCTTCCACTCGTACCGTGACACGCAAATTGCAAGCGTATGAAGCTGGAAGTCGAGGTTGGTCATCTCGATCGCCTTGTACATTGCAGCGACAGCGACATAGTAGACAATGTTTTTTTTTTTTTTTTTTGTATTACCGAAGAAGTTAGACACCGACATAGTAGACAATGTTGATGACGTGCAAGAGCAAGAGCGCAAGCCACCAGACAGCGAATGCTACTCCAGTCATTGTGCGCATAGTGTCGATGTTGGCATATTTCCCATAGGTTATGCTTTCTGGCACCCCCTGAATCGATTAGGTGCAAAACCAAGCTTTCAGCAGCACGCCAAAATATCCGCGACCGGAAATAACTATAACTGGATGCTTCCTGAAACACCTGGTGATTTGGTGTTTCAGAAGCATCCACTATCTGCTTGCTCTAATCGCTTAAATGTTGTCGATGCGGTTGTGGCGAAAATTGCTCGGTTGGATGGTGCGGTTGTCTGGCAATAGCCACCATAAGGAACGCAGTTGAAGCGTCAGCAGACAGACCAGGACACCGCGTGATTCCGATTCGTTCTCTGTTTGCAGTACCTTGCGATTCTTCTCTTCATCAATGCTAACGTGAATCATTTGCCCTTTTCGTAATTCTATATAAGTAAATTGCCAGGCACTGCCGCTCTATTCTATTGCCACGCTGGTACTTCTGCTCTCAAGCTTCACCACTCATAATCGGCCTCAAGGATTATCCATGTGCGCACCCGACGTGATCAACTCGAAGACCCCACACTGAATGCCGACGTTGAATCGGGCGAGATGATCCTGAATGCCCTTCCGGGATGGTGTAAAGTGGCCAACACTGGATCGTCAACACCAATATGCCAGATCATGATGCGCACGATGTAGACATCCAAGGTCGAGCATATGAGGATCTCACAATACGTTTCACTACTCAGGCTCTCACTTCGCAACTCGCCTCCTCACAGCCAAGCGCCTCACGATGAACGTCACTGCCACACTCAAACTATTCACCCCACACACAATGGGCGAAGACCTAGTGCTCAAGAATCGCATTGTCCTCTCACCGCTCACTCGTGCGCGCTGCGACAAAGAGACCCGAGAACCCAGCGAACTCAACCAGATCTACTACGAGCAGCGCGCTGGCGCTGGCTTGCTGATCACTGAGGCCACGGGGATCAGCGAGCAAGGTTTCGGTTGGTACGGCGCGCCGGCACTCTATACGGAGGCCCACGCAGCCGCGTGGAAGAAGGTAACCGATCGCGTTCATGAGAAGGGTGGCAGGATCTTTGTTCAGCTCTGGCATCGAGGTCGCCAGAGCCACCCTACCTTCCTCCACGAAGTTGTGGCACCGTCCGCTATCCGTATACCCGAACCGAAGGTTCACAACAGTAAAGGAGAACTCGTTCCATTTGAAACGCCGCGCGCTTTGGAACTCGAGGAGATACCAGGGCTCATCAACGATTACCGCAAGAGTGCAGCATTAGCAAAGGACGCTGGACTCGATGGTGTTGAAATTCACGCTGCAAATGGGTACCTCGTGGACACGTTCCTGCAGTCGAGCACAAACACACGCACAGGCAAGTACGGCGGTTCGATCGAGAACCGTGCTCGTCTTCTTCTCGAAGTGGTTGAGGCGATCAAGAAGGAGTGGCCCTCGGATCGTATCGGCCTGCGCCTGTCACCAAACGGCGGCTTTGCAGGCATGGGTAGCGCCGACAACTACGAGCAGTTTGTTTACACGGCCGCGCAGCTGGACAAGCACAACCTCGCCTACATCGCGATCCTGGACGGTGTTGGCTTCGGGTACCATGACAAGGGCCGTCTTGTGACGGCGTTCGATATTAAGAAGGTGTTCAGCGGTACGGTCATCGCTACGAACAGCTACACGCGCGATATCGCGGAGGGTGCTGTTCGCAGTGGTGCGGCGGATCTGGTGTCGTTCGGTCGTCTGTACATTTCGAACCCGGACCTGGCGGAACGTTTCCAGAACGACTGGCCGCTGAACCCGGACGCTTCGTACCCTGATTACTGGGATGCTGACAAGGGTGCTGAGGGCTATATCACATTCCCTGCATACTTCACGCCAAACCGCGGTTAGCTCAAATCTGCACATTGTGATGTAGTTATGCAGGTGGTCGAGGCGATCCTGCTTCGACTTCCTGCACAATTATTAGTACTCGTTTGTCTGAATTTGTTACCACCAATGGAGCAGCTTGGAGCGCGAACAAAGTCCACCTACGTGCTGGGGCGATGGTGGAGTTCTTCTTTCACCGATCTCGCTGTCTTTTGAATGAAAACTCTCCGACAAAGTCTCATCATCACCTCGGCCGCTTCCGACGTCCGCGCCCTGCTCACTCGAATTATACGTGCTGTATTGAGGCCGCAACACTCGAGAGAACAAAGCATAGTACCACGTCATTCAATGAAGTGGTACAAACAACACAGCGCTGAATTGTTCTTGTGGTCTGAATCCATTTCAAGCGCAATGGACGTGAGCTTCACTGGTTCCCGGCCTGCAATGCGCATGGGAGCACGTGCCCAAAAATTGCGCCTCATTATCAGTGATTATGGGGACGAAACCTGAATCATTGATCCCATAGATCGCTTCACATGAGCCTCTCGATGGAATTGCTGGCTCCATTTCATTGCCCACGGAAAATCGAAAGTTCTGGAGCAAAAGGATCGGATGGATCCCCTCCAAAACAAAGATGGCTACACTGGTGACGCTCGTGTGATGACGCGATCGCGATCAAAAGCAAAGATCGGTTTATGCGCCCTCGTGTCCTACGCAATCTCGTACTTAAGAGAGAGACCTTGCCAACAGCTCCAATCGCATCACCTCTTGTCGATGCGTCAGACTCGACGAGCCTTCCAGCAAGTTCCACGAGGAGGAGGAGGAGGAGCCATGGGCTGCGTGGGACGATTTCTATGACGAAGAGGCGTCTGTTTACGTGCACACGTCTCTATCTTTAGTACATCGGTCGGCGACGGTCTCCGATAACCGACGGTCTCACTTTCCAACTCACCTCCAAGGAAAACAAAGCACCACACCAACCAGCACGACAACCATGAGCGCCGTGGCCGGATACAAGCTTTTCACGCCGCACACCATCGGCAAGGACCTCGAGCTCAAGAACCGCATCGTCTTCTCGCCGCTCACGCGCGCGCGCTCGGACAAGGTCACCCATGAAGCCAACGAACTCAACCAGATCTACTACGAGCAGCGCGCCGGCGCAGGGCTCATCATCACTGAAGCCACGGCCATCAGCGAGCAGGGCTTTGGCTGGTACGGCGCGCCAGCGCTGTACACGGAGGCGCATGCCGAGGCTTGGAAGAAAGTGACGGAGCGCGTGCACGCCAAGGGCGGGAAGATCTTCCTCCAGCTGTGGCACATGGGCCGTCAGAGCCACTCGAGCTTCAACCCGAAGAACGAGATCGTTGCGCCGTCAGCGATCGGCATCACTCAGGGTCATCTGCGCAACTCCAAGGGAGAGCACGTACCGTACGAGGTGCCGCGTGCGCTGGAGACGGACGAGATTGCAGGCATCGTCGACGATTACCGCAAGAGCGCTGCGCTTGCCAAGAAGGCTGGCTTTGATGGCGTGGAGATCCACTCGGCCAACGGCTACTTGATCGATACGTTCCTCCAATCATCTACCAACACTCGCACGGACAAGTACGGTGGATCTTTCGAGAACCGTGCTCGTCTTCTTCTCGAAGTGGTTGAGGCGATCAAGAAGGAGTGGCCCTCGGATCGTATCGGCCTGCGCCTGTCACCAAACGGCGGCTTTGCAGGCATGGGTAGCGCCGACAACTACGAGCAGTTTGTTTACACGGCCGCGCAGCTGGACAAGCACAACCTCGCCTACATCGCGATCCTGGACGGTGTTGGCTTCGGGTACCATGACAAGGGCCGTCTTGTGACGGCGTTCGATATTAAGAAGGTGTTCAGCGGTACGGTCATCGCTACGAACAGCTACACGCGCGATATCGCGGAGGGTGCTGTTCGCAGTGGTGCGGCGGATCTGGTGTCGTTCGGTCGTCTGTACATTTCGAACCCGGACCTGGCGGAACGTTTCCAGAACGACTGGCCGCTGAACCCGGACGCTTCGTACCCTGATTACTGGGATGCTGACAAGGGTGCTGAGGGCTATATCACCTTCCCTGCCTACGCCTCCAAGGAATAGGCTGTCTTGGTTTGATCAACTGATGAGGAATGAACCATGTGTCATTTTTTTTTCAGAGCCCACTTGTTTTACCCACGCGACACAGTTTCCTCGCTGAACTGTTGCTTCATTTGTAGTGTGGCTTTGCTGAGTAAAGCCACACTACTGTACAAGACCCTTTGCAACCAAACTTTGCTGGCAAAGGGTCTTCGGAGTAACTTTGAGCGGTATTACTACGCCTATACTACGTCCAAATTGGCATCATCGCCGCCTCGACGCAACTACGAATTGTCTAAAAATTTGCGTCTGCTAATTGCAAATGCTCAGAAGAACTTACAATGAGGAGTACCTTATGAGGAAAGGGATTTCATTCCACGTAAAATGCCCTTCTTCCAACTCGAACTACAGTTATTGTAGTATGAGGGAGCCCTCCGTCAGCGATCTTTCTACTCCTTCGGCGCGTACACTGGGTAGGTGATGTAGCCCTCAGATCCCTTGGACGAATCCCAGTAATCGGCGTGCGAGGCGTCCGGGTTCAGCGGCCAGTTGTTCTGGAAACGCTCCGCCAAGTCCGGGTTCGAGATATACGGACGAGCAAATGACACCAGATCCGCCGCACCACTGCGAACAGCACCCTCCGCGATGTCGCGCGTGTAACTGTTGGCCGCGATGACCGTACCACCAAACACCTTCTTGATATCAAACGCCGTCACAAGACGACCCTTGTCATGGTAGCCGAAACCAAAACCATCCAGGATCGCAATGTAGCCGATATTTTGCTTGTCCAACTGCGCAGCTGTGTAAACAAACTGCTCAAAGTTGTCAGCACTACCCATGCCTGCGTAGCTCCCATTCGGCGACAAACGCACGCCAATGCGGTCTGACGGTAGCTCCTTCTTGATTGCCTCGACAATCTCGAGCAGGAACCGCGCGCGGTTCTCGATCGAACCACCGTATTTGTCCGTGCGAGTGTTGGTATTCGACTGCAAGAACGTGTCGATGAGGTACCCGTTGGCCGCATGGATATCGACGCCGTCGAACCCGGCCTTCTTCGCGAGAGCAGCGCTCTTGCGGTAATCGTCGACGATGCCGGCGATTTCGTCCGTCTCGAGTGCGCGAGGGACTTGATACGACGCGTGTTCGCCATTGGCGTCTCGGATCCGTCCGTTGCCAACTCCGATAGCCGACGGTGCAACGACTTCGCCTTTCGCATTGAAGCTCGAGTGGCCCTGGCGACCCATGTGCCACATCTGTACGAAGATCTTTCCGCCTTTGGCGTGGACGCGGTCCGTCACTTTCTTCCAGGCAACAGCATGAGCGTCCGTGTACAATGCCGGGGCGCCGTACCATCCGTGGCCTTGCTCACTGATGCCCGTGGCCTCGGTGACGATGAGACCCGCACCAGCGCGTTGTTCGTAGTAGATCTCGTTGAGTTCATTGGCTTCGCGGGAGATCTTATCGGAGCGAGCACGGGTCATGGCTCCCATGACAATGCGGTTCTTGAGCACGAGGTCCTTGCCAATCGTGTACGGCGTGAAGAGCTTGTAGTCAGCGACGGCGCTCATCTTGATTAAGCAGGCGATGTTTTTAGTTGCAGTCTTGATCTCTTGTGGTGAATTGGAGAGTGAACTCAAGTGGCAGCGCAGGAGGTTTGCGTTCTCTCGCGAACTTGCGTTGACTTGCTCGAAACTTGCAGTCGTCAACGAGATCTTTAGAACGAGCTCAGCAAGATACTCAGCCCAATCGATATCGACGGACCCGCATAATCGATTGGTCGAAGTATCCTACTGAGCCTCCCTGGAGTGTCTTGTCCATTTCACAGTTTCTCTCTCATTCAATTGGTCCGAGAATCCTTCTGTGCCAGGAAGAAGCACTCTTCTCGAATGCAATTCGCCAGAGTATCTTACAGAGCTTGAGTTGACAACGTACTGCCTTTTTTCCCCCATCTTTAACGGAAACTCGTGTCTTCTGCATACTTCTTTTCCCAACACCGCTTCCGATCCACTTCGAACGCCATTGATCGGTTTGAGTAAATTTAGCCACTCTCCTGAAGTTCTCCTGTCCACCGAGATGGCACGTTATTTTCAAAATAACGTTTATTTAGATCTCACGCTCTAGGGTTTTCAAGTCCTTTCTTGATACGTTATTTTGTTTTCATTTCGTTTTTTTCGCGGGCGAACAATGTTCGGGTGCACAGGATCATTTAGGCGCTATTCAAGATCAGCAGAGCCCACGTCTTCGTCCTTCGTCCTCTACGACCTTCCAACGCGTCGATTTTGTGCGCTCGCTATTATCAAGGTCGCTTGGCAATGCGACCACACAAGGTCGAATCGTCCGACGGGTATAATAACTCGTGAATCGGATAAGACTCCAAATGTGTTCGAGATGTCTAAATTCTGCGCGAAATACTCCAGTACCTTTGGCTAAGCAATCTCGCGCATCCACACGATGTATTCCTGAGGGGTGTAGGCAGGGAACGTGATGTATCCCTCAGCCCCAAGAGATGAACCCCAGTAGTCAGCGCGAGTGGCTTCCGGGTTCAGCGGCCAGTCGTTCTGGAAACGTTCCGCCAGGTCCGGGTTCGAGATGTACAAACGACCGAACCCCACGAGTTCGGCGGCACCACTACGAATGGCTCCCTCCGCGATGTCGCGAGTGTAGTTATTGGTGGCAATAATCGTGCCACTGAATACCTTCTTGACATCAAGCAGCGTGACCAGACGGTCCTTGTCATGGTAGCCAAAACCGAATCCATCCAGAAGAGCAATGTAGGCGAGGTTGTGCTCTTCCAATTGTGTAGCCGTGTAAACAAATTGCTCGTAGTTGTCAGCACTACCCATTCCAGCGAAGCTGCCATTTGGGGCTAGACGAACGCCAATGCGATCTGAAGGCCACTCCTTCTTGATCGCCTCAACCACTTCGAGAAGAAGACGAGCACGGTTCTCGAAAGATCCACCGTACTTGTCCGTGCGAGTGTTGGTAGATGATTGGAGGAACGTATCGATCAAGTAGCCGTTGGCCGAGTGGATCTCCACGCCATCAAAGCCAGCCTTCTTGGCAAGCGCAGCGCTCTTGCGGTAATCGTCGACGATGCCTGCAATCTCGTCCGTCTCCAGCGCACGCGGCACCTCGTACGGTACGTGCTCTCCCTTGGGGTTACGCAACTGACCGTGAGTGATGCCGATCGCTGACGGCGCAACGATCTCGTTCTTCGGGTTGAAGCTCGAGTGGCTCTGACGGCCCATGTGCCACAGCTGGAGGAAGATCTTCCCGCCCTTGGCGTGCACACGCTCCGTCACTTTCTTCCAAGCCTCAACATGCGCGTCCGTGTACAGTGCCGGCGCACCGTACCAGCCAAAGCCCTGCTCGCTGATGGCCGTGGCCTCGGTAATGATGAGTCCTGCGCCGGCGCGCTGCTCGTAGTAGATCTGGTTGAGTTCGTTGGCCTCGCGAGTGACCTTGTCCGAGCGCGCGCGCGTGAGCGGTGAGAAGACGATGCGGTTCTTGAGCTCGAGGTCCTTGCCGATGGTGTGCGGCGTGAAGAGCTTGTATCCGGCGGTGGCGCTCATGATTGTTGTTGTGGTCGATCTGGTGCTTTGTTTTCCTTGGAGGTGAGTTGGAAAGTGAAGAGACCTTTTGGTAGCACATATTCCCACTCCTAGGGATGTGGACAGAGTCAAGTGGTTCCAAACCGGTCCCAGTTTTGTTGGAGCCGGGTTGAGTCGACGCAAGTCGAATCAAGTCGACTCGTAGTGGCTTGAAGTCATCCCATCCCCGACTTCAGTGACGACTGAATTCTAGTTCTCTCCTATCGGAGCGGCATCCCGATTTCTTAGCGACGGAGATGATATCTCAGGGAAGATTTGTGATGATGATGTCATATATTTACGATCTGCTCTCGAGGGTAATACAAAATGAAAGGACTTTGACAGATTACCTGCGACATGGTGTTGTACTAATCGAGAGCCTCGATTGGTACAAAACACTTTGTTTCCAACGGATTTTGCAAGAATAGTACAGGTAATGATTTAGCGGTTTGCAGTGCTCGCTATGCGGTAATCTCCAAAACCCAACTCCTTCAGATGGGCATATTCTCTCGACCCAGTCGAAGGTCTGCCTCCTTCAATGAACCCGCCTCACCGAGAAGTTTTCGATAAAAGTTTCTGGTGCGCTTCGTGGGCGCTGTAATGCAGGGCATCCACTTAGGCGCGTTGCATCAGTAAAGTACATCTGCCCACCCCCATCCCATGTCTCTTCTAGATACGTTGTGTAGAACTATAGAGGAGCGAATGTTGATGAGAAGTTGACACCGGCTTCGAGTACAACTGCGACATGGAGTGTACTAACCGAGAGTTTCGATTAGTACAGTTTTCATTTCGAATTGCCTTCGGTTCATGGGTGGCTGGGTAACCATGCGTAGATAAGCTGAGTACCCCAGCGATTTCGAGTAACTTCGATTGTTTTGCTAATCACTGAACTACTCATGTAAAACATTCTTACAAGGATTGAGGTGGTTTCCGATGCCCGTCTTGAAGATATTCGACCAGATGGGGGCAACGACCAAGCCGCAGACAGTTTGCTTGTATTACTATTTGGATGGGGGGCCATGTTTTCCGCGAAAACTCGCCAATGAGAGTTCCCCACTTCGGTACTGAAGATATTCATTCCTTTGGGTCGTAGGACGAGTACGTAGTGTATCCTTCAGCACCCCTATCAGCATCCCAATAGTCAGCGTAGGGGGCATCCGGGTTCAACGGCCAATCGTTCTCGAAGCGCTCCGCTAAGTCCGGGTTCGAGATGTACAGACGACCGAAGCCCACGAGATCAGCAGCGCCACTGCGAATGGCCCCCTCCGCAATGTCGCGCGTGTAGCTGTTGGTACCGATGACTGTACCACTGAAGACCTTCTTGATATCGAACGCCGTGACAAGACGGTCCTTGTCATGGTAACCGAAACCGAAGCCGTCTAGAAGCGCGATATACGCAAGGTTGAGCTTGTCCAACTGCGCAGCCGTGTAGGTGAACTGTTCGTAGTTGTCCGCACTACCCATTCCAGAGGTACCTGCGTTGGGGGACAGGCGTACCCCGATTCGGTCCGAAGGCCACTCCTTCTTGATCGCCTCAACCACTTCGAGAAGAAGACGAGCACGGTTCTCGAAAGATCCACCGTACTTGTCCGTGCGAGTGTTTGTGCTCGACTGCAAGAACGTGTCGATCAAGTAGCCGTTGGCCGAGTGGATCTCCACGCCATCAAAGCCAGCCTTCTTGGCAAGCGCAGCGCTCTTGCGGTAATCGTCGATGATGGCTGGGATCTCGTCCGTCTCCAGCGCGCGAGGCACCTCAAATGACGCATATTGGCCATTGGAAGTTCGGACATGTCCCTGCGCCACACTGATTGCCGACGGCGCGACAGTTTCGTTCTTGGGATTGAAGCTCGGGTGGCTCTGACGACCCATATGCCATAGCTGGACGAAGATCTTCCCACCCTTCCCGTGAACACGATCGGTAACCTTCTTCCACGCGGCTGCGTGAGCCTCCGTGTATAGTGCCGGCGCGCCGTACCAGCCGAAGCCTTGTTCGCTAATACCCGTGGCCTCTGTGATGATCAACCCAGCTCCCGCACGCTGCTCGTAGTAGATCTGGTTGAGATCGTTGGCCTCGCGTGTGACCAAGTCCGAACGTGCACGCGTAAGGGGTGCAAACACGATTCGGTTTTTGAGCTCGAGGTCTTTGCCGAGGGTGTGCGGCGTGAAGAGCTTGTACCCAGTTGTGGCGGTCATGGTCGTGGAACCTTGATTTGTTGGTAGCTGTGAAGTCGGTTGTTGTGGCTGAAGGCTAGTTGCGTAGTGAGCATGGCGGAGGCTGCGATCCAGGCTGCGAGAGCGAAATCTGCGGCGTGTCAGGGGGCAGTGATCCAAGTGGAGTTCCGCAATCAGGAAACAAATCTGTTGACAGGGCACGCTGAGATCTGCGACAGTGTGTCCCACATCTTGGTGATTGAACTGACATGATCGATCACCATCATCCCATCTGTGTACCCATCTACGTTTGCATATTCATCCACGGTGTCCGATGACGCCCATGACCAAGGGCATCATCAGGTTGACGCTCAAGGAACAAGGGCATCATCTTGAGCGGTCACGATGACGCCCTCGAGTAGGAGCGTCTTCTCGACTTGACCAAGTGCATTGATATCAAGATCTATATTACGCTGACGCTGTTTGCCATCATCTGCATTACACAGACGCCATGTGGCGTCATCTACATTACGCTAGTGGCAAGGTGCATCATCAGCACTGCATGCATCATCAACAAGAAACAACAGCGTGGCCGATGAGCGGCGCGCTGCTATAAAGAGACCAAGAACAAGAAGGAGAGCCAGCACAGCGTCTCCAGCGGCTCTCCACGACAACACGGAAGGACGGCGAACTAAGGACTCGTAGAAAGAGGATTCTAGGGCTTAGAATAACCGTCTCGAATTCACTCACTTTCCAATTAGCCTCGGCCGCACAACTTCAGCTCATCAGGTTATGAGCCCAAGCTTACACCTGCAAGTCTACACGCGGTCGGAAAGTCAAAAGCAAGGCAAGAACGATGAAGTCACCGAAGGATCTTCTGGGAAGCGACAATTACTTCCACTGGTCGTTCAATATGAGGATGCTGTTGGCCAGAAAAGGTCTACTGAGCCACATCGTGGTAGTCAAGGCCGAGCAAGAGATGACGGCGGAGTGGCAGGAGAACGACATGAAGGCACTCGCGGTCATCGCGATGGGAATCGCGGTGGAACACCAGGGCAAGATCCGCAGTGCAACAACGGCAATACAAGCGTGGTGACACTCAGCGACTACTATAACCGTGCGAACGTACACAACCGAGTGGCGCTCACGCGTAAGCTCCACGATTTCAAGATGGATGACGGATCGGACATGGCCGCGCACCTCGACCGGTTTGATGAACTCGTGGTCGCGATGGAAGCTGTCGGTGATGCAATGGACGAGTGTCGGCAACTCGTCATCCTACTCGGTAGTCTTCCGAGCTCCTACGACATGCTAGTCTCGATCATTGAGAACATGGAGACGGTGACCCTCATTGAGGTCAAGGAGAAACTACTGAAAGAGCACCAAAAGTTGGAGAACGCTGAAAAGACTGAAGAGGCGGCATTCAAGGCCCGATTCAAGATGCAGTCGCGCAAGAAGGGTGGAAGGAATTTCCGCAAGGGAAATGGTGGTGGTCGTCGGCACCACCCGACAGATAGTAAGTCATTTAGTGGACGGTGCTACAACTGCAATCAAGTTGGTCACAAGAAGGTAGGTTGCCCGCGACTGAAGAATGGCAAGACCGGTGGTGGTGAAGTTCTCTTCATGGCGAGTACGCGAACTCATGGAAGTGGCTGGCTCCTGGACAGTGGTGCCTCCTCACACATGAGTCCATCACGGTAGGAGTTTGAGACCTACACGCCGTTGCACCAGGGTGTTGAAGTAAAGATTGCAGACGGGGAGTCACTCACAGCAGTCGGAATGGGGAACGTCCGACTTGTTCTCCCCAACGGTACAACAGCGCTCGTATCAGACGTACTCCATATCCCAGGGTTGGATAGACGCCTGATGTCAGTGGCGAAGCTCGTACAGCGCGGGTTCGAAGTGTTCTTTGGCCAGACTCATTGCAGAATTTTTAGGGATGGTGAAGTGGTTCTCAAAATCAAGCAGACGGACAATACGTACAACTTCGACGTCATGGTGCAGGAAGCGCAAGTTGCACAACATCATCATGAGAGTGTTTGGAACCTGTGGCACGCACGACTTGGACACGTGAGCCACGACAACTACAGACGACTCCTATGTGCAAGTGACGGCCTACCTCAAGATCTTCAACGGGGTGAAGATGTCTGCGGTGGATGTGCGAGGGGTAAGCAATCGGCCTCGCCATTCCGCAAGGCTCCATTTCGAGGAATCGTTAAGTCTACACGTGTACTCGAGCTTGTCCACACGGACCTCATGGGGCCCATGAAGACTAAGTCTAAAGGTGGTGCGAAGTATATCCTACTCTTCATCGACGATTTCTCGCGCCTGATCACCTTGTACCTCCTGAAGGCAAAGAGTGAGGTACCAACAAAGTTCAGAGAGTACAAAGAGATGATGGAGCGATGGCTTGGTGCTAGGATTCGTTTCATTCGATCCGACAATGGAGGGGAGTTCGTCAACAAAATGTTTGCCAAGATCTGCTACGACGGCGGGATCGTACATCAACGTACTGTACCATATACTCCACAGCAAAACGGCCTCGCTGAACGCACCAATAGAACCATCATGGAAATGGCGCGAAGCATGATGATGTACCTGGTACTCGATCTTGAGCAGAACAAAGTCAAGGTGGCCAGGACTGTCGTTTTAGACGAGCGGGAGCTCGGCGGTATCAACGTGTTGTCAAATGTACCCGACGTGTCAGATGCCTTCTTCCACCAACAAATGCTGGTCCAGGACAACGTTACCAGATCGTCGACGATGCCCACGCAGCAGCATGTTGACGATGTTGTAATGGATGAGGGTGAGATAAGCCATGAAGACGTTGCGGCTATGCCCCTGGTGGCTCCGGAACCTGACGTTGATGCACACAACGATAATGGACAACTCATCAGTCCGATTGGCCGGCCGGTCCCAGAAACATCATCGACGAACAGGAACGTTGTTATTGTGTTCCATCCGGCACCTCAACGTCGGATACCGACATCGTCACGAACACGTATCCTACCGAACAGTTTGCCTACGGACGCTAGGCGGTTGCTGCACAACGACACAGAAAATGATCCAAACAATCGACAAGTTGTTGTTTACGGCCACAACGCTGGCGATGACGAAAGTAAGACCGACTCAGACGAAGAACCGCCTACGAAGTATCAACGCGTGGACGGCGAGGAGGGGGAAGAGTGGTCATTTGCGGCCGCCGTGCACGCCGTCGATGTAAGTATTCCGAGCACGTATCACGAAGCAACAACTGGAGCAAACAAGCACGAGTGGAGCCGAGCTATTCAAGAAGAGATTGACTCTCTCGTGCGCAACCAGACATGGGATATCGTGGCTCGCGGAGCCAATACGAAGACGGTCGGTGCCAAATGGGTCTTCAATATAAAGAAGAATGAGCAGGGCGACGTGGTCAGGTACAAAGCTCGCCTCGTGGCACAAGGGTTTCGACAGCGTTTTGGCGTGAACTTCTTTGAGACGTATGCCCCCGTCGTAAACATGAACTCGATTCGGATCACACTTGCTGTGTGCTGTGCTCGTGGATTCGTGATCTACCAGTTCGACGTTGACACAGCATTTCTCTACGGCGTTCTGGATGAAGTAGTGTTCATGGAAATTCCGGATGGGATCGAGTGTGACAACAACATGGTGCTACGACTGAACAAGTCACTGTACGGCCTAAAACAGGCAGCGCACGTGTGGAACAAAACCATCAATGCCGTACTGATAGAAGTCGGGTTCCAACCATCTGAGGCTGACCCGTGTGTCTACATTCGAACTCGTGATGACTCGACGGTCTACATCTGCCTTTACGTCGACGACATGCTAGTGGCAGCACAGACTGTCGATGAAGTGAACGAGATCAAAGCCTGCATTGCCGAGCGGTTCCGGCTGAAGGACCTCGGTCGAGCACGATTCATTCTGGGCATGGAGCTGCAACATGACGACAAGGCTCGAGTGCTCACCCTATCACAGGCGCAGTACATTAGTGACGTGACCAGTCGTTTCAACCAAGCTGACGCAAAGCGTGTCGATAACCCATGCGAAAGTGGCATGAAGCTGAGTCGCAAAGATTCACCTTCAACCCCTGACGACACTGCTACTATGGAAAAGCGACCGTATCGCTCATTGGTTGGATGTCTTCTCTACATTGCCATGACAACGCGACCAGACGTGTGCTATGCGGTATGCCATCTGAGCAGGTTCCTTGATGTGCCCGGACAAGGACATTGGAAGGCTGCGATACGTGTTCTACGGTATCTACACTCGACAAAGGACATGGCTTTGACCTTCAATGGGAGGTCGGGAAGGTCAATAGGTCTTTGTGCCTATAGCGATGCCGACTGGGGCAGCAACGTCGATGACCGCAGGTCGGTTTCAGGAGTGATGGTGTTCCTCGCTGGTTCTCCGGTGATCTTCAGATCCAAGTACCAGAAAACTGTTGCACTCAGCTCAGCTGAAGCCGAGTATATGGCACTAAGCCTGTGCACCCAAGAAGTCGTATGGGCTCGACAACTTATTCGGGACCTAGGCGCACGTGAACTGGAACCAACCGTGATCTATGAGGATAACCAAGGCGCGATCGCGCTAGCCCGCAACGTTGGTTATCACGCCCGATCTAAGCACATAGATATTCGACATCACTTTGTGTGCGAACGCATTGACTCTGGTGACATTGAGCTTCAGTACATCCCCACCGCCGAGCAACTCGCTGACATCCTCACCAAGGCGCTCAGCACGACACGTTTCACCACACTACGCGACTCCGTGGGTCTCGAACGATCCGCTCGCACGAATTAAGCGTGAGTGGGAGTGTTGAAAGGGCACGCTGAGATCTGCGACAGTGTGACCCACATCTTGGTGATTGAACTGACATGATCGATCACCATCATCCCATCTGTGTACCCATCTACGTTTGCATATTCATCCACGGTGTCCGATGACGCCCATGACCAAGGGCATCATCAGGTTGACGCTCAAGGAACAAGGGCATCATCAGGCTGACGCTCAAGGAACAAGGGCATCATCTTGAGCGGTCACGATGACGCCCTCGAGTAGGAGCGTCTTCTCGACTTGACCAAGTGCATTGATATCAAGATCTATATTACGCTGACGCTGTTTGCCATCATCTGCATTACACAGACGCCATGTGGCGTCATCTACATTACGCTAGTGGCAAGGTGCATCATCAGCACTGCATGCATCATCAACAAGAAACAACAGCGTGGCCGATGAGCGGCGCGCTGCTATAAAGAGACCAAGAACAAGAAGGAGAGCCAGCACAGCGTCTCCAGCGGCTCTCCACGACAACACGGAAGGACGGCGAACTAAGGACTCGTAGAAAGAGGATTCTAGGGCTTAGAATAACCGTCTCGAATTCACTCACTTTCCAATTAGCCTCGGCCGCACAACTTCAGCTCATCAAAATCCACAAAATATGTGTGGGGATCAATGTCATATGATAACCTTCAATAATGTTTCAAGCGACACATTTTTCAAACGTGTAGATATTGTCAGTTTCAGCCAAATTTGTCGGACTGGCGAGATTGGCACAAAGGATCGAAACACACCAACGCGTTTTGATTGGTCAAAACAATGGGAAACGCATGTCTATTGGACAAAATTGAAACAGGGATTCGACCAATCAAGTACCGAGATTTGTTGACAAGGAGCTGCACAAGTGAAACGAAGCTCTCAAGACACGTGAACCAGCACCAAAGCGCCCGCAGTGATGGCGGAGCAACACCACGCCATCTGCTCATTCCTGTGTCGCACGAGCCAGCGGTGCCAGTCGTTGTCGGGTCTCGGGATGTGTGTGGTTGTCTTGAACTGGAAGAAGTAGTGCCAGTCATCCCGTGACTTGGGATGCATCTCCCACTCACCGCCATCTCGCACCGCACTTGACCTTGTCACCGAACTGCTCCCATAGAACCTGCATGATGTCGTCAAATGACGACCCACTTGCAACAAAGTCAGGCAGGACATCACCAGACGCTTCGCGCTGGTTGATAAAGAGCTTCACAAGTGGGCGGACGTACACTTGGTACTGATTCCGGATGCCTTGTTGCAGTTGCTGTGGCGATCCACGTGCTGGTGGTGATAACGAGTGCGGTCGCGCAGATCCACCGCCCCCGATAGGACTTGGCGCGAGTGAGATCGCTTGCGGAGGTGTTCGAAGGTGCTGTGGATACGGTGATCTTCGAGCAGATGGTGGCGTTGATCTCGTTCGGGAACTCATGTTGGTCGATGACGGTGACGCCAGTGGCGTAAGACCAGCGAGATCTGTCGCCGTAGACTCTCTCATGGCAGTGGGGGGTGACTGGATTGGTGCGTGCGTGCCGCGGCTTCGATGGGCACGAGCGTTGTTCGTCGCTGTGCCGGAAGTGGGGGCTTCTCTCATACTGGAGCTTTGGGTGTACGCCATCGGCAACTTGGGAGACTGAAAACCTCTGTTTTGTGATGATAGTTATCACTCAGTGGAGGCTGCGCGTGTTTGTTCGTGTTTAGGTTTGCGAGGATGAATCAACCTCGCCTGGAAACTTCGAATGAAACTCGCAATACTTGTATGATATACTATTTATTTTGATACACTGCAAAATATGGGTTGTGTTGAATCGATATTGTTCAAAGTTGTTTTAGGAATGATTGTGGCCGCTCCCCAAAAGAAGGTGCTGACGATTATGTCCCTCACACGTCGAGGTTGAAGTGCGCCCAACATCTTGAGACGCGTACAATTGTCATTCCAAAGCAGAATACGTAAACTCGATTTTGTCTCTCGGATGAATAATACTTCTCACAAGAGTTCTCTAGTTTACAAATTATCGATGCAACAACTCTTTGGATCTGACACATACAAAACAAAACAACACGGAGCAAGGTTCCGATTAGCCCGCCGCCAAGTTCCTCAGTTGGATTACTCGACGTCATCGGCGCCACCCACAGTTAGCCGATTGCTGACCACAGGTTGCCACACTTGCTTGCTCACAAATTGATGAAGCGAGCACTCCTACCGCCCACACGCACAATTCACCGGAGCATCTGGCTACCGTCGCCTTGGCCACTGGGAGAAAAGGCGCGAGCAATGAAGCCCGCATGCTTCGAAGTTCGAGTGTCCCTTCGTGTTGTGGCGGCTGCCGAGCCAAAGGGTTGGTAAAGACCAAGAATCCACAAGAAGCAGATCTATACTCGATTGCCGTTTACCCGGAAAGTTGTGCATTATTCAGCTTCCAGCGGTTGAGAATGAAAACCACACGACCCGTTCAGGCTCCAGTCACACAACAAACTACGAGTGATAACATCGAGCAACCTTCGCGCGACCTCATCTGAGTTCCTCGTTTCCTCCAATCAAACATCCCCAGCACATCTGATTGGCGATAACTCTTCGCTGGGCGTCGTTGCCAGTCATCGAAGAGCTCCATTACATTACCCCGCATCTCTTCACCACCATGCGCGTGCTCGTGGGCGACGAGACGGGTCTGCTCAAGTCCGTGGCGCTCGAGCGCGAGGAGCAGCGCGTGGTCTCCAGCCGCGCGGAGCCGCAGGCGCGGGCGCGAGGCGTGCAGCGCATCTGCTGGTACGAGGACGAGAGCCAGGACGCCGCGTGCCGCGAGAACGTGGTCGTCGCGCGCGCCAACGCCGTCGTCGAGTATTACTCGGCCGCGCCCGCGAAAGGCAACGATGGGCGCTCGCCGGAGTGGTCGTTCGACGCGCCCGAGGGCAAATGCGTCGGCTTGGGCATGCTGCAGCAGTTCGGATCGGTCGTGCGCTGCACGGACAAGGGCGACGTGACGGTCAAGAACGCGCTCAGCAAGGGCAAGCCCGTGAGCTTCAACGTCGGCGGCGACCTCGATCGCATGCGCGTCGAGCCCAAGGCACAGACCCACATCGGTATTGGCGGTAATGAGCGTGATCTCAATGTCTGGTCGCTCGAGACCCAGCAGGCCGTGTTCAAGGCCAAGAACGTGACCCACGACAAACTCGACATGCGCGTGCCCGTGTGGGTCAAGGACCTGCAGTTCCTATCCACGCCAGGATCGAGCAACGGCCACCGCGTGGTCGTCGGCACGGGCTACCACCACATCCGTCTGTACGATACCAACACGAAGCGACGTCCAGTCATGCAGATCGAGTTTGGCGAGTACCCGATCAACGCCATGTGCGTGACGCCCGACGAGACGCGCGTTGTGGTCGCCGACACGACGGGCTGCCTCGACGTCTTCGACTTGCGTACGCTCAAGCACATGGGCCGCTGCATCGGTCCGAACGGCGCGATCCGCGACATCTCGTGCCACCCGACGCTGCCCTACATCGCCGCCGTCGGTCTCGACCGGTTTATCCACGTCTTCGATATCAACTCGCGCAAGTACGCGCACCAGATCTACGCCAAGCAGCGGTTAAACGCCGTACTCTTCTGCAACGACGGCGTCGACACGTCGTTCGTCAAGGCTGACCATGGTGACGAGCGAGCCAGCAAGCGACGAAAAGGCAACGACGACGAGCCAGTGGAAGACGACGATGACGACGAAGAAGAAGAGGAGGAGGCCTACGAAGGTCTCGAGATCGACGACGACGAGGCCGCCGAGTTCAACGACAGTGACGACGACGACGATGACGAGAACGATTTTGCAGACCTTGGCGACGACGACAGTGATTGAAATGTTCCCCCCACGACAATATAGATACATCATGCTTTTCTTTTCAGACCGTTGCCAACCAGTTGTAGAGAAGAGGAAAGAGCTGTCTATCTATCCACGTCCATTGTCCGAACGCTTCGTGCTGGTGTTCGAACCTCATACGACGCCATCTTACGACGCGATCCGCTTGTGGAGCGACTTGCCGCGGTGGTTGAACACGACAAAGTCGGGCACGTTGAGGATCGACGGCAGCGATCTACACCACGCAAACAATTCACGGTGAGCCTCACCCCCTTCTCGTCTCGTGACACAAGCAAGGAACGCACCGCGAGTGGAGCGACTCGTTCGAGCGGATGGGCTGCACCTCGCCGGCGATGAGCAGCACGCCGACGAGCGAGAGCAGGAACGCCGCCACGACCTCGGCGATCACCTGCACTCGAAAACAAAAACGCAAATCGACATGAATTCATCAGAGAACAACAACAGCAAGAAGCAGCCACTCGGTCGCACCGCTGGCGCCGGCGTCTGCGCGTCCGTGATCTCGAGCAAGCGCACATACTCGTCGTCTGCTCCGAACGACCAGAACGCACGTTAGAGAGCGAGTCAGCGCACGGGAAAGCCACGCGCACGTGGCGCGGCGTACACTTGATCGAATAGTAGCCCGCGTGGAGCAGCAGCAGCACGCCGAGCGAGAGCAGGAGCTTGCCGAAGAACATCCTCCCGAGGATGGCACCTTGCCGATGTCACGCAGCTTTGCTCGGGTCCTCCCGGTCCAGTGGGCCGGGTTTGGATACGAGAAGTGGGCTTTTTTTTTTAAGACCTGAACCCATGAAACTCTACTTATATACGATAAATTATATGGATTGGATAGAATAGGGGTTGTAAATACAATGGTATTGTCCAATGGAAAGGGATGTAGCCATCCGTTCTTAGAAAGATCGCCGACCGATGCGCCTCGAGACTATTTTCTGCGAGAATAAGAGTGTTTCGTGCCGTGTCGGTTGCAGGATGCAGGGCACGCTGCTGTGCGGTTGCCAGATGGTGGTCGGTTCGTCCGGAGCTGCTCAGGGGGCTCGGCTGATCCCACGAGCTCGTCTTCAGCGTCTCACCTGCAGCGTGGAGGAGCAAACCTGGTGAGCCTCCAGCCGCCCCGCTCGCGAGCGATTGCGATGACTGGAAAGAGTCTTGTGGAAAAACCGGTGTCTCTGCTCAGTGGGGTGACTAGTTTCGGTGGCGGCAACAGCCTTGCCTACAGCGCCGGCTCGTTCCCACGCAGATTCGATACCGAGCAGCCCGAAGAGAATTCGCTCGACAGGCTCTGCGGCGAGGAATCGGGTACGTGGATTATGGGTTGAAATGAAGAATAGTGCCTGCTTATGGATGCATGCGGCTAGACTCGATGCGCAACCCACTCAACCGCACACGGAAGACAGCGCAGACTAGCAATGGTGGGAGCAGCATCGACACATCGGTATCCACGACAGCGTCGTCTCGTATCATGAACCGCATGAACATCACTCGCCCTGCGAGCCACAAGACGACCTCGTCTTCTGACACTAGCGTGTCGCGAGGATCAGCGCTGACGTCTTTTTCGCGCTTTGGCGCACGTAGTAACCAGTCGAGCGCGTCAATTCGACAAGACGATGTATACTCTCGCTCAATACGAGAAGATGATTCGCCCAATGTGCGTGCAGGTCCGAGTGCAACAGTAGTACCGACAAATGGAGATGTCTTACCTCGACTACACTCCGGGTCAAGCGGAAACAACTTGCTCGCAGCAACCTCCTCTGTAACTTCCACCACACTCGCATCGTCGAAGGTGTCACTCAGTCTGCCGAATACCAAGTCCAGCACTAGCTTGGAAAGGAGAAGTTCCCGCCCGCGAGGCCTTGTCGGTCTCCAAAATTTGGGTAATACCTGGTAAGTCAACTCATGCGAGGTCAGACTTGTTGATGACTCATCTCGTTAACAAATGATTTCCCGTCAATGTCAGCTTCATGAATAGCTGCCTGCAGTGTGTAAGCAACTTGCCAGCATTGGTCAAGTACTTCCAATCGGGGGAATACCTCAAGGAAATTAACGAGACAAGCCCTACGAAAGGATCGCTGGCAACGTACGTCCAAGTCCAAGCACAGATTACTCAGAGTTACTAATTTGTCGACGGGTTTGGTAGAGCTTTCGGTGACTTGATCAAAGCGCTGTGGACAAGCCCAGAGTTTACAGCCACTCGACCAGTGGAGTTGAAACGCGTCATAGGCAAGGTGGCTTCGCGGTTTACAGGATACGACCAACAGGATGCACAGGAGTTCCTACGCTTTCTATTAGACGGACTTCATGAAGATCTCAACCGTATCACGAAGAAGCCACCATATTACGAAATCAAAGACCGCGACAATGCGAAAGATCGAGACGTATCAGACGAGTACTGGAAGTTTTACTCAGAGCGAAATTACAGCGCGCTGTCGGACCTGTTTTGCGGTCAGCTTCGTTCTGAGATTCGGTGCCACACATGCAACCACCGATCCTTATGCTTCGATGTCTTTTGGGATCTGTCAGTTCCAGTCCCAAAGAAGCAAAGGACAACCCACCACATGCGACTCGGCGGTATGTTTTCATCAAAGGATGACTCAAGTGCCTCGTCTCCAAGTTCCAGTGGATGCACACTCCAGGATTGCCTCAGGGCTTACACGGAACAAGAGCTCTTGGAAGAAAGTGACTCGTACTACTGCTCAAAGTGCAAGACCCATCGTGCTGTCACAAAGAGGATATCGTTGTATAGGTTACCTCAAGTTCTTGTGATCCACCTCAAGCGCTTCTCTTATTCGACTTTCAGTCGCGACAAGGTCACGACGGCAATCAAATTCCCCCAGCTCGGCCTCGATATGAACGACTTTTGTGCTAAAGATGCAGTGCTGGACGGCAGTACAACGTATGATCTTGCTGGGGTGGTCAATCACGTGGGGAGCCTCAATGGAGGTCATTATACAGCGTAAGTACTTCGCTCACATGGGAAACTATAAGTTTTTGACTTTGCTTTACTCCAGCGAATGTGTAAATGCTGACACCAACGAATGGTATGACTTCAACGATTCTTCTGTAACACTAATCAAGAAGCCACAACTCTCAAGTTCCAGCGCGTACATTTTGTTCTTCAGGCGGCGCGATGAAAAGTCGCTCACTATTTAATCCGAATACTATACAAACGTCGAGCTCACACTAAATACCCATTCTCTATTGTGATTTGCTCCTCCTGGACTTCACCTCGCAGGTTGCCGCCCTTCGTCCACATCGACGACTCGATCATTTGGAGTGTGATGCGGGGGTCACTCAGTAAGTTGAGCAGCGCCGACGTGAGATCAATGCTCGACTCGAACTGAAATACTTTGCCCTTGCTGTTGATGTGCTGGATCATCGTGTAACCGTAGCCATATTGTTTGTTGATCAGGCACTGGACGAGCTCTTCGTTCTGGATGATATGCGGGAAGAAATTTTCCAACGTCTGCCTCGAAATCCGACAATAGGTGACCCCGGTGCACTTAATGACAAGCACGTCGTTCCCGTACGTGTCGCTTTCGACAGGGAGCGGTGTCATCATCGTGTTCACCATATTCACCTCGGCATGGTACTTGGTCACGTACTCCCACTGCTTGAAAAAATTGTCGAGCCCGATAAAGTCTTGGCACTTGAGATCTGGAGTCATGGTCGACTCAAGGAACGGCTTGGTGATCTCACGGTCGCGCGCAACTTCACTCGGATTGAGTCCGTGCTTCATGTAGTGGAAGTAGGTCGAGACCATTTCCATCGCTGCAGCCTCGGCATTCTGCCGCATGCTCACAGTGATCGAGTCGAGCAGCGTGAGTCGTTCGTCCATCGCAACGAGCGCCTGGCGCATGCGTTCGACGTCGTCGATCACGATGCGTTCGGCCTGTCGCTGGCGTCGTCGGATGAACAAGCGGCTGCCAAACTTCTTGATATTAGCACAGTTCTTGGACACGCGTCGCGAAAGCGGTCGCTGGTGTTCGTTCAAAAGAGTTAACGCCTCGCTCTCGCTCTCTCTCTGTCCGTCGCGCCCACTATGGCTTGACAGCGAGCCACGTCGCAACACGCGGGACTCGACGGTCTCCGATACTGTCACGGGCTCGCGAGTCCGCGGTCGCATGGACGCCTGGGCCAGCAACATGCTCGTCGAGTGCTGTGGTGGGATGGAGCTGTTGGGGAGCTAGTCGTGCGTAGAAAAAGTCTCGAAATGGCTTCTCCCGAGGCACTCAGGACTCCATGCCTCGTGGGGGATCCGTTGAAGTGCTGCCATGGCTATCCTGGAAGAGGGCTTCTAAAACCTTGTGGGAAGGGATAAAACCTTATGATCTGTTCATTGGATAAATAGATGTGTAAATGAGATATCATTGGATACAATAGAAATAGGGTCGTCAGCGAGAGTGATGGTCTTCTGGACCGTTCTTACGTGGGCACGATTCGGCTGATGTGATTGGTTGAAAATAGATCCTTCGGGTCAGTTGGATGATGGGGAGCTTTTGCTGACCTGTCGTGAACCCCAGGTGTCAAGCTGTAGTCCACACTGTTCTCGCGAATGAGTTGACTGGCGACCATTTCGCTTTCTTCCTTCTTTGAACGACGTTAACTGGAGACGCCACGTGCGCTCAGCTAGTTCACGAAGATGGTCTCCCTCCACGTGGCAGCGTGGCGTCTTTCTGGTGATGGAAGATCTGCCAAAGCTGGAAGATCTGCCTAGCGAGTGGATCTTTGCGATCTAAGAAAAGAATTGCATTCCAAAGGGGATCACGTCGAGGTGTCGTCATCCTCAGGAAGCCAGGAATGAGATTGCAACCACAGTAGAATGTGTTGTTGACAACAACTCTCTCTCTCTCTCTCTCTCTCTCTCTCTCTCTCTCTCTCTCTCTCTCTCTCTCTCTCTCTCTCTCTCTCTCTTACTCGTTCTCTGCGACAGGTTTCTGCTCCTTGTACGCTAGGAAGGTGATGTATCCCTCGCCGCCAAGGGCTGGATCCCACCACAGATCGCGAGGAGGCAGCGGCGCCAATGGCCAGTCGTTCTGGAAGCGCTCCGCCAAGTCTGGGTTCGCGATGTACGCGCGTCCGAAGAGCACGGCGTCGGCTGCACCACTGCGGACCACGCCCTCGGCCGTGTCGCGTGTGTAGCCGTTTCCCGCAAAGACAACCCCTTTGAAATGGGTCTTGGCGTCGAATGCCGTCACGAGACGACCTTTGTCGTGGTGCGGTAGCGGGAAACCCGAGCCATCGAGCATTGCAAGGTATCCGAGTCCGCGAGAGCTGAGCTGTTGCATAACGTACACGCAGTCGTCGTAGTTTTCGTTCGAGCCCATATCGGCGAACGCACTGTTCGGCGACAGACGCACGCCGATGCGATGCGCTGACCAGACCTTCAAGATCGCATCGGTGATCTCGAGCAGCAGTCTCGCCCGGTTTTCGATCGAGCCGCCATACTGGTCCGTGCGCCGGTTCGTGACCGACTGCAGGAACTGGTCGAGCAAGTATCCGTTGGCACCGTGGATCTCGACGCCATCGAAACCTGCCAACTTGGCGAGCTCTGCGCTCTTGCGGAAACCCTCAATGACCCCGGCATTTTCGTGGGTCTCAAGTGCGCGAGGCGTCTCGAATGGGACATGTTCGCCGTCGCTGTTGCGTAGGCGACCGCCTGACATGGCGATGGCCGACGGGGCGACTATCTCTTGTTGCGAGTTGAACGACGAGTGGCCCTGGCGGCCGATATGCCAGAGCTGCACAAAGATCTTGCCCCCCTTGGCGTGGACGCGGTCAGTCACCTTCTTCCAGGCCTCGGCGTGCTGCTCCGTGTACAATGCTGGCGATCCGAACCAGCCATACCCTTGCGCACTGACGACGCATCCTTCGGAGATGATGAGGCCGGCGCCGGCCCGCTGCTCGTAGTAGACTTGCTGAATTTCCCACGGTGCGCGTGTATTCGGGTCGTTTCTCGAGCGCGTGAGCGGGCCGAAGATCACTCGGTTCTTGAGCGTGAGGTCTTTGCCGAGCGTTAGTGGAGTGAAGAGCTTGTGGTCAGCAACGGCGGAGGCCATGGTCACTTGCGGTCGTTTGATCTTGGAGAGGGTGCTGGTAGTGGCGATTGCTTGGTAGATTGGGAAGTGACTTGGTCAGAAGATAAGAAGCAGAAATTGGGGGGGGGGGGGGGGGGGGATCAAGGAGGCTACGTGAGACGAGTGTTCACTCGTCGTTAACATCGCCATCGATTAGTGAACATAGTATTCGTCATCGGTACCATCCAATCTTGAGCAGCGCGACTCCATTCGGAAACCTGACGGGCATCTCATAGTCACGCGAACGCCATTTAGTTGCTCGTTTCGGGGAGCACGTGATCGTCTGCCACCGTGTCAATCAACCTCGATGTTGAAGTGATGACGATGGAGCCATGATTGGATGGCACCAATATCACTAATCGGCCTTGACTGCCCGGTCGGCTATGGACACTTCACGGAGTCGTGGACGCTTTCTAACGGCAAGTCACCAAAAGGCACTCCATAATATTTCGTGGATGGTATCTCGAAGTATCGAAATATGCCATGTGTACAAAAAGGGGGTTTCAGAGTTGGATTTTGACAGCGTGTTTTTCGCATCATTTCTTGCAAGAAAAGACTCCAAGAAAAGCACCTCGGGAGGTGCTTTTCTTGAACGCGATTTCTTGCCAGCGAGAAATTACTCTCTTTCCTCCTCAAAATGATCGATCGAATTTGGTAGTTATATAAATTATCCGAGTGTTTTCCTTTCGCAACCCTTGCAGATCGCCCTCCCCAAGCAAACAAACGTCATCTCGGCGGCAACCGAAGCGATTGATGGCGTTAGCAGCATGGCGCACGCCTCGTACTTATCAGATCAGCAGTCCCTGTCTCCGAGCTCGACCTTGCCGCGTGCCTCGCGCGTTGGCGGCAAGACGGCGTTGCTGGTTGCTTCTGTTTGTCTGGGTTCGCGGAGAATGACGTTGCTGAGCGGTCTGTCCAAAAGTGATCCATGGATTTATAGAGAATTGGAACCGATGGAGGGGAGTCAACTTTTGGTGTGTCTCTAGTTCACGATTTTCTTGCTCTTCCAACTGAAACAAAAGAGTCGGTTTCTCGAGTGATTTCTGGTGTGATTTCTCGCAAAGATTTCTGGTGAAAAATCGCAACTCTGAAACCCCCTAATGGCTGAGTGTGAAAGAAGGATGTTTGGAAAACACTGGCGAACATTACAGTCTCTTAGTTCCTCGCGCCCGTGCTAGGAGGCGACCAGTTCCTGCAACTACAGTATGCCCACTGCTTGCCCATGACACCACCTTGACGGTAGACTGGTAGCGCGCACCACCTTCGTGAGTCGCCCTGCGTCGTTGTGCGGGCGATCACACCTTGCGAGGTCTGACCGTCAGAGGTGTAGTAGGTCCAGTTGGTCAAGCACGCACTGTCATTCTGGTCGTCTGTGTATTTCCAGTGCACGTTCTGGGTGCCTCCTGAGCGGTACGCGCGGAGCATCGACCACTCGCTGTTAGAGTCCACCTTCGAGCAGTCCAAAGGCCCGTACGAGTACGTCTGGTACCACCACTGCGACGGAGATCCCGATGGCTGCGTGCAAATGAGAAAAGATTGAGCGTTGATACTGCCATGCGGGGTGGCCGTCGCATTGGGCGCGGAAAATGGGAGTTCGGAGTCGACGGCGGAGACTGGAGACGCGACGAGCAGCACGGCGGTCACGACGGTGAATAGAACGGCCTTCATACTTGAGAAAAGTTGCAAAGAAGAGGAAATGGGAAATGAAGGCGCTGTGTGGCATTCTCATTGACTGCATTCCTACAGAGCTCGTGTGGATTTTCCATCGCGCAGGTTCAAGAGGGATTGGGCATGACTGGCGTGCGATTATCAGACCGAACGGGAAGACTTGTCACGTGCTCGTGGGATGGGGCCGCTCTCTCGCAGCCACGCGCGTGACCAGCAGACACGCGGCAAGTCACCGGTGTCCCTCTGATTTATTGAGACCACGCTGCCGGGGAAATTTCTGATACAGTATCTTCCCGCCAGAAGGATAGCCTCCCTTCCATAGTTGATCAAGATGTTGCTTCGACACATTCGATCTTTCATGTTCTGAAGTCGAGTGAAAGAGTGTATGGAATTGGACTTGTACAAAAGCATGACCATGCAGAACTGCGTGGGCTTCCCATTGGGAAGAATGCTGTGCCTCAGAGTGAAATCAACCCCACGACACCTTGACACGTGATCGAACCTACTCCTGACGTCAGCCTGATCAGCTTTCATGGATGCAACGCTGTTCGTTCCAATTCTCGTCGTATCGTTAGGACAAGATGGAGACTCATACAGACTTTCTGGGATTGAGCTCACGGCAATGCCGTGCTTCTTTATCACTGATCAATGGAGGATCATTCTATGGTTATGCAGAGAGGATTACCCCGACAAAATAAACGTCGACGTAGTTCAGCTGACAGTTCTCCTACGTAGCTCGGCATCTAGGACCTTTCCTGCGTGATCTTGGTCTTGAGTGTCGGCTCGGGTGTCTCCTTCTCCGTCAGCGAGTCGGGACCCGGATGTGTGACCACCATAGTACAATTGGTGCAGTAGTCCCATTGATATCCTCGCTTCCCGCCGCTCTGGTACGTCCACGTAGCACACCACGGCCTGGAATCTCGGTCTCTGAGTGTCGTCGAGTACCCTTCAACCTTCGCGATAAGGGTCGTGCCGTCTCTGTCGTAATAAAGCCAGTCCTTCATGCAGCGCGAGGTGTCGGTGTCATCGTCGAGGTACTTCCAGTGTCTGAACTTCCACCCCCCAGAGCGGTACGTCTTGAGTCGGATCCAGGGGAACTGGTCGTCGTGGTCTGTGCAACGAAAGAAAGTCTTCGGCAGCAACGACCCGATTTTCCACTCGCCGGTGGCGCTGTTTGTGGGCAGAATACAGGTGCTGAGGTCCCAGGACTTCGTGTACTTCGTAGTCGTGAGATTGCGGAGGAGGATCGGCGGTGGTTTTTCATCGCCAGCCACCACGTAGGTCAACGCCGAGAACGCGGCGACGATCGCTTGACGCATGGTGTGATGTAGATGACGACCAGTTGCACACTAACCGTTGGCAAACTGACGTAGGTCCACCATCGAGAGATCTACGGCCCCATCATCAGTGGGCGACAAGTTGTGGCTCACAATGTCCACCACAAAATTCTGCCGTCTCTCACTGCGTCGTTCGCTCGTTAGAGGAGAGGCTCAAGATGCACTGATGAAAAACCACCGCCGATCCTCCTCCGCAATCTCACGACTACGAAGTACACGAAGTCCTGGGACCTCAGCACCTGTATTCTGCCCACAAACAGCGCCACCGGCGAGTGGAAAGTCGGGTCGTTGCTGCCGAAGACTTTCTTTCGTTGCACGAGTCGTAGTACAGCCAGTTCTTGAGACAGCGACTTGTGTCTCCATACTCGATGTACTTCCAGTGGGTGCCCTTCCACCCACCGGAGCGATACGCGTTCAGCATCTTCCATGGGCCTTTGTCGTCAAAGTCAGACGTGCAGCCGGTATAGGTCGGGTTGTATGGGCTCTGGTAGAACCAATCGCCTGCCACGCTGTTGGCGGGAGGAACGCACGTCGTGGGGTCCTTGTCCTCCAGCAATCGGTTGCTAATCGTAAGGTTCGTAGGTCGGAACGAGGACGAGACGTCGGTAGCAGAGACCAACGATGTCGCAGCAGCTAAGAGTAAGCTGTGGAACCTTGTAGAGTCGCCAAAGAGCATGCTGAGCCTGATGGAAGTCGGATAATGACCATGCACTGGGTAGGACCAGATGCTCTGCTCACAATCCACCGTGTATGACGAGGGTGAGTTGTCGTGTCAGATCCCTTGGAAGACTCGTCCGAGAAGACGCTGGCAGCTCACTGCGTGGATGGCAAAAGAGAAACCAGGCGCAGCCAGAAGACGTGAGGTCCAGCTTCGCCACGAAAAGGAATTGTTTATGGCAAGAATCTACTCGAACCTCACAATTAGGAGGCCGGCACTCCGTATGATGCGGTAAATACTTGGCTATAGTAGCTTGGAAGATCCTGCGAGCCCAACTACGAACTGCGTCTCTTACAAGCGTAGGATAGGTGTCACATGTGGATGGCCCTAGCTCGCTAAGGAAGCTGGCCGCATTCGGCCATGGTTCTAGGCATAGATCCATTGAATTTCCAATCACCTTGAACGTCGTAGCTGTATATCTAGAACTTTTCTCGATAACCAGTTCCTTGATCGTTGATCATGCCTGGATGTTCTTGTCCGTGGTGGTCGGCTCCGGTGCCGCGGTTGTTGCGCCTGGAGGCGGCAGCTTGATCACCATGGTGCAGTTGATGCAGTAGTCCCACTGGTATCCCCGCAGGCCGCCACTCTGGTAGCCGTGCGTCGCGCACCATGGGTAGTGGGTGTGGTCGATCAGCGTGTATTCTTCGGCCTTGGCAATGAGAGTCTTGCCGTCCCGCGCGTAGTACAGCCAGCCCTTGTTGAGACAGTCGTCGTAGTCCCACCACTGCTCGATGTACTTCCAGTGGGATCTCGAGTAACCGCCCGAGCGATACGAGTTGAGGCGGACCCACGGGAACCGTTCGTTGTAGGTGGTGCAGCCTTTGAGGTTTTGCTTGATAAAGAAGTGCCCAATCTCCCAGGTCTTGTTGTAAGCGTTCTTGGGCATGATGCACGTGCTGAGATCCCAGGATTTTCCCGGCGTGGTCGAGGTTTCGCGGCGGATGAGGTACGGCGGATCACTCGCGTCGCAAGATACTCGCGCGGCGAAGAGCAAGACAGCAACGGCAGTGGTGAGAACCACTTGCATGGTTGTTGGCAGTCGGAGCGAGGGAGACAGAATGTAAGCGATGGATCCACGGTGACGCCGAAGGCTCCTCTCCACAAACCCTTCGCCGGTCGTACTGCCGATGATGCGGCCAGAAGTTCGTTGGCCTTCCAGCCATTGGATTCTAGGTGTATCCTTCATGGACGCCCGTGGATTCCCAGGGACAGCGTCTTGGTTCGCGACATCTGGGACCCGTCATCATGGGGACCGAACCATCCCATTGCCTGCCTTGCCCTTCTTCATTCGTGAGTTTGACGCCAACATAGCACTAATGCTCTTCTTTCTTGTGCTTGTGACAACTTTCGTTCATACCAAAGCCGCCAACACCACCAAGCCCACTCGAGAACTCGTGGCGATTGATCCAAGGATGTGCGTGCCTCCACCTGGAGCCGTGGAGCTCGTGTGGCATTACCGCACTCTCTTGGAAGTAATCGACGGATGCACCAACAACCACGACAAGGTCGGGCCGTGGAGCATGCTCAACGCCTACATGTCCGGTGGGATGGAGAACATTCACTGGCGATATGTGACGGAGGAGGACTTTCTCATGTGCCAGAGGAACTGGACGTACTACGACAGGTCGGGCAAGAAGGTCATCGCCAAGATTCCAAACTACACGACGACACTGGGTGACAAGAAGAAGAAGCGGTGGTGTGCCATGACCACATACCAGTACGGTGGACGACGAGGGTACCAATGGGAGTATTGCAGCTGCCCTGTGAGGACGAAGTAAGCGCAGTCTGATAATGATGCGTCGGTACTCATCAGGATGGATGAATTGAAGTACAAGAGCTTAGTTTGGACTACGTGAATAGCTATGAGAGAATGTTGCGACTAAATAAACCCAGATCCACTCAGTTTAGTATAGATAAGGCACATGAATACTTCGGTGTTAACAACACGCTTTATCGGTACTGAGGTATTGAGACAATGACCCTTGCACGAAAAGAGTTCAAGATTTAGGGCTGCACTCCAGCACCTTGTCAGAGAACATTACTTCACACGAAAGGCGTGCATATTCGTGGATCTCCGACACGGTTACCTACGTGGAATTGAAGGTACGCCTCGTCTGCGAGTGAGGAAGACTTTAGATTAAACCGCAGATCTTTGGCATTTGAAAGCAGCCTGTCTGCAGTGTTCTTTACACCTCTGCATTTCCCGCTCCCCGGTGTATTACACACAAGTGACGCCAGTCCGGGCCTTCAACTGCACGTGCGACCATTCCTCCCCACCCTCAACTCCAGTCACTCATTTCCAAAGCTACCGCAAGCTCAACGAATCGACTAAAATGAAGGTCTCTGCACTGCTTGGAGCATTCGTTCTCGTGGCATGCGCTTCTGTAAACGACGTACATGGCCAAGAAGACTCAACATCACTAGCACTCTCACCCAACCGCACATCGCATGGAGAGATTCAGAGCGGATGTTCGGTGATTCAAGACAGTGTCTCGGAGTGGTGGTACCAATCAAAGGCAAATGGTCCATACAAATGCACCAACGTCGGCGACACGAGGGTGTGGGGGATGCTAAATACCTATCGAGCTGGAGGTCAGCAAGGGGTGCGTTGGAAGTACACGAACGACCCAAACGATGGCGAGTGCCTCACCAACTGGAAGTACTACAGTGCTGATGGACAGACGCTTGTAGCGACCATTCCACGCACGACAACCATGAATGACACTCGTCGATGGTGCGCGCTACCAGTGTATCGAAAAGGAGGCGTTGTCGGCAAGCAGTGGGATTATTGTTTTTGCTGGTTCGGACGGGAATCAAAGTAAAGAAAGCGCGTAGTTGGGAGCACTAACTCCATGTCGTAAGTGATGAATCACTGTTACGGTACTAAAGATCGGCAAGCTGTTGCATGGTTCTCATGCTCTTGGTCGAGAAGACCCTGTAGGACACTGTTGACTGCCGATCGTTGAAGTTCCGATCCCACTTGTTGGTATCCAGATAAAAAGGACAACCGGATGTACATAGCCGGGACATACATCAGAACCGATCACAGACAGAAAAAAGCCATTCGCGTGGACGATTTCAACAATGATGGGGTTCCATGGACGACTTTTGAGGAAGGGTTCATTCGAGTTCTGTGCGGAACTCTACTCCACAAGAGAGTCTGACTTGTCGCACGTCGGATTCCTACACGATCGCGCACGAGCAGAGGCCTTGCTCGCTGCTGCAAAATTGCGCACGAGACCTCGGACAGCCGCACTGGCGACAGGTCACGCGGGAAAGAATCCTTCGATCGGGATGTTCCAACCGTGCCGATAGCTTTCGACTTTCCCCATGAGAGTACAATTTATGCGACAGATCCATTGCTGCGGAGTGTGAATGCCTGTGAGTTGATTGGACTCGGAGTGGCTCACTTCCGATCTTACACGACCAAGACCAGCAGCCTCTTGACCATGAAACTTCTCGCAACAGTTGCGATCGGCTTGTTTGCTCTCTCTGCTCCAGCTGCAGTGGCCCAACCAGAGACTAACACCACGGCCACATCGCCTGTTGTCAACGCCTCATCGAACGGAAGCCATGCTTCGATTCAGGGTTGGCAGTGCTTCGTTCCCAAAGGCGGATTGACCAAGTGGTGGTACCAGACGAGATCAAACGGCCCGTACTGGTGCACAAAGGTCGACGCATCCACGGAGTGGGGGATGCTTAATGCCTATCGCGCTGGTGGCCAAGAAGGCGTGCACTGGAAATACACCAATGACGAGAACGATGGCGAGTGTCTCAAGAACTGGGAGTACTACGGATCTGACGGGCGCACACTTCTTGCGACAATTCCTCGCACAACGACTTTCAACGACAACCGACGCTGGTGTGCGCTTCCGGTCTATCGTCAGGGTGGTGTCAAGGGCAAGCAATGGGATGACTGTGACTGCTGGTCGAACGATCCGGTGAACTGGTAAACCGCTGTCCAGACGAGAAAGAAAAACAAATCCGTATTGTGCATTTCACACCGCCGTTCTTGTTTGTCATTATGACTCTACCTGGAGTGTTTGTGCCAAAACTAACGTTTCATATCTTTTGTGCTCCGCCAAACACTACATGCATGTGTTCTTCGTGCTACTACAGGGAGAAGAGATCTGTAGATCATTTACAGACCACCTCAGGGGGTGGGGTTGATCTGCAGTGTATCAACCCCGGCCATACATATATTGTACAGCTTCATGCATCTCCTCGAGAGAGGGAATGACTGATCTATCCAGTTAATCAGCCATCATATATCACAAGAAACTAGGCCAGCCAAAGATCTCATATAAACCTGGAGCCTGACCTAAAAGTGCAGAACCCCTCTCTACAGTATCTATTATCCTCCCCGCGCGCCCGCACGCGCTCCGTGACATTCTCAATTATCCCCCTGCCAGAACAAGCATCGCAAGATCGAAGATGAGACCGTGCGGAGCGATCATTGGCTTCCTCACGACAGCATCCCTTCCCTCAATACTTGCTCAAGTTACCCCAGCGAACTCGACCAACCCGGAGTCACCTCATGGCAATATTGAAGCTATTTGGCATGGATGCCCCGTGCCCGACGGCGGACTTTCGAAGTGGTACTACGTGCGGCCCTCGAATGGTCCCTACCAGTGTGATGCCCTCGACGACCCGTGGAAATGGAACATGCTCGCGGCCTATCGATCTGGTGGCCAACAGGGCGTCCACTGGAAGTACACGGACGACGTGAACGACAGCGCGTGCATGACAAATTGGGTCTACTATTCGTCCGACGGAGAGACTTCATCAGGTGTCATCGGTCGTACAACAACCCAAGGAGACACACGGCGTTGGTGCGCGCTGCCAGTGTACAGACAAGGCGGGGTTCAGAACAAGCAGTGGGCTTACTGTCTCTGCTTGCCGTGAGTGAATTCCCGCTCCTAAACAAGACAGAAAGAAATGAAGAGAATTCTTTGGTCAAAATATGGTCCTAGTCATGAGAATGGTCGATTACGGGACTCGTTGGAACGCCAAGCGACTTCCCTCTTTCGATAGGCGTGATAACTAGAGGACTGAACCCTTACACATTCCAAGAACAGGTACTTTCGTTCGTACAACTAGGCGGTTTCTCTCGTCAACCCTTGCTAAGATCACCTGATATCCTCAGGCTCCAGTTAGTATCTGGGTTATTACTGTCCAACCCGACATCTTCATGATGATCTGACTGATCGTTCCAAGGTACGGAAGTCATCTTGCTTTCCCACTCACTTCCATGTCCCTCTTGGATTGCGTGACAAGCTTTATAACTTCAGCATTTGAGGACTAGTGCGGATGTTGGACTACGGAGAAGGGAGGCATGGATGGGTGCGGATGCTCGACACCTATGCATGCCTCCCTTCTTGAACCCTTTAGAAAATCGCAACTTTGGCCAGCCGCACTAATGATGGAAGATGGTTTGTGGAACAGCGACAGCTGAATACCAGCCGTAAACATTCGAATCGTACTCCACCACCTGGCTCTGCCGTCCTTCGATGCAAAGATTGAGCGTGCAGAACTGGGTGTAATCGTAGACGTGTCGTCTCTCCAGTACAACGTTCTGATTCAAGATCCATGATCATTTTGCTGACACCCATCACAACCGAAGGTAACTTCTCGGAAACTTTAGGCCCTTTATAATTGTCTCACATTAGCAACGACGTCCCACCTCCCCTCACGCTCTTTGCTTTGTGGAAAGCAGCAGTATCCAGCTTCTCATTCTCAAATCTTCCAAGTCTGGCCAACATAGCAGCATGAAAGTCACTAGCTCGCCGCTCTGTGCTGCACTTCTCGGCGCGGTGATCCAAGGCACGTTTAGCCAGACACCTGAGGCGAACGCCACAGCCCCGTCGCCAGTTATCCCATCTCAGGCAAATGCAAGCATCAATATCCTCTGGTGTGACGCGCCTTCGCGCGGGGTGAATAACTGGTTCTACCAAGACTTCAGTCGGGGTCCGTTTGGTTGCGCCGCCGTCGAAGACTCCAAGAAGTGGACGATGCTCAACTCGTACCGCGCGGGAGGCAAGCAGAATGTACATTGGCGATACACGAACCGGGTGGATGATCCGACGTGTCTTACGAACTGGGACTACTACGAGGAGGATGGAAAGACGCTCAAAGGACGGATCGCTCGCACCACAACAATGGGAGACACTCGAAGCTGGTGTGCGTTGCCAATCTACCGCCAGGGTGGAGTAAAAGGCAAGCAATGGGACTACTGCGACTGCTACCGCATCCCATAAATAGACGGCTATGAAGATTGACTCTCGACTGCCCAGTTCTCGATAATTGAGAGTCGCGTGTCTGCTATCAAACAACTGCCATGCTGAAGAGAAATACGATTCCATTTGGCTCCAACACATGGTACACACAATGCGATAGGAACTTTCAATCTTGGTGCCAACCATGACCCCCATCGGCTCTATTCTAGAAAAAAAAAATCCAAGTTGATGGTACAGGTTACCGGTACTCTCGCCTCAACAACTGGATAGTATCCAGTTGTCTCTCTGATACACTTACCTATTTAACGGATATATCAGCGACCAGAGATCCTTCCGCACTGTCCATTTGTGCCTCGTTTGGTACAGTAGGTGTGGAAGGGCATGTTGCACAGGGCGGGAACGACGGCTTGCCTTGTCCAAACCGTCATCATCACAGCCCTTTCTGGAGTGCATGACCGCGATGGCCTCCCACCCCCTCCGGCTCTATCAAACTGCTGATGACCCTCTCCAGAGCAACGTACACACAAGCAATCAACCAAGCGAAAGACACATCGTTCCATTTTCGAATCTGCGTCAAGGTCCAAACAGCTCAGACGAAACCAATGAAGCTCTCCATTCTGCTCATCGCCAGTGTCTCCATCACTACGCTCGCCCAAGACCTGCCATTGACCAACTCGTCTGCCTCTGTGCTCGGGGGTATCCTGATTGTTGGCGAACGAGAGTGTTTTACACCATCAAATGGTGTGTACTCGTGGTACTACACGTCATACTCCAGGGGTCCATACGGCTGTGCTAAGATCGATTCTTCGAAGGAGTGGTCGATGCTGAAAGCATACCGTGCCGGCGGCCAAGAAAATGTCCACTGGAAGTACACAAACGATCCCAATGACAAGGCTTGCATGACGGATTGGACGTACTACAGCTCGGATGGTGAAACTGTTCTAGGGAAGATTGGTCGTACGACGACACAAGGCGACTCCCGATCTTGGTGCGCCCTTCCTGTATACCGACAAGGTGGGGTAATCGGCAAGCAGTGGAACTACTGCTCATGTCAATACAGGAAGCCAAAGAATGATTAAATCAGACTCGGGCCATCAACACAACTCTAGCAAATAGAATTTGTGAAATCGAGTGCAGAAAAATGTTCGCAAACCATGGGTTATTGCTACACCGTTCTCGTCGTACTCTACACTACCGTGGCTCATGCTGTGGACGTATTTGTTCCAGTGGTGGGTGTAGCTGTCAGACTCAATTTTGTGGGCTGATTACTACAAGCAGGCTCAATTTCAAGACTGCAAACTTGCACATGCAACGCCATCCTGGTTTATGTCGAAGACCCGCAAGATGACTTCTTGAGCATTCGTTTTCATCCGTGAGCGGTGGACGATCATGTGAAAGACACTGAGTTGGAGCTTGGGGGCCACGCTAAACTATAAGCGAGGAGAGTGTATTGATCGGCGGCGGCCACAGTATGAGACTGTGGCTAGCCAGTGGTGGGCCGTGGTGGGTAAAGCAGAGAAACTGCGAATGACTAGACTGCAACTGACCGATCCCATGTGGCTCGCTGTGGACCACTCATTGCTCCCTACTGAAAACAAGCTTTCCAAGCGGCCCGCCGCTACAGAAAACGTACCTTTCATCCGTGAGCGGTGGACGATCATGTGAAAGACACTGAGTTGGAGCTTGGGGGCCACGCTAAACTATAAGCGAGGAGAGTGTATTGATCGGCGGCGGCCACAGTATGAGACTGTGGCTAGCCCATTGAAGGCTCCGCCTTCTGCCGCCGATCATGTGTTGGTCTCGCTGTGGTTGTAGCTGTGGCCATAGCTCGGGCAAGCTGGTCCCTCGAACCAACATCGATGTGAATGTACCGCTGGAAACAATCGCTCGCCCAACGACCTTGCAGCTTGATCGTCGAGTCTTCAAAACCGGCTTGAAAGAGGGCGGTGGCACCACCGCTTCTGAACGAATGTGTGCCGTACATGGAGCTGTCGTCACCGCACGCTGTGGCAGCTTCCTTTACGACTCGATCGAGTGCTGTTGCTGGTAGAATGGCGCCGTCCGCCCAACACAGTGGTGTCTGAGGCGGCATTGTGTGGTTTTCCTTAAGCAACGCCCATGCAGCTCGCACTGGGCAGAGCCACGAGAGACCTGAGATCGCCAACGTCCGTGAAGTCGAAGAGCCGACCTGATCAGTCTTACTTCCGCGAAATCTGATCGTTACATGAGATATCATGTTCCTCTCGCTGGTTGGGCGGCCTCTAGCGTCCATGAGGTTGATGTCCCGCCGCTGGATCACAAACCATGTCGCAGACCCGTGGCTGCCGAGATATTCGGATCTTCGTAACAGGAAGAAGTAGCCCAAGACAGCAGCCCCCCAGATAACGCGGTCGCGGGGGGACTGGAAGTTGAGGCTGGCACGGATCTGACGGAGATGGGAGATCGTAACTGGGGCGCGGCGCCGGGGAGGGGCTGACATCCGTCGCATCCCGAGCACAGCGAGGCGATGGGAGTCGGAGAGCTGGACAGGGTAGCCGTAGCGGACTTGATGATGCCATGAGATATGGCTACATTTGGACAATACGGTCGCTGGCGAGTTGGGTGCGGACGAGGGGCCGCCAAGCCAACAGGAGACGGCGAATAACGCGAGTTGGGCTGAGTGGGCGGCACTGTCCCGGGGAAGTTGGTGCGGTTCGGATCGGCGTCGACGCCACTCGCACCATTGCTCCCATGTCCTGTCATAGAGTCGCCTGGAGCTCGCGGCCAGTGATGCGGACTGTAGTGTGACGAGAACGTCTTGTAGACCCTCCGAAGATTGGAAGGAATTGGAATCTGACACCAGGAAGCGACAGCGTTAGCAAACGTTCTACGGTGAGTTGGATGCTGATGACGACTGCCTGCGTCGGCCACGGTGTTCCACGCCCCTGGAATGTGCGCGGTGGATACTCGGAGGCGCCAGGTCGCTTCGGCAAGGCCAATGCATCGGTTCAGTTCCTGCGCAAGCGGATGCCGCGCGGACAACTTGTTGGATCGGGCGACCGTGGTCTTGTTGTCGCTCCAGCATCGAATGTGCGGCCAAGTCGGCGCAGATGCTGCGTGCCATGATGGACCAAACATCATGCAAGCGAGGGCAATGGCGAATTGCTCGCGAATGTTGATGTCGAACTGTTCGTCGAGGAGTTCGTCGGCGTTGAACGTCACTAGGATGTAACGTCGTGCTGCTGGATCGAGAACGCAAAGGCCTTCTCCACTCGCGTCCATATACAAGTGGACGTCTGGCGGTGGCGGCGAGCCAAAGAGACGTGTGGGCACCGTATGAAGAGCACCAGAATGGAGAATGTTGCCAAACCATCGGAGGTCGTCAGCTACCCATGGCGTGATTGTCGTGAAGCCCTGGCGCGGAGCAGCGATGCAAAGGTTGTGCAGTCGCTGGTAAAACGGCCGCGACGCTCGAATACAGGTTGCGACATGGCGAAGGCTGCCGAGGAGACGCTGGGGGTCCGTGGTTGAGATCTTACACGACGAGGCGGCTGCCTCCACGCGATGTAGAGCCTTGGCGATCTTCTCAGGGGGCATAGACACCGAGCGTGCGATGGTGTCCCAGTCCAAGTCGAGCGCGCGAACCTTTGTGCTCCACTGCGTAAACTTAGACTCATTGATGGCCGTGGGACCGAGCACCGCGAGCATGGCCAACCGTAGCGTATCTTCTGCGACGAGACACCGGTCCTGCAGGTCGGGTTCAAGCATGACATGGTCGTCCACCCACTCGTAGGCAAAGAACGGAGTTGTGTCGCGATGGCCTGGCAACATGGAAGCAGGTGACTCACGACTCACGATCGTTGAAATAGCACGCCCGAATACGCTGTAGAACGCCGGCGATCCGGTCCAGCCAAATGGCGCCGATAAATCGATGACACCGGCGCGACGGTGACGGAGCCGACCACCCATCCAACGCACGTCTGGAGCACGCTGGCGAAGGTGGCGGAAAGCACCTTGGACGTCTCCTTTCAGCATCAGAGGCCGTGCAGCAGGGTACTTGGCGTGCAGATCTTTGATACGACCGGCCAACGTGCTCACGTAGTCGTAGTGAATGCGAGGGAGGGAGTCGCGGACGGTGTGCTGATTCACGCACTTGCCGATCGGGAACGCGAGGTCGTGGATTAGGCGGATCTCACCATCGTCACATTTTGGTATGGCACCGAACGGACTCACATACACTCCCCACCGATCCAGAAGGTCTTCATCAACGACCAAGTAGGTACCAGCGGCGACCCCTTCCATGATCTTGGCCGTGACGGCGGCGCTATGTAGGATCGCTGATCGGTGGTTTTGCGGGACCAGATCTGACGGCGGCGCTGTAAGTGTCCAGTCGGCCTTGAACCCCGCTTCGGCGATCGAGATCATCAGGTCGAGATGCTCGTATCCCTGCAGCAGTTGCCGATAAGTAGCCGGACTCAACGCCTTATTTGGGCGTGGGTCTTCTGTCGTTTCACCTCGGACAAGCCGCACAAGCGACACCAACGACATATTGCTAGCACGTACGAGAGCTGATAGTGTATTTTGCATGGAGCCAGCGTTACGTGGTGGAGTGACCCCGAACTCGAGCATGACTTTCTGAACGTGACGAGCCGTAACCGCCGATGCCAACGCCAACGATCGGAGAAGCGACCGCTGCACCGCGGCACTCAGACCCGTGTACGGCTGATGTGGACGGGGCTGACTTGGCGGCAGTCATAAGTGCTGCAGGTCCCTGCGGAGACCGCCAAAGCGATGGGCGATAAACTCACGGAGGAGTATTGGCACTGATCAGGGCTGCCTTGTGGACCAGTGCATCCTTGGACGGAGATCCACCGCAGACACAGAGACCGCCCTCCCTGACGAGGTACTAGGGCCTGGATCTCCGGTGGTACCCCTGCGGCGCGTTCAACAGGCGGACGGTCATCCAGAGGTCGGGAACGTCGGCTGCCTTCGATCGATGTGCCTCCCGCACCGCCGTAGTCGAGACGTTCTCCCCGAGGGTTGGGAGCCGAGCGGCGTGACGTGAGCATCAATTGCTCGACCTTCCGTGCGGTGATGAGTTGCGTGATCGCCTGGAGGTTGGGATTGCTAGACACAATTGTGTCCTTGACGAGCAGACGAGTCGTGGTACCATAGCGAGCATCTTGTTGGGCACATGTACGGTATGCCTGGAGTATCGAGTTGAGCCAATATACCAAGAACTTCAAATCGTCAGCGTCCCACATCGACAGCCCGACCATACGCTGAACAAAGACATGCATCACTTGAACCAAGTCGACCACGTCAGAAGTGCAAAATTCCAAACAGTAGCCACGAAGGCTAGCGAGAGCCGACAGGATATCGTCGACACTTTGGGCGGCTGAGGCATCTGGGAGGCTCACAGTCGACGAGAGGTCCTGCATGTTGTCCTTGAGAGACATTACCCACGTCATCTTGGCGATTGGGTCGAGTCGTCCGAGATGCATAATGGATAGGCCACGAACACCAAATTTGAAGTCGTAGAGGCGCGTGAGGACACCAGGGTGCGGGGCAAACTCGACGGCAGGGTGGTCCAGCATATCGTCGACAAACGCATGAGCAGACGTACCTCCATGAGCCGGCGCAGTGATCAACTTGTGCACCCGACGGTGCTCCGTCGGCGGCTGGAACTGGGACTTAGGTTTCTTGTGCGGTCGATCTTCCGCCTCCTCGTCAACACTAATTGATCGAGGCCGCTTCGTCGACGTGCCCCGTCGTCCCAATCGTGTTGCGAGGTTCATGTCGAGAACATCTGGGTACTCAACCAAGGCAGCGACGATGTGAGCGTGACGCTTGCCATCCCGATCGCGATGTGCGGCCTGTGGCTGTGTCGTCTGGTTGCCGGCGTCGCTGTCGTCGCTGTCAGACTCAAAAAACGAATCGGGCGCAGATCGCTCGCGCGTGATTTGGGTAGCTGCGGGACGACGTCCGTGGAGCATGGCTCGCGGTGGCGGAGGAGCGTAGAAGTGTGCACCGACGCTATCGCGAACGGCTTTGGCAATGCGGCGATCACTACTGTCGTGGACAAATACGAAGTCCACCGCATGCTGAAGTGGGAAGTGGTAGGTCTGGCCATCGTCCGCCTGCCAGACACAGTCGCGGAGGGGATCGGGGATGTCTTCTGCGGCCACAATGCCGTCTAGTAGCAGGGCGATGTCTCGCGTTGGTCGTAGATGAGGATTCCTGGAATCGCCGAGGAGACGCTCAAGAATTGTTGAGTGCGCAGCGAGGACATCATTCTCGTCCAGGTCTGGTCCAAGAAGCGCCGGGCTCAGCAGGAGGCTGATGACTGGATCCGTGCCACGGATCGCACCGGGTCGGCAACGCACTTGTTCACCGTCGTGGAGTTGGAGTACCACAGCCTGACGGTCGATCTGCATCACTTGACCGTGATGCCAGCCGGTGTCATGACGAGCGAACGCAGCGCTGAGCGGACGAGGAGCGGGTGGACGAAGGGCGCGGCGCGGTGGCATGTTGATCGGACGTGTGACCCTATGGACTTGTCACTAAAGCAGAGAAACTGCGAATGACTAGACTGCAACTGACCGATCCCATGTGGCTCGCTGTGGACCACTCATTGCTCCCTACTGAAAACAAGCTTTCCAAGCGGCCCGCCGCTACAGAAAACGTACCCTGATTTATTGCAGACGCCGCACCAGCTTCGAGGTGTGCGCTAAGATTGCCCTTTCAGGTTGAACTAGCCCAATCTCGGGAAGGGAGATATTCTCTTGCCATCAGGAAATTTCGAACCAGGCCGCCGCTTTCTCGTAATGGATGTGATTCAGATCCATTAGGAGAAAGCGGCGGCCAAATCAGAGGGAAACAGGTACCGAGTACAGAAATCAGATTTTTGTGTGCTTCGATTGTGAAGCACTGTACTCGGTACCTGTTTCCCTCTGATTTGCTTTGGCTGACGGTTCCTTAGTCCCTCAACTTGTCCCACAAAGGTACGAGAGATAGGAATTGATTCGTACCCCATGGAGACACCACCCCTGTTCGCTGGTGACCCACCACAAGGTCTCCACTCCCATATTTGCCTCGAAATCAATAAACGTTTGCAACAATGAAGCTCTCGACATTTACGATCGCCAGCGCGTTCTATGCAACTTGTTCTTCTGGTCAGCAAACCAGTGAAGGCGCCGTGAACGGGACACAATCTACTCATGGCGCCATCCAAGCTGCAACCTTTTGCGAGGGAGTGTATGGCCCCCACCCTCAGCTCAACCGATGGTACTACCAGTCGTGGGCAAACGGCCCTTACGGTCCGTGCAACAGAGTCGATGACACGAAGTAATGGTCGATGCTGAGCGCTTACCGTACCGGTGGTCTGGAAAATGTGCACTGGAAGTACACCAATGACGTGAACGACCCAGTATGCCTGACTAAATGGGGATACTACACTGCGGATGGTCAAACCCTACGGAGCATCGTTGAACGCACGACGACGGAAGGCGGCGCTCGATGGTGTGCGCTCCCAGTGTACCGTCAAGGTGGAGTTCAAGGCAAACAGTGGGGCTACTGCAAATATTCGTCGAATCTAGGTGGGGACCCCTGATTTACCGAGGTTGGTGCTGTTCACAGCTCTGACTGGTCCACAAGCCCAAAGTACAAACAGCACTAATACCCACTTCCTTACCTGCTCTCATCATTTTGTATTTGCTGGCGAATACCGGCACCCTGCAGCAACTACAATACCCAAAGTTCGGATTTCTCAAATCGGTGAGACAAAGAAAAATTCGATTCAAAAGAAAAGGTGATTTGATTCAAAAGAAAAGGCGATTTGGGGAACTCTTTATCACTTTCAATGCCAAGCGCAAGAGTGATGCTCTGCATCTACGGACAAGACAAGCTATGGATGTATGTGTCAACCCAGATGTACGTTGGTTCGCATCGCGAGCTTAATTAAAGGATCCCTGGCATCTCAGAGGAGCACAAAATTCTGACACGTGGCATCAAGAATACGCGAAGGACCCTAACGACCGACCCTGCCGGTCAATCGGCGTGGAAGGAAAACAGTGGGCGTACTGCGCGTCTCGTGATATTGATTGATTGATGAAACAACACGGTAATAGCAGCTGGTGGCTTTCATATCGGTGACTGATGCCAACCGCCTATCGAAGATATCGCCGAATATAGCAACAATACATCACTCCAGACCAGTCTTTCACGCTGACGTCTCTTTATCTCCGTTGTCGTGTCGAATATTTGTGTACACCAGCCTATCTTCACTGGTATTCCTTGGGCAAAGAGCGAACGTCTTATGTTCCGCCTCCTGGGCGCGGAGGAGAGAGCCATCTACAGCTGCACCGCTGCCATTGCTTGGCGTAAATACCACCTGAGCGGTAAACCGGCAGAGCACACCAACGGCGTGTGTCTCCAAGCGTTGTCGTGCGACCAATCACCCCCTGGGAAGTTTGTCCATCCGACGTGTAGTAGTGCCAGTTGGTCATACAAGCTGAATCATTTTCGTCTTCTGTGTACTTCCAGTGGACGTCAACCTGTCCACCCGAACGATACGACTTGAGCATAGACCAATCGCTGCTATCGTGCGCCTTGGTGCAGTGGTATGGGCCTTCGGATTTCGTCTGGTACCACCAAAGGTCGACCGCATTTGACGGTGGATTACAAACCCATCGAGCAGGAAGAGCCTCAATCCCAATGCGGGGCGGAGTAGTTGCGTTGACTGGAAGGATTGTCTCCTGTGCGATCGCCGTTGATAACCACCAACTGGTAGCGACGATAGCCGATAACCTCATCGACTGGGGCATGTTGATGCTTGGAGGAGAATTCAAGAATGGGAAGAACAGCGGATCAGCCCTAAATTTCTTCGGTCTTGAGCATATCCCCACGCCAACTCGTGGGCCTGGATTGTCGAGTGATATTTCACGCATACGATCCAGCCAATTCGAGATGGGTTGGGCGTCAACGATACTCACACCAAGTCTACTGAAGAAGATAGCTCCTTGAACTTCGTATGTAGAGGAGAAGCACATATCTCTCCCAAATTCAATGAATGGGTACTACTCTTGTGATACGCATTCTTTCTGGAACAGTGAGAAGGATACGGGGTTTTTGTCGTTCGTGTCATCATTGTTTGTGCCTCATCCCAACGCTACTCTGGTTCTTGAACACGACACGCCATGAGATTGCGTTGTATGGTGTTGCCTGATGATCATACGCACACAATAAATCCAGCACCGGCGGGAAACATGCACACGCTACGCCACACACTGCGACTTGCAGAACAGATAGGTATGATCTGTCATACACATGAATAGAAGACCAAACGTTTATCAGTCTACATTTTGCTTCGGCTGACCAAGATCTTCTTAGTGGTGGAAATCGACATTGTAACCATCGCGTCTTGCATCGCTAATGCATTTGCTCAAGGTCGTAATTCTAACTCGACGAATACTCGCGCAACTACAACAAGTCTACCCGCGCGCTGGTCCTGAGATCTGCAAAGTGGTGCGGTTGACAAGTAGTGGTATCAGTCGTGGTCTGACGGCCCACACGGCTGCGACAAAGTCCAAGACTCGAGTGAATGGTCAATGCTCAAGACTTACCGTTCCGGTGGCCAACAAGATGGCCAACAAGATGTCCATTGGAAGGATACCAGAGACGAAAATGACGGAGCGTATATGACCAACTGGATCTATTATAGATGGGACGGCCAGACTTCTCAAGGCGCAATCGGACGCAAAACAACCATGGGAGACTATCACCGCTGGTATACCCTACCTGTGTACCGTTCAGGTGGGGTTCAAGGCAAGCAGTGGGACCGCTGCCGCTGCAAGTTGCCCCCATCCGCAGGGCCGGAGGGGGTGGAACGCTCTAATTTTGGGTATCGACGATAAAACGTTGGCAACTTCTTCAACGGGTGCTTTGAATCCCTCCAGGACTGGGCTGGCTTATACTACTAGGAATGAAGATTCTCATCGCAAAGAATATCCTATCTGACTCATATATGGCCTTTCTATGCGCGACAGGCGTTTGGATACTTTTTGGGTGCAGAATCACATCCAAAATATGATGAGTGGTATCCAGTTTTGATGCCTGTTCCAACAGTTCAGCTTGACCAGATTGGTGCCAGTACATACAGGTATCACAGCTATGTGATACCGCGTACTTCCCCAAGCCTGATTGGCCTCTAGTTTCAACTGACTCAACCTGGTTGACACCTGAGTACGGACAATGCCTCTTCAGTGCCGCGCATCATCAGATAAAACATTTCCATTCGTGTTGTTGTCCAATATTATTGGACGATCTTTTTTGGAGTCATGATTAAGAGCTTAACATTCTCGATCGGCCATATCGTGGGGTCCCCCATGTGATTGAGCATCTCGCGGAGTACTTCGCTGCTGTTGGGCGACAAGTCATTTTCCCCCACTCCAGCACAACGAATCGCTCAAATGACAGATATGATTCATTGCATTGGGTTTAAAAAGAATGTGCACTTTAGATCATACGTGGAGGGATACGCTTTGCTCCATTGCCGATCAATACTCTGCTAATGTTGACGAAAAGCACCTGACATCGGGAGAAACGACCACGACTCCTGGATAGGCGATAATAGGTGTCGATGAAAGTCAGGCAACCCTAGGCTTTGCAACGCGAGGCACCAGATTGCATTGACACAAAACACTGACCGACTGGTCCTTTCGACGATCCACCGTGCATCCTAATTTATCAGATCCTTGGATAAGGTGGTATAGCGGGGATCTACTAGTAACACTGTACGGACTAGCATCACGAGAGTTCTCATTCCAAAAGGATGTGGAACGCTTGGGATCTGGGAAACTGACGGACATGCAAACACCTACCATGATATACTGAGAAAAGGCGACTGAATAACCATTCGCGTATTTTTGTCGACCCACGTTTCCCTGCAGGCTAAGACAATACAACTGCAATTCAAAATCTGTCCGGATTTGAGTATCTTCTCTCAGTATATCATGGTGTTTCCTCTACCTCGTCACCGTGATACACTTCATCACACGTGTCGAATATGCTTGTGTGATTTTTCCAGGTCGGGAACAAAGAATAAGTGGCCCAGAGCCTCAGGGCTCCGAGGAGGTGGCCCTCCAGCGCGACCTCCAAGGAGCAAGAGACAACCAACATTTTGAACAACCTTATCCACGCTATCGGTCTGCTCCACAGCTCATTCTCCAACTTTCTCCCTCCTTTACAAGCCTCAACCTAACCAAGCATGAAGTTCCAAACCGCGATTGTTGTCAGCGCTGCTGTTGCCGTCGCGACTCCATCCGCTACCGCCCAAGCCCCAGGAGCGAACACTACCACGCCTTCTGGACACGCCAGTATCCAGGGCCGTTTCTGCATTCAGCCAAAAGGAGCCGTAAACGACTGGTACTACAACAGTCGCTCCAACGGCCCGAACGGTTGCGAATTCTTTGGCGACTCGCGGGAGTGGATGATGCTCAACGCGTATCGTTCTGGCGGCCAGGAGGGCCTCCACTGGAAGTACACGAACGATGTAAATGACGGCGCTTGCCTGACCAACTGGAACTACTACTCGTCGGACGGCCAGAATTTGCTGGGTGTCATCGGCCGTACAACGACTATGGGAGACAGCCGTCGTTGGTGTGCACTTCCCGTTTATCGCACCCCCGGCGTCCAGGGCAAGCAATGGGCCTACTGCGAGTGCAGCAACACGCTCTAGTTAAACCGCGCAGATTGTGTTTGTCGCTAAAAAATCCAAGTTTCGATTCCATTAAATTACTCGTTCTGTCTTTCAACAGGTGCTTGCGGGCTCTATATCAACGAGAGAGCCACGAATGTGCCGGAGGTGGACAAAGCCCAATCACCTGAATTTGTTGTGGTTATGTATCAACCGAAGAGCCAACACTTCAAACCACTTTTTGTTCCTCAGCGCGAATGGTTCAAGCTAAGCGGAAACCCATTCGTACACTCCTCTGACGAACTACCTGTGAAACATTCTACTTGAAGTGGTCTATCGGTTTGTTCGGGTGCAACCCTTCCAAACCTTGTTGAGCGCGGTAGTGAGGTCCGACTGTACTGCTACTCACCTGAGCCACTTGGCAGCGATCGGGAAGAAGCGAGAACGGCTTTCTGACGAAACCTTGCCTTCCTATCCGATTGTCTCTTCTTCTCCACCTTTGACGCAGAGGCACGTGTGCAATGACATTACCTAATGATGGCTTGTCCCTCGGGGAAAGAAACATGCGAAGGGCCAAGCTTCGAGATCGGACCTGAGCTCCGCTTCTGGGCGGTGTTACATCCAATTGTTGACTGCGCCGAAGGGCTCTCGGAGCAGCTAATTATTGTATTCGCTTTAGAATGAGCTCATTTCCCAATTTTCAACCAAGAATCCCACCCGTTCCAACCCGCAAGTGTGATGAGAGCTTCGATTCTTCTATTCAGCGCCGGGTTAGTCGTCGCTACTCCGCACGCGTTCGCTCAGCAAGTCGATACGATTCCGGCTAATGACACAGCGGCACCCGGTAGCATCCAGGCCATCGAGTGCGCTCCGCCGAGCGGGTATATTCGCACGTGGTGGTATCAATCCTGGTCGGATGGCCCTCACTCGGCTTGTTCGCAAGTTCAATCCGGCAAGTACTGGGCGATGCTTAATGCATACCGTGGGGGAGGCGAACAAGGCCTTCACTGGAAGTACACGGATGACCCAAACGACAGTGGATGTCTGACAAACTGGAAATACTACTCGAACGACGGCCAGACTTTGCAAGCGACGGTCGGACGCACAACGACGATCGGGAGCGGTCGACCTTGGTGTGCATTGCCTATTTATCGTGCGGGCGGTGTCCAAGGAAAGCAGTGGGAGTACTGCAAGTGCAAGCCTGGTGGCATCGGTATCTAGGCCGGCAAGTAACTGTGATTGCTCAATATCATACAAATGAATGGATTCGCATCCATAGCGTAGCGACATTCACTCGTCGTCATCCGCAAAGAAACTACCTATCACTATCTGTATCGCGGGCTCTTGCATACAATGCTGTAGTTATCTCGGAGCTACCCACAGCTCCTTGAAATTTTCAACGATAATCGGCGTGCTCGGAATAGTCTTGATTAGTCGGCATGAATGGTCATTTGTCGTCTGATTCATTGTACTTCCCGCGTGAAAAGTAGTACAGTATTCGAGTATTGAATACTGTACTCGTTGAAGCATGTTGATCTCTGAGTTCAAGGATCGATATGATTCAACTCGCAAGTCATCTTCGAATATCAGAGTAGAACGATATCCTGCAGTTTCAATGACTCATCTGCTCTGGTATCTGGTTTTATTCCGGACCGTTGTGCTTAATTCTGGCAGCATCATTCGATACTTTGTGTAGGAGCAACGTTGGCGAGGGTACAATAAATAGTTCCTTGGCATCTCTACGGCCGTCGAATTGGCAATCTTTCGTTCGGAACATCCTCAACTGAACAACATGAAGAGATTACGAGTAGTAGTAGACTGACGTGGAACGCCCGCCCGATTCTATGTTGCCTTTCCCTCAGTCACCAACGCATCGATTTCCCGTGGTGCGTAATACAAGCGTAATGGGGTCATCGAATGTCGAGTCCACGTACTCTCTGCTCTTCAGCGATGGCTCAGATAGACGACCCCATAGGTTTCAAAGGTCACTCATTGCGCAATCTTCTCCGTTCAGCAAAAATGAAGCTCGCCCTTGCTCTTGTATCCCTCGCGCTCGTAAAACCAGCGGACGCGCAGCAAGCTAACATCACAGAGGTCGCCAACGCAAGTATCGACAGCACCCCAAGCCATCGCACATGCGTACCCCCAAGCAACGCGGTTGGCGGCTGGTACTATCAGACGTGGTCAAAACCTGCCGGTTCTTGTTCCAAGTTCGACAGCACACGAGAGTGGTCAATGCTTCGAGCCTATCGAGCCGGAGGTCAAGAGGGCGTCCATTGGAAGTACACAAACGACGAGAACGACGGCGCGTGCTTGACGAACTGGACGTACTACACGTCGGATGGCCAGACATCGCAAGGTGTGATCGGACGCACGACCACAATGGGTGGGTCCAGGCGCTGGTGCGCGTTACCTGTGTACCGTCAAGGAGGCGTGGAGGGCAAGCAGTGGGCGTACTGCTCCTGCAAGGAGAAGCCACCTCAAGGCCCAAAGCCTTAACTCTGCGAAAACTGGATCTAGTGGCTTGATTTGTGGTAATCAATAAAACTGAATCAACTCACTTGGTACACGAATCTCCTAAAGAACGACGCTGTCGATTTTTTTCTTTCGCTGCTCTTTGGAAGGGGGATGCGTCCTTCGTGGTCGTGTTCGAAAAAGAGCGGCGATCAGGGAGCTGACGTTGAAGTTTTCAACTTCAATCTGTCCCAAAGGGCGGTCATGATCGGGTAAGTGTCACTTGCAGCTGGCGTAAGAGGCCTCCACGTTCCACCTGGACGTGTTTCTGGACGATTCACGTACAAGGAACACCGATCACCATTTTGTCTGTGGGTCCGACACATGCTCCAACAAGGATTGGGCTGGGCTCAAGGCGCAGCACTTCAGTGACCTGCAAGGTGTCCACTACCGTATCGAACTGGCGACCCCTTTGGTTCGATTGAACGAGTCTCATGGTGGTATCTCTTGCCAACTGCTTCGGAATCAGAGTCAGTCGATAGAAGTCGTAGTGAGCTGTATGACGTTCCGTGACTGGCACGTGGGCCGGTACACTTATCGAGTAAAGCGCCAGCCAAAGCACACACAGGCTCGGGTCGCTATCCGCGAAGATTCGCTCTGTCTCTGCTCGCCATTCTGAATTGCCTTTCGCCGGGAAGACAGGCTGGTGGGTCCCGAATTGGAAGGGGCGATTGGAAAAGCCGATACGATCTGCTGATCTTGGCCCCGGTCGTGCCATATCAGAGCGCAATTGTGGGTGAGTGGAGACTGACGCAATGTAGCTTGATCCATGCGCTCGCACTGAGCAGACACACAAGGAGGCATTTCCGAATTGGCATCCTCTCACTCAACTCGACCATGAGAACTCTGTTGGTGATCGGCTCGAGCCTCGCGCTTGCGGCGGCGCAGACTACGGACCCAGTTGTTGACGCAAATGTGGCGGTGAATGCTTCGAATGAAACAGCCCACGCCAGCATCAACAGGGAAACCTGCAGTATGCACAGCCCGAGTAACGGGGTCATCGGTTGGTACTATCAGACCTACTCGAGCGGCCCCTACACGTGCTCGTCCGTCGACTCGACCTACGAGTGGGCGATGCTCAACGCATACCGCTCGGGCGGCCAGATCGGCGTCCACTGGAAGTACACGAGCGACGACAATGACTCGGACTGCTTGAAGAACTGGAAGTACTACTCGTCCGACGGAAACACCCTACTCGCGACGGTCCCACGAACGACTACTCTCAACGACAACAGGAGCTGGTGTGCGCTGAGAGTGTACCGACAAGGCGGCGTCAAGGGCAAGCAATGGGAAAAATGTTCTGAGGTTTGCCATGGAAGCGGAGGTCCCGACGGACGTGTCTAAACCACATATTACCAGGTCAGCTTATCCAAGGACAGTAGGAACGCGTTCTGCCGTTGCAGTGACCAAAACACAAGAAATGTACTTGATCAAATGACGATAATGAAGTTGAGTTGTTGTTGAATAGAAATGCTGGGCATGCTCGCCCTCTGCAGTGACAGCAAGCTGTCATAGACGTTTTCGTCATTAAAACTTTCTATCCAGTTGGCAGGGAGTTAATCTGGCGCCAGTTTTCAATGGCGTCGATTTCGAATGACATACTTCGTCGAATCAACGGAATGTCTCCGAAGCATGCTTCGCCAATTGAGAACGGCTTCAATTCGCGTGGATCTGAAGTAATTAGGACAAGTGGAGTTTGCATTCTACTACTACAACCGAAAATGCAGCTTAGCCAAAGTGGAAACCTTCACAGGGGCAAACAGACAAATCGTGCTATTTCGTACTGTTGATCGCAGGGGTATTCGTTTGCCCAAAGTTAGTGGCGACTCCATTATAGCAGCAGCTGTGGAGACGACACGATCCATGCTCACCACGTCAAGGGTACGCCGTCGTACTGGATGAACTTGCCACTGTCTGCCTCGGTTAAATTGGCAATAATCTTGGTGAGTCCTGCAACACTAGCATCCGGAGTCACCTCGCCAGTGTTGTAAGTCATATCGGTCGAGACGTAACCGGGGTGAAGCAGGATTGTGGTGATTTTGTCATTCTTGAGGTCATGAGTCAGGCTCGCATTGATCATATTGAGCGCTGTCTTGGATGCTCGGTAGGCGTAGAGCCCACCGCTGCCATTCTTCGTGGTGCTCCCCATGACGTTGTCCGTGATACTGGCCATAATTGTGGACAACTGGGCCACCGTGGCTGACCCGTGCTTCGCAACTGCGGCACGCAGGTTCGGCACCAACGCTCGTGTCACGAGAAACGGGCCGACGGCGTTCACCTCAAACGTCTGCATCAACGCTTCCTTGGTCGTAGTCTCAATCGTATCGGGCCAACCGATGCCGGCGTTGTTGATGAGGAGATCGATGGACTCGCCTTCAAGTTGCTTGGCAGCTGCGAGGATTGACTCTTCGCTACTCGTGTCAAGCGACAATAACTTGTGTGGCTCGAGAGCCTTGAGCTTGTCAGCCATTTCAAGGTTGCGAGCAGTGGCGATGACATTCCATCCATTTTGCTTGTAGTGCGCGACAAAAGAGAGCCCGATGCCACGTGAGGCGCCGGTGATGAGCACGGTCTTCTTGTCTGCCATGGTGGAGTTGACGGATGAACAGCGGCTTAAGATGCAGCGGAGAATGTGTCGAGAAGAGAGAAGAAACGACAATGGTGGATCTTGTTGATACGGCTGCGGCCGTCATGTGGAGACTCTGGCTCCCTCCCTCTACCATCGCCTGTAGAGGGAGGGAATGAGAGTCGTGGCTCCTTAGCACTTCAACTACCGCGAAAGTGAAGCCCCGGATCTGGGAATTTAGTAGATCCGCTGACGTCACCGACCAATCGGGTTTGTGATCTCCTCGAGCGTAGCAGTGGAGATACAGTTAGCGCAGACGGCTGTAGTGGCTCTACCGCCATCAAGTACAAATCATACCGCTGACCACCTTTTTTCTCAAGTATCGACGACGTTGTCCCTCCACTGAATTATCCGTAGCGCACTCACACCCCATGCAGTACATGCCTTTGGGTGCTTTGTGGGCCTCTGGCGATGAAGAAGCTGCAGTACATTGGTGGAGACTCTGCAGGATTGGAGCAAATCTGAGAAAATGAAACTTCTTCATGTTTAGTACCGGTACTGAACAGCGTGACTCCGCTCACCAGGACTCAACCTTTTCGGCAACAGCCCTCTTTGCTTGCAAAAACACGTGGGGGCGTGCGCTACATTGCCACGCGTTCAAGGCCAAACACTGGGGTACGTAGAACGAGTTTGCGCACAGGGAGGCCGAGTGCAATGGTCGAAAGCACCAATCCAAATCTATTCATTGATGGCAATACGAGTTTACAGACAATCGGCTCCGAACAATTATCGTGCGGGCGTCGACAAAGGTTTTGAGAGTTTTAAAGCCTATTGCTTGCTTTGCTTCGATTGCACAGTTTTTACTGTGCAATCGAAGCAAACTGCATCAAGGCGCTTTCCAGGTATTCCAGTCTCTTCGTGCCACCCGGGGCCAGCGAATTCTCGGCTTCGTGAGTTGTTCGTTCGAACTCTATGTGCGCAGTCATTGCATATACTCCTCCCGTACAACTTGTTCGCATGTGCTTGTTTTAAGCCAGATCGGCTGACGAGGCGAAGGTGTTACTCAGCTTACGCGTGACGTGAAACCTCAGGCCCCCCTGTGGATCTACTGAGGAAGTATGCGAGATCTTTTGTGATGACCGAAGAGCACATTTTGGGACGCCAACGACATGGACTTGCGTTATTGACCGACTCCAGCTATTGCCAGCCTGGCAGCTTCAACAAGAACCAACACTCACAACAAGATGCTGACTTGGAGTTTACATTCATGCACCCATCAGAGTGCCTGCGACTACCCTTAGCACTTGACTCATTCCAATTTGCCACAGCTCGCGTAATCTTCATGATGTGGTCTTGTGACCTCGTGACCAAAGCGCACGCACGTCGACCACTTTGCTTACCACGGCAGACGCACGCCGTCGAATCGGATGAACTTGCCACTGTCTTCCTCGGTCACGTCGGCGAGCACTTTGCTGAGCCCTTCGACGCTCACGTCCGGGTTGATCTGGCCCTTGTGGGACGTCATGTCGGTCGAGACGTAGCCCGGGTGGAGCACGACCGTGGTGATCTTGTCTTTCTTGAGGTCGTGCGCGAGGCTCGCGTTGATCATGTTGAGCGCCGTCTTGGACGCGCGGTAGGCGTAGAGCCCGCCGCTGCCGTTGTCCGTGATGCTGCCCATGACCGACGAGACCTGTCCGACCGTGGCCTTGCCGTTTTTCGCGACAGCCGCGCGCAAGTTGGGCAGCAGTGCGCGCGTCACGAGAAACGGCCCGACGGCGTTGACCTCGAAGGTCTGCATGAGCGCGCTCTTGGTCGCGGTCTGCACGCCGTCGTGCGAGCCGATGCCGGCGTTGTTGATCAGCAGGTCGATGGGCTCGCCGCGTAGCTCCTCGGCAGCTGCGAGGATCGAGTCTTCGCTGCTCGTGTCGAGCGCCACGAGCCTGTGCGGCGGCGCGCGCGCGGCCGAGCGCCCGAGCCGCACGAGCGCGCCGTGGCAATGACGCGCCAGCCGCGCTGCTGGTAGAGCGCGGCGAACGCGAGCCCGATGCCGCGCGAGGCGCCGGTCACGAGCACGGTCTTGGGCGTGTTGGCCATGTCGATATTACTATGGAGGCGCCAACGTTGGCGCACCAACGTTGGCGCGGTGAATGTCCACTCGGGAGTGGCACGTAAACACGAGCGCCAACGTTGGCGTTGGTGTGGGACGGAATGAAGGTCTCTGGTCTGCGATGACGTCATCTTGTTTTAGAAACGGTTTCCAAGTGAGTCGCGAAGTGATGATTTGTACCCCCCTGGGACACGCCACCCACCCGGCTGGTTTCGTAACCCCCCCGGTGCTACTAATCCACGGCCGCCTTTCTCGCTGGCGCTCCCAATCACGGCGAGGAGCTCTTTGCTCGTTGGCTGGCGTTCGACTGGCCTTTCCGTTGGGACCCCGTTGCCGCTGCTGAGGCGCGTGGTTGCTGAGACGACCGACGGATCTTTTTGCGCGGCTTCGAGAAGCCACGCGACGACGAATGAAGTCGGTTGGGTCGCGTGCAGGCGGCGCCGAGCTCACGTAAACTTTCGTTGGCGACTGCGAGCGCGTGGACTTGGGACGAGTTGAGTCGGGAGCTCACTCTGCAATTTTTATTGACCAGACCATCTCAAGACACAGACCATCATGAGCGCCGTCGCTGGATACAAGCTCTTCACGCCGCTGACGCTGGCCAAGGACCTCGTGCTCAAGAACCGCATCGTGCTCTCGCCGCTCACGCGCGCGCGCTCGGAGAAGGAGAAGCACCTGCCCAACGACCTCAATGTCGAGTACTACGCGCAGCGCGCCGGCGCTGGCTTGATCATCTCTGAGGCGACTGCCATCCACCCGCAGGGCTTCGGATGGTACGGCGCGCCGGCGCTGTACAACGAAGAGCAGGTGCCTGGATGGAAGAAGGTCACGGACGCCGTCCACGCCAAGAACAGCACCATGTTCCTGCAGCTCTGGCACATGGGTCGCCAGGCGCACTCGAGCTTCAACCCCAAGAACGAGATTGTCTCGGCCTCGGCTACGCAGCTTCAGGGAAGCCGTCTGCGCAACAGCAAGGGCGAGTACACCGAGTACGAACTCGCGCGTGCGCTTGAGACCGACGAGGTCGCGGAAGTCGTCGAGATGTACCGCTACTCGGCCGAGCTCGCAAAGAAGGCCGGTTTTGACGGTGTGGAGATCCACGGCGCCAACGGCTACTTGGTGGACCAGTTCCTTCAGTCCGTGACGAACCACCGTACGGACAAGTACGGTGGCTCGATTGAGAACCGTGCGCGCTTCCTCCTCGAGATCGTCGAAGCACTCAAGACTGTCTGGCCAGCGGACCGTATTGGTGTTCGTCTCGCGCCCAACGGCGTCTATGGTGGCATGGGCAGTCCGGACAACTACGACCAGTTCGTGTACACGGCGGAACAGCTGAGCAAGCACAACCTTGCGTACCTCGCGCTTCTCGATGCCGATCCGAGCTGGGGCATCCACGACAAGGGCCGCCACGTCACTCTCTTCGACGCCAAGCTCCACTTCAAGGGCACGGTCATGGCGAATGTGGCGTACACGCGCGACAAGGCCGAGGGCGCTCTCCGCAGCGGTGCCGCCGATCTCGCATCGTTCGGTCGCGCGTACATTGCCAACCCGGACCTTGCTGAGCGTTTCCAGAACGACTGGCCGCTTGCCGAGTTCCCTGACCGTAAATACTGGTGGAGCGCTGACCTCGGCGCCGAAGGCTACGTGACGTTCGAGCCATACAAGCAAGAGTAAAGGCACTTTAGAACTACAGACACGAGTAGCAATATAGAACGCATTCATGGCCCTAGTCACAGACTCCTACCACTCCATCGTAGTGCCACGATAATTTCGGAATGTTCCCGAGTCTGCGAGTGTTATTCCCTCTATGACCTCGCTGAGTCCCTCCACGCTCTTGCTGGCGCTGATACTGCCTGCGTGGGACGTCATGTCAGTGGAGACGTAGCCCGGGCAGAGAGTAATCGCCGCGATATCATCCCTCTTCAAATCGTGAGCAAGACTGGCGTTGATCATATTGAGAGCTGCCTTAGACGCTCGGTAGCCGATCCATCCGCCGTACGTGTTGTCACCAATACTTCCCATACCTGACGAGATTTGCGCCACGACGGCCAATCCGCTCCTATTCGACGCTGCACGCAAATTTGGCAGCAGAGCCTGCGTGACAAGGAACGGACCGACCGCATTCACTTCGATTTGCCCGATCAATGTCGCCTTGGTGTCCTCTGCCATGCAAATTCCTGCATTGTTGATGACTAAATCGATCGACTCTCCCTCCAGTTGCTTGGCCGCCTGCAAGATCGACGTCTCGTCACTTGTGTCCAACTGGACGATCTTGTACGGCGCCAGGGCCTCTAGCTGCTGGGCCTTGTTTAGATTTCGAGCTGCGCCGATCACGTTCCATCCCTTGTCTTGATAGAGTTTGACGAACGCGAGGCCAATCCTGCGCGTTGCTCCGGTGACGAGCACCGTCTTAGTAGACGACGGCATATCAGGCGTCTCCGTTCTGTTGGGAAGGCTGCAAAATCAAAAGTGCTAGAGCAAGAGAACGAAACCTTCTTCCTATGAACGTCATTCCGGCCATCGATGGAGACAATGAAGGTCTACTCCACGGTGAATTCTCGGTCTACGACTCGTTCGATCTCGCTGTTGGCGTGATGATGAAGATGATGATAAAGTCTAACTAATAGCCCTAGCTGTCGGTGTGAGCTGATCCCACACAAACCGCACTTCGAGGACTCGTGGTTCGATTCGTGAAGTGCCAAGTACAAAAAAATGGTTGAAATCAGTATTATTCTGAAAAACTTGAGCCTTTTGTTGACTCGCGTTCATCTGCTCAGCACCTCATCTGATTGTTAAAGATCAACCGGAACTGCGGGGGTTGGTCATCCATGTCATCCATGCTACCACGTCAGTTTTTCTCCAGCATAGTTGCGGTAGCTGCCCGTGTCTGCGAGTGTCACTTCGTCAAGAACGTTGACGAGTCCAGCGACGCTTTCGTCAGTCGAGATGCTACCCCACTGGTTCATATCAGTTGAGACGTTCCCAGGGCACAGCACAACAGCGGCAACCTGGTCTTTCTTCAGCTCATGCGCAAAGGTAGCATTGATCATGTTGAGCGCAGCCTTGGAGGTGCGGTAGCCAGCCCAGCCAACGCCAGTGTTGGCGACATCCGCGATGCTGCCGAGTCCAGTTGACACCTGCGCCACAATTGCAAGTCCGTTTGTTCCCGCTGCTTGACGAAGATTTGGTAGCAGAGCCTGCGTGACAAGAAACGGACCGACCGCGTTGACTTCAAATTGTTCCAGAAGAGTCGCCTTAGTTGTCTCTGCGTGGAAGATGCCGGCGTTATTGATCAGCAAATCGATTGGCACGTTCTCTAGTTGTGCGGCCGCTTTCGCAACTGACAGTTCATCCGTCGTGTCGAGCTGGATGATCTTGTGTGGATTAAGTGCCTCAAGCTGCTGGGCCTTGTTCAGATTCCGAGCGGCCCCGATTACGTTCCACCCCTTGGCATTGTAGAGTTTGGCGAAGGCGAGACCGATGCCGCGGGTCGCACCAGTCACGAGAACTGTCTTGGTCGTTGTCATTGCGATGAAATCTAAGGAAGTGGTTGTTGTAGTCGCTGGGGAGTTTGCGAGTGGCAGGCATCAGGATCATGTACACTCCAATGTTCTTCGTCACCCCTCTCGCTGTTGGGAGACCTCCGAAGATGATTTCGCGATTGGCTTGGGCGATGATTACGCTGTCCGCTTTACTACCAATTGCACGTTGCAACGTCGTCTTGGAAGACAGTCTTCCAAAGCGAAATCATTCCGGACGTCTGTCTGCCTGTCAAGCGAAAACAAGGGCAAGTTTCGTAATTATAGGAAACCAATTGCGTCTTCCTTCACACGACGATTTAACAGGACAGATCTCAGGTTGAAATCTGGGATATTCATAGCTTTTGCATGGAGAGCCACGATTATTGGGCGAAGCCCCATTATAATCAAACCGGCGTGTAACCACGAGTAACCGTGGGTTGTTCCTCAGCAAACTCACCGGTTTTAAGGACCCTATTCAAGGTGCGCATCGAACCTTACCAAAAGTCTCTCGGAGAAAAGACGCAGACGTCAAAGCGACAGGGGTCAGAAGCAAGTTACGTTCCTGCGATCCGGGAGACATGAGAGCTTTTGGTAATTTCTTGAAAATGTTTTGTCAGATCACGGTGGAGTACAGTGATAGAGTCAAAAAAAAGGGAGACGGCTGATACTTTGTGCAAGATCATATGGTTAGGTACGATTGTTCTTCGGGGAAGGATGATTCATCGGACCTGAAGAACTACTGTAGATTTGCACCTGTTTGTGTCCGTCAAGCGGAGGGATGTAACCAGGTTACAATTCGTATACGTTGAGGCTTCCCTCGCTGTTGAACGTCTAAAATACAAAAAACCAAAGCCTGTGCCGGTGCCACTGCCATTGCTGGTGCCAGTGCCGCAGCTAATCTCAGTCCAGACGATCAGTGTTTCTGCGTTCGCTCCCGTGCCCGAGCCGGAGACTCTGAAGGACGCGGCAACACCGCCTCCACAGCCTCCGCAGCCACCGCAGACGCCCGCGACAGTCTTCCAACGTTCTACATCCACGTTTCGAGCCAATGGTCTGCGAGGGGGGGGGGGGGGGGGGGGGTATCGACGTTTACCAGACAAACAAACCTGAAACCTAGACATGCAGACAGAGACATGAACAGAATCGACGCACCTCGTGTAACAAGTGACGAGCCGACCCGTCCTCTTCTCGGGATGATGATCCACACGGACCATCACGAGACGCGATGGTGATCCAGACACACCGTCACTGGACGCGATGGTGGTCCAGACGCACCGTCACAGATGCACACCACACGGACCGACGATCGACAGAAAACAGACGACGTCAACGTTGGTCAGTGGACACTCGACAGAGAGCTTCGATTGACTGTGAGTCGCTATCATCGCTATCATCGCTACCATCGCTACCATCGCAAACCCTTGACGCCAACCAGATGAAGCGAGAATCACCACGATCCGAAAGCTCCTCCTCTCCTCTCGCACCTCCTCATTCTGCGATCCGCTTCGGTCCCACCACTACCGACAACCACCACCTCCACCACCTCCGCCACCTCATCGACCATTTCAACCATGGTCACTCCCCCCAAGAACCACAACATGACCTACCGCTTCCTCGGCGACTCGGGACTCCTCGTCTCCACCTTGTCGCTCGGGAACTGGATGACTTACTACCCGAACTCGGCCAAGGACACCTGGTACGACGTCATGAAGACCGCGCACGGTCTCGGCATCAACTTTTTTGACTCGGCCGAGATCTACAACGACGGCCGCGGCGACGAGTTCATGGAGTATGCCATCCAGCGCGGCATCAAGGAAGGCGTCTGGACACGTGAAGACCTCGTGCTCACGGCCAAGATCTCGCTCAGGCGCAAGGGAGAGTACGACTCGGGGCCAAACGGCATCGGCAACTCGCGCAAGCACCTCGTGGAGGGCATCAAACGGACGCTCAAGGACATGCAGGTCAAGTACGTCGACGTCGTGTTCAGTCATCGAGGAGAGCAGTTCACTCCCATCGAGGAAGTCGTGCGCGCCATGAACTTCATCATCAACCAAGGATGGACCTTCTACTGGGGTACAAGCGAGTGGTCCTCCAGAGATATCGAGAAGGCGGGCGACATCGCCGACCGTCTCGCATGATCCGTCCCATCACGGAGCAGCCACAGTACAACATGTTCGAGCGCGACAAGGTCGAGCATGAGTTGATGGACCTCTTCACCAAGTTCAAGCTGGGTACGACCGTGTGGTCTCCACTCGCCGGTGGTGTGCTCACGGGCAAGTACAGCCAGGGGATTCCGAGCGACTCGCGCATGACCGCGGCTGCTCTTCGTGAGTTCGCGGGCGAGTTTGAGGTCAAGGTCGAGAAGTCTCGCGACTTGCCGAAGATCGCCCACCGCCTCGGATGCACGTTGGCGCAACTGTCGATCGCCTGGGCCGCCTCCAACCCGAACGTGTCCACGGTCATGCTGGGTGCTCGTAACGCTGAGCAGCTCATCGGGACCGTCAAATCGATCGAGTTTGTGGACAAGATTACTCCAGAAACCCGGGGACCATCACGTTATGCTGCCGAGAGGCAAAGGCTCGCTAAACAAAGGACTTCCTCAACATCTCTGGTATGACTGAAAAAAACGGAAAGAGGAAAAAGATTTATGGGTCATTGTGCTGCGCATAAATAAAAATTAATTTTGCTATAATACAGAAATGGAGAATGGGGCTTCGACCAGTTAGCAGCCCAGCGCAGCGGTGATGCTCTCTAGTTAATAATATATCCAACCTACCCCAATCGTCGCGTTCCGATATCCAGTGGAGAGTCGTGGTGATGGTCGCTTGTTTAGGTGAGTTTTGTGGCATCGCAAACAATGGCACGCGTCTAGTTTTCTTTGTTTTTGTATTGCCAAATATAGCGTCCGACAGTCTAAAAGGGCCCTATCAGGCCGTCAACCCTAGGGGATGTGGGTGGTATGTTATTCGCTAGGTGGGGAGTTATCTGTAGAAACCAGTTGCCGGAGAATGGTGGCTGCCACGTCGTGAAGTAGATTGTAACTGCGGCGGATGGATGAGGTTGAGTGGGATATGTCATGGGGCAGGGGATGATCATCAATTGGTATCCAGTGGGTCTGTGATGCAGTCGAAATACGCTGATCCATGGCTGTGTTGGCGAGGTAGCGCCATCTTGTTTCCTGCTCGTAATGTATGTTTGAGGTCGACCGCTTGGATTGTGTTGAGGAGTCGTGTAGTCTTTTTCGTGAATTCCTGTAGCAAGTCTGCCTGGCTGGCCGCGGTGCCCGCTACTTGAGAGAGGACTAGGTTGCTGTCCCCAGTGATCGTCAGTTTAATCGGAGTTTCGGCAAAGCGGGCTACGCACTCCTCGAGTCCGGTGAGTAAAGCTGCATGTTCCGCATGGTTATTCGTAGTGTGGTTGCCGACGTATCGCGCCGTCCACCAGAGCAGAATCCACGCTGTGTTGGATTAGCACGCGTCTAGTGTGATATTTCGAATATCGCATCTATTTCATCTCAATTAAATCCAAAACCTGTCTCTGAGCGCACCGTGCTCTTGGTCGCTTCATGAGCATTTCTCAGGCGGCTCGTGTGATACTGCGAAGCGAGAGAAGATGGCAGGAAATCGTCTCCAAACAAGATCGCTTGAAGCATAGATAATTCTTCCTCTGTTAGAGACGCCTCTCCATGAAGCAGACCGATAGGGCTTGGAATCGATGCGATTCCACCAGGGATGGCTAGAGCGCGCTGGTGCAAACGCACTTGGCGTTTCTTGAGATCGACACGCCGCTGGTTGAGGTTTGCGCGCTCGCGGTGTCGCTCACAGAAGCGATGGAGACCCCCTCCTCTCTTCTCTACACGCAAGTACTTGCATTTCCCTGTCGCATACCGGCAGTAGATGTCCGCTGACGCTAGTGTCGATTGGAGGTTAATGTGCGGTACCATCGTGTTATCTGTAAGCTTGATCTTCTGCTCTCGGTGCGAATCGTTGAGTGTGCAGTGTAGACCTCACTGGAGCTCGGGTTGAAATGGGAGAGGCGACGATCAGAATCTTAGACACCGAATCTCTCCGATAGTACAGTGATCAGTGTCGCTAACGCCCCACTCGACCTTGCGTCAGTTGCTCATCACCTGGTGCCCCTCTTGAAGAGGGGCACCAGGTGTTCTCAATGAGCAACGGTGAGACCAGGTTGGAGTCCAACCGGTTCTCACCAGTCGGTTCCGTCCCATCTCGTGCAAACTCAACGTGGTAGGCCTCTTCGTGAAGTGTCCAGTGGAGGGCCGCAACTGTATTTTTTTTATATGGCCTCGTCGATGCAGCCCCCCGCATGTATAGCTATACAATGTAGTTGCTCGCACCGGCGTAACGCAGTAGACTCCATTTTGCTTCATCATTATCATCACCGATGCCAATGCACACGCTGCAGCAACAAGCAGATGGACTTGGGTATGAACATCGCGTTCGAGTCTATCCGACAGAAAACAGTTGTCTTTACCTATCCCATATCCAAATACAATACTGCTCTCGTTTCCTCATGTGTCAGATGATGGAAACACTTGATTAGTGGTGACGATGATAATACAGATGAAGTCTTGCCCAAAAAAATAAATTTAATCCCACTCCTGACAGCCGACCATAGGAATACGAGCTGGTAGCTATTGGAGTACGTAAATCGAAACTCAACAGACTCCATCTTCATCTTCATCATCATCCGTTTTTGGGCCCGCCCTACTCTCGGAGTTGGCCAATAATGGGCGCTCCGTCACGAAAAACAGAGATGCATATCAACCTGCATCGAGGTGGCAAGGGATCAAGATCGGTGATGAGTAGGATGACAACCAGATGGATTTGGAGCTCGATGATCTCAATTGATGGTCTGTTGTTTGTTGCAGGTGTACATTAATGGCTGCGAGTATTCGGCTGAACACATGATCGGTTGAGGAAGTTGTGGTGTAACTCCGACGACCGACTGTCGACTTCGGCGGTGAAAAAGAAAAGCCAATGCATCGGTCGTGGTAGTGGTTGCTGCTCAATAATATCACAGGTTTCCTCCAGCTTGTGTGCTCGGCATGGGGGCCACGCTCGCCAGCGAGCGGGATGAGAGTGTATTGATCTGTCGACGGCTCAGCAGGAGAGCTGAGGCTGCCCCCCGGGAGTGGAGTGGTGGGTTAAGCTGCCAATCGAAAAGTGGCCTGTTCTATCAGTCCTACGCTTGGTGATTGGGTCCTTGGGAGCCACACATCCCGCCTTCGGAAAACAAGCTTTCCAAACGTAATTACGTCCGGAAACCTGACCTTTCCTCCAGCTTGTGTGCTCGGCATGGGGGCCACGCTCGCTAGCGAGCGGGATGAGAGTGTATTGATCTGTCGACGGCCTCAGCAGGAGAGCTGAGGCTGCCCCCACGAAGGCTTGCCTTCCGTCGACGATCTTTTGCTCCTACGCTTGGCTGCGTGCGTGACCATATCGGAGAGTTGCTTCATGTTTGTCGTTTCCATGCGGATGTAACGCTGAAAGCAATCACTTGTCCACCTTCCTTGCAGCTTGATGGTCGTGTCATTGCATCCCGCCTCGAAGAGGGCGGTCGCACCGCCACTGCGTAGCGAGTGCGTCCCGTATCGGGATGGGTCCTCACCCACTCGGGCTGCTCCGCGCTTGATGACTCGCTCAACTTCACTGGCTCGAATCGCCTCGCCGTCAAGCGAGCAGAACGGCGCGCCACCTGGTGCGCCGCTCCCTTCGTGTGCAAGTGCGAGGGCTGCTCGTACAGGGCACAGCCACTTGATGCTGGTTCTAGTCAGTGAGCGGGTCGTTGACGTGCCGAACTGGTCGGTCTTGCTCCCACGGAACCTGATCACGACTTGCTGGACTTGTTCTCGGTCATCGCACGCCAGACCGTGTTTGTCAAGTAGCTGCACGTCATGGCGCTGGATGACAAACCACGCGAGTTTACCGGCCACGCTCAGGTACTCGGAGCGCCGGAGGAGGAAGCAAAAGCCCAAGACCGTAGCCCCCCCATAGCACGCGGTCGCGGGGTTGGGCGAAGTCGAGCTCCCGGCGGATTTCGTACAGGATGGCTGTGGTGATAGGGGCTCGCGGGGACGGGGCGGGTGACAACCGGCGCATCCCGAGCAGAGCGAGGCGGTGGGCGTCGGAGATTTGAACGCCGTAACCGTAGCGGAGCCGATGATGCCATGCGAGATGGCTACACTTGGACAAAACGGTAGTGGGGCTGTTGTGGACGGACGTGACGTGACCTGCCCAACAGGCGACGGCGAAGATCGCGATCTCGAACGAGTGGGCTTCTGCGTCGCGAGGTAGCTGGACGGGGGCTCCGATGCGACGTCGCCACGCGCACCACTGACTCCACGTGCGGTCATACAAGGCGAGGGAGCTTGGCGCCAATGATGCGGTCTGAAGCTCGAAGAGAAGTCGTTGTAGATCGTTCTGAACGCATCGGGAACTCGAGCCTGTGTCCATCCAGCGACAGCGTTGGTAAACAAAGCCCTGGAGTCCGGATCACCCAACCGACTGCCCGTGTCGGCCACTAGGTTAATCGCGCCCGGCATGTGTGCCGACGACACGTGGATTTGGAGGGCGGCTTCGGCAAAACCAATGCACCTGTTAAGCTCCTGTGCTTGTAGGTGTTGGGCGGAGAGTTTGTTCGTCCGCGCCGCCGCGGTTGTGTTGTCTGTCCAGCAGCGTATATGCGGCCACGAGACGGCGGATTTGTCACGCCAGAGCGGTCCCAAAAGCAGGCAGGAGAGAGCAATTGCAAAATGCTCGCGCACGTTGATATCGAACGCGCCCGAATGAGTGGTGACGGCGGCGCGCTCGTGTGCATTAAACCGAACGACGATATAGCGTCGAGACGCCGGGTCGAGGACACTGAGACCTTCGTTACTCGCATCCATGTAGAAGTGCACATCGACGGGCGGATCATGAGTAAACAAGCGCGTGGGCACCCCGTGCAGCGCGTCACATTGTAGGATTCGTTCAAACCACCGCAGGTCGTCTCGTGCCCAGGTCGCTAGCGTGACGAGGCCGTAACGAGGGGCGCGGGCGCAGACACTGTGCAGACGTTGATAAAACGGTCGCCCGGCGCGAAGGCATGATGACACGTGCCGAAGACTGCCAAGTAGCCGTTGCAGCTGGACCGTGGGCACCTTGAGCGGCGAGCGGCGCATCTCAACGACGCGGCGAAGGGCTTTCTCAATTTTTGTGGCTGGCATGGCCACCGTCCGGGACACGCTGTCCCAGTCGAGACCAAGGACGTGAGCGGTCGTGCTCCAAGTCGAGAACTTGGACTCGTTGATGGCCTTGGGCCCCAACACGGCAAGCATGGCCAGGCGCAAAACATCTTCCGCGATGCGGCATCGATCAGCTACGTCCACCTCAATGAGGACGTGGTCATCCACCCATTCGTATTGGAATAACGGGGTGTCGTCGTCATCTCCTGGGGACATACTGGCCGGCGACTCGCGGCCAACGAGAAACGAGATGGCACGACCAAAGACCCCGTACAGCGCCGGCGACCCAGTCCAACCAAAGGGTGCCGACATGTCCACGACAAAAGACCCGTCGGCCGGCACGATACCACCCATCCAGTGGACGTCACCTGCGAATTGCCGGAGGTGCCGAAAGGCACCTTTTACATCTCCTTTCAGGAGTAAGATCGTCAAGCCTGGGTGTCGGTGGTGCAGATACTCAATGCGCTGGGCAAGCACAGCCACAGACTCGTAGGTGATCGGCGGCAACGAGCACTGGAGTGTGAAGTCGTTCACACTGCTCCCTGCTGGATATGAGAGGTCGTGTATCAGACGAAAGGAGGCCGGCGTTTGGCCATCACTATGCTTGGGGACGACGCCGAACGGACTGACATGCACATCGAAGTGACCGAGGAGATCACGATCGAGAACCAGGTAGGTGCCGGACTTGACGCCTTCGAGGATACAGTCCGAGACCGCTGGGGCATGTCGGTCGGCTGAGCGGTGGTTGGCTGGACGTGCGGACTGTCTGGGACACGAACGCAGCCATCCAACCCGGAAGCCACTAGTCGCAATTGCGACCATGAGATCAACATGCTCATAATTACTCAGCAGGCGGCGATATGTGGAGGGCTCCAGGGCCTTGTTTGGGCGTGGGTCGTCAACCGTCTCACCGCGTACCAGCTGAACGACGGCAGGGAGCGACATCTTGCGTAAATGGACCAGATTAGAGAGAGCAAATTGAATTGAATCGGGGGCGCAAGGCGCGTTTACCAATCCTGCCTCCACCAGTGCGTGCAAGACGCGCTGATGGGTCGCGCGTACGGCGGCATCGAGACGTAGTTGGAGGACGGCCTGAACGCGGCCAGCCAAAACCGTGTACGCCGGTCTCTGTCGAGCCGGTCGCGGCTGTACTTGTCAAAGATGTTGAGCTTCGGCGCGCAGTCCACCATAGTTGGCGTTGATGTAGTCGCGGACAGGCGCAGGTAGAGTCACCGGGAGAAAATGGCGCCGATTCGAGTCGAAGCACTCACTCGGATTGCCACGGGCACCAGAGCATCCTGTCTGCGATAACGACTTGAGGCACAGGGATTTGCCGCCCTGACGTGGGATTAGTTGGATTACTTCTTGTGGCATTCGTGCTCGTTGGCTCGACGCGTCTCCACCGCGCCGAGGACCACGTGGTCCGTCAGGCGGACGGAACCACCGCTCTCGAGGGCCGTATGGCGTGGCGGCCGTAGTTCCTCTCGAGGCACCCGCAGCGTGTGAGGTCTGGAGGGCTTGTGCGACACGTTGAGACGTAATAAGTTGGACAATCATCTGGAACTCAGGATGTGTTTGGCACAGCGTTTCCACCGCGTGGAGACGGGACGTGCCGCCATCGTTGGCATCCCGCGCCGCGCAATTCCGAAAAAGTTCGAGGCGCCCATTCGTCCAGATAACCAGGTACTTGGGGTCCAAGGGGCCCCATAGCTCCAGCCCGACGAGTTGCTGTACAAACGCGAGCAGAGACTGACCGAACGCGACCGTAGCTGGGGCAGCAAATGCGGCAAAGTACGTGCACAAAGTCGAAATGGCACCGATCACGTCCTCGATACATGCCGGGACGGCTGGAGACGGAACACCCACCGCGGCCGAAAAATTCTGCATGTTCACGCTGGAAGAGTGTACCCATTCGATCTTGGCGAGATGGTTGAGCCGAGTCATATTCATGACCGATAATCCGCGTGTGCCGAAGTCAAGCGCGAAGAGCCGCAACAGCACGCCCGGGTGTGGGGGAAACTGGACCGCGTGGTGGGCAATCAGACTATCGAGAAAATCGTGCGCTGACGTACCTGAAGGAAGTGGAGCCATCGTGATCTCAAAAATCTTTTCTTGTGTAGAAGTTGGCAGATACTGGAACTTGGAAGTCCTTTTGTCGGCCTTGCTGCCGTCCCCCGCCAGCGCGACGTGGTGTCTCTTGGGAGACGGCTGCTGGCGCGCCCTCACCGATAGGTAGTGATCGAGGAGCTCCGGGTCGTGCGCCAACGACGCGACTATTCTCGCGTGCCGGTCGGCGTCATCTCTGGACACTACGTGATCTCGGGATGGACCCGGTGTCGGCGCGTGGGCCACGCATGAGGCGTCCTCATCAGACGCCGAGTCGTAAAAGGAGTCAGACGATGATAATACAGATGAAGTCTTGCCCAAAAAAATAAATTTAATCCCACTCCTGACAGCCGACCATAGGAATACGAGCTGGTAGCTATTGGAGTACGTAAATCGAAACTCAACAGACTCCATCTTCATCTTCATCATCATCCGTTTTTGGGCCCGCCCTACTCTCGGAGTTGGCCAATAATGGGCGCTCCGTCACGAAAAACAGAGATGCATATCAACCTGCATCGAGGTGGCAAGGGATCAAGATCGGTGATGAGTAGGATGACAACCAGATGGATTTGGAGCTCGATGATCTCAATTGATGGTCTGTTGTTTGTTGCAGGTGTACATTAATGGCTGCGAGTATTCGGCTGAACACATGATCGGTTGAGGAAGTTGTGGTGTAACTCCGACGACCGACTGTCGACTTCGGCGGTGAAAAAGAAAAGCCAATGCATCGGTCGTGGTAGTGGTTGCTGCTCAATAATATCACAGGATTCCGCATACGTCAGCGAGAGATCAAAGTACAGAATGGAGAGACTGTTCTCCAAGATGATCGTCGTCAGTGCTATGCATACAGGAAGAGTAAACTCCTCACATCCATATGAGTCTGAATGACTCATCAAGCCGCGGTGTCTCGCGATCGCTAAACTCACAGATGGTTTGACTCCGCGTTGAACATTCATCACCCTCACTCCCGAGGCAGCTAAGCTGGAGTGTGAACAACCCTGTCGTCAGCTTTACAGAAGGTTGAGTGAGTGTCGTGATGATGAAGTCCATTGAGTTCATCTTGGGAATCCCATTAACTTGTGGGTGTGGGTGAAGGGGGGGGGAGGGCATGTCGTTGTTGGATTCCGACTCCAAGCTCGAATAATTTTATTCAAGTTGGGTTCCTCCCTACCCCTTCGCACCAGCGAATACGAGTTCCCGCCTGTGCCGCAGATGCGTGGAATCTATTGGCGCATCCAGTATCCCCGCGATCTGATAGACGCAATTGCATAAAGCAGACAGCAGAACGGACTCAGTGCACATGTTTTGTGCAGGAAGTAGATCGTTAGTGAGCAGATCTGGAAGGTCAGAGTGGCCGTCTCGCAAGGTTGTTTAAACCGCGATTGATGACCGAGATCTTCAGGTTGGCAGGATCGCGATCAAGCACGTGATATACCCGCAATTTCACAATTCATGAGGGAGGTGGAGATGGATGATGATGATGATGATGAAGGTGAAGTCTATTGAGCGCAATAAATGCACGAAAAGTTGGAGTTCTGTCCATTCCTGACCTAACCTCGGGTCAACCTGGCTGGAGCCAGGGCTGTAGTCCGGAAGCGGCGAACTGGGGCAGGTATGCATGGCAAAGCCTGTCGGTGGGGTGACGTGCGTAGCTTGTGAGAGCTGTGTTCGTCGCGTGTGTGGCCAGCACAGTGGCCATGGCATCTTGAGCCGTCACTTGGTGGTGCCAGTACAGAGCCCCAGCTATTCGGGTACATTTATTGCTCTCAATAGACTTCACCTTCATCATCATCACGTGGTGGTGCCAGTGGGGGCCTGTCAGCGAGGCGTCGGCGGTGTGATAGAGCAATCTTAGCCGCTCATTTCGTTGCGCCTGATACTCCCGGGGCTGCCGGAGAAAGACTTCGCTGGTACCGTTGACCGTGAAGTCGTCCCAGTCATAGAAAAACGTGGAAGGTTCAATTGGAGATTTTTCAACTGCAATAGTCATGATCGCACAGACTTGACACAAATCAATGACTTCCAAAGCATACACTTCATATTTAGTGTAGATTTCCATGAACACGCTCCTGGCGTCACGATCGGGTTCCTGGAGTCCGGCCAAGTGACGACCTTGTCTGTACTAAACCGACGCCCTCATCAAATAAAATGTGTTGTAGAATGATGAAGTCTTCTTCCGTCAAATACGCTTGCTCGTGGCAAGGCGTGAAAAGCTCAGCTGACACGGTCGATCTCCCGCCGCTGGATAGCGTTTGCTGTCGAAGACGTTCTCGCCGCCGAAGATCCACGCGCCGTTGGTTTAGGTTGGCACGCTGGCGGTGCTTCTCGCAGAAACGATGCAATCCTCCTCCTTTCTTCTCTGCGCGCACCGTCATGCATTTTCCAGCCGAGTACCGACAAAAGATGTCGAAAGTTTCGTGCAGTAGGCTGCGCTCCTCTTGACTAAGCGTCATCTTGGACTGCATGTTCAAACTTCGCTTTCAGGTGAAGTTGTTGAATGAAACGAATTCGGTGGGATGGAGTCGTGCATCGCTCGACAGGAGACTGAGTTTGGTCTCTGCCACAGGCAGCCAATAACTCCCGTCATGGATCGGCCAGCATTTTTTATGTGTGGAAGTCGGTTACCTAACATCTTCGCCGGAATCCATTCTCTGTGTTGAGTCTGTATCACCGGGGGCTCATTCCAGGAGGGAAAAGACTCTCTACCACTGACATCTATGTATGCAGGATATATTGTCTCTCTGTCCACACAAATGAACCGTTCCCCTGGGACTTCTGGAGCAGCTGGGATGAATCTTCCACGTCTCCTTGAGACGAGTCGTCTTGACAAGAGGGGAGAGTGCAGTGGAAGGGGACACTGCACATGCCACTATTATCTAAGGGTTCATTCACGTTTCTGAACAGGAGAGACCTATATCCACGCAAGGCCCCATCGCATTAGGACAAAGACCGGGTTTCCCTGTGGCCGTTCTCCATCGGTGTGTGTGTTTCTTCTAAGGCTGCTCAACTGACGTTATTGGTCTTGTATTTTCTCCCCGATCACGTTGCTTCGGACTTCGGAGACTGTAAAGGAGCGACTGGACTGAAGGCGTCAGCCTGTAGCAGTGGTGGCCATGGCGGTAAATATAGGGTGCGTAACCAGAAGGAAAAAATCAACCAGTGCTGCAAGGGTCGTCGGACTTGGAGAAGGAAGCGTTACTTGAGCTGATCGTAGCAATAAGACTAAACCTCTTTGTACTCATCACATTCATCTGTCAGTGATGCTTGAAGAAGCAGTTGGCATATTATTGGTTTTGTCTCACCTCCCAAAGACCATCTTCAACGACATTGCGAACGGATACAGAAGCACTTGAAGTCGTGATGGAGTCTAAATTGAGAGTGTGGGTTCGAAGCGCCTAGGATGACGTGGTGATTAATGGATCATATCATTTTTTACATGTTCAATTTGTGAATCCTCAACATAGCTTGGCTGATTTTGACATCTTAAATCTCAACTGTTCTCACGGCGGAAGACACGAGCCATGGAAGCAGGTCGCTTGGTAGCAACTCCGAGAAGTGAGAATGATCTTTCCGAGTTGTCGGATGATGGACTTGCGAAGTGGATCTCGTGTCCATCGCATGATTAATTTATACGCGTCATTGGAAGACTACCCGATTTGCTGCATGGAGATAGTATTGCAATTTCAATTGAAACTTGGTTGTTCGATGGATTTGCGGCGGGCGAAAGCTCCCGACCTTGTGTCCCTGGCGGGAAAGAAGCGATGCTCCTGCCCTCAAGCATCAGCTCTGGGATGGGCAGTACGTTACCGTAACATACTGCTCATCCCAGAGCTGATAGGCGCCCCTGTCGTCAAGACAGGGATGATAGTGTTATTCCTGTCTTCACTACAGGGGCACACTACTGCCCATTTCCAGGGGCGATGGTAGGAACAATAGTCGACAGTGTTTCTTTTCTCTTTTTTACAACCGCTCTGGGATCTGTAGGACACTGGCGTCTGAACGCGATACACGATCAACGAAAAAAGGCTGATCGGGAAGATTAGCTTCCCTCGGATGCTAGGAGCGAACCTGACCATTGGTGGTTGCATGAGTCTCACGGAGCGTTCAGAAACAGAAGGGAATATCACCCAGAGAAGTGCAAGACTCATTCTACTTCCTGAATCCCAACGCAATGCCTACATCCAGATTCCTCCTGCTGCTCACCTCTATTGTAGTTGTTTACGTCGTAGCATCGAACACAGGCGTCCGTTCGCTAGCACCAGGCTACGACGATACCATTTGCACTCGGCCTGCCGACGGCCCACGCTACTGGGCCTACAGCAACCCTGAGAACAAGATTTACGGATGCACCTTAGAGCATGATGGTCACGGATGGTGGGTGATGCTCAACGCGTACCGCTCAGGAGGTAAAAAGAACATCCACTGGAAGTGATGATGATGCAATGAAGTCTATTGACTTCAACCATTGTGAATCCTAACAGCTATATTCACCGGAGGGTCTCCCCGCATAACAACACACAGGAGCTGGACCGTACCCACTTCTTCAAGCCGTCTGGTAATAGCTTGTGTTTGAGACACTTGTGATGCTCAATGCTTGTAGAAACAGAATGGCCAACGAGTTGCGTGCTTTGTCACGCGGGCAGGCTGCGGTCGTGCACAGGGTCTGCTGTCAACGTCCAAGACACGCCTGACTTCGCCAAGAACTTCATCGCTTGCTTCAGGAACCTTCTCTACACGCCCGAGGAGCAGGCCGATCCAATTGTCGCACTCGCAGCGCCAGCGCGAGTGCTCTTCTTCAATGGAGGTACGCGTGGTAATCCCGGCCCAGGGGGCGCTGGAGCCCTCCTTGTCACCACAACGGCTGCGGATCCGAACCTTGTAGTCATCTGGAGCTTTGCCACCTAGATCGTAGACCCTACGACAACCAGCTAACTTTGACGGTTGCCTTCGCAATTGCACGTACCATGATAAGAAAAAGTCACAGGTTCTCGCGGCGGTATTAATAGACGGATTTGCGACGATGACGGGCGACGACGAGTTTTGATGTGGACTAGGATTCACATCAAACGAACTCAGTAGGCTTCACTTTCATCATCGTCAAGCTCCAAGCGGCGCTGATTAGGTCCCGCACCTTGGCGTTGCACGAGAACCGTCTTGGTCGTTGGCATAGCGAGGAGGTCTAAAAATTTGTTGTTGCAGTGGCTGAGGATGATCAGCTTCAGGTAGCTCCATTCAGCATGTTGCCTCTTGCTGTTGGGAGTCCTCCGAAGATGATTTCGCGGTTGGCTTGGGCGATGATTACGCTGTCGGCTTTACTACAGTACAAATTGCATGTTGCAACGTCGTCTTGGAAGACAGTCTTCCAAAGCGAAATCATTCCGGGTGTCTGTCTGCCTGTCAAGCGTCAACTGCCGTGTACTCCCAGTGAACCATGCGACTGAAATGGATTTAGCTAACCCAGGGTACACGCGCGTCTCCGCATCTTTTGCACTGTTCTTCAAACCTCTTTTCGTCCGATTTCGTTCGACCGACACCTGAATCAGGTCATTTACGATAACTGCAGATACCTAAATTCATTGCTATCGCGTAAGGAGCCGCAGCTATCTTGGTATGACGCCTATTGTGCTTCAAATATCGCATCTATTATCATCTTACTTGGATCCAAATCCTGTCGTCGGATGCGCCGTGCTGTTGCCCAATTCATGAATGTCTGCCAAATGAGCCATACGCATCTCGGCTCGTCTGATACTGTATAGCGAGAGAAGATGGCAGGAAATCATCTTCAAACAAGATCGCTTGAAGCATAGACAATTCTTCCTCTGTTAGAGACGCCTCTCCATGAAACAGACCGATAGGGCTTGGAATCGATTCACCAGGGACGGCTAGCGCGCGCTGGTGCAAACGCACTTGGTGTTTCTTGAGATCAACACTCCGCTGGTTGAGGTTTGCGCGCTCGCGGTGTCGCTCACAGAAGCGATGGAGACCTCCTCCTTTCTTCCCTACACGCAAGTACTTGCATTTCCCTGTCGCATCGAGTCGAGTGTAACGTGGCAAACCACCGCGTTTGTTCGAAGATGCATTTTTTGCTGTCAGTGCGAATCGTTGAGTGTACACATCACTTGAGCTCGAGTCGACATGGGAGAGACGAAGGTCAGAGTCTTGACACAGTTTCCCATAGGGTTGCCACCCACACTTAGCACAGTGATCCGAGTGGGGCGTTAGTGACAACCAATGTCGCTAACGCAACCGTGGGTTCAGTTGCTCATTGGGAACACCTGCTTCAATCCTTGCCATTTCAACCTTGTCTTCCCAGTTCCAACTCAAGGTGTGCAATCCGAGAGTGGTGTCTACTCACACCACGTATTGTCGAGTGGAGGGCCTCCACTGCAAAGATGGTAACCCTAGTAACCCTAGACCCCATCACCATCACCCCCATGTACGTGATGCTCTTGAAGACCAAAAGCAGGTGGGTTTGGGTCTGATTACTTCGTGCTTGAACCCATCCGATAGAAAACAGTTGCCTGTCTCTCTTTCCTGTATCCAACTTAACAGTATCTCGTTTCCTTTGTGCCAGATGATGAAAACACTTGATGAGTGGTGGCGATCGAGATGCTGACGAAGTCTTGAGGGTAAGTACGCCCCCCCGGCGAAGAACAGGCCCTATGTCATCAATAATAGTGATGCCGCATCCATCTGCTGTCGAGATAGCTTGGGGACCAAAACACTAGACGGGTAATACTGTATGACCCAGATTGTGGAGCGAACTCAAGGACCTCAATGAATCGTCTGGGTAAGCTTTTAATAATGGCTGCAACTTGCAGCCATTATTGATCCCTGAGCAAGCGATCAGCTCAGGGATCACAACGACAGCCGACTGTCAACTTCGGTGGTGAAAAACAGACGAAACATTGGTCGTGACGTTGGTTTCTCGTCAGCATACCAGCGAGAGACTGGAGTATCGAAGAACAGTCACATAGAGGCAGCGTTCCAAGACGAACGTCGTCAGTGGTGGACGCAAACGCTTTGAATCGTAGGAGTCTGAAACAGTCATCTCACCGTGATGTCTATCGTTTGAGAAACGACCAGATGACGTGAACTCTGCCTTGGGGTTGGGTGCATCGGCACGTGTGAAGAGTGTTGAGGTCTTCCAGTGGGCCCACGGACGTAACAGAGCGTAACAGCACAAGAAAGACAGCACCATATTCCGAGTCCATCGTTTTGATAGACTGTATGAAATAATATAATCTTTTATGCGATAGTAAATATTTAAAGACTGCCCGCCAATTAGTCCTCATAAATCATTAACTTTAATAAGTTATACCTGAAATGCGATGTCTTCTCTACTAGCATTACGGATAACGAGTTGCAATCGTACACTCATGCAGCAATTTTCGAATGAGACCGTGGATCGCTTGGTCACTCTCGCCATCTCAGTTGATGGTTATCCCTTCACCAATGTTTTCGGAGCGAATTGGCTGAATGGATATAAGTATCCACAGCTTTTCGTGCAACGCGCGGCATTAGTTGCTCGGCATAGGAACTATCCTCAGTATTGCAATCCCGATGTGCACTTGAAATACCCACACACTTCAGATTCATGAGGCCGGGGCATGATCCTCAGGGGAGCTAGAGACGGAGCAATTCCAAGTGCAATGGTCGTGACTGCAATGTATCTCCACCGACTGTACAACACATCAAAGAAATCGAAAGTGTACAATCCATGTTCAGTGGCAACCTCCATACAAAGGCTCCAACCGCTACAAATTGAGTGGCTCATTCCACGTTCTCGCCGATCCCTGGGGTCCGATCAAATCGCCACTTCGTTTCTACTAGGCCGACGTCCTCGTCGAATAAAATGTGTTGTACAATGATACAGTCGTCTTCCGTCAAATGTGCTCGCTCATGGCAAGGCGTAAAATAAAACGCTGCTGCCATGGTAGGCGCTCCGCCGGTTGATAGCGCTTTTTCGCGGGCACGCAGTTCCCGCCGCCGAAGATCCACACGGCGCTGGTTCATGTTCGCACGCTGGCGATGCTTCTCGCAGTACCGATGGAGACCTCCTCCTTTCTTCTCTGCGCGAACTCGCAGGCATTTTCCGGCCGAGTACCGACAAAAGATGTCGAACGTTTCGTATAACAGGCCGGTTTCCTCTTGACTACGCGTTGTGTCTGGCTGAGTGTTCATCTTCGGATCAAGTTTTTGAATGAGACGTTATCGGTGCAATGGAACAAGAATGAGTTCTCCGTCCCCAGCAGCCAATACCTTTCAGATGATGAAGCAGCCAGCTTTTTTATGCGTGCGAGTTGGTTACCTAACGTCTTTGCTGGAATCCATTGTCTTTGTTGAGTCTGTGTTACCGGTTGGTCGTTCCAGGGAGAAAAATCCTCTCTACCGCTGGTATTTGCGACTCACAAACCTATCTGGCCGCAAACTTGTCGTTGCTCTAGCGCACTAGGGGCAATCTGAATGGACGCTCCACATCTCTTAAGGCGGCCAGTGTGCCTCATCTCCGTGGCTTGCATACGATACCGGTAGTGGTCAATACAGGGGATGGGCGTCCAACACATACCACTGACGATAGCTGAAAGGATTCACCTTTCTGAACTCAATAGAGTTCACACCCATCGAAGGCTCCAATCCATGAGGACGAAAACCACGGTCTTCTGTGATTGCTCTCCTCCGGTCACATGACCCAGCTGACGACTGTCCTTGCAGCTGCCATCGGTGCTTGTCAAGCAGCAATTGGACTGTAGAAATCAGCGAATAGCAGTGACGGCAACGTCGGTAAGTAGTGGGCGCGTGAATTAGAAGAATTGAGTCGAGGAGAACTGAAAGGATCAGAGAAATCGGATAGGTTTCTGTTCCTAGCCCTGATTGTGTGGTTTGGTATCTGACTGATCGGATTATTCTTGGTGTTAGTCTTGCTTTTGTCCCATCCCCAAAAGAAGGCCAATTTGATGGATCGAGGCCCATATGATTTGGTCACTTTCTAGGTGAGGTCTTCAGCCTGCATGAAGTCGTCATGAGCTCGTAGAGTGGGTTCCTAGCCACCCAGAATAGCGTTGCCTTCAATGGTACGGAACGGTGACAGTGCTTCCCTACGGCGCTGTCGTAGACCAACTCTAAAATACTGGACTGTCTTTTTCGAGTCGGCGATACGCAGTCGGTGCAGACGAATGTCAGCATGGAGTTATCACCGACAGGTTCAATTTCATTTTTGTTTGAGGGTGGATGCTCTCGGGAAATTCCGCATCTCTTGTTTCCCTAGGGAAAGGAAGGTCTGGCTCTTAACACGACGATGTCCCAGCACTCCGACATTTTTTCTGGAACCTGTCGAACTCATCATAGGACTGGGATCTGAACACGATGCGCGATCATGACATAAACAAAGCTGATCAGAAGGTCAACTTCCCTCGGATGCTGGGGACGAATCTGACCGCTGATGGTTGTGTTTAGAGTCACTGAACCTCCAGAGGAAACAGAAGCGAATGCCACCCAGAGAAGTGCAAGACCAAACGACTCATTCTATTTCCTCTCGGATCCCGACGTGATGATCACATCCAGCTTCTTGCAGCTGCTCACCTCTATTATAGCTCTTTGCGTCGCAGCATCAGACACTGGTGTTCGTTCGCTAGCACCAAGCTACGACGATACCATCTGCACTCAGCCTACCAACAGCCCACGCTACTGGGCTTACAACTACCCTGAGAACAAGATTTACGGGTGCACCCTAGAGCATGATGGCCACGGAGGCTGGGTGATGCTCAACGCCTACCGCTCGGGAGGCAAAAAGAACATCCATTGGAAGTACATCGGGAACGGTAATTTCGACGGTTGCCTTCGCAACTGGACGTACTATGATAAGAAGGGATCCAAAGTTCTCGCAGCGGTGGACGGCTTCGCGACGAAGACGGGCGACGACGAGCTCTGGTGCGCACTATCAGTGTATCGAAAGGGTGGCAAGCGGGGATTCCAGTGGGATTACTGCCAAAACTGCTCCCCGAAGTGAGATCGAGCGCGATTCCGCGACTTACCCTGCACCATCTATCCGAAACTCTCAAGCAACCACCGCAATTCTATCCGAGCGGGGTGTGCGTGATTGCTTTGTGTTCAGCTTCCTTCGATTCATTTAAATTTTAGTTTTGGAATGTTGAACTCCGTTGGCTTCAACTTGGACTTCGTTGTCATCCTCATCATCCTGACAAACGCAGTCATTTTTGGGCACGAGCCTCGGTGGGATGTACAATATCAGTACATGGACACATCTGGTCCATCCTCATGAATGTCCTGTTTTTGTTGACTCGGACATTTCGACTGCTTTTCGTCGTGTACAAAGAAAATCCATCGGCCTCGGATGGTTTCCGCCGAGCAGCCCATTTGTGGCTAATCAACTCCCTCTGCTGCGATGTTCAGCCCTCCAACAGACCAGAAGCCACAAGCCACGACTCTATGCTCCGTCCTTGAGGGTTGGAGCCCACGACTCTACTTTGTCCATGCAGCGACATCTCATAACGTGGGGTTCGCGAGATCGGAGACCATCGTTCTTCTGACTCCGACTCGCCATGGACCACGTATGATGCTCTTTCAACGAGTCCCATGGATGATACGGACAAATCCTCCATTAACGACTTACACGGCTGTTCGGATGGAACTCTCATGTGAGCCTCCCAGCGGATCATTCAACTTTCCCACTTGTGGTCCGCATCTTTCGCAAGTCCATCAAGGCCCAACGAGATGATCACACTCACAGCATGCGTAACTTTCTTCTTCGTTCTCGTTCGCGGCGAGACCAAGTTCCCACCTGTTCTTGTCCGTACTCTTGAGTCCTCTCGTTCAGGCTCGTCGTGGGATCTCTCAACCTGTGTGCTCCCTACCAACGCGATCACCCAAAGCTGGAAATACTCCCTGGACAGAGGCGAAATCGAAGGCTGCACCCTTCGCGCGGAAGTCTTCCCATGGATTCGTCTGAACGCGTTCTCTTTTGGATACAGGGACGAGAATTGGCAATACCTCTCTCACGACTACGACTCCAAGGGATGCCTCAAAGACTGGCTCTACTATGGTAAAGACCGCAAGACTTTCCTCACGAAGGTTGAAGGCTCCGCCACCCATCTACCTTTCGACGAGAGTGGAGTCGTCGAGAAATATCCGTGGTGCCCAACCACTCGCTACCACAGCGGTGGCTTTCGTGGGATCGAGTGGGATTTCTGCATCAACTGCACTTTCGTGATCCACAAGTCGACCTCGACACCGGAGCCACTCACTCACCAACCCTGGACAGAGAGGCCAGAGTAGTGTACTAACTGATGTGAATTGAATTCGCTTGAAGAAGCTGCACTTGTTGCTCAAGAGAGGATTAGTGAGGGTTGAATCACAAACAAGGAGCAAGCCAAGACTTTCCAGTAGATCCGCCACAATCATCAGTTGAGGACATTGATCGATGAGGCCGGCGTGCTTTGGAATTTGATTACTCACCTGATAGCTCGCCCACATGGCTCCTTTATTACCTACGATGACTTTGCCAGACGATTTCTAGACGCTTGTCCGACCAGACGCATTCAACAAATCTCGCCTTGCTGGAGGGATCCCAACAAACCATGGCGTTCCTTCGTAGAGCAAGAGAAATACTCTTGCGCTTATTCTCTGATCGCAGTCCGAGCAAGTTCCCCCCTCCCCCCCCTCCCTCCGATCTTGACCCGCAACATTACTTTTTGATATTTCGAAATGGCTCGCTTAATGGCGTTATCTGGCTGATATGACCGGGTGGTCCTTGGATGAGGCACAAAGAGCTCTGGGCCAGCATGTTGTAGTAATCATCAGCGTGGACTCGTCACTGACGCAGGTCTCTACCTTCCTTTTCTTCAGAGACAGCTCTCCACTTTCATTTCCACCATGCTACTTCTACTTCTCAAGTCTATCGCCTTCGGTTTCTCAGGGGTAATCGGAGCTACTTCCCTCCCACCGATCATCATCCGCAATCTCACCACAACCAAATACAGCAAGGCCTGGGATCTCAGCACTTGTGTCCTGCCTAACAACGGCTTTGTCGGCGTCTGGCGAGTGGGGCTTGTTGCTTCATCGTGGATCATCAACTGCACAACGCGCGAGGACACGATTCCATGGATCCGACTAAAGTCGTATCGCTCGGGCGGCTTGGAAGGCTTGCACTGGAAGTTTCTTCGCGACGATATGGACGTCCGTGAATGTCTGAAGAACTGGCGCTACTACGCGAAAGACGGCTCGACGCTGATCGCCCAGATCCACGACTATTCGACGACGCTAGGGGATCCCAAGAACCGATCGTGGTGCCCGATCAATCTCTACCAGGGCAGAGGGAAGCGTGGGTATCTGTGGGACTACTGTGTTAACTGCACTATGGTCATCACACACCCTGGACCGGGGTCGACTACGCAGACCACGACACCCGAGCCCAAGACGAAGATCAAGCAGGAGTAGCTAGGTACTGAGTGAATCGACTCTGCAGACGTCTGCAAAGGAAAGCAGGGTCGTTAGGCCTGGCTAAAGGATCCATAACGGTGGGATCCAATAGACCTCATCTCAAAGTCAGAGTTGCTACGTGATCTTGGAGCAGGTAGTGCTTGAGCCAGGCTACATTGCTAAATATCAGTTCGCGAAGCGTATCCTCACATCAAATATCCAGTCACTCGTACTGTGTAAAGCTGACTGGCCATGGATGATGTGGCGGCAGAGACTCGATGGGACCTCCTGATCCATCCAGACCACATCATTGGCAGGACGAGACCCGTGATTATGCGGTCACGAACGCTATCCATCTAACCCACTGAACTCGCGTACCACAGCGAAATCTCGTCCTCACGACACTCTTGATCGTGTGCCGTCATGAAGAACACCAGCACTCGATCCGCTCTTGCCGTTCTCTTCAGCCTCGTCGCCTTGGTCGCTGCCTCGGATCTTGCTAAACCGTGGACTCCGCCCATGGCCCGTCGCCGACTCTCCATCGACGTCCCAGAGCTCAACTACACCTGCGAGCCACCAGAGAATGCGGTGGAGACCTGGTGGCTCGGCGACCGCCTCTACGGACCCTACAGCTGCACCTACGATTGGACCACCTGGGGCAAAGTCTGGTCCATGCTCCGGGCCTATCGAGCTGGCGGCGTCGAGAACATCCACTGGAAGTACACGGACGACAAGAACGACCCGGCCTGCATGAACGGCTGGACCTACTACGACAAGGGAGGCAAGAAAGTGATCGGTAAGGTCTGGGGTCGCACGACGTTCCTGAACGAACAAAGCCGCTGGTGCGCGCTGCCGCACTACCGACAGGGCTACGAAGGCTACCAGTTTGAGTGGTGCAACTGCAAGAAGAAGACGGGAGGGCAAGAAGACGATCCCGTGCCGACGGAAGACAACTCGTGAAGAAAGGTGTAGCTACAGTATGTGTAGATGATACACTAACTGCTTGAGATGGTCCGAAAATAATGTTGCAAACACCAACCATTCGATGAACATGATGGTGATTACATAAGAAAAAAGTCACGTGTCGACGAGTAATCTCCTCGCTGATAGGCTGGGAGTGTTGAGGAGCGTGATCAGCACCACGAGTGTTTACACGCCCATAGTCCTCCCTACGGCACGGTCTCCGTTATTCGAGACTGTCTTTCCATTGTCTTCACTTCGGATTTCACGATCTCAAGCGCAAAGACTGCAATGAGCAAGCGCGCGTTCCTCATCACAGGCGCCAACTCGGGACTCGGCTTCGAGTGCAGTCTCGCGCTCGCCAAGCAGGGAAACACGCATGTGATTCTCGCTGGTCGCAGCAAACAGCGCATTGACGAGGCCGTCGCCAAGGCAGAGGCAGCGAAGGCGGCGTCGTCGGTCGTGGAGGGCGCGATCGTGGATTTGGCGAGTCTCAAGTCCGTGCGCCAGTTGGCTCGCGAGATGATCCAACGAGGATTGCAGTTCACCACGATTGTCTGCAACGCTGGGTTGCAACTTACGCTCAAGGCATATACCGAGGAAGGCTTCGAGACGACCGTCGGTGTGAACCACACGGCGCATTTCCTGTTGCTCAAGCTGCTGAAGGACCATACGCAGAGGATTCTTGTCGTCGGCTCGGAGACCCACGATCCGACCCAGACGCCGGGGATCGGCCCTATTGACATGTCGAACATTGATGCGCTTGCGAAGGGCGTCGAGCCTTATGATGGGAACAAGGTGTACGCGACGAGCAAGCTGTGCAACACAATTTTTACCAAGGAGTTTGCACGCCGCTATCCTGACGGCCCCGAGATCCTCGTGTACGCTCCAGGATTCACTCCGGATACTGCGATCTTCCGCGAACGCAACTTTCTTGTCCGCGTTCTAATCAAGTACATCGTCGGATTTGTCGTGTGGATGAGTGGAGGCCGCAACAGCACACCCGAGTACTCGGGCGGCTTCATGGCTCGCATTGCGTCGGCCGAATCGTGGGAGAAAGAGGGATGGAAATCGGGTGACTACATCCGCGTGGATGAGATCTGGGAGGCGTCAGCGCAGTCTCGCGAAGAGAAACTCGGCAAAGAGTTGTGGGACAAGACAGAGGAATGGGTCAAACCGTTTGCGAACTGAGTGTTCAAGGCCTGGCGACTAGCAAAACTCAGATATAAGAGGCACGGATGGCCCAACACGTAACGACAGCATGCCTAGCGCAAGTTGATGGCCCAGCAGTTAGCTCTTCTAGTCTGTAGCATGCAATCCATGAATCGAGCGTGGCTCTCCTGCCGCTTGCGCGGAGACGCGCAGTTGCTCTCTCTGTATTTCGCACGAGCCCCAAGATGAAAACTTGTTCGGCGATCCTAGTTCGAGCATTTCCAAAATATCTCTGTCTTCCTTCCAATGGTTCGTTTCTGCTTCGTTCCCCTGGGTGTCTCTGTGGTAGTAGCTTCTGCTGCTGATCTTGCCAACGTCTCGTCGATCAGTATGATCCCTGCGAACGCCACGTTGGAAGATCGCGTTTGGGAGGATAAGACGTCGTGTGTTCCACCATCAAACGCAGTCAAGGGCGAATGGCAGTACAATGACTTTGCACGGGAGCGCTTCATCGGATGCACAGATAAGCACGACGACAATGGCTACTGGATCATGCTTAACTCGTATCGTTCCGGCGGCAAGCAAGGCGTTCATTGGAAGTACGTGACGGACGGTCGCTACGGCGACTGTCTCGGCGGCTACGGTGGGAACGACGGGTGGATCTACTACGACAAGTCAGGCACCAAAGTCATTGCAAAGGTCACGGGCTACACGACGATGGTTCGCGACACCAAGCCGTGGTGTGCCATGCGCACGTATCGCAAAGGCGGAGTCATGGGCAACCAGTGGACGTACTGTGATCGTTGCCCACCGAAGCAGAATAACTAGGCTTTTTTTTATTCGGTTATTGCTCGGTTCGGACTATTGAGAGACAGTTAGAGCGGTGGCAATGGAGTACACATCAATTTTTCTTCGCACGCATCTAACTCAGCGGATGTCACTCCCATCATCGTCGTGCATTCAAACAACAAACATAGAGCGCGCATAGCTTTGTCTGGCCAGTGATGATTCCGGGAGGCGACACCTTGTTCAAAGTGCAAGTCCCGCACAATCCTAGGGATAATATATCTATCTTCCGAGCTCGCGAGATTCCTCATTGCTTAAACTACCCTGCATTCCTCGTCTCTCATCGATAACATGGTGGCTAACTTGATCGTTGTTCTCTTCGTCTTGTCGTCCATCAGTGACGCGGCTTCGACGGTCGATACGAGCAAATGTGTTCCTCCCAGCAACAGCGTCTCTGTGTTGTGGAAATATGGCGCTGAACCGGAGCAAATCCGTGGTTGTACGGCCAAGCACGACACTATCAGCCCGTGGGTGATGCTCAACTCCTACCGCTCAGGCGGCCAGCAGGGTGTGCACTGGCGTTACGTCCTGGGAGATGATGTTACCGGTTGCCTGAAGGGCTGGACGTACCACGACAAGACTGGCACGAACGCGTTTGGCAAGGTTGTGGGCTACACGACGACATTGGCAGACGCCAACAAGAGGCCTTGGTGTGGCCTCCCTGTCTATCGAAGCGGCGGCAAGCGAGGCTTCCAGTGGGGCTACTGTAACTGCTCGGGCGATCCGTTCTTCGATCGCAGTGCTGCAGAGTAGGAGTGGAAATCCAGCAGTAGTATTGTAAGGGGATCCAATGAATCTGGTCAATTTCTGTCTTACGAAGTTAATGTTGAAGTCGGCTATCGAATCTGAGTTCGATGAACGCACCTTGGCACACGAAGGTCCAACTCGCACGAGATGATGATCGTAGAGCCCATCCACCCTTCCCAACTGCGCGTCATCGGCAGCCACTTGTCACGACACCAAGATCTTCCTCACCCACAGAAGATGATGACCGCCTAATCATCGGGTCTTGTGAGATCACATCTTACGGATCTTCAGTGGTGACGATGAGAAGTTCGTATTCCGCATCGACGATGCGAAAGTACCACAACTGGCTCCCTAGCCGCAACCTACGACATTAGATCCTCGTGTGTATGTCGTGCTGATGGCGTGTCAACTTCAGCGTCGTTACCCAGAGACGACAATACAAATGAACCGAATCTACGGACCGCGTCCGGGACACTACCCAGCACCACAGTAGCATTAGTAGCTCATGGAAATTGAATTCATCACGAATCCTCATTGTAATTGCCTCCATTCCTCTGGTTGCGTAGCAAGGGCGTGGGCAGAAACACTGAAGCATAGCTGACACCAACACCCAGCCGTGGTCAGGAGCCTTTCCTGCCCGCTAGAAACTCAACGATCCCTGTTCATGGCCATCGCTCGTCGAGCAGGTTCTGCATCATGTCCTAGGCCAGCGTTTCATCCTGCACGAGATCCGTGTCCGCCATTCTCAAACTCTCCAACGAGCGCCATGAAGCTCTTCACTCTCGTCCTCTTTCCTGTTTGGATCGCTTCAGCTGCAACAAGCACTCGCAACTGTCGACCGCCGAATGTGGGCGTTCCCGAGTGGTACTACAACGACGTCAAGAACGGCAAGATCGTCAACTGCACGTCGGACCACGACGACCACGGCCCGTGGGCTATGCTCAACGTGTACCGCTCAGGTGGCACTGAAGGCACGCACTGGAAGTACATCGAAGGCGACGACTACTCTCTCTGTCTTAAGGACTGGTGGTACTTCAATAAGAAGGGCACGTCAATGCTCGGTCATATCGACGGCTACGCGACGAGACTCGGCGACAAGAAGAACAAGCTCTGGTGTGCGTTGCCCGTGTACCGCAAAGGAGGGGTACGCCAACTCCAGTGGGATTATTGCAAGTGCTCCAACTAGATCGGGTAGAGCCTCTGTGAAGTCGTAATCGTATCACTTGGCAGCATATTGGCCCCGAGTCTGCTCGAGAATGGCCCAAACCTTCCGTTTTTCTTTCAATCGACAGTACAGGGAACCCGACCTTCTGTCGGCAGACGCTATCCTGCAATGGCAATGCCGTAGAGGTTGGGGGTCATCTTATCCTGCCGTAGATCTCAGCGTCACAACGACAACTTCAACCTGATTCTCTTCATCGTTTCCTCTCTTTCCTGAAAACGAACGACGAGACCATCAATCAGTTCGGATATGAATCTTCCATACTTTCGACATTAGCACCGGCTTCTTCGATTCCTCCTATCTGCATCATCAGGAGTCCTGCAATCTCTAGTTCGTGGATATCAACGACGGCTTTGGCTTTGAAAGTGAGGTCTACAGGATCACACTAATATGCATCCTTTAGTCGGGTCTGACGGAGGAGGCGGTCGACTCGCGGAGCTTCTCATTGTGGAATTGTCAGCGATATCCACGACGCGATGGCGACCCTCGCCTTTACCCTTCTCGTCTTCTTGTCTCTTTCGTCGTCGTTCATACTCTCTCATGCAGCTCCCTCCAACAATGACTCCATCAACGAATCCAGTTCCGAAAGTTCCGACAGGAGCCTGACTTTTATCAACTTGTGCGTGCTGCCTGTGGGCAGCGTCTCGGGTGAATGGTACTACCAGAGTATCGGTAGCAGTTCCAAGTACGCTAGCTGCACGACTGACCATGAAAAATTTGGTGCGTGGACAATGCTCAACGCCTACCGGTCAGGAGGGAAAAAGAACACCCACTGGCAGTACATTGAAGACGGCGACCTTACCAAGTGTCTCAAGAACTGGTCCTACTACGATAAGAGTGGCAAGAAGCTCATCGCTCAGGTCGACGGGTACTCGACGGTGCTCGGTGACAAGAAGAAGAAGCCGTGGTGCGCCACATCCGTCTATCGGAAGGGCGGTGAGCGTGGCTACCAGTGGGAGTACTGCCTATGTCCACGAGGCATGAACAACCAATAAGATGAAGATCGGGATTCTTCCATGCTCGACTATACGTACTCTCAAAAATCCAAACTATCTCGGGTGGTCTTCTTTTGTTGATCTGTAAACGTGCCGTTTGACGCGGTCGGTACCACTCACGTCCCCTCTGCTTGTGTGGCCGACCGAATCCTCACTCAGAACCAGCGATCATCTCCGTCAGCATCATCAAAAGACTCGCTCTATGGCATGTGTTACCTGCAATGATGACGGGAAAGGTGCTGGAGAATTCTTCTTGATCCTCTCATTCTGCATTTGTCGACGATTTCCACGGCGCGATGGCAATCTTCAGCTTGACCCTCCTCGCGTACTTGCTCGGCTTGTCGCTCACATACTCTCACGCGATTCTCACAGTTAATACCACCGCCAACACGCCACCTGTGTCCGAACGGAACCTAGTTTCGACTGATCTCACCTCGTGCGCGTTGCCGAAGAACAGCGTTTCGGGCGAATGGTACTACGAGAACATTTACTTCAGCTCCAGATTCATTGGATGTACAGCCGAGCATGACAAAGTCGGCGCGTGGACAATGCTCAACGCATACCGCTCGGGAGGAAAAAAGAACATCCACTGGCAGTACATTCAACAAGGTGATCGAACCAAGTGCCTCAAGAACTGGTCCTACTACGACAAGAGCGGCAAGAAGCTCATCGCTAAGATTGACGGATACTCGACGACACTTGGAGACAAGGACAAGAAGCCATGGTGTGCGATGTTCATCTACAGGAAGGGCGGAGTGCGCGGCTATCAGTGGGACTACTGCACGTGCCCATAAGATCTCAAGATCGCCTGAGATGGATCCTCTTAAGATACCCTCAAGGACTCTTTCAACATTCAATAACATTCGTTGTTCATTTTGGATCCACGCTGTTCAGAGCGAGTTGCCACTTGTCAAATAGTTTTCTACTAGGTGGGGGGTGCCCGCTCCGCGGGCACTTCAGTTTGCGCATGCTGGGTTGGTGGGGATATAACATGTTTTGCTATGGGGAAAAGGTGGCGCAGCGCAAGCGCTGCGGCTTTTTTCGGGTTGCCTTCGGCAACCTCTGTTGGTGACTGTAAAAGTACACCCACTTTTGTCATTTTTATTGTTGAACCCACAACAGTATTGACGTTGAAGTGTTTATGTTGAAGTGACAAAAGCATTGGTGGATGCATAAATTCGTTTATTGCAGCACAATACACATCAATACACAGTTGGTTCTAGTTCGGCGCCCGTTTGAGGATCCTACGTCTAGCCAAGTGCTGCTGGACCTACTCCTACGTATTTGTTTATGGTTCACTTGGACCAAGATGGCCTTGAATTACCTCTCCGTACACGATGTTCTTGACAAACGTTCCGTCTTCGTCTTCTTTGACTGGATCTTGGATTGCAATTTTGATTCTGGCCTGAGAGGAAACCCTGGAGAGGGCGACATACAGTTGGCCGTGAGCGAAGATAGGTCTCGGTAGAAAGAGACCCAGGTACGGAATTGTTTGGCCTTGCGCCTTGTGGATCGTCATCGCAAAAGCAAGCTTGACTGGCAACTGACGTCTTGTGAGTTGGAATGGGAGCTTTGAATCACTTAAAGTCAATTTGTAACGAGGCTGACCTCCTTACGTCACGTACACTGTGGAGCAGTGTAAGAAGCGCGCAACACAGGGACTTGTGTTGGGTTGGGCAAATGGGAAACTGAATTTGTGGATTAGGAAACCTAGAAAAACCTACTCTTTGTATATAAAACCTCGCAGATCCGCCCTCGGATTTCTGCCATCCACTCAATCACAAGACCCTAGCGTGATTGGTGGGAAATCGGGATAATATCGTGGGATATTATCCAATCAGGAGACATCGCAACCAGATGGGTTCACGATGTTCCTATCGGACACCATTGACATGGGTCCGTACCATGTAACGGGCACACCCCGTTACATCACCCTCCCCTCAAGACGAAAGTCGCATTGAACGACTTGCGACAGGGAGCACTTGTTGGTCAGTTGGTCCAACGGCGAGTCGCGAGCCGCGGCGTTGATCGGTGACGATCAACGCCTTCAATGTCGCGGTCTATTCGGAGAATGGACGCGAAGAAGACCATCAGCGCCGCCGACTACCGCGCTGCAATGGCAGTGCGCGCCATGAGCGCGGCTCAGGCGAGCGAGGATGCCGCTGCGCGCACTAGCGCAGCGGTCGAAGACAACTCGACGGCCGGCGAGGGCGCCACCTCGACCGAGCCACTTGAAGACACCGCGAACAACGACGGTGGTCATCCACCGTCGTCCAAGACGACTGAAGACCCGTCGGCCGACGCCGAGATGCGCTGCGACGTCGAGGCCGACGGCGACGAAGAGATGAAGGCGCCGGTGAGCGCTGCGACGTTGATCGTCGCAGCACGCAGAGCCGCGCCTCCAGAGCGATCGCCGACGCTGTCGGAGCTCGTCGATTATGACGAGAGCGACGGCGAGGAAGAAGCCAAGTCGGAGGACCGTGCCGCGCGCGGTCCTTTCGAAGAATCGCCATTGTTCAGCTGCTCGTCGTCCGAGCGGTCGCCGAACAGCTACTCGGCGCCGTACAGCGAGGCGGACGAGCAGATGAAGGAGGATGGGGAGGTCGCGGAAGATCCCAGCCCTCACGATCGACATGATCGTGAGGTGGTCATCACCAATGCGACCCAAGAGTCCGAGGATCGAGCCTTGAGATCCTCGGCGCCAGAAGTCACACCCTGGCTTCCATCGGCTTACGATATCAGCCGATGGAGTGGTGCGCACGATCCCTTGCGAACGTACGATCTCTTCGACTGCGATTGGCTCGAAGACGATCCGTACGTCGCGCGCCACTATCGCGACCGCGAGATGCGCCGTCGATTTTTAATCGAATGCTTTTTCGAACGGCGTTTCTATCGTCACAACGATAGACCAACTGATCGCGACCTCCCTGCGTTGATCCAGGGATGAATCAGTTCCTTGACAACGTCAAAGTCAAGGGAGGCATGAAGACCTGGCTCGTTGCGCTCAAGTCGCAACGAGAGAAGTTCGAAGGGTTCTCCGAAACTGGTGGACGAATGCGCGTCCACCGGCGCTCGCGCCGTAATGGCTTGCCTTGTTTCGTGTGGGGAGGAGCCTGCCCACACTATCCACCTGACGCTGATCGCGTCACTCGCGAGGAATACCTTAGCGAAGGGTGGAGAGGTCGGATCCCTGCCGACCTCCTCGAGGCCATTACAGGCCTCGAGCAAATCTACGAGCGCCGCCGCGCGAGCGAGGAGCGTGCTGCTTCCTCGCTGCCTTACGCAGCGGGTGGATCTCGTCGTACTGAGCGACGAGACCCGGAACATCTTCGAGGAGAGCCTCGCGCGGCTCCCAGCTATCTGCAGACGGCGGATAGCCGCGCCATTGAACGAGATACTTCGTTCGATTACCGCCCTGCTGATCCCTATGATTCAGCAGGCGCTCAACGATCCAGCGCTCAGCACCACTGGAGTCAACCAGTGGGGGCGGCGGCGGTGGGAAGACATTATCCACCGGCCGCGCCGACGTATCTTCAACGCGACGAGTCGTACTCGGCTCGTCGCGACGACTCGGACGATCTTCGGCTCCAGCTTGCGCAGGAGCGTCTCCGCGCAGACCTTGCGGAGGAGCGGTCGCAGCGAGTGCGGCTGGAGGCGCAGCTGGCGACGCTGCGGGGCTCGCACGACCGTGTTCAATCGGAGTTGAACACGCTTGTCCGGGAGTACAAGCTTCTCCTCGGGACTCTCGAGCGCTCGGGGATTCCGATTGCTCGGAAGCGCCGTCGTACTGATGGTACGGACGAAGGCGACCAACGTAGAACGTAGGATGCGTCCGCATCCTACGAGGAAGCTCAAGCGTATACGCGTGCCCCGTGCGGCGGAGCACGCAGAACGGACCGATGAACTTCGGTAGCAACTTGTTGCTACCGACGTTGGTAACTGCATGTGTAGGTAGTGTAGTCGTTGATAACAACACTAAGTCACCTTCATTAAATGAAAGAGTGTTTCCTCTTCCATTCTTGTCTGAGTTCATCTTCTGTCGATCGACCGCATGGGCGATCGAGTCCTGTACGAAGCGGACAAGCGCTTGGCGCTTCAGCAAGAAGTCCTCTGCTGACTCTGTTTGCTTGGCAGCAGCGCGCGACGTGCGCGCTGCTGAGATGTCCATCTCTTCTTCGACGAGAGCGCCATCGCTCTCGTCGCCGACGAAGTCGTCATCAACGACTTCAAACGCGTCGTCGGCTTCATTGTCGTCGTCGTCATCGTCGTTCTCACGAGCGTGACCGATGACGGGAGCGTCATCGGTGGGAAGATCGACCATTACGTCGATCTCCGAGGAGCGAGAGCGGTCCGGGAGCTCGCTCGAGCGAGTCCCTCCCTCCCATGAAGGAGACTCACTCTCCAAAAGGGTTGGAATACGTGGATGGCGGAGGCCATTCACGTAGAACGGTGTATGCGTCGTCGACGCATGCACAGAGTTGTTGATGGCGAATTCGACCATCGGCAAAAACTCACTCCAACTCGAGAACGAGTGGACGTAGCCTCGAAGAATCTCTTCGATCACGCGGTTCGCGCACTCTGTCTGACCATCGGTCTCAGGATGGTCAGAGGTCGACATCTTGATTCGTGTTCCGAGGGAACGGAACACGGCGCGCCAGAACTCCGCGGTGAACCGTGGATCTCGATCTGACACGAGCTCTCGTGGCAGTCCATGGTGTCGAAACACCGTGTCGACGAAGACGCGAGCGCAGCCTTCGGCTGTGATCGTCTCTGGAACTGCAGCAAGATGCACCATCTTGCTGAAACGATCCACGAACACGAGGATCCCATTGTTCTTCTGTTCATCTTCGGGAAACCCGAAGATGAAGTCCATGGAGACGGACGCCCAGCACTCTGTCGGTACCGGCGGAGACTGTAGCGGCGCGCGAAGTGAAGGTCCCGACTTCACTCGCTGGCAAACCTCGCAAGCACGGACGTACTTGCGCACGAACTTGAATTGGCGAGGCCAATAAAAGTCGCGACTCAACGTGAGATATGTCTTCTCACGTCCACGATGTCCGCTCACTGGAGCATCGTGGTACTCGTACATGATCCGCAGGCGCAGATCATGATCTCCTGGCACGACGACACGCGGAGTGTCGTCGGCAACGGCGCTGTAGAACAGCAGGCCGTTCCGCTGCGTGTATCGATGAACCTTCGATCGATACGAAGCCGGCAAGCCCTTCAACGCTTGCGGCGATGGCTCTGCAAGGTAGGCCATCAAGCGCACGACCTCAGGGTCGTGTGCATTCGCAGCACGAATGTCGTCGAGCAAGGTCGACGACGGAACACTGGAGCTGAACGCACTCGCTGCGTTCAGGGAATCTTGGGCGACGAGCGTCGGCTCAAAGTCTGGCCGACGGGACAGAGCATCCGCGACGACGTTCAGTCGTCCGGGCTTGTACTCGACGGAGAAGTTATACTCCGCAAAGAAAGACAGCCACCTCGCCATGCGCTGCGAGAGGTGTGGGCTGTTCACAGCCGTGCGCAAGGACGCATGGTCTGTGAAGACCTTGAACGGTCTATCTCCAAGCAGATAGACGCGGAACTTGGCCAGTGCATACTTCATGGCAAGGAGCGCCTTGTCATGCACTGGATAATTACGCTCAGCTGGTTGCAGCTGACGCGACTGGTAACAGACGACGCGCTCAGCGCCGTCGTCGTCGAACTGCATCAGCGCTGCTCGGATGGCAAAGTCGCTTGCGTCACAAACCACGTCAAATGGTTTGTCCTGGTCCGCGATCGCCAGAACTGGCGATTCAATCAAGCTTTGCTTGATGCCTTCGAAGGAACGCTGACACTCAGCGTTCCAAGTCCACTTGGTGTCTTTCTTGAGTAATCGAGAAAGAGGAACAGTCATCTCGGCGTAGTTGCGCGAGTACTTGTGCAAGTACGCCGCGAGGCCAAGGAACTTGCGCAGTCCCTTGACGTCGAGTGGCGTCGGCCACTCCTCGATCGCTCTGATCTTCTCGGGATCAGGGCGCACGCCGCTGGCCGCGAAGATACACTTCTTCAGGTTCGCGTACAGCTTATGCTCTCGCATAAGTGTGAGAACCTCTCTGATGTGGAGTCTGTGAACCTCCAGATCAGTCTTCCCGTCCATAGCTCGGCTATGAACGAAGACATCGTCGAAGTAGCTTGGTGCGAAGGCTCGCACCGGGCGCAATAGATGCGAGACGCATCTATTGAATGTGGCTGGTGCGTTGCTGAGGCCCTGAGGCATCACCAACCACTCCCAGAGCATTCCGCTTGGGGTGCTGACGGCCGTGAACGGAATATCCCATTCACGCATCAAGATCTGATAGAATCCGTCCATCAGATCCATCGACGAGAAGATGGTGCTCTTCGCCATCCCGTCGATGATGACGTCCTTCCTCGGTATCGGCGTCTGCGCCGGTATCGTCGCCGCGTTCAACTTGTTGAACGCGTGTACAATCCGCCACCCTCCTGTTGCCTTGCGCACACAGAAGGTCGGAGAGCTGTGAGGGGAGGCAGACTCCCTCACATGGCCAGCAGCGAGACGTTCTGCGAAGAACTTGTCGATCGCTTCGACCTGTTCACGAGGCAGTGGCCACTGCTTCATGACACAGTACTTCGAACCTGGCTTCAGGTCGATCTCGTGCCGAATGCCTTTGTCCTTCGGCAATTCGCACGGCACGGATTCGGGGAACACATCCGCGAATTCGACCAAATCCTCGTCGAGAGGATTTCCCTTGAGCGACTCCCAGGATTGAGCCGAGTGCCGCTCAATCCGAGTCTTCTCATCGAGGACGCTCTCGTCCATCGATGAGCTGCTGAGAAGCCGTTCCTTCTCAGCAAACACCACTGCCGACCGGATATCGGTCACACATTCGTCCTCCGCGACGAGAATACAGATCTGCGCAATCTTTCCTTGGCGCAGATCTCGCAAGAACCGCTTGGGTTCGAGCGTAGGCAGTGCGGTGATCTCCGAAGTTGACTTCGGAGGCGCAACGACCTCGAGAGTGGATGCACCCACTCTCGTGCCGTCATTGACTAAGACGTTGATCGTCTCAGTTTCTTCCTGCGGCCTTATGCGCGCAGACTCCTCGAGCTGCAGTTGCACAACTGCAGCGGGATCTCCATCGCTCGACGTTCTAGTCGAGGCGGAGAATCGACGTTGCCTCCTTGCGGCAGACGTCGAAGCCTTCCTCTCATAGTGCTGCCCCTGTGGCAAGCACTGTCTTCTTGGCTCGTGCGACTTAATCGCACGAGGATCTTCCTTACTTGACTCGTGCGACTCACTCGCACGAGAAGTCTTCGGCGCTGTCTGCGACTCTACGCAGAACCCCGGCAGCTGGCTCGACGACAAAGGTCGATTCTTTGTCGTAGTCTTGGGCAGTCCCGAGTGACTGATGAGGCCATCACACTCATCTTCCACACGTCCACGTGCATCTGGACGCTCCAGAACCGACATCAGGTGGCCACCTGATGACCGAGCGGCGGGCATCGTAACGGATCGATGCCGCCAGCTGATCCATGGCTCGTGTGAGCGAAGCCATGGCAGGCCTAGAATGACGTCGAACTTGTCATCTAGGTCGAGTACGACAAAGTCGTCGTCGTACTCATTGCCTTCAAGCGTGTAGTGGAGGCCCACTACGCGTTTCATAACCTTCACCGTTGCGCCAGTTGCAAGGCGCACCGTCATCCTCGTCGGAGGAATGTCTCGCTCGACAACGTCGAGCCCCAAAGACTCGATAGACTGTCGTCGAACGAAGTTGTTCGACGCCCCACGGTCCACGAGGGCGCGAAGCGAAGACGAAGCTCCTTCGACTTCGAGCTCCAAGGTGATGAGGGCCTCATCATCACCAGGTGTGGCGAAGCACAGAGACTGTGCTTTGGGAGCAGCCTTCGTCAAGAGTCCCACAAACTCTCTTGACGTGACTGGATCAGTAGGGCGCTCCGCCCCTACTGACCCTGACCGTTTTTTTGTTGATCATCACGCTGCTGTTTCTCCGCAGCGTGTTGATCCGACCACTGGACCTTCTTGTCCACGTGGCGACCGCGTCCATTGCCGCGAGGCACTGGGCGCGCAGCATTACACTCATAAGCGTAATGCCCGGTCTTCTGGCACCGATTGCATTTCTGCAATCGTTTGTCCACGCGAGGGCGCTGCTCGCTCTCGGCGTAGGAAAGATCCATGGCCTCTGGATCACTTGAGTCTTGTCGTCTGGACGGACGATAAGCAGCAGAATGGACATAAGCCTGTCGCAGGCTGAAGTCCTCTTGGCGAGCAGCCGAGATCGCGTCCTCGAGTTTATCAAACTCGAGACGGAACATCTGGGTCTTGATCGGCCCATCCTCGAGCCCCTTGATAAACGCAGCAACCTGCGTTTGATCATCGATGAGATTCACCACGATGCAACTCACGAGGTATCGTGCGTGCTGGGCGTAAGCGTGAATATCACGCTCACCTTGCCTGAGATCCAGGAACTCAGCGCGAGCCCTGAACTCGGCTCGAGGCGGCTCAAACGCTTGTTTGATCTTGACCTTGAACTCTTCATACGATCCGAAGCAATACGGATCGTGCAGCTTGAGACCGAGCGCCCACACCTTGGCACGACCTGCCAAGTTGGATATGGCGTAGGTCACTCGCATCGCATCGTCATCGATGCGACGGGCTTCAATGGAATCGTCGAGTTCGACGAACCAACGCAACAGGCTGTCACCGTCAGCCTTGTACTTGGAGATCTCGATCTTCAACGGCTCGACGCGTCGAGGCCGCTCTGCCGCCACAGCAGCAGACTGCTGCTGTCTCAACAACGCTGCTTGTTGAGCGCTCTGCTCGCGCAGAGCTGCAAGACTCCCTCTCGCTTCGTTCAGCTCATGCTGGATGAACTGAGCGATGCTCGCGTGCTGTTCATCACGCGAGAGCGAGAGGAGCATGGCGCCGACGGCGGCTTCGCCCACCGTCGCGGCCATGCGCTGAACAGCCTGCCACTCGAGCTCGCTCAAGTGGAGGAAGTTCTCACGCGAGGCGTGGCGACCCTGCGCGCCAGGGGTTTCCGGCGCAGGGGGATTCATAGTCGCTGGGCGGACTACAAAGTGCTACCAGGTGTAACGAGGCTGACCTCGTTACGTCACGTACACTGTGGAGCAGTGTAAGAAGCGCGCAACACAGGGACTTGTGTTGGGTTGGGCAAATGGGAAACTGAATTTGTGGATTAGGAAACCTAGAAAAACCTACTCTTTGTATATAAAACCTCGCAGATCCGCCCTCGGATTTCTGCCATCCACTCAATCACAAGACCCTAGCGTGATTGGTGGGAAATCGGGATAATATCGTGGGATATTATCCAATCAGGAGACATCGCAACCAGATGGGTTCACGATGTTCCTATCGGACACCATTGACATGGGTCCGTACCATGTAACGGGCACACCCCGTTACACAATTCGAGGCGAGGAATGATCACTCTGTTCCCAGTTCCTCTACCGTTGAGGATCATGGCATCAATTAGAGTCGGCTTCAATCGGCAGATCCGAAGTCTTGTCCCGTTGCATAGTCCGCGATCGCCTTGAAGGTTGCGTAAGAGCAGAGCATTACAATTGCACCCACTTTGAGATGCAACTTGTGAGGTGGAAGCCCTCCAAACGAAAGCGTATTGAGAAACTCTGTAGGATACGATGTTCCTACGTCACTGTCTTCGCTCTCTGCAACTGAATCCTGTGAAAGGTACACGTATTCGTCCTCGGCTGTCTTTACTGGGAGCATTTCAAGAACCTTGTTGTTCATATCATCCACATCCGCGTTCCACGGGGCGAGGATGGCACGCTCTGCAAAGTATGACGGTTCTTCGTATCGATCCGCGATGTCACCATACACATGAGATATCAATTGAGAGGATATGCCCCTGCCGACTGGTGGTTCGCCAAGGAACATGTCTTTGGGCAGCCGGCAGTAGTCATTGCCGACAGACTTGTCTTTATAATGTCTACCTTCACCGATCTCGAGCAAAAGTTCCGTGAAAGCTGTCATCTCTGCTCCCGCATGTGGATCCATCGCCGTTTTCACGCGCATGTTCTCTCGAAAGCGCACCGTTCTGAAGAATGGCCACAGTCGCGATTTCTGGATGCATGCATCGATGATCTGTCCTACATCGCCTCCATGGACAACAGGAAGGATCTGACGGAAGTCACCGGCAAGAACTACGACTTTTCCGCCGAATGGAGTGAGAGGAGTGTCCATCAGCGATCGAAGTGTGCGGTCAACAGCTTCGAATGCATGGCGATGCTGCATTGGAGCTTCGTCCCAGACTATCAACGCCGTTTCTTTCATCAACCTTCCTGATGGCGAGTCCGCTGACATGAAGCATGTGCTTCGACTATGTAGCTTGAGGGAAAGATGGAATCTTGAATGCGCTGTTCTTCCTCCGGTCAGTAACAATGCTGCAATGCCACTTGTAGCAACTGCCAATGCAATCTTCTTCTTCTGTCGTACAGTTGCCAGGATTGTCTCGAGGACATACGATTTACCTGTCCCTCCAGGTCCGTCCAAGAAAAACAGTCGGTTGGATCCTCGGCCTTCGACAGCATCCACAACACTTGAGTACACAGCTTCTTGGTCTTCATTAAAGTTTTTGACTTGAGCAACAGTTCGAGACAGTGTATCCGGATCGTACGACAGTTCGTTTTCAATCATCCAGTCGTCTGCATCGTTGCGGATGCTGCTGTCTGTCGTCGGCGCCTCTTCCATAGCTGCATCATGCGTCTCGGCAATTTGTGGGAGCATCGGAAAGCCTGTGAGAGACATCCCAGCACTCACTAAACTGTCTTCGATGTCGTGAAGTACCTTGAGTCTAACGGACGTCAGTTCGGAATCTCCGAAGTCTTCAGACATGTCTTCGAGGTAATCTCCCCAGAGCTTCGCTGGATCCAGTGGGGACGAATGAACCAACAGCATTGCAAACAGTTGACGCAATTGACGTGGCATCTTGAACGTTGCGGCTTCTTTCATGCAGTTGTGACAGTGATTGTCGTCCTCGGCATAGCCAGCAGCCACTGCAGCGTCGGCGTATGTGTTGTAGACCTTTCCATCCACGGTGCGAAGATCCTCAAAAGACGTTGCACCCTTTCGATAGCAGAGAATGAGGCGCATGAAGTATCTTTCTCGATCTCTTGGCGAACAGCTCACCATTCTACCAATTTTGGAATCACCACCTCGCTTTCGTGGTTTCCACATCTTCCGCTTGTTCTCTGTTGTCCACACGTAATGCTTTGGGAAGTCGGCGTAGAGTATCTCTCTCGCGGCTGGATCTCTTGCGTTTGTCTGGAAGTATTGCGTCAGAGTCGTTTCACCGCGCGCTTCAATTGTCTCCAGCTTATCGCCTTGACGATACTGCACCTACTGATTGTCTTGAAGATGGACCGCAAGCATCTGCACGGAGTGGGATCTTCCATTCATCGGGAAGCTCAAGATTCTCCACGCTGCCTCAATCGCGCACACGTACATGCCGTTTGCATACCGAGAGATCTCGTCGTACTTCTCGTCAACAGACAACGTAACACGGTCGCTTCCCTTGTAAAGATACTTGTGGAGATACTTGACCGCCTTATCTCCAATCACCAAATCAATGTTGATGTGGCAGTCGTACTTCGAGGAGAGGTAAGGGTTGTATGGAACAACGTGTCGATTGTCAAAGGCAAACTTTGACTTGCCTTTCTTGCCTTTCTTGTCTTTCTTTTCGTCGACAACTTCTTCTTCTTCTTCTTCTTCATCTGTACCCCTGTTCTTGTTTAGAATTGTTCGCTGGTTGTTGGGTCGTTTAAACACCACGCCATTGCGATCCATTGTGGTTGTCTCTCGAAATGGTCGCGGATACTTCTTAGAGCACTTCCCATCCTTCATGCACGGTGCATCTTCGTAGCCTTCGCCGCACGGTCCATGCAGCATGCACCGTCGAACGGTCTGGTACAGTCTCGGGTTCTTCTCTCTATCTGGAATCTCTGCCGATACAAAACGATCAAAATCGGCGGTGGTTCGAGGCTTGTACTCCTTGTGGAAGATTAGCAAAATGTGCGCGTGTGGAAGGCCTCGTTTCTGGTACTCAATCACGTATATGTACGCGAGCACCTTACCGAAGATGTGTTTCTTGAGAATATCATGGAGAATAGCCTTCAACTTCTCGTTGAAGACTCTTGCCACCAGTTCAGGACGGTCTTCAGCTTTTTGACCGTACTCCAACTCCCTTTCGATCTCTTCCCACTTTGGATTGCAAGTCACTGTAACAAAGGCATCTGGTGTGCCATATGTCCGAACGATGGCCATGGAATCCTGGTAAAGCTGATCCATATATCGTGGGCAGCCGACAAACTTCGCCGGGAGAATATAGAACTTGCCAGAGTTGAGAACCGCTTCGCGAGATAGTGTCCAGTCCAGATCACGTCGGAATCGATCGATCAAGCCATGGTATAAGTCTGCACGCAACTGCCTTTGGTTTCTGCGCGCATACTGGAGATCACTTGTGATTATCGTGGCAAACTGATCAACGCAGATCTCCTGAAGAAGAGGACCAAATTGATGCAAGTGATTGTATCGAGACTTGCGAAAGAAGAGCTGGTAGCGGATCCACTGACGAAATGTAATCTTCGCACGCTTCTTGGGCGCCGCAGGACCCTGCACGACGATTGCCATCTCTTCTACACCATCATCTTCGGTCTTGCTCTCGGCTTCCAGTTCGTTTACCACTTCGACACTATCGTCCTCTTTCCCTGAGTCGTCGTCAATGTTGTCTTGATCGTCTTCAGATGATTCTTCGCCGAAATCAATGTTCTTCTTCTGGCCGTCCTTTGGCATTCTGCTCTTGATAGGATTGAGCCTGGCTCACCTCTCAGATACACGATCGGCCAAGCCATAGGGTCGTAGCACTCGTGAAGCTCGCTGATCCTTTGTTACGCATGAATTTTTCCTGTGACCGGGTCCTTCGTTGGTTTCATGCGTACGATGATGTCTCGACCTTCCTCCAGATACTCGTCGTCCACAATAAGAGCGGCTACTTCAGAAACCTTCGGTAAGTTGTGTGTTCGAGGGTCTGTGTCGCCTCGCTCATGTAGTTTGAGGTGGATATGGCGCCCGGGATTCTCGATCATGAACTGTCCCGCGCGAACAAATGCCTTGGCGTACTCGTTGTGCTCGTTGATATAGTCGGTCAATAACTTGATGAAGTGATCGTTCAGCCCAAGCTCAGGGTGCTTAGTTCGAAGATCATACTGCATATTCCCATCGAAGATATAGACTTGAGCGAACATGCGTGGATACCTCTCATCAAAAGGAAGCAATGTTCCCATTCGGTGAACAATGCGTCCCTGAACATTGTAGGTTTTAACGCCACCTTCTCGACTTGCCAATTGCTGGTTCACAACCGCTCCTGTTGATGTGAACTGGAAGATAAGGTTGTACTTCCGTGCGTTAACCCGAAAGAGCGGATGCCGAAACATTTCTCTCAGTATTTCCGGGACATAGTCGAAATTTGGTCCTTCAATTGCACCGTTGAGACAGCACCGCGTGTTAACTTGGTTCTTGGGCTGCTTCCAGTCGAGAGCACCGCAGTACGGGCACTCGAATGTCATCTCAATGAGAAGATGTCGACCACTTGGGCCGATATCCGCGCCAATAACCCTCGCACTCTCTTCGAACTCGTCTATCGACGCTAGAGCAATACATAAGCCGACTGGATTTGCCTGTTTCTTCTTCTCCTTATTCGCTTTGCGGGTATGCCTCGACTTCTTCTTCTGTTCTTCGGACATGTTTGATCGGCGCTGTGCCTCTCGTTGACGATGTTTTTCCCACTTAACCTCGATTGAGGCATGGGGAGGCTCTTCAACTGTATGGCGTTCTTCGTCATCCACATTGGCGGTGGAAATTGTTGTTTTCGGAGCTTGTTCTGCCCTTTGACGTCTATCTCGCATCCGTCTCATGGCAGCACTCATGTTGCGCTTTCTCCTTGTCTTTGCTTCAGCATCTTCATTTTCTTGCGCTGGATATCTGTCTTGCACTTCTTGAGTTGACGTTGGCACGTCCCTAGAACGCCAGATGCATCAAAATCTACCACAATCTGGCTTTAAGAAGTTCGGCACGTACCGTTTACGTCGTAGCCCGTCTGAGTTGGTTTGATATTGCACGTCGGCCGCGTCGATCTCATTTTGGTTGTCTTGCTCTTGTAGACTTGCTGGACTTTCACGCGGGGGGGACATACAGTGATAACTCACAGAGCGCCAGATCTAGACGATCTCTCATGTCGTGGCCATTTTCATCGCGTTGACTCCACTCCAAATATAATTGCTGGTCCAAACGCAGGCATTCGTAGTGAGCTTGACGGTGGTTCAGCGTTATCATCAATGGCGCAACGCGGCGACTGATCATCGTGCTAAGGATGAGAACAGCCTCACTGGGATCGAGAACCCGCGTTTTTACACACTCGGACGATGGATCATCAGCTGATCGTAGCTCAAGGCGCACCATGCTTACAAACACCGCGTCTCGCGTTCTGCCACCCGGGAAATTGTGTGTACCGACGTCGAAGACAAATACAGGCTCTCTGAAGTAGAGCACTGCAGCCATGATCTCCTGTTCGCCCGCCCATGCAGCATGCGGAAGTCCTTGTCGAACAGAAGACATTTGATGTCGCCGGATGAAAGCCTTGATCTTCTCCAGGCCGTAGTCAGTAGACTCTTGCAGAGGTCTGCCAAGGTATCGCTGGAAGAGAATGCTCACGTGTACGTCACCGCTTGCAACCATTCGGTCCAGGTTGCTTAGCAGCGTGCCGATGATCCCTTGCTTGAGTGCTGTGGCGCGTTGGACATCATCTAGGTCGCTGATCGTGATTCTGTCGCGCTCGAGAAGTGTTGCTCGCGCGCAGTAGATAGCAAAGTAGAAGCAGGCGCCGTTACCCGGTACACTGATCAATCGGAGCCCGAACATCTCCAAAAAGTCTGCCAAGGCCGGGCCGAGCTCGCTTTCAACCTCCTGGACATCTAGAGGCTCTTGGAGTGGTGGTACTTCAGTCAGGGGCAAATCTTCTGGCTCGGCTTGCTTTTGCTTCTTCGGATCTTCATCGCGCTCGCTGGTGAAGACCAATCTTCGTTTATTCAAGTTCTTCGCATCCGTGTTGTCTTTTTGCTTCGCTTCCCATCGCCGTAGTGCCTGCCGCCGAGCATTCTCGCGCTTCGTGCGATCCTCTCGGCTCTCATAGCCTTCCGGTGGGAGATACGCTTGCTCGATCTCCTCCTTGGTATCAAACGCTTTTTTTCGCCGCATCTAGTCCGCCAGCACACAACACTGGTCAGACAATTTGTCCAAGTAAGCGGTACATGGTGCACTCGGCTCCTCGTCACCCCGCGCTGCGCACATGGGGTCCCTCAACCCCAAGCTACAGACAACTCATCACATTACCATGTTTCTCCCAACGGCTGCGCCCGCCACTCACACTGCTACCAAACTGCTATGTCGTCACGTATGCGTACGATTTTTCACTGTGTTTGTTTTCCCGCGCATCGCGCTACCCCTCACTGTGCGCATCGCCAGCCTTCCACCTTGCCAATACATGCGCACTGGCACGGTTCGGGCGGCTATCTCTCTTTCATATATTCTCTCACACCCGCTGTAACAATCGCCTTCCACCATGGCAGTGCATAGCACTGCCACAGATCCAGCGAGAGTTACTACAGCTCCGCCCATGTCTTCCTCCAAGGCATTGTCGCGCAATGTCGTAGATCCGACAGGGAGGGCTGGTATAATACGCATTTTATCTTTTTTTATCGGGTAATGTAGAGAATATATATTTATTAGATGCGTCAGGTTTTTGGGGGACCTCCCTGATAGACTGTTAGAGGTTGTGGGCACAGTGTCACGCATTCATAACGTAACCGATAGCAAGCGTGGCAGCAGTGATAAGTTACGTTAACTACCGCTAACATCAACACAGTACTGTAAAGAATATATTTGTAGCCCAGGGATGAGTTATTCCCACGCGAACAGCGTGCGACAACGAAGAATAATGGGTGGCCTCCCCACCAAGCCGTCACGTGCAAAGCGCGCCGGCTGTCACCGCTGTCGTCTCAATAAAGTGATCACATAATGGCTACCCGTAGGCAAGTCACCATCAGTTGCGCCTTGGCCCGAAGGCCAGCGGAGTCCCTTGACTCCTAGCGCTATCACAAATTCAGACAGGGGGCACGTGCTCCGACTGAGTGGGTGACAGCGGTTCGGGTATCAGCTGCTACTTTGTTTCTAAATCCATAAATAAATCTATGAATTCAGAGGTGCGGACACTGATTGGATCGTTGCGTGGAGGAGTGACGGTTCGTCTCAGACTCAGTTACCCAAATCTGAGAACCCCCATTGGCACTTGGGCAAAAGCTGCCAACACGGTGTGCCGGATGTTCCATGCCGCACCGCCGAAGTGGCGCAGCAGGAGATGACAGCTCTCTCCGGTTAGGGACCACATAGGATTGCTAATAAAAACATTATTAACTCCCCACCCACATTTCGTGGCTCTCTCCACCAAGTCCCAATCAGTAGGCCTCAGTAGCCCTAGAGGTACCAGTTATCCCAATAGGCGATAACCCGATGCTGTTCATGGCGCAACACAACTGGCCATTGGTCCCGACAATGCAGACTGCCAGCTCAGCTGAGCAGGCCCACGCCCACAAAGCTCACTGTATAGACTGCATTGCCTACATGTTAGACTCTCATGTCTAATCATAGAGACAATTCTGTGGGGGACCTCCGGTCGCAGCATGTTGCGCCATGGATTTTCTTTATTATATAGAACACACAGTCTTTCATACATGTATTAGGTTACCATGCAAAAAACGCACACTGGCATGCTCGGAGCGACCGCGCGCACACAGCGGACCAAGCCACTGCGGCGCGCGGACGCTCCGACGCATGCGCGCACACACCGCTTACCTTTAGGGCCCCTGGCCGTTTGCGTCTGCGGCAACAAATTGCCGACTGACAGCCTGTCAGCGAAGCGGTCCCGCTAGGAGACCAAAACAGTGGCCTGTCAGCCTGTCAAACCCCGATAGTAATCCACTTCCCATCCTTAGATATCCTAAAATAATACAAAAAGTGGCCAATCTGCTCAGATTCAGGGGTCGATCGAATGTCCGATCGAGTGCGCGTTCGGTGGCCCTGCTGAGCGCCGCGACACTTGAGACCTTCCTCATTAGACCCCTCAAACAACCCTACAAAATTTCAGCGCTCCATTCGGAGCGGAAGTGGGCGCACCTATATGCCCATTTTTGCATTTTCGATACAACAGGGGTTGTATCAGAGGAGGGTCACCTGACCGGACCAACTTTTCCAATATTTATTCAATCAAACTGAACATGCGAATTCGCGTGACTATAGAAAAACCATCTGTTGAAAACTGACCTAAAACAGTGGAATTTCGCCAAATCCGTGCCCCCAAACCCCCAAATGTACTCTGGTCCGCCCGCTGCGCGGGCGGGCGCTCCCGTTCCACTTTTAGTATATTGTAGATGTCGACAATCAAGCGGTGTGTTTTAGTGGTGTCATCGCGCAAGCTCGGAAAGATCCCGCGCCATCCTCGGCCTCACCGTCAGAAAAATCACGCATACAATCGCCGGTTCATCTGGAGACCACGTTCACCGCCGCAGCTGAGATCCCCGCCCATGAGACAGTCGCTCGCTGAGATCTTCAGATCTGAGTTGAGCTCTCTACTCAGTCTCCGATCAGTATACCGTATACACCTCTCACTATACACGCCAAGTAAACACCTCCTTGAACTTGGCCGGTGTTTATGGGAAAACAGATTCCCATCTCGCTCTCTGATTGGCTAAAACTTAAACTTCCCAATCAAACTGCCCGCGCGATCTTCCATAAACACGATGCGCCGCTCTAATCGTGTTTATGCTTGTCACCCGTGACACGGTCTCCGATACCAGGTACCATCCGAGACCGTGCTGGTGCCTCACGCTCCCATCGACCGCCAGTTCGCGTTTCGCGCTCGCCCAGCCACTCGCTCGCTTTGCCTCTCGCCATGCGCCTCACGCGCTGCCTCGCGGCCGCGGGCCTCGCGCTCTTCTCGTCGGTCGCCGTCGTCGTCGCCGAAGACCGCTGCTTCCCGGACGACTTCCTCTTCGGCTCGGCCACGGCCTCGTACCAAGTGGAAGGCGCCGTCAAGGAAGGCGGCCGCACGCCCAGCATCTGGGACGACTTCTGCCGCACGAAGCCGGGATACCAGTGCGCCAACGTTGCTGTGGACTTTTACCACCGGTACAAGGATGACATCAAGCTCATGGTCGAGACGGGACTGCAGTCGTTCCGCTTCTCGATCTCGTGGTCGCGGGTGATGAACTGGGATGCGACGACCAAGCGCATGAAAGTGAACCCGGAGGGCATCAAGTTCTACCACGATCTCATCGACGAGATCCGCGCCAACAACATCACGCCGATCCTCACGCTGTACCACTGGGACTTGCCGTCCGAGCTCCAGACGCAGCTCTCGCCAGGTGGCTGGTTGAATCCTGAGATCCAGGACCACTTTGTTGAGTACTCGGAGCTGATCTTCAAGGAGTACGGCAAGAAGGTGGACCTCTGGACCACTTTCAACGAGCCGCAGTCGACCGTCATGGCGGGCTACGTCATGGGCATCCATGCTCCTGGCAACTCAGGCTCGGACACGGAAGTGTACGTGGCCACGACCAACATCCTCGTGTCGCACGCCAAATCGGTGGCTCGCTTCCGTGAACTCAAGAAAGACGGCGTGATCGGCGACAAGGGCCGTATCGGTATCGTGCTCGTCTCTCAGTTCTACTACCCGCTCGACAAGACCAACCCGAAGGATGTTGAGGCTGCCGAGCGTGGCATGCAGTTCGACATGGGTCTGTTTCTTGAGCCGATCGTCTCCGGTGACTACCCGGCCGTCGTGCGCGAGCGTGCGGGCGACCGCGTGCCCAAGTTCACGGAGGAGGAGTCGAAGCTCGTCAAGGGCTCGTACGATCTCTTCATGATCAACCACTACGGCTCGAACGCTGTCACGGACTGTGACTCGCCCACGTCCAAGACCAAGTGTGATTCGCTCGCCGTCGGAACGTTCAAGGACAAGGGTATTGACCAGAGCCAGCTTGTGCCTGGATCGATGCAGGGCAAGCCGGACCGTTTCGGCAACGAGTACTGCAAGAACTACACGGGTTACCCGCCGGGCTACCTCGAGTACATCAAGTGGGTCCACAACCACGACAAGTCGGCCGATATCTTGCTCACGGAGAACGGCTGGTGCGGCGACGACAGCGTCGACAACTACGACCAGCTCGAGTTCTTCGAGAAGTTCGTGGAGCAGGTGCACATCGCGATCCACGACGAGAAGATCCCGGTCATCGGCTACACGGCATGGTCGTTCCTGGACAACTACGAGTGGGGCTCGTACGGTCCTCGCTTCGGTATGTACTACGTCAACTTCACGGAGCAGACAGGATCGCCCGACTACTATGAGCCCAAGCCGACGGATCTCGCTCGCATTCCTCGTCCGTCGGCCAAGTGGTTCAAGAAGCTGACGACGACGCGCTGCCTCGGCACGGCCAACGCTGCTATCGCGGCTGCTCAGGTTTCATCATCGAGCTCCACGAGCTACGTCACGATCGGTGCGGTCGCCGTCGTCGCCGTGGGTGTCGCCGCTGGTGCAGTCGTCGCCTGGCGCCGCCGTGGCTACCAGAGCATCCCGCAGCGTTAGATGTTCCCCCCATTCGAGGGACCTCTGTGATGAGGATCCGTTAGGACTTGTCGTATCATCAATAAAACTGTGATTGATGATGTCTATGCAGTGCGATGTGCCTTCTAGCAGTGGTAGCGAGCTTGCCACTCTTTTTCTTCATTTGTTGAGGAGCAGTTGTGAACTTTGAATCGGAAAATACTGTACGCTGGACTGGTGATGGCTGCAGTCGTTCCCGCATCATCACTCGCCCACCTACAGTAGGAGACACTTGTCTCTCCGCACCATCCTCGGTACTGGGTGTTCGGCATAAAACTCTCCCTTAACGAGGTACTGTATGGCATGTTCGCTTCGTTTCTCATTCCACAACTGGTCCATTTGCCATGGAAGCTCGACGCATTCTCATGTTCGCGACTGTCGCGACTCTCTCGACGTCTGCGCAGCCCACCAACGGATCTCTCACCAACGTCTCCGAATCGCTGGACCGCTCAGCGCTCAACATTCTCGATATCCGCTGTGCACTCAAGACCAATTCTCTACAAACGACTTGGTACTACAACTCGTTCGACGAGAAGTACACCGAGTGTACGAGCAAGCATGACGACCAAGGCCCCTGGATCATGCTCAACGCGTACCGCTCGGGCGGGAAGCAAGGCGTCCACTGGAAATACATTGAAGACGGCGATGTGACCGACTGTCTCACCGACTGGTTCTACTACAACAAGAAAGGCGACTCGCTCATCGCCAAGATCGGCGGAACCGCGACGAGAATCGGCGATCCAAAGAAAAAACTCTGGTGCGCCACGAGCGTCTACCGCAAAGGCGGCAAGCAAGGGTACCAATGGGACCACTGCCTCTGCTCCTCGGTCAAGGACGGTGCAAGTTGAGTGTCTTCTCGACTAAATTTACTCGAGAATTTCCGCTATCCTATGCGTTGTCGCTGTGACTCTGGCTTGTCATCACAAACAACGACTGGTCATCCGTCGACAAGACCAGCTTATTGGCTGAGAATCGAGCCTGAATTTAGCCTACCAGTAGAGTTCTTCCTTGAAGTCGACGGTATCCTCTGTTCACCAAATATAGGCATCGAAACGAATCTCGGATCAGTGTTCCTGCTCAGGACAAGTGATAATAAGACACCGACCGACATCTCTATTTCTGGCTTTGTGAGGCACCGCCTATGTGGAGTCGACACTCTCCGGAGGATTGGTTACCCCGGACTCACTTTAGAATCGGTCGCTGAACAAAAACCTGGGCTGTTGGGATTCGACATCGTCTCCACGCGCTAATGCGGCGTGTTGTCAACAATGTGGGTCAAGCCCTCGCGGCACGACGCAACTCACGCTCCATAAAGCCCAAAGCACATCTCCGCACGACGGTCTTTACGTTCGCACTGTGGTGGATTGGGCTCCTCATCTTCCACGCTGCTAACGTCGCCTACTACGCTGGATTTGCCAAGTTGTACACCATAACTGATGGTACGTTCTTCGAATACCAGCTCGAGTTGTATTCGATCGGCATCGCGAAGAGCGAGTATGGGAAAATATCCAAGATCCACGCGACAGTCGCGGCGCTGCACGCGTTCTTCATTATAACTATGGTGGCGACATCAGTGATCAAGCGCAGGCTCGCATTCCAGCCCAACTGGGGTGCTCTCTTTACCCGCGCGATAGGTTATCTCCGCTCTACCGCGCTGTTCAAACGGGCTAAAGCACCAAACTCGTCCAATGATTCCGCATCACGAAGACCCTCACGGCGTTTCTCGTCGTTTAGCCGCGTCGGTTCCGAGATCTTTGCCCGTGATGGAATTCTCGGCGTCGATAGTGTCTACTTCGACCATGTTTTGCTTATCCGCGAGCTTGTCGAGACCTCGTTGCAGACATACCAGCTCTACCGCATGACTCAAGTACTTCCCCGTCTATGGCTCATTCGTATGTACGTCGCACTACTTGTCGCGAACTGTTGGGTCGTGCCGTTTCTCCACAAGTACTACCGCAATCGGGAGACACTGCGTCGCATGATGTGTTTGCTCTGCGACGCAACGCTCGATATGGTCTCCTCCATGGGGGTCTCGGTGATCATCCTTGCCCAATATGCGCCGCAATACACCGACCCTCAAGACGGATTTCCGTTCACGGTCTGGTTTGACGACGAGTGGTTCTCCAACATGCAGCAGGAATTTTAAATGCTGCTTGTAGTGTCGTGGGGCGACATGCTTTCTCGCTTGGTGTTCGCGTTGGGGCTCATCCAGTGCATGGATGCTATCAAGGAATTGCTTACGCCTCTAGACGGACCCAAACCTCCCGACGTTGCAGGAAAAGTGTACGCAAACACGAAGTCTGAGGCTGCTGTTTCCGCCGCGCCGAAGACTAAGACTGCTGTTCCCGCCGCGCCGGTCAACGCAGATACCACACAGACAAAGCACGACGAAGTTGCCGCAGCCAAGGCAGCCTCGTACATCAAAGAAAACAAGAAACGAACTCTCACTCGCGTCGGCATATTTCTGGTCCATCGTGCAGGCCCAGCGCTGTTTGTGGTATGGGGGTTCGTGATCTTGATTGTACATTTGATGGCCGAGTCGAATCCGGCCGCTGGGTTTTGCAAGTTACGTCTCAAGCCATGGCTCAGCAAGAAACAAGGTTGCTCGCTATTGGAACTCAATTGTGCCACGCTAGAGTCGAGCGGCCAAGACAAGGTCATGGATTCGGCATGGGATGCCTTCGATCCTAACCGCGCTGCGCGCGTGGCAGTTCGCCACTGCCCCGAATTTGTGATGTCGCCGAAGATCCAGCGCTACCACCAGATCACTGGCTTAAAGGTGTACAACTCGACGATTGCCGAATGGGCCCAGTCAGCCGCCCTGGAACAGTCGGCTCACGGCAAACTCCGCACAGTTTTCATGGTGCGAACTCAGTATCCACAGGGGGAGCTTCCGCCCGGTCTGACATCATCCAGCTTCCCTCCCACCATCGTCGGATTTGTGTCGAGTGTGACAAACTTGCGAGTCATCCCTAGTGATCTGGACACCAAATGGCCAAAAGCGATGCAGCTTGTCCTTGAAAACTCGCAGCTCACGGCGTTGGATCCAGCCGTATCGAGGATGATGCCTAACTTTGTCTCCGTGTCCGGTTCTCCACTTGCCACTCTCCCCGCCTCGCTGGTCGAGAACCCTGTGCTAAGCATCCTACAGGTTACGAGCTCACGGATCCAATAGCTGCCTCGCAACGTCTCGGCCGCTTCTCCGATCCTCATGATTTTCTTCTTACAGTACACCAACGTGTCGACGTTTTGGTCTTGGATCGACAACTACGCGCGCTTCGCCACAATGCTCCCGTATCAGCTCTTTAATGCCTTTGACACTCCATACTGCCGTGAGCTACTCGAGATCCACGCCGGCAATCGCACCGCGTTCTCGGTCTCTCCTCAGCCCGACCACAGCATTCTCATGGATGTCTCCACGCCCGAGAAGATCGCGTTTGCGATGAAGGCGGTCAAGTGTACGGCCCCAGACAAGACCATGTACTTCCCACTGCCCGTCGAAGACGCGAAACACAGCTTGCATTGATACATTTAGCTATTTGGATGAACCATTCATGAATCGAAAAGCCGCTCATATTCAATGAGTCGTACAAAACATTGAAATCTATAAATTGATACATGATCGTTTTACAAACTTTTACTTTTGATTAGCCTGACTAATGACCATCACTCCGGAAAGGCAACATGATCTCCATTGGCTGAATTATAATTCGAACCTTCACTCAGTCTGCGTCAGCCCATAATCATGTTGACCACTGCCGTCTCCCTTATCTCCTGAAGAGCTCATTTTGGATTCAGCGACCTTCGGCTAGCGACTCTTCATTCACCATGAGCAAGAAGATCATCCTCATCACTGGTGCCAACTCCGGACTCGGCTTCGAGTGCAGCCTTGCGCTCGCCAAGCAGCAGAATACCCACGTTATTCTCGCTGGTCGCAGCAAGCAGCGCATCGACGAGGCGGTCGCTAAGGTCGAAGCAGCGAAGGATGCGTCGTCGATCGTTGAAGGTGCGATCGTGGATTTGGCGAGTCTCAAGTCAGTGCGCCAGTTTGCTCGGGAGCTGATTCAGCGAGACTTGCAGTTCTTCACGGTCATGTGCAACGCCGGTGTGCAGTTGACCACCAAGTCGTACACGGAAGACGGCTTCGAGTCGACCATTGGCGTGAATCACACGGCGCATTTCCTGCTGCTCAAGTATCTCAAGGATCGCACGCAGCGAATTGTTATGCTGAGTTCAGAGACCCATGATCCCACGGAAGTGAAGGGGCTTCGCCCGCTGGATATGTCGAGTGTAGACGCACTTGCTAAAGGACTTGAGCCCTACGATACGATGCAAGTGTATGCGACAAGCAAGCTTTGCAACCTGCTTTACGCCAAGGAGTTTGTGCGCCGCTACCCTGACGGACCTCCGATTCTCGCGTACACGCCAGGTCTCACACCCGACACGGCACTCTTCCGTGAGCGAGGATTTGTTGTCCGCATCATACTGAAGTACGTGGTTACGTTTTTCAACTGGTGGGGAGGTGGACGGAACAGTACACCGGAGTACTCCGGCGGCTTCATGGCACGCATTGCGTCCGCGGACTCGTGGGAGGAAAATGGATGGAAGTCGGGTGACTACATCCGCGTCGACGAGGTGTGGAAGGCCTCAGCTCAAGCATGCGATGAGAAGCTCGGCAAAGAATTGTGGGACAAGACAGAAGAGTGGGTAAAGCCATTTGCGAACTAGTGTATTGCTGCAATTCAGGGTTTGCGTCTGGAGGAACTCATGTTCGAGCGTTGGTAGCTCATGATTAGGACGTCGAAAGAGTTTTTCTTCAATTCTTCATCAGTTTATCCCATGTCGGGCCAATAATGGGCGTAATGTTTCGCTACTCAATCCCAGATCAGCTTCCGTCTTGGCAGCGTATTGTTGACATGCCAACAGCTACTCGAGTCAACATTCGTTTAAACGCTGCGCTCTTCCCAGACCTCAATCGAATAGCACTGGTATTTTCATTTTGGACAATTCTCATTTGGTTTCCCAGGAGTGCCACTTCCCAACGGTCTTGATTCGCATGACCACATCGTTCTCTCTCACAAATCTACAACCTCAGATGGGCACTACATCAAGAAGCACCTGTAAATGCGTGGCGAGTGTGGAGCCCCCTGTCTGAAAGTCAATTGAACTTTCAAAACGTGTGAAGTTGCGGAAAGAGGTCACTTCCGAGTCAGCTTGGTCGAAAACCGAGTACATGGCCTGTCTATTGAAAAACCGTCCGAGAACCGAGTACATACCGGTATTGAGAGGCACAATCACCCGCCTGTTGTTGGTGAGGATGCCGAAGATGCTGGTGCGATCACGGCATCGAGCCAACATGCGCGCGTGGCGGCCCCGACAGCCGCAATGGCACGACGACGGCGCCCGCGTTCATTCGAAAATTCTCCAGCCGAACATTCTCCAGAAGCGACGCACAACTCCTCCTCAGCACACGGCTGAGAAGCACAAGACGCGCCACTCGCACTCGCGCGGTGCACTATTCCGAACGTCGACTCGCTTGCGGATCTACTCTGCACGCGCCTGGTCGGCCCGAGCATGTCGAGACAGCTATCGGTGAGGCAGTTCGATCCGCGAGCGCATCGAACTCCGGGGGCACGCCGCGATCCCTATGTGCGCTTTTCTGTGCACGAGACCGAGATGAGTGCCATCATCGCCATGCAGCTCATGGACCTCCACAGCTACGTCCATGCTTACAACTACGGAAATCGTGGCCGCGCAACCGTATACCGCTGTGTTGATCATCAGCTCTGCCCACGTCGTGTGCGCATTCTTCAAATCGAGTCGGAGCCCAACGACCAAGTCCAGTATGCGCTTGAAACTCGTGGAGAGCACTCGCTCGAAGCATCGAATCGTCACCGTGCCGGCATTCACCCTGCGTTTAAAGCTGAAGTGGACGCTGCCGCTCACGGTGGTGCTGGGCCAAGAAAGATCCTACGCACTCTCAGCCGCACGTACGCAGGCCAGCCAGACCTGCTCAAGTATCTTCCGACTGAGTCGCAGATCAAGGCGCGCAAGTCGTACATCACGGACCAGTTGGCTGCCCAGACGCAGATCGAGACCTTTGCTCAGCTTTGTGAGTGGGGCAGTCCTCGAATGTGTACTACTCCAGAAGCCCTAGAAGACCCCGACGGTCGCACCTTCAGAAAGTCCAACTTGATCAAGAAGTTGCTCGCCCAGCCGTTGTACCCCCACAAGTGGTGTGTTGGCGCAAAGTTTGAGCAGGAGGACGGTGGTGTCGAATCCACCGACTATCTCACAGGTGTTGTCGGGGGGGTATCGCTCCACGGCAGGCAAGTACACTTGGCCTGTGACGTTCTCGAACGACGGTGTGATCTTCTACGACTGCGAGGAACTGGCGGACCTGATCGTCGACTCACGTCGCGCCGGACTCGATGTGACCCGAGGCTCGTCCTCCACAGCCGACGAGGCGTTTGTAGCCGAGCAAGAGCCGTAGACGACGTGCGTCTAGCAAGCTTTGAAAGTCCTCGTGTGTGTTTTGCATTGTTTTATCGTTCTACGTAGCCTGCTTTTGCTCAGCCCACCAGTAGGCTAGCTACACATGCATTCATTTGGTCTAGTAATAATGGCAGTGTCGTCTATCAATCCAGGATAGTTTGACTCAATGACGAGTGTCGAAAAAACCACCAGAGTGGGAGACAGCGAGTCAGAGCGCGAAATGCTCCTCGACAGCAGCTGATGGAGTCCAAGATGGACTTGTACTTGCCGGTTTGGCGGCAAATACCAGTATACTGACGTGTACTTGAGATCACTCAGGAAACAATCGGCGTTCTTGGTTAGCCTGGATGGATAAAGGAGGCCTCCACCTTGACTACACAGCAAAAAAAAACGATTTCCGAAGCGAATCAACGTGCATTAGTACGAAAGAGCGGAGCTCTTCTGGCAAGAAACCCGTGCACACTCCTATCACGAATCAAAATGGTTCACCAGGGTCCATCAGTGGAACCAGGAAGGGAAAGATCCCGTAGAATTGCTGTGAGAAGGCGTTGACGTGTCTGCAAGTTCTTCTCGCAAATCTCGAGGCTCCTTCCGAGTGCTTCGAAGTCTCTACGGAGCTTTTCATAGTCAGCGAGACATGCCTGGATGACCTCCATCGCCAGATGAGCCGATCGTTGCGCGTTGGAGAGACTCTGTTGAGCTTGCAATTCCCTCTCACGCATCAATTTTGGAACGTGTGGAGGTGATGCCTGTCTCGCCCGATGATCCGGGTCCACCAGATCCAGGTTTCGTGTCTCTTGGATGGCATCAGCGGATGCTTCGACTGGACTTGCTGTCGATGCAATTGCACGAGAGTGATCTTCCGGTCGAATAGCCGCTCGACGGAAATCCTCCAGGTCTTCTGTCTTGACGATCGCGTCACCGTACACATAGACCAGCAGCGCGACCGTCTTGCCTTGAGTGGTCTTCAGCCACGGCTCCCACGAGGAGAGAGGTCGCGAATTGTCTTGAACGCGGTGTTGGTATTTGAACCGCAGCATGTTCTTCCAGTCGTCGACTGTCACGTTCTTGAGCTCCCACACGCCGTCGATCTTGACTGCTCGTCCCTTCATGCGGTGCTGGAGCTTTGTCCACAACACGGCGATCATTTCCTCGAAAGAGTCTCCGCTCACGACAAACTCAGCGAGAGGCTCGCCCGTGGAGTCGCGTTGAGCGATCGTCGACTTGACAATGGGGCGGACGACGAGCTCAAAGCGACGGCCCGTGGATTCGCGAGGCGTCGAGACAGCGACTTGCGATTGCGTGGGCGGCGTGCGAACTCGCGAAGGATACGGAGAGACGCGGTGGTGCTCGCGTGGAGGCGTGCGATGATGCGGTGGTGTCGATGGGAAGACGCTCGCCATCTCGAACGATATGGAATCGAATCGAGAACTGAGAGAACTGAAGAAACGCGTTCTTGGCTAGAGATTGCGCGGGCGCTTCAACGAATCTCGAACTCTCTGTCTCGGTTGCTATCGGCCAGTGGAGGGGATCTTCTCGATGCATGCCGTGTTCAACAATGGTATGAAGATACGATAGTGCTGCATTAGGCTTAGAACACCAAGCGAGTGGAGACATGTATTACTGTGGGATGCTCTGGTAGCCACGGCGGCGCCAAGCGATCACGGCACCAGCAGCGACGCCTGCGGCGATCACGATGGCCACGCCGATCATCACATAGCCTGCCGTGTTGGATGACCCGAGATCCGACGCGAGGACGGCAGTGTTGGCCGTGCCGAGGCAGCGCGTCGTCGTCAGCTTTTTGAACCACTTGGCCGACGGACGAGGGATGCGAGCGAGATCCGTCGGCTTGGGCTCGTAGTAGTCGGGCGATCCCGTCTGCTCCGTGAAGTTGACGTAGTACATACCGAAGCGAGGACCGTACGAGCCCCACTCGTAGTTGTCCAGGAACGACCACGCCGTGTAGCCGATGACCGGGATCTTCTCGTCGTGGATCGCGATGTGCACTTGCTCCACGAACTTCTCGAAGAACTCGAGCTGGTCGTAGTTGTCGACGCTGTCGTCGCCGCACCAGCCGTTCTCCGTGAGCAAGATATCGGCCGACTTGTCGTGTTTGTGGACCCACTTGATGTACTCGAGGTAGCCCGGCGGGTAGCCAGTGTAGCGCTTGCAGTACTCGTTGCCGAAGCGGTCTGGCTTGCCCTGCATCGACCCTGGGACCATCCGGCTCTGATCGATACCCTTATCTTTAAACGTACCCGTGAGGAGGGTCTCGCACTTGATCGTTGAGGTCGGCGAGTCACAGTCCGTGACAGCGTTCGAGCCGTAGTGGTTGATCATGAAGAGATCGTACGAGCCCTTGACGAGCTTCGACTCCTCCTCCGTGAACTTGGGCACGCGGTCGCCCGCACGCTCGCGCACGACGGCCGGGTAATCACCGGAGACGATCGGCTCAAGAAACAGACCCATGTCGAACTGCATACCACGCTCGGCGGCCTCAACATCCTTCGGGTTGGTCTTGTCAAGAGGGTAGAAAAACTGAGATACGAGCACGATACCGATACGGCCCTTGTCGCCGATCACACCGTCTTTCTTGAGCTCACGGAAGCGAGCCACCGACTTGGCGTGCGACACGAGGATGTTGGTCGTGGCCACGTACACTTCCGTATCCGAGCCCGAATTACCTGGGGCGTGTCGTCCTTCCACGTATCCGTGAACAACCGTCGACTGCGGCTCGTTGAAAGTCGTCCAGAGATCGATTTTCTTGCCGTACTCCTTGTACATTAACTCGGAATATTCAACAAAGTGGTCCTGGATCTGGGGATTCAGCCAGCCACCTGGCGAGAGCTGCGTCTGGAGCTCGGACGGCAAGTCCCAGTGGTACAGCGTGAGGATCGGCGTGATGTTGTTGGCGCGGATCTCGTCGATGAGATCGTGGTAGAACTTGATGCCCTCCGGGTTCACTTTCATGCGCTTGGTCGTCGCATCCCAGTTCATCACCCGCGACCACGAGATCGAGAAGCGGAACGACTGCAGTCCCGTCTCGACCATGAGCTTGATGTCATCCTTGTACCGGTGGTAAAAGTCCACAGCAACGTTGGCGCACTGGTATCCCGGCTTCGTGCGGCAGAAGTCGTCCCAGATGCTGGGCGTGCGGCCGCCTTCCTTGACGGCGCCTTCCACTTGGTACGAGGCCGTGGCCGAGCCGAAGAGGAAGTCGTCCGGGAAGCAGCGGTCTTCGGCGACGACGACGGCGACCGACGAGAAGAGCGCGAGGGCCGCGGCCGCGAGGCAGCGCGTGAGGCGCATGGCGAGAGGCAGAATGAGCAGGGACGACGGATGGTCGACAGTCGATGGCACTCGCGAAGCAGCAGACAGTCAGCGAAGGCGTCACGGCACTGGTCGGATCTAGTTCCGGGAGGCAAATCATGGCGGATGCAGGGATTCGTGATCCTGTTCGAACTTCAAGATCAAGATTATGGAGGGGATCAGTTGTTTGTGAAAAATGGTGGGATGAGTTTGTAGTTATTTTGGGATAGTTGAAGAGATCAGAAGCCCGAATTGTGTACGATTGGGTCGTACCGAGCGACTCGGAAACCTCGGACTCATGGTTGAGTTGTGCGACGTGGGGACTCGTCCAAGGACTCAATGGAGCCCTCGAGGAGTCCAACGTGATCTCAGGCTGCCGTTGTACTCGTAATCTGTTGGGTTTCGTTGTTTGGCAGCCACAAATTACCACGGCAGCTGAAGATCACAACACAAACTGTAGTTCAACGTCGCGGCCACGTAATCTCCAACTTGAAGTCAGGTGTTGATTACTTGAAGATGGATGGTTCTGGTCATCACGCCTTTCAGTTTGAATCTTGCGCATTCGCACTCAAGTGAACCATGCGCCTCTTGCTCTCGCTCGCCGCAGCTGTCGGATTTGTCTCGACGTCCGTTGTCGCGGCTGAGCCGCGATGCTTCCCCGACGATTTCATGTTCGGCTCGGCCACGGCCGCCTACCAAGTTGAAGGTGCTGTCAAAGAAGGAGGACGGGAGCCATGCGTCTGGGACGAATGGTGCCGCATCAAACCCAATGTGCAGTGTGCGAACGTCGCCGACGACTTTTACCACCGGTATAAGGACGACATCAAGCTCATGGTCGAGACGGGACTACACTCGTTCCGGTTCTCGGTCGCGTGGTCGCGTGTGATGAACTGGGATAAGACAACGAAGCGCATGAAGCCGAACCCGGAGGGTATCAAGTTCTACCACTCGCTGATCGATGAGCTTCGCGCGAATAATATCGTGTCGATCCTCACGCTATACCACTACGACCTCCCATTGGTGTTGGAGAAGGAACTGACACCCGGCGGATGGCTGAACGAAGAGATCCAGGACCACTTCCTGGATTTCTCGGACCTCGTCTTCAGGGAGTACGGCCAAAAGGTCGATTACTGGACAACGTTCAACGAGCCGTGGGGAATCATTGGGGCAGGTTACAGCCTCGGTATGCTTCCTCCTGCTTTGACTGGCTCTGACACCCAGGCGTACGTAGCCTCCAAGAACCTCCTCGTGTCCCACGCCAAGTCCGTAGCTCGCTTCCGTGAGCTGAAGAAGGAAGGCGTCGTGGGTGCCAAGGCACGCATTAGCATCGTGCTGGTATCGTCGTACTACTACCCACTCGATCCATCCAACCCGAAGGACATTGAGGCGGCTGAACGCGGTATGCAGTTCGATATGGGCTGGTTCCTTGAGCCAATCGTCTCTGGCGACTACCCAGCAGTGATGCGAGAACGAGCTGGAGACCGCCTCCCAAAGTTCTCTGAGGAGGAGTCGAAGCTTCTCAAGGGCTCTTACGATCTCTTCATGCTCAACCACTACTTCTCCAACGCCGTCACCGACTGTGACTCGCCGACTTCTGTCACCAAGTGCGAGGATCTGCCACCTGGATGGCCTCGTGACAAGGCTATTGACGCTGCTCATGTGATCCCCGGGTCGATGCAGGGCAAGGTCGACAAGCGCGGCAACGATCATTGCACAATGTTCACAGGATACCCGCCAGGATACGTCGAGTACATGAAGTGGGTCCACGCCAAAGATCCATCTGCTGACATCCTTCTCACCGAGAACGGTTGGTGTGGCGACGACAAGATTGACAACTTGGAGCAGCTCAAGTTCTTCAAGCTATTCTTGGAGCAGGTTTACATCGCCGTCCACGACGAGAAGCTCCCTGTCATCGGCTACACGGCCTGGTCGTTCCTCGACAACTACGAGTGGGGAACCTACGACTCGCGCTTCGGTCTCTACTACGTCAACTACTCGGAACAGACGGGATCGCCAGACTTCTACGAGCCGAAGCCGACGGATCTCGCTCGGATTCCTCGCACGTCGGCCAAGTGGTTCAAGAAAGTCGCAACGACGCGTTGCTTGGATGGGTGGAGCGAGCTGGAGGCCAAACAGTTTGCTTTGGCGACAACCCACGTTGCGAACACCAGCTACCTGGGCGTCGGTTTGGTTGCGGCAGCCGTCGTTGGTGTTGTCGGTGCACTCGCTATCGCAAAGAAGCGTCGCCGTGGTAGCGAGGCCACCCCGCTTCTCCAATTGTCCAAGTAGTTCAATGGACTTTTCTAATGCGAATCCCTCATAACAACGACGAGCGTTTATCACGCATGGAATTGGCAGATGCAACTCTGAACTCGGCTTTCCGCACTAGTAGTAGCATTCAACCATGAGGCACAGCCAAGTGGTTCTCGTCTGCAAGTGTCGACAATGCTCTTGAAGCTGAGGCCGCCTCTCATAGTAATGGATTAAGACAAACCAAACGTTGTTTACTGTCTCGAGAGCTCAACTCCATCTCCTCGTTCACTGCACGAAGATGCAGCTGCCAGTGCCACGTCAGAAGCCGAAAGGCATTGTCAGTCGTACTAGTATCTTACCTTTCCTCCTGACATTTCTGCTTTGGTTAAATTACCTGTGCGTTGAAGCGCCACGACTGAGATGTGGGCTAGAGATGAACCCCAACACAAGACGTTTCATTGAAGGCCAAAAGTGTGAATCGACCTCTGGGTTCTCAACCTCTAAAGGTTAACTACTTCTTCACAGTCAAAAAATCTCCGGCGGACTTCACAATCACCGCGACGTCATCCACGTGGGCCTGGATTGATGTCGCGTTGTCTTTGAAGGCAATTCCGTCCGCAATACCAGGGAACGCAGCACCGGTGTATCCCTCGAAGAAACCGGGGCCGAAAATGAGGTGGCGGAACCATGGGCGGTGCGGAAGACCCTTCTCCGAGATGAATTGACGCTCGAGACGGATCAGCTTCTCGTTAAACTTGAGTGCGTCCTCGTCCGTCTTCTTTCCTTCTTCGAACTTGGACTTGAACTTCTCCGTGGCCTTCGTAAACTTGATTGCTTTGGAGATGAAGTGTTCGATCGACTTGCGAAGACCAGAGTAGTCGATATCGAGCTTCAGAGCCTTCGTCTGCTCCTCCAAGTTCGATAGGTCCTTGTTCATTGCCACACCGTACGTCGAGAAATCGAAAGGCAGGATAGGCAAAGTGGCTAGGCGCAGAGTGAGCAGGCCCCACCACTGCGCCGTCGTGGCCTGGGAGGTGTAGTGTGGATCCGCTGCCGTCTCAAGGTACATTGGCGAATCCATCGTTGAGTGGTACACGCCGTACGAGGCTGATTCGGGAAACATAAACAACAGGTTGGCCGAGATGATGCCCAAGTGCTGGTAGAAGGCAGTGAAATCTGTGCCCGAACCGAGGAACATGATTAAGTGTTCTGGAGCAAGCGTGAGCTTCTCAATGAGGGGGTTCTTGGCACGAGCAGCAGTAGACTGCGCAACCCATTGGTCGTACAGCGTGTCGAAGGTCTCGTTGCCGTAGAACTTGTTCGGTGGGACGCTTTTGGCAGTCTCGAAGAGAAAGTCGGCGATCGAGGGAGTACCACTCGCCGTCACACTTGGTCCGTAGGTCAGGTCAACGTTGATGTAGGCGACAGCCTTCTCCAAGAGTTCTTTTTGGTTGTCCTCTGCATACTCCGTGCTGCCCAACAAGCCTGACTCCTCACCGTCCCACGATGCGAGCTTGATCGTTCGGCGAGGACGCCAGCCCTGCTTAAGCAGCTCACCGTATCCACGGGCGATCTCGAGCATGGTGGACGAGCCGCTCGACGGGTCCACTGCACCACACACCCAGCCGTCGCGGTGGTTGCCAATGATCACGTACTGGTCCGGCTCCACCGTGCCTTCGATGGTGCCGATGACGTCCCAGATTGGACGGATGCTGTTGTCAATGTCGAGGTCGATGTTGACTTCAGTAGCGCCGTCGTCACCGAGGAAGTAGCCTTTTGTTAGCGAGATGTCCCCCTGCCACGACGCAGGTGCCTTCTTGCCACCGAGCGAGTTGAGGATGTAGGTAGCCTGGGCATAGCTCAGCACGGTCGCGGGCGTGTGTGGGATGTTTGTGGCTTCCTCGATCGTCAGGTACGGAGCCCCCTTGACGGAGGCAAAGCCCGGCGTAAGCGGGTCACCACCGTAGAGCGAGATGTACTGCGCTGATCCACGCTGGAACGAGTTCTCCGGGCGCCAGGGGCCATTCGGGTACGTCGGACCGACGGTGAAGCCATCATCATGCGGGTCCGAGTAGATGAGCGTGCCGATCATGCCGTGCTGCTCCGCGAGCATGATCTTGAGACCACGGAAGATACCACCGTAACGCACAAGCGCAATCTTGCCCTTGAGCTCCACGCCATTGTCCACGAGCCACTGAAAATCTTCCAGGCGACCGTAGTTGACGTACACGACCGGCGCCGTGATGTTGCCCGACGACGAGTACCCCAGGTATGGCGGCAGCGCGTCCGTGGCTTCCGTGCAGATGTCTCCTTCCACAACCGCCTCGGTCAAGTTGAGCTGGCGAGCAGCGCTGGCTGGCGCCGTGATGGCCACACGAGGCACGCGACGAGGCTCGGAGAGCAGCGGGTAGTACTCGATGATCTCGGCCTTGATACCAAACTTCTCGAACTGCTCTTTCGTGTACACAGCCGTGGCGTAGTCCTGCTTGGATCCCACCGGGTGCGGCTTGCTCGCGTACGCGTGGAGGTACTCCTTGAGCTTCTCGCGGTCGATGCCGTCCACGAAGACCTTCTCAAAGTCGGTCTCTTGCTTCTGCTTGTGCTGGTTCTCGTTCTCCTTGGCGAGCGAGACGCTCTCCGACGGCGCGACCGTCGACAATGCTGACGGAGCGAGCGACGTGACGGCGTACGTGGCCGCGACGACGAGCACGCCGGCGACGCCGAGCGCGCGCAGCCACGAGCGTCGCGAGGGCGCCGAGGTCGCGTGCGCGCGGCCCTCGAGCGTGCCGTAGGCGGTCTTGGGGTCTCTGAGCATGGCGGAGGCTTGTGCGGGGCGAGGCCGATTGCCGAGTGAGCGCTACGGCGGCCGGCGGCGCGCAGGCGCGAGAGGAAGGAGGAAGGGCGGCGCGAGGGTCATGGTCGCATGCGTGTTCATGGTGGACTTGTGTTTGGTGAGCGGGAAGCTTTCCGTTGCGGGGGTGTAGTTTACATGGAGGATGTATTTCAGCCAATGAAAAGGTTTTATGTAATATTTGGACGAATGAAAAGGGTTTATGACGACGGAAGATTCGTTGGCAGCCACTTCCCACGCAAGCGCAAGAGTTGGCCTGAGCAAAACTATGGCTTGCTGGCGATTACTAAGACGGGTGGTCCACATCGAAACAGATTGGCTACCAACCTGAAAAGGAACCTACAAGTGTTGAAGGAACTGGATTGGATAAAACTACATTGTAGGATAAGGTTTAGCTTGATTTGTAGGTTGTGCGGACCCGAACCTGGTCGTCGACGAAAGATCACCATGGAAGACGTCGGGTCCGACGCCGACGCGTCCCTCGGCGCCTGCCACAGCGCATTCTCTCTCCTCTCGCGCGCATGGCGACCAAGACAGTGCTCGTGACCGGCGCCTCGCGCGGCTTCGGCCTCGCGTTCGTGCACCACTACAAGGCGCTCGGGTGGAAAGTCATCGGCGGCGCGCGCAACCTCGAGACGGCAGATAAGGTCAGCGCTCCTCGGGTCTTGTTTCTTTGAAGTGGCCATGGACTCATCTGGTTAGTGTGCTTCTGTCTGTCGTTGATGATGATGAGCAGCTCCGCGCCGCCGGCCCGAGCGAGACCATCCAGCTCGATGTCAGCGACGAGGCCTCGATCCTACGCGCCGCCGAGCAGCTCAAGGGTGAGCCCATCGACCTGCTCATCAACAACGCCGGTATCGCCGTGCGCGACTCGCTCTCGCGCGTGACCAAGGCCGACCTTGTGCGCCAGTTCGAGGTCAACGCCGTCGGTCCGTTCCTCGTGACCAAGGCGCTGCATCCGCATCTCAAGGCCGCGGCGACGGCGCACGGCCAGGCCACCGACGCCAACATCTCGGGCATCGTCGCGAGCATCGGCGGCGGCTCCATGTTCCCGGGACTCTACGGCTACAGCGCGTCCAAGGCCGCGCTCAACATGTTCCACGCCAAGCTCGCGCGCGAGCTCAAGAAGGACAAGATCGTCTCGCTGAGCTTCCACCCGGGCATCCTCGTGACCGACATGACGCACGGCAAGGGCCAAGTGCAGCCCGCAGACGCGGCCGCGGCGGTCGAGAAGCTGATCTCGGCCGCGACGCTGCAGCAGAGCGGCAAGTTCCTCGACCACTCGGGCAAAGAGCTGCCCTGGTGAGGAGCTCCCGAGTTGAAGTCGATGAGTGAGTCCCCAGCTGGTGAGCAGTCACCCGGGACTTTTTCAGAAAAGTGTAACTTACGGTAATCTATACTTAGAAAGTTTCGGCGGTGGTTAGAAATATTGCGTTGTCAACGGTGACCATCACTCCGCTGCCACTTCAACTTGGGACCTTCGAAAGGCATTGTGGGCGAATCAGAAAAATGCAAGTTATTTATGGAGTGTGAAAGTTACGAAGCTGGTAATATTCCCGAGTCAATTGTTGATTGCGAAAGCAACTAGACAAAGATGCCCACCGAGGCATGATGTGTCATCGTCATCGTCCGTCCTTACCGTAAGAACGCCGCCCCGCGCTCGCTACGGCGCTTAAGGCGCTCGCTGACCGCGCGTCCGAGATGCGCCTCTCTCCGCTCTCCAATTTGGTGTACGCACGGCCTCCAGGCGACCTCGCGATCCCGAGATATGCCGCCAAGACCCTGAGCACCAGAGCCGTTGAATGGATGGGTTCGTGAACTGTGAGATCATCTGCGCCTCCAGCACGCGTTTCCTCATTGGTCAGCCGCGGAGGAGATGGATCGGCCATCTCGCTGCTCAACGCTTCAGCCGGCTCACTCGGGAACTGATCGCGTGGACCGCGAGGCTTCAACGGGAAGATGCTGCGTGAAGAAGCCAAGAAGACGGCGTACGGCACGCTCGAGGGCCACGCGCACACGACGCAGGAGACGCCGCTCGTCGCGAAGGGCGACCACGCTCGACGCTCGTGGCTGCGCTCGGTCGGCATCGCCGGCGCGCTCGCGGTCGCCGCCACGTACGCGGTGCTGTCGATTTCTCCGTCGTCGTCACCGCTGTCGCCGGCTCCTCAGTCTGCGACGCTCGCGCTGGCCACAGACAATGCGAACCACCCGCAGCAAAAGCAAGAGACCGACTTTGAGAAGGTCTTTGTGGACGGCATCGACCGCGAGAAGCTCAAGGAGTACCTCCATGCGTACGCGAGCAAGCCGCACCCGGTGGGATCCAAGCAGGACTACGCCACGGCCGTGTATACCAAGGAGCAGTTCGAGAAATTCGGATTGAAGGCAGAGATCATCGAGTACTACCCGCTGCTATCTGAGCCATCGCGGCCCCCGCGCGTCAAGATTACGGCGCCTGCGGAAGCGGCCCGTGAGCTCAACTTGACCGAGCCGATCGTCGCTGGAGATACCTGCACGGCCGAGAAGGACGTACTGCCGCCCTATCTGGCGTACGTTGGCTCGGGCAACGTGACGGCGCCCGTGGTGTACGCGCACTACGGCCGCCAGAGCGACTTTGACTGGCTGCTCGCGCAGGGCGTGGAGCTCAAAGGCAAGATCGCGCTCGTTCGGTACGGCATCAACATGCGTGGACTCAAGGTCATGCTGGCTGAGCAGCTGGGCATGGTCGGCGCACTGTTGTATTCGGACCCTGCTGACGATGGGTTCGGTGCTGGCCCGACATACCCCGATGGACCGTGGCGCCCGGAGAACTCGTTCCAGCGTGGCTCGGCGCAGATCCTGTCGCTGTACGCTGGAGATCCGCTCACGCCAGGCTTCGCGTCGGTCAAGAATGCGTCGTATATTCCAATCGAGGAGGCGGAGTGTCTGCTCCATATCCCGGCGACAGTGCTGAGCTACGGCCAGGCTTCGTACATCCTGAAGTCTCTCGGTGGACAGAAAGCTCCGGACTCATGGGGTGGTGGACTCTCGCTTCCCAGCGGATACAATATCGGCGACGACGGTGCGACGGTCGTGAACCTCGATTACGATCTCGACAACAAGATCAAAACGATCTGGGACGTCATTGGCACGATCGAAGGATCGGAAGAGCCGGATGAGGTCGTTATCATCGGTAACCACCGTGATGCATGGGTGTGTGGGGCAGTGGATCCGTCAAGCGGTTCGTCAACCATGTTGGAGATCGCCCGTGGTTTCGGTGAGCTGCTCAAGCAGGGCTGGCGTCCACGTCGCACGATCAAACTCGCGTCTTGGGACGGCGAAGAAGCTGGGCTGGTGGGCAGCACGGAGTATGCGGAGGACAACCAAAAAGAGCTCTTGGAAAAGGCAGTAGCGTACATCAACGTCGATCTCACTTTCGGTCCGGCGATCGCAGCTGGCGGCACCCCGTCGATTGCACAGTTCCTGTTTGACACGGCGAAGGAGGTCCCGGCCAACAAGTTCTACGGCAACGAGACCTTCGACTCGCTCTACGACCAGTGGGTCCACCAAGCCGCCGAGTCTCGTGCGGCGAATCCGCTGTGGGACAAGCTCACGCTCGCACCAGACCACCTGATCTCGTTCTTGGGCTCGGGCACTGATTTCACGGCCTTCTACCAACATCTTGGGATCCTCTCGGCCAATTTGATGTTCGCCTTCAGACAGGGACTGTACGGCACATATCATAGCACGATGGACTCCCCCATGTACCTGGAAACGGCAGCGGATCCGAAGTACTCGTCACAGGCCATTACCGCACAGTGGTGGGGATTGCTCACACTGCGACTGGCTACGCTGCCCGTGTTGCCGTTTGACTTCTCAACGTACGGTGTGACGATGCACAAGGATCTCTCGAATCTCGAGGAGCAGACCAAGGCTCTGAAACTAGATATCGATTACTCGGAGCTTCGCAACTCGATCGACCACTTCATTTCCAAATCGACGGCGTTCACGAAGAAGGCGGATAAGGTGCGCAGCAAATACGGTGGTGGGAAGAAGATCAGCGAAGACGTGAAACGCATCAACGAGAAGCTCATTCGGCTCGAGCGCCAGTTCATCTCGGAGAAAGGTCTGGCGCATCGTCCGTGGTACCGTCACGTCATTTTCGGTCCGGGCTTCTTTGAAGGTTACACTGGCGCGGCCTTCCCAGGTATCAAGGACGGCATTGACTTTAAGGACAATGCGACGACTATTCAAGCTCATGTGGACGACGTCGCGAAGATCGTCAAGTCTGCGGGAGACTTTTTGAAGAAGTAAGAAAGAGTTGTGTGTGTCTGGCGTGGGAGGATGAAGAAGGCCACGTACGTAGACTATGAAAACCATGAATGTTGTTTTGGACGCTACACGTATTCAACGATGGTACTTGGCGGAATAACCAGGTTTCTGCTATTGTATGGACCTTCACGTGTACTGTCGCGGGATTCCTTCGTATCCACGGCGGCGCTTCTTTGTCTTCACGTAGGCCACGACTACGGCGGCAGCAGCCACCAAGAGCACGCCAGCGCCTACGTAATGGAAGGTCGGCTTACGCACATTCATCTTCAGAACCGATTGTTCGGCCTCGAGTTCACTCCACCCGTCCAGACAACGCGTCGTCGCGACTTTCTTGAACCAATTGGCCGACGTGCGAGGAATCCGAGTGAGATCCGTCGGCTTCGGCTCGTAGAAGTCTGGCGACCCCGTATGTTCCGAGTAGTTGACGTAGTAGAGACCGAATCGCGAGTCGTAGGTCCCCCACTCGTAGTTGTCGAGGAACGACCAGGCCGTGTAGCCGATGACAGGGAGCTTCTCGTCGTGGATGGCGATGTAGACCTGTTCAACAAATTGCTGGAAATATTTGAGTTGATCCTGGTTGTCGATCTGGTCGTCACCGCACCAGCCATTCTCGGTGAGAAGGATATCGGCGGATGGGTCTTTGGCGTGGACCCACTTGATATACTCGAGGTATCCAGGTGGGTATCCCGTGAAAAACAAGCAGTGGTCGTTGCCGTGCTTGTCGACTTTGCCCTGCATTGAGCCAGGAACGAGATGAGCAGAATCGATGCCCTTGTCCTTCTGCCAACCTGGAAGAAGGGACTCGCACGAGGTGGCAGATTCAGGAGAATCACAATCAGTGACAGCATTCGAGCCGTAGTGATTGATCATGAACAGATCGTACGAGCCCTTGAGAAGCCAAGATTCCTCCTCTGAGAACTTGGGAAGACGAGTACCAACTCGCTCACGCATCAACGCCGGGAAGTCACCTGAAACAATCGGTTCGAGGAACCAGCCCATGTCGAATTGCATCCCGCGGTCCGCAGCTTCGATATCCTTCGGGTTGGACGCGTTAAGTGGGTAGTAGAACTGCGTCACCAGCACGATTCCGATGCGAGCCGTGTCCACAATGAGTCCTTCCTTCTTCAGTTGGCGGAATCGAGCGACCGACTTGGCGTGCGACACGAGAAGATTCTTTGATGCGATGTACTCCTGAGTGCCCGATCCCGACAATCCTGGAGGACAGGTACCGGTCGAGTAACCAAACGGAATGAGCGTCGATGGCTCATTGAACGTCGTCCAGAAATTGACTTTTTGTCCGTACTCTCGGAAGGCGAGGTCCGAAAACTCAACGAAATGGTCTTGGATCTCATGGTTCAACCATCCACCGGGAGAAAGCTCCTTTTCAAACACTAAAGGAGATCGAAGTGGTGCAGCGTGAGAATTGGCTCGATGTGGTTGCGGCGCAGCTCGTCGATCAGCGAGTGGTAGAACTTGATGCCCTCCGGGTTCGGCTTCATGCGCTTCGTTGTCTTATCCCAGTTCATCACACGCGACCAGGAAATCGAAAAGCGGAACGATTGGAGTCCCGTCTCGACCATCAGCTTGACGTCATCCTTGTATCGGTGGTAAAAGTCGTCGGCGACATTCGCGCACTGCACATCGGGTTTGGTGCGACACCACTCGTCCCAGATGCAGGGCTCCCGCCCGCCTTCGCTGACGGCGCCTTCGACTTGGTAAGCAGCCGTGGCCGAGCCGAACATGAAGTTATCAGGAAAACATCGTGGCTCGGCAGCGACAACGGACGTCGAGACGAGCCCGACGGCCGTTGCAAGCGAGAGCAAGAGCCGCATGGAGCAAGTGACTGGAGCGATGCAAATGCCCGACTGGCGTCGAAGTGGAAGACAACCGGAGGAGCATAATCGTCCTCCTGATTCAAGTGGCCGATTACACTAAAGAGATGGGAGGTTGAAGTACAGTACTGCAAACTTGGCCCATTCCCAACCCAATTCCGGATTCCTCAACATCAAAACAAGAACAACCAAAACCAAAACAAGAGAACCTGTTCAAACGAACAATCACGAGGCTATCGTTTCAGAAAAGATTTGTTGGCGGGCTTCTCAGTTCTATCTCACAAGCGAAGCATTCCCATAGGCGACGACCTTCTATCCAAGTAATACTGCGTCATTATAGTGACCCTCAATACATTTGCGTCGACAGGTATTTTAGGGATAGGTTAAAAGCCCTCTATTACGCTGCATGATTTTCCATACTTGATGGTTCTTACCCAAATTTTGTGCATTCTGGGAAACATGAGCTGACAACCCCTTCAGGCGTTCCAGTGCCATCCGCCAGAAAATGTCTGGCAGGCACAATCATGACATGATTGCTCTCTGTCTCCTTTCAGAGGAAGGAGACAGCGGCTTCCAGGGAACTCGTCCTGCTCGCACGCCACTTGGCAACTCTCCATCGCACGTCGTGTCATGACGCGCACAGGCCTCCACTCGAGCCTCCACCACCCAGCGCAGCGTGCGTGGAGCGAGCCGCACATTCACCCGTCGCAGCTCATCTATCCGCTCTTTGTCACGGCACGCGCTGACGACCGCGTGATTCCCGGCTTCGAGCCCGAGAAGCAGTGGGGCCAGCAATCGGATGGCACCTACTCAACGCTCGTTGCGCACTTGCGCGCGCTCGTGACCAAAGGCCTCCGCACGGTCATGCTCTATGGCGTCGTCGAAGTCGAAGACAAGGACGCCAACGGCTCGCGCGCGGATGGCGACGACACGCCCGTGATCATGTGTATCAGAGTCCTTCGCGAGCAGCTCCCTGAGCTCCTCGTGTCGTACGACGTGTGCATGTGCGACTATACCGAGTCTGGCCACTGTGGCATCTTGCGCTCAGTCGACGGCGAAGAGATCTTGGACAACGCCAAGACGCTCGACCGCCTCGTGACTATTGCGCTCGCGTACGCACGCGCCGGAGCGCACATGGTCTGTTCGTCTGACATGATGGACAACCGCATTGCTCGTATTCGCACGGCGTTGGACACCAAGGGCTACGAGCACGTATCGATCATGGCGTACACGGCAAAGAAAGCGTCGATCACGTACGCGCCGTTCCGCGACGCTATCGAGTCGGCACTGAAAGGTGACCGCAAGCGGTACCAGCACCCGATCGGGAGCACGAGCCACGCCGAGCTTGCATTTGCACGCGACGTGCGGGAAGGTGCCGACATCGTCATTGTCAAGCCGTCGCTATTCTACGCCAACATTGTCGCGCGCTTTGCGCGTCGCGAGTCGGTCCCTGTCGCGTGCTACGTTGTGTCAGGTAAGTCCAAAATGCTCTCTGACTACGGTCGCGCGACGGGCTCGATGGACGACGTCGTGCGCGAAGCCCACATGAGTCTCTTGCGCGCGGGAGCGAGCGTCCTCATTACGTACTTTACACCTTTGATCCTCGAGCGTTGGACCCAGTGGTAAAAGAGATTCAAACGAGGCGCACTACTGTCTCAAAGATACAACGCCCCGTTCGAATAATGCATAGAACAGGCTCTCTCCAACGATATAAGACAAGGATCTTGTGGTTTCGGTTAAAATGCACAACAAAGCGGCTACGTTGACCGCCATTGCTAGCTTCCACTGCTTACTTCTTCACAGTCAGGAAATCTCCGGCAGCCTTGACAATGACTGCAACATCGTCCACGTGAGCCTGGATCGTCGTCGCGTTATCCTTGAATACGATGCCGTCCGCAATACCGGGGAACGCAGCGCCGGTGTAGCCTTCGTAAAAGCCTGGGCCAAAGATCACGTGGCGATACCATGGGCGATGCGGAAGGCCCTTCTCTGAGACGAATTGGCGCTCGAGGCGGATGAGCTTCTCGTTGAACTTGAGTGCGTCCTCGTCGGTCTTCTTCCCTGCTTCGAGCTTGGACTTGAATCGCTCCGTGTACTTCGAGAATTTGACCGCCTCTGAGACAAAGTGGTCAATCGACCGGCGAAGGCCAGAGTAATCGATATCCAGCTTGAGGGCCTTAGTCTGCTTCTCGAGGTTGGAGATGTCCTTGTTCATCGCAACACCGTATGTGGTGAAGTCAAACGGCAGCACTTGGAGCGTGGCGAGTCGCAACGTGAGCAAGCCCCACCACTGTGCCGTCGTGAACTGTGACGAGTAGTGCGGATCGGCTTGAGTCTCGAGGTACATAGGCGAGTCCATCGTCGAGTGATAGACACCATATGGTGCCTGATTGAATGCGAAGTAGAGGTTGGCTGAGATGATACCCAAGTGCTGGTAGAAGGCCGTGAAGTCCGTACCCGTGCCAAGAAACGCAATGAGATGGTCAGGAGCTAGCGTGACTGCATCCAACAGCGGATTCTTAGCACGAGCAGCGGTAGACTGCGCCACCCACTGGTCGTACAGCGTATCAAAGGTCTCGTTGCCGTAGAACTTGTTGGGAGGGACACTCTTGGCTGTCTCGAACAGGAATTCGGCGATTGAGGGAGTGCTTCCTGCATTAATCGATGGTCCGAACGTCACATCCACGTTAATGTAGGCAACTGCTTTCTCCAAGAGTTCTTTCTGGTTGTCCTCCGCGTACTCCGTGCTGCCCAATAGACCAGCTTCTTCACCATCCCAGGACGCGAGCTTGATCGTTCGACGCGGACGCCAGCCCTGCTTGAGCAACTCACCGTACCCACGTGCAATCTCGAGCATGGTCGACGAGCCACTTGACGGATCCACAGCACCACACACCCAGCCGTCACGATGGTTGCCAATAATCACATGTTGATCCGGCTCGATCGCGCCTTCGATCGTGCCGATGACGTCCCAGATCGGGCGAACGCTGTTGTCAATGTCAAGATCAATGTTGACTTCGGTTCCGCCGTCATCACCGAGGAAGTAGCCATTCGGGAGTGAAATAGCTCCCTGCCACGTCTCCGGGGCCTTCTTGCCTCCAAGCGATCGGAGAATGTGAGTGGCCTGCCCATAACTTAACACGGTCGCGGGGGAGTGTGGGATGTTTGTGGCTTCATCGATCGTCAAGTAAGGGGCTCCTTTGACGGAGCCGAAACCTGGCGTCAATGGGTCGCCACCGTAAATCGAGAGGTACTGTCCTGAGCCGCGTTGGAACGAGTCTTCTGGACGCCAGAGGCCGTCAGGGTAGACAGGTCCGACGACGAAGCCGTCGTCTTTTGGGTCCGAGTAAATGAGTGTACCAACCATGCCATGCTGCTCCGCGAGCGCAATCTTGAGACCGCGAAAGATGAAGCCGTATCGGATTAGCGCGATCTTACCCTTGAGATCGACGCCATTGTCAACGAGCCACTGAAAGTCCTGAAGACGACCGTAGTTGACGTACACAATTGGCGCTGTGACGTTGCCCGACGACGAGTAGGCAAGGTATGGCGGCAGCGCATCCGTACCCTTTGTGCATTCATCGCCCTCAACCACAGCTTCCGTGATATTGAGCTGGCGCACAGCGTTTGCTGGAGCCGTGATGGCCACACGTGGCACGCGGCGAGGCTCGGATAGTAACGTGTAGTACTCGATGATCTCGGCCTTCAATCCGAATTTCTCAAACTGCTCCTTGGTATACACAGCCGTGGCGTAGTCTTGCTTCTATCCCACCGGATGCGGCTTGCTCGCATACGCGTGGAGATACTCCTTGAGCTTCTCGCGGTCGATACCGTCCACAAAGACCTTCTCAAAGTCAACTCCCTGCGTCTGGTTCGTGTCCAAAAGTGAGACTGTGATGGGCTGAGCCGCATGAAGCGCTGGCACCGGTGGCTGGGCGATCAACGAGACAGCGTACGTCGCTGCGACTGCAAGCACACCGACGACACCTATCGAACGGAGCCATGGGCGTCGTGGGTGGTCGGCAGAGGCGACGAACGGCGTCTTCTCGGTTGCGCGTCTGGTCAAGTTGGTCTTGGGTCTCAGCATGGCGAAGGCTTGAACAGGACGAGGCAAATTGCAGAGTGAGCACTCTGGCGCCTCTTGCATCCCAGGCCACGAAGCTCACGAGGCAAGAGAAGGGAGAGCGTATGGAGAGTGTCCTGGTGAAGCTGTTGAGGTGTGGGAAATCGTCCGTGATTATGTGTTTGTAATTTACGGGACTTTACCTGATTGCTCAGGTAGTTTTCAGACGCAGACTTGTGATATTAGCGAATCGATGACGCGTAAAAGTAATTTTAACAAATCGATGCCTAGTATTCGAATCGACAGAGATCGGTATTTTTCTTCCCAAACAGAAGTTCGAGCCCACCAACTGGACACCATCTCCATGCGGACTGAGATTGCTCAGATGTGGGCCACAGCGGAATGGCGTCGGGTGGCTATCAAAGTACACCGCGTCGAGGGGTCTTCTGGTACTGCACTCATGCAGGACCACTCAGCCATCCAGCAGTCCCGTCGAGAGTCACTACGGAGACTCCGTGTCCCAAAAGTGCGACGAGATGGGTTTCCAAGCCAGTGACTTTCGCTGGTCGAACTGACAAGTATTGTATCATTTACGTCTGCTTCAACAACATGTAATGAAGATCAGGAAAACCGAACCCATGCAAATGTACTGTTTCAAAGAGGACAGAAAATTGTTTACTGGGAAGAGGCCGACTTCGAGTTTTGTGTTCACGGCACGCCCCTGCAGCTGCATCAGTGTCCTGTTATGCTGAGCAGTGTAAAATGATCCATAACAGCGCCCAGCAATTCGGAAGAGACCAAGGAAAAGTCCAATAGCAACACTCTGATTCGCCAGTTGTCATTTCTGGATGTGCGTAAGCCGAACCTCTAATGGAGGGTAGGCTCTGGGTGGCTTCTGCTGAGTTCAAGAAGTGGACCCAAACGCTTCGCACTAGGGTTCATGAAGTTTCTTTCGATAAGCTACCAAGAAACGAGCTAAAGTAGCTTAAAATGGCTGGTTAGTCAACCAGAGATGCAGATGATTTTGGATCATGAAGGAGAGGCCAACGCGACTTCTTGGACCATGACGGCGAGGCCAGCGCGACCTCTTCTGGCACTCCGAAGGAAGACTTGATGGCGAGTCAAATTCGATTCATATCTGCAAGCATCCCCCTATTTACGACGTATATCGCGATGTATCATATTGTATTCGATCCATGAAGAAGATAAACTCCAGAATGCTAAAGGGATCAACGTAGTCGGGCTCCACTCAGCTCAAGGGGACGCAGCGTACTTGAGGGCAAATTCGATCATTCGCGACGGCAGTATCTGGAGACCTACAATAATGGGATGGCCTCGTACCCTCGGCGGCGCTTCCTCGCGGCAATTAATGCAACAGCGACACCAATGACTGCTGCCACAAGAATGCCAATCCCGAAAAAGCTGGTGCTTGCTTCGTCGGCCCTTGCCAAGGCCAGCTGCTCGGCTTCGAGTTCGCTCCATCCGTCCAAACAACGCGTTGTCGCGACTTTCTTGAACCAATTGGCCGACGTGCGAGGAATCCGAGTGAGATCCGTCGGCTTCGGCTCGTAGAAGTCTGGCGATCCCGTCTGTTCCGAGTAGTTGACGTAGTAGAGACCGAATCGCGAGTCGTAGGTCCCCCACTCGTAATTGTCGAGGAACGACCAGGCCGTGTAGCCGATGACAGGGAGCTTCTCGTCGTGGACGGCGATGTAAACCTGCTCCAAGAAAAGCTTGAAGAACTTGAGCTGCTCCAAGTTGTCAATCTTGTCGTCGCCACACCAACCGTTCTCGGTGAGAAGGATGTCAGCAGATGGATCTTTGGCGTGGACCCACTTCATGTACTCGACGTATCCTGGCGGGTATCCTGTGAACATTGTGCAATGATCGTTGCCGCGCTTGTCGACCTTGCCCTGCATCGACCCGGGGATCACATGAGCAGCGTCAATAGCCTTGTCACGAGGCCATCCAGGTGGCAGATCCTCGCACTTGGTGACAGAAGTCGGCGAGTCACAGTCGGTGACGGCGTTGGAGAAGTAGTGGTTGAGCATGAAGAGATCGTAAGAGCCCTTGAGAAGCTTCGACTCCTCCTCAGAGAACTTTGGGAGGCGGTCTCCAGCCCGTTCTCGCATCACTGCTGGGTAGTCGCCAGAGACGATTGGCTCAAGGAACCAGCCCATATCGAACTGCATACCGCGTTCAGCCGCCTCAATGTCCTTCGGGTTGGATGGATCGAGTGGGTAGTAGTACGACGATACCAGCACGATGCTAATGCGTGCCTTGGCACCCACGACGCCTTCCTTCTTGAGCTCACGGAAGAGAGCTACGGACTTGGCGTGTGACACGAGGAGGTTCTTGGAGGCCACGTAAGCCTGGGTATCTGATCCGGACAGTGCAGGCGGCATGACCAGACCCATGCCGTAAGCATAACCGATCACACCTAGTGGCTCATTAAATGTCGTCCACAGGTCCACTTTTGCACCGTACTCTCGGAAGACGAGGTCTGAGAAATCAAGAAAATGGTCCTGGATCTCCTCATTCAGCCATCCGCCGGGTGTCAGTTCCTTCTCTAGCACCAATGGGAGGTCGTAGTGGTAAAGCGTGAGGATCGGTACGATATTATTCGCGCGAAGCTCATCAATCAGCGAGTGGTAGAACTTGATGCCCTCCGGATTCGGCTTCATGCGCTTCGTTGTCTTATCCCAGTTCATCACACGCGACCACGCGACCGAGAACCGGAACGAGTGCAGTCCCGTCTCGACCATGAGCTTGATGTCGTCCTTATACCGGTGGTAAAAGTCGTCGGCGACGTTCGCACACTGCACATTGGGTTTGATGCGGCACCATTCGTCCCAAACGCATGGCTCCCGTCCTCCTTCTCGGACAGCACCTTCAACTTGGTAGGCTGCCGTGGCCGAGCCGAACATGAAATCGTCAGGGAAGCATCGCGGCTCAGCAGCGACACCCGATACCGAGACAATTCCGACGGCTGCGGCGAGCGAGAGCAAGAGGCGCATGGATAACTTCAGTGGGAATGCGCAAGTTTCGAACTGGCAGGTTCCGTGGCGAGAACCATCCATCTTCAAGTAATCAACGCCTGACTTCAAGTTGGAGATTACGTTGACGGGCATGCGAAGTTGCCGTCTTCAGCTGCCGTGGTAATTTGTGGATGCAAGAGAACAGATCCCATCTGACCTCATCCACACTCGTGAAGACTCAAGCGAATCAAGTCCGCGTAGCAGTCCAGGTTTGGAGTCGCCGATTCGAGACTCCTCACTGAATAGTAGAGAGCGAATTAAAATGCTCAGTTGCAATCAACTCGACGATTGCGGTTGGTGCCGAAGCCAAGTGGCCCTCAATGGTGCATGCATTGGGCGAACGGCAGTTTTCCCTCGGGAACTCGTCTTCCTCTGAGACGACAAAGCAATGGATTGAGGTAAGGTCCTGGCATCAACAGGTCGATGCACTCTCCATTCGATTATGAAAGCAATGCTCGCGTTCTTGAATTGGTTGGGTAAAATACAATGATTTGATAGGGTTGGGGTCCAGATCCAATCAACACGTCGACGCTCATCTCCACGATTATGCGAGATCCTCTCATCCTCTTCTTGAGACTGCGTGATTGGCATCGACACTTCGGCTTTCGCGCTCCAACGCTTCTGTGCACCATGCGCATCTCAGCGTGCCTGACAATTGCCTCTGCTACCCTCTCGGCCGTAGCGGCCACACTCTCCTCGGCTGCTGCGTCCCAACCGCGATGCTTCCCCGACGACTTCATGTTCGGCTCGGCCACGGCCGCCTACCAAGTTGAAGGCGCCGTCAAAGAGGGCGGCCGCACACCCAGCATCTGGGACGACTTCTGCAGAGAAAAAGAAGGATACCTCTGCGCCAACGTCGCCGACGACTTCTACCACCGGTACAAGGACGACATCAAGCTCATGGTGGAGACGGGTCTGCAGTCGTTCCGGTTCTCGATCTCGTGGTCGCGTGTGATGAACTGGGATGCGAGTACGAAGCGCATGAAGGTGAATGCGGAGGGCGTTGCGTTTTATCACTCGTTGATCGACGAGCTTCGCGCGAACAAGATCGAGCCGATCTTGACGCTCTATCACTGGGATTTGCCATCCGAGTTCCAAAAACTCTTTTCACCGCCTGGGTGGCTGAATGCCGAGATCCAAGACCATTTTGTGGATTATTCGGATCTGGTCTTCAAGGAATATGGACACAAAGTTGATCTGTGGACGACTTTTAACGAGCCACAGTCGTCAATCGGTCTCGGGTACAGTCTCGGAATCCACGCGCCTGGCTATTCAGGTTCGGATACCCAGGCGTATGTTGCGTCGAAGAATTTGCTTCTTTCGCACGCCAAGTCAGTCGCACGATTCCGAGATCTCAAGAAAAGTGGAGCCATCGGTGAAAAGGGAAGGATTGGTATCGTGCTGGTCTCGCAGTTTTATTACCCTCTCAACGCCTCCAACCCGAAGGACGTCGCAGCTGCTGAGCGTGGGATGCAATTTGACATGGGCTGGTTTCTGGAGCCGATTGTTTCAGGTGACTACCCTTCTGCGATGCGCGAACGTGCTGGCGACCGTCTCCCAAAGTTCACTGAAGAAGAGACCAAGCTTCTGAAAGGCTCTTACGACCTTTTCATGCTGAACCATTACGGCTCCAACGCAGTTATGGACTGTGACTCACCAACGTCGTTGACCAAGTGTGACGACCTCCTCCCAGGGTGGCCCAAGGATAAAGCAATTGATCAAAGCCAGCTCGTACCAGGATCATTCCAGGGTAAAGTGGATCGCCATGGCAACAACTACTGCAAGCAGTTCACAGGTTACGCACCCGGTTACCTCGAGTATATGAAATGGGTTCATGCGCACGACCCCACTGCAGACATCCTTCTCACTGAGAACGGCTGGTGCGGCAACGACGATATCGAGAACTATGACCAGCTCAATTACTTCCAGAAATTCGTCGAGCAAGTCTACATCGCGATCCACGAGGAGAAGATCCCGGTCATCGGCTACACGGCGTGGTCGTTCCTCGACAACTACGAGTGGGGCTCGTACGGTCCTCGCTTCGGTATGTACTACGTCAACTTCACGGAGCAAGCGGGCCAGCCCGACTATTATGAGGCGCAGCCGACGGATCTCGCTCGAATCCCTCGTCCGTCGGCCAAGTGGTTCAAGAAGGTGGCGTCGACCCGCTGCCTCGACAGCAATGACGCGACTGACTCTTCGCTCGCCCAGAATGCTTCATCGACCAGTTCTACGAAGTATATCGTTGATGGTGTGATTGGGGCCGCAGTCGTAGGCGCGGCTGCGCTTGCAGTTATCGCGAAGCGTCGACGCGGCTATACTAGCATTCCACAGTAGAGCCATGCTGACTAAAAAGCGCTGGAGAAAACTGAACTCTCGTCCTAACTATAAAGAATGGATAATTTCCCAATCCTTTCGAGCGCTCTGCTGCGTCGAAGAAGATGTTTGTAGTTGTTGTAGTAGTTGCATGTAAGGTCTATTGGTCGCAATAAATGTGTCCTAAAAGCCTCGTCAAAGAAGATGTGGCAGCATGCACAAGATTTCCATGCTTTCCGAAGATGCGAGGCCAATGCTTATTTCCGGTCGCATAATTTTTGCTTCTGGCTGCGAGAGTTGGGTACCTCGGTTCTCATCCAAGCTTCACTTTCGATTCTTTTGCCAAGTCGATGCACCCTCCACTTCCTGGCGAGTGTGCAGTTAGCTCACTCAGTTGCATTTATCGGGTTCATTAAGCCTCTCATTACAGTAGATGTGCTGTTCCCCTCCCACAGCGAGCGTCCACAAGGCTGACCTTCAGAAACAAACATAAACATTCTCTGAACGTTTCAGTCGATTACTCGAGAGATGGCTTGACGATTCGTCATGACAGCACAAGATTAGTCCATCCGTGGGATGAACACGGAGTCTTCGCTGGCGGATCCAGTCACTTTCGAACCTTCCACCGACAAGTCACTCGACCAACAAATGCGTCTTTTCTCACTCGTAGCAATCGGGCTACTCGGGGTCACCAGCACCGTCGCTGAGAAAAGGTGTTTCCCCGAGAACTTCATGTTTGGCTCGGCCACGGCCGCCTACCAAGTTGAAGGCGCCGTCAAAGAGGGCGGCCGCACACCCAGCATCTGGGACGACTTCTGCAGAGAAAAAGAAGGATACCTCTGCGCCAACGTCGCCGACGACTTCTACCACCGGTACAAGGACGACATCAAGCTCATGGTGGAGACGGGTCTGCAGTCGTTCCGGTTCTCGATCTCGTGGTCGCGTGTGATGAACTGGGATGCGAGTACGAAGCGCATGAAGGTGAATGCGGAGGGCGTTGCGTTTTATCACTCGTTGATCGACGAGCTTCGCGCGAACAAGATCGAGCCGATCTTGACGCTCTATCACTGGGATTTGCCGTCAGATCTACAGACCCAACTATCGCCCGGCGGCTGGTTAAACAGCGAGATCCAAGACCATTTTGTGGAATATTCGGAGCTGATGTTTAACGAGTATGGCAAGAAAGTCGACTTCTGGACGACGTTCAACGAACCGCAAGCGAGCGCTGGCTATGGATACGTTGCCGGTTTGCACGCCCCGGGCGTCATGGGCTCCGATACCGAGTCCTACGTCGCTTCTACCAACATCCTCGTGTCTCATGCCAAGGCAGTCGCTCGATTCCGAAAGCTCAAGAGCATAACCGATGGGGTCATCGGCGAGAAAGCCCGAATCGGGATCGTTTTGGTGTCGGAATACTACTACCCACTGGACCCATCCAACCCGAAGGATGTTGAGGCCGCCAAACGAAGCCTCGAGTTCGACATGGGCTGGTTCCTGGAGCCGATTGTCTCTGGTGATTATCCCGTCGTCATGCGCGAACGCGTGGGGGATCGCCTACCCAAGTTCAGTGAAGAAGAATCAAGACTTCTCAAAGGCTCCTACGACCTATTCATGATCAACCACTATGGGTCTTTTGCCGTCACTGAGTGTGATTCTCCAGCCTCCAAAACGCCCTGCGACTCATTGCTGCCAGCCAACCCGAGAGACAAAGGCAACGATCAGTCGCATATTGTTCCTGGATCGCTCCAAGGCAAGACCGACCGTGCAGGCAACAACTACTGCGAAGGATTCGCGGGCTACCCGCCAGGTTATCTCGAGTACATCAAGTGGGTCCACGCACACGATCCGACCGCAGACATCCTTCTCACTGAGAACGGCTGGTGCGGTAACGAAGATGTTGACAACTACGATCAGCTCAATTACTTCCAGAAATTCGTCGAGCAAGTCTACATCGCGATCCACGAGGAGAAGATCCCGGTTATCGGCTACACGGCGTGGTCATTCCTCGACAACTACGAGTGGGGGTCGTATGGCCCACGGTTCGGTCTTTACTATGTAAATTTCACAGAGCAGGCCGGTCAGCCAGATTATTACGAGGCACAGCCGACGGACCTCGCTCGGATCCCGCGTCCGTCGGCCAAGTGGTTCAAGAAGTTAGCTACAACTCGGTGCCTTGACGATGCAGACGCGTCCGACCTCGCTCAAGCAGCATCCTCGGCCACCACAAACTACATTTGGTTTAGTGTAGGTGGAGTGTTTGGAGTTGGCGCCCTCGCAACTGCTGCCGTTGCGTGGCGTCGCCGAGGATACACTAGCATTCCACAGTGAGGAGGCCTATCCGCAGCTCCTACATTTTGTACTGTAGGCTGTGGGTAAGAGGCTCGATTCAATTACGTTACTCGGATATTTTTCACTTGGATGCAATTTTAGTAGCACGAGCAATACGCCCACTGCTTGCCCTGGACACCGCCTGGGCGGTACACGGGAAGCGCGCACCAGCGCTTCGTATCCCCCGAGAAGGTTGTGCGACCAGAGACAGTCGTGACGACATCCTGGCCGTTGGACGAGTAGTAGACCCAGTCCACCAGGCATGAACTGTCGTTCGGGTCGTTCGTGTACTTCCAGTGAACATTCTGAGTACCGCCCGAGCGGTAGCTGTTGAGCATGCTCCACGCTGCAGTGTCATGAGTCTTGGAGCACACGTAAGGACCTTCGGCGAATGTGTTGTAATACCAGGAGAAGCCGACGGGCGGGAAGCACGTCTCCATGATCGTAGCATTGGTTGAAGCCGTCGACTGAATGGTCACGGTGGCGTTCAAACTGTCAGCAGAAGACTGGCTCGCGAGAGATGCAACACAAAAAAGCGCTGCGGGAAAGATCTTCATGGTACACTTGTAGTTTTGACTGGCTGGCCAGAAGGCGAATTTGTGAATGAGGCTAAAAAATGACGGCTACGTCCAATGCGAGCGTCTCCAAGAATGCGAATGCAGTCCCTCAAGGGAACGGTCCGAAGCTCGAGACAATCAGCCCTCTGACAGCAAATCCTGGCGTGCGCGATGACGAAGCTCGCTTTGCTACTCGCCCTCTGGTGGAAACGTTGATTGCTGTTGGTGTTGGTCTGCCAGGTCGAACGTCAAGAGGGACAAGCCAGGAGGATCATCGCACTTTTTTTTTGTGAAGGGAAAAGCCTCCGCCGAGAGTGGGACGATTTCGAATTCGAAATCATCGAAACGTCAAGGTTGTTGCACGGTTCTATGGAGCTACACCGTACAGTACAGCATCTCTGATGCGGACCAGGAAGTCCGAGCATCGTTGGCCGTCATGGCTTGGCAACTGCGAGCTTTTCAGCGAGGAGAGACTTCAAGGATGTGAAGGCGACTCGTCTATTGATGATAATGGGAGGCAAACCCTCCGCAAATCAGACTCATCCGCATGCACATAAACATGGCAAAAGCAACTAGGCATGTCACGTCGGTGCCCAGTCGACAACACGCTGCCTGAAGTACAATGCAATCGAAGCTCCTGCAGGCATCAAACTCTGATGTGCCGAGAGTTATGTGTTGCTAATCACTCTGCGATGTCAGTTGCTCAGTCTCAGATGAGCCGCGTGTGAGAAGAGAAGTTGAAGGCGACCAGTGCGCATGCGCATGCCGAGCAGCTGAGCTCAATCCTATCGTTCCCGATCGTCACGTTTCCCAAATTCACGTGCAGTCATCGTTGCCCTTGTGACCTCAGACATGGGTAATCGGTAAGCAACATTACGGTACGGTACGCAGGGCGTAAGCGTATGACATGGAGTGGTATGATGGATTTACAACATTGGGTATCGTAGGCGTTTACATACAGCACACCAATGCATGGCGCTGAAGTCACCTTGGTCGTGCTGAACATGCGAAAAGGCTTCACTATAAAGCACATAACAGACTCTCTCGACTGGATCGTCAACTGGAGTCCGATTTGTGCCTGTCACGCGAACTAGTGACATGAGCAGTACTCCCACTGCTTGCCCTGCACGCCTCCCGGTCGATACACTGGCAAAGCACACCATCGTTTGGTATCCCCCGAGAAAGTCGTACGTCCCGATACTGTCGTGATCAGATCCTGGCCATTTCCAGCGTAGTACTTCCAGTTGAGCATGCACGCACCGTCGTTCGCGTCGTTTGTGTACTTCCAGTGGACCCCTTCCCGGCCGCCGGCACGATACGCGTTGAGCATTGTCCACGACGATGTGTCGTGGTTCTTGGTGCATACAAAAGGCCCTTCCGAGCGTGACTCGTAGTACCAGAAATCGCTGACAGTGTTCGATGGGGGGAAACACGTCTCCATGATCGTTCCGCTCTGAGTTTTATTGAGGTTGTCTGCGCGAAGTTCAGTGGGAGACTCTGCGTCTGCCGCGTTCACCGCGAATGCGACCGCAACTGCGAAACCAGCACTGGCGAGCTTCATGAAAAGTGGATGCTTAGGAGGCTGGAAGGCAAAATCGCGAATGGTAGCAGGATTGGGGACTCGTGTGTGACAGCTGATTCTCGACGAAGCGCCTGTTTTCGTGACGGCAATGGATAACTCGGTTGTCGTGATATATCCAGTCATCGGTCCAGAGGACGATCGAGACGGACGTACAGTGAAATCACGTAGGTATCCAGCAACTGGATCCGCACAACGCTAAGGATTCTTGAAGCAGATTTACCGTCGACATAGCACGACTCAACCATGCCACTAGATAGTGTCGACAAAGTCGCCGGGGTTTTGTATTGATTTGTCCTAGAGTACTCCCATCGCCCCACCAGGAAGTAGGAGTGTATCCCGAGAGTGTGTCTGCCAAAAGATCCCGAGAGATACAGGATCTCAGGGCGTGACGTCAGACTCGCCGTTTTCACCGAAAAGGTATCAATCTGAAATCATCAACTATAGGGTTATAGAAATCAATCAGGACACAATTACTAATCTCTCTCTAAAAAGAATGGATCATATTAAAAAGCTCATCATATAGAAGAGTATCTCCTGGTCCCGACACAGGCCGGAAATCTCGCTCATGACAGCACTCTCCACAGATGCAACGGCGCAAAAAGTGGTTCATCGTTCGTATATCAACATATTAGAGGTGTATCCTAAAACTGGTATATCAGCATTTTACCAGATCTTGCACTTCTTCTCCGGGTTCATCTTGCTGCCGACCTTGCACTGGAAGGTCTTGGCGAAGTCGTCGTTGTTCATGACGACGCCGTTGACACGCAGTGGCGCAGGCGAGTGCACGTCCGTCGTGATGAGCAGCTTGACGTACGCGTCACGCATCTTGGTGCACCAGCTGTAGCCGTACGACACGAAGAAGAGCTTGTCGGCTTCGGCCTCCGTGACGCCGTTCGTCGGGTAGCTCACGCCGCTCTTGAGCCACGCCTTGTAGGCATCGAACGCGAGGCCAAGGCCGCCGTTGTCAGCGATGTTCTCGGTGATCGTCTGGTTACCGTTGACGTTGCCCACAGGCTTGCCGCTGTCGCCGTAAGCCGGGAACGAGCTGTACTGCTGCTTCATGCACGTCGCACGAGTCTCGAACTCGGCAGCCGACTCGTCCGACCACCAGTTGCGGCGGTTGCCATCTCCATCGTAGAGGCGACCGCTCGAATCGAAGCCGTGCGTGAGCTCGTGACCGAGAACGGCACCGATGGCGCCGAAGTTCTGCGCCGGGTGAGCACCGCCGATGAAGTACGGAGGCTGGAGGATAGCAGCCGGGAACACGATTTGGTTGGAAGTAGGCTGGTAGTACGCGTTGATCTCGGCAGCCGACATGCTCCACTCGGAACGGTCAACAGGGCTGGTGAACGCCTTGAGCTTGCGGTCGAACTCGGCGTACCAGATCGCCTGGATGTTCTGGAACAAGTTGTCGCGCGTGAGAACGAACGGGTAGCTCTTCTTCTGCGTCGAGTGGCCAATGAGGTTTGTGACCTTCGAGAGCTTCTCCAGGGCCGACTTGCGCGTCGCGGCGTCAAGCCACGTCACGTTCGCGATGTGGTCGCCCATGGCATGCTCAATGGCGTTCACCATCTCCTGCACGCTCTTCTCACGGTCCGAGTCGAAGGCCTTGAGGAAGTAGTACTTGCCAATGAGGTCAGGGAGCACGTCGAGCTGCATGCGAGTGCACACGCGCTGGGCCGACGGACGGACAGTCTGGCCACGGATCTTCTGGTTGAAGAGCTCGAAGCGAGCCTGCTGGAAAGCTTCACCGAGGTACTCACCGTACACGTGGGTGTACAGGAACGAGTAGTAGATCTTGAGCTCCTTGAGGTCGGAGGCCGCGTAGAGAGCCTCAGCACGCTCCATGAAACCAATCGAGTCCACGTACACGGGGGTTGACGACGATGCCTTGGTCCTGTCGAGGAAACCGACACCATCCATCACGGCCTTGAACGCGGTCGGGAACTTGGTGGCGGCCTCGGCGAATGTGAGGGTGCCCGTATCTTCGTCGTCCGTTCGCTGGATCGACGCCATCGCCTTCTCGAACTTGATGACAATGTCTTCCGCGACCTTAGGGTCGACCGCGGTCGCGCCACCCTGCTGGCCCTGCTGACCATTCTGGCTCACCGAGATACCCGCAAGCTTGACGAGGGTCGAGACGTACTTTCGGAACGGTGCCTCGAGATCGGCGAAGCCTCCTTCCTCCGTGTAGTAGGACCAGTCCGGGAGGACGGCCACGGGGCTGCCAGCGTACAAGGCGTACTTCTTGGCGTCATTGAGGTCCGTGCTGAGGCCGGGTCCAGCGAAGAGCGACGGACCGACCGATCCGAGCTCACCACTGAGCTTGGCGAGGTCCTTCTTGCTCGCAGTGGCAGTGATGCGGTTCAGATCTTTCTGGAGCGGCTTGCCGCCAAGCGCAGTGAGGGCGTCACGTCCCGTGCACGAGTCCCAGAGCTCACCGACCAGGGGCCAGTCCTCTTTGATGATCTCCTGAATCAAAACCTGGTTCTTGGCATCGATCTGGTCATCCGCGTAGATGTAGGTGGTGCGGTCGGCAGGGATCGTGGTGTTCTTGATCCAGGCGCCACAGGAGTACTGGTAGAAGTCGTCGCACGGGTCCACGGACGTGTCAAGGAGCGCCGTGACATCCGCAGGGAAAGCCGCGCGGGTTCCAGTGGCCGCGAGCGAGGCGACGGCGAGAGCAGAGGAGACGAAGATCTTCATCTTGAGAGGGGCTACCGAAGGTAGAAAGTGGTGCTTGAGCGGGGCGCGGCAAAAGCTGGAATGAAAACGAGAGCGAGGGTCTCCGATGAAGAGGGCCTGTCGACGTCATGGTCGTTTTGGGTAATAAAGAACAGATTGTGGATGATGCTGAGTGAGTGCCCCTGTACACGAGTCGCAATGTGACGTCCTTGATGGACTCCAATGGACGGTCCATCACGGAGGGTCCACTCTGGTACAGCTCCAGGAGGACAGTCGCGACACGTTTCTGTGCCGAGCACTGGAACAGATGAGTACGTACAGGTGCATTGTCGAAACCTGTGGATTTCTTGATCGCCGTGGCGACTTGTTGGCAGAATTATTGGACACCAATAACCCTGCGAAATGCGTGCGTACATCAGAGGAGTAGAATTTTAGCAGCTCTCCACTCGTCTGAACTACCAGTACTGACCATCAGCGATTTGATATCCAAGAGATTTGTTCTGGAATGGGATCGACAAAATCAGACCTATTTCTTCAGTGGGATGTCAGCAATCCATATCTCACAGGCAATCCTGCACAGAAAGAGATCGGACTTCAGTGAGAAACCCTTCGTAAAACATTTGTAAAGGATCTCGATGAGAGCGTCTTCCAGAGTCTTCAAGCATTCGAGTTCGTAGCCACTCCTCGATCCATTGGATCCGAGCTGTCATTACCACTCCTACTCCATTGGATCCAAACTGCCAATACCGTAACAAGTGCGAGTTGGAGAACTTCTGTGAGGTTCGAAGAGAAGAGGCAGCAATCAACGAGTCCGATGGCTCCCAGCTTTGGTGCCTTTTTGACGTCTCCAGCAGCTGTTGGGTGTCGAACGGCTTGCGATATTTCGTTTATCCCACTGTGAGAAGTTGGATCGCAGATCCGCAAGCAAGATCCCATGCAGACGTTTGTCGACGACTAGCTTTCTCCTTGGAATCGATTGGATTCTGCACAGCTCACCAGTAACGATGGCTTCCGCACTCCTCAATGTCCGAAGAATTGTGTTTCGTGTACAGAGGTTTACGGCTCTTCTGGCACTTCTCCAACAAAGAGGCGTCATCAGTTCAGCCGAGCCAGGAAAATGTTATCAGACTGCACGGCAGCTGTCAAGCACCAAGGAGTGTGAGACAGTCCACACTTTTACTCTATCAGCCTATGTTATTAGTGCACAAGCAACAGTGAGAGCATTCTCATCGAGTAGAGCGCCGAACTGTACTCGATTAACATTAGGCGGAGTGCAAATCAAAACCACAGGTGGAAGTCCAATTTATAATTTATCTCGGCGATCCATCGCGTTTCACTATCAGTACCTACGTTCTGCCTACGCAAGTGTGGTTGTAGGAACAGATCTCGATTGTTTTCGGTTGGGGGAGTGCCTAGTCCGGCTTGCCTCGTGGACAGCACAAACGCATGGTGAGAACTCACAATCTGGAGTTGAACTTCTGAGAAGGGACCCAGATCACAATGTGTCGACAAAAGGTGCTAATCGAGCAAATAGTGGTCCTTCGGGTACCACTCTATGACACGTGATGAATGCCTGTGGAGAGCAGGACAGTACAGTGAACCACTTTTCTGTAAATTTTAATGTGTACAGTACAGTACTTCTGGAATTCTCGACGGGATACAATGGTAGAGTGTGTAGCGTGATCACACTGAGGCTTGGCCTCGATTTTGCCTGACAGAGACAATTGATTCGTCGTGCAAAATCTGAGGTCGCGTTGAGAAACGTGCGGGAGATACTTCTGTGGGAGTATGGATGTAGTCTTCGATTTTCGTGCACTCAGTCAGAATCCACATTTTCCCGACCGTTCAGAGCGGGTCAAGGTGTTATTGTTGCATAGCACCGTTCAGGCTCAACTTCAGCACCGCGTTTACCTAGGGGGAGCTGATGCGTCTTTTTCAGGGAACTACATGTCCCGGAACGACTCGTAGCCGAAACATAAACATGCTGCTTTTGATAGACCGACTGGCCGAGAGGGAGTTCCGGTCTGGTTACTTATGGTACACTTGTGGATGGGTTTAGGCTAGATAGATAACGGGAACAAGTAGGGAATGGATCTCCTCAAAACACGAACAGAAAGAGAAACGCTGAATGCTCTCGTTGGGTCGGTAGTGCTCTGGGTTCGACAATGTTGGGCCACTATCATCGAAGGATTGAATTTTGTCACAGCGAAATAAGCGAAGCATTCAATGTGTAGTCTCCACGTTACTCTACAATTCTTGGATTGCCGAGAAGTGATCTAGCCGATCACAACCTGCCGACAAGATGTACAACCTATGCAGGCAGTTGCTCGTCTTGTACACAAATTGGATTTCTGCGCACGATCTGTCCGAGGAAGTATCGTTAAAGTTCTACGCTATCCTTTCGACTTCCCATTACTATTGATTATCCTTGGGAAGTCTAAACTGGAGGTTTTGGGCAGTCACTCTGAGAAACGACACGATGCCACAATTCTCGAGTTTTGCGTACCCACAGACAGCATCCTTATCTTCCCGGTTTACATGCGCCTGTTGTTTTACATGAAGATGGATGTTGCTCCACGCGTTGAGTCTAAACTTCTGCACTCGCCCACAGCTCAGACTCGCGAGAACCTGAACCCCAATGTGCGACGAACCCGCCCCGAGTGAAGCGGAACTGTTTTAATCCGTTGCGGTTGAAAGTTGATACACTTTGCTGGTCATACCAGATGAGACGTAGTCTTGAGCCCAACATAATTTCGTGTTGTCGAGGGTGATTACAACACATCTGAAGCACTGCATCGTGAAGCAGATTATGGTGGTGTCGCATGTAGTGTGCATTACGACCGTAGGCCATGTCTCCATGGAACAAAAAACAAGCTGAGTGTTGAGGTTGAGGATTCTTCCTAGGCTCACAGCTCACAGATGCGACGACGCTCAAGCTTCCGAGCCTTGCATTTGGTGCAGAGCGCTAATCAATCCATGAATGCACGAAAACTAACAGATGCGTTACTCTGTCGTGGGTCGTGAGTTCTGTCTCTGGTAGTCGAATGACTGCAGCACGCAGTCTTGAGCCCGACATTTTGTGCTGAGTTGCCGATCCTGATCACTTACTCGTACGGCTACCAATTCCTAAACGCGAATTCTGACAAGTGACACACGTAGCACGAGAGAGCGATCACGCCAAAGAGGCCTGAAAGAACCAGTACGGTCGCATCCACAGCGAAGAGACGCAAGAATAGCACGGCAGTGGGGGTTTGTAAAGTGTTATTCATGGACGATTTTGATTATTGCGGGATTCTCGGTACATGAATGAGTGTGCGCCAACATGTGTGACGAACAAGCTGCACCGTTGCGAGTCGTAACGGTCGAGTCGTGCCTTTCGAGTGTGTCGCTTAGAGCTTGCCCGAGACGGCGCCAACCTTGCGAGTGCCGTTGCCATTGCCCGCCGAATTCTTGAGGTAGCACTGCGGACCATCGTTGTTGAAGTTGATGAACGTGTACGCCTTGCAGTCCTTGTTGGCCGCACAGGCGTTGCAGCACTCTTCACCATTGCCAGCGCGCGCCTTGCCGATATCGTTGCCTGGGAAGTCGATGTCGGTGAGCTGCGTTGGGCACTTGGCAGGAGTCTGCATGCACTGGTAGAAGTTGGGACTCCACGGCTGACAGTACTGGCCTGATGGGCAGCAGACCGATCCCTTCTCATCACCACACTTGCCCCACGGGCTGGTGGAGCACCCGTTGGCGGGCGGGGGGTTGGTAGAGCACCCGTTGCCAGGCTGCGGGCTGGGAGCCGAGGTCGCGCCGGTGGGTTGGGGGCTCGGAGCTGGGGTCGCGCCGGTGGGTTGAGGGCTCGGAGCCGAGGTGGTCTGTCCGCCCTTGACATACCCAGAGACGGCACCAACGAAACTCACCCCGCTACCTCCGGCACGCTTCAGGTAGCAAGCCGATGTACCCGGTGGGCCGTTGGGGTTATTGATGTACGTGTACGCAGCACAGTCCTTGGTGGAGGCGCAGACCTCGCAGCATTTCTCCGGCTGGATTCCGTAGACAGTTTGGATGTCGTTGCCAGGGAAGTCGACGTTCGTGATGATCCTCTCGCACTGGGCTGGGACTGGTCGACATTGGGAGTTACCCGAGTCCCATGGCATACAGTAGTATCCGTCAGGGCAGCACGTGAGTCCGGGTCCGTCCTTCGCTTTGCACTGGCCCCAAGGAGGCGTGGGGCAGGTGGAAGGTGCCTGGGCCATCGCAGAGGCGGCAAGAACGCCGATGAGCACCGCGGATTTCTGGACGAACTTCATCTTGTCGCTGAGGTGGGAGAGACGAGGTGGTGGTGGTGGTGGTGGACCCTAGGGCACGAGGCGGAGAGTTGGAGAATGAGCGTCGTGGCGGGGCTTCAAGCGCACTCAATGCTGCTCCCGTAAAGGATGCCGCCCTGTGTGCGGTTCCGGTGGCGAACCCACACTAGGTCTTAGCCAACTCTCATCGCGTCTGGTTGGACTCTATCGACGTACTTCACTTGGATCATCGTCAATCCTCAGCGTGCGCGATCTAGATTCTTGTGGGCATACAGTAAGTAGATCACCGGTATGCCGGGCCTGATACGAGAGACGCCATGCAAACTCATTTGGATAGAAGGCAGTGGATCTGGGTTGTGCGACGTCGAGCGAGTTGAACCCTGTTCCGTTTACTGCGCGCAATAAAAGGAACGGAGTTCAACACGGCGAGATATCCATCCGATGGTTATCTCTCACCATGTTTGTTGTGTTGCGTAGCCTTGCTGACTAGGTTGGACATCAACAAGGCCACAGAACACGGAGAGATATGAATATTTCCTGCTTTGTCCGGCACCCTCCGTCCAGGCCACTGTGTGATTTGGCCGCTCAAGCCGGTGGGGGATGTGATCAGAAGCCATTGTTAAGGGTGGCGATTGAGGGTGATACAGTCAAGTGTATGGAGCTGCACTACCTCTTGGTGGCGCTAAAGCGGGAGAGGTATATGGGATGTCGATGAGAACAATGATGCCAATCGCCCCACTCCCAACACACTAATATTAGTGGTGAGCTGACCCAACACTTGAACGATTATGAGGTGTTGGGGTGCAAGCGAGCACGATGAATGAATCCGAGATTTAGCACCATGCAATCGAAACTTTCCCTCTGAAATTTTAGTACCGGGTATAGTAGGCGATTGCATACTGTAGTGCTGCCGTCGGGTGCAGCAGAACATACTGCGCGATCGCGACGTTGTCCCGCTGGAGCGTGCGTGCGGTACAGGCAGGCGGACAACGCGTTGGGTTCGAACTGACTGCGGCCAACTTCAACATGAAAAACCTCACTTCGAAGTATGATTTGGTCATACGCACGCACACATGCTTGGTTCAACCTGGCGTGCTCAACCAGGATGATGATAAATCCAATGGCGCAAAAAGGACGTCAGCGGTGGCTCGACCCTTTATCGGATAATCTGCCGGGGACAAAACGAGGGTTGAAGTTCAAACACTCGATCCAAGTACCGGTACAAGTACCGGTATGTGTACCAAATCATACTTCGAAGTGAGGTTTTTCGGTTGCATGGTGCTAAATCTCGGATTCATTCATCGTGCTCGCTTGCACCCCAACACCTCATAATCGTTCAAGTGTTGGGTCAGCTCACCACTAATATTAGTGTGTTGGGAGTGGGGCGATTGGCATCATTGTTCTCATCGACATCCCATATACCTCTCCCGCTTTAGCGCCACCAAGAGGTAGTGCAGCTCCATACACTTGACTGTATCACCCTCAATCGCCACCCTTAACAATGGCTTCTGATCACATCCCCCACCGGCTTGAGCGGCCAAATCACACAGTGGCCTGGACGGAGGGTGCCGGACAAAGCAGGAAATATTCATATCTCTCCGTGTTCTGTGGCCTTGTTGATGTCCAACCTAGTCAGCAAGGCTACGCAACACAACAAACATGGTGAGAGATAACCATCGGATGGATATCTCGCCGTGTTGAACTCCGTTCCTTTTATTGCGCGCAGTAAACGGAACAGGGTTCAACTCGCTCGACGTCGCACAACCCAGATCCACTGCCTTCTATCCAAATGAGTTTGCATGGCGTCTCTCGTATCAGGCCCGGCATACCGGTGATCTACTTACTGTATGCCCACAAGAATCTAGATCGCGCACGCTGAGGATTGACGATGATCCAAGTGAAGTACGTCGATAGAGTCCAACCAGACGCGATGAGAGTTGGCTAAGACCTAGTGTGGGTTCGCCACCGGAACCGCACACAGGGCGGCATCCTTTACGGGAGCAGCATTGAGTGCGCTTGAAGCCCCGCCACGACGCTCATTCTCCAACTCTCCGCCTCGTGCCCTAGGGTCCACCACCACCACCACCACCTCGTCTCTCCCACCTCAGCGACAAGATGAAGTTCGTCCAGAAATCCGCGGTGCTCATCGGCGTTCTTGCCGCCTCTGCGATGGCCCAGGCACCTTCCACCTGCCCCACGCCTCCTTGGGGCCAGTGCAAAGCGAAGGACGGACCCGGACTCACGTGCTGCCCTGACGGATACTACTGTATGCCATGGGACTCGGGTAACTCCCAATGTCGACCAGTCCCAGCCCAGTGCGAGAGGATCATCACGAACGTCGACTTCCCTGGCAACGACATCCAAACTGTCTACGGAATCCAGCCGGAGAAATGCTGCGAGGTCTGCGCCTCCACCAAGGACTGTGCTGCGTACACGTACATCAATAACCCCAACGGCCCACCGGGTACATCGGCTTGCTACCTGAAGCGTGCCGGAGGTAGCGGGGTGAGTTTCGTTGGTGCCGTCTCTGGGTATGTCAAGGGCGGACAGACCACCTCGGCTCCGAGCCCTCAACCCACCGGCGCGACCCCAGCTCCGAGCCCCCAACCCACCGGCGCGACCTCGGCTCCCAGCCCGCAGCCTGGCAACGGGTGCTCTACCAACCCCCCGCCCGCCAACGGGTGCTCCACCAGCCCGTGGGGCAAGTGTGGTGATGAGAAGGGATCGGTCTGCTGCCCATCAGGCCAGTACTGTCAGCCGTGGAGTCCCAACTTCTACCAGTGCATGCAGACTCCTGCCAAGTGCCCAACGCAGCTCACCGACATCGACTTCCCAGGCAACGATATCGGCAAGGCGCGCGCTGGCAATGGTGAAGAGTGCTGCAACGCCTGTGCGGCCAACAAGGACTGCAAGGCGTACACGTTCATCAACTTCAACAACGATGGTCCGCAGTGCTACCTCAAGAATTCGGCGGGCAATGGCAACGGCACTCGCAAGGTTGGCGCCGTCTCGGGCAAGCTCTAAGCGACACACTCGAAAGGCACGACTCGACCGTTACGACTCGCAACGGTGCAGCTTGTTCGTCACACATGTTGGCGCACACTCATTCATGTACCGAGAATCCCGCAATAATCAAAATCGTCCATGAATAACACTTTACAAACCCCCACTGCCGTGCTATTCTTGCGTCTCTTCGCTGTGGATGCGACCGTACTGGTTCTTTCAGGCCTCTTTGGCGTGATCGCTCTCTCGTGCTACGTGTGTCACTTGTCAGAATTCGCGTTTAGGAATTGGTAGCCGTACGAGTAAGTGATCAGGATCGGCAACTCAGCACAAAATGTCGGGCTCAAGACTGCATAGTCTGGTCATTCGACTACCAGAGACATAACTCACGACCCACGACAGAGCCACGCATCTGTCATCGTCCACGACAAAGTGGTTTGAAGAACGAAAGCGAAGCGAGACCAATCATGCGATAGTGTGCACCACACAATGTAATCATGCTAGTTACTTCAACTAGCGATTATGACAAAATCCACTGATACAAGCAAACTTTATTGTAATCCTGACCTTGAAGTTTGTATCCGTTGATGCCATGACGAATGAGCCCGTGGAGCTCTTGGCCACTCCAGCTCGGCTCAGTTCGCAATTCGCTCGTCGCCATGCGCTTCGCCTCGCTCCTGCTCGCGGCCTTCGCGTCGACCGCGACTGCCGCCTCGTCGCGCTGCTTCCCGGACAACTTTATGTTTGGCTCGGCCACGGCCTCGTACCAGGTCGAAGGTGCCGTCAAGGAAGGTGGCCGCACGTCGAGCATCTGGGACGACTATTGCCGCCAGGCAGAGGGCAAGAAATGCGCTAACGTTGCTGTCGACTTCTACCACCGCTACAAGGAAGATCTCAAGCTCATGGTCGAGACGGGTCTCCAGTCGTTCCGCTTTTCGATCTCGTGGTCGCGCGTGATGAACTGGGACAAGACTACCAAGCGCATGAAAGTGAACCTGGAGGGTGTGCAGTTCTACCACGACCTTATTGACGAGATCCGCGCCAATAACCTCGAGCCGTTGCTCACGTTGTACCACTGGGACCTGCCATCCGAGCTCGAGAACGAGCTCTCTCCTGCTGGCTGGCTCAACGCCGAGATCCAGGACCATTTCCTCGAGTACTCTGATCTTATTTTCAACGAGTATGGCAAGAAGGTGGACATTTGGTCAACAATTAACGAGCCTGTTTCGGTGGCTGGCTACGGCTACTCGCTGGGAATGCTTGCACCAGGCCATACAGGGTCGGAGACTGAGTCCTACGTGGTCTCGACCAACTTACTGCTTGCTCATGCCAAGGCTGTCGACCGTTTCCGCGAGCTCAAGAAGAAGAAAGTGGTTGGCATGAAAGGCCGCATCGGTATCGTCACCAACTCGGCGTACTACTACCCATTAGACCCGCAGAACCCGAAAGACATCGAGGCCGCCGAGCGAGCTGTCCAGTTCGAGATGGGCTGGTTCCTCGAGCCGCTCATTTCGGGTGACTACCCAGAAGTCATGCGTGAAACCCTGGGCGACCGCCTGCCAAAGTTCACCAAGGAGGAGTCGAAGCTACTCAAGGGTTCGTACGACGTGTTTATGATCAACCACTACGGCTCCAACGCTGTCACTGATTGCGACTCACCAACCTCCACGATCACTTGTGAGTCGCTGGCTGCTGGCTGGATTCGCGATCGCCATGTTGACGCTACGCACTTGCTGCCGGGTTCATTCCAGGGCAAGATCGACCGCTCGGGCAACCCGTACTGCCAGAATTACACGGGCTATCCGCCTGGCTACCTTGCTCTTATCAAGTGGGTGAGCTCAAAGAACCCGGACGCAGACATCTTGCTCACCGAGAACGGCTGGTGCGGTAACGAAGACGTCGAGAACTATGACCAGCTCAAGTTCTACCAGGCCTTCGTCGAGCAAGTGTACACTGCTATCCACTATGAAAACCTGCCCATCATTGGGTACACAGCCTGGTCGTTTTTGGACAACTATGAATGGGGATCGTATGCACCTCGCTTCGGCCTCTACTACGTCAACTTCACGGAGCAGTCAGGCTCACCGGACTTCTACGAGCCGAAGCCGACGGATCTCGAGCGTATACCTCGACCTGCAGCCAAGTGGTTCAAGAAGATCGCGTCGTCGCGTTGCCTTGACGACGGCACCGTTGCTGATTCAACTCCAGCTGCCAAGGTTGAAGCCAAGCCGCTGATACTAGCGGAGGTGAAGACCTCAAGCAAGACGAACTACCTGAGCATTGGGGTAGCTGGTGTGCTCGCTGTAGGCGTCGCCATGGCTGCCGTCGTGGCCAAGCGACGCAACGGCTACGAGCGCATGCCGTTGCTCTCCAAGGCGTAGTTTGGAAGAGCAGAATTCAGACTTTTTACGGAGTGCATGCGGATTCACACTAGCCAGTGTGTCCTTGGGTGGTCGATAACCTGAGCGTTGTCGACACGCGAAGCTAGTGTGATGAATCAATTTGATTTTTTGGTTTGATGGGTTGCCTAATGGTGTTCAGCAATTTCGACAGAAATGCGGGAGGCAGTAGTGGAATTCGTCCGAGCAAAGGACAGCTGTTGACCCTTCTAGCGGATATTCGCGCAGAGGAGCCACGCTGAAACAGCCAACTTCGTGTCGTGGAAGCATTGACCAAAGTCTTCCCCTTCAGCTGAAGTATTGCCGTGACACTCACAATGTGGGCCACTCCAATGTAGCCATCTTGCAGCCATCTTGGTGCAAAACGAGAACAACATGTGATGACGATGACGATGCAAGTGATGTCTATTGAGTTCGACTATGCGTATCTTAATAGCTTCATGAAACATATACCTCCGCGATACCCCTCTGTTGAAGTTGTGACGCTTCATTCGAGCAAGAATGCAGAAGCTCGTTCCACCGCCTCTGTGGCCAAATTGACTTGGCTTTGAATGTCGACTTCTCCGTCTTCAAAGAACAATGCATCTGCAATGCCCGGGAAGCCAACGGGGAAGAATCCCTCGTAGATGTTCGATCCCGTGGCCAAGTGCCGGAACCACTTGCGATGTGGCAGACCCTCGCTAGTAAGGAACTGGCGTTCGAAGTACATCAGTTTCGTGTTCAGCAGTGCTATCTCGTTCTTCGAGATTTGCTCAGACCTCTTTGCGCTGTTCACGCGGGATTGCACACGTTCGATAGAGGTATTAAGGTCATCGATGGCTCGACGCAGCTTGACAAAGTTGACATGCAAGTTCTTGTCACGTGTTGTGGCTTCCACATCGTCTAGCTCTCCAACAAGTACCCCAGCAAACGTAGAGAGATCGAACGGAACCAAGTTCTCCGAAGCGAAGCGCATGATTGCGAGACCCCACCACTTGGCTGTCGTCACCTGAGTCGTGTAATGCGGGTCCGCAAATGCCTTCAGGAACTTTGGGCTGTCGAGTGAGCTGTGGAATGAACCCAGTTCGTACGTATCTAGGTAAGATCCGAGTCGAGCAGACGTGATACCGAGATGTTGGTAAAATGGAACGTAATCGGTCGATGAACCGATCCAGTAGACCAACGGCTCATCGCCTATCTGGCGCGACAGTGGAGTTTTCTTCTGAGCGATCTGAGCGGCCCATTGGTCGTGTAAGCTCATGTCGGACTCGTTCCCATAAAACCGATTGGGTGGAACACTGCGTGACACGTCACTCAAGAAGTTTGCAAGTAGCGGGGTGGACATGCCTTGAGTGAACGGGCCTGCCGTCGCATCGACTGTGATGTAAGCGACAGCGTTCTTCAGCAGGTCCTGTTCATTCTCTTCAGCGTACTCAGTACTACCCAGCTGGCCATACTCCTCTCCATCCCACGATGCGAACTTGATTGTGCGACGAGGTCGCCAGCCTTTGTTTAACAGCTCACCAAATCCTCTCGCAATCTCTAACATTGTGGAGGACCCGCTCGAAGGGTCGATCGCGCCACACACCCACGCATCACGGCGATTGCCAACGAGTACGTACTTGTCGGGCTCCTCAGAGCCTTCAATTGTGCCAATCACGTTCCAAATCGGAGCGATCCGATCGTCCATGTCGACAAACAAGTTCACACGAGTCTCATCGTCGTCTCCTAGGAGGTACCCCCCATCAACCTTGACATTTCCTAGCTGCCACGAGGTTGGCGCAACGTCACCACCGAGCGAGACTAAGATATGAGCAGCCTGATCCGCGCGGATCACTGTCGCTGGAATGGACGGGAGAACATCAGAGACTTCGCTCTTGCTCAAATAAGTAGCGTTCGCTGTTGATGGGAACCCTGGCGTCAATGGATCGCCTGGGTACAGGGAGACTAGTTGTACAGAGCCACGGTGTACAGATCCTTCTGGGCGTGAGAAGCCAGCCGGAAAAGCCGGGGACCGTAGACTGGCCTCATGTTGGCTCAACGGAGGATCTGAATAAACGAGGACCCCTGTCATGCCGTGATCTTGTGAGAGACGGATCTTGCGGCTGAGAATGTTGATGCCGTATCGAGCCAACGCGATCTTCCCTTTCAACTTGATACCGTTTGAAACGAGCCAGGCAAAGTCGTCTTCGGTTGCAGTGTTGACGAAAACCACCGGTGAAGTAACGTTGCCCGAGCCTGAGTACGCGAAAAATGGCGTCTGCACATCCTCTGACGTTGTGCAAGAGTCTCCTTTATAAGTCGTCTCGTTCAAGATGAGCTCCTTAGTACCTCTTCGAGGAGATGTGATAGCCACACGTATGCTTGGCTTTGGGACTGGTAGCAACGGGTAGTACGTCTTGATCTCGGCCCGGATACCGAACTCTTCGAACTTGTTCTTTGTGTACGATGCTGTCACGTAGTCTTGCGCAGAGCCCGCCATGTGAGGCTTGTCGGCGTACGCGTGAAGGTATTCTTTGAGGCGAGTAGTGCTGATGCCGTCAAGGAACAAGTCCTCGAAAGATGTAGTTGAAGTAGACGATAAGGTCGCTGTCAGAGGTGGAGATCCCTCGAATCCGTTAGACAGATCTGACTGAGCGGCGACAGCGAAAAGAAAAACCGCCATGACCCCGAATGCAAAGAGCGCAATGACACCGCCTTGACGCTTCTCCTGACTCGGCAGAGGCCCGAGGGATGCGCTAAACGTTCCGTACGCTTCGCTCCTATCCGGGGAGTTGTCCGGCCTCTCGTGATCGGGTTTGTGTGGCCAGAGCTTCATCGGGTCTGGCGTTGGTCTTCCACTTGAGGCTTGGATGGTGAAACCGGGAATGCCCTCGCAAAAGATGCATCGAATGAAGCCGCCCCCAACTTCACGAGACCTAGGAAGGCCCTTGAACTGCTATTTAGTTACGGTCATTCCACATTTCGTACCGTCATTCTGATTGGTATCCTATGTCAGGAACACCCCGCTCAAAAGACTTCTCTAAAAAAAAGCTTTGATGCCCTTGAAGAACATCGACGATCTTTACCCCACATCCCCAACTGCCACTTTGAAGTAGTGTGGCCGTTGATCACCTGTCTACAACAACACGTCTTGCTGATGCTCCTCTCTACCGTTGTTACCCAGACGAGGCCTGGCTCAGATGTCATCTAGTCTCATCTCCTTTGAGCCATTTCGTTTGTGTTCATCACGCTTCAGAACCAACATTCCTCTCCAATTGCAAGATCAACAAGACTACTGGTGGCTCTCAGCCCAGCTGCTGAAGGGCCATCAACGTATTTGTTCTATACAGTACTACAAAATTCGATAGCGTATCCCCGTTTGGTGGGCGACACGTGAATTACGAACTACTATTAATAGTATCTGCTCCCCGAGGGTCTCTCCTTTGTGCAAAATGAAGCAGCTAGTCGTGGCTCATTAGGCTACATAATTGCCGTCATCATCATCATCATGGCTCGAAAAATGCGCATGCACATCCAATAGAATTCGATTACTCTTTTGCACCGAGGTAAGTGGTTCATAAGACTGGACCTGAACATTGTTGCAACTGTCCAAATCGTTCGAAAATGCATACACCTGCGTTACCTCCTCGCTGGCCACATTTATTGCTGAAACCAAGTGGGGTGCCTTAAACAGGGTTATTGTCTGAATGAAGTACATCCCGTGCGTCAGTCTTTTGATGAATGCGGCTGGTGCTGATTGCCTCGACACTCTGTCGCTCTTCCACTGACATTGGCTTGTCTTCCACAAACTCGGCGACAATACGGGTGACAATCGTGTCGCCGGTGATGTTGAGCGCCGTGATAAAACGGTCTGTAAACCAGTCCGTTGCGACGATGAAAGCAAAGGTCGACGGTAGTGGCTGCCCAGAGAATACGCTCTGCCAGATTGTCATGGTCATCACAATCCCAGCGGCTGGTACGGGAGCAGATCCAATCGCTCCGAGCGTCGAGATTATCACGATCAAAAACATTTCAACTCCGCCAACGAGGTCACCAAGGCCTTCGGCTTCAGCCATAAACACGATCGCGATCGGGTATCCGATGGCCGAGCCGTCCATGTTGATCGTAGCGCCGAGGGAAAGCACGAAGCGGTACACCGTCTCGGAGACCTCCTTGGTCTTCTCAACGCATTCCATCGTGATTGGTAACGTGGCCATCGAAGACGCACAACTCAATGCAAAGACTTGTGCCTTCGCCATCTTTCGCATCCAGACGTACGGGTTGGCTTTGATGAACGTGCGGAACACGAGCGGATACATCACGTATGCGTGGATGCCAAGCGTTACCAGGTTACACAGTAAGAAAACGCCGACGTCTGAGACCAAGTACCCGAGATCGTCCTGTCCGGCGATTGACGTAGAGAGGAGAGACACAATAGCAATTGGTGTGAGCTTGATGAACCACTTGATCAGAGTCATGAAGACCACGTTGATCTCGCGAAAGAATTCGCCGATCTTCTTCATGTCACGGGGAAGAATAGCCACAGCCGTACCGAAGGGGAGAGCGAACATAATGATCGAGAGAAGGGATCCTTCGGCAAACGCCATGGTGATGTTACTTGGCACCATGACTTGAAGCTGAGCCTGCAGCGACTCAGAGAGAGTGAGCTTAGTGAATTCTCCCTCAGTCTGGCTGAACGTGCCGTGAATGTCGGTGACAGCAAAGCGCGTATCCTTGCTAAACTCTCCGGTGCTGTTGTATGCCTCGTCAAATTGGCAGGAAACGGTGCCGTTACTATGGCTGAGAAAGTAGCCAGGCTCGGAACACTGCAGGGCGAAGGCAGCTCCAGTTGAGGCCTCTCCGGGGGTCTTCTTGCTAAACCACCCACGCACTACAATCACGGCGACGAGGCCTTCGAGGCTTGCGATCAATGTTGTGATCATGTACAGCCAGAACGTTCTCCAGCCAATCTTGCCGGCTTTCCCCACCGCGATCATATCTGCCATACCGACGACAAGACTCGAGAATACGAGCGGCAACACGCAGCACTTGATGGCTCGAATGAAGAGGTCGCCAGGCACACCGATCCAGGATACAACCTCAGCTGATGGCTTGGCTCGCTGGACAAAGTAGCCGATGAGAACGCCAAGGACGGCACCAGCAAGAATCCCAGGTACACCGAAGAAATGTTCTAGTAGCTTGGACTTGCGCGAGGATGCTTCAGCCGCATGACCGTCGACTTCTGGGTCCTTCGGGGTCACGATGACGTCGTACTTGGGAGAGGAAGCCGTCATGGCTTCGGAAGTGAGACCTCTTGAGTTGAACACGGCGGATTCGAGAATGACCAAGAACAGAATCCCACGACACGAAGCAAAAGGGCGAGAGAGGGAGAGGTAGCAACAAAAACAAAAAGGGTACGCCGAGAGAGAGAGAGCCGGAGAAGGATGCGGGTGTCACATTGTGGAGGTCTTCCCACCGCCCGTGTGATCACGTCTCCTGTGTATCGCTTTTGTGGTCTTCTGGGAAGGGAAAGCTGCAATAAAAAGGAGAATGGCGATGCGTTAGTCGGTGGGGCGTGTCGCACTCGCGATTAAAAGTGCATCCATCTTCCTTCCACTTGCACATAAAACGTCCGTTTCGAGTGTACACAATGCAATTACAGAAATAGTGCATCGACTTGAAAACTGATCCCTGTTAGATATGGTCTCCACATTTTTTCTTCTTATTTTCATAAACACCCTTAGTTCACTGTTAAAATCGATATCTCTCCCTCTTTCTTCAGATTGAGACCTTCCTTGGAGAAAGGGAGTTTGTGACTGGGACACGCATGTCGCCAAACCAGAACGCTAAGCAAACCGCCTTCCATTCTCTGTTTTTCCACGAGGTGATGGACCCTTATCAGCATCACACACCAAGAGGACAGCTGAAGCGCAAGCCGAAGGTTCTGTGTCAGCTGCTGGGACACGCTGAGCAGTAGTCCCACTGCAAGCCGCGCTTCCCGTTGCGGCGATACACAGGGAGAGCACACCAGAGCTTCTTGTACCGATCTCGCATCTGCGTCACGCGACCGACGATCGTTCCGTACTTGGTTTTGCCATTGCTCGCGTAGCAAGTCCAGTTCTGGAGGCACTCAAGGTCGTTCTTGTTGGTTGTGTACTTCCAGTGGTACTTCTCCTTGCCTCCGGAGCGGTATGCATTGAGCATCGTCCATCTCTTGTCCGAGCCTTTCTCTTTGCTGCATAAGTTGTAGCCATACTTGCAGTCTTCGTAGCACCACTGCGGGAGGCCGTTCGTCGGAAGAGTACACATCTCGAACGCGCGATCTTCTTCAATGGACGAGCTCAGACTGACGTTACGATAGGCTGTTGAGTTGGTGCCGGCGACCATGTTTGAGAGAAGGGAGATAGAGATGAGGAAATTCAAGATCAGCATGGCTCGTGGTGAGTGGAAAGGCAGAATGAGCAGGTTCTGGTCGACGAGTTGGTCCGCCACCGTGTCAGCAATCCTCACGGAACGAAGTCAGACATCACAATCCGAGGCCCCAGACTCCAATATGACCGGTGGGTATGACAGCCCTCGCAATCCAGAGGCACCACGAATGCTGACGGTGCAACACGTCAGTGTATTTCTTCTCAGATCATTCCTGGCTCTCTTGGCTGCCTAGCTAGATCTCGGCTTCAATGTACACTTACACTGCGCATATTGCTTGGTGAGGATGGACCCGGCGCGAAAGACTGGCAGCCCACACCAGCTCTTTGTAGACCTCGCTTTCGTGATGCGTCCTTTGACTTGCGCGTACACTTTGACGCCGTCCGGAGCGTTGTAGGCCCAGTTCTCGAGACACCGCGGGTCATTTTTGTCGTTCGTGTAGATCCAATGGACGTTTTCGCGGCCGCCGGAGCGGTAAGCATTTAGCATGATGATGCCTGGCGCACCGTTGTACGGCAGCGTGCAGCCGCGAGGAGGAATCGTGAGGTCAAAGTCCCAGTACCACGCGCTGAGTGCCCCGATCGGACGCTCGCAGACGTAGGTGACGCCGTTGGTGGTGATGACTTCGGTTTTGTTCGTGACGAGGGGCGACGCGAGGCAGCTGGTGAAGAAGAGGAAGTAGAGCAGGATAGGAATCGCGGTCTTCATGGTCGTGTCGTAGGAGACGGAGATCGAGTTGTGGCGAGTGAAAAAAGAGGCTCGAGAGACTAAGACTGGGGCGGAAAGGTTTGTCATCGGAGGTCATTGAGACAAGACCGGAGAAAAACTTACTACGTAGTATTGGAGAGGACACAGAGAAGAGACTCGCATCATACGAGGGGGGGGGGGGGGGGGGGGGGGGGGGGGGGGGGGTGCGCTTCCACAATGTAATGCGATTAACGACAATCAAAAGTGCAGTGCTCTCTGCTACCAAGGCCGTCGTCAGCACTGTGAGCAGAAGTCCCATTGTTTACCTCGGACGCCGTCCGAGCGATAGACCGGCAGGCCGCACCAGCGTTTCGTGTCACCAGCGAGCGTCGTGCGGCCCTTGACGCGCTCGATCACAGTGTTCCCGTCCTTGGAGTGATACGTCCAGTCAAGCAAGCAGCCAATGTCGTTCGGATCGCTTGTGTATTTCCAGTGGACGCCTTCTTTCCCACCCGAGCGGTACGAGTTGAGCATGGCCCACGGCTTGCCACTAGACTCGCGGAAGGTAGTGCAGAAGAACGGCTCGTGGCCTTTCTCATGCTGCCAAAACTCCTGGTCTTGCCAGCGACCTTCTGGGTAGCAAATGTACTGGATCCCAGCCGTGGCGTTGCCGTTGACGCGTGCGATGTCGGTGTGGTTGGTTTCTCCCTGGACGAGACCAGCAGCGAGGACGAATGCTGCAGTCACGAAAGTCTTCATCGTCGACGGAGAGGAGGGATCTGGTCTCGGCTAAACAAATGCGAAAGTGAGCGGAGACCCTTGCGGGTGGATCGCTCGCGCTAGAAGGCAGGGATGAGTCGAGGGTCTCGCGCCTCTCGTGAAGAAGAAAAGGCACCATCGATTCTGTGGACCGTGTTTGCGTTGGACTTGACGGAGAGGGAACCGCGATCGGGCGCTCTGATATGCACGGCCATCCAACTGCGTGTTGGACCTCGGCGAGCAAATAAAGATCTTATAAATGATCTGAAGTGCAGCGACTTCCGCATACTGCATGTCAGTGTATTATTCATGGTTATTCAAGCATTCAGGCTTATCGACAACGCTGTAGCACCAGTGGACGCTCGCCCAGCTTACGATAAGCTTTTGGATCGCTGGTCATGTTTACTACAATTTTTTTTTACTGCTGACGTGGGAGCGGCGGAGAGGGAATCGAATGTACCAAAAATGTGTGCAGTCTCATCTCATGCTCTACTTGAAGTCTCGACTAAGCCTCCGCGTTCCATATTCTTAGCCGACACTGATGTTCCAAACGATTGCCTCCACCAGAGCTGCAACCCCCAACACACCTCGAGTGCTTCACGAATTCTGTGTATTCTGCAATTCCACTCGTGCCCTTGCATTGCAATTACCTTTTGTTCATCAAGTCAAGCTATGGACACCATGGCAGACTTCGACTGAACCTGCCTGATGTAACCCGACAAGCGCTTTTGCACACTCAACGTATCACGCACTCAATCGACTCCAACTCCATCCATCGTTGTCATGCACAGAGGGAAAGTTTCGCCAATTCTGTACAGTAATCGTTTCCCGGAGCTTTGATGTCGCGGGAAGACGTCCCACTTACATTAGGACCGTGCACGAGGGGGCTTCCTGCCGAACGGAGACAACCAGTCGAGTGGACTCGGTGCAACTTTGGGCATGGCAAAGAAACAGCCGTGTGGTCCACACAGTTTAAAGGGATGTGGTCCACATGACAGAACCCCATCTTAGTGCCTAGCCTAAGCTAGTGACAGACCTTCAACATCTCACCTGAGAACGCAATCAATGGACTGGCCAATCGGCGTCGCGACTGGCGCTTCGCGTCGTCGAATCAGCCAATCAAATCGCTCCAATCGTCAAGTCAGCGAACCGACTGGTGGACGACCATCAGAAACCGCAACCCGCTCCGTAACTTACCAATGTAACTTTCCTGACGGTCTAGTTTCCCGTAAATTACCTCTCATCCTCTTGCCCACTCTATCACTTGAAAGCTTTCGCCTCTCCGTAAACTACGCCGTTGACAACCATCGAAAACCCCACCCATCCAGCCCTTGGCGAAGTGGCGCCCCATCCTCATTCGATCGTCGGCTTGGTGTGCGCGGCGCCCGCGACTACGCGCGCCCGAGACCTCCCGCGCCGCCGCCGCCGCGCCCACTGCACGCTCCGTCATTCGCGCTTTCGATCGGTGCCCCGCACGATGATGTCGCTGGCGTCCCCGCGACGCAGTGCGGCGTCGCCCACGGCGCCTCCCCAGTCTCGCGACGCCTACGGCACGTTCGGCGACGACGACGCCGGCTTCGCGTCGACGCGCCCGACGCGCGTGGCGCGCTCGCGACTGCGCAAGTCCCACGCGTCGCTGCTGCGCGCCGTGGGCGTCAGCGCCGTCTTCCTCTTCGTCGCCGGCTACATGGTCTCGCAGTACAACCCGCCGCCGTCGGACCACATCCTCCGCCAGCCTGTATCCACGACGCGCTCGTCGACCCACGTCAAGCAGAACTCGGAGGCCGAGACGACGTTCGTGAACGGCATCGACCAGACACGACTGCGCGAGCACCTCCACGCGTACGCGAGCAAGCCCCACTCGGCTGGATCCAAGCAGGACTACGAGACCGCTGTCTACACGGCCAAGCAGTTCGAGTCGTACGGCATCAAGGCCGAGATCAAGGAATACTACACGCTGCTCTCGGTGCCCAAGCGCCGTCGCGTCGCCATCACGGCCCCGACGGCTCTTGAGCTCAATCTGACCGAGGCCGTCGTGCTGGGAGATGCCTGCACGTCGAACGCCGACGCTCTGCCGCCGTTCCTCGCGTACACGGCGACCGGCAACATCACGAGCTCGATCGTGTACGTGAACTACGGCACGCTCCAGGACTTTCAGTGGCTCGTGGAAAACGGCGTCAAGCTCGAAGGCAAGATCGCCCTTGTGCGGTACGGCCGCAACTTCCGTGGACTCAAGGTCTTGCTCGCCGAACAACATGGCATGATCGGCACGCTCATCTATTCGGACCCGAAGGACGACGGCTACAGCCAGGGTCCGACGTACCCGGACGGCCTGTGGCGTCCATCGGGCTCGTTCCAGCGAGGCTCGGCTCAGTACCTCTCGGTCTACGCCGGTGACCCGCTCACTCCTGGCTTCCCGTCGACCGTCGACGCCCCATACATTAGTATTGAGGATGCCAAGAATATTCCTCACTCGCCGGCCACCGTGCTGAGCTACGAGCAGGCGGCTCACATCCTCAAGTCGCTTGGTGGCAAGAAAGCTCCAGCGGACTGGCAGGGTGGACTCGATCTCGACTACTTCCTCGGCGATGATGAGAAGACCGAAGTCAACTTGGACATCGAGATCGACAACAAGGTTGGCCCGATCTGGGATGTCATCGGCACCATTGAAGGTGCGGATGAACCGGATGAGATTGTATTGATCGGCAACCATCGTGATGCTTGGGTATGTGGCGCGATTGATCCATCAAGTGGCTCCGCGACGTTGCTCGAGATCGCGCGAGGCTACGGTAACTTGCTCAGTGGCGGCTGGCGTCCACGCCGCACGATCAAGCTCGCGTCGTGGGATGGCGAGGAATATGGGCTGCTCGGGAGCACGGAGTACGCGGAAGACAACGAGAAGGAGCTGCTCGAGAAGGCCGTGGCTTACATTAATGTCGACTCGGTCGCCGGTCCCTTTGTCTCGGCAGGCGGCACGCCTTCGATTGCCGAGTTTCTCTACGAGACGGCGAAGAGTGTCCCAGCAAACAAGTTTTTCGGAAACGAATCGGAGGCGACTCTGTACGAACAGTGGGTCGCTCAGTCGAAGGCCGCACGCGCTAAGAATCCCGCCATCGAAAAGGGAACATTGGCGCCGGAGCACTTGATTTCCTTCCTCGGATCCGGCACTGACTTCACGGCCTTCTATCAGCATTTGGGTATCATCTCGGCCAACCTAGGCTTCGGTATTGGTAACGCCCCTTACGGAGTCTACCACAGCACCATGGACAGTCCGGTCTATCTGGAGAACTTTGCTGATCCGCACTACACGACTCAGGCGACGACTGCAAAGTGGTGGGGTCTGCTCGCGATCCGTCTCGCGACGGAGCCGATCGTGCCGTTTGACTTCTCGACGTACGGCGTTGTGATGCACACGGACTTGACGAACCTGGAGGATCAGACCAAGGCGCTGAAGCTCGATATTGACTACTCAGTCCTTCGGGAGTCGATCGATCACTTCATCGCGAACGCCGAGCTCTTCCGAGCGCGCGCTGACAACTTCAAATTGGCATTTGCTGCTGGTAACGCCACTGACGACGATGCCAAGAAACTGAACCTGAAGCTTGTTCGCCTGGAGCGCCAGTTCATCTCCAAGAAAGGCCTCCAGCATCGCCCGTGGTTCCGCCACGTCATCTTTGGTCCTGGCTTCTATGAAGGCTATGCTGGTGCAGCCTTCCCTGGAATCTCGGACGGCATTGCGTTCAAGGATGATGCCGCGACCATTCAGGCTCATGTCATCGTTGTCGCAGGAATCGTCAAGGCCGCTGCTGACTACCTGGTTAGCGCTTGACCTGCCTTCACTGATCCTGGGGCTGTCCTTGATGGCTGAAGTCGAGGCATACGCGTCAAGTTTTGGTAGTGCCCTGGGTTGCGAATCGGATTGTTTGCCACAGATGGAGTGGCGCGTTGTAAAGAGGCTTTCCTTCTCAGTTGTCTCAGTTCCTTTGTCGTCTCCTTTTTGCAGGTGTGTGGATCTTCTCTGACCTTCTGGTTGAGGTAAAGTCTCGGTCGCGGCGTACTACTGTTCAAAAAGACATTGTGACGCTCCTCTCCTTGTCGCACATGCAAATCTACACAAATGTGCAACCCATCCACGCTGGCGGCTCCGACGTGGCCCATTCCAACACAGCTCTTGGGCCATTGTCGGACCAGACTTCCCATCAATTAAATTGCACGCCGACCACGCTGGCATCGGCTGTACTGTTCTGACGACTCACGGGGGCCTGTTTTCCAAGGACAAGCACATCTCCAACGTTCGAATCCATCTCCCTCGGAACTGGTGTGACCGAGTTTAGGAGTGACTCAGTGGAAGAATGACTCACAGCGACATCCATCATCTTGTTGAAGAACCCAAGCGCGAGGCTCGAGCTCGACTTTTTTATGCGCACAAAGAATGCAGTCAACTTTTGCGGCGGCTGCGTGTCAGATCTGGCGCCAGGGCTCATGGCTTCAAAGCCGCGTCTACAGGAGACCTAACGTGCATTTGGCGCCGGAGTTTACGGACATCTGCTTGATGCTAAAGCATGTGTCCGTAAACCCGGTAATATGGGAGCGCTCATCAACTTCGCACGGCTTGCTTCGTTTGGTTACGCACGCGGTAATCACACATGGATTGTGCACAGACCGAGAACCGGATTGATTGTCCTACGCTCCCAACCCTCGCGCTTTCGGCGACACGTCCTGGTTCTTGTCAGCAAGCCAACGACACCCATCATCTTCCCTTACATTCTTCAACTCGGCGCATCGGAGGTTTATCCGATTTTGGCGCAACAGTCTGGTGGAGCGATCATTTCCCGATTCTCATCATCTGTCCACCGAGGACGACTTGGGTTCCTCTCGACCGCTCAAGCCTCGCTTTGGAGCATCCTACACGGCCCATGGAGACAGCAGATCAACTCGAGTATCTCACAGTCGAGAGTGTGGCGTGGTCCAAGGGCTTTGTCCGTCCGCGCATGAGCGCCGAAGAAAGGAAGAAGCAGCACAGACAAACTCAGCGAAACTTCATGGCAAGAAAGCGGGCTCGCATCGATCGACTGGACGCAGTTCTTCGAAGGTACACCTTGATGCTCAAGTTTGTCGAGGCGCAGGAGGAAATCTCGCGATTACAACTTGAGAATGCCGCGCTTTGTCTAGACCTAGATGTACTTGTCAATACGGATTTCAGCAACCTAGGCCCCGTTTGTCGGGAAGATCCCATCGATCTAGAACTCTCCGCCCCGAGTCTTCCTGGGTTAGTCTGCTCTTCAACGTCCTAATGTTATTATGAACGCCTATACAGTGAAGTACGGTATCGATTTCCCCATGTTGTTGCTCAAGCGCTCGCGAAGTTCTGGCCTGATGAAGCCTTCTTCGTCGGCCATGACGAGAAGTGTGACATGAGGGAACCACCGCAATGGCTACACTGCGACACTCGTTCGTGCGGTATCAGGCATGGCTACCTTGACGACAGCACCCCAGAATGTACAACTTCAGACATTGCGCAAACCCTTCAATCCTACGACTCGAAGCTACGAGAATAACTTATTATTCACTAAGGCACCGTTGATGACGGCGGGCTGTGGGACTACTCAATGATCTCGCGCGTGCATTTCTGAACGACCAAGCACCCAAAGGTGCTTGCGATATTCTTCACGACCGTCGGATGACGCGGAGAATCCTTCCTCGTAATCGTCGGGTGGAACCAAGTTGGTTGGTCCCACCCGACGATAACGAGGAAGCGTTCTCCGAACCAAGTCGATGAGAGGTCCGGTCTCATCGATGTGTCTGCTCCCCCGCGCATACAAAGGCCGAAACGGATGGCATGTACGAAGAATGGTTCTGGACGGATCCGTGGGCGCGATCTATCGTTCGAGGCACGGCGTTTTGCCGTGACGACCTCGAAACCCTCACTTACTGATTCGCGTACCCTGTGCACATGAACATCCACCGCGTGCTCTCGATGTTACTGCCCGTGTGCTCACCTCCGAAAAATGCCGTCACTCCGTGGTATCAGAACACGTACGGTGTCGAACCACATAACTGCACGATCCCGTACGGCGGGGTTCCATCGTATGTCATGCTGAACGCGTATCGCTCGGGCGGTCGAGAGAACGTCCACTGGGTTTACACCAACCAAACCAAGGACCCTCGGTGCCTCAAGGACTGGATCTACTACAAGAGCAACGGCATCGATAAGTACGCTACGATCGCCGGCCGCATCACGAAGGCAAGGTCAGCGAAGTACTGGTGCGCGCTCCCGGTCTACCGCGCAACGGGCGTCGTTGGCAAACAAATCGACTACTGTTCGTGCAAGAACCAGTGGAGCTAGCCATCCACCTATAGCTACACCAGCGTACTAAACATCCAACCATGCACCACGACCTTGGGCACGGGACATGCATAATCATCGACTTGGCAAATTTTGTGAATGCCGTTCTGTTTTTCTTGTTCAAGTCTTTCAAAGTGCATACTCTGCAGCTATGCATAAGTACAGCACGCTGCATTCATTGTATGAGGGGAGCTCGTTGGAGGTGATGAGTCCAACGGATGCCGAGGGAAACTGAACACAAACGACAGGTCACGTCACATGGATTCAACTTATGAGTGTGGCATGGGTCCATTTCGATTGCAGTTCATGGCAGCCTGCAATCTGGCATCAAAACCTGCGAAGACCAGCAATCTGCATTCCCGCAGCGACTGGGTGGTGATGATGCTGACAATTCGAGTCTACAGCTATACACGCCGGGGTCGCCTACAGCACCAAGGCCTTGTTTACACTGGAGATACAGTGTAATCACCATGAAGTAGGAGCGCACTGGGCGGCGACGTTGATGATCGAAGTTTGTAGCTCTTTCCAAAGGGACAGCGAAGGCGAAAGAAGCCATGCTTCTCCCGGCGTCTTCTCCGACTCCCTCGCGCTTCTTCTTGTCTGTTTTGTTTGCGACTGGATTTATACATTGCTGAATCATCGCTCACTTCTTCAAATCTCGCCGGAACCGAGTTTGCTCGTTTGGAGCCCCGAGGGTCTGATTATGAATCTTGCTGGAAACCAACGTCCTGAATAAGATCGGATGATGGGTACTGAAGACGTCGTGTAGTACACGATGTGCGTTATATGCACTGTGGGTCTATGAAGAGGTACAGGTTGTGTACCTCATGTTGGGCCCACAGTAAAGCGCAGTGCTGCTGTCGCGAGGACAGTGGGATGGCGCAGAATCACACCCACTCCACAAAGATTGCCCAACGTCGATGATTCGTATAAGTCGGCAATGAATGTGCAGTGTTTATGTCTCGCCACTAGCAAAATTCGCTGAGTGCCACACACTTGAAGCAGGTGATCGATTGGTTTTCCTCGTTGGCCGCTGGAAGAGAAGATGCTGTCAAACCGTAACTTTGGAAGTCGGCATCGCCTGTCCATGCGCGCTGTCTCATTCTATCTATTTCGTCTACTTTTTGCCCAGTCAGCTGAACAGCATTTTCTGGTTGAGTTGCGATTTCTGTGTCTGGCGTTCAGTCCAACGGTGGATACAATACTGAAACTGCGGTTAGAAGAATGGACTGGTATTTGCTTTGACGTAACAACTAGTATCGCCAACATTGTGACCACGAATTCCCGAATCTAGCGAATTATCCATACACCAAATGAACTGCGACAGAGCTCTCAGGCTCGCGCACGAACTATCATACCCTGTGGCTTCAATAGACTTGATAGAGTGGAATACAGGAGTTCACAAGAAGGAGTCAGTTTGAAACCCTTCTCTGGCGCACTTGAGCCGGCCGGCCGCGGAGTTGACGTTGGACCTTGCTGCACTTCGTGACTTTAACCGAGGGGACTTGATTGGCTCAACCGCCTCTTGTCCCAGACGAAGCTGAGCAGGGACCTCACTTCGTCACTACGGTTTTCATGCTGAACCCACGTGTCCCTTTCCAGGTACCGCATTCCGCCGTCTTAGGAGGGAATCGAAACGGGACTTCTCGGCGCGCATCGTCAATACGATGCCGATTCGGTTGTTGTGTGACGCGTTCTCGACCACTCTGCCATGACTGTCTCCCACTCTCGCCTGATTATACGAGTAACCAGATTTTCCACCTGTTGTGCATGGTTTTTGAGAGTTGACTCTGGACGGGGAATATGCAGCAAAGTGTGCGCAGTATTGGTACTATCTTTCAAGATTCCCAGCAGAATACTAGTCGGTGAAGAATGGATGTGGTGAGACAACCCACTCACCTGTTGGCTTTCAACTCCAACGGCAGTTCTTTGCGATCTGAATCTCTATGTCTCCTTCGAAGAATGTCCAGAGAATGTCCGAGAGCAATATGGCAGGGAGCAAATACACTCGAGTATTTCCGTGGAGGGTCGAGATCATGCTGATTTTTTCGAGGAAGAGAGCGAAACCGTCACTGGCTGATCGCGGCTGCGCTTTTAAAGCTGTTCTTGAACATCAGCTGACGATTTGTCCATGATTCTGGAGACAGTTTTCGATGTGGGTGACTTGTGGTCCAAATCACATCACTGGTTGCACGTCGTAATACATGGACCAGAAAAGCGTGGCACGCAATCTCTTTGGTCGCTGAGCTCCGGACCCAACAGGACTTTGATCAGCAAGCCACAGCACCCATCACTGACTCAAACGTTCTGGTTATGCTAAAGAAATGAACGTCGTGCAGTCATGTCCAATTATCTTCGCGTCTGCTGCCTCGGTTGTGCAGGATTCGTCAGTGGCTTTGAGCATGACCTTCACAAATAAAAAATAGGAGCTTGAGCCACATCGATATTATCCGACTGGCTACAACTTCCGTACATCATGGAGATCGCCGACCAACTTGAGTACCTCACGATTGACACGGTAGCATGGTCGAAAGGCTACGAACGTCCTCGTATGGACCCCAACCAGCGACGGATCCGCCATTGTATCACACAGCGCAACTTCATCGCAAGAAGGCGATCTCTCTTGGATCAACTGAACCAGGAAATGCGAAGGTACAAGCTGGTGCTCAAGTGGATCGAGGCTCAGGAGGAAATCGCCCGTCTCCAGCTCGCGAATGCTGCACTCTCACTGGACTTAGCTCTTCTCAAGGGAGTCAGTATTCCAGGGGACGAATTTATTCACACGTATGAGGGTGCAGTCAGTCCGACTTCGCCATTTTAGAAGCTGAGCTTTTGTGAGATTTGCAAGTTATTGTATTTATGGAAATGATACTGCTAGACAAATGAGTGAATGAATACTCTGATCTGATGCACGTTACGGTTCGTGCTTAAAATGTGCAATACTTCTTCAGCAACGTTAGCGAGAAATGCGCTCAAGACTTCGTGCAGTTGCAGTACATCCACAGCTTCCCTTCATCTCCCCACTTCGACGTTCTCGGTAGTGGACACCATAGCCGCTTCGAGGAATCTCCCTGGGTTGTTGTGCGAATGAAGCGGCCGAGAACCTTGTCACCTTTCTTACTATAGTACGTCCAAAACTGTAGGCATTCGGGGTCATCGATGTCGTCTGTGTACTTCCACCGACTTTTGGAGGAGCCAGAGCGGTAGGCGCTGAGCATCGTCCAGTACCGGTCGTCTTCCACGTTCCTAAGGCAACCCCCAATTGTAATGAATGGGTCATCAGGCTCAGTCACTGCGTCCCAGACAAAAGGAGCTGATCGTGGTCTCAGGCACATCTTGGTATTTGGAGCCGAACTGGTTTTCGTTGTGACTTCGCGGAGTTGGAGTCGAGTATCGGCCAGCACAAGAGGTGCCAGGGTGAGCAAGAAGCAAAACGCGAGCATGTTCGAAAATGACATTCCATCGAATTGCTGAGAAACCATTTAATTGCTTCCCGCCGATGACACAACGAACGCCATCAAGAGGAACTATTCTTTCAGGTACTACAAACAATTTTACCGGCTTCCCGCGTATAACTAGACGTTGCGATGTAGGGCATGAGGAGTTCCCGAAAGGAAAGCTCCTTGGGCCACTGCAGGGACAATAAAGATGAGAGCATGGATGAAGTCGTCTCTGTGGGTTTGGCCAATCGGTTGGACAATGCAAGAGGATGATAATGTACTGTACACTATCGTGACCTGTCACTGATTGCCCTTCCACCGTGCAGACAGCAGCGTCAGTCTTCGGTGCATCGGCAGTACTGTTATATGGAAACTAATAGCCAGTGGTGGGGATGAGTGGTTATCCTCTGATAATGTTAGGAGTCGGGCGAGAAGCAGCTTGTCACTTCGTCTATCCGTGGCTTTCCGCGCTTGGACTCGTCAGCCACACGATTTCAGCGAAATCCCCGGGTTTTAGTCATGGAACCATCATCTCAACTTCAACCGGAGTAAGGCGCCCATCAGCAGCTGTCTCATTTTCTGGGTCGCATCCTCTCGGGAGAAGTGCATGTATCCGAAAGTGTTAGTGGCGGACAGTGTCGGCGACCAATCAATGGAGTAAACTCGGGAGAAGTCGCGCCGAATCTATGACTTGAAGTGCAAGAAGCGACGTGTCCCAGAAGGATAAACGGCTCATAGAATTTCATCTCATCACAGAGCTTCATATTCTTGCAGAGAGGTCTCACTGTCATCTGGATGTTCGCAATGGAGCCAATTAGGTAACTGGCACATGGTTTCTTGATGGATTCTCAGGTTGAACAAATGTCACATGGCACTCGTCATTCGCACGCACTGGGCTCCGCAACTCGAACACCATGGAGCTTTTCCATGAAACCGGAAGACAACCCGACGAGCTTTTCTGGGAGAAGATTCTCGATACGAGACGAATTCACAAGGGATCATAAGCTCCAGGGAATCTGCAGCGGGGGTCTCAACTGCGTTTACTTGTCGCAGAGATCGATCTGAGCCAAGAAATGGCCAGTAGTAGCGTCGTCGATTTGCGTCACTTTTCATCGAAGCATCGGTTCGTACGGCAGCAATTTTGACACAGCGATGTTCCTTATAATATAGGGAACATCGGTGTGTCATATTATGACACAACACAGACATTGGGGAAGCACGTGCTTTACCGGTCTCTAGACAGATAGCAATACTTGGGGCAACTTTCTCCGATGTAATGAAAGCAAACATCTCCGTGGGCATTCTGGGCTAAGTGCAATGCGACACGAGAAGTATAATCCACTGCACACGCTGTGCTTGAAGCAGCAGTGAGGCTCCGGCCAGTGATTCGCACCAGTCGACGAGAATGCACCAGAGACGTGTCCATGCTTTGCCTCATGTGGAGCGTAAGGATCGAATGTGCTCACCCTGGAGTATGATTCCACGGCAACACCTAATACCCATCGTTTTTTCGTTTAAGTGCGGTTGCGCAAAACGCAACCTGTCGAATGTGGTCATCGGTATCCTACAGAGAGCACTCCAATACGGTGAACGGTAACTCAATTCACTGGTCTTGACAAGTTGTTCGATAAATCGTGACGTTTTCGGTCTTGTTCAAGTACAATCCTTGAACAGCAACTGATCGCGACTATAAGATCCCGTAAGAGCGGTTCAATCGACCTCAATATAGAACTTGCATTTCCTCTGGCCATGGTAATCCGAAATGTTGTCGGACAAGTCCGGGTGGCTGTCAGCAAGCATCGACACCCATCATGTGGCCTCACGCATGACATCGCCGAAGTTTTTTTGCGGAGGAGTTAACCACTTCTGATTTGAGCACGGTGTCTTCCTTTTCAACACTCGCTCACTACGGATCCGACTACCATCCGACTTGGGGCTCTGATGGAAGGTGCTGATTGTCTGGAGTACCTGTCGGTTGAGAACGTGGCGTGGTCGAAAGGCTGCGCTCGCCCACGCAAGAGCGCCGAAGAGAGGCGGGTCCAGCATTGTGTCTCGCAACGCAACTTCATGGCGAGAAAGCGTGCGAATAGCCGACTCCAAGGAACCCTACGACGATACGAACTGATACTCCAGTGGGTTTATTGTCAGCGAGAGATCGCATGCCTTGAGCTCGAAAACGCTGCGCTCTCCTTTGAGCTTTCAGTGCTTGCAGACGATGAACCATGGAGTCAATTCAACGTTCACTAGTTCAGCAGATCCTTTTGGTCTGCTACGATAAGATCTCATGATTGAAAAATTCGACAAAATCTGGTCAACAGTGGTCGTCTATCCTTTTGTCCCCTTGCTGTCAGACAATGCAACTATATCTGAAAATACAAGGAATAATTCTAAAGAGATCCAGATTGTCTCTGCATATATTAATAATGATTGCAAATGATAATCATATTGTGAATATCAAAGATAAAGAAGATCACCTTGAATATAAGGAAAACGATGAGTATTGTGCGGATGAAAATCCAACCACCTCACGATCTCGTTGGTGTCGTGCAGTTGCAGTAGACCCACATCTGGCCTTCCTTGCCCAGTTTCTGCGAGACTGCCAGTGGGCACCAGCGAAAACTGAAGAGATCGCCTAGTTTGGTCGTGCGCAGGATCCGACCGAGAAGCTTGTTGCCCGACTTGTCGTAGTAGTTCCAGAATTCGAGGCACTCCGAGTCGTCGATGTCGTCCGTGTACTTCCAATAGAGTCCGGGTGATCGTGAGCGGTACGCAGGTAGCATGGTCCAGTACCGGCCTTCATCGTCCTTGGCGCATCCGTTCGTGATGTACGGTTCTTGGTAGGCCAACGTGGGTTCGGTCACGTATCGCCACTTGCGTGGGGCGTACCGAGTTGGCGTGCAAATGGGAGCTGTGCGATCTTCAATGTCAGACTTTGCGATGTTCTTACCCATTATCGGATCGAAATCCGTAAGGAGAGACAGCGCAACGACGAAAGCAGTTGACAAGGAGAGCATTGTGCGCTGTTTTGCTGAGCCAGCCAGGGTGGTGGAAGGATTCTGTGAAGCACAACCGAGTTCAGGGGGCAATTGGGAATGTAGGAATCGCTTTTGGATGGATGGATGGAAGTGATTCTCAATCGGCGGGACCCATAGGTACAATCAGCCGACTCATCCATGGGCTTCGTCAAGTTTCGCATTCCTTCTGTATTCCTGATGAGCCTTGGATGATCTGTTGAGCCTTGAGCTTGTCGCAGCCACGTCGGTGTAGTTCTCACCAGTAATATCGTTCATCATCACAAGCCATCCATTCGCGTCGCGCAATCACCGGTCTCTGAAAAACGAGAGTACGGGTTCTTTCCAGCCAGCCTATTGAGTTAGTGGGACCCTCGGATTCTTCCTCCATGATACATACCCACTCTCACCTCGTCTAGCTCTTATGATCATCTTCTCGGTGTTGTTTGCCTCCGCTTCGCGCGTGATCTCCGCTGCGGTTCCGCCCATTCGCAACTGCATCGCACCACCGAACGCCATCACGGACTGGACCCACGGCCTCGACAACTCATGGACCAAGTACAATTGCACAAGCGATCGAGACGACTACAGCGAGTGGACAATGCTCAACATGTACCGCTCCGGCGGCATCGAAGGCTACCATTGGCGGTATGTCAAGAACAACAAGACGGACGGCTGCCTCAAAGACTGGACGTACTACACGAGAAACGGGTCCACGATCATTGCTCGCATCCAGGGTCACACTACCACACTGGGTGACAAGCACAACAAACCCTGGTGCGGACTCCCTCATTACGAGGCCGGTGGGTTGCAAGGCCACCAGTGGTCTTACTGCTGGTGCTGGAACTCATCGCCGTGCGTTGGAGATCCGAACCCGTGCGAGGCTCAAGACTCGGAAGACGTCTCGACGACTCGTCGACCGGGGTCAAACCCGATGTCGGCATAAGGCCGACGTCTCATTTCATTACAGCAGTCCAAACCTTGAACGAATGGATTCCATTAAGCAATCGAACGAATCGTTGTGTGCTATACAGATACAAATGCATAACTAGCGACCTTGTGGGTTGGTGCGTTCGGGAACTCGAAAGGTTCTGGGTTCTTTGATCGGAGCAATGCGCGTGCACAGACAGAAGGGGTTCGCGATACCGGAGGTGGAAGGGAGTGCTTCACAAGTCTTGGCGTTCTCGCTCTTGGACAGGTCAGTCCACGGTCCTTGGATCCACGCCACCGCAGTTTTGCCATCTTCGCCATAAAAAGTCCAATCGGCAAGGCAGTCCGGGCTGCCCTCGAGGACCATAGAGTAGATCGGCAGCGCCAGGTACGATCCCATCCGCGTGATGTAAATGCTCTGGATCAGATCGTCATTGTCGTAATCGCACACGTGCGGGGCGACGAAGATTTCGAAGGTGAAGTCGACTGGGTCTCGTTTTGGGTGACGACACTTGATAGTCACACGTCGCTTAACCGCTTCGGACGCAACGGCCGTCGCCGAAAAGCTCAGCAAGAGCAGCTTCATGCTCCAGACCTTGCACAAGTCAAAACGAAAAGTGAGGAGTAGAGAATAAAGCCTGTGCATCATCGGCATCCGTATCTGATTGGACATAAAAAGGCGTCGCCCGACAAATGAACGGTGGGGTAAACTCATCGCCGGTCGAGACTCTCGATCGATCTGGCGAACGTTTCCGCGACGAATCTGTTCGGCTATCAAGTGGTTCATTGAATAGACCATACAGGCGTGGAGATAAATGAATTGATTAAATGGTACTTGTCAGATACCAAGCGAGGCCTTAAGTGTTGGTGCAGTCGCAGTACGCCCACAGCTTGCCTTCTTCGCCTTCTTTGTATCCGTACGGCAGCGGGCACCAGCGCTTGCTCCAGAAGTCGCCTTGCTTGGTCGTTCGAAGCACGCGAGCAAGGGGTTTCTTGCCTTTTACGTCGTAATAGGTCCAGAATTGAAGGCATCTCTCGTTGTCGATGTCATCGGTGTAGATCCAGTCAGTGTCGGGAGAACCGGAGCGATAGGCGCTAAGCATAGTCCAGAAGCGATTGTCTTTCTTTGTCTTGGCGCAACCGTCCGCCCACTCGATTTCACGCAGAGGAACCCATGGTCGCCATACTTTTGGGGCTGTACGTGGCCGTGTACATCTCACACGAGACTCATTGTCCGCTCGACTCTCTTGCAGCTCGAAGGCTTCCGAAGTTAGTAAGAGCAGGAGAAGCAGAAGGCAGAGGAGAATCTTAGGCATGGCAGTATGCTCGCGCGAGAGATTATGCAAGGCGGACGATTTGCTACTCTCGTGTGGATGAGAAACCTGCCGATCACGCTGGATGACATCCTCATGAGCCCGAGAATGATGCGGTCTATGACTGTGGATAACGAGGTCATGAGACAATGTGGTTGCATCATCCCCCTTCCTGGCTCCATTTGTCGACGAGACGATGTCTGCAATCTCTGGTCACTGCAACTGCCCTCAGATTATCATCCATACTGACCTAGGATGACTCGGTCTGGTCATGATCCTGGGACGACGCCCGAATCTCGATCCCTTGATGACTTCTTCACGATACGTAGCTGCTGAACATGCCATTCCTCGACTTGTGACCAATACAGCCGGCATGCAAGCGTTCGTGCTTCTCTCTCCTCTGCTTCTCGCGTTTGTTGCGTCGACGCAAGCCGGTGAGACTGGTGTGCTCACGCCGGCGCAGATCGAGGCCCAGAAGAAGGAGTGCTTCCAGCCCTTCGACGGTCTCTACTATTGGATGTTCGACTCGGTCTCGAACGGCCCGTTCCACTGTGCGCCTGGTCCGGACAAGCCCTGGTCCATGCTCAGCGCCTACCGATCAGGTGGCGAGCAGAATCGCCACTGGAAGTACACGGACGACGGCAACGAGACTTCGTGCCTCGAGGACTGGAAGTACTACGCGCGCGACGGCACGACGGTACTGGCGACCATCAAGGGCAAGAGCACGACGCTCGCGGACCCTAAGAAGCGCCTTTGGTGTGCGCTGCCGGTGTATCGACCTGGCGGAACGGTCGGGAACCAGTGGGGCTACTGCAGCTGTCCAGACATCGCCGTTCTTAGTGGTTGAGGCGAGTACTCCATTGTGTTTGTCACGCATCCGCTGATATCTCTGACCTCTTGCGGTCGAACGGGAATTAAGAAATATCAGGCTTCGTCCCTCGTTGTAGTGGATTCGATCATTCTTTTACTTTCTCCCTAGCGCCCCAGGCATCCGTGACGCCGATGGCCTCCCTGGTGGTCACTTTGCTCGGCTCGATCCTCACTGTCGTCGTAGCCACGATCTCAACTCCATCGCTCAACGTGAGTTTCTTCTCGTCTGTCACCATCTATCCACCGTGTCTGCAAACGTCTGGTGCACTTACCAAGTGGTCATACGACACTGCCTCGGCCACGACGTTCTACTGTGCACCAGATTGGACCCCCCTCGCGGTCGTTGGCGATAGCATGCTCATCATTCGACAGATGCAAGCATACCGAGCTCCTCTCAACAAGATCCTACGGACCAAATACGCGCGGGCACGAAGAATCGCAGACTTACTTGGCGTCAACACCTGGATGCACCATCCCCGGGCCGCCAATCGCATGGCGGACGCCGCGGCCAATCTGGCAATGGACACCGCCCAAAGCAGTCATGCGCTCCATCCCACGACGAGAGCAGACCACTCAGCCATCGCCGACCTTCTTGACGGAGATCTCTCATATTGGAGGCGTGAACTCGCCCCGTAATCCAGGCGCAACGCCGGCTATAGGTTTCTAAAAGAGCAAACCAATAGACCTCACCTTGTTACTGTTACTGTTACTGTTACTGTTACTGTGCACCAGGCCCGAGCCAGCGTTGGTCCATGCTCAACGCCTATCGCTCGGGGGCAAGCTCCGCCGCCATTGGAAGTATACCGACAACGGTGATGAAAGCGGCTGCCTTCAGAACTGGAAGTACTACGCGAGCGACGGTGAACAACTCTACGCGGTCGTCAACGGCAAGAGCACGACGATGCGCGACACGCGCCCCTGGTGTGCACTCGCAGGGGTACCAGAATATAATATCGAATTGATTGTGACGATGTCAGAGGCAATAGTTAATTATTCAGTATGCATGACAGCAATAATACTTATTGCAATAACTGCAGTGTATTGACCATTATGGGACCAACGTAAAAGCGTTCCACATCTCCTGATTCGCCTTCAAGAACATAAGCATTTCAAAGTTGGCTGGGAGCATTGCCGAGCGGTGTTCCGACAAGACAAACTTACACTCAGAAAAAAGGCGTTCACAATCGTTGCTAGTCGGAGGAATGCACCGCAAGAGTGGCGAATACACAATCGCACGTGGGTTCGTGCGGGGTTTCTTCACGGAGGATCTCTGTCGCGAAATCCACTTCAGACCAACCTAACAAGTGGTGAGCGGCGAATCGAAAGAGTAGGGAAGGATTGAGCAAACAGACATGACGAAGCGTACGGTCAAGATTGAATCGAGTGAGGTACGATTGATTGAGCATACAGAGAAGGAGGAACATGCGGTTAGAGTGTTGTGTGATCATAAAACGTGTGGTGGCAAAGCCAGTCAATTATTATTGGCCAAATACTATATTTTATTGGAGCCTCGACAAAAAATAATCCATAATTAAATACAATACAATGACAAGTTACTGCAACTGAATAATTTTCTTGGAGCCCTGTGCACTCGCAGTCTATCGACGAGGCGGGAAGCAGTCCAAGCAGTGGGACATCTGCCACTGCGACGCCAACGGCGGTGTGCTCCACGGATAACCATGATCTAGTGAAAGTGACTCTTCTTCATATCATGGCAGGCTGGCAAGAGCGAAGAGATTCTGCTGAGTGAGATTGTGGCGTCTTCTAAGGGCTCACAAAATGAGATCTCATGTCACAGTTTTCAATCGATAATCCCGATAACTGAAAATGAAGTCTATCAAATCGGTGCGTGTCGGCTCCGATATCTCAATCGCCTGCTCGAATGCAAACATGCAAATATCTAGATTGTCTTGTTCAGGGCCCAAGACCATGCTTAGCGTCCTCTTTAGCCACTGGGAAGTAGGTGAGCGAGTTCTTGTCACTGCAATCAACGATACGAAGAACGAACGCCAGCTTCTCCGGCGTCGATGTGTCCATCATGATACCAGCATCTGGATCATTCGCATGTGTGAATGCTGTACGCTTCTTTGCTGCAATCTCTTCGAGTTCACGGCAGTACGGAGTGTCCCTGGCGTTAAAGGCGGTGACTCGCGAATGCGCCAAGACCTCAGTGAATGGATCAAGCCACGACCATAGAGTGGAAATGCCCGTCTCTTGGACACTCATTGAGAGAAGCAGCGGGCTCGGGTGGGTCACATTTCGAGGGAGTTCTTGGACGTGTGTTCGACCGATCTCAATAAACAGAAGTGTAGGAAGCTCCAAGGCAGCAATTGGTACCTCGGAAATTGGCGAACCAGCCATTGAGATAGTGAGCGGGAACAGACGTATGATGACATCCTCGATCTTGGTCAGTTCTGTGTACTCGAAGCTGACCTGCATGAAGAATGGCCATTTCGAGTCCAAATCCGTCGGCAGAGATGCGAGATTGGAAATGCAGACCATGAAGTTGACGACGGTTTCAGGAAAACCCGATGAGGTCAAACCTTCTGGTAGTAAGCCGTTCGGAAAATCGGTACGAATGAGGAACACTGCTCGTAGGTCGGCATGATGCGTGCTCGTAAGTGCAGCGTCGTTGCTCCATGAGTCGATGGTCGCATTGTATAGTTTGACGTCGGTGATACTCGTGAGCAGTTGGATTTTTCGCGACATGTTTAGCTGCGGACAGTGGCGGATCGCGACGCGAGTTGTGCGATGTGGGTTGAATGCTTCCCACGCACGCTCGAAGGCGTCATCGTGTCCAGTTGACTGAAGTCTCACGCAGTCGATTTCCAGAAGCGAGCAACCGGGCTTGCTACTCAACCAAGGCTTCAGCCGTTGCGAGCACGGAGCGTCTGTGGTGATTGCCTCTGCAGCAAGCTGGAGAGCGAGGATCGTGATCCCGCAGATCACGAACAAAGTTGGGCAAGCGACGTGCACGATGAAGTGGACGATACGGCTTGGTGTGCTGTGGCTGGAAGTTGTCAGACTCTTCCTGCTCTTCTGTTTGGGGCTCGAGTTTTCGTATTTAACCAAATCTGCAACTTGTTTGCTCGTCGAAGCTGCGAGTATCTTCGGCGTCTGTGTGGCTGACACAGTCCCTGCCTCTTTCGACGGATTGCTTGGTGGGGTTAGTAGCTCTTTGACGGCTTCAACACACTGGAGTAAGCCCAAAGCAAATACCAACCGTGAGAACATGTCGACCCAGGATGCCACAAGCATCATCTGGAACTCCTGCTGCATGTTGGTGAACCAATCGTCGTCGTACCACGAGTCAAAGGCGAATCCGTAGCCGTCGTTGTGGTACTGCGGCGCATACGTTGCGAAGATGATGATTGACACGCCGATGGACGAAAGCATGTCAAGCACCGCGTCACATAGGAGACTCAGGAGTCGACGGATTGTCTCGTGGTTGCGATAGTAGCGATGGAGGCCGGGCACAATCCAGCAGTTAGCGACCAACAGCGCCACGTAAAAGCGGATGAGCCACTGACGCGGGAGAACCTGGGTCATACGGTAGAGCTGGTACGTCTGAAGAGACGTCTCGACGAGCTCACGCACAATCAGAATGTGGTCGAAGTAGGCACCATCAACGCCAAGGATCCCGTCTCGTGCAAAGACAAAGCTACTCGCCCTATTAAACGAGCTCGCAACCCGTCCAGAGAATGAGTGATGGGTTGAATCGTTGGTAGTCTCAGATTGCCTCGTTTTGGTACGATATAGCCGCCTTTTACGGGTCAGGCACAACCTTCCGACGGAACTGTTAGCGATGAATCGGTACACGAGCTTCATATCGGGTTGGAACACGAGCTTGCGGGCGTGGATCGAGCTTGTGATCATAACGATGATGAAGAACGCGTGGACAACAGCAACACACGCGTGTATCACGGTGATCGAGTGGTACTCGGATTTGGGGATACCGATGTCGTAAATCTGCAATTGGAACTCGATGAACGTGCCTTTGACCATTTGATATACGATCGCAACCTCAATGTAGTAGGCGACATTGACTGCGTGGAGGGTAAGCAATGCGAACCACCACAGCGCAAAGACCCAGCGGCTATAGTGGAGGTGGCCTTCCAATGCTGAGGAGGTTGGAGCCTGCGAGTGCGAGGCCGTCCCCATGACTTTGGCTCTGGCCTTGCAGGTGTCTTGGAGCTTCTATAGGTGTTACTAGGTAAGAAGCGGAAGTGAGTGTGGTGATTGTGCAACATCCATCTGCCCAGGGTGTCAGAGGCGCACAACCTTTGATATCTTTAGTCTGACTTCGAATAAGTTTTCTTGTCTGACGATTGTTGAGTCTGCACATTCAAAGTGGTTATGCGTTCGTTCTGCCAACTTTGTCCGGATGAGACACACACTTGGAGAATCGCATGTTGCTCTCGCATTAATTCAGGAGACCACAAGATATAGTTCGACGCCTCCGGTAGTTTCGTAACTCCTCCATACACATCACGTCCTGTGGATTTCGATCATCGACAGTAGTGGAATTTGACCTAAAGATACTCTGTTGATAGGGACATTCGCACGCGCACATCGCGACACACCAACGTACTACTGGAGTAGCACTGGTATCGCCACTTGAATGCGAGGTCAAAGCAGCATAACATCCCCTATCGACCTGAATTGAGCTTTCAGGACTGCAAGAATGTCCATTTCTCTGCCATACCCATTATCCACATCAAAGGCTCGTCGCTATCAGGTAAACTTAAAATGGCGAGAGAGAGAGAGAGAGAGAGAGAGAGAGAGAGAGAGAGAGAGAGAGAGAGAGAGAGAGAGAGAGAGAGAGAGAGAGAGAGAGAGAGAGAGATCGTGGAGAGAAAAGCCTACAGTTCTGGAGGATATCCCTTCCAACACCATATGTGCAACGTTGTTCGTCCACTCTTCTTAGTGACTGATACAATTGTAGCGGTACCAAGAAATTGGTAGTAGGTTGGTTGTGATAGCCAAGCCACAGCCGTAATCACTCAAGGGCGCCTTAGATTTCTTCTTAGTGACAGAATTGTATCCAGATGCCGAAAGGAAAAGCCGTATGGTTTCAATGCTGGAGGCTGTGCTTGGCGTCTTCAACAAGCACCGGAAAGTAAGTAAGCGGATGGTCGTACGAGCAATCGACGATCCGCAGAACGAACGCCAGCTTCTCCGGCGTCGATGTGTCCATCATGATACCGGCATCCGGATCATTCGCATGTGTGAACGCTGTACGCTTCTTCGCTGCAATCTCTTCCAGCTCATGGCAGTACGGAGTGCCCCCGGCATTGAAGGCGGTGACTCGCGATTGTACCAAGACATCGCGGAGACAATCCATCCACGACCAAAGCGTAGAGATGCCAGTCTCTTGGACGCTCATCGAGAGAAGCTGTGGGCTCAGGTAGGTCACGTTACGAGGTAACTCTTGAATTCGTGTCCTGCCGACCATGAGGAAGACGAGAGACGGGAGCTCAAGAGCAGCGACAGGAACTTCAGAAAGTGGTGAACCAGCCATCGAGATACTCAGCGGGAATAGACGCATGATGACATCTTCGATCGTGGTCAGTTGTGTGTATTCGAAGTTGAGCTGCACGAAGAATGGCCATTTCGAGTCCAAATCAGTTGGTAATGTCGTAAGATTGGAGATGCAGACCATGAAATTGACGACGGTTTTAGGAAAACTTGATGATGTCAAACCTTCTGGTAACAGGCCGTTCGGAAAATCGGTACGGATGAGGAACACTGCACGTAGGTTGGTATGGTGCGTGCTCGTAAGTGCAGCGTCGTTGCTCCATGAGTCGATGGTCGCATTGTATAGTTTGAAGTCGGTGATGCTCGTGAGCAGTTTGATTTTTCGCGACATGTTTAGCTGCGGACAGTGGCGGATCGCGACGCGAGTTGTGTAGTCGTTGTTGAATGCATCCCAAGCCTTCTCAAATGTGCCATCATTGCCGTTCGATAAAAGAAGCGAGCAGTCAATCGCCAGCAGCGAGCAACCGGGCTTGGTACTTAGCCACGGCTTCAGTCGATGCGAACAAGACGCGTCTGTATTGTAAGACTCGGCCGCAAGTTGGAGAGTGAGAACTGCGAGTCCCCACACCAAAAATAGACTTGGCCCGAAAACGTGAATGAGAAAGTGGACAAGACGCGAGTGAGTGGGTTGTACAGACCGCCTTCTCGTGCTTTGGTTGTTGAGGCGATGGCTTTTACTTTCGTGCTGGAAATTTTGAGTGGGGCCGTCGTCGGTGATGACAGGTAGCACTTTGCGGGAAGCGGCAGATGCCTCGGGGCCCCTCGTCGGCGCCACTGCGAATTCTTGTTGGGGTCCCAACATGTCTTTGATGGAGTTGACGCACTGCAGTAAACCGATCGCGAAGATCAACCGTGAGATCATGTCGGTCCAAGATGCCACAAGCATCATCTGAAACTCTTGTTGCATGTTGGTGAACCAGTCGTCATCGTACCACACATCGAAGGCGAAGCCAAAGCTGTCTCCGCTGTACTGAGGTGCGTATGTGATGACGATGATGATCGACACACCAATCGACGAGAGAACGTCGAGAACCGCGTCGCAGAGAAGACTGAGCTCTCGGCGCGTAACCTTGCTATCACGGTATGACCAGTGCAGTATGGGCACGATCCAGCAGTTAGCGACCAACAACGCCACGTAGAAGCGGATGAGCCACAGACGTGGAAGGACTTGAGTCATGCGGTAAAGTTGGTAGGCTTGGAGGGCTGTCTCCGTGAACTCACGAGCAAGATGGATTTGATCAAAGAAGACACTGTCAACACCAAGGATGCCGTCTCGTGCGAATATGAACTTGTTGGCCCGACTGAAAGAATCTACCGCTCGGCTTGTAAACGACTGGAGGCTGGGTCTAGATGTAGACTTGGCGTCGTCCGTTTGCTCAAAAGAGAATATGTGCCATCTTAAAAAGAGCTTTTTTATGCCGGGATACCGATCGAGGATTCGATGCACGGACTCCATTTCTGGATAGAACATGAACTTGCGTGCGTGGACCGAACCCGTGACCATGAGCAGAATGAGAAACCCGTGAACGGTTGCGACACATGCGTGGATACCAACAATCGAATGGTAGTGGGCCTTGGAGATGCCGATGTTATAGATCTGCAGTTGGAACTCGAGGAACGTCCCGCGCACGCTCTGGTACAAGAACGCAACTGCAACGTAGTATACAAGATTGACGACGTGAAGGAGGAGTAATGTAAGCCACCATAGCGCGAACACCCAGCGATTGAGTCTGGTGATGCGGCGTGTGTCTTTCCGCACCGTAGGAGTCGTCATCAGAGACTCGACTTCGCCAGGATGACCACCAGAGTCCAAATGCTACTCTACTCCGGTTGCCTCGTACTGGCAAGTTCGCCTAAAGATAGGCTGCTGCAGCTTGGCTGATGACAGCGCTTGCGTGGCGACGCAATTGACCTATAGAATAGACGTACTTTTGGTCATCCAATCTCATCATTCAGCTCGCGTGAAACGCACGAATTCTTCTTCCTTCTCCACAGATAGAGACCTTCACGAAGATGGTCCATAGGACACGAGGGAGTTTTATCCCTGGGGACATAAATAGTAGACAACATGTCGATCGAGCTGTTTGCATGTCTTTCCTCAAATAACTCTTCCTACATCCAAAAGTGGTCAGCTGCACTTGCACGGCGCCCACTGCTTGCCCGTGACACCGCCGGCGCGATAGATAGCGAGTGCGCACCACCGACGCGCGGAGCGAAGCAGCGTGCTGTATCCCTTGACCGACCCGAAGAGCGTCGTGCCGTCGCTCGCGTGGTAGTTCCAGTTGTAGAGACAGCCGGTCTCACCATCTTTGTCCGTGTATTTCCAATGGACGCCTTCCTTGCCGCCCGAGCGATAGGCGTTGAGCATGGCCCAGGGCGAGTCGACGCCCGGCGAGCACTGGTACGGGCCGTTGTACTGGCTGCTGAACCGCCAACGCGGAAGTCCGTTGGTCGGGAGACTGCAGGCGCCTGGATTCGGCAGCGTCTCGACGTCTGGGAGGTCGTCAAATCCAGCGACGACGGCCAGGAAGAGCACGAACAGAGACAGGACAGCCATCGTATCGGACGAAAGCAAGAGAGCAAGTGAGCTAGCGATCGGCAGAGAGGCACACGACGCTCCACCGCGCCATCCCCGGGTCCTCCATTTGACCCTGCGCGATCCACAGGGCTGATTCTCCTCAGACATCTGAGTCCAACCGAGTGATGGTCCTGTACCCCTTTTGAAAACTTTCCATTCACGTAAACTACATACCTCCGTAATTTACCCATATGGAAAGCTTTCCGCTGACTGATCCTCCTCAGCTGATCCCGATCTTTTCCCGACTCATCTCCGTCCATTGACATCTGAGTCGCACACGACACACTCGATGGCGCTCTCTCGGCGCCTCCCCATCGCGCCCATTGCGCCTTCCGCCTCCTCATGGCCGCCTACGGAACCTTCCGTCACGGCGCCGACGCCTCCGCCGCGCGCCGGCGCAATTGGCTGTGCACGATCGGCGTCGTCGCCGCCGCCGCGACCGCCGCCAGCGTGCTCTTCTCTTCCCAACACGTCCCGTCGCCACCGGACGAGTCGCGCGTGAGCCTCGCAGCCGCCGATCTCGACGCCGAGCAGCTCTTCCTCGATGGCATCGACCGCGAGAAGCTCCGCGAGTATCTCCACGCGTACGCGAGCAAGCCCCACCCCGTGGGCTCGACGCAGGACTACGCCACGGCCGTGTACACGAAAGAGCAGTTCGAGGCCTTCGGCATCCAGGCGGAGATCGTCGAGTACTACACGCTGCTCTCCAAGCCCAACCGACCGGCGCGCGTCGCCATCACGGCGCCGGCGTCCCACGCGCGGCAGCTCAATTTGACCGAGGCGATCGTCGCCGGAGACGTCTGCACGACCGCCAAGGACGCCACGCCGCCCTACTTGGCCTACTCGCGCTCGGGCAACCTCACGGCGCCCGTCGTGTACGTCAACTACGGCCGCCCCGAGGACTTTGAGTGGCTCGTGAGCAACGGCGTCAAGCTCGAGGGCAAGATCGCGCTCGCACGCTACGGCGGCAATTACCGCGGACTCAAAGTGCTCATGGCCGAGCAGCACGGCATGGTCGGCACGCTCATCTACTCGGACCCGCACGACGATGGCTTCGGCGTCGGCCCTGTGTACCCGAACGGTCCGTGGCGACCGGAGAACTCGTTCCAGCGTGGCTCGTGCGAAAACCCGTCGCTCTACAGCGGCGACCCGCTCACCCCAGGCTACGCCTCGACCAAGAATGCCACGCGCATCCCTGTCGATGAGGCCAACGTGCCGCACACGCTCGCGACTGTGCTCAGCTACGAGCAGGCGACGTTCATCCTCCAGTCGCTCGGCGGCAAGAAGGCCCCGGCCGAGTGGCAGGGCGACCTCACGCTCTCGAATGGGTACCACGTCGGCGACGACGACGCCACGGAGGTCAACATGGACGTGGACATGGACAACAGCGTCAACCCTATCTGGGACGTCATCGGCACGATCGAAGGATCTGAAGAACCCGACCAGTACGTGCTGATCGGCAACCACCGCGACGCGTGGGTCTGCGGTGCACTCGACCCGTCGAGCGGGTCGTCGACGATGCTCGAGATCGCGCGCGGCTACGGCGAGCTGCTCAAGCAGGGCTGGCGTCCGCGTCGCACGATCAAGCTGGCTTCGTGGGACGGCGAAGAACTGAGCCTGCTGGGAAGCACCGAGTACGCGGAAGACCACAAGGACGAGCTGCTGGAGAAGGCTGTCGTGTACATCAACGTGGATCTCACGTACGGGTCGATGGTCGCTGCCAGCAGCACGCCGTCGATCGCCAAGTTCATGTACGAGACCTCGAAGGTGATTCCTCCGAACAAGTTTGTTGGCAACGAAACCTACGAGTCGCTGTACGACCAGTGGGTCGCGCAGTACGACGTCGCACGCGCGGCGTACCCAGCCATGGACAAGCTCACGCTCGCGCCAGAGCATTTGATCTCGTTCCTCGGCGCCGGTAGTGACTACACCGTGTTCTACGTGCACCTCGGCATCACGTCGGCCGACATCTCGTTCCGCTACAACCAGGCGGCGTCCTACGGCACCTACCACAGCACTATGGACTCGCCCATGTACCTCGAGACTGAGGCTGACCCGCACTACTCGACGCAAGAGACCACGGCTAAGTGGTGGGGACTTCTTACGCTCAAGTTCGCGACGCTCCCGGTTGTACCATTTGACTTTTCGACCTACGGTATCGCCATGCACAAGGATTTGTCGAACCTCGAGGAGCAGACCAAGGCCCTGAAGCTAGACCTCGACTACTCGGGTCTCCGCAAGTCGATCGACCACTTCATCTCCAAGTCGACCGAGTTCACGGAGCTCGCGCACAAGTTCACGGCCAAGTACGAGAAGGGCGAGAAGAGCGTCAAGCACACGGACAAGCTCAACGACAAGTTAGTCCGCCTCGAGCGCCAGTTCCTCGCCAAGGACGGCTTGCCGCACCGCCCGTGGTTCCGCCACGTGATCTTCGGCCCTGGCTTCTACGAAGGCTACGCTGGTGCTGCCTTCCCGGGCATCGCCGACGGCATTTTGTTCAAGGACAACGCAACGACCCTGCAGAGCCACATCAAGGACGTGGCCAAGATCGTCAAGAAGGCTGGCGACTTCCTGTCGCTGGACTAGGGTGACGCAGTTTGTCCGATAGAGACATACAGATGCATCGATCAATACACGAACGTGCTTGTTGGTCATAACTACTCATCGAACACAGGCACTTGGGAAGCAGTGTGCTTGAGCGAGCTGGCTTTAGCACTCGCGAACGCACTGGTAGTACTGATCGCCTTGGAACTGCTTGCATCGACGGATGCACTCACGCCATTGGCTCACATCTCCCGGGTCGTTCTGGGCAGCGTTAGCCACAGTGGCAAAGAGAGCAGCGAGCACAAAGCCGAAAATCTTCATTTCGATGCTGGAGCTTGAGTCTGAGGACTTGATTTGCTTGGTGATGAAGAAGGAATAATGACTGCGCGCTGACGGCCTTGCTTCTGCTTGTTGTGCGAGACAATAGTGGCAGGGCCCAGGGCATACGCACTGAGTACCAGCTTGACGGTTGATGAGCAATACGCAGAGGCATGCAGGACTTTATGAAGCTCTTGCTCAGCCATCGCGAGAGAGGAGACTAGGTGTTTTGGGTTTGGGTGGTGAAAGTGGGGGATGCTGTAGTGGCGTTGACTAACCACGTTTTAGTCGAAATGCGCGAGCCTCTGTGAGTAGATTTACAGTATTGAGCTACGCTGTTGAAGTTGAGCACCAGAAAGAGCATCTAGATCAGCTTTCTCTCTGCTTTGAGAAATTGAACGTCAAGTTGCACTCTGTGGCATCAGCCGAGCCGAACATGGCACTGCGGTTCATGAGGAGATCCGAGCCCATCGTTCAAGCCGGTGCTGGCGAGTGAGATGGCGCAATGGTTTGAGACGAGCCTGTTGTGGAGATCAAGGCCGAAGGAGTGCCACTGATAAAAACAGCAAAGTATATTCAGTTGTGGTCACGACCTGATACTGTAGTGAAGTGTCTTCCAGTTGAGATCAGTGGGGTTGATCCACTGTTTATTGATAGCAGTCGCTAACGCACTGGTAGTACTGGTCGCCTTGGTACTGCTTGCAACGGCGCAGACACTCGATCGTTGGGTTGATGTCTGGATCTTCGTGGGCGGCGTTCGCAACGGCGGCGAAGAGAGCAACGAGCACGAAGCCAAAGACCTTCATCGTGATGCAAGAGGTGACGGAGAGAAGTTTACTTGACGAGGAGAATTGTCGAATGGGCTCTCCAGCGAACGGCAACAGCTCTCTCTCTCTCTCTCTCTCTCTCTCTCTCTCTCTCTCTTGGAAGCTTGGCTTTTGATGAGCAATACTCGACACCTCACCGTTCGTAGAACAAGGAGTGAGTGGGTGCTTTGGGTACGATGGATGCCGGATGCGGAGGATGGTCACGAATCTGATTCGGCACGGCGCTTTGAACGACCTCACCGATCAAACACGTCTCAAGAATCCATGCACTGGCTCAGCCACGCATTGTCCATCTCCTAGGGTAAAGTATTGTCCTACTTTTTGATTTTGCGCTGTGAGGAGGTGCAGTGATTGTGACCAGCGGCATCGAGCAGCGCCTTTCACAGCCATGAACTTTGGGTGGTAGTTGAGCGCAAACTGGCCATCCTCACGTTGAACATCAGCATACATCGGCGGAAAGACCGTATGTACTTCGGCAGCGTGCCTAGTGAACAACTGCCCTCCGGTGAAAAGAGCCCGATCCCGACGTGCCTCCGATGACAGCTAGATGGTTATTGGGAAGCACGAAGCTCCGATTTGCTAACATTGATGATATTGGTGGCTATCACGTGACTCTACACACCCCTCACTACTACTGAGGATAATGAAGGAGCAATTGGTTTAGTAGTGCCCTGTGTTCACGGGCGTGCACGCATCCCACTGGTACCCTTGCTTTCCGTTCAGTCGGTAGACAGGAAGCGCACACCACCACTCGGTGTCTCTCTCCATCGTTGCACGGCCTTTGACGACCTGGTAGATTCCCGTGCCGTTCTTCGAGTAGTAGGTCCAGTCGCGCAAGCAATCGGCCGTCGAGCTGGTGTCGCCGATCGAAACGTACTTCCAGTGGACATTCTCTTGACCTCCGGAGCGGTAGGCATTCAGCATGGCCCACATGCCAGGCTTTGACGAGCCGAAGGGGACGCATCGGAAGGGTCCGCCGAAGCTTCGAGACTTGTAATACCATGGCACCACAGCGTTGGCTGGAGGATCGTACGACGCGACAGCGAGAGACGGCGACGGTGCGGGGGTGACGACGGCGAGAGCTTGCCCTGTGAAGACGAGAATGGCAAGGGCGACGAGCGTATTGTGGAGCATTGTGGACCACTAATGGAGTTGGAAAGTGGGAGAGGAATGTGAATAAACACCTCGTAAGTGATACGAAGAAGGAACCCGTTGATTGCTCGGTATCGATTGGAGGCGATCGATGCCGCCCAATAATTCTCGGGGCTTGGTGGAGGAGCGTGATCTGCGGTCAAGAGCATAACGCATTGTGAGTGTCTTGGTCGATTCCATCACATCCGAGGGCGTAGGATCTCCACAATTGTCTTTCTTTCGTCTTCGCTCTCTGTGTGGAAGGGCAACTCCGTTGATATGACCACATGCACATAAAATGTTCATTCTTCACAAGTCACACGTTGTCCTCGATCGACAACGTTTCGTGTTGGACATCTTCTAATTCGAGAACCAGGAATGCTTTCGAACGGCTCGTACAGCAGCGAAAAGAAGTTACAAATCACACCAGAGTAGTTTTTCACACGAGACGCTGCTTCCTGTATCCAAAAAAATTATGCAAACAAAGGAAAGGTAAGCACGGAGTCGTCTCAAAGAAAGCATTGACGAGTGAGAAATGAGGATGGAATATTTAGATTTGGTAGAGTGTGCGTGTGTATCTATCTAGGTGGTGCGTGTATGGATGTATCTAGTTGAGCCACGGGAACCAGGATGCCCAGGTGCTCTTCGCAGTTCTTGCTTCGTCTGCGGACCAGTCCCGAGCGAAATTCAGGCCTTCGTACTTGTAGTGCCCTGGTAGCCGCGTCTCCCTCAACAGCACATGTCCTTTAATGTCAAACACGGTAAGGAATGTATCCTGGTCGCCGTGCAGTTCGACACCCTTGATGGCCACGACCACTGACTCGTTCGTGTGCGGGACGAAGTGGAACGATGAGAAGCCTCGCTCCGGCGTGACGACGCCGACGTCGACCACGCGGATGTTCTGAAAGTCCTCGCTCGCGATCACGAGCTTGTTGGAGCCTCGCAGCTCGTTCAGCTTCTTGTCGAATGGATCAGCACTCACTCGGCGAGGCAGCATGAACCACTTGCGGTGGACGGTACTCCATCGCACGGCCTCGTGGCTGACGTATCCGTCGGAGCAGCCCAGAGCTTTCCTGACTTTCTCGTAATTGTCAGCCCAGTTGACTTTCTCGATCGTCTTGTCCTCGTGGAGGATCGCGATCCAGTTGTTCGCGTCGCTCACGACGGTTCCGTTGGCGTCGACCATTGGCACACCGTTGCTCCCCATGTAGAGCTTGCCGTCTTTGACCGTCGCCCACTCGTGTCGCTGGCCTTTGCCCGAATCGCCGTTGCCTTCTTTCACCACTTCTTTCGGGATCGCTTTCAGTTGTTCTCCGTCTCCAAACCCCGTGAGCACAAAGACCGTGCCCGTGCGCTCGTCGAACGTGAGCAGCTTGTCCTGATACCAGGCGAGTTCGCTGAGCTCGAAGCCACGGCCGGCCGCGTTGAGCGACGATGTCACTTTCTGCTTTGCGCCCCACGTGATCGAGTACTCGTCGTTCTTGCTCGAGCCTTCGTGGGTGAGGAGCCCGTGCTGCAGGTACGAGAAGAAGGTCATGTCGTCGGTGTCGGGCTCTCGGGACTTGGCGTCCAAGTCGGCGATCACGAGGATCTCAAACGACTTGAGCGCGGGAGCCATTGGTTGGTTTCGAGGTCGGTGTAGTAGGCGGTGGATTCGCAACTGAGCCTTCCAGCTTCTCCAGTGGATTCACATCCGTCAGAAAAAAAGTGAGAAGGAAGTGAGACCTTCACTCGACGATGGTTGGCTGCCTGGGTGGAATGATGAGATATTTCTCGGAGCTGAGTTGTTGCAGCATGGGCAGAAAATTCAACGTGGCCCACACAACGAGATTCGTCACGAGTCGATCATGCACACACAGCCAGCATAGCGTCCAAGTTGGACGTCATGCGTCTCGAGAGTGTAATGTCCCTCAGCACACTTCGAAGTTGGGAGCGAGACCGTTGATCAGCGTCGAGTAAATGGACGCTCTTCACACGTCTCCATACTCAACTCGAGAAGCCACCGTGAAGCCATCTCGAATCTACTCGTCTCCAAGTTCAACGTGCAGAAGGAAGAGAGGCTTCTCCGCGCTGTCCAGTTGAGATACACGCGTGGAAGTGAGATGGCTGACTGACTTGACCGAGTCGGTCAGTTGCAGCCATCCACACCCAAAATTCGTGGAGCAGAGCATTATCAATGCTTTTAGAGGGTTATCATATTTGATGAATACAACTGGTATGTTATGCATGGATAAATACTACCGGATAGATATTACAATCAACCCAATATAGAATATAACGAATATAACAGTACGTTGGGTGTCACGCAACCTTTGTACCCAACTGCTGACTAACCATTGACTCATTCGCAATGAGAAATGAGTTCATGTGCATTTCCCAATTCCTTCTCAACTCCCAAGCACCGTCTGCGAGCATTTCCCACCATGCTAGTTGTATCGTTTGTCTCAGTGCTGGCGACAATTTTGCTCGCAACGACCGAGGCGGCCCCGTGCTCGAATGAGACGATGATGGTTCTGCAGGACAAGCCCGAGCTCAAGACCGCCGAGACCGCATGTGCCAACCTCTCTAACATCACGGCCGCTGGAGCGACCATGGCCAACTTTGAGAAGGTCTGCAAGGAGTCTGCGTGCATGAAGACGCTCGCCGACTCGTATTACTCGTTTCCGGACTGCACCATTGAAGGCGTGAACCTGCAAGACTACTACCAGACGCTCTACCGTACCATTCGCGACTCGTGCAGCCAGTACGTTGGCGTGACGCTGCCAAGGCCCACGGAGGCGTCGAGTGCGATGTCCAGCGGCATTTCAATCACTTTGGTGACAGCAGCGGCTGTCGTAGGTGCGGTTGCACTCGGTATTTAGTTCGAAACATGAGTGGAACAATGGCCACCATGATATGCCCAAAAGTGTGGCCGTGTTATGAGTTCCCCAAGTAATAGAACGCAGAACATGTATAAAATTGCAGCATGAGTCACATTTGCACAATTCAACTTTGCTCAGACTGATAGATCTCGAGTTGGTGTGAATCAGCAGCGGACAACAGTCTCTGGCACATGAAACTCGAGTGCTACGTTGGTTCCTTAACCATTGCTGAGCAATTACTTCGTTGTATTTGACTGCTTCCTCCACCAGAGCAAGAGAGTTGGTGAGGATGAGGTCCATGGTGTTGAGTGTGTGTATTATTTTCTGACGTGCAGCTCATCTGCCTAACAAAACAAACTAAGATTTACGCCGTGCGCTTGAAGTGGTTCTCGTCGATTGTCGAGTAGACGTGGCCCTCGCTCGTGAGGTAGTTGAGTGCTTCGCGCAACTGGTCCTCGCTTATCTGGCCACGCAGGTCCGCGAAGATCTGGTCAATCTTCAGTCCTCGGTCGCTAGTGCATGTACCCAAGACGTCGAGGATGGCTCTTTGCTCAGGCGAGAAGGATTCCATGCTGTCATCGATTGAGTCAGCGGCGCCGCCACCGTGGCCAAGGTACGTGTTGTTCGGCTGAGCCCACGAGTGCTGATCCTGCTGACCGAAGCCGTTGAACCCACCCTGCGCCACCGGGTTGCCGGCAGGGCCTTTCCCTCCGGCCTGCAGTGGGCCCTTGGTGTGGTAACAGTGCACGTAAATCGTCTCCAAGAAGTGGTGCGTGAGCTCGTTGAAGTCTTCGATCGGCGTGAGCGAGAAGCACGAGAGACTGAGCTTGTCCTGGAACGTTCGCACGTTACCCACGGCGCGCACGTAGATGCCGTCGCTACACCGCCAGATACAAATTAGCTATCCAGATCACCTTCTCTTTTCCACCTTCTCCGTATCAAACCCAACGTACTGCAGCTTGGCGACCTCATTCTCGGCGTACTCGGCGTCGTCGGCGTGGAGGAACATGCGTCCGTCGATCACGCCCGTGCCGTCGTCCAGCTGGAAGTTGATGTTGGTCGAGTGCGCCACGACGTTGCCGAGAATGCCCACGACCTTGACGTTGGTCACTTCCTGGCCGTCCACGCGGATCGCGTCGTCGGCTTCGCTGCGGCTCAGCAGCTGCTTGACCGTGAGCGGACGCAGCGTCTGCGCGTCGCGCGAGCGCCCGCCGCCGCGGCCTCCCTTGCTGGGCGTGGACTGGCTTTGCGACGCGCCATCCACGAAGCCGCCGCCGCCGTAGTCGTCGCTGCCGTAGGCCTCGTAGCCGCCGCCGTAGTTCATCGTCTCGTTGGTAAAGGCAAGAGTTGGCGCCAAAAAGAAGCTCACCTCCCAACGCGCCAACGTTGGCGCGGGGGTGCGAGGTGTGCTAAGTGCGTGCTAAGTGCGATGAGTAGAAATGTAAATAAGTTTTGGGAAAATGTAGTTTACCGAGGAAAGATTTCCCATGGAGGTCCTCCATGAAGAGAGAGCAAGCAATCGATGTGTGAGTGGTGAAGAGGACACGGATAGGCGCCCGTAGCGCAATCTCCGCGGCGCCGGCGGCGCAACGCGCTGCGCGTGATGGTGGCGAGGGACCTCATTGTCGAATTCGCGAAAGAATGGCGTCGATCGACCCTCAGACGGCCGCGTACGGCACGTTCCACGGCGAGACCTCGCCACAGTCTCCGACCAATGCTTCGGCTCCACGACGAAGGCTTCTCGCGCGCATTGCAGGCGTCGCTGTCGCGCTTGCGTTGTGTGGAAGCGCGTATGTGGCCTCGCCGTCCCAGCAGCCAGCGTCGCTGGCGAGCGTGACGAGTCTGGAAGCCAGGGAGCAGCAGCTCTCGGATGCCGAGGCCGAGGACATCTTCCTCGCCGGCATCGACCGCGAGCGACTCAAGCAGCACCTCCACGCGTACGCGAGCAAGCCGCACTCGGCTGGCACTAAGCAGGACTATGCGACGGCGCTGTACACGAAGCAGCAGTTTGATGAGTTCGGTCTCCAGGCCGAGATCATCGAGTACTATCCGTTGCTGTCACGCCCACGACGCCAGCGCGTGGCTATCACGGCGCCTGCAGAGGCTGCGCGTGAGTTGGATTTGAAGGAGAAAGCGGTTGAGGGAGACGCGTGTACGACAGACGAAGAGGCGCTGCCTCCGTTCCTGGCGTTCGCTGCTACTGGCAATGTCACGGGCTCGATCGTCTATGCTCACTATGGTCGCCAGGCCGACTACGAATGGCTCGTGGAGCAGGGCGTGGACCTCAAGGGCAAGATTGCACTCGTTCGCTACGGTATCAACATGCGTGGTCTGAAGGTCGAGCTCGCAGAACGATTCGGCATGGTCGCCACGCTGATCTACTCGGACCCTGCCGATGACGGTTTCCGGCTTGGAGCGACGTACCCGGATGGCCCATGGCGACCGTCCGGGTCCTTCCAACGTGGATCAGCTCAGTACATGTCGGTGTATACGGGTGACCCACTCACGCCTGGCTACGCATCGACCAAGGACGCACCTCGCCTCAACTACACAGATCTCGAGGATGTTCCGCGGACCCCAGCGACCGTGCTGAGCTACGAACAGGCGACGTACATTTTCAAGTCACTTGGTGGCAAGAAGGCACCGGCCTCGTGGCATGGTGGCCTTGAGCTTGAGGACGGGTACTACATCGGTGACGATGGCAAGACCGAAGTTAACGTCGACCTCGATATTGACAACAGCATTGGTACGATCTGGGATGTGATTGGAACCATTGAAGGGTCTGAAGAACCGGACCAGGTTGTGATTCTTGGCCACCACCGCGACTCGTGGGTGTGTGGAGCAATCGATCCATCGAGCGGCTCGTCGACTCTTCTCGAGATTGCTCGGGGTCTGGGCAAGTTGGTGGACCAGGGCTGGCGCCCACGTCGTACGATTAAGCTCGCGTCGTGGGATGGAGAGGAGTACAGCCTCACCGGTAGTACCGAGTATGCAGAGGAGCATGCAGAGGAACTGCTCAAGAATGCAGTTGCCTACATCAATGTGGACTCCGTCTCAGGGCCTTTTGTTGCCGCTGCCGGAACGCCGTCGATCGCTGCGTTCCTTTACGAGACTGCCAAAAGTATTCCAGCTAACAAGTTCCACGGGAACGAGACGGAGAAGACGATGTACGAGCAGTGGGTCAACCAGTTGAACGCTCAGCGAGCTGAGAACCCGTCGATTGACAAGGGTACGCTTGCTCCTGAGCATCTGATCAAGTTCCTCGGATCTGGCACGGACTTCACAGCATTTTACCAGCACCTCGGTATCATTTCTGCAGATATTACATTCACAATCTCTCCGGTTCACAAGTACGGCGAGTACCACAGCTCGATGGATAGTCCCGTGCTGCTCGAAAAGTACCTTGACCCTCACTACACGACCCAGGAGACGACGGCGAAGTGGTGGGGACTGCTGGGTATCCGTCTGGCGACGGCGTTGCTGGTTCCGTATGACTTTTCGACGTATGGCGTGGTGATGCATACGGATTTGTCCAACTTGGAGGATCAAACGAAGGCATTGAAGCTGGATGTCGACTACTCCCGTTTGCGCAAGGCGATCGACCACTTCATCGAAGCGTCTACAGCCTTCCGTAACGCCAGCGAAGCGTTCAAGGCAGACCCATCCAGAAGCCCACTGAATGCCACGGTTCTGAATGACAAGCTCGTGCACCTCGAGCGCCAGCTCTTGTCGGAGGAAGGTCTCCAGCACCGTCCGTGGTTCCGCCACGTGATTTTCGGTCCAGGCTTCTACGAAGGCTACTCAGGCGCAGCCTTCCCAGGTATTTCGGACGGCATTGCCTTCCACGACAACGCCACGACGATCCAGGCCCATGTCGAAGTGGTCGCGCAGATCGTCACCAAGGCCGGCGACTACCTCACGCTTTGAGCTCCTCATGCAGCATATATACATTTTCAGAGGCCATATTAACCTCTATTGACTCTGACCAACAGCTTCCCGTCATCGCTTCATCCGATCTGAGAGGCCCATCTACTTTGTTAAGATGTATACGTTCATTACAGCCATTTCATTGGCTATAAATACCTCCAAACGGCACCAATCCCGTCGGTTTGTTGAGTAAACCCCGGCCCGTAATCCCTGCTGGTCTTGAACTTGCCCTCACTTCCTCTTCCTCCCTGTACTTGGAGCAACGATGGCGATCCGCGACGAGCTCGTGCAGCAGGGCGTGCGCTTCCTGCAGCACCCGAAAGTGCAGACCACGCCGCTCTCGGAGCGCCTCTCGTTCCTCGAGAAGAAAGGACTCACGCCGCAGGAGATCGCCAAGGCGCTCAAGCAGAGCGACGAGCTCACGGCCGCGCGCGCCGCCAAGGCCATCGAGTCGGTCGTACGTTGCTCCACGTGATGGTTGCGTGGTTTGCAGAGTCTGACGTGGTGCTGTGTGGTGTGCAGACGAGTGCCAAGGCCGGCGAGCGACTCAAGGGCCGCATCGGCGTCGTCGTCGGCGGGAACACGGGGCTTGGACGCTTCATCACTGCGCGCCTCGCCGGTGAAGGCGCCAAGCTCACGGTGCTGGACGAGAAGAAGACCAAGGCCGACGGCAAGAGCGTGCTGGAGCAGCTGCCCAAGGATGCGCCGGCTGCCACGCTTGTTGAGGGAGATCTCCATAGCTGGGCGTTCGTCGACGCGGCCTACGGTGACGTCGTTAAGGCCCACGGACGTATCGACTTTGTGGTCAACTGCGTGCCTGCTGGCCTCGCGAATGGGCAGCAGAAGGCGTTCGCTGACGTGGATGTCAAGGAGTGGGATGACGCGCTCGGTGTCTCGGCCAAGGCCGTGTTCCTGAGCTGCAAGCGAGCTGTGCAGCAGCTGCTCACGCAGGACAACGGCGCGATCCGTGGCCGCATCGTCAACATCTCATCGGTCTACGGTGGAATGGTCGCGCGCAAAGGAATTTTCACGTTTGGCGTGGCCAAGTCGGTTGTCGTTCAGCTAACAAGACAGATCGCGGCCGAATACGCGAGCCAGGGTATCGTCTGCAATGCCGTCGCGCCGGGCCACATCGACGACTCGACAGACAAGCGCGACTGTGTGCCACCGAGCGAGAACAACCGCGTACCCGCCGAGGAGGCCGGCAAGGCACTCGATGTCGCAAATGCCGTGCTCTTCCTCGTCTCGGACGAGACGCGGTACGTCCACGGCACCAACTTGGTCGTGGACGGCGGCTTCCTGGCGACGTAACTTCATGAAACAAACGAAATACAACAAAAGGCAAAACCAAAACCAGCCATGTGGTTTACTAGCTGCGATATGTGGGAATGCTCACAGCTTGAGGTAATCGCCAGCCCTAGCGACGACTTCCGCGACTACGTCGACATGGGCCTGCATCGTAGTGGCGTCGTCGTGGAAAGCGATACCGTCTGAGATGCCTGGGAACGCTGCACCTGCGTAACCTTCGTAAATGCCTGGGCCGAAGATCACGTGGCGGAACCACGGGCGATGAGGAAGACCGTCCTCCGAGAGGAACTGCCGTTCAAGGTGGATAAGTTTGTCATTCAGAGTCTTGGTGTCAACAGCCAAAGTTGACTCGTTCACGAGTGCGTCTTTAATGGCGTCCGTAGCCTGGCGGAACTTTGTGGAGGTTGCGATGAAGTGGTCGATCGCCTTGCGCAAGCGTGAATAGTCGACATCCAGCTTCAATGCCTTCGTCTGATCCTCCAAGTTGGACAAATCCGTATGCGTCACCACGCCATACGTCGAAAAGTCATACGGAACCAGCAACGCCGTCGCCAGACGGATACCCAGCAGTCCCCACCACTTCGCCGTCGTCTCCTGGGTCGTGTAGTGAGGGTCAAGGTACTTTTCGAGCAGCACGGGACTGTCCATCGAGCTGTGGTACTCGCCGTACTTGTGAACTGGGGAAATCGTGAACGTAATATCTGCGGCAGTGATCCCCAAATGTTGGAAGAACGGCGTAAAATCGGTTCCGGACCCAAGAAACTTGATCAGATGCTCAGGAGCAAGCGTGCCCTTGTCAATCGACGGGTTCTCAGCTCGCTGAGCGTTCAACTGGTTGACCCACTGCTCATACATCGTCTTCTCCGTCTCGTTCCCGTGGAACTTGTTAGCCGGAATACTCTTGGCAGTCTCATAAAGGAACTCAGCGATTGGAGGTGAGCTAGACGCAGCCACGAATGGCCCTGACACCGAGTCAACATTGATGTATGCGACGGCATCTCTCAAGAGCTCTCGTGCATAGTCTTCGGCATACTCGGTGCTGCCGCCAAGACTGTACTCCTCTCCATCCCATGATGCCAGTTTGATCGTTCGACGTGGACGCCACCCCTTACCGACGAGATTTCCAAGTCCGCGAGCGATTTCGAGCAGCGAAGAGGAACCACTGGATGGATCAATAGCTCCACATACCCACGAATCGCGATGATGGCCGAGAATCACGACTTGGTCCGGTTCGTGAGAGCCCTCAATGGTACCGACGACATCCCAGATCGTACCGATGCTGTTGTCAATATCGAGATCCACGTTCACGACAGTTTTGTAGTCATCACCTAGAAAATATCCGCCATTCAAGTCTAGCCCACCGTGCCAAGATGCTGGGGCCTTTCTTCCACCAAGCGATCTGAGAATAAACGTCGCCTGTTCATAGCTGAGCACTGTCGCTGGAATGCGAGGCAGACTGGTAACTTCGGAAATGTTCAAGCGAGGGGCATCTTTGGTAGACGGGTACCCAGGCGTGAGCGGGTCGCCGGCGGCTTGCAACAGCGAGCCTCGTTGGAATGATCCGGAAGGGCGCCAGGGCCCGTCTGGGTAGGTGGCACCAAGCGCGCTGCCGTCGTCAGCTGGGTCCGAATAGATCAACGTCGCAATCATCCCGTATTGATCAGCGAGCTTGACCTTGATGCCTCTCCCGTTGATGCCGTAACGAGCGAGTGCGATCTTGCCCTTGAGTTCTACTCCCTGCGCGACGAGCCACTCGAAATCGCCCTGACGACCGTAGTTCACGTACACAATCGAGCTTGTGACATTACCAGTCGCTGCATATGCCAAGAACGGAGGCAGCGCATCTTCGTCCGTCGTGCACGCATCTCCCTCCACCGCTTTCTCTTTCAAAGCCAACTCGCGTGCAGCCTCTGCAGGCGCCGTGATAGCCACGCGCTGGCGTCGTGGGCGTGACAGCAACGGATAGTACTCGATGAACTCAGCCTTGAGACCGAACTCCTCGAACTGCTGCTTCGTGTACAGCGCCGTCGCGTAGTCCTGCTTGGTGCCAGCCGAGTGTGGCCTGCTCGCGTACGCGTGGAGGTGCTGCTTGAGTCGCTCGCGGTCGATGCCGGCGAGGAAGATGGCCTCGGCCTCGGCATCCGAGAGCTGCTGCTGGCTGGCTTCCAGACTCATCACGCTCGCCAGCGACGCTGGCTGCTGGGACGGCGAGGTCACGTACGCGCTTCCACACAGCGCAAGTGCAACAGCGACGCCTGCAATGCGCGCGAGAAGCCTTCGTCGTGGAGCCGAAGCATTGGTCGGAGACTGTGGCGAGGTCTCGCCGTGGAACGTGCCGTACGCGGCCGTCTGAGGGTCGATGGACGCCATTGTTTCGCAAACTCAAGAGTGGAAGCCTCTCGCGAGGCTTTCCTCTAGTGGCTCAGTCGTTAGGGCGGCATGGGAGCGACGAAACGAAGGAGAACATCAGCAATCGATCGATCATCTCACCGCTCACGAGACTGATGTGAGTGCAGCCAGGATTGTGTTGGTCCGTCTCAGGGATTTCATTGGTCCCTGTGCTAATTGGGGGACCAATGAAAATTTAGAAAAGGTTGAGCTGCTCGACCGCCTTTCCCACTGTCCTTCTTTCAGCATCACCGCAAGTGTGGGTCAAGGCCTGAGATGCATCTCCATTTGTGGTTACATTTCGTAGTCGCAATAGTCCTTCGACTCAGGCGATATTCTCACAGTTACCAGTGGCCGCTGGGATAGCTCGAATGGGGAAGTCAAGAGATCAGGAAGCAAGTGACCTTGGCGATCTTACTGAGGACAATTTATGTGGCGAAATGCCAGTTTCGCGCACGGCAAACGCGACTTCTGTAAGCGCATCTAAACTCTCTTCTTTGGGCACCGACCTTATCTATGCGTCCAAGGTGACATGATGGTGCTGATGGATGAGAGAAACTATGGTCTGCAACGTCAGCGGGGACGAGAGCTCAGACTGGCCTATCTGGTTTGGTGTTGAGGAGAAGTTTGAAGACTGGCGAGTATCCGCGGCGATATATGTCCCGCGTGTGACAGATTGTAAAAAGTGTGGAGGTCGCGGTTACATCCATCGGGATTTGCGCTGAATCTCGGAAACGAGATTCAGTGCGAAGAGTTGACTGTGCGACTGGTGAATATTACGACGTGTGGCAGCGAAGTATTCCCTGGAGCCCGAGCCTTGGACTACGTTTCGCCACCGGCACATCCTTTGGTGTCTGTGGAAACCACGCTTCGGATGGCTTTGACAGAAAAGTCTTGTATTTGCACAATGTTCAGTCAAGGTCGAGAGTAGCGGGGCTGCCACAAGAACACATGAAACTGGCCGGATCTAGCATCTCTTTTTGTCGGGAAATCCACGCCCTCGAATATAACATTGTGCTGACACTGCCCCAGCGGTTCCACCTCCACCACAAGACGTGATCACACGATCATCAAGTCATTATCGTCCAAAAGAGACCGTTCTCCAGCCTTCTGATCCCCCACGCGAGCTCGTGCTCGTCGGTACATAGCCGTGCGTTTCCATTTCGTGGTGAAATGAACAACCACTCGTGGACACGGCGATCTCCCCTCCCTCACAGTCGTCTCCTTCGTCTCTCGCGAGAGAGTCGCAGCCAGTGCGTCGCTCCCGCACCTCGTCACAGGTTTCCGATTCCCCTTCAAATGGGTACATGGCCCTCTGGTCGTGCCTTCGTCACCTTTGCTCCTTTCCCACCAATCACATCTCTCCACATCCTCCTTTTTCTCCAATCATATCGCTCCATCCATCGCCATCATCACTCACTCCATCACCCAGAGGATCTCAAGACCACCTTCGAAAAAACCGCGAGTCTGCCCGAACGACCATGTTCTGGACGCGCTCTGCCGCCGCGACGACGCCCGCGACGGACGCGAGCGCCGCGACGAGTGTTCTGCAGAGCGCGACGAGTCGATCCATGGGCTTCTTGTCGTCGCTCGACCCGCGGGGCGCGAGCGAGAGCCGCGCGAACGCCGCCAACCAGAGCGCCGGCGAGAACGCGCGCCAAGAGCTCGCGGCGCTGGACGGCGACTCGGCGCTGCCGCCGTCGTACATTCTCTCGGAGCAGCGGCGCAACGAGCTGCTGGCGGCCGCGCGCGCGACGAGAACGTCGTGGATCGACGGCGACAATGACGCGAACGCCTACGCGAGAGAAAACGGAGACGCCAAGTGGAGGTCGCTCGGCTCGACGAAGGCGACGGCGACGGCGGGTGCTGTGCCCAAGCACTGCCAGCAGGCGGTCGAGCAGATCGGCGCCGAGATGCAGTCGCTGGTCGCGAGTCTCGACCAGCTCAAGCGCAAGATCATCCCGACAGATGTGTTTGCAGGCGTCGACGACGACCAAGGCCGTGGAGATAACAATGAGAAAGAGACGAACCGGCTCGTGACGATCGCAGAGGAGCTGCGCGTGCTCAAGGGCGAGCTCGAGAGCTGGCGCCGTGTGCATTTGGTCAACGGGAAGCTCTCGCCGTTGCAGCGCAAGCGTCTGACCGCGAACGACAAGGAGTTTTTGTTTCTGGCAGCTTTCCAAGAGCTACTGGCGGTGCTGAAGCTGCCGCAGGCGGCGGAGATCGTGTACCAGATCCAGATCTTTGTGCAAAAGTTCGAGCACTGGAACCTGGAGGTCATGTTGCGTCATCGCGCCGTCCAAGACAGACCGGGAGGCCACGTGCAGGCGTTCATTGACAAGCTTGCGCACCAGCTGCAGCGTACTGGAAGCGCACTTTTCTCTGCCGCTGACGTTCAGATTCTCAGCCTTGAAGACGATGAAGATCAGTTGCTACACGAAATGCTAGAGGCGTTTTTGTTCGAGAAGTTGTACCAGAAGGCCTTGACGCCATCGGCCAAGGCCGAAGAAGAGGACGAAGCGCTCCACGAGCGATTGGCATCACTGAGCTTTGTGGAGTTCCGTCACTTGGATCTACCCGCCCCAGTGGACGACAATGTGCGTGAGAAGTGGCAGGTTCTGACAGAACAGCTCGCGATGATCTCGAAGTTCCCTTCTCCACGGCGGAAGATGGACTGCGTCATGCGCGTATGTCAAGATCTGACAACTTTGCTATCAAGTTTACATGCCGATGGCAAGTTCCCGTCCGCCGACGAGTTCTTGCCAGGGTTGATTTATCTGCTGCTCAAGTCCAATCCGCTTCAGCTCAAGCGCAATGTGCACTTCATTCTCGAGTATCGCCGCCCGAGTCGGCTAGTCTCGGAGCCAGGATACTTCTTCACACACCTGGTTTCGAGCGTCGCATTCCTAGAGCAGGTTAACGGCGAGCTATTGACGATCACGCCAGAGGAGTTTGAAGCTGGCCTACAGCGCAGCAAGCAGCAGGTCGCAGACGGGAACAACGAAATTTCCACTGCTAGGACGCAAGTAATCTTGGCGGCCTCTCAAGACAAGTCACATGATGATACCATGGTCGACCCCGAGCCTGCTCCCGAGCCTCGCCTTCCCACGGTCTTAGAAGTTCGAGCGAGAAGACTCGCTGCGCTCAACTCACAAGTCGCATTCCCAGCGTGAGCTTGAGAAACAAGATTATCATCGCTTATTCTACCTCTTTTGCTTCGAATCACAATGCATTTCTTACTTCATCGATGGCCCCCGTCTTCTTATCTGCCGCTTTGTTGGCACAAAACGTAGACTCAAACCAACTAGAAGACAGCCACTTACAGAGGAAACACTCGCCATGATGCGCTTTCCTCACCGCAAGAAACCTGTAGACGCAGGTTCCAGCAACGGCGCGTCACCGCCGCCTCCTACACCTCCGCAGCCACGCTCGGTCGTGTGGCGTTCGCTCTGGAGTCGCGTGTACAGCCAATGGCTATCGACGTCAGTGCGATCGCGAGTGTCTTCAAAGCAACCGCCGAAGGATGACGACGCAAAAACCACCGGCGGTCCCCACGGCCTGTGCGACTACTTCCACCGTAAGCGTGGCGAACGATGGTTTCTCATGCGGCGATGCCAAGACTGCGAGCTCCATGCCCCAGGCGACGCGGAAGAAGTTGAGATGTCTCCTCCGCCGCTCGTGCTCAGCAGGGAAAGCACTAAGCCCGTCAAGCGTGAACTACAGTCGCTGTTCAGTCTGGTTGACTTGGACTCGGTCTTGAGCGAGCTCGAAGTCAACATGTCGAGTTACAGCCACAGCTCCCACAGCAGCAGCAGCGATGACCTTGATGCCGAGGAGAAGGAAGAGGAGTTAGATGGTGATGATCGTGACTCATATGCGACAACGGAAGGAACTAGTGACGACCCGTTTCTTCAGCGGCACTCGTCCTGGTGCTCTGTTGACGACGAGCAGACATTCCGCAGAGGCGAGACCAAGCTCAGTGACGACGACGAAGAAGAAGAAGAAGAGAAAGAAGAAGACAGCGATAATCTCGGTCAGTCACCGACGCTCGAGGCTCTCTACGGCGTCCATCATGTCGATCTCGGCAACCCGACCTCAGACTCGGGAGGGATCTGGGTGTGATTCGCACCAGCCAAAACGCAGGGCTAGATTCGTTGTCTGCTCGAGTGCAACAAGTTCAGTTTCGCAGTTGTCAAAGTACCATTGAATCGATCAGCTAGGGCTGATATACCGCGAGCAACAACGAAAAAGAACGCGACAATAGCGAGCTCCATCCGTTACCTTTGACTCCGAGTAATTGCGTTCCCGTGGCCAATACGATCTATCAACAGTTGACGCGGAATAGAAACAGATGTATGATCCCAGAATCGCATATCCACGACTTCATCGAAAGCATCCATCACAACTGTGACGAACTTGATTATGGCCATGACCGCTTTCGCTTGCCTGAAGTAGGCGCTTGTCCTCGCTTCTGCTGGTCTCGTCCAGGGTCGCATCACGCCTACGCGTCTTCTCTCCAAGAGAATATCACCATACCAGTTCAAATCTGGAGGGAGCCATGAGCAAACTCGGCGGCATCCTGGACTCTCTTCAACCCGCTCAGCGACCACGTCCTCTAGACGACGCGATTCCTCTTTATCGATAAACGCGTGGCGAGTGACCACCAATCCTCGGAAGCGGCTCAAAATTTTCTCGAGGGATCCACACAAGCGCTCCTGAGGCGAGCCAATCGCCACGGCCTCCAGTCTCATGGCCCGCTCTTTTGTCTGAACATTCCATGTCACATGCAGGCGACAGGCATGGCTGTCTTTCTTGCTGTAAAGAATCCAGTCTGGCTCGACATCTCGGCTCCTTAGCGCCGAGTAGCTCGCGACCACAAGTTGATCAAGCAGCGTTTCCGGCAGCATCTTCACGAAGTGGTACTCCCATCGCACACGAACGGTCTCCTTCTCCGCTATGGGTACGATGACGACTTTATGGATGACTCGACCTAACATGCACTATCGTCGACACCGATTCCTCGAGCGATAAAGGTTGGCCAGCAAAGTCCCAAGCTGCTTTTGTCTGCGTCTCCCAAAACGCCGGTATCTTTACAACGAGATCCGAATCCCACTCCATTTGCAAACGCGACGGACGAACGAGATTGAACTCCTGAAGCAATCTCTTCACAGAGAACATAAACTGCTCGTCTAGTTTGCACCACAATGGTAAGGTTTTAAGATGGAGGTTCGTGACGACATCACTTCGGTGGTTGTGGTTGACAATCTGCCGGATCAAGTCGATGTACTGCATTGGTTCGAGGACCACAGTCTCAGATAGTCCATCGATGGCGCCCTCCCGCGTAAAGAAAATCCCCATTATGTCGAAGCCCTATCCTCGAGATCGCCGGGCATTTCGATGCTCGTCATCACGCGTCACAAGTGTTTCTCATGGCATACCTCCGTAATTTGCCTTTCCACACAGAAATAGAATACCTTGTGCCAAGCGGACACTCGATTAATCTGCTGGTGGACTCGACCACGCGAGTATGCAGATCCCACTTCGGATCCTTCACTACAAGTGAAGAAGACATGCCTTCTTCCTTTGCTTCGTTTACGGCCACGGCCGACCCCGCTTGCCTCCAACACGGTCGTCTGGCATCGGCCCCGTTGGTCTGCACGCCAAGACTTGACCATACAACTCCATATCGGGAGGGAGCCACACGCAACTAGTGCGACGTCGCTGCTTCTGCCACTCCGCGATCACGTCTTTCAAGCGCCACGATTTCTCTTTCTCGTCGTATGCTTGGCGGGTAAACACAAGACCTCGAAAGCGACCCAGAACTGTCTCGAGTGACTCCCACAAAGACTCGAAACAAGACCACAGATCCTTATCATACGCGTCAACGGCCACCGCTTCCAGGCGAACCACGCGCATACAGGCCTTCAAGTCCCTCGTCACCATCAGGCGACATGCAAAACGATTCTTCTTCTCGTACAAAATCCAGTCGGGTCGGACATGGCGATCGAGGAATACCGATTGGCTAGCAATGACAACCTGATCAAATATTGATTCCGGCAGCATGTTAAAGTGGTATTCCCATCGCACACGGATGGCCTCTTTGTGATCGCCTGGTGTGCTTGTGACCTTGCAGATAACTTGGCCTTCATGCTTTTGAACGGAGATTGACTCCTCGAGCGATAACGGTTGCTCACAAAACAGCCAAGCTGCTTCTGTCTTCGTTTGCCAAAAGGCCGGTACAATGAGGTCTGAATCGAGCTCCATTTCCCCTCTGGAAGGACAAACAATCCGAAACTCGTACAACAGTCGCTTTACCATCAGCATCAGCTCATCACCCAGATCGCGCCAGAAAGGAAGCCTCACGAGATCAAGGTGCGCGATCCTCTCGCTTAGGTTGTTGTGATTGACTATCTGCCTGATCAAGTCGATCAGGCGCATCGGATTGAGGATCACCGTGTCGGACAGTCCTTCGATGCCAAGATCATCATACCACAAAATAACTCCGAGGTGATGCAGGACGCGCAAAATGGCCTCGCATTCGCAACGGTCGAAGGAAATCTTGGCGATCCTCAGCTCGACAGCCAGGTTCAATTCGTGCACGTTCTCCTCGAACGAATCTACTCGCTTCTCTCGAACATAATCCAATACTTGTGAGTACAGATCTGGCATCGGAAAAGCTCGATTACTCTCTGCAATTACTTGATCAATTCGTCGAGCCGATTCAACTCCTTCACCATCTTTGCAACTCACCACTGCACATTTTGGCTCTGACAACCGTCGCAAACTGTCTTGCAATGCGCCATGCTCGTGAACATCGAGCCCATCACGGACTGGGGTGAACCTCAACCCAGTCACATCGCACAATCCCTCACCAGATCCACTGCCACCAGCACTCTCAGCGGCATACAAACGACCAATTGCAACAATCGACTCTTCACAGTATCTGCGAAGACGATCCTCCAGATCGCTTCGAATCTTCTCCACCCGTGCACTGTTTCTCTGTAAGACATCTGCCTTCGTAAACACGAACGCAAACTCCGCGTCCGGCTGACGAGCAAGCACGACTCGAATCCACTTGAAAATCTTCGTATCGATAAAATCGTCCACCAGTCGACCCATTTGATCCTTGTTGAAAGACAGAAGTTTCGCCTGTGCCAGTGTTGCCGCATACGATTGGAGATCCACACAGACCAGATACAGGGTACGATACGAGAAAAACAGCGAGTGCACCACTTGGTAGGCATCTTGTCCGCCAAAATCCCAGAACGTCACCTCGTAGACTATGACCTTGTTTTCACCAGGGACAGGCACTTCGATGCGTTTGGTCCAGTGGTCGATGCCGATGGTTCGATCTTTTTGATGCCTCAGGGATGAAGACAACGTTGTGACGGATTGAGCGAGGCTGGTTTTGCCCCATCCACTAGGACCAACGAGACAGACTTTGACGCGATTGATCAGCTCGCGTGACTGTTGGTATTCACGAATATAGATCTCTGTATCACTCACGCCGCGCTCGACGACTTCGTGTGGGATCTCTGTCAGTGGCAACTTCATTGCATACTCGTATTCCCATTGGCCAAAGCAAACGGCTAAAGCCTGAGCCTCAGGTATTGCTTCTTCGGTGACAATCATCTCTTTGCACGTCGTATCCCATTTTGCGCCGTGAGCCGCCAGAGCTCGAAGAACTACCATCTTTTCGGCACCCAAACTACTCGGCCACATAGGTTCCATGATTGCCATGTGCACGGCGGATCGTTCATTCTGTCGTGATACTATTAGAAAAGATTGGTTTGAAGTAAAAAGTCAAGCGAAGTACCTTATCCAGCGTGGAAACATTACAGCGGCCCAAAAGCAGTTTTACCACATCTACGTGATTTTTGGGAGACGCAAGATGTAGCGCAGTTTGTCCAGTCTGTGACAAAAGAATCAAAAGACGGCCTTAGCAAAACCTGGACAGCACGTCGACGAAGCTGAGCCCCAAGAGACACGGACCTTATCTTGGGCATTGACATTGCAATTTGCTTCCAATAGCACCTTTACAACATCAACATGGCCTGCTGTAGATGCAGAGTGCAGCGGAGTCCACCCACCCTTTTGCATTGCACCGCACAGGATCGAATGTCAACGCCAACAGAACTCTCACATCCAAAACGCTACCCAGGCCCACCATATCTTGGGCATTCACATTAGAATTCGCTTGCAAGAGCACCTTGACCACGTCGGCGTACCCTCTTGCAGACGCAGAGTGCAGTGGCGTTCTTCCAAATAACTGCCACACCCATCTTCAAAGCTTAACACCACCGCGGCGCACGAGCCAGGTCAAAACGCAACCTCAAACAACACGGACCTTATCTGGGGCTTCCATGTTGGACTTTACTTCCAGAAGCACCTTCACTACATCAACATGGCCTGCTGCAGATGCAGACTGCAGTGGTCTCCACCCATTCTGTCACATTGCCCCAGATCACACAGAATAGAACGTCAACCCCAACAGACCTCTCGCATTTGAAATGCTACCCAGGCCCACCTGATCTTGGGCTTCCGCATTGCAGTTCGCTTCCAGAAGCAACTTCGCCACATCGGCATGGCCTTCCTCAGCCGCCCTGTGCAATGGTGTCGATCCATCCTGTCACATGCCACCACGCAGAATCGAATGTCAACTCCAAAACTACTCTCACATTCGAAACGCTAGCCAGTCCCACGTCATCTTGAGCTTCCAAATTACAGTTCGCTTCCAGTAGCAACTTCACTACATCAACGTGGCCTTCCAAAGACGCCCAATGCAGTGGTGTCCGCCCAAACTGTCGCATTGCATGACGCAGAATCGAATGTTAACGCCAAACAGAACTCTCGCATCCGAAACGCTACACAAACAGACCTTATCTTGGACTTCCGCGTTGCAGTTTGCTTCCAGAAGCACCTTCACCACATCCACGTGGCCTCGTATGGATGCCAAATGTGCTGGTGTCCATCCAAGTGCCTGCAACAACGTCAGACACCAACTCGTCGCCTTCCTCACCGTCCAACTCACATCGTCCTCGCGCACATCGACGTCCACTTGCTCTTCGCTCAGTATCCTCCGCGCATTCTCCGCGTCTCCTCTCTTACTCGCATCTAGAAGCCTTCGCTCGGCCTCCTTCATCTCGCTTTCTTCCTTTTTCGGGATCCTTAAATGGAGAGCCTGAGTTCTTCCCGCAACTCATGCCCCTCGAGCAACTCAACAGCACCTCATGATAGCCTCCTTCTGACTGTGAAGCCATCTCTCGCAGGTTCGAGCAACGTTACATAACTCAACGTCGCGCGTATGTTGCACCAAGCGAGGAGGATCTAAATCTTGCCATCCACACACCAGTCTCATGAGCGGCGAGATGATCGATCGATTGCTGCTCTTCTCCTTCACTTCGTCGCCCCCATGCCGTCCTAGTGACGGAGCAACTAGGAGAAGACCTTGCGAGAGGCTTCCACTCTTGAATTCGCGAAGGAATGGTGCCAATCGACCCATTGGCGGCCGCGAACGGAACCTTTCACGGCGAGACCTCTCCACAGTCTCAAACCAATGCTTCGTCTCCGCGACGAAGGCTTTTCGAGCCCATTTTAGGCGCCGCTGACGTGCTAGCGCTGTTATCGACCACAAAATCGTTCTCATATTGTGTAGAAGCCCACTGAATAGATTGAAATTTCTTCGTTTGGATGAATCGTTGCTGTCAAATGCGCCACATGGCTCGAGGACCACTTTCTTGCAGTTAATGCGCTTCTTTTAACAGCTAGAAGAATTTCTAAGAGCTTGGGACTGAAGATCTCGTCCTTGTACTCAATATCAAATTTATATTCCTTTTGTTGTGCCATCCCACGAGGTGTTCACTCGTTGTAACGCAATAGACTCCGACTTTCATCATCATCACCATCCCACGAGGTACGAATCGAATGGATGCCACATATTGGCGCTTGTATTTCGTTTCGTTGATCTCTTTAACATAGAACATGGCATCACCATTGTTTTCAACTCTGATTATCGTCTGACGAAGAAGCAGCGCCAAGTCTTCCACATCATACGCTATATCATCGTTCATAAGCAAGGTATTGAACTCGATATCATTCGCATCCCTAATCACATTAGCATCTATTTGCTCAATATTTCCACACAGCTGCTAAAAAAGTTCTGCTTTGATGTCATCGATGCGCTTTTGCTCAGCATCAGCGAGAACTTCAGCGGATTGTCCACGGCGTTTGCTAGTGCTTGGGTAAGATAGGCACAACGCTTGGTCTGGCAGAAGCCCTCGAAGTGCCAAGCATTTGGAAAATCTAGAAATTGGGGTATACAACTCACTACTTGATGTTGATATTGATCTCGATGACGACCAAACGTACAAAGTCAGGACTTGCAGTGATAGATATGACTATTACTTCAAATACGATGAGCGGTTCAAGACATCTGCAGACGTTTTTTAAAACATCAACGCCAGTTTTAACTGGCGTTGATGTCAGAAACGATAATTGATGTGTGTTTGCTGGTGAACGTTGTGAAGTTGTGAATGATATTGAACCAGTTCATATGCCGGAAGAGCTATATGAAGCTCTCTACCAGTGTAAGGAGAATACTTGTACCATGAATCGTATGTTAGATAGGTCAAATGTTCAAATTATTGGCGATCATCAACTCGAAATTGAAATCAGCCAAAAGTACTACGATCTCATTAAACTCCGCGGAAGTGGTTTAATGATCATGATAAATGAATGAAGCCAGCATATGCGTTATATAACTGCAGTGAGCTAGGCAAAACCGTTGCTTTCAGCACCTGGACCGAGCTACTACGCGGCTTCTCTGACCAAGTCAACGAGCGTGAAGCAAAATCATGCTGGAATGAGTTGAGAATCGATGTTGACAACCTTTGTACTCTTGGCACCATCAAGCACGTTGTCAAGAGGGAAGACAAAGACCTCCAAGTGCTCGCTTATGAACGCGACAAAGTAGATAATATGCTTCTCGACGCGTGACACTTGGACAAAGCGCACCAGATTCCATTCGCAGCCCCCATCGCTTGCATTCCAAAGTCGGTTCTGCCCTTTGTAACTCAGCCCTGCGACAAAGATTTTGATTGACGCCATTGCTTGTTCTGGCAATAAATACACTTGCAGTTGCTATTGCATATTTTGTGATGCTTATGACACGCGCAACGATTGGTTATGCACCCCCCTTTACAAGTACATGAGTGATCCGGAATCGATCCAGGTTGTTGAATCGCCTTCCATAATTCGTTGTATACATTCTTCAACCAAACAATTCCAACACCTGCTTCTGTGTGAGCGAAGCCATCAGGTGCAATGAAAATCCCGCTTGTCTTAAATTGCGTTCCCGCAATCGGCCGCCATACATCAAAGAACGGACTCATCAGAGAATGAGCACTGGCAATGGTAGCATTAATCCCGACAATGTCTTTGCCAGTGATCAGAATCATGTCAACACCACCATAATTGTAAATGTCCGGGTCCAGCAACACCCACGATTGGTCAGTGCACTCATTCAATGCCTTTCGGAACGCCGTGTTCTCACTTCCAGGTTTAAAATTGAACCTCGCGATGGATCTTTTTTCCTTCGGATATTTGCCAATAATGCCATCTCGATGAACAATAGCCTTGATAACTTCCTCTACAAGAAAGCCACAAATTGGTCGATTTCCGGAGACGCTTTTAAACCGTTCAGGCCACAATGTAAGAATCGCAGCATCGTCTGCTTTTCTTTTCCAAACTTGATACAGTAAACGAGTGAGAATCTCTCCAACCGCAAAAAAGGCTTGATGTTCTTCATCAAAGTAGAAAAACCGATGATCCACATAAGAATCACGTGGTGCCGATGAAGCAGGTGGGACTAAATGTGCAAACACGTTCCACACAATATTCGCATCGAAATCGGTGTAAAAGGTCTCAATACACTGCAAACAATTCGTGATGGTTTGATCACTCATGACCCGTTGGACAAGTGTTGGCCACATGTCGTTCTCGCGATGAAGTCTTGCAAATCGAAAGAGGAACAACGGTACACAACCGGTCAGAGTCATCAACTCTTCCTTATGGTCTTTGAGCAGCGCAATGTTTTGATGTTCCATCCACACTTGAAATTCATCCTCATTAAAACCACCAGCCACCAATATCGTGGCACCAGTTTGCTGCTTGTGGTTGACTTTCCGCCAAGCTGTCGAATTCAACGACATACCGTGAATTGTAACCATCGCTGATATACCGAGACATCTAGAAAGACGTGTTCGGGCAGTGATGCACTTGGAATCGTCGTCATCTATCGAATTCCATTGATCAGCGATCACAATTGTCAAACGGCCAGCCAGAACGCCATGTATTTCATCAGGAGTCGTCGATGAGCGCAGATCTTGACAGTCTAAATCATTGAGCAAAAGATTGAACGTCATAACGCGCTCGAGTTCTTCGTTTCGAAGCAACAGCCGACAATCAGGAATGTAGATCACAACTGGACGAATCTCAATGATTTCGCCACCCTCACTAAATTGAAGAACCAGGTCGTCTCGATGCTTCAACAGTAGCAACACCAGCACAGCCAACATGTGCGACTTTCCATAGCCAACGGTACCGACAAAGTCTGTCGTAGTCGGCACTTGTTGCCGCCATTGATTTACAACTCTGTCGTACAAGGAAGCCAACTCCTGTCTCGCTTGATACTTGAAGCACCTATTTGCATCAAGTTGAAAACGATCTGGTGCGTCATAATACAGTGAAGGAAACGGAACATCAACGACGGAGTCCATTTTTGCCATGTTCATATCGAAGTCCTTGATCCGATCCAACAATGCTCTTGCTCTTCTTGAATACGACGTGAACTCGTCCATTGCAATCACTTTTCGCCGCTTCTTGAACCTCTCATCGACTTCATTATCTATGACTTGCAAGACAGGTCTCTGCAGTTGCTGACGATGCTGCGTCGGCACTTCCACGATGAGTGCACGATCTTCGTCTTTTCCGAGATCACCCACTGAAGCCGATGCTTCCAATGGCTGGGCATTCTCTTCGTCATACACTGCTCGGTTTGCGTAGACTCGCAGGTTGGCCGCATCAACATTCGCAAGGGAGTTCGGGCACTTGCGTAGCACTGCATCTCGGAATCGATTTACCCTTGTATGGTAAGGTAAATCCGTCACCGCATCAACGAAGGTGTCTGGAAGGGGGAATCGAGTTGCTCTATCCACCAACTCGAAGTACACGTCGCGCGACATCTCTTCTTTCCAATCACAACACAACTTTGTTGTTAGTCTTGGTTACTATCGATGCCTCTACATGCTGCTATCTCGCGCGATCGTCGCTTACCTGGTGCACTTCCTCCATGCGTCTGTGACTGAGAACAATCACAATGGACCGATTCCCGTAGGGTTTTGAAGCCTTCCTAAAGCTAAATCGGCGATCTATCCTAAAATTATGAAAACAAGCGACTTCCGCAGAAAACACGCCGTCCAAATTCCAAAAAATATCGCCGTTTCGGAGCATCACTTCTCCGAGGCATTTCACTCGGAATGCAGTGGACCAGCTTGGCGATCGATCGTAACGACGGTCGCTGCCTTGTCGTTCTGGTACTAAAGAAATTGGACACGAGAGACAAGTCGACAAACTTGCACTCGCTCGCGATCTCTTTCTGCCTTGACTTCCGCGAGCTGCGTGGGAGGGATTTCGTTTGTCTGTCGCTCTCGATGTTTCCTCTCCACATAGCTGGTACACAACCCCATCGCGGACATGGCGCGGCTGCGCACGTTCGGCACGGTGCGCTCGTTCCAGTAAAGTTGGTGGACCGCATACATTCATTGCTGCGTTGCTGCCTGGTCGAAGAACAGCCTTCCTCACCTTCTTCAAAAGCCTCTAAGCGGTCGAAAACTCTAGATATTTAGAATATCTAGAGAGAGAGGGGACCCCCACTCTCAAGATTGTGATTTGAGTAGGGGTCTGACGGCCGAAATAAGATTTTGATTGTCGAGAACCAAAATTTTAGCTGTAGGAAGGGTTCTAAATCACTGCGGGAATCGGTCTGTAGACAATGACCTTGTTTTTACCAGGTACAGGCACTTCGATGCGTTTGGTCCAGTGGTCGATGCCGATGGTTCGATCTTTTTGATGCCTCAGGGATGAAGACAACGTTGTGACGGATTGAGCGAGGCTGGTTTTGCCCCATCCACTAGGACCAACGAGACAGACTTTGACGCGATTGATCAGCTCGCGTGACTGTTGGTATTCACGAATATAGATCTCTGTATCACTCACGCCGCGCTCGACGACTTCGTGTGGGATCTCTGTCAGTGGCAACTTCATTGCATACTCGTATTCCCATTGGCCAAAGCAAACGGCTAAAGCCTGAGCCTCAGGTATTGCTTCTTCGGTGACAATCATCTCTTTGCACGTCGTATCCCATTTTGCGCCGTGAGCCGCCAGAGCTCGAAGAACTACCATCTTTTCGGCACCCAAACTACTCGGCCACATAGGTTCCATGATTGCCATGTGCACGGCGGATCGTTCATTCTGTCGTGATACTATTAGAAAAGATTGGTTTGAAGTAAAAAGTCAAGCGAAGTACCTTATCCAGCGTGGAAACATTACAGCGGCCCAAAAGCAGTTTTACCACATCTACGTGATTTTTGGGAGACGCAAGATGTAGCGCAGTTTGTCCAGTCTGTGACAAAAGAATCAAAAGACGGCCTTAGCAAAACCTGGACAGCACGTTGACGAAGCTCAACCCCAAGAGACACGGACCTTATCTTGTGCATTCACATTGCAATTTGCTTCAAACAGCACCTTCACTACATCGACGTTTCCTACCGCTAACGAATTGTGAAGTGGTATCTTCCCTAACTCTCGCATTGCACCACACAGAATCGAACGTCAGCGCCTACAGGACTCGCGTTCTTTCTTTCGAAATCTTTGAGAAAAGCAAGCGCCTGAGTTCTTCCCGCAACTAATCCCCTCAAGCAACTCGTCAGTACCTCATGACCTGACTGTGAAGCCATCTCTGCCTGGTTTGGGCAACATCACCCATCTCAATGTCGCGGGTATGTCGCATCAAACATCCCCTCTGGATCTTGTCAGGCACACACGTCTCGTGAGCGGCAAGATGATTGGTCGATTGCGGTCGATTCGTCGCTCCCGTGCCGCCCTAGCGACTCAGCCACTAGGAACAAGCCTTGCGAGAGGCTTCCACTCTTGAGTTTGCGAAACAATGGGGTCCATTGACCCTCAGGCGACCGCGTACGGCACGTTCCACGGCGAGATCTCTGCACAGTCTCCAACCAATGCTTCGTCTCCGAAACGAAGGCTTCTCGCGCGCATCGCAGGCGTCGCTGTCGCGCTTGCGATGTCTGGAAGCGCGTACGTGGCCTCGCAGTCCCAGCAGCTGCGACTCTCTCGGGAGAGACGAAGGCAACGACTGTGAGGGAGGGAGATCGGCGTGTCCACGTGTGGTTGTTCATTTCACCACGAAGTGGAAACGCACGGCTATGTACCGACGAAGACGAGCTTGCGTGGGGTATCAGATCACTCGCCTGGGGATGATGAAGTGTCGCTTTTGGACGATAAAGACTCGATGAGCTCATGATCACGTCTTGTGGTGGTGGTAAAAATTGTCGTGTCAGCACGATGTAATTTTTACGAACGTGAACCGCACGACGGAAAGAGATACTGGGTCCGGCGAGTTTCAAGAATCCAGGACAGCGTTTACCGTGTGCGGTCCCGCCGCTCTCCAACTTGACTTCAAATCGAGCTTATACGAGACTTCTCTGTCAAAGCGTTCCGAAGTGTGGTTTCCACGGACGCCAAAGAATGCGCTGGTGATGAGACTTAGTCTCCGTGGACAATCGCCTGAGTCTCCAATCTTTTCATAGCATGCTCACGACTCTCTCCTACTGAATCACCTTCCACGCTGCTTCGACGAGGTGACGAACAAAAGAGCGAAAGTGCAGGGTAGAGACCGAAATAACGTGAGGTCTACTCAATGGTGCTCTCGAACATCAAAACAAGGATTGTAGCTTGCAGCCGCATTTCGAGCAGAATAATCTTACTGAAGACGCACCACATGTGCGCACCATGATTGATTTGTCGACAGGAAATTACATCCATACACGATTCGACTTCAATTGCAAGTCAGCCTTCGCAATTACATAAGACGTTGTTGTCGCCTCTGACATGATCGCCAGTAATCGGCTTCGTCGACTTCCTCGCTAGAACTTGAGCATACCACTCCAATTCTGGAGGAAGCCACGAGAAGAAGGTGCGGCCATGCTGCTTCTCCCACTCCGAGTCAGCGATCGCGTCTTTCAAACGGTGTGATGTACCTTTCTCGTCATATGCTTGCCGGGTAACCTTGAGACCTTTGAAGCGGGCCAGTACGCTCTCGATTGACTCCCACAGCCGCCTAAAACAAGATCGCAGATCCTCATCATACGCGTCAATGGCCACCGCCTCCAGACGAAGCACGCGATCGCTGGTCTTCGAGTCTCTCGTCACCATCAGGCGGCATGCAAACTTGTCCTTGTTCCCGTATAGAATCCAGTCACGTCCGACATGGCGTTCGTGGAATACCAAGTGACTCGCAATCACGATCTGATCAAATATTGATTCCGGGAGCATGGTGAAGTGGTACTCCCAACGCACACGGATGACCACTTTATGATCGCCTGGTGTGTCGACGATCTTACAGATGAACTGGCCTTCATTCTTTTCAACACGAAGAGTCTCTTCGAGTGACAATGGCTGCTCGCAGAATACGCAAGCTGCCATTGCTTTCGTCTGCCAATAGGCAGGCACCATGAGGTCCGAATCCAACTCCATTTCCCCTCGAGATGGACAAACAATGTTAAACTTGTACAGCAGTTGCTTGATTTTGATCATGAGCCGGTTACCAAGGTCGCGCCACAGCGGGAGAACCAAGAGTTCAAGGTGTGCAATCCTCTCGCTTATGTTGTTGTGATTGACTATCTGCCGGATCAAGTCGATCAAAAGCATCGGATTGAGGATCACCGTATCGGACAGTCCTTCGATGACGAGATCTTCATACCACAAAACATCTCCGAGGTGATGCAGGACGCGCAAAATGGCCTCGCGTTCGGACCGATCGAAGGAGGGGCTGGTGACCCTATCAGCGAGAGCCAGGTTCAAATCGTGGACATTTGTACAGAATGATGCTTCTCGTAACTCCCGAACACAACCCAATACTTGTGAGTACAGATCTGGCATCGGAAAAGCTCGTTTGCTCTCCACAATTACTCGATCAATTCGTGTCCGAGCCAATTTAACCCCTTCAAGATCTTTGCAGCTCACCACCACACACTTTGGCTGGGACAACCGTCGCAAACTCTCTTGCAATGCGCCGTGCTCGCGAACTTTGAGTCCATCACAAATAGGTGTAAATGTCAACCCAGTCACATCATGCACTCTTTCACCAGATCCACTGGCACCGGCACTCTCAGCAGCATACAAACGACGAATCGCATCATTCGACTCTTCACCGTATCTGCGAAGACGTTCCAACAGATCTCTTCGAATCCTCTCCACCCGTGCAACGTTTCTCCGCAAAACATCTGCCTTCGTAAACAGGAACGCAAACTCCGCATCCGGCTGACGAGCGAGCACGACTCGGATCCACTTCAAAATCTTCGTGTCGATAAAATCGTCCACCAGTCGACTCATTTGATCCTTGTTGAATGACAGAAGCTTTGCCTGTGCCAGTGCCGCCGCATACGATTGGAGATCCACAGTGACTAGGTACAGGGTACGATACGAGAAGAACAGCGAGTGCACCACTTGGTAGGCATCTTGTCCGGCAAAGTCCCAGAATGTCACCTCGTAGACAATGACCTTGTTTTCACCAGGGACAGGCACTTCGATGCGTCTGGTCCAGTGGTCGATGCCGATGGTTCGATCTTTTTGATCCCTCAGGGATGAAGACAACGTTGTGATGGATTGGGCAAGACTGGTTTTGCCCCATCCACTGGGACCAATGAGGCAAACTTTGATGCGGTTGATCAGCTCTCTTGACTGTTCGCATGCGCGAACGTAAATCTCGACATCGGTTACGTCTTTGCTTGCGACTTCGTGCGGTATGTCCGTCAGCGGCAACTTCATTGCATACTCACGTTCCCACAGGCCAAAACAGACTGCTAAAGCCCGAGCCTCAGGTATTGCTTCTCCGTTGTCAATCATCTCGTTGCACTTGGAATCCCACTTTGCACCATGGGCTGCCAGCGCTCGAAGAACTGCCATCTTTCCGGGACCCAGTTTAGCAAGAAAATTCAATGCTTCAGTATCATCCTCGAATATTGCAATGTGCACAGCTGTCTGTCCGTTCTTTTCGTTACATTACGTCAGAACGAGATTCTGTCGACGTAAAAGCCTTCAAGCAAAGTACCTTGTCGAGCACGGAAACGTTGCAGCAGCCCAAGAGCAGATCAACCACGGCGATATGACCTCGGCGAGACGCGAAGTGCAGCGCGGTTCGTCCAACCTGCGACAAACACATCAACAGTCGACATTAGCAAAACCCTGGACAGCACTTCAACCGAAGCTCAACCACGAGGAATACGAACCGAATCTTGGGCTTCCACGTTGGCCTTCGCTTCCAAAAGCACCTTCACCACATCCACGTGGCCTTTCATAGACGCCCAATGCAGTGGTGTCCATCCATCCTGTGGCATTGCAACCACACAAAACCGAACGTTAGCGCCCAACAGAACTCGCGCACACGAAAGACGACACAGACCCACCTTATTTTGGGCTTCCACATTGGCCTTCGCTTCCAAAAGCACCTTCACCACATCCACGCGGCCTTTCATAGACGCCCAATGCAGTGGTGTCCATCCATCCTGTGGCATTGCAACCACACAAAACCGAACGTTAGCGCCCAACAGAACTCGCGCACACGAAAGACGACACAGACCCACCTTATTTTGGGCTTCCACATTGGCCTTCGCTTCCAAAAGCACCTTCACCACATCCACGCGGCCTTTCATAGACGCCCAATGCAGTGGTGTCCATCCATCCTGTGGCATTGCAACCACACAAAACCGAACGTTAGCGCCCAACAGAACTCGCGCACACGAAAGACGACACAGACCCACCTTATTTTGGGCTTCCACATTGGCCTTCGCTTCCAAAAGCACCTTCACCACATCGACCGGGCCTTCCGCAGACGCCCAACGCAGTGGTGTCCATCCAAACTGTCACACAAAACCGAACGTCAGCGCCCAACAGAACTCGCGCACACGAAAGACGACACAGACCCACGTCATCTAGGGCTTCCACATTGGCCTTTGCTTCCAAAAGCACCTTCACCACATCAACAAAGCCGCCTCTGGACGCGTAATGGAGTGGTGTGAACCCACCCTGTGACATTGCAACCACATAAAACCGAACGTCAGCACCACCAGTACTCCCGCACCCGAAACACGACACAGACCCACCTTATCTTGGGCTTCCACATTGGCCTTTGCTTCCAAAAGCACCTTCACCACATCCACGTGGCCTCGCATGGATGCCAAGTGCAGAGGTGTTCCAGCCCACTGCCACATCTCGTCAGTTCCCCACTCTACGCTGCCCTTATCGCCCAACTCACCATGTCATCGTGTACATCGACGTCCACTTGCTCCTCGCTCAGTATCCTCTGCACAGTCTCCGCGTCTCCTTCCTCACTCGCATCCAGAAGCCTTCGCTCGGCCTCCTTCATTTCGCTTCCTCCCTTCTTTCGAAATTCTTGAGAGAAGCCAGCGTCTGAGGTCTTCCCGCAACTCATGCCCCTCGAGCAACTCGTCAGCACCTCATGAATACCTTCTTCTGACTGTGAAGCTATCTCCGGCTGATTCGAGCAACATCCACCATCTTAATGTCGCACGTACGTTGCACCAAAACACGTTGACCTTGTCATGGATGCACCAGGGCCTGCATCTCCACATGTACGCAAGCAAGCCGCACTCGGCTGGCACCAAGCACGACTACGCGACGGTGCTATACACGAAGCAGCAGTTCGAGGAGTTTGGTCTCCAGGCTGAGATCATCGAGTACTATCCGTTGCTGTCACGCCCACGACGCCAGCGCGTGGCTATCACGGCGCCTGCAGAGGCTGCGCGTGACTTGGACTTGAAGGAGAAAGCGGTGGAGGGAGACGCGTGGACGACGGACGAAGATGCGCTGCCTCCGTTCTTGGCATTTGGATTCAATGGCCAGATCGCACTCGCTCGCTGTGGAACCAATGGGAGAGGCATTTCCAAGCCCGCGTGAGATTCCCAGCAGCAGCGAGGACCTAAATGCCTCGCTGCTGCTAGGAATCTCACGCGGGCTTGGAAATCTCGTCACCTACGGGTGGTGTTCTTGTCGAACGGTCAAACTCCCGTCGTGACTTGGAGAAGAATGCAGTTGTGGTGGCAGCGTCGAGTAGACTGAGGACCATGCACAAGAGATCTTGAAAGATGTGCAGTCGCGGTGTCACCGAGTTGTTTTTCTAAACTGCCAGGAGTATTCCAGCCAACAAGTTACATGGGAATGAAACCTACCCCCCGAATTCGGTCACTTACTCAAGCCGACATACAGTAGTAAGGTTGTTCGAGGTCGGCGAATTCATTGGGGACGTGGCGGCGTGGGTGCGCGACCAAATTGAGAAAGCGATGCCTTGAAATCTCCGGAAGTCTTGCCGACTCAACGCTCCAGAAGAGCTTCAAATGCTCTTTGCTTCATGACGACTAGATTTAGGATTGATATGCTTGAGGTGAGGCTGTAATCGGAGACTTTGAGCGAGGACGATGAAGCGACCTGTTCCGTGACTAGAATCCATCATAGTCCTTGTCGAGGTTATTCGTATCGAAGTTCTCATACATGTATTTCAGCTCAATAGGATTACATACGGAAGGCGCCGACGACGCTGTTGATAGCGCCGACGAGGATGGCGAGCACGCCGAATCGCCAGCACATGGCGCGGTGCGGCTGCAGCTCGTTGGCGTACGCGTACGTGTGGAAGCAGCGCAGCACGGTGTAGACGATCATGGCGGCCACGTGGACCGACGTGGTGGCGTTGGCGAGGATACCACCACCGAACACGATGAGCGCAAGCGGGATGGACTCGAGGTCGTTCATGACGATGCGCTTCCATCGGAGCTCGACCTCCTTGGCCTTGCGCAGCGCGTCGTCCTTGTCGTCCGTGTGGAGTCCGTAGTTCTGCTCGCGGCGGCCCTGCGCCATGGCGAGGCCTCGGTCCTCGGGCGGCCGCATGCCGGCGTCGAAGGTCTTGACGGCCTGGATGGCCGTGGCCACGACGAACTTGATGTAGAGCACGGCGACGCACGTCACGTAGACCTTGAGCGACGTCGACATGGTCGTGTAGGGCGAGTGGATCGAGACAAACGCGTCGAGGGAAGCAATCGTGGCCGGAGGAGCGAGTCGCAAAGTGAGCACCCGATCGACGCGAATTGGAGGCGCCAGCGCGTCGCGATCGCGCGCTCGGTCTCACGGCGGCGCCAGAAACGAAGGGTGGCGCCTGTCCCGTGGCCGTGACAGCGCGTGGCTTCACAATCCGGCGTGGAACATCCAGTGGAGGTGCCATACTCATATTCGGTTTGACAGCCGGCGTATGGACCAATCAGATGAAAGTTATAGCCAATCAAACCAGAGAGCGATTACGCAATGGAGTGTCATATCGACCAATGGCGAATGGTTTTACAAGCGACATTCAAGCAACGTTCGAGCGACATGATCGATTGTGGATGTATCTGATGAGGAGCTCAAGTCGTCAGCACCTACGAGGCACCATCGTTATGAGCCTCCTCTCGTCGCTCGAGCAGGTGCTGCTGCCGGCCGCTGCGACGCTCGCGCTGCTCGCAGTGGTTACGCTGCTGCGCGTCTGGCTCGTGCTGGTGCCGGCGCGACTGAAGCGATCGCAACGCGCCTACGACGCGCAGCAGAAGCAGCAGGCGCAGCAGCGCCGCGATGAGACGGTGCCGACCATGGTCGTGCTGGGCTCGGGCGGCCACACGACCGAGATGCTCAAGCTCATCAAGCGATTGAAGCGGGAAGTGTACACGCCCATCACCTTTGTCGTGGCCGCGACCGACAAGACCAGCCAGGAGAAGACCCAGCTCGACTACAAGCCCAGCGCGCGCGACTCGTTCCTCGTCATCCCGAGAAGCCGCGAGGTCGGCCAGTCCTGGTCCTCGTCCGTGTGGACGACATTGCGGTCGTTCCGCGTGTGCTCGAAAGAAGTGTTCGCCAAGCGCCCCGAGCTCGTGCTCTGTAACGGCCCGGGCACGTGCATTCCGATCGTCGCAGCCGTCCTGCTGTTGCGGTTCTTTGGGTTCGAGCGACGCCGATCTAAGATCATCTTCTGCGAGAGCTTTGCACGCGTCGAGAGCCTCTCGCTCTCGGGCAAGATCCTCTACTACGTCGTGGACGAGTTCGTCGTGCACTGGCCGCAGCTCCAGCGACAATACCCCAAGACGACCCACCTCGGCGTCATCTGCTGAGACAAATGCACAGGTGGCTCCCTCCGCCACCAACAAGGTTCTCCACCATCTCCTTGAGCTCCAACGAGAGACTCGGGATCCGCGTGGGACTGGACAAGTGGGCGTGAACCCGGCATCCAGTGTGGAGAAAAATCTGGTCGGGGGATCGACATGCAACCGCATGTTAAATCAGTATACTCTCGTTCCCTTCCCAATACAAACCACGGCACGCTTCCGTTTGATCCACTGATACAAGTGATCTACCTGTTGAATTCGCTGCACGTCGGATGATCAACTTGAAGAGGGTGAAGGGGACCGACAACGCGGCGCTTCCAGCACAAGAAAGCCTCCAGCTCGAGCAGACAAGATGCACGCGAACGCGCTTCGCCCCGGCTCCGCGGGCTCCGGCGCCGCGCTGGGCATGCCCCCGCCACTTCCGGGCTTCAAGGCTCCCACGGCCGCGATCGAACGGGTGCGTGCGGCGCGCTGGCGGCTCCAGGAGCGCGCGCTAAAGCTTGCGAGGTGTGTCGTCGTTCGTGGCAGATTGTGACAGTCGCGGCGACCCAAATGAGCTGCGGGAACCCGGAAGAGAACATCAAGAAGGCCGAGTCGCTCGTGCGCATCGCGTCCTCGCGCGGCGCGCAGATCATCCTGCTGCAGGAGCTCTTCCAGTTCTCGTTCTTCCCGATCGAGCTCAACGCCGGCAACTTCCAGCTCGCCACGACGCTCGAAGAGTCGGCGCTCGTGCAGGGCATGGCGCTGCTGGCCAAGGAGCTGCGCGTCGTGATCCCCATCTGCTTCTTTGAGCGTTACCGCAACTCGTACTACAACTCGTGCGCCGTGATCGACGCCGACGGCGCCGTGCTCGGCGTCGTGCGCAAGATGCACATTGGCGGTAAGACGGTTTGCTCTTCAGTTGAGAAAGGGATAGGATCGCTGATTGAGGTGGTGGGTCGCTTGTACGGCTAGATCGTCTCGGCTACAACGAGAAATACTACTTCACACCGTCGGAGGACCCGATCAAGTGCTGGCAAACGGTACAGTGTCGAGTGGGCTGATCGAGACATCACTGAACTCATCTCATCTGGACGGTTGACAGAGATACGGTCGTGTCGGTGTCGCAGTGGGCTCAGACCAGTGGTACCCAGAGGTTGCGCGGTCGCTTGTGCTGCACGGCGCCGAGATCCTGCTCTTCCCGAGTGCCATGGGCAGCAACCAGTACGATCCAACTTACGATGCTCGCGACCAGTGGCAACGCGTGATGCAAGGCCACTCGGCGGCTAATATGGTGCCTATCGTGGCCAGCAACCGTGTCGGCACTGAGCTCGTGGACGGTATTCAGGTCACATTCTGCGGGTCGTCGTTCATTACCGGACAGACTGGCGAGATGGTGGGTAGTTGAGACAACATTTCTTTGTGGGACATGTCCACCAATTCTAACGCGAGGATGTGCAGCTCAAGATCGCGGACCGGGAGTCCGAAGGCGTGCTCGTCGAGAGCTTTGACCTCGAAAAGTTCCACATCCGGCGGGCGAGCTGGGGTCTCGTGCGAGACCGCCGCCCACATCTGTACAAGGGGCTGCTCACGCGAGACGGCGAGCACTAGTCAATGCGTTCGAGAGAGTACGCGGCACTAGTAGGAGGGAGATACGGTAGACTTATGAGAGCCTCCAGTCCGGGCTGAGACACCCTGAGAGGAAATGGAGAGGCGAGCACTTTGTGGGAGGTGGTGTTGAGCATTGTGAGAGCATTTGATTTATTTGTGTAGGTGGTTGGGGTGCGTAGCGATGAGGAGCTATTCTTGCAGACTCGCCTTATACTCTCGTAGGCACCATACTCAAGGGGAAGGAACAGCCCGGCTGTCGCGGTGAAAACATGAAGATGCTGGCAGCTAGCGAACATGACATCTCGTCTTCATCTCGTCGAAATCGTGGATCTGCGACAACACTGATGCCGAGCCGATTGAGTGACAAAATGGCATCTCGGAATGGACCTCGTCACTCGGTTTATTGGGTGCAGGGCCATCGGAAAGCGTCAGCAGAAGGCCGAAGGACGAGCGCGATAGCCGATATGGGCGCTGGGGCTGGCCACGTTGAGTATTCTGTCACTGGCAAGTACACGGGCGACTGGCAGGAAGGCGAGAAACACGGATATGGGGTGTTTGTGTATGCGAACGGCAGCAAATACGAAGGGGACTGGGCCCACGACAAACGAGAAGGCAAAGGAACACACTGGGTCGGAGACAAAATCAAGTCACACAAGCAATACGCTGGGGAATGGAGTGATGACAAACGGCACGGCTTTGGCACGTTCTTTTTCGAAGATGGTGGGCGGTACGACGGTTTATGGGAGCGAAACAAACGAGAAGGAACGGGAACCATGGTGTACGCCGACAAGTCTGTATACGATGGCCAGTGGCACAACAACCAGCGGTCCGGCCACGGCATTCTGTACCTTCGTAAGCGATCACGTGCGAGTCGTTGAAGTTTCGTTCTCTTACTCATGTTCGTGGATGACTAGCAAATGGAGATCGTTACGATGGCCACTGGCTGAATGACAAGAAGGAAGGCCCCGGACGGTTCTACTACAAGGCGACGCGCAAAATATACGAAGGCGAGTGGGTCGACGGTGCTCCTCGCTGTGGCACATACCACGATGATGAGTCGGAACTGAGTGACGAGAGGAACGACAAAGACGAAGACTCGATATTAAAGCCGCACAACCGTTTTTATATCCCTGAGTTGGGCCTGGCCCACCCAGGACGCGTCGTGAGCGAAAGCGTTGCTTACATTCGCCAAGAACGAATCATGGAGAAGGCGTTCGAATCAACGCAGTCGGGTTCCCACGAAGACCACTCGGCCGGAGGCGAACAAGAGGAAGATGAAGCGAATGGCGGCTCTGTCGTGTTTGATAAAGCGACCATGCAGTATCTCCAGCAGGAGTTCCAGACTTTGGAGCGCCGCGATGGCACGATCCAGTGCGAAGTCCTGCCGCAAATGTTGAACGCACTAGGCGTCACTATCGACAACGACCAGATCTTAGCCTTCCTCGACGATATTGGCGCGTCACCCGAGACGGCCATCACGTTTGCCGAGTGTATCGATATCCTGTCGCTGTTAGCCGAGAGTTCCGTCGCGGACGGCCAGCCGCACGACGCTCAGGACGGCGACCAAGAAGAAGACGGCGACGAGGAGGAGTAGAGAGGAGTTAGTATCTATTACCCGCTCCTAGCGAGACCAGGCACGCGCTATCATCATCACCATCAGCTGCCTTGTCCCTCTTTCTCCACCCACGGTCCTATATGCTGCTTTCCTTTTTCTCTGTTTATTTTTTACGTGAAGCGCAGACCGAGCGCGCTGACGACCTCGCGGTACTTGTGGAGGTCCTTGCGGCGCAGGTACTTGAGCAGCTTCCGTCTCTTCTCGACCATGGCGATGAGTCCTCGTCGCGAGTGGTGGTCCTTCTTGTTGCTCTGCGCGTGGGTCGTGCAGCGCAGGATCTTCTGCGTGAGCACGGCGATCTGCACCTCGCTCGAGCCCGTGTCGCCCGGGAAGCGCTGGAACGTCTCGATGGCCTTCTGGATCTGCGCCTGGTTCAGCTCGCGCTGCGACGCGTTCGAGAGCGAGAGCACGGTCTTGAGCTGCGCGAGCGCCGCCGGGTCGGCCGAGCCCGAGGCCGCCGCGAAGAGCTCCTCGGTGATGCCGAAGCGGTACGTCGTGTCTTTGTCCACGGGCGGCGGCGCCACGTACGACGAAGCAGCCGGCGACGACGACGAGAAGCGAGCGAACGCGGCGACGCGCGGCGCGCACGCAGCGCGCGAGGCGACCGAACGCACGAGCGAGAGCATGGGGACGGCGACGGACGTGCGGAGCTGCTCAATGGTTTCGAGTGGCTCTGTGGAGACGGCAGAGGGGCTAGATGTGTAAATAGTTTGGTCGGACGACATGCACGGAGGTCGTACGAAGGTGGTCGGAATGACGGGGAGAGAGGGTCCTGGGCTGGTTGTTGGCTCGGTTTGATGTGTTGATTTGACGGAGAGAGCGACTGAGAGGATGCAAGTGGGTTGGGATGGATTAGGTAGCGCCGGCTATAGGTTTCTAGATCAGTAAACCAATAGACCTCAATTGAATTGTTAAATTGTTGGATGGATTAGGTAGAGAGTAGATTGAGGTCCTGCAGGGTTCATCATCGTGCAAGATGAGGCGAGACTGGGTCATCTGAGTGGTGCTGTACGACCATACATCTTTTAGGGCTGTTGATTTGTTCGTGAAGCATCGCATAAAGTCTCGAGGCAGCGGTGGTAGGTTTTGGAACGACGATGTGTGTTTGAGCAGCGCATATCATTATTGCTCGGAAGTCGACTCTTTCGATTTGATTGTGGGTGGGCGAAGTGTGTTGACTTCTAGCACGATTGTGATTAGTGAGAAAGCACGTCGTGTGAGTTGATGTGTCATGTGAGTTGGATCTTTGGCTTGGAGCTCCGCGTGTGTCGCAGCCAGGTCTTCTCATCGAAGACTAAAGTGCACTCTCGACCGATTACGACTCGGTGCCAGTGCATTGTATCGCCTGACTTACCGCCGTTCTGATTGGGAGGAGACCGAAAGAGTGGCTTCGAAGCAAAAAAAACTTCGCACGCTTCAGTCGATGACGCGCTCGAAGACGAGAGACGTCACGTGCGACTTGAAGGTCGAGAACACCGAACTTGGCAAACTCTATTCGATTTATGTGATTCGTACAGCGAATCGAGCATCATCACGTAATTTTGCTCCGTGTGCTGTCTCCAGTTTGTAATTACTTGTCGAGTCAGTACATACCGTATTCTGCAACGTCAACAGAGACCTTGAAACCGGAATGGTGGACTGTCCTGAGGTTTCGACTCATTTGCATTTCTCAAGTTTCTCGTCTGGCGACTCAAGCCCCCCAAACTCAGAATGGACTTCGACTGGTGCTTCGATTCGCAGGACATGGCAGACGAGCTGTTGTTTCTGCTCGCGGACGACGCCCTAGAGGCTCCATGGAGGTCTCCAACCAGCTCGCCATTGCTCACTGGCGTCGAATTGTTCGAGGAGCAGCTGCCTCAGGAGACGATGAGGACGAAGAAGAGGAGAGTCCCCCGCCAAACGCCGAAAGACGAGATCATGCTGCTGCGTCGCACGATAGGAGATCTTGAGAGCATGCTCTCGGTCCAGAAACGTCGACGATCGACCGTGCCGGTTATCGAGGGGCCTCGTCCACCGGCGGGTAGTGGAAGCCTGAGCGTTTGGAGAGGCGTGGCTGCTCGGCAGCTACAGCTACTCCGCGACTCGCAGCATGAGAACCACCGCCTGCACGGACAAGTGCGGCGCCAAACGGTGGTGCTCAAGCGCTTGAACCGGCTCGTCAATGGCCTTCAGGTGAGTTCAAAACGGCCTAGTGTTTGAGATTCAATCCTCACTTTCCGTTCTCTGTATATAATGCGCCAGGTTCCAGTCGAGAGCGTGCGACCGGTGCCGGTGTCGATGCACCAGGGGATATTCGCGTATAAACGACGCGAGCTCCTCGCATCGACATCGGTTGTGTACTCAACGCTGGATACCACGTCGGCAAATCTGTCGAAACGCCTCTCTCAGGGCGAGTTCCGAGACTGTAGTGAGCGGATTGGGATAGAAGCCGGAACGGATAACCGGTCTATTGCTGCTAATCCTGCTATACTGGCACAGAGCCGTGTCGGCCGGATCTTTCCTCGCGATATGTCGCAGGCCGCCCAGGCTCTATGGGATGACTCGGTACATAACGACATTGTTCACCCAACGCTGCATCACCTGGAGGTAGTCACAAGTCGGCGTCGCCTCCAGGCATTTTTGCGGTCTCTGACAATACGTCGCCGACAGCATGTCGAACAGGATTCCAATCGATAAGTTGTAGGATTTTCACTCAGCTTTCCCGATCCGCACGGTCTCGTTGTACTCCAGGGCGTTGGCGTTCGGACGCGGGTAATCGAAGGGGAACGCGACGCGTCGATTCTCACGGCCTCTTTGTGGCCACATCCATCGACTCCTTCTCCGTTCAGTGCTGTGGGATACAATTTGGCAGGCACTACAATTTTTCAGCCTCACCCATCGACATGCGAAGAAGACGAACCCATGAGCGAGCTTCTGATGGACTTCACGTATTCCCACCTAGAGTATTCTGTGCCAAAACAGAACATGACTCGAGAGGAGTTAGCGACACTCGAAAGCTTTGTCGCCCAAACTCGTGACCACATGGTCAACAGCGCGCACAACCTGCTCGACTCGATGCTTCTCCGCCATCGAGCATGACCTGGCTTCGTAGACGGTATTGTTCCCCAGATAAAATACCGGGCAAACTCGCAGTTTTCTTCTCATCAAGCAGCGTAAATCGCATGCGTGTCTCGTGTACAAAACACTAAAAGCTGTGCTCCTACCAAGAGCACAGCTTTTAGTGTTTTGTTACGTCCAAATTATACGTGTTGGTACTTCGCGATGGAGAATTCCCCTGAGCTTCCTACTGACGAGGCCTTCGAATCATATTGCAGCTTCATGGCCTCTGTGTTGTCAGACGAGCTCCCTCTTGGAAAAGCGGTAGAGCAGTCACACAGGATGGTTTGTCGAACGGAGACAGACATCCTGACGTGTCGGTCCAGTGGGTGGTGAAGAGGTTCAGGATGGGTTGCCACCGCGAGAAAGAGCGTTCGCAATTACCTTTTGAACTTATAAACAGTCAAGTGTAATGTGCGTTCAATGAGAACAAAGCTTTTTATTCATCTGAAATATCATACCCTGACTAAAATGCGTGGAGTTGTCGAGGCTAGGTGTGCAACTGATGGTTCACACGTTGCTCTTTCGCTGTCACGTCCTGATGGGTGTGTGTGGGTTTGTCTGGTTGCACATGTATTAGGTGTGTGTCTCCCACAGCCACGACACCACTTTCGAAATGGACAGCGACTGGTTACTCAACGAGCCCGACGCGAGCGAGTCAACCGAAGACTTGCTCGCTCTACTCACGGACGATTTGCTCGCGTCTTCATGGTGGTCTCCGATCGATGGCGACTTCGTTACGTGCGACTCGTCCTTGAGCTCCGAGGAATCCGAGTCCGTTCCGACTGCCACTCCGCATAAACCTCCGAAGAAGAAAGCGAGGAAGAAGCCCAGCCGACGACCGAAAGACGAGATCGCGTCGCTGCGTCGAACAATCGAGGACCTCGAAAACGTGCTCCTACTCAGAAATCGCCGCCGAGCGGCACCAAAGAACTCCTCGCCGTCCCTCTCTAGTGGCCGCAGCGTAAGCGTGTGGCGGGGCGTCGCAATGCGGCAATTGCAGCTTCTGCGCGAATCACAACACGAAAATCACCGACTCCGCGACGAGGTGCAGCAGCAGTTGGCGATGCTGACGCGCTTGCGTCGACTCGCCCGGCGCATTCGGGTGAGTTCTTTTAGACCAGCTCTATGCGTTCGCGTGGTTAATCACAATTTGGTGTGTCTTAGGCTCCAGTTGATACTATTCCACCTATCGTGGCGCCTGTACACACGACAATATTTGCCAACAAAGAGCGCGAGCTGCAGGTGATGGCCTCAGGGGTGTTTGCATCACTAAATTTCATCTCGGCGAAACTGTCGAGTCGCCTCCAACAGGAAGAGTTCTGTGATTCAGTGCTCTATGGAGGGAGAGCTACACGCACGCGTGGAATTCGGGCAGAAAGCAGCGTTGGGCGTCTCGTTCCACGAGATGGATCGTGTCTTGCTCAAGCGTTGTGGGAACAGTTGGCTCTGAACGACCGCGTGAACGAGCGAAACTATCGAGTAGAGGTATTTACTATCCTCTTAAGGATGCGAGAGGTCTTCCTTTAACTGTTCTGTGTAGTACGTTGACCAGGAATCGAACAGCTACGTCGTGTGGTTTTCCGTCAGTTTTCCGACTCCGTACGGTCTCGCTGTGTACCACGGGGCTGGTGTCCGAGCGCGAAAGATAGATCCAAGACGCGTCAGTATAGTCACGGTAGCCTCCATGTGGCCTCATGCATCGACGCCTTCTCCGTTCAATGCTGTGGGATTTAACGCCACGATAGTCACGATTTTTCAGCCCCATGAGGAAGCGAGTGAAGCAACCGAGTCAGTGGGGGAGGTGCTCATGCACAATGTCTTCTCTCCATTGGAATATGTGTCCTCGATGACTCGAGAGCAAGCCTCGACTCTCGAGGATTTTATGATTAAAGCGCGTGATCATACCGTCGACGAAACGCAAAACCTGCTAGATTCTGTAATGCTTCAGAGGATTTGAACTGACAAGTATTCTAAAAATGATAGCAGAGTCAAAATACGTGATGAGGTACAGATGCCTCAGAACCTGAGGATTGCGAAGCCTCTAATCCATTCGACTTTCGAAGGACGTCGCACACAGCTGGATGCAATGCATCTGCAAGAAGTCGTCTTCGAATCGTCGAAGAACGAGCAGGGTCCTCACTAACCAAACTCTCACTTTGAAAGAGGCAGTGACTTCAAGAAGCGACACTTGTCAAGAACTCGGATCTGAATGACTGCGTGGGACGACTTTCGACGAGCCAATAAAGGCAAAGGCATGAGCATGGAGGCCCTATCGGCCGCGTACCAGGCGCAAAAGGCCTCCAGCGGCAGTAGAACACCGTCAACATCGTCGATTTCAGCGTCCAGAAGCCCCACTAGGGCATCTCCACCCCCACCGCCAGCCCCCGTTCCAGCAAGAACATCACAAGCAACACGGCGCGAGCCTACTGCGTGGAATCAGTACCAAAAAGAACATTCAGGTCGAGGACTGAGCCAAAAGCAGATCGCCGACATGTATCATGCCCAAAAGAATGCGACGCCGGCGTCGTCAGCGCAATCCAGAGCTGCATCAGCAGCGCCAACTACCCCGTCGTCGCGTCCAAATGCGTGGAATCAGTACCTGCAACAGCATGCCGGTCAGGGCTTGTCGCGAGGCGAACTGTCGAGTGGATACCAAGCCCAGAAGGCCGCCGCTGCTGGCTCCGCCTCGCAGCAAGCTGTCAACGCCGCCAGCAAACGAGCTGCAGCGGCAGCTGCGGCTGAGAAGCGTGCTGCGTCTCAGCAAGTCAAGCACTCAGCTTCTTCGTCAGCCAAGTCGATTGCGAAGGCAGTACCGACCAACACGAAAGCTAACTCCTGGAACGAGTTCCTGCACCAGCACGCCGGCCAAGGACTCTCGATGCGACAACTTTCGCTGTTGTACAAGGAGCAGAAGAACGAGGCAGCGGTGACATCGAAATCGTCGTCGACTGCTACTCCGACCACAGCAAAACCCACTCGTCGCCCTAACGCGTTTAACGAGTTCCAGAAACAATACAAGAAAGACCACCCGAACGAGAAGCTAACGGCTTCGATGCTGGCAAAGATCTATCGCGAACAGCAACAGCAAGAATCGCAGCTCGCTCGAAGTGCTCAGTACATGGCGCAGGTTCACCAGGCCGAGCACGGAGGATACGACAACCTGGACTTCGGCTACGGTTTCGACTATGGTCGAGACGGTGGCGCGCAAGGATATAGCCTCGGACAGTCCAGAGGATATGGTGACCATGGCCAGAGCAGTGTCTTCAACCGAGAGGCTGAAGGAGTCACAAACATGTTCGACTATCTGATGGACGAACTCACAAACGACAAACGTCGCCAACTGGAACAGCTCATGCTTGAGATCGCGCAGTCCCAGGAGCAGTTGCGTCAGCAGCAAGCATCGATTGAAGAACGGGAGGAGCTTGTTCGTGTCGCAAGTGAGCTAGAGGCCGAGGAAGGAAATCTGAACCGCAAGGATTTCGTCAACGCTCATGAGCTGCAATTCGCGATCGCCATGTCTAAGGAAAATTCTGCAGTCCACGCCAACAAGATCGCGACGCTGCGCGAGTGCGAAGTCATCGACGTCTCGCGGCTACAGATCTCCATGGATGATACGTCGCGCATCGGCAGTGGCGGAAGTGGTATTGTCTATGCAGGACTGTTGGATGGTTCGATGCCGGTCGCTGTGAAGGTGATCGACGGTGTCAATACGACTGCAAAGAGGAGATTCGAGCAAGAACTGCTCGCAATGATGAAGGCTTCGGTCCACGAGAACGTCTTGCGCGTCCTCGGATACGTTGTCTTCGCCGACAGCAAGTCGTACGGAATTGTGATGGAACTCATGGCCGGTGGCGATCTGGCGTTCACAATGCACCGTGACGAGTCTGTTCGGCTCAGTGAGATGGATCTACTGCGGACTCTCTTGCAGGTGATCAAGGCCATTGAATACATCCACTCTCATGGCATCACCCATCGCGATATCAAGCCGCACAATATATTGCTGTCGAGCGACCTCCGCACCGCGAAACTTGCTGACTTTGGACTTGCAGGCTTCAAGAATGCCACACTCTCGACTCGTCAATCCCAAGTAGGAAGCGGATCGACAGCCGTGGGACTCACACCAGCGTATGCGGCTCCGGAAGTCATCGATGGAAAACTCTCGCACCGTGACACGGCATGGAAGAAGAGCGACATCTTCTCGTTCACCGTGTTATTAGCTGAGGCAGTTATGCATGAACAGCCGTGGGAATTTGAGACCCCGCAATTCATCATGAATTCGGTCGCAAAGTTGCTGAAGCGACCGTTTGACGAGGAAGAACTCTCCATTTTTGACGACAAAGTTGCCACATCCAAGCTTCGTGTGCTTGTACATGATGGATGGCATCAAGACCCAGAAGTGCGACCTTCAGCGACCGAGATGCGCAAACGGCTCGAGCGGATCATCGCCCTCGGAGAGAGCACCGGCCTTACGACGATGGCCAAGAAGTCGTCGAATAGCTCAAGTCCACGCGCCATCGATGGTGAGTCTCCGCATGCCTACTTGTAACCTGACCGACGCCGTTCGCCCGCGACAGGGTCATCAATGCGCAGCTGAATAGATTTTTTGGCTGGATTTCTTACAGTTTTTTTGTTTTAACTTTCCCACAAGTACAAAAGACTCTGAGCCCCGCTTCCAAGTCATTTGCTGTCTCCAATCACAAGTGGTTGATTTCGCCTGCACATGCAAGCAGGGACAATTGGACGCGATTTGGACACGGACCTTTCCTCTGACCACTCGCTGATGTTTCATGTTTAGCAGAAGAGTTGGTTTTGAACGACCGGTGGATTAGTCTCGCCTTCACCCGTGTGTCATCACGCCACACCGAGTCAGAGACACTGTTTCTGTTCACGTCAGACAACCTGACATCTCCGCCCGTCGGGTACTGTATGTAATCAGTGTGGGCTGTCTCAGGCCAAAGCGCGTTCGCAAAACCTTTCATAAATTGGACGATTTGATAAGCACTTGGAAAGGTTGGTCAAGTGATTGGACGATACGAGTGTCAGATTGTACGGTGCTCAGTACGCCTTCGAAATTCACGCGTCGCTGTATGTCGCCCCATATCTACTGATCTTGTCTTCATCTGTACATCGACTGGATATGCGTCTTCCCGGGAGGAGACACCAGTTCCAAAATGGATAACGACCTGTTCCTCAACGTACCTGACGAGAACGAGTCGACTGATGATTCGCTTGCGCTATTAACGGGCGAGTGAATTTCTTGCGTCGTTGTGGTGGTTTCCGATCGATGATGATGCCGCCACAAGCGTGAAGATCCTGGATCTCTCACGACTGAAGTCTCACGCCAGATTTTCGACTGCGCACGGCTTCAGTGTGTACAATGGGATCCGCGTTCGCGTGCGAAAGATAGAACCAACACGCGTCAACTTAGTTTCGGCCGCCTTCATGTGGCTGATGCGTCGACGTTTTTTTCGTTTAACGCGATCGGATTCAACGCTAGCTACAGCAACGACTATATTTCAGCTTCACGAGGAAACTCGTGAAACATCTGACCAGTGGGTGAGGTTGAGGTACCGATCTAGACGATGACACGAGAGGAACCCACTACTTCATTGTTGGAGCGCGCGATCGCACGGCCGATGAGACGCAAAGCCTATTACATTCTCTGATGCTTCAACAGCTTTGAATTGCGATGATTTTTACAAATGTAATCCAACTTTGAACCAAGAATATAACTTCGAAAGCCTGGATGGTAGACCTCTGGATTCCTGTAGTGCTTAATTGAGTCGCGGATAAAATGAGTCGGCTGCGTAACACACTTCGAATCACGCTTCTAAGCGAGTACCTTTACCAAAAAGCATCAAGCCGGGAATAGATCTCACGGTACCAATGATGGTGTGACGAGGATTGGATCCCATCCGGGCAGCTCCACGACTTTCTGTGTACCTGGTACCAGAAAGTTCCTTCTCGAGGACCGGAAGATTAGTCTCCCAACGGTCCATGCGTCATCAGTATTCCACACCGAGTCGGAGACAGACGACATGACGTATGCCTCCAGTGGGTGGTGAAGAGGTTCGCTGTGGGTTGTCTGTCACCGAGTCAGAGAAGGTTCGTAAGGAGTACAGATTCGATTATAGTAAATATTCGCAGTTGAATCAAAATTACAAACTCATTTATAATTCGGGATCAAAGTATCGAAGCATGAAATAGACCTGACACTGAGATGAACACTTTCTTTTGAAGTTGGAGTCCTTACTGCGCGAGTTACTATTATTTTCCTGTAAATGAAAAAAAAAATCGACGTGGACACACTCTGTGGCCTTGGTGGACGTGTTTGCTGAGTTCGAAACAAATGCTGTTTTTCATTTTATTCTTTCTGGAAACCTCATCCTGTTTATAGCACCGTGTGGGCATTACTGTAATTGAACCAAGCTATGCCTGTCCAGCACATCGATTTCTTTTAACTCGTGTATTCTTGGTCTTCCTCTATGCAGCGTGCCGCAGCATCATCAATCGTAAAGATGTGCTCAACTCGGAACCACGAAGACAAACAGAACCTGGTGGATATGAGGCCTTTAACGCCGCCGAGATAGAGTCCATTCGTTGCGCTGTAGACCCTATCCACCTTCTCGTCATAATCAGAGACTGGTAGATGTGTCTCACGCCATCCACCCAAGATCGCGTTGCATCAAATTGGACACTGTCTCTGTCTCCAATACAGACATCCTGGCGTGTCAGCCCGGTGGGTGATGAAAAGGTTCAATATGGGCTCTCAAGACAATGGACGTTCGCATTACCTTCCATACAGTGTAAAAATCATTGTGCACCTCGTTCCCAACAGGTTGCTTTTTCATAAAGTAGTCAACATAAACACCCTATCCGAAACGAGTGTAAGGTCTCATGAGTTTACTAGGCTAGAGTTTCGTGCGGATGTGCGTACGCTCACTGTGCCCAACTCCACTGCATGTGCGTCGACCCCCACTGTACCAGATAGTGCAGTCAGGGACAGTGCGATTTGTAACGAGCTGATGCAACCAAGAAAATCGCATCACAATGCAGTAAGAAGTGCTGCTGGCACAAAATGACACTTCAAAACAGACGGGTGCAGTTTCCTCTCTGTTCGGCGTGAGTTCGAACGAAAAGAATCATTTGCAAAGAAGAGGCGCCGCTATCAATCAGTAATCACGCCAATACAATCTTCTGGCAGGGTTTCTCCAACGAGATGACCAAACCATTTGCACGCTGCTCAACTGGAAGCATCTATCACGATTGGATGATATGGCAGTCAGAGTGTACGGTCTCCATTGTACCTTCGCGATTCACGCGTCGCTGTAGGTCACCAAATCCGGATGTGTTTCCATGTGCACCGACTGGGTGTGCGTCTTCCCAGGAGGAGACGTCAGTTCCAAAATGGACAGCGACCAGTTACTCGACAAGCCCCACGCGAGCGAGATGACGGACTGCTTGCTCGCACAGTTGATGGACGACTTACTTACGTCCCCATGGTGTTCTTCGATGGATGACGACGATGCCACCTGCAGCTCACCAATAAATCTCGATGACTTCGAAACCGTGACGACTGAGCCACAGCAATTACCCAATACGTGTCGGAGGAAGAAGAAGCCAACCCGGTCGCCAAAAGACGAGATCGTGTTACTGCGTCGCACAATCAAAGACCTCGAAAAGATACTCTCCCTCAAGAATCGAAGACAGTCGGCTACACGGGAACCCACGCAGCGCCCCTCCACTGTCCGCAATGTGAGCGCGTGGAGGGGAGTTGCGGCGCGGCAATTGCAGCTCCTATGCGACTCGCAACACGAAAACCATCGACTTCGCGACCAGGTACAGCACCAGTTGTCGGTGCTTACGCGTTTACGTCGGCTCGCTCGACGTATTCGGGTGAGTTCATCCTTGAGAGACTTCGCTCTTTTTCGTGGCTCATTATGGTTTGTCCATCCGTTAGGTCCCAGTTGAGAACATACCGCCGATGGTTGCACCGGTGCATACCAGCGTCTTCCACAGCATAGGTCATGAGCTGCTTGTGACGACCTCGATGGTGTTTGCAACAATAGATGTCGTCTCCGCCAAGCTATCGAGTCGCCTACGACGAGAAGAGTTCTGTGACTCGATGATCTACGAAGGGAGAACGTCACATAGTGGCAGTGTCATGGCAGAGAGCAGTCTCGGGCGTATCGTCCCACAAGACGCATCCTCTCTTGCCCAAGCCTTGTGGGAAAAGCATGTTCTCGACGACCACGAGAACGAACGATACTATCGAATGGAGGTAAAGTCCGAGCTTTCAGTCTTTTTCACGGATGCAACCAGTTTCTCACTGGCTTCTATCATTCGTATATAACAGTATGTAGACCAGGTATCCAACAGCTACGTCGTATGGTTTTACCTCAGCACTCCGACTCCGTACGGACTCGCGGTGTATCATGGTGTTCGCGTGCGGACGTGAAAGATTGTTGGCAAACGCGTCACAATAGTTCTAGCAGGCTCCCTGTGGCCTGACGCGTCGACAGCTTTTCCATTCAATGCTGTCGCATTTAACGGTACATCAGTCACGATATTCCAACCTCACGAGGAAACGCATGAGACAACTGAGCCTGTGGGCGAAGTGCTCATGCACAATGTCTTCTCTCCGTTGGAGTACGCTGTGCCGCTCAAAACGATGACGCGTGAGCAAGCCACTACCCTTCAGGATTTTGTGATTCGAGTACGCGATCGCACGGTCGATGAGACGCAAAACCTATTAGATTCTCTAATGCTTCAGCGGTCTTGATTGCCAGGGACTCGTGCAGAATCTCCAGCCAATAGTGAAGAATGATTTTAACATTCAAAGACCAGTCGGCGTAGATCACCACAGCTTGAACAGTCATGACAATGCTAGTGTACAACAAGCATCTGCTTGAGATCATGGCATATGGGAAGCTGTCATTTCCAATCTTGTAGTCTTCCTCTACCAAAGCTATGCTCCTTCTTACCTTCCACACCAGAAGAGACTTGCCGAAACATAATACCCACCAAGTACAATGCAGTGAGAAGGAAGGCATCCGATTCGCCAGCGTGTGGTGTGGGGGATTCACTTCCGCACTGGTCTGAGGTCGTGTGGCCACATGTCTATTTTTCTCTGTTTTCCGCCTTCAGTCAGCCCGGGCTCCTTTCAATCCGAGACACTTTTTAGAGCCAGAGTCACCAAATATTAAAATGTGAAGAGACACAGCAGCACCGCGCAACATCCCGCAAAATGTGGACCAGTCCAAGTAGTCCAAGTACGATAGAGCACCGAGTTTCTTTGGATCTCCCGACATCCCGCCTTCCAAGCGGAATAGGCAGACCGAACAACCAGTTCCACCAGGTTGATCCAGAGACAAAACCAGATACTGTCTGTGTTTCCCTCCGCATGGATGCTTGTTTGACAGGTGTGCGGGAACAGCTTCGCGAGAAAGCCTGCAGTCGTTGGGTTTTGAAGAGGTTCAGTTTCGGTTGACAGCTCGTTACAAGCATTCGAAATCACTCTTCAGCAACCATATAACTGTAAAGATGATAACTTGGTCTTGAAAGCACAATACTTTACAATATTCAAAAACTCCCATAAACCAATATCCCGCCGATGCTGCATCATTTGACATCGAGGCTAGGTGTGTTAGTGGATGAAGACTACGGACAGCCTCATGGTCTCTGCGCGTCTCCCACATCCACGACGCCACTTTCGAAATGGACAGCGACTGGTTACTCAGCGAGCCCCGCCCGAGCGAGTCAACCGAAGACTTGCTCGCTCTGTTCACAGACGAGTTCCTCGCGTCTCCGTGGTGGTCTCCGAACGAAGACGATGCTGCTACGAGCGACTCGCCCTTGAGCTCCGAAGAATCGGAATCCGTCACGACCCAAGTCACGCCTCGACCCACCAAGAAGAAGATCAGGAAGAAGCGCAGCCAGACACCGAAAGATGAGATTGAGTTGCTGCGCCGAATGATCGAGGACATGGAGAACATGCTCCAATTGAAGAGTCGTCGTCGAACAGCGTCTCCGAGCACGTCGCGTGCGTCCGGTGTCCGCACCGTGAGTGTCTGGCGAGGTGTCGCGACTCGACAGCTCCAACTGCTATGCAACTCGCAGCACGAAAACCGTCGGCTCCGCGAGCAGGTGCAGCATCAAGTATCCGTGTTGACGCGGTTGTATCGGCTCGCCCAGCGCATTCGGGTGAGTTATTCGTGAAGGACCCAGCTTTGTGTTTTTGCGGAAACTCATCGTAATCTCGACCACTGTAGGCCCCAGTTGAAAGCATTCCGCAGATTGTAGCGCCAGCACACACCACAATCTTCGACAACAAACGGCGCGAGCTACTTGCAACAACGTCGGCAGCGCTCGCTTCAGTAGATGTCATCTCTGCGAGGCTCTCGAATCGCCTCCGCACTGAGGAGTTCCGCGACTCTACGATCTATGACGTGGCAGCAATGCAGGGTGGTAACGTCTTGACAGAGGGCAGTGTTGGGCGTGTCGTTCCTCGCGATGGATCCTGTCTTTCCCAAGCTCTGTGGGAACGGTATGTTCTGGACGACCGCAAAAACGAGCGCCACAATCGATTCGAGGTACCGTCCGTCTCTTTGCAGGGCAAGCGAGGTCTCCTATTGACTGTTTTGCTCAGTTTGTTGATCAGGAATCCAACAGCTACGGCGTGTGGCTGTCCGTCAGCTTTCCGACTCCGCATGGCCTTGCTGTGTACCATGGCGTTAGCGTCCGGACGCGAAAGATAGATGGCAAACGCGCCACCATAGTTCTAGCAGGTTCCCTGTGGCCTGACGCATCGACTCCCCCTCCATTCAACGCAGTGGCATTCAATGGTACCGCAGTCACGATATTCCAGCCGCATGAATCAACTCCTGAAGCAACAGAGCCCGCCGGTGAGGTGCTGATGCACAATGTTTTCACTCCATTGGAGTACGCAGTACCGAGGCACATGATGACGCGAGAACAAGTCTCGACTCTCGAGAGCTTTGTGATAAAAGCACGAGATCACACGATTGGCGAAACGCAACACCACCTCGATTCTTTGATGCTTCAGCGGCTGTAGAACAAAAGGTCTCCAATAATTTGATGTACAATTTTAAACATGTGAAGCAGCGAACAGTCGATAAAAAGAATGCGAGATCTCATCTTCTCACCTGTCGACATACAACCACGTCGCACCCGTGAGCACCGATCCTCGCATCACACCTAACTGAAGCCGTCGTGTTTTACGAAGAAGGATCTCAATGACTCGCCCAACTCTCGCAGCCGGCAGGAAATCGCGAGGGTGGAGCTCAACGAAGCCAGAAAATGGACAGAGAGACGTCGTAGTCAACATGCCAGCCGCAGAAGATGTCACGGGATTCTACAGGCCTCACATTGACACATGGCTACAATCCCCCATTATGGCTACATTACCATTTTAAGCCAATTATATTTAACGGGTTTGAACCACCATACCCGACCCATTCAACAATCTAACCCACCCATGTAGGCGATTGGACCCGTTGAACGGCAACTTCATCAAGCAAACGGAGAGAATGGAGCTGTGGGACGTCTTCTTCCGCGGCCTCCAGAACGCGTCGCCGCCGCTTGTGGGCGCTGATTCCGCGCTGAGCGTGTTGCCAACGTCGCAGCGCGCGCGTGCGTGGGACTCTGAGGCGGATCCGCCCAGTGGATCGCAAGATGTGGAGGCGGCAACATTGAGGAAATTGCTCGCCAAGTACGGCGAGACGCCGGCGGCTACGACGCCGATAGCGACGCTCACGTGGAGCGAGTTCCAGCGAGCGTACGCGGATGCTCGGCTCTCGCAACGGGACCTCGTGGAGCTCTTCCAGCGGCAGCGCAAGGCCTGGTCGCCCATCGCGCCGTATCCTCCGCCGGCGCCACGTCCACCGTCAGTACAAGCTGAATCAAAGCGCACAGAACACACGAACAAGGCGAGCGAGACATCAAAGAGGCAGATAGATGGGTTCCGGAGGGATACTTCATCTTCACATGGTGCGGGGCCGATCCCGTCGACAACTTCTGTTCATGCAACGCCGCCGTTCCCGCGATTTACGATCCCGCAGCACCGATTGCCTGCGCCTTCCACTGGCGCGTTGCGTCCAGAGTCTGATTTGTCCGATATTGCGGCAGCACTAGTGATGGAACGTGCGTTTAAAGAGGCCGAGGGAGTTGTGCAAGATATCTCCCGGGTGACGGACTCGGATGGGTCTGACGTGTCGTTCGAGGAGCAGTTCGCTCACTACAAATCGCGGGTGCGAACAACCGCTGCTGAGCGACCGAGCTTTGGTGGGGTGGTCCTCGGTATGTGGTTTCCTGGTGGTGGACTGAAGGAACGCTTCTGCAAGTCGGAGAGATTTTTAACCGACATATCGTTCGAGGAGGACCGCGCAGCGTTCAATCAATCACTGAAAGCGAATGCATTTACCATCACCAGTCGACCAGCAGTGAGACCCACCAAAGAGCTTGCAAAGGACAAGATCTTTGCTCATTACCCCCCGTCCACAGAGTCGCTACCGAAAATCACTACAACTGTCTCGTCATTGAATTTTAGTCTACTTCTCCGCAGGAGAACGCAACGTGCACGCTCATTGACCCCACATCCAGTCCGTTCAGTACACCAGTCGTCCATGACACCCCTGTCAAGGACACTTGCCGACTGTGCTTCCAAACCAGACCGCATTGCTCCTCTTTTGGACCTCAGTCAGCTCTCTCTATCTGACAGAGCGCAGCCTTCTATTCATGCACCCGACGAGCACACAATTGATCAAACAGAGATGCCAACTGCTGTCGACAACGACCAAACCTCGGAAATACCCATCGGCGATATCGGAGAATCTCTGGGTGATGCGATCGACGCTGGTGAGAAAGTCTCGAGATCTCTTTGTCAAATTAGTGGCCAAGCATGGAAGCTGGCAAGCATGTTTGATCCATCAGCTCCTCGTGATCTGCCACCTCTGGACTCTAGTATTGAACAAGGATGCGCGGTTAAGAGCAAAATCGCAGATGTGGAAGAAGCTGCAAATAGTAGCGATACTCAAGACGCTGCAAGCGACTCTAGTGCAGAGAAGACCATCGAAAACGCGACTTCATCGCACAAGGTCTACCCGTCCGCCATGATGATTACGATCCCCACACAGTCACCGGAGGAGCGTAACCCAAACGAGTACGTGCGAGGATTGGTTGCTGATCGCGAGGAAGTTGCCGTGAGCTTGATGGATGCCCCTTCGAATGGAGTCAGGGCGTTAATCGAGGCCAGAGTGGAGATCTTGGCAAAAGCAACATTGCACGAGTCGGTCACTCGGGTCTTTGGTTTCGTCTCGATCGATCAAGACAACAAAATTGGGCTGGTATTCGAACTCCACGATGAATTTGAGAGCATCAGCTCCATTATGCACCACGGAAAGCTCAATGTTGTAGACAAACTGCAGCTCCCTATTCAAATAGTCGAAGCAGTCGAGTCGATCCATGCCTACGGCGTCGCTCACGGTGACTTGACACTACAAAACGTGGACATGACTCGTAACTACACTAAGGTCAAGTTGACAAGGGTAGGACACACCCGCCTCCAAAGTCTTGTATCTGCAACGACACACTCATCTGTGATCGGTTCGTTCCCGGAATGTTTCTTGGTCGGCTGTACACCTGCATACGCCGCTCCGGAAGTGTTGAGAGGAGAAATATCGCAATGTGATGAGGCTGGGTGGAGAAGAAGTGATATCTACGCTCTCGGAGTTATTGCAGCAGAAATTTTGCTCGGCAGGAGTCCATGGGTGAAACTCCCATGTTCGTGTGGAACTCGGTTGCACACAAGGCAAAGAGACCGTTCTTCCTTGGCGAGCTTCGTTTCCAAGGCAAGCCGTGTCGTGTGCTTGAGACCCTCATCAGTTGTGCATGGCACCAAAATCCAGAGTTGCGATTGTCAGCGAGGGATCTTGCCCAAGGACTTCGAGCCTTGTTGGCAACAAGTCAAGTAAACATGATTTTGACGCCTTGATAGTCAAATTTGACATCCAAAACATGATTTCGAAAATCTATTACGATTGGCTGAATTGAATCCTTATGGAAATTCCGAAGTGGAAAACCTACAATTAATCGTGTGGGAACTTCAAATAGTATAGTATTTTGAGCCTGGATCACCAGCAAATCATACCTTCTCGGCCTTATGGCTAAGATCAAGTGTAGTATCTGTTCTAATCAGTGTGAAAACTGATTTCCGGGGGACAACCCTGGAACAATTTCACATTTATTTCTGAACACGAACTGACTTTGCGCAGCTTGCTGTGCTAGCCGGTTCAGGTTTCTCGGGGCTTACACCGCTCCCCGACGAAGCCGACCCACTGATCTTTTCCACACCCACAAAAAAGAAAAAGAGCCTCGTGCCCCTTCCCCGCCACCATGCGGCTCTTCTGGCGTGACCGCTCGCCGTCCACGGACAGCGAGTGCTCCACAGCCAGCCAGAGCAGCGTGGCCAGCGACCAGTCGTTTTTCAGCGCAGCTGACGACGACTGGGCGGATCCACTGGTGGATCCACCAGTGGATCCGCCGTGGGACAGGCCGCCTGAACCCAGCGTGTCACACGACACAGAGGATGGGCAGCCGGTGACACGCCTGTCAACGATGGTCCGACCTTCGGTCACCACGATGACACGGCCGTGTCGCCCGACCGAGACGCCCCCGCTGCCCAAGACCAAGACCCCCCGCTTGCCCCCGCGCCTCCGCACACGGAGGCCATCATCTCCACCGGACTCTCCCAGCTGCCGCCCGTCGACGACAAGAGACCACGCCCACCGCAGCCGCGCGCCGAGGGTGAACCCCAGCAATTCACCCGCGCCGAACCACGACAGACCACTGTGGCTGCATCCAGCGACAACGTCGGGGTCATGATGGCGGCGACCTCGAGAACCACGACGCCAGCACCCATCGCGACAGCCCCGTCTACGACCGACACCGGAGAGCCAGTGATGGAAGCCACGCTTCTGGCGACGCTCATGGAAGTGCTTGCGCAAGCCGCCTCGACCATGAACAACACCTCGCGCCTCCTTGCCGACCTCGACTCGCCACGCGCCGCAGCCGCAGCCGCCGACGGAGTGACACAGGCGTCACTCGCGCGAGCGGAAAGAGGGGAGTCGACCGACGCAATGACCTCCCCCCAGTCAGACTCCCCTGCCGCCACAACGACACTGCCACTGCCACCCGGTCCACTTAGTGACCAGGGGGAGGCACTGTCGCGAGACCCAGCGACCAGTCTCGTCCCTCCGCGATCCCCCACTTCCCCTCTCGCCCCGCCCCCTCCGCCATCGACCCACACAAACACACGCTCGAGGACGCGATGGGGACCGCCGGCGACAGCGGCGGCGATGGTGCCGACGCCTGCGCCGACTCCGCCGCCGCCACTGACGCCGACGACGACCACGCCCGCGCAGAGAGCTACCCGGTGGGGCCCGCGGCGCCCGCAGACGCCAGCACCGACCCCTCAAGGTACGAACGATAGGCCGCTGGATGCCTATGATGAGGAGGTGCTGGCGTCGGCGCGAGCGCGAACGCGGCGAACCCACACGCGCTGGGGACCTCGACTCTCGGACGATGCCGCCACGCTGACCGCGTACGACCTCGACCGCCTCGAGACGGCACGGGCCCGACGAACGAGCACGCGATGGGGCCCTCGCCTACGAGCACAGTCGCCCGTGCCGGCCCCCGAACAGGAGCGCGCTGAGACGACCGTCGACGACGCGCTGGCCGTGCACGCACGTAGGGGAATTGTCACTCAGCGCGCATGCACGATCAGACCGCCGACGACGATAGCGCCTTCTCCACCTGCGACCGCGGCGATATTGACGAGTAGCGCCGCGGCCGCAGATGCAGACATGTTCGAAGCAATGGAGGACGGGACAGGCGCTGGCGAGAGCCGGCCAGGGCGCAGGAACGACCGACGTCGGCGTGGTGGTCGAAATAGGACCAAACCGCACGCAGCCTCGACGCCAGCGCCAGCGGTGGCACACGCTGACCGGGAACGTGAGACGCAGGTAGCAGGACCGGCGGACCATACAGTACTGACAACGGCGAATACCGTCGCACCAGCGGAGCCTACGTGGACCCTGCGATTCGACGGCGCTTGCCGCAAGAACCCAGGCCCGGGTGGAGCCGGCGCGGCACTGTTCAAACCCGACGGATCGGTCCTCTGGACCTGCTACCATTTTCTGCCTGGTACTGAAACAAACAATACGGCCGAATACACGGCGCTGCTCATGGGTATCGAGAGTGCGATTCAGCACAGCGCGACAAAACTGCGAATTGAAGGTGACAGCCATCTCGTGATTTCACAGGTGCGAGGCACATACGGCTGTTCGAACAAGCGCCTGCGGTCCTTGCGTAGTCGCATTCAGGCTCTACTGAAGAAGATCCCATCGAAGTCGCTCGTTCACATTGACCGAAAAGCGAACCAGCATGCGGACCGCCTCGCCAACCGCGCGCTCGACAGACGCAAGACAGTTGCGACGTGCGGCGTTCACGCGGCCGACGACGCGCGCTGCTGCCACCCGGAGCTCCCGCTCCAGCCCGCGACAAGCAGCACCGTGACTACGCGAGGCGAATCTGGCGTAGGCGCGGACGAGGAGGAAGCAAAGGTGGGTCACGATGACGAAGATGACGACGAGACAGACGCAGAAGCAGCCGCCGCAGCGAGAACGGACGGAGAGGTATACCCTGCTCTTCCGGTGGACCACGAATCGTTCCCGGTGCGACTGCCGCGCCTGCGTCTGCGCCGTCTCACGGATGAGGAATACGATGCAGCCGCAGCGGCGATCGAAGAGATGGCTGACAGGTACGCATGCTTGATTGACGACGCACCGGACTGGTCGCGTGGAGAGGGATACATCAGTGCGATTCCTGCCCTTCTGAGGCAAACGCTCGCGAACGTCTCCGCCCCTCCTCGACCCTCGGCGGCAACTCCGCCACCGCGCCGGCCCATCGAGCACGACCGCCCACAGCGACCAACTCGCCATCAGCGCGACCACCGACTGGACGTAGCCCTCGACGACCTCGCGGAGCTCCAGCGCAGCCTGCCGGAGGATCGCGCCCGCATCAAGAAGGCCCGCCGACGCGTATCGCGAATCCGACAGTCGAAGGCGAAAATGCTCTTACGCCAGTTGTTCCACAAACGTGAGAAGGAGTGTGTGGAGAAGATCATCGGCGGTTCGGAGCCCAATGCATCACCAGCGACGCCAACGACGTGCCCGGTCACCGGCGATGACCTTGTGGCCCATTACGGAGGACTTGCCGCGGCGCGACAACCGTTCGACTACGACGCCAACAGCGGCGCGGCCTTCAGGGAAGCGATTCGACCACCGCGCGACACGGAAGTGTTGGAGGATGACGCGCTTGCAGACACGATCACCGCTGATGACGTCGAGGACCAGCTCCGTCGTGCCAAAGGCAACACCAGCCCAGGCCACGATGGCATCGGCTACGACACCTACAAGCGCTTTGCGTCACAGCTCTCGCGGCTTCTCGCCGCAGCATTCGCATTCTGTTGGCGCCACGGGCGGGTGCCCGCGGTCTGGAAAGTTGGTAACGTGCGACTCCTCCACAAGAAGGGAGCCCTGACGGACCCGCAGAACTGGCGACCAATCTGCCTCCAGCCCACCATCTCCAAGCTGTACACCGGCCTCCTTGCGCGTCGACTCTCCACATGGCTCGAAGCCAACGACCGTCTCCCGCACACTCAGAAAGGCTTTCGACCATTCAACGGCTGCCACGAGAACAACTTCGTGGCGACCATGCTGCTCGACCAGACCCGACGCCTCCATCGCAAACTCTACACGGTCTGGTACGATCTGCGCGATGCGTTCGGGTCGATCCCGCACGAACTCGTCTGGCGTGTTCTCGGCGACATGGGCGTGCCTACGTCGTTCACAGCGCGCTGCCAAGCGCTGAACGATGGCGCAGCATACACGATCACGAACGCGGCCGACGGAGAGACTTCACCAATCCGACGCGAGGTGGGCGTGTTCCAAGGTTGCCCGCTCAGCCCACTCCTCTTCATCGTCGCGCTGGCTCCTCTCCTTCGACGACTCGAGTCGCTCGACGGCGTTGGCGTGGCGCTGGCAGCAGACGTCCGCGACTGCAACGCCGCGTACGCCGACGACATCAAGCTCTACTGCGACAGCCGAGACGGGATCCAGCGCTGCCACGACGTACTCAGCCTCTTCTTGTCGTGGACCGGGCTGCGCGCAAACCCTGCCAAATGTGCCGCCCTAGGCATCACGACGAACCAGCGCAGCAACCCGGTCATCGACAAGGAGTTCACGCTGACCCTCCATGATGAGCAGATCCCACCGTTGGGTCTTCAAGACAGTTACTGCTACCTCGGAGTCGGCGACGGGTTCGACCACGCGCGCCACCGCGTCCAACTTGACGAGAAGCTGGTCAAGCTCGAGAAGGATGCGGTGACGCTGCTTCGGTCGGACCTCGCCCCGTGGCAGATCCTGAAGGCGCTCAAGGTCTACATCTACCCGCGCGTTGACTACGCGCTGCGCCACGTCCGACCACTGCAGGCGCAGCTCGAGTCGTTTGATCGAGCGGTCGTGCGAGGAGTCCGCCACCTCCTTCGACTCCCAGCGGCCGCAACGACACAGTTCCTTTACGCGCCGGTGGCAAGCGGTGGCCTCGGCCTCCTCCCGCTGACGGAGACGCACGCGGTGCTCCAGACGGCCCACGCGTGGCAGATGCTCCACTCCAAGGACCTAGCGATCCGCGCCATCGCGCGCGAGCAGGTCCGGCAAGTCTGCCGCGTGCGCCACAAGCTCGACGTCACGCACTGGTCGCCACCGGAGCGGCAGGAGGAACTGGTGCAGCGTTTCCTCAACTCCACCCTCGCCGACTCGCCTCACGCACTGCCCAAACGACGCAACGGCGACATTGGCTCCCTCTGGTCCGACGTCCAACACCACCTGCGCACATGGGACCTGCGCTTCGAGACGAAGATTGAGGCGGGCGTCGAAGAAGCGCTGCACCTGAGAGTGCCACACCACTCCAAGTGGCTTTCCCACAAGACCGTGGTGAGGCAGCTCAAGCTCCACTGCAAACTGCGCCACCGCGCCAAGTGGGCGGCGATGACCGACCAAGGTCGCACAGTGCGGGCGCACGGTCAAGCGGGGGCAACCTTTCTCACGACCGGCGGGGGGCTGACCGAAGCCGAATACCGCTTCGCCATCCACGCCCGCCTCAACCAGCTTGACACGCACAGCGTGCTCAAACGCCGTCGGCTGCGCACGAACGCGATCTGCCGTGCGCCACGATGCTCGCGGGCCGAGACTACCGCGCATGTCCTCAACCACTGCCCGTCCACCATGGACGCCATCCGATCCCGCCACGATGACGCGCTCAAGCTGATCGGTGAGGCGGTCTGTCGCGCACACCAACACACAGGCGGCGTCGTCCGGCTCAACCAGACCGTTCCGGAGTACACCGACGCCGCCCTTCGACCGGACATCGTCGTGCGCGACGCGGCCACCCGCAGGGTCGCGATCATCGACCTGGCCATCTCCTTTGAGGACCAACCGACCGACGAACCGCACAGCTCATCGCTCCGGCACAGCCATGACCACAAGATCGCCAAGTACCAACCGATTGTGGATGCTCTGGAGCGACACGGCTGGCAGGTCGACTGTGGAGCCATCGTCTATGGCTCGCTCGGGTCGGTGCTCGGCACCAACTTCAATACCTACACGGAGAAGCTCGGTCTCCTCAAGAAAGAAGCGAAGCGTCTCGACGGCACGATATCGCGGCACTGCATCCAAGCAAGCCGCAGGATATGGAACTGGCATTGCAGCCAGCACAGGGCGAGGCAACGGCGCCAAGATCAAGGACGACAACCAACAGCGACTGGGTCCGGGGGGAACCAGCCGCAAACGGACAACGCGACATCCTAAGCGGGTCGCAAGACCGACAGGGCCCCACCCAGGTAGGGAACCGCCCTCGTAAACCCAGTAGACTCTGATACCGACAAGGCCAACGCGACAACCTAGGTAGCACATACAGACAGCCACAGTAGGTTTCTCACTGGTACCAATACATTCTCTCATCTGTTCTAATCAGTGTGAAAACTGATTTCCGGGGGACAACCCTGGAACAATTTCACATTTATTTCTGAACACGAACTGACTTTGCGCAGCTTGCTGTGCTAGCCGGTTCAGGTTTCTCGGGGCTTACACCGCTCCCCGACGAAGCCGACCCACTGATCTTTCCCACACCCACAAAAAAGAAAAAGAGCCTCGTGCCCCTTCCCCGCCACCATGCGGCTCTTCTGGCGTGACCGCTCGCCGTCCACGGACAGCGAGTGCTCCACAGCCAGCCAGAGCAGCGTGGCCAGCGACCAGTCGTTCTTTGTAACGGTCCACGACCGTACACAGCACCTGCGCTTGAGGAAGCGTGAGCAGCCGCTCCGAGTCGACCCCTGTCGACGAGCGCCAAGGACTTGGCAAAAGGCGAACTAATTGTATTCAGATTATTCCCCTGGGGAATAATCCCCCCTATACCAGATATCCCTGGTATCTAATACCCAGGGATATCACCTACTGAATCTAATAAAAGAGAGTCACTACTTAGGGTAACTTTTCCCCTAAGTGGACCACACACATTATGTACCTACACAACCTAACCTACTTGTGTAACCTTGTACCCCGTTACACCACCCCCCACCCAAAATGAGGAACACCCTTGTCCCTACTTTAGGAACAGCCGTGTCCTAGAAAAGGAACACGAGCCTATTTCAGTACGGAATTTCCGAGGACCCACACGGAAATGGGTACAGACTCATGGCGACCATGAGCGCGAAGTCGCGTGTCGATTTTTCGACAACGACTGATCGAGAGCCGCAGCGGCTTGGCGCAACACCTCGCTGCGTCATGAGACGCATGCAGACGTGCGCGCGGTCGCCAGCGACCACTGGATCATGACGATCCCCCAAAACTGGGCCATTTTGCCGTCTGACGGCGGCAAGCCAAAATGGCATGGTCAGACGACCATTGCGAGGCGAGCAGAGCTCGCGGCAAGCCCAAACTTGGCACACACACTCAGTGCGATGGGTGCTTGCCTTGTGCAAGCGTACAGACCTGTACGATGCGAACTCGCAAACTTCGTCTCTTAACGGTGCCCAGAATTGGGTCCAGTCCAATACTGGAGACTGTGGTCGGTGGGTGTCCACCGCGAGTACTACCAAGTACTCAAGAGGCTGGCTAGCCTCATCCAGCGACTCAACTGAGTGCGTGGAGTGCGGGGATACCCGTGGCAGTCGAACAACGACGTTGCCGGACAACTTCGTGTTGCCGGCCACACGCTCGGGCGTGATGGCTACACCGAAGAGAACTGCTCGGTGTAGCAACACCAAACTGAGCCAGCCACTCTGGCTTGGTGCGAGCGTTGTCCAACGCAACCGGTGAGGTCGGTGGACGTTGTCGAAGCTTCGACTGCGCCGAACGCGGCGTTCTCGCCATCTTCATGGCCTTCTGCTTGGGTCTTGTACCCATGTCTGTAATAGACAGGGACAGTCGACTTGACTGAGACGGACCTTCCGTGTGCTCCACTGAGCGTCTTCCTTGAGGAACTTGAGACACTTCTCATCTTGATGGAGGTGGTCGGTCCCACCTACTGGAACCATCCAGGATGATCATGTTCGCATGCGCGAACAAGATCGGAGCAATCTTGCCTGAGAATATTCTCATCAACCCAGGAGCTCTGGTTGCTTGGATATCCAAGCCACTTAACCAAGAGCTGGCGGACGCCATTGTGCACACGCACACTGTCGAGAGACTCGACGTGATAATGGCGTTCGCCATTCCTGTCGATCACAGGCAAAGGAGCGCGCACCGGTCGCAGCGCTTTCCTTCTGGTCTTGACACCAGTGTCGGGGACCCGACGTGCTCCTTCGGGTTCAGCAAACGTGACCCGACGTCGTATTGACGACGCTGCGGTCGCATTTGACGACCATGTCGAACTTCGACGGGCTTGAGCAAGCCGTGCCGAGCGTCTTGGCGCTTCGCTGTGTGGGTGAACCACGCCACTTGCAGAACTCTGCACTGCGAGAGAGTCGCTGGAGGAACCATCCGTGACTGGCACGTTCTCGTGCGCGACTGTGGGTGGTTGCATATCGGCGGCAACTCCGCTTGGAATTGTTTCCGACGACTCTTCGTCTGCTGCATCTCCATCGGGGCGGAGATATGGCTTGAGCAAGCCGACGTAGAACGTCGGGTGCGTCTGCAACCATGTTGGCAGGTCGACCCTGTAGGAGTTTCCACTCCGCTTCAACACCTTGGACGGGCCGATATATCTCGACAGCAGCTTTGAGCTGCCCAAGCTGGACACAGCATTCTGAGACAGGTTCTTCGTGCTGACAAGCACATAGTCGCCTGGCTTGAACACGTGCGTGTTCTTCCGACCGTGTTTGTCGGCTTGTTCCTTCTGAACATCTTGGGCAGCTGCCATCGCGTCACGCACGCGGGTGATGACGTTCACACGTGCCGACAAGAACTCGTCGATCTTGCGGCGCTCCGCCGACTTGGAAACACCTTCCAACTGGGAGGCAAGTAATTGCCGAGCCCCTCCCTCACCAGACTGGGCACTGCCCATGAGACAGAGCGGCAGCGCTGGGTGTCTCAACCCGTTCACGTAGAACGGCGACAGACCTGTCGAGGCATGAACAGAGTTGTTCATGGCGAACTCCACCATGGGGAGGTGGTCGCACCACGAGAGTGGGTCACTCGCACAATACGAGCGGAGGATATCCTCGACGACGCGGTTGGCGCGCTCGGTCTGACCATCGGTCTCCGGATGGTCCGTCGTCGACATGTCGAGCCTGGAGCCCAGGATTTGGAAGAGACCTTCCCAGAAATCACCAGTGAACCTGGGATCCCGATCCGATACGACTGAGTCGGGGAGACCGTGTAGTCGAAACACGGTGTCGACGAAAAGTCGTGCACAGTCGAGACTTGTGCAGGTATCCGAAACCGGAACAAGATGCACCATCTTGGACAAACGGTCAACAAAGACCAGCACACCATTGTGCCCAGCGGACGTCTTTGGCATGCCAAAGAAGAAGTCCATGCTCACTGAGCGCCAGCAGTCGCTGGGGACAGGCAAGCTCTGAAGCGGAGCCTGAGAGTGTGCACTTGGCTTCACTCGCTGACAGACGTCACACGTGCGGACATACCGCGACACCCACTTGTACATCTTGGGCCACCAAAACCTTGGGCTGAGAAGCACGTACGTTTTCTCACGGCCAAGATGGCCAGCACCAGGTGCGTCGTGGGCACCATGCGCGATCACATATCGCAGGTCGTCGTCTGCAGGAACGACAACGCGAGCTTCTTCGCTGTTCGAGACCTGATATTTCAGGAGGCCGTCTTCGAACGTGTACCGATGGAGTCGGGCTCGAACACGAGGCGAGAGAGACTTCTCCGAGTCGGATGACTTAAAAGCGCGAATGATCTCCGCACATTGTGCGTCGCCTGCGTAGGCGTCACGAATCAAGTCGTAGACATCAGAAGCAACTGATGTGAGATGGTTCATCTCGTAGTCGGGACGCCGAGAGAGTGCGTCCGCCAGCACGTTCAGCCGACCCGGCTTGTACTCAACAGTAAAGTTGTATTCTGAGAAGAATGACAACCAGCGAGCCATTCGCGGCGACAAGTGCGGGGACTGTGTCGCCGTGCGTAGAGACGCATGGTCTGTGTAGACCACGAACGGCAACGCGCCGAGAAGGTGAACGCGGAATTTCACCAGGGCGTACTTCATCGCCAACAACTCCTTGTCGTGAACTGGATAGTTCTTCTCGGCCGCTTGGAGCTGCCGAGACTGGTAAGAGACGACTCTCTCATGACCCTCTTGGTCCTTCTGCAGCAGTGCACAGCCGATCGCATAATCGGAGGCGTCGCAGACGACGCTATACGGAGCGGAGTCATCCGGCAACGCCAGGATCGGCGCTTGGAGGAGACTCTCCTTGATCCTTTGGAAGGCCGCTTCCGTGTCGTGGGACCACGACCACTCAACGTCGTTCTTGAGCAGCTGAGTCAGCGGCCGAGCCATCTCGGCGTAGTTCTTCGTGAACCGGTGCAAGTAGTTGGCGAGACCCAACCACTTGCGTAGGTCCTTCACGGACCGTGGCGATGGCCACTCGGCGATTGCCTTCACCTTCTCGGGATCCGCCCGAACACCGTCGACTCCGACGAAACGCCCAAGCACTGGGATCTCTTCGGCACCGAAGATACACTTATCCAAGTTGGCATAAAGCTTATGCTCCTCGAGGCATTCGAGAACTTGGCGGAGGTGATCCTCATGGAGCGCATCCAAATCACGACCGGGCTCCGGCCTGGTGTGGACGTAGATGTCGTCAAAGTACGTCTGCGCGAACGCTCGCAGGGGACGAAACAAATGTGTCACCAGGCGATTAAACGTCGCTGGAGCGTTCGACAGCCCCTGTGGCATCACGAGCCATTCCCAGAGCATACCGCTCGGCGTACTGACGGCTGTCTTGGGGATATCCCCGCGCTCCATGAGCACTTGGTAATAACCGTCGACCAAGTCGAGAGAACTGAACTTCTTCGCGCCGGACATCCGGTGGATGATCACATCCTTCCGAGGGATCGGAGTGGACGCAGGAATCGTCTGTGCGTTCAACTTGTTGTACGCGTGGACGACCCTCCACTTGCCATTTGGCTTGCGCACACAGAACGTTGGTGCGCTGTGCGGCGAGACGCTCTCGCGCACCAGGCCAGCCTTGGCTTTCTTGGCAAAGAATTCATCAATGAAGTCCGATTGTTCGGCCGGCAGAGCCCACTGGCAAACCGTCGCATAGCTCGAGCCAGGCTTGAGCTTGATCTCGTGACGAACGCCACGATCAGGGGGCAGCCCCGCCGGCGGGTTCTTGCTGAGGCAAGTCTCCGCAAACTGCTTGACTAGCGGGTAGAACCGATCCTTCGGATTCTTAAGGATGGCCGAACCACGGCGCGCGTCAAACTTCTGACGAAACTCAACGAGGACATCCTCGTCAATCACCGTCGAGGTGTTGAGTTCAGCGAGGTCTCGCTCAGATCGGAGGATCACAACCTCAGCGATCTCACCAGCCTTGAGCTCGCGGACGAAATCGTTCATAGGGAGTTCCTCCAAGCTAGTCAGCTCGGAGAACTCGGGCAACGGTGCCATATCGACCGTGGACGGATCGATCGACGATCCCGTCATCACATCAACGATGTGCACGTCATACGACGCGTCCGAGAGCGGGAGTGGCTCAGGCCTGGGATCGGTCATATCCGACGACCCTGAAAGCGGCTCCCGCACGCGGACACGCGACAAGGGGACAAATCCCGGAAGCATCTTCCATGCTGGTACTCGGAGGGGGCGGAGACAACTCGACGCCCTCTTCTACGCCGTACTCCACGGCAGACGGCACGACCGTCTCCGGAACACCCGAGGTGTCCATGGCGTTCACTACGCCAATGAAGTGGGCACTTTCATCATCCTTGATGGGGCTCGTCAGCCGGCGGACGAAGGAGGGTTCATGACGCTCCTGAACTCCGTTCCTGCCGGGAGACGTGCTCCCAATCGACTTGGTCCTCCAGTCGATCCATGGCTCGTGGCGCTCGAGCCACGGCATGCCGAGGATGAGGTCAAACCTCTCATCCATGTCGAGCACTGTAAAGCGCTCGACTGAGTCGAAATCGACAAACGCAATGCGTAGATCGACCTCGATCTTCCTCGTCTCTGCGACGATTCCCGTCGCAAGAGGCACAGAGACTCTTCCGAGATCTCGCTCACAAGCTTGAGCAAACAGAGAAGGATTTTCAGCAATACTTTGCTTGCGACCGTAATTGCGCGTCGCACCAGAGTCGATTAGGACTCTGAAGGGACGAGCAAATCCCTTCACTTGAGCAGTGACGACGATGAGCTCGCCACTGATGCGCAGCTCATCAACTGCTGAGAAGAGATCTTCTTCCGGGGGCACCCCGCCTTGCGATACTGCCGAACTCGGTATCGCGGGGCGAGGAGTGATCGCCCCAGTAGACGGCCCCGCGTCTACTGGGAACTGTCGCTTCCCTGCAACGTGGAAGCAGATCCACCTCGGTTTCCCGAGCGCCGCGGCCGACCACGGCAGGCACGACCACCGCCCCTCTTGCGCGAACAATTCCGCTGGAAGTGACCGAACTTCCCACAAGTAGAACACTTGATGTGAAGAGCCTTCACGTCGATCGCACGCAAGTCGACCGTGCTGAGATCGACTCCACTGAGGTCGATGACACTCAGATCCATCGGTTCGATGACCGATGGTGGAGCCGGCATGACCGGAGGCGGCGCTGCCGGACTCGCGGATAAACCGCGCGAGAGACGCTGAACGTAGTCCTCTCGCAGCGCGACGACGAACGCGTCTTCTAGGAGCATGGGCTCTTCGCGGAAAACCGCAGCCTTCTCGGGACCGGGATCCATCCCTTCCATGAACGTCGTCAGCATGACGTCTTCTGCGAGCGCATTCGCAGCCATGCTGGCCCGGAGTTGACGTAACTCCTGCACATACGTGTGCAGCTCGCGGCCACCTTGCCGACAAGCGAGAAACGCAGCTCGCTGGCGATGCGCCACATTTGGCGGTTGAAACATCGACTTCATCGCCTTGGCAAGCGTTGCCCAGTCGGAAAAACATCCGGGATGCGACGTCTCGCACGTGAGGGCCCAGATCTTCGCCCGGCCCATCATGTTCGAGATCGCAAAGGCGATCTTCTGCCGTTCATCACGGATGCAGCCGGCTGCTATGGCGAGCTCGATCTCGCGTTGCCAGAAGGCAAGATTGTCGCTCTCTTCACCCGAATACGGGGACACCGTAACCTTCACGGCCTTCGGACGTTCCGGAGGTGCCGGCGATGGCACATACGTAGCCGTCGGCGGCACCTGAGCTGGCTGAGTAGCCTGAGTCGCGGACACGCGGGACGTCACGACGTCGAGAAGATACTTCTCGAGAGCTGTCTCGTAGTCGCGAAAACGCGCGACATGGGCGAGGACTTCGCCGGAGCCGCGTCGGAGCAGCTCGATGACACTTGCACGGCCATTGATGGCCTCCATCTTCTGGAGATAGGCCCACTGGGCCTCATCCAGGTACGGATGGTCTTGACGCGACAGCGTCGGATGGCTTGACGCCATCACGAAGTCGGAAGCTTCGGACATAACGATGTCGGCGTCGGATTGACGACAAGTGCTACCAAGTGTAACGGTCCACGACCGTACACAGCACCTGCGCTTGAGGAAGCGTGAGCAGCCGCTCCGAGTCGACCCCTGTCGACGAGCGCCAAGGACTTGGCAAAAGGCGAACTAATTGTATTCAGATTATTCCCCTGGGGAATAATCCCCCCTATACCAGATATCCCTGGTATCTAATACCCAGGGATATCACCTACTGAATCTAATAAAAGAGAGTCACTACTTAGGGTAATTTTTCCCCTAAGTGGACCACACACATTATGTACCTACACAACCTAACCTACTTGTGTAACCTTGTACCCCGTTACATTCTTCAGCGCAGCTGACGACGACTGGGCGGATCCACTGGCGGATCCACCAGTGGATCCGCCGTGGGACAGGCCGCCTGAACCCAGCGTGTCACACGACACAGGGGATGGGCTGGCTCGTCCCGGTGACACGCCTGTCAACGATGGTCCGACCTTCGGTCACCACAATGGCACGGCCGTGTCGCCCGACCGAGACGCCCCCGCTGCCCAAGACCAAGACCCCCTGCTTGCCCCCGCGCCTCCACAGATGGAGGCCATCATCTCCACCGTGTACCCGCACGCCGCGCCGCAGTTCGACTGCACGGTGTGCGGGCACACCGCCCGCGACTTTGCTGCGCTCGCCGCGCACCGTCGCTCCGCCCACCGCCGGACGCGCTTCGTCGACGGGTTCGCGGCCGGCTGCCTCTGCGCCGCCGCGTACCCAACGCGAGCAGCAGCAGCTCGACACGCCTCTCGGTGCCTTACGGCGCCGCGTGCTGCTCCTCGCTTGCGGTCGTCGCCGGTCGACGCAGCCGCACCAAGCGACACGCCGACCGACGACGACCGCGCTCTGGCGGCACGACGCCCTGCCCCCGGACCCCGTGACGCTGCTCGTTCCCCCCGCGAGCAGCCGTCACGTGTTCTTGCTGTTGTGGCGCCGCCGCGTATGGCCGTTGTGGGCGACAAGCGGCGGCGCCTCAACGACCTCGACGACGACGACGTCGATGATGACGACGACGATGACGACGCTGATGCACATACTGCATCAGCAATCGAGAGTGATGGTCTCCCCCTATTTGGAGAAGAGATTGACGAGGAATGCGACCGTGAGGACGCTGATCCGCGGCCCATTGGGGCCGTCGACGCCGGTGACATGGGTACACTTCCTGTGAGTGTACACACGTCACTGGCGCCTCGTTCACCGTTGCTCTCAACGGCACAGCACGTCACCGTGCCCACAGCAATCAGCGACGTGGCGTCGGAGACCACGACGCCGACTTCTCGAGACGACGTGGGCGGAGCGGCTGCGAGTGTGCGCGCGTCACAGACGCCCGCCGAGACGGCACTTGTTGTCCCCCAAGGACTCTCCCAGCCGCCGCACGTCGACGACAAGAGACCACGCCCACCGCAGCCGCGCGCTGAGGGTGAACCCCAGCAATTTGCCCGCGCCGAACCACGACAGACCACTGCGTCTGCATCCAGCGACAGCGTCGGGGTCATGATGGCGGCGACCCCGAGAACCACGACGCCAGCACCCATCGCGACAGCCCCGTCTACGACCGATACCGGAGAGCCAGTGACGGAAGCCACGCTTCTGGCGACGCTCATTGAAGTGCTTGCGCAAGCCGCCTCGACCATGAACCACACCTCGCACCAACCCCTCCAGGTACGAACGATAGGCCGCTGGACGCCTATGATGAGGAGGTGCTGGCGTCAGCGCGAGCGCGGCGAACTCACACGCGCTGGGGACCTCGACTCTCGCACGATGCAGCCGCGCTGACCGAGTACGACCACGACCGCCTCGAGACGGCACGGGCCCGACGAACGAGCACGCGATGGGGCCCTCGCCTACGAGCACAGTCGCCCGTGCCGGCCCCCGAACAGGAGGGCGCTAAGACGACCGTCGACGACGCGCTGGCCATGCACGCGCGTATGGGAATCGTCACCCAGCGCGCATGCACGACCAGACCGCCGGCGACGATAGCGCCTTCTTCACCTGCGACCGCACCAATATTGACGAGTAGCGCCGCGGCCTCAGATGCGGACATGTTCGAAGCGATGGAGGACGGGAATCTGTACATTCTCTTATCTGTTCTAATCCTACTATTAAAAGTCGACACGATCTGTGAGCGAGGCCGCCAGGCCGAGCGCCCCGGCCGCGCAGCGGACGGCCCCCGTACCCACCCCATCGTAATGGAGTAGGCTCAGACTCCTTTTTGAAAGGGATGAGCCCACATAAAATAGATCGAGTTAGTTTCTGCGACAGATGGCGGGTGGAAACCTAACCCTCCCTATTGTTCAATATAGCCCGCCGACGTCACCAAGGCGCGTCACCCTGAAGTTGCTCTCTCACTTTTATGGGATAGTACAGGGCACAATTGTCTTGCTTATGTGACACCTGTCAGTGACCGTTATTTTGCACCCATGTGTGTGACCACCGTCACATGGGTACAGAGCGGGCTCTCTAGCGCTGCTCGCCTCGACAGAGAGTAGCGCTTCCGGCATTGGGCGCAGAAAATCATCTGAGTAGAAGGACCATGATTATGTGATAAGGAAGATTCCACTGCAATCTGATAATACAAAGCTTCTGAATGCGAACACTACTCTATACTCAGAAAATCGTCGGTTTCGATCAAAACCACCATGCTAACTTCGCCAAAAATGGTCAGTATGCCTTCAAAATTGCTGTGCCGCTTGCATTAGTAACGAGGATGGTGAGTGCAAAAGCGCAGGTTTGTAGGATTTGTGGAAGCTGCTACAGGTACGTGCGCACATGTGACCTTCCCAGGGGCCGCCAAATGCCCAAATAACAGATTTTGATTGGATAAATATGAAAAATTAAGTGTTTTTATTGGTTATGAATGGGTAGAATTGGTTGAAAATGCTTTCTGGGCCCACGGCTCGACGGTCTTCGACCTCCTCCGCCCCGATCGAGCGCGCCAAAGCTACCATTCTGCTTTCTACCAGCATCAAGGATGTCGACCCCGACTTACATTCCAGTCCGCGACGACAGCTCCGAGGAAGGGGAGGTCAGCGACGGCGGCTTCGTTACGGTTCCCAGTGATATATGGGACTATCAGCCTACGAACGACGGATCAGCCGCGACGGTGTCGCCTTTCGCCAGCCTCGCCCACCAGTCTGGGCGAGTCCGCGAATGCGCTTGGTGCGGCGTTATGGCCGACCAGTGGGCGTTCAGCCGCACCCAGCGACGCCAGCCGCGTCCAGTATGCAAGCACTGCCAGTTTCTAAGCCAGGCATCATACCCTGGAAGGCGCAGCAATGACCCGGCGGTTTATAACCGCCAACAAGCACGCCGTCGTAAGTAATTTTTTATTTTGGCTATTAAACGTGTCTAATTATTTCTCTTTAGGTGGGAGGCGCGCCGTGCGCGCGCACCGGCAGCTTGGGCTTGAAGCCCAGCTTGCGGCGGCTACAAGCCTATCCACGGCTGAGCTCATTGAGCGCCGCTTGCGCTCCCTCTACATGGTTGCCGCAACGATGCGACTCGGTCACACCTACTAGGCTGATAGCGTAATCAGAATAAAGGGATAGTGCAGTGATCTCAACAATTGGACAATATTTCGTTCTGATTATTTTCTGGATTCTTTATCACTGTTGGCCAAAAAAGAGGCTCTGCGTTGCCTATCTTTTTCCGAACTGATCACGAGAAAAAAGAGAAGGTTGCGATCGGTTTTGATCTTCATTCTTTAAAGTCCCATCTGGCGACAGAGTCTCCTCTGGCGGCCAAGCGGAGGACAGGACAGGGGGGGGTTGGGATCCTATACTTTTTGTGCGACGAGGTGGTGGTTGCGGCTGTAGGTGTATCGCTGGCCGTATACTACGCACCGAACGCAAGCCCCCCGAGCTTTTAAGCTCACCCTGTAAATAGACAAAGGCTGCGGGAAGTGGTAGTGTCTCCTTCTCCTCCGAGACTGTGCATTTTGACGAGAGAATTCCCCTTCGCTGTCACCTTTCGGCGGGAAAACTCAGGCTAAGCCCGGGGGCCAGATTGATCAATTTATTGCGCACTCTATATACGTGTCCCTGGTAGCGCGGGGCCACGTTGAGAGGAAAGGAATCAGGCACTCCACGACCCGTGCCTTTCCATCCACTACTTCTTTTCGGTGCAACGGCGAAGACTAAGAAGACGCAAGGTCATTGGAAGGTGTCTTGCTTTTTGTGCTCTGGGCAAAGAGGTAAATAGTCATCTACTACGATTTGAAGTGCACCGATTTCCACAACGCCTCTGTGTATTCGCGTCTAGATGGGAAACGCAGCGTCTGCACGACACAAGGATGTGGACCCAGAAGAAGACCGTTCTCCAGCTGAAGCTGTTCGTAGTCCGATGGAGTTTTCTAACTGAAATGGGCAACGCAAGCCGAGGCGCAAATATACCGGTGTCGAGTCAATAGAGCTGCTGAACAGGACGCCTGATGGAGAGACAAGACAAGAACGAAGGCGACGTCTTAAGAGAATATCGGTTACAATGTATCGCCTCAAGCATAAACAAAGTTCTGCGCTACGAAACCCGATGGAAGAGCGCGAGTCAAAGCAAGAGGATGATGACCCAATGGGATATGGAGGCGAAGAACCAAATCCATTCGTCGTAGAGCGAGGAGGTGAATTGACTCATGGAGATACGGTCATCGGGTTTGATGGCGATTCAGATGCATCGCATGATGACTGTGGATCACAATGGAATGATTCGCAAGGTGAAGACGATAAAACCCCCCATCGAATCTGATGTAGACGGCGGCATCATTGAGATAGAAGACGCAATGCATGGGTTCGACACCGTTGTTCCCAACTTGGATTGGTTTACCGAACTTCTGGGACTTCGACTGATTCGGGTGCCTGGCAATGGTGCTTGCTTTTACTTTGCAATCTACTGTGCAAAGCTGACGTACCTGGACGGAGATGAAGTCACAATTTGTGACCTTCACAACAGAGGTGCAACGAAATTGAAGAAGTACCTTTTGGGTACGCTTCATTCCGAGCTGGATCGCTTGGTTGCGGTCGGAGATGTTAACGAAGAAGGCCTTTACCGACGCTTCTTCCCGCGCCGATTTATCCCAGTTACCGAAAGCTGTATGCCACAGATCAAAGCATTTATTACCCGCATGGTTGCTCGATCGGCTGCAGACGGGCTTCCATATGAAGCTTGGGCTGGCGTGGAGGAGATTATGGCAGCAGTGCTGTACTTTCGCGAGCCGATATTCATATTTGACAAAGGCGTCCAGAATGATGATGAAGGTGGGCAAGTCAGCGCAGTGTATGTCACCATGTATCGCTTGGAATTGGAGAATGTCGGTGGTGTACCTACCGAACGTGTGAAGATTCGTTCGCTGAATCCAAGCGATGCAAGCTCTATTCTCACAACATTCTTATCGAATCGCGTAATCCCGCTCATGGTGACATTAGACCAGCAAGCACTCCACTATGAATGCCTTCGACTGAACGAACATCTATACGCTGAGTGGTATCAGACCGACGAGGTGGCAAGGATATGAAAGATCGACTGAGTGATGCTCTATCAGAGGTCGGGTTGTACGATGCCCCGCGCGAGGAGCCAAGAAGTGAAGGCATCAGCTCGCACGTTCCAATCTCTCCGCGCGATGAAGAGGCAGGAGACTCAAGCCGCGATGTTTGTGAAGGACCACCAGTGCGGCGTCGCTCTCGGTAAAACCATTAGGCCCTCTTATCGATCATGACGACATTAATAGTTTTGGTTTAATGTAGATCCGCTCCAATGACTGTCGAAGAAGTCATGCAACGGTATGCGACACAAGAATCCGAAGATGGTCCCGCTCGGAAAAGGCGAAAGAAGAACAGGAGTGCAGCAATGTGGAAGGCTGGCAAAGACTGGTGCTTTCCTCAAAGCGGAGTCCTCCCAAGAGGTCAACGAAAAACAAGCAAACCAGCGAAAACAAGAGAAGAAGAAGAAGAAACGCCCCGAAACCAAGCCGATATTGATATCCATTGCGCTCGCAGCTTTAGATGAATTCGTGGAGTCTGATAAAGTTGTCGGGGATGACATTGGACCACGAGGACGTCATCTTCTCCCGGAAATGGACTATGAGTGTCCCTTTTGCGGAGCTGTTGACTGGAAACCAAAACGAAAACCGGAAATGACTCGCTGCTGCAAGAATATGGCAATTGTTGGACCAGACTTTGATTACATTCCAGAAGAAATCAGGGCGATTTTCCGTGACCCAGAGTTTCGCAAACTGATCCGCAAGTACAATCTAATTTTTCAGTTTACCTCGACAGGTGCTGTTGTGGACAAGCGATTAGCGAGTGCGGAAGGAGGGACGTATACATACACTGTTCACGGACGAATTACGCACAAGATGGGGACCCTCCTGCCATATGACGAGACTCGCCCACGTCTGTTCGCTCAGGTGTACATTTATGACGGGAGTATGGCGCGCGCTGCAGACCAGCAAACGAAGACCCGTGTCGCTATGCACCCAGAGTTTGGGTTGAAAGCCGATATAATTCGAGTGCTCACGGAGTATATCAACGAGTGGAACGAATATGCGAAGACTTTTGTTCGTGCTGGCGAGTTCATGCTTCAGAACCCAGGGCGTCAGTTAAGATTGAAACTCCATGAGCGCGGAAACACAGATCCCAGGACACACAATCTACCTCAGGCATCTGAAGTCGCCGCCTTGATCATCGACGACGAATATCTCGAAGACGGACGAGACATTATCATCCACATGAAACCTCGAATGAATTCTGTGACAGGAGAGCTTGAGGGGAGCTTGCAGCGCATTTACGAATTAGAAGAGTGCTATGACCCGTTAGCGTGGCCAATTGTGTATTTACGAGGGGAGCCAGGGCTTGATCCAAGAAAGTCAAAGGCTACTCTCCGTCAGTGGATCCGCTATCAGCTCTACTTCAGAAGATCCCGCTACAACCATCTCCACAATTGCGGGCCTTTGCTACAAGAGGTCTGCGTTGATCAATACGCAAAAATCATCACGAGCGACTTGCAGTATGCACGGCGAAAACAACGGGAACTGCGTGCCGATCTCTACCATGGCTTAATCGACCGCTTTCGCAAGGACCTCAACTGGACATTATCGCGTGAAGATGTTCTCAACTCAGGCAGGTTCTATGTGCATCCTTCGACGTTCGTTGGTAGCCCACGCTACATGGAGCAGTTGTATCAAGATGCAATGGCAATCGTTAGGACTTACGGGGTTCCAGACGCCTTCGTCACTGTCACGTGCAATCCTAAATGGGAAGAGATTGAGCGAGAACTGGAGTACGGTCAAACAGCGTCCGATCGACCAGACTTGGTCGCGAGAGTCTTCAACGAGAAGTTGAAGGCAATTCTACACGACATTCTAAAAAACGAGTGCTTCGGCAAGGTGCTGGCATACATGTACGTTATCGAGTACCAGAAGCGAGGCCTACCCCATGCGCACATTCTTTTGATCTTCGATAAGGAGTACAAGCCTCGGACAAACGAAGACTATGACCGTTTCGTTTCGGCGGAAATACCGGATAGAGAGAAGAACCCACGCCTATACCAAACCGTCCGACGGTGTATGCTGCATGGCCCATGCGGCAAAGGCTATGAAGACGCATCATGCATGGACGGGGGCAAGTGCACAAAGAAATATCCTCGGCCATTCCGCGAGAAGACGGGTACAGATGTCCACAGCGTGCTTTTCAAACGTCCAAATAATCATCCGACTATCATCAATAAGAACAGGGGTGCAGACATCGACGACGAGAACCCAGAACAAACCAAGAGCGGGAAAGGAAAACATTCCTTTGCCTTTGACAACCGCCACGTGGTTCCATACAACCCGTACCTTTCTTCTAAGTATGACTGCCACATCAACATCGATCTGGTGATTCGTGAAAAAGCTGTGAAGTATCTCTACAAGTATCTCTACAAGGGCAGCGATCGCATCACATTGTCCGTCGAAGAAAAGTACGATGAGATCGCTCAGTTTGCGAGCAGCATGTACGTCAGCGCAACAGAAGCTGCGTGGCGCATTCTCAGTTCCCAATGAACGGCAGATCTCATTCAGTTGAAATGCTTCCAATTCACCTGCAACATGATCAAGAGGTTCAGTACCGTCAAGGAGATAAACTCGAAACCATCCAGAAACGCGGTGAGACAAAACTGACACAGTTCTTCCACACCAATGCAACCAGTCCCGAAGCAAGAGATATTCTTTACGCAGACTTCCCCAAGCACTATGTGTGGATCAGCGAGAAGGGTGAAAAGTACTGGCAGCCTCGCAAGAAAGGTGGTGAGCTCAAAATCGGAAGGATGGTGAGCTGTCCCCCCAGAGACCGAGAACGCTATTTTATGCGATTGATGTTGTGCTTTCGAAAAGGCCCAACCTCATTTGAAGATCTCCGCACGGTTGATGGCGTAGTCTACAGTTCTTATGCGGAGGCCGCAGTAGCTGCAGGCTATGCACAAGATGACAATCACTGCCATAGTTGCATGAAAGAAGCTGCTACGTTTAAGATGCCAAGTCAGTTGCGCCAGCTGTTCGCGATGTTATTAACTCACTCCTCTCCGATGGATCCAGCAAAGTTGTGGAAAGACCTTATAGAAGATATGTCTGAAGACTTCGGTGATGCCACATCAGCATCCGTCACGCTTAAAGTTCTCCATGATATTGAGGACAGCTTAGTGAGTGCGGGGTTGTCGCTAGCCGGATTTCCTATGCTTCCGCAAATTGAGGCGATGCATACAGCCGCATTGAATGAGACTGCCAATTGTAGCTCCGACATCCAGTGTAGCGGGGTACACAAGTTATACTTGCAGTTACATAGGTAGTGTGGTTACATAATTAGGGTGGTCCACTTAGGGGAAAAGTTACCCTAAGTAGTGACTCAGGTTTATCAGATTTCAGTAGGTAATATCCCCGGTTTAGTTACCAGGGATATAGGGCTCTAGGGTTAATCCTCAGAGAGGATTAATATATGGCAGTTCGCCTTTTGCAAGTCTTTGGCGCTCGTCGACAGGGGTCGACTCGGAGCGGCTGCTCTCGCTTCCTCCAAGCGAAGTGCTGTGTAGTGGTACACTTGGTAGCACTAGTCGTCAATCCGTCACCGACATCGCTATGTCCGAAGCTTCTGACTTCGCGATGGCGTCAAGCCATCCGACGCTGTTGCGTCAAGACCATCAATACCTGGATGACGCCCTGAGGGCCAATCTCCAGAAGATGGAGGCCATCAATGGCCGAGCAAGCATCAACGAGCTGCTCCAACGCGGCTCTGGCGAAGTCCTCGCTCACATCGCGCGATTCCGCGACTATGAGATTGCTCTGGAGCAACACGTGCTCGTCGTTGTTACGTCTCGCGTCGCCGCAGCTCAAGCGACTCAGGCTGCGACGGTGGCTCCCACCATCAGCTATGTGCCGTCTCCGGCACCCCCGGAAGGCCCGAAGCCCGTTCGAGTCACGGTCTCCCAGTACTCTGGGGTTGAAGGCGAGAACCTCGTCTTTTGGCAGCGCGAGGTCGAGCTCGCAATGGCGGCAGGTCGTATCCGCGACGAACGTCAGAAGGTGACCTTCGCGATATCCAACATGAAGGATCGCGCCAAGGTCTGGGCCTTGACTTGTGAGACTTCACAGCCCGGATTCTTCCGCGATTGGCCATCACTCGCCGATGCCATGAAGCTGATGTCTCAGCCGCCGAACGTGGCGCACCGCCAGCGCGCGGCATTCCTTGCCTGTCGCCAAGGCAATCGCGACCTGCGCTCCTTTGTGCAGGAGTTGCGACAACTCCGTGCCAACATGGCCGCGAATACTCTCGCCGAGGACGTGATGCTCACGACCTTCATGGAAGGGATGAATCCCGGCCCCGAAAAGGCCGCGGTTTTCCGCGAAGAACCGGCGTTAATGGAAGACGCGTTCGTCGTCGCGCTGCGAGAAGACTACGGCCAGCGCCTCGCACGGGGTCTACCCGCGAATCCGGCAGCGCCGTCTCCGGTTCCTCCGGTCCAACCTCCGGCTTCGGAGCCGATGGATCTGAGTGTAATTGACCTCAGCGGAGTCGATCTGAGCACGTTCGACTTGGGTGCGATCGACGTGAAGGCACTTCACATCAAGTGTTTCACTTGTGGGAAGTTTGGCCACTTCCAGCGCGATTGCCCGCGCAACAGGGGCAGTGCACGCGCCCGTCGTGGAAGACCACGTCGCTCGGTAGGCCGAGGCGGACCCGCCTCCGCGTCTCAGGGAAACGACAATTCCCAGTAGACGCGGGGCAGTCTGCTGGGGCGATCACCCCTCGCTCCGCGAGATCGAACACGACATCATCGCGGGGCGGGCCGCCCCCTAGAGAAGGTCTCTTCTCGGCAGCTGACAAGCAACGTGTCAGTGGCGAACTCATCGCCGTCACTGCTCAAGTGAAAGGATTCTCACGTTCCTTTAAGGTCTTAATAGACTCTGGTGCGACGCGCAATTACGGTCGCAAGCAAAGTATTGCTGAAAATCCTTCTCTGTTTGCTCAAGCTTGTGAGCGAGATCTCGGAAGAGTCTCTGTGCCTCTTGCGACGGGAATCGTCGCAGAGACGAGGAAGATCGAGGTCGATCTACGCATTGCGTTTGTCGATTTCGACTCAGTCGAGCGCTTTACAGTGCTCGACATGGATGAGAGGTTTGACCTCATCCTCGGCATGCCGTGGCTCGAGCGCCACGAGCCATGGATCGACTGGAGGACCAAGTCGATTGGGAGCACGTCTCCCGGCAGGAACGGAGTTCAGGAGCGTCATGAACCCTCCTTCGTCCGCCGGCTGACGAGCCCCATCAAGGATGATGAAAGTGCCCACTTCATTGGCGTAGTGAACGCCATGGACACCTCGGGTGTTCCGGAGACGGTCGTGCCGTCTGCCGTGGAGTACGGCGTAGAAGAGGGCGTCGAGTTGTCTCCGCCCCCTCCGAGTACCAGCATGGAAGATGCTTCGGGGATGTGTCCCCCTGTCGCGTGCCCGCGTGCGGTTGAGCCGTCTTCACGCCCTTCGGAAACGTCCGAGCCCATGGCTGAGCAGCTCCCGCTCTCGAGCGCATCGTATGATGTACACATCGTTGACGTGATGACGGGGTCGTCGATCGACCCGTCTACGGTCGATATGGCACCATTGCCAGAGTTCTCCGAGCTGACTAGCTTGGAGGAACTTCCTATGGACGATTTCGTCCGCGAGCTCAAGGCTGGTGAGATCGCTGAGGTCGTGATCCTCCGATCTGAGCGAGATCTCGCTCAACTCAACACCTCGACGGTGATTGACGAGGATGTCCTCGTTGAGTTTCGTCAGAAGTTTGACGCTCGCCGTGGTTCGGCCATCCTCAAGAATCCGAAGGATCGGTTCTATCCGCTGGTCAAGCGGTTTGCGGAGACTTGCCTCAGCAAGAATCCGCCGGCGGGGCTGCCCCCTGATCGTGGCGTTCGTCACGAGATCAAGCTCAAGCCTGGCTCGAGCTATGCGACGGTTTGCCAGTGGGCTCTGCCGGCCGAACAATCGGACTTCATTGATGAATTCTTTGCCAAGAAAGCCAAGGCTGGCCTGGTGCGCGAGAGCGTCTCGCCGCACAGCGCACCAACGTTCTGTGTGCGCAAGCCAAATGGCAAGTGGAGGGTCGTCCACGCGTACAACAAGTTGAACGCACAGACGATTCCTGCGTCCACTCCGATCCCTCGGAAGGATGTGATCATCCACCGGATGTCCGGCGCGAAGAAGTTCAGTTCTCTCGACTTGGTCGACGGTTATTACCAAGTGCTCATGGAGCGTGGGGATATCCCCAAGACAGCCGTCAGTACGCCGAGTGGTATGCTCTGGGAATGGCTCGTGATGCCACAGGGGCTGTCGAACGCTCCAGCGACGTTTAATCGCCTGGTGACACATTTGTTTCGTCCCCTGCGAGCGTTCGCGCAGACGTACTTTGACGACATCTACGTCCACACCAGGCCGGAGCCCGGTCGTGATTTGGATGCGCTCCATGAGGATCACCTCCGCCAAGTTCTCGAATGCCTCGAGGAGCATAAGCTTTATGCCAACTTGGATAAGTGTATCTTCGGTGCCGAAGAGATCCCAGTGCTTGGGCGTTTCGTCGGAGTCGACGGTGTTCGGGCGGATCCCGAGAAGGTGAAGGCAATCGCCGAGTGGCCATCGCCACGGTCCGTGAAGGACCTACGCAAGTGGTTGGGTCTCGCCAACTACTTGCACCGGTTCACGAAGAACTACGCCGAGATGGCTCGGCCGCTGACTCAGCTGCTCAAGAACGACGTTGAGTGGTCGTGGTCCCACGACACGGAAGCGGCCTTCCAAAGGATCAAGGAGAGTCTCCTCCAAGCGCCGATCCTGGCGTTGCCGGATGACTCCGCTCCGTATAGCGTCGTCTGCGACGCCTCCGATTATGCGATCGGCTGTGCACTGCTGCAGAAGGACCAAGAGGGTCATGAGAGAGTCGTCTCTTACCAGTCTCGGCAGCTCCAAGCGGCCGAGAAGAACTATCCAGTTCACGACAAGGAGTTGTTGGCGATGAAGTACGCCCTGGTGAAATTCCGCGTTCACCTTCTCGGCGCGTTGCCGTTCGTGGTCTACACAGACCATGCGTCTCTACGCACGGCGACACAGTCCCCGCACTTGTCGCCGCGAATGGCTCGCTGGTTGTCATTCTTCTCAGAATACAACTTTACTGTTGAGTACAAGCCGGGTCGGCTTAACGTGCTCGCTGACGCACTCTCTTGGCGTCCCGACTACGAGATGAATCATCTCACATCAGTAGTGTCTGATGTCTACGAACTGATTCGTGATGCCTATGAGGGCGATGCACAGTGTGCAGCGATCATTCGCGCGCTTCAGGACCCGCACGCTGCGAACTCTTGCTCCCCGCGTTCGGGCTCGAGTACATCGTTACTCTTTCCGCGACGGCCTCCTGAGGTATCAGACGTCGCCTGGCGAAGAAGATCGCATCGTAGTACCCTCAGATGAGGATTTACGATATGTGATCGCTCACGGCGTTCACGATGCTCCCGGAGCTGGCCATCTCGGCCGTGAGAAGACGTACTCGCTTCTCAGCCCAAGGCTTTGGTGGCCCAAGATGTACAAGTGGGTATCGCGGTATGTCCGCACATGTGACGTGTCAGCGACTGAAGCCAAGTGCACACTCCCAGGCGCCGCTCCAAAGCTTGCCTGTCCCCAGCGATTGCTGGCGCTCTGTGAGCATGGACTTCTTCTTCGGCATGCCGAGAACGTCCAGAGGGCACAACGGTGTGCTGGTCTTTGTTGACCGTCTCAGCAAGATGGTCCATCTTGCCCCGGTGTCTGACACCTGCACAGGTCTCGACTGTGCACGACTGTTCGTTGACGTCGTATTCCGTCATCACGGGTTACCCGATTCGATCGTCTCCGATCGGGATCCCAGGTTCACGAGTGATTTTTGGGAAGGACTCTTCCAAATCCTGGGGTCCAGGCTCGACATGTCGACCGCGGATCATCCCGAGACCGACGGTCAGACCGAGCGCGCCAATCGCGTTGTCGAGGATATCCTCCGCTCATATTGCGCGAGCGATCCGCTCTCGTGGTGCGATCACCTCCCCATGGTGGAGTTCGCCATGAACAATTCTGTTCATGCCTCGACAGGCTTGTCTCCATTCTATGTGAATGGTCTCCGCCATCCGGCTCTCCCTCTTTGCCTCATGGGTGAGTTCGAGGCTGGCTCAAGTGGAGCTCGGCAACTCCTTGCTGCCCAACTCAATGGGATACCCAAGATCGCGGAACGCCGCAAGTTGGATGACTTCCTGACGACACGTGTTAACGTTGTCTCACGCGTACGAGACGCCATGGCTGCTGCCCAAGATCTGCAAAAAGAACAGGCAGACAAGCGAGGTCGCAAGAACACAATGGTGTTTAAAGAAGGGGACTTTGTATTAGTCAATACGAAGAACTTCTCTCAGAACGCGGTCTCACATCTCGACAGCACGAAGCTGTTACCGAGGTTCATCGGCCCCTTCAAAGTGGTGAAGAGGAGTGGCAACTCCTATCGTCTGGATCTGCCAAGCTGGATCCAGACGCATCCGACGTTTTACGTGGGCTTACTTAAGCCGTACCTTCGTCCCGTGGAGACGGAGGAGGAGTCGGGTGAGGTCCCGAGCGGCGACTTCCCTGATGGCTTGTCGCCGACCACGAGCGTACCGACGCAGGCGATCGAGATCGCGAACGAGGACGCCGTCCCTGCTGGAAGCCAAGCTGTTGGCGGAGGTCGAAACACTCTCGCTCGAGATGCTCGATGCGACGATGAAGCGTCCACAGGGCCTCCTCTTGTCTTGCGACGATCGGCGCGAGTCGCTGCAGCTCGTCGAAGTTCGACCGGATCCACCGATCCGCCTCCCTCGACCTATCGTCGAGATCGACCAAGTCGCGTCGGAGCTGATACTGGGCGTCAGCAGCGGGATATAAACCCGCAGGGGCTGCTTAGCCATACCAAGCGGAAGGCGCGGCGGCCGATCCGCGAGCCGCTTCCGGTGATCGACCGTACTGGGACTCCCCACTTCCACGTTGAGTCGCTTGGTCGCGTGCGTACGCGTCGCGGGAATCGCGAGATCTTGGTGAAGTGGCTGGGATATCCCAAGTCCCAGAGTTCGTGGGTTGAGGAGCAGGTGCTTCGCGAGGACTGTCTCGACTTGCTCCGCGAGCACGAGCGGAACCACCCCGAGTGGTTCCAATAGCGGCATCTGCCGTGCGGTGAGAAGAGTCTCGAGAAGGTTGACCTTGAGCGGTCCCCACAGGGTGGGTCAGAAGCGCAACTTCAATGTCAGCAGTGACTCTGTTGTCGACGTACAACTTGGCGAAACGAATTCGCATATCACGGAGCTTCTTCACTTCCCCGACGTCGTCGGGCCGTGCATCCGCGCCACGTCGACACGCTTGGTGAGCTCGACCCACCTCCAGAACTGAGTGTTGAACTCGTCCGGCGAGCGGCCGGGCTCGACGATAATCGGCACGCCGAAGATCGGCCCACGCTGGTGGTAGCGCCACTGGTTGAATGTCGCTCGCGACATGTGTCGCTCGGCGAGGGCTTCGCCAATCGTACAGGGAGCACCCAGGCCGAAGTCGTAGGTGCTCACCCTGTCGGCGACGCGGACGGGTGAGTCCTGGCGAGTCGCAGGCGCTGGGCGCCGTCGATCTGGGCTGTCGAACGCGCCATCGCGGATGTCACGGTGCGTGACCTTTGGCTGAGCCATCAGAAGGCGCTGCTCTCGCAGGCGCGCCTCGCGCGCTAGCGCCCACTCATCTTGAGCTTGCGGCGTCGGGTCGCGCGCTTTCTCTTCGTCGTGGGGCGGTGGGGCGGTCTTCCGCTCGCGATACTCGCTGGGCGTCATCGTCTTCGCGTCGGCACGCCCGCGAACTTCGCCTTCCTCGACGCCTTCGAGCGCGCGGTCGCGCGGGCGTGGCGGTGACTCCGCCGGAGGTGGTGAGTTCATCGGTTGGTCTTCGTCGTCGTTGGGGCCGGGGTCGGCAGCGGCCGCTGCGGCTCTTGGGGTGGACATGCGTCCCTTGTCGCAGCTTGTGTTGTGCTGCTCGCGGCGCTCCGCGCTACCGTGCCTTCGGAAATCTCCATGCGCGGGCGGCGCGCTCTCGTCTTGGTGCTTCTCTCGGTTTTTCCTTCTTCTCCCTCTCTCGCTCTCTCTCTCTTTGTACCGTGACCTTCTCCATTAAACCCCCGGTCTTCTATTTTGGGTGGGGGTGGTGTATAGGGGTACACAAGTTATACTTGCAGTTACATAGGTAGTGTGGTTACATAATTAGGGTGGTCCACTTAGGGGAAAAGTTACCCTAAGTAGTGACTCAGGTTTATCAGATTTCAGTAGGTAATATCCCCGGTTTAGTTACCAGGGATATAGGGCTCTAGGGTTAATCCTCAGAGAGGATTAATATATGGCAGTTCGCCTTTTGCCAAGTCTTTGGCGCTCGTCGACAGGGGTCGACTCGGAGCGGCTGCTCTCGCTTCCTCCAAGCGAAGTGCTGTGTAGTGGTCACGTGGACCGCTACATCCAGGGTGACGCAGACGATTGGATGATCCAAAATAAAAGATCATACGATCTAGAAGCACTTGCGCTCGCCGTGGCTAATGTCAACAACTTCAACGAGGACCAAGCATTTGTGTATACAAGAGTCATTGAAGCAGTTGAAGGCAAAGGTGCTTCTCGACTATTCTTCTTGGATGGTCCCGGCGGAACGGGGAAATCGTACGTTTTAGAGGCCATATTAGCAACAGTTCGTCAACAGAACAAAATCGCCTTAGCAGTCGCAACAAGTGGCATTGCAGCGCTTTTGCTCACGGGAGGGAGGACAGCGCATTCAAGATTTCACCTCAGCTTGAAGCTGCATGGCAGCAGCACGTGTTTCATGACTGCCGACTCACCATCCGGGCGCTTGATGAAAGAAACCAGTCTAATCGTTTGGGATGAAGCTCCAATGCAGCATCGGCACGCCTTTGAGGCGGTTGATCGCACACTCAGGGCGCTCATGCAAAGCTCGAGGCCTTTTGGAGGGAAGATCGTTGTACTTGCAGAAGACTTCCGCCAAATTCTCCCGGTGGTACAACGCGGTGGGGCAGGTGAAATCATTGCAGCTTGCATCCAGAAATCGCGTTTGTGGCCTGAGTTCAAGACTATCCGCTTACGCCAGAACATGCGCGTGAGGACAGCAACAAATCCTGATGCTGAAGTGGAAATGAGGGCATTCTCCGAATTGTTGCTTGAGATCGGCGAAGGAAGGCACCACAGAGACTCAACGCTCGAAGATGACTACTGCAGACTCCCGAAAGACATGTTCCTCGCTAAACCAGCCGCGGGCGTCAGCATTGTTTCACAGTTGATAAATCACGTCTACGGTGACATAAATGAGTGTCATGACCAACAGGCCTACTTTGCCGAGCGTGCAATTCTAGCTCCATGGAACTCGAATGTTGACGATGTCAACGAGAAGGTACTTGATATGCTTCCGGTAAAGCGACCTGTCAAAACTTGCCTTCGCGATGACTGTCCATAAAGCCCAGGGTCAGACAATTCCGAACCTTGGTCTGTTCTTGCCAAGGCCGATGTTTGCCCATGGACAACTTTACGTGGCACTCTCGAGGGTCTCTTCACAGGCAAGAGTAAAGATTGCAATCCAGGATCCTGCGAAAGAAGATGACGAAGGAACTTTCACAAAAAACATTGTCTACCGCGAAGTGATCGAGGCATATGAAAGTGGGTACGAAGCGTAGACAATAATAATTGCATGTAAACTATGTGTAGGAGGCAGTTATGGCTAGATGTAGGAACTCGAACGAGACCCGAACTAGAACCAATATATATTGATGCATATTGTGCCTAATTCAGTTATAACCGTACAAAAATTATCCATTTTTTTCGACAGGGGTTGCCGCAGGCAACCCGTAACGAGCGCAGCGCCTGCGCTGCGCCACCAATTCCCCTACAATAAAGCCTGATTAATCCCCACCAACCCAGCATGCGCAAACTGAAGTGCCCGCGAAGCGGGCACCCCCCACCTAGTCAGTGTGAAAACTGATTGCCGGGGGACAACCCTGAAACAATTTCACATTTATTTCTGAACATGGTCTGGTGATCGGCAGCTTGCTGTTCGACATCGGACTCGGTTTCCAAGGGCTTACACTCTTCCCTTGAGAGGCCAACCCTTCTCTCCCATCTTTTTTCCCTATCCCTCTCTTACGAAATCATCTTCACCAATCTATTCGTGTCCTACCATCTCGTCTTCACTGTTGACTCTATTTTCGCTTGCTACCGTCTCGAGTGCCATTCGCTGCTTCATGATGGACGCTCGGTCCATTTCTCTGACACTCCTTCGAGACTGTCCGTCATCGGGTGACGGTCGAAGGTAACGTGTGTTCGAATCAGTGGAAAGCACGTTAATCAGACACAAGCTTATTCGATGTGTTTATTATGAACAGCGAGTGATGCTTAGTCGCTTGTGGTTCTTTCTCGCTCTCTTACTCACAGCAGCTTTTCCAAGTATCCTCCTTCATGCATCAGATCAAAGACGTGGTCTGTTCGCTTCTGCTCGGGGGGACACTGCCATGTCCTTTCTACTCCACAAGCTCACGCGGCGTCGCGAACTCGACCGCGTCCAGCGCGAGAATGCAGTTTGTGTCTAGCATTGTGTCGAGTCGGTGGGCGATCGTGAAAGGCATGGCGACTACGCAGCTTCAGCTTTGGTCCGTCTCCTGGTTGATGGCGGTCATAGCCTCGTCATAGACCTTGGTCTTGACTTCGCGAAGCTCAGCAAGCTTCTCGCCGTTGTCTTCAACCTGGCACTCTCAGCTCCCTCTGAGAGCGGAGCGAAAATCCAGCATTGCAGTTGTATGGCGGAGAATCTGCTTCGTAATTTGACTTCAACCAGCAGTAGTCTACCGTAATTACAGATTCGGACGTATTGATATGACAGCTGAGGTTTTTCCTCCCAGCATGCCAGAAATAGAACCGTACAAGTGACAGAAAGTTATGACAGCAAAAGTTTTACCCAATCATATCCAGTATCCAATGGACCAATCAATTCCACAGAGTCAGACGGCAGCAGTCTGGCGGGTCAGTCGACGGGCACGTCGGACACACCACTTGATCGTGGTGACGTGGGTTCAATTCCCACTGCTGTCAAAAGCTGTCAAAAGGTGCCGGGGTTCCCACACAGCAGCCGCGGATGCTGACGTCCCCCGCCTTTATGGACACGTGATTTGAATTATTGCTCGGCCTCACGAAGGCGAGATTTAATCCAGGCTTTCCTAATTGTCTCAGTGCTGATGCTGTTCCACGCGCGGATGACCTTCTCGGCGATGGATCGCCGCTTCTGGTCCGCCGTGGCCGAGCGCATCGCCATCAGGCGCTCTTTCAGAGGACGCGGGGGGCCCGCCGTGACGGAGCTTAGCTCGTCGGCCAAGGCCAGCGTGCGAAGTCTCCTCTTGAATGGCCCCATTACGCCGACGTCCAGCGGCTGCAACACGGACGTCGTGTTCGTTGGGAGAGGGACGACTTCCGTGCCGAGCTGGGCCAGACCTTCCATGAACTCTGCCGACACGTGCGACTTGACGGGCTGGCGCGGGCGGCTCCGGCAGCTCGGGCAGCTCCGGCTCATCGCTGTCCTCAGACGCCGTGTCGCTGGAGGAGCTGGCGCCGTCCCCCTTCCTCGTGGCGTCGTCGTGCAACCCCCACAGCACGAAACGACGAAGCAGGAGATCCTCGTCCATCGTGGGGAGGGTGGAGGGTCAATGGAGCAGTGAGCGCGGGCTTCATCTTGCAGGGCGGGAAAAGTGTGGGGCTGGATCGAGTCGGTCCACGGCAAGCGTTGATTGGTCGAAAATTTGTATACTGGCAAAAACCTCAATTTACAGTTTAGCCTCGTTGTCATATCTTTGCGTCTGTCATATCAATACATCCGAATCTGTAACTCATCTTCCATCTGTCAATTCAATGAATTGCATTTTGAACCCAAGCGGCATCAGCTCTGAAATCTCAGCCTTCGTTCTCGACACTTTTCAATCCACAACAATGGACTCGTCCACCACCAACATCGAGACCTCGCAACTTTCAGCGGCTCTTGTACTCACGAACCGCTCGCTGCTGCAGCTCGTCGCACAGTTCCAGCGCGGGATGCCGCTTTTCCTCCACGAGCTCCACGCCAACTACGTCTCGCGTCTACCTGCAAGAGGCGAACGCACGAGCAATCGTAATCTATGGCGCGCTGTCATGAAGCAGTGCAATCTCGACGAAGTACAAAAGATCTTCTCACTCAGCCAGCGCCCCGAGTTTACTGGTATCGAGCTTTTAAAAATCGAGCACGTTGCCATCTCTGCCGTTGAGTTCGACCGGCGAGTCGTGCTCAAGTGGCTTCACGAGGAGGTGGACGGAGGCGCACGACTCTGGAACTCAGGTGTTGCGCACGCTGTCTACTGGGGACGCAAGTGGGAAACGTTATTGTGGTTGATGAAGCACCGGTACGAAGACATCAAGAGCGAGATGACCAATGTCTACTCCACGATCGCCCATCAGAACAGGCTCGTGTTGCTCAAGGAGCTTATCGCGCTGCGTCCCGAGTCCCTCACAACCGCCGCTATGGACGAAATGGCGAGGTCGGGCAGCCTCGAATTCGTCAAATACCTCCACGAGCACACGTCAGGGCGCTTCTCCTACATCGCAATGGACAACGCTGCGCGAGTTGCCCACTACGACGTCGTGCTGTTTCTCCACGAGAACCGCTCCGAGGGGTGTTCGAGCACGACCATGGACTGTGCAGCCAAGCACGGACAGCTTGAGCTCCTCAAGCGACTTCTCTCTGAACGCACGGTGGGCTGCACTTTCGTGGCCATGGACAAAGCCGCTACTTGCGGTCATCTCGATGTTGTGCGATGGCTCCACGAGAACCGTACCGAAGGTTGCTCAACTGTCGCGCTGAACGGCGCTGCACGATACGGCCACTTCGAGATCGTCAAATTTCTCGTCGAGAATCGCACCGAAGGAGCCATTGACTGTGCGCTTGGGTACGCGGCTGAGAGCCGCAACTTCGAGATGGTCAAGTATCTTCACTCGAAGCTCGAGGGAAGCCGCCGTGACCTTTTATCGGGCGCTATGGCTATGGATGCATTGAACGGGAAGGATCTCGAGATCATCCGATACGTGCACGAGGACATTGGCGAGCCGTTCAACGACGAGTGTCTCAAGATCGCCATGAAGAACGGCGACCCTGAGGTCATTGACTATGTTACCGCTCGTCTGCACACCAAGACTGCGTAATACTTTTGACAACGCAAACATCCAGGCAGCTCTGTTGGTCGCCCATCGAGCATTCTGGCGATGAAAGAGCTCGATCGTCGTTGTGGAGCCGGAACTTGCAAATCATCAACATATACATCTTAAAATAGTATATATAATGTTCGACGAATTTTATCATGTTGGTGAGTGAGCTCAACCTTCGAGACCATGGGACGCAAGGGCAACGCGTGGAACGACTTCCAGCGCGCGCACGCGGGCGAGGGGCTCTCGCGTGGCGAGGCCGCGGCGATGTATCGTGCGGAGTCTAACGCTGCGTCTAACCCGGCGTCTATCGGCGGCGGCGGCTATTATCCTTCGAACGCCTGGAACGACTTCCAGCACCGAAACGCCGGTCGTGGGCTCTCCAAGGACGAGCTCGCGCGCCAGTACGCGCAGCAGAAGGCGCCCAAGCCGCTGACGCCGTGGAACCAGTTCCAGCAGGACGTCGGTGGCACGGGTCAGTCGAAAGACCAGATCCGCGACTTGTACTATCTTCAACAGCGTGAGTACTCGGCGAGAGATAAGCCGCCGAAGTCTATCCCGGAGACTAAACCGGCGTCTAAACCCGCGCCAACTCTTCAAGGCTTTGGTGACTTCATGCAGCGAGCATTCGATCCGAGCGGCTTCAGCACGCCGCCGCCGCCGCCTGCTCCCATCTCGCAGCCATCGGCGGATCCCGTGGCCAAAGGCGTCTCCAGTCCCTTTGGAGCTCCGACCACAGGTTTCACTTTTGGAAAAGCGGCCGTACCAGGTGCACCGAGGCCGTTCGGTGGTCAGCTGGGGAATTTTGCGACGGCAGAAGTGAACAAGTATACGTTCGGGCAGGACGGATTTGGGCTCCAGTCGCCACCGAAATCCCCGTTCGGAGGTCTGCATTACAAAGGATATTTCCATGGTCTTCGTGAGCAACAGACCGAGCCATGTGTCGACGAAAGTGAACCGATTTTCTTCAAGTATTGCTTTGATTCGTCGGGTCAGGAACGTTCACCTGAGGAGTTGCGAGTCATTTACAAGTTTGGCAGGCGAGCGCTAAAGGTGAAACCTTTAAAATCGAGCGAGGCTACCAAGCAAGGACGGTCGAAGATGACAGAAATGGGAAGGCAGGTTTTCGTTGAAGCAGTGACGAAGGCGACGAAATCAGAGGCGGAAACTGAGAAAATGCGTTCGAAAACTCAAGTAGTGCAGGAGACGCCTTCGACGAGTGAACAGCCACCGCCAGCTCGTGAGCGCGATCCCGAGCCAGTTGACCTCCCTTCAAAATCCAGAATTTCGCCAGAATCGAGCCCAGAAGAATCTAATCAAGTTGACATGGCTGCTAAAAACACGAAAGCCTCATCAGATGAGGCTAATGACAAGCCGAAGTCTTCCGTCAATCGCGAGACAGACGAGAATGAAGCTGATGACGATTCGTGTTCGAAGTCTGATACTTTCAGTGAACAATCAGAGAGTGAAATCCTCGCTAAGAGCTCCTTCGAGGAAGCCGCTTCTCGGGACACCGTTGTGCTCAAGACAACTGATGAGAATCGGATTGCTGCTGGCAACTACAGCTCTATATACAAGGCCACCATGAATGGCGAAACACATGTCGCTGCAAAAGTATTCCCGAATGTATACAGCAACGCAGCCGTCGCTCGCTCTGAGCGAGAAATCGCGAAGCTTTGCAAGATTCCGAAACACGAACACCTGGTTCACTACTACGGGCACGTCTATCATCGCGACGGTGAACAAGTAGCCCTTCTCTCGGAGTTGCTTCCGTCACCACAAACGCTACGGTCTCGACTCTACCGCAGCCGCAATCCACTCGACGAGAACCAGAAGCACAAAATCCTGCTCGATGTCCTCGACGCGCTCGAGGCTCTCCATTCCCAAGATATTACTCATCGTGATCTCTCTCCATCGCATGTGCTGCTCCTTCCGGAGTCACAAAATGTTAAACTCATCGACTACGGTATACCAACATTGAAGAACGCAGCTGCGACGGGATCAGGAAACGCTCTGGGCTTCACACCAGCCTATGCTTCACCCGAGCTTTTGCGGGGTGGCTTGCTTGTGGACGATGTCGAAGGTTGGAAGAAAAGCGACGTGTTCTCGTTCACGGTGCTCATGGTGGAGCTTCTAATGGAGGAACAGCCGTGGGAAGGCGAACTACCTCTCACAGTGATAAATGCCGTGGAGAAAAACGGACGACGGCCCTTCAAGCGCAGGCACATCCGCGTTTTCGGGGAGAGGAACACGAAACTCGAAGACATTGTATACTTTGGATGGCACGAGGACCCCAAGAAGCGACCTTCCGCGATGTCTCTCCTACGCAAGCTCTACAAAGTATTCTGCGCCTCATAATCTCCTCGGTGAGCTACCTTGCGCATCGTTTCAGGTACGTCTTGGATGTTTACTCTGTATACGACATCGATTGCATACGTCAAGTTGACGGTAACTACATTTCGACATCAACAGTCAACATTCAACGATCCAAGAAAATATTGCTGGAACCTGAGTAGGGAGAATCGTGCGTTGTGTATTAGTAGTGACTCGTTCCGCGCTATCCACGGCGTCTACGATTGTCGGATGCAACAAGTTTCCTTCCGCGTCATCAACGGAACACGCTTAACGACTCAGAACGACGGATCGGCGTTCTCCCCTCACTCGACAAGTTACTCTCGCCTCACCACCATGCACTCGGTTCTTGCTCTTCTACTCGTCTCGCTGCTCATGCCGTCAAGCATCGCATCGCTCTCCTCCACGTCGCCAAGCAATAGCTCAAGTATTCGTCTCCTGGAGAAGAAGTCGAAGCTCTCAAAGCCCCCGAATGCAGTACCAGGCGTCTGGCATTATCAGAAGAAGAACTCATTGGAATACACTGGGTGTACACTCGACCACGAGGCCAATGAGTGGATAATGCTCAACGCCTACCGAGGCGGTGGCACGGAAGGAACCCACTGGAAGTTCACGAAGGACGAGAATGACAAGGATTGTCTAGTGGATTGGACGTACTACGCCAAGGACGGCAAGTGGGTCATGGAACATGTCAAAGGTCGGCTAACCAAAGACAGCAAGAAGCGCACGTGGTGCGCGCTCCCGGTCTACCGCAAAGGCGGCCTGCAAGGGAACCAGTGGGACTTTTGCGACTGGAATGCTCGCCTGTAGGTGTGGAATTTCGCCTTCGTATCGTTTATCACAACTTGGATGTGTAAGAATGCTTCCGCCCTTACTCTCAGTTGACGTACCTTACATGTCTGTCTTCTCTCAACACGTAGGCTTTCTTGTTGATGATGATGATGAAGGTAAAGTCTATTGAGCGCAATAAATGTACCCTAATAGCTGGGGCTCTGATGCATACTCCTGTGCTTACCGTGGGTCAACTTGGCTGACAAGCCAGGGGTGTAAGTCGGAGGGCGCGAGCCGTGGCAGATCTGCGTGGCAGGTCATGCCAGTGGGATGATGGGCGCGGCTTGTGTGGCCGGAGTCCATCGCGTGTTGTGCCAGGGTGGCCGCGAGCGAGTTGTGGGCGCGTACGTGGTGTTGCCAGTGACGTACGCCGACGACATCGGCGAGGTTCCTGGCTCTGTGGTAGAGTCGCAGGAGTTTGTCGTTCTTGGGAGGTCTATAATCTCGCAGTTGACGAAGGATGGGCGCACAGTTGCCGATCACAGTTAAGCCGAACCAGCCATTAGCCTTGGCAGCTTGAAGGCCATCAATGAGGCCTTGATACTCAGCCTGGGTGGTAGTAGTCGAGGGGTCGACGATCCAGGCGGCGGAGCTCCAGAAAACAGTCGGGCTGGGACCCGCAGATGCTGTTGTGACGAGGCTTTCTTGTTGATGTCTATGCTTCTAGATCCTGCTGATGGAATTATTCTAATTCACAGTAGTCGATTTGGGCTGCATCCATTCGAATTTAAAAGTGAAGTCCATGCCTTCGTAGGAAGCGATACATCAGGCGACGTTTTGGGTCCACAGGGTTAGCACACTCACCGAAATGCTGGAGGTTGAGCTGCACCACTACGTAAAACCACCACGCAAACGTCGGGACAACAAGTTTCCAGTGTTTTTGCAGTGCAAACGCCAATTGCTGGGTGCATGAAACTTGTTGTAGATGCTGGTCGATCACTAAGCACAAGAGAAGAAACGAGACCAGCTCGAGCGCCGTGTACATAGCCATAATTGAGACTGTGGCACGAAGCTCGTGGTCAGTGAGACCGCTGAACTGATAGTAGTACACTCGATTTGGCATATGATTGATAACGAAGACATACAGAGCTAGAACATGCTCAAGAATGATCATCACAAGAAAGTCAGGAAAAAAATACAAACGTACTGTAGATTGCGGCGACGGCGACCTCGACATACTCGATTAGTACATAGAACTCTATCATGTGCAGCATCTGAAGTACGCGGTGGACACACTCGAGTCGTGACTTTTCAAAATCTGTGACGCTGGATGCTGAGACTTGGTTCAGTACTACGACCGGAAGTGCATCTAGTGGCGAGACTCGAGAAGGAGGATTATTTGTTTCCATGCGAAGGCTGCTGGGTAGATTTTGTCGAAGATGGCGTGGCAGCGCTACCGACGGGTGGTTGCGAATGTGGGGAAAGTTATCGATGAGAAATAATGCGTTGTCGACAACTTGATGCTTGTACTGGAGTAGCGACGGTACTTGCCATCTCGTTCGAACACAACTTTTGTGTCCGGTGTCATGATCCGTTCCTTTGAACTCCTCTATCCGTTGGTTTACGAGTTGCACGATCTTGACTACTTCAGCGTAAGCAACGATGGACTGTACGACGTCAACAACCATGATAAAGACGACCGTGCCGTGGCCTTGGGTTTGCTGCATAGTCGTGGAGACAAAAATGGAGTGGAAGACATCAACGTTCATCACAGTCACCGATGGGCTCAGATCTTCCATGTAGTAGAGGCCTCGCCGGATACGATTTTTTAGTGCCAACTTGAGGATTGGTAGAACGATCGCCAGGTACTGTTGGTATTTCTTGCCGGTGAACTCGAAGGCAGCGTAGTACGCGATGTGCGCTGATCCGACAACTGTCTGCACAGACAATACCTTGAGATAGCAGTCCACCTGAGCTTTTGCCACTAGATTAGCCTGCAAAACATCTCTCCAGGACCACCACATGAACGCATAGGCTGTGATTACGCGAGGAAGAATCGTCAACGGCATCGAGAACGGAACCGGAAAGACCCAAACGACGCTCAAGATCCATATCGGGAAGATTGTGCAGGCTGCAGTGAACAAGCCTAGTACAACTAGTCGTATCGTGGACAGTGGCAAAGACGGAGACGACTGGTGAACCTGACGAATCAGCACCAACGAGCCAACGATTCCCAACAAGAAGAGTCGCAGAATCAGCCACGGGGTCTTGATCGAGAACCCTTCATGAGGCGACTCAAGAGGTAGCGCATCGACTATAAGAACAAGCAAGAGGCCCGGCAGGGGCGTCGCGACGATCCAGGCCGCGTTGCGGATCCACGAGGACGACTTGGCGTGCGCGACGAGCTCACGAAGACGCGCGAGCGAGTAGCGGCCATGGAGCTCCACTTGGACTCGCTCCCAGAGATGGACAAGCTCCACGACTCGCTGGCAGCTCGAGGGCATTGCCATTCGTCGGGGGAAAGAGAATGCCAACCATAGAGTCAGTGACAAATGGAGAGCTATTCCAGGTTGAAGTTACGTTCGTTAAATCAGTTTATGTATGGAGACAGTGACGACAGCCTGGTACATTCGCGAGAGTCAGTGAGACTAATGTAGTCAAAGAAGATAATACGGCGTGCACATAGCCGATCCAAATTGCGTCCATAAATGGGTTCACGTCGTGTACAAAGCCGTGCGTGCGAAACATATCGAACGGTTTCCATTAGAACCGTACACCCACTCGTTCTATTAAACCCGCTTCCGAACCTCGTGGAAGGCTGCTGGTCATATTCTTCAGCCCAGACCGGTCGGTACCCCCACGAGCGACACGCCGCCGCGCTCCACGCCGCGCACACGTCTCATCCCGCACATCTGAACCGCCCACCGCGTGCGCACGTCTCTGTGCTTCCCATCGCGCCCTCGCTCGCCTCCATCCGACGTCTGTAGCGCTCGCAATTCCTCTTTTTTCCCATGGCTCTCGTCGTCGCCTCCAACGGGCTCAAGGCCTTTTCGGCCGCGTCCACGGCGCTGGCCTTCAAGATGGCCGTGACGCTCACGATCCAGGGCGGCAAGGCCTTCGACGCCGGCATGCGCTCGCCCGAGGACGCCAAGTACAACCCGGCGGGCGCGCCGCCGCAAAACTACGGGCTCACGGCCAGCAGCGACGAGCAGCTCACGGCGGCCGTGCGCAAGGCGCGCGAGGTCGACTTCCGCTGGCGCCGCATCGTGCAGAACGATCTCGAGAACATCCCGATCGGACTCGCCGTCATGCTCGGCTCGGTGCTCGTGGGCGGCCACGAGACCACCAACGTCGTGCTCATCAGCGCGTTCGCGGCCGCGCGCATCGGCCACACGTTCGCCTACGCCAACGAACTGCAGCCGCACCGCGCGATCTTCTGGACGATCGGCCAGCTGTGCGTGCTCGCGTCCGGACTCAACGGCGTCATCTCGTTCATCATCGGGTAAGCGATGTGTGTTTAGAGACTGACCCCTCAAACTCGGATCTTTTTATCTCGCTCTCTCCTGTTTGCGACAATATAGTAGGTTTCTAAACGACTCGTTTGTGTGTGGTTGTCTGCTCGGGTGCTGCATGCACGTGTGTGTAGGAAGAAGCCGAGTGCTGACGGAGATCTGGAACTGCAGGAGGAGGAGCAAGTGCCGCTACAGGGATCCACGCGGCGACGTGGCAAGCGAAAGGACTAAGCGACTCGATGTGAGGCAAAACGATCTTGGAAGATTCCAATTTTTTGTTTTGTTGATCTCATCAAGTGGTCAAGACCACAAGTGTTCGACTGGTTAAACTGGCGTACAGTAGTCCCACTCAAAGCCGCGATGCCGCCCCTGCGATACACGGCCATGGCACACCACGTGCGATTCTTGCTATCTGTGGTGAGTCGTCCTTTGACGTGTTCCATGACCCACATGCCGTCCTTGCCGTAATAGGTCCAGTTTGTGAGGCAGTGCTTGTCGTTCTTGTCCTTGGTGAACTTCCAGTGCCAGCCCTGGAGCCCACCACCACGGTAGGCATTGAGCATGATCCACTCTTTATCGTCCTTGTCTCGCGTGCAGCCCGAGTACGAAATCGTGCTCCTCTTCTGGTAGTACCACTTGGTCGTCACGGCGTTCCGTGGCAACTTGAATAGGTTCGTTGTCTGAAGCACGCGCGAGATGTTTGTGGCTGCCGTAACTTGCCCGATGATGAAGTTGACGGCGAGCACGAGAAGGATCGCGATCATATTCATTTGTGGCGAGAAGAACGAGAGCCCACTGATTCGTTATCGTTGTCCGTGGCCAGCGTAGCTGGTGCCCCATGATGAGCAGGGATCGATTAAACTTAATCAACGCCCATCGATGACTCGGGCTGACTTTCTAATCGTGTGGACCTGCCGATCTCCACGTTCCGAGGGACAAAATCTCGTACATGCGTGTTGGAGTTTGAGCGATTGCACCAGCTTTCACAACTCAATTTGACTTCGGTTGACACCATGGGACATCCTCTGACTCCGATCATCGTTGTCGTCTTACTCTCCATCTACTCCGTCGCTGCTTTCGACTTTGCCACCAACTCGAGCGAGGGATGGTGGGACCCCATGCTAGCGTACTCGCGTCCGCCTGGTGCCCTCGTAAGCAAGTGGTACTACCAGTCGAAGGCCGACGAGCCGTACCTGCGGTGCACGGACGAGCACACAGTTAAAGGCGAAGGTCCGTGGATCATGCTCAACGCCTACCGCGGTGGAGGCAAGCAGAACGTCCACTGGAAGTTTACTAGAGACGAGAGTGACGAAGACTGTCTGCTAGACTGGACCTACTACGCCAAGGACGGCAAGTGGGTCATGGAACATGTGAAAGGGCGACTCACCAAGGACAGCAAAAAGCGCACGTGGTGTGCAATGGCAGTGTATCGTAAAGGCGGTGTGCGGGGCTACCAGTGGGATTACTGCACTCTAAGGAAGTCGTAGTCATTCTCATTTCTCACAATAACTTTAATCTTGGTTGTGATGGTTACTTGAATATTCGGTGGTTTTCACGATTGTGGAGCTTGGTGCCTTCGCATCCATTCGAATCGAAACGTGAAGTCCATTCCTGTTGTCATCGATGGTTCCGTCAAACCACAGCAACGAAAATATACGAGAGAAATATCTTGAAACTCACCCAAATGTTCGAGTGAAAATTGCGAGACCATGAAGATCCACCAGGCCGTCGTGGACATGAAGATACTCCAGTGCTTTCGCAGAACGAACGCGAGTTGTTGCATAGTCGACACAGGACGAATGAGTCGATTGACGACGACACAAAACACCACGAGCGAGAGCACTTTCAAGCTAGCGTATGTCGCGAGCGAACATGTGGCCTTGTGCAGCTCAGCAGTGCTACGGCTTCCAAATTGCACGTAGTAGATCCGATTCGGTAAAAAAGTTAAAGTAAAGGCATAGAGAGCTATGACCACAAGCCATGAGTAAAAAGACATTCTCACAAATCGACAAAGCAAACTCACTGTACACGGACGCGACTGCTGCCTCGACGAACTCGATGAGTACGTAGAACTCAACCATGTGGAGCATACGAAGCACACTCTGCACACAGTAGAGATCGGCTTTCTTCGTCTTTTCGGAAGGAGATATGATAGGGACGGCGTTCACAGTACATGCTTGTTCCAAAGTGGGTACACTGAGCCTGGGCCCGGGTCGGATTTTTGCTCTTCGCGACCGAACAAAACTGAGAAACTCATGGCTGTTTGCATCGCGAAGGCTCGCGTGCTGTTCTTTGATATACTGTGGTAACGCGATCGACGGGTGGTCCCGAATGGATGCCTGTGTGTTAACCAGGAAGAGAGCATACTCCACCACTCCATTCTTGGGACCTACGAGGGAGGAACTCGATCCGGAACTTCCTCGATTCTCAGAGCTAGCCGTTGTTGGTGAGTCACCGTAGTGGGAGACTCGAAACAATTCATAAAACGCCATTAGTGTCTGGAGAACGTCGATAACCATAATGAACACAACTGTAGATTGGCCTTGTGCTTGCTGCAACGTAGTGGAGACGAAGATGGAATGGAAGACGTCGACATTCGTCACGACGACACACGGAACGAGATCCTCCAAGTAGATGAGACCACTTCGGATGCGATTCTTGCAAAATAACTTGACGACTGGGAGCAGCATCGCGACATAGAGCTGATACGGATCTCCCACGAGCGTGTACGCAATATAATAGGCGACATACATCGACACAATTGAGCCGTGGACAGACAACACCTTGAGGTAGCAGTTGAGCTTTGCTCGTGATTTCACGTCGCTTTCCAGCACGTCTCTCCAGGTTCGCCACAGCAGCAAAGAGGCGGTACAAGGCCACGGACCGAACGTGAACTGCAATGTGAACGGCACGGGGAACACCCAGAATTTGCCGAGCAACACGACCGGAATAGTTCCTACCAGGGGCGAGAGGCCTGCGACGAAGGCAAATTGCCAAGGAGTGAGCGTAAGCGAAGGCACAGCTTGCACGACTTGGTGCAAGACGACGATGGACCCGAAGACCCCGAGAACGTAGATCCGGACGAAGACCCACGGCGTTTGCTGTTCGAACCCGAGGGATGCAGTGCGAAGCGGTAACGAGTCGATTAGAATGAGTACAAACAAGGCTGGAAGCGGTGTAAGCAAAATCCATAACGCGCGCGATACCGATGACGATGTTGTGGTGTCTTCCACGACTTCACGGAGCCGCGCGAGCGTGTAGCGTCCCTGGAGCTCGACTTGGATTCGTTCCCAGGCGCGGAGCAGAGTGCCCGACGCAGTCATGCCCAAAATGCCGACCGTGGTTTCCTCGGTCTCAAAAGCATTTTTGGTCTATTAATATTTCGAAGCGTGCGGCGATAGCGACACTTGGCGACTTTGAAGTCGAATCAACAGAGGATATAGCGCTGGATCGTGTCTGAGGCCAAGCACAAAGCAAAGATCGTTTTTGTGTAGTATCATCAAGAAACACCTGCCGTTAACAATGACTATTAACTTAAGTGGTGCAGCATTTCGACTCCTGTAAAATCCACACGTGAAGACGCAATGAAGCGTCAAGTGCCTGATTTCTTGAGGCTCTAATAAGCTGGGGTCTCTTGATCCTTAGCTTGCTTCACGGATCAACTGTATCAAGGCGACCGAGGGGTCAGTCTCACAACTTGATTGGTTAAATCAATGCATCGATCTGATCGAAGAGCTCCACTCGAGCCAGTTTTGCGACTGCCTTACTAGATCGCCTGTGGTCAAAGGCGTGCGAAAAGACTGCGAACGTGTCAGTCTCCTGAATCATCTGTGGCTGTTTGCTGACGCGGAGTTGGCGAGCGTGTCAACATGGGCTCTTCTCGTTCCGTTTGAGCCCGTCAAAAAAAACCGCCGAGTGCTCCGTCCTCTGCTAGGTCAACTATAGACGGGTTATGCTTTCTTCAAAACCACCTGTATATAACTCACAAGTTACATTGAATATAATATGAACGATTTGTACAGGTATTGATTTATAACGATCTAGCTTACCCAAGACTCGTGATTACCAAAACTTTTCGAGTCACGATTGCACACCGTGCGTTGCCCTCCCCGTACACCGTACGCAGCCCACGCACCTGCAACTGCTGGCTTCCCTCCCGTTACTCACTCGCTCTCCTCGCGATGACCATCGCCAAGCAGCTCTCTCTTCATGATCATCGTCGCCTTGTCTTCTCGATTGTCGTCAATCTGTTTGAAGAATCGACAGCTGGGGAGACAATCAGCCGCCTCGGCATCGCCTTCCTCCCCGCATGATCAGCATTCGAGCGAAGACCATTGGTTGTCTGCACTGTTCATTGATGGGCGCAACGACCGCCGTCTCCCTCGCACGCGTCAGTCATCTGGTCGCACCGGCCGGTTCCTTTTTGCTCTTCCTCTCGACTGAGCTCTTCTCGTCTCTCAGTCTCGAATCCGCCGTTTATCGGAGACCATGGCCAAGCTGCTCGCGACGGCCTCTCGCGACTACGGCTCGCTCGGCCATGCCGCGCCGCCGAAACGCCAACCGCAATCGCTCGCCTCGCGGCTGCTCTTCTCGTTCGCCGACCCGATCATGCGCGACGGCAACAAGCGCCAGCTGCGTGCCGACGATCTCTGGGAGCTCGACGAGGTCAACACGACCGAGGTCTCCTACCGCGACTTCCGTCGCCACTACGACGCGAGTGGCGCCAAATCCATCGCCAGGACGTGCTGGCATACCTACGGCACGGCGTTCGCTCTCTGTGGACTCGGCTCGCTGTTCTCGGTCGCGACGAGCGTCTTCGCGCCGGCCGTGCTCCACCACGTCGTCGACGCGTTCACGGCGCCGCAGGTCGCCATGGGCGATCTCTCGATCTGGCTCGGCGTCTTCTTCGCGTCCAAGATCCTCAATGCTTTCATCTCGGCGCACTCGGGCTACTGGCTCAGCGCTGTGATGCTGCGTCTCTCGGTCTCGCTCAAGAGTCTGCTCTTCGAGAAGGCGCTGCGCTGCTCGGTGCAGAGCAAGACGCGCGGCAAGGCCATCGAGATCGCCAACCTCTTCGCCTCCGACGTCGCGAGCGTGCTCTGGGCCGCCGCGGATATCAACAACCTCTGGCTACTGCCACTGCAGATCGCCGTCGTCATCTACATGCTCTACGCGATTCTAGACCTCGCGGCGTTTGCCGGACTCGCAGCCATCGGGCTCTCCATGGCCGCGAGCTTCCGCTTCTCCAAGTGGCAAATCGACTCGCTCAAAAACGTCATGGAACGACGCGACGCGCGCATGAAGGCGGTCAAGGAGGTCTTCTCGGCCATCCAAGTCGTCAAGTTCAACGCCTGGGAATCCAAATTTGCGCAGCGGATCCTCGGACTGCGTTCGCTCGAGATCAAGGCGCTCTCGCGCTTCGTGTTCTTCGGTGCGTCCACCAACTTCGTGCTCTGGGCTTCACCTCTCGTCGTGTCCATGAGCTCGTTCGCCGTTTACTCGATTGTGCTCAAGCAGCAGCTCACGGCTGCCAAGGTCTTCACGGCCATGGCGCTCTTCAACGCGCTGCGCGAGCCACTGCGTCGCCTGCCCAGTGTCGTGTCACTATGCCTCCAGGCCAAGGTTTCAATCGAGCGCATGCAGGTTTTCCTCTCGTCTGAGGAGTACGCTTCGGCCAACGTCATCCGCGAAGGCTCGTTGTACGGATCTGACGTCGCTATCAAAGTCGAGGATGGCTCCTTTGGCTGGACGACCGACTCGGCGATTCTCAAGAACATCAACCTCACTGTCAAGAAGGGCGACTTTGTCGTCGTCCACGGGCCCGTCGGCGGCGGCAAGTCCTCGCTTTGCTCAGCGCTGCTCGGTGAAATGGACAAGCTTTCGGGCTCGGTGTTTGTTCGCGGCCGCGTCGCGTACTACTCCCAGCAGGCATGGATCCAGAACATGACGATCCGTGACAACATTCTCTTCGGTAAGGCGTATGACGACAAGCTCTACAAGCAAGTGCTCGATGCGTGTGGACTGCTGCCTGACCTTGACCAATTCCCTGCCGGAGACGCGACGGAGATCGGTCAGAAGGGCATCAATCTCTCAGGTGGCCAGAAAGCCCGACTCTGTCTCGCTCGTGCTTGTTACGCTGACGCGGACGTCGTGATTCTCGACTCTCCTCTCGCTGCTGTTGACGCTGTGGTGCAGACTGAGATCTTCAGCAAGTGTCTCTGCACGCTGCTGGAGTCCAAGACGGTCGTGCTGGTGACTCACGCACCAGACGTGATTGGGTCAGATGCTGTGAACTACAAGGTCGAAATCGTCGACGGAATCGCCAACGCCGAGCGACGCAAGCCCGTGGGCCGTCGCTCGTCGTACGCGACGCAGAAACTCACTCCTCTCCACGAGATCACGCTGCGCGGAGCTGCCGACGCTGGCCGACTCGTTGCCGAGGAGGCTCGCGAACAGGGCCGCGTGTCCAAGAGGGTCTTCCTGCGATACTTCAACGCCATGGGTGGTGTTCCTGCGACCGTGTTCGTCTTCCTCGTCGTGATGCTCTGGCAGGCCTGCCAGATCTCGAGCGACTTCTGGCTCAGCCACTGGACAAACACACAGGCGGCCGAATACGACGCCAAGGAAACTCAGTACAACATGGGGATTTACACGCTCTTGGGCATGGGTAGTGTGGTCATGGTCTTCTTGCGTTCCATGACCTTCGCGGTTGCCGGCATCAACGCGTCCAACCACCTGTTCACCGCCATGACTAACTCGCTGCTGCGCTCGCCACTTCGGTTCTTCGACGCCAACCCGATCGGCCGTATCATCAACCGCTACGGCGATGACATGATGTCCGTCGACTTCCGCCTGCCGTTCAACTTTGGCGGCTTCCTTGCGACGTTCTTCTTCACAGTCTGCCAACTCTCGGCCGCCATCTACACTGTCAACTTCCTCGGTGTGCTTGTACTTCCTCTGCTGTACATTTACGTCAAGACCGCCAACTACTACCTCGCGCCGTCGCGAGAACTTTCTCGTCTAGCGCGTACCGCCGACTCCCCTGTGCTTAGCCACGTGACTGGTTCGGAACAGGGCGTTGTGTTGCTTCGAGCCTTTGGTCCAGATTACATTCAAAGCGCGGCGAAGCGCAACATCGAGCTGAACGACGCCGGCAGCAAGGCCTCGCTGAGCGACACGGTCATGACGGAGTGGTTCCAGCTGCGCATGCAGCTGATTGGAGCCGGTGTAGTTGTGGTCGTCGTCTCTGGTCTTGTCTACCTCCACGCGTACCTCACGCCTGGTATCGTTGGTCTCGCCTTCAGCTACGCGCTCAGCGTGGATGGAGGTCTCTCGGGACTCGTGGCCGCCTACTCCCGCATCGACATTTTGATGGTCAGCCCTGAACGCGTGCTCGAGTACGCCTCGCTTCCGGCTGAAGACGATGGACAGCTCATCCGCCACGAGCCACCGATGCAGTGGCCACAGCGCGGCACGATCGAGTTTGAAAAGGTCGTGTTCAGCTACAAGGACGGCGCGCCGGCGGTGCTCAAGGGCCTCTCGTTTGCGATCAAGAAAAACGAGAAGATCGGTATCGTTGGTCGCACGGGTGCTGGCAAGTCGTCGCTTACGATGGCGCTCTTCCGTATCAACGAGCTGGTCAGCGGACGTATTATGATCGACGGCGAGGACATCTCGAAGCTGCCACTTCCGATCTTGCGGTCGCATTTGTCGATCATCCCACAGTCCCCCGTGCTATTTAAGGGTCCTCTGCGCGCGTACATGGATCCGTTCGAGGAGTTTAGCGACGCTGAGATCTGGGATGCGTTCAAGAAGGTCGAGATGAAAGAGCAGATCGCGGCCCTCGAGGGCCAGCTCTCGTTTGAGCTGAGCGAAAACGGCGAGAACTTTAGCGTCGGCGAGCGACAGATGCTCTGTCTCGCGCGCGCCATGTTGACCAAGTCGCGTATTGTCGTCATGGACGAGGCCACGGCGTCGATCGACCACGCGACCGAGAAGAAGCTCCAGCACATGATCAACCGCGACTTCCAGGACGCGACTGTGCTCACGATCGCCCACCGACTCGCGACGGTGCTCGACTCGGATCGCATCATGGTGCTCAGCGATGGCCACGTCGTCGAGTTCGACACGCCGGCCAACTTGGTCAAGAACGAAAAGGGCGTGTTCTACGAACTGGCGAGCGAGGGCGGCGTGCTGGACAAGATCCGCTCCAAGAACTAACCTCGCCCCAAGCGGTGCAGAGAAAGAATCCCAACGAGTTTGCCAATGGAAGCGAACTCGAATGCCTGCAGATGAGACGCCACCTTGAGTTGTGGCGTCGTGAGTGTGGCCGTCTTCGACGAATGATCTCGATTGTTTTCTGTACTTGTCTCCTACTGTTAAGAATGAATGAAAAAAAAAGTTGCAGCCTTCACCTACAAGTACGGTACCTACGTGGAGACTGGACGCGTCCGACGTGGTATACACGAGATGACGCGATCGTTGTGGATTCGTTGGGTGCAGGTCCACATGGTCTTCTTGAGTTTCCTCACGTAATGGTGCTCGGTGCATATGTCGCGCAGGTCCAAATTGTCGCAAACGCCAATTTGACTCACCCACTGCCACTCTCTTCCGCCGAACATCAACAACGTTCGAGAACGCGGCACGCGATGATGCTGTTCAATCACTCTTCCCGCTCGGGAGCGACAACATCGGCAGTCCGGCCAGTCAGATGTTTACCACCTTCCAGGTATCTACTACTGGACCTCCACTTTGAGTGCAGAGCTTCGACTGTCTTTCTGATTGTCTCCCGAGCCTCAGTCCGCGTTTTACATCGCTTCCCACACGCTTTCGACCATGTCGCCCAATTCACCAGCGCTCGCCTACTCGCTCGTGACGGTCGATGCCTCGCCAGCCTCCTCGGCGATAGCTGCTCCAGTCACGGTCTCATGGCATGGTCTCTCCTCGTCTGTCAAGACGAAAGGAGAAGAGAAGAAACAAGTCCACGAGAAGACGATCCTCGACTCGGTCTCGGGCCATGCACGCCCCGGTGAGCTGCTCGCGGTTGTGGGGCCTTCTGGATCGGGCAAGACTACACTGCTCGAGAGTATCGTGCGTCCGACTCGGGCTACCGCTGGCACGGTCCATCTCAACGGGCGTCCGTGGTCCCCGTCGCTTGCTCCGTGTATCGCCTACGTCCCACGTGACGACGACTTGGTCGCGACCATCACGGTCCTGCAGCACTTGTTCTTCCAGGCGGAACTGCGTCTCGACGCCAACGCGACGGATGGCACGCGCGCGGCGCGTGTCGGCGAGCTGATGGACTTTCTGGGCCTCGACACGGTCTCATCCTCGCTCGTGGACCAAGTCAACGGCGCCCAGAAGAAATTACTCGCGATCGCGACGCAGCTTCTGGCTAACCCCTCAGTTCTCATACTCGACAATCCTACGCACGGCCTCGACGTCTCGCTCGCCGAACTCGTCATCGAAAAGCTCCACGCATTGGCGCAGCGCGGCCTCACAGTCATCGCCTCGCTCCACCACCCGCCTGGCACTGTCTTTCCTCTTCTAGACAAACTGTTTCTTCTCGCGGACGGACACACTGTCTACCATGGCAAAGCCTCCAACAGCATCGCCTACTTTGCGGAGCATGGACTCCCGTGCCCGCAGTACCTCAGTCCGATCGAGTTCTTTATGCAACAGCTCACCTCGAAGGAGCCAAGCTCGTCGAAAGTCTCCCACTCCCACCATCTCATCAGCGTCTGGCCCAAAGACGACACTGTGGTTCTCGACAAGCCGGACGATGTGGCGTTCGTGGGGGGAGTGCAAAAGCACAACTCAGCAGGTACACAGCTCAGTGTGCTCTTCCGCCGCAACGCGCGTCGCGCCCTTCAGGACACCATGACCATCCGCAAGCGTATCGGTTCCATGATCGTGCTGGCGCTGATCATCGGCCTTCTCTTCATCCAGCTCGATATCGATCAGATGGACATCCAGCCGTTCTCCAGTGCAACCTACTTTATCGCGGCCAGTCAGTTTATCCCAACAGCGATCCTCGAGTTCTCCAGCGTCCCACACGAAGTGGCTCTCGTGCTCCACGAACACGAAGCTGGTCTCTACCACGCTGTCAGCTGGTACATCACCAAGAACATCAGCGAGCTGCCGTTCCAGTTCCTCTATCCGGCCATCTTCCTCGTGCCAACGTACTTCCTCGTCGGGTACACGTCGGACGCCGAGATCTTCTTCACGTTCTACCTTTTTGTAGTGCTCATCGTCACGGCAGCGACTGGTCTCGGGTACTTTGCTTCGTGCGTGGGCAAGACACCAGGCATGGCCAAGGGTATCGGTCTTTTGATCCTCGTACCGTCAGTCCTTTTTGGTGGTACCTTCGTGAACCGCAAGACCACGCCGAGTTACTTCGTCTGGCTCCAGCAAATCCTGCCGGTCAAATACGGATATCACGGCATGATGCGCGCGTTCTGGTCGCACGTCGACAAGATCGCTTGTCTGCCGAACGCTCCTTGCCGCGCGACGTCAGGCATGGGCGTGCTCACGCTCAACGTTATCAAGCCTGACCACCTCGTCTCAGATGCGCTCATCCTACTCACGATCAACCTCACGCTGCGTGTGGTCGGTGGACTAGTCCTTTGGCGGCGTGCCGCTGCTGCAAGACGCGGATGAAGGGCTTCACTGACTCATACGAGCCTTTAGAATATAGCTCGGCTTCATACATTGATCTTTCGCTAGTTTGTATTCAGTCCCGTCGTTCTTGAATTTGCACGCTGCCCATAGGAGACACTCATGGACGTGCGCACGTTGTATCTCAGTCGACTTCAACTTCGGTTGCAACCTCCGATATTTTTTTTCACTCGTATTCCAGCATAGATGACACCTCCATATCCTGCGAATGAAGACTACAATGTGGCATGGGGAACACGGTGAAGTTGAAAATTTACATCAGTAGTACCTAGCGTCTCTAACTTGGGGTTTTCACCAAGAGGAGTCGCCTGCCGGCTTCTCTTGTCTCCAGTATCGCAGGACGAACTGTCCTGATGTTGTATCACTAAACAATGGAAGCAGCTTTCCCTTTGACGCTGGCTGCATCACTCGGACATGAGCCATAACCCTCGTATGAGAGGGCTCGGGCAAATAAATGTTCAATAATAGCATGCCCATCGGCCGCTTTGTTTCGTCTACTAACCTGAGCAGTGGTAAGAAGCGAATTCCACGACTGGCGCCATGAATGCCGCTGCCGCCTTCCGTGTATGGGAAAGCATTCAAGTCGAGCTGCAAGGGCACTGCTCTCTCGAGCGTTCTTCGCGAGGTCGTTGCACACGCCAGAACTTCCTCGAAGATCCGCAACGTCGCCACTGTCTTTCTAGTGCCAGTTCCGACAATCGTCGCCCTCATCGCTGTAGATGCACTGCCGCTTCGACCGCGTTCACTCGGTTTCATGAATCAGACGCCATGGCTTATGATACGTTTGTATGCGCTTGGAGTCTTCGGATCGTTTGTGACAATCCGTCAAGTCCATCAAGCAGTACCTTCGCTTCCTCTCTCGAACCGCCAGCTCGCCTTCGTCTCCACAGCTACTCCTCTCTTCACCGTCATTGCATATATAGCTCTGAGCTTGCTGTGGGTCTTCCCCGTACCGTTTTCCCTGCAGTTCACGGTTGGACCATGGGCAGCATTGGCTGCGGGGTGCCTGTGGTGGATGTGGAAGGACACACTAAGAACCGACCCTGACGCCAAGGAGAAGCTCACGAGGTATATGAAGGTTATGTCTGCACAGGGGACGGTCACGACGGCGTACATGATTTATTACTCGATCTTCACGCTCGCTGGCCCCAAGTACCAGCAATATGTACCAATGCTGCTGCCAATGATCAAACTAGGATTGAAGAATGTGATCTCGAGCGGCCTCTACTACCTGGAAGACCTTACACCAACGATCGTGGTAATGAACGTCGACGTTTTCCATGCCATCTTCGTGTCTACAACCATGCAGCAAGCGAATGGCCACGCGACAGTCGCGATCATCATGGGTGTGGATATTGCTCAGTCGCTTGTAGCTTACTTCGAGGTTTTTCAGATCGTACGGCTTGTGAACACGAAAGCCGAAGAAAGCAAAGAAATTGACAAGTACGGTACCATCAACCGAGAGTCAGCGCGAACGTCATCTCGACTGGCTTCTCTATTGAAATGAAATACGGTGCCGTGGACTACGCGCTCTTCCTCGTTGATACGTACCCTCGCATTCGGGAACATCCGTCAGTTGCACTCCCCAGACATTTGCGGGCTTGCGATACCGGTCGGTCGCCATCGATTCGTATCGCCCCCCGAAACGCTCGTATCGTGGTCACTTCGGCGCACTCCCGAGACGCACCCAACGGACAGGCGTCGCCAATCCCAGATGACATTACTTCGATCTCCTCTCTCTCGCGCACCGAGTCGGCTCAACTGCAGTGCGTCCAACGTGTTCTTCAGATGTTGCACATGATCGAGTTCTACGTGCTCATCGAGTTCATAGAAGCTGCCGTGGCTGCCGTCTACAGTACGTCCCGCAAAGATGGTTGCTATCGTTCGTTCTGTCTGACTCGCCTGTGTACTCAGCTCTTTATGTTCTGGCCATGAGCCACATGCCTAACCGAGCGTACTACGGACAGTTTAGTCGCCTCACTGACGCGGAGCTTCAGCTCACGATCACAAACATGGCTATCTACACGGCTCTTGAGGTGCTCTCATTTGTGATCTTTTGTTTCGCGATCGATCGAGAGCTGCAGCACATGTCGAGCATCCAGCAACTAGCTTTTGTGATCCAAAAGCACTGGAAGATTCTCGTGCCATCCTTCGCGTCGTGGATCTTCGCAGATTTCACTTGAGCATTTTGGTATGTGGGAATTATATGTAGTGTGGCTACAACTCTCGATTTCACTAACGTGCGATTGGTAAGAAGGGATGGATTTTACGTTCCAGTTCGCCTGGATACGGGAGAAAGGGGTGTAACCCCCTCGTATTCATGCAAAGTCGAAGGATCTACCCACTGGATGGATCTATGTACATTGACACAGATTTGCTGAATTCTTCGGTAGCATACATGGCGGTCGACGCGGTTCTAGATCGCCATGGCCGCGATTTCGACCACATTCACCGTTGACATGACCCTACAGAATGGGTCAAGCCAAGTCCGAAAGATGATGAAGATGAAGTTTTGAGTTTCGATTTACGAATCAGCTATCAGCTCGTAGTGATGTATTGCGTCTCTCGACCAACAATCAAACGAAGTGGGACACCACAGCCTCATAACCGGACTCACCGCTGCCATTCAACAAGGCTTTCGACGCCTTGCCGTCGTTGGTGACAGCGCGATGATCATGCGTCAACTTCGCGAGTACAGGCCGCCCAAGAACGCCGCTCTGCTCGCCCACCGCCAGAAAGCACGGTGTCTAGCTGATGAACTCGGTGTTGCGCACTGGGCCCATAACAGGCGTACCTTCAACGAGATGGCAGACTCTCCCGCCAACCTTGCCATGAAAACGAAGCAGAGTGCCCGAGTGCATCGCTCACGCATCGGGATGGTCACGCAAAAGTATCTTGAATGCGGAGACATCTTCTCCTTTTCTTTGCTGATGCCGGCTTTTTACAGCGAGTGATGGCTGAAACTGCTCAATGTCACTGAGCCAGCAATCTTTGGTTTGATTTCGAAGCAATAATCTCACGATTTCTGATATCAGCGGCGTAATCGCTGCTAAGCTGTCCACAGCCTGACAAACCTGTGCTCATGGGAGGAGATTTCAACTGTACGCTGAACATTGAGTTAGATCGAAGTAGCCACGTTTCTGACGTTCACGACTCTCCAGCTCTTCAGAATGTGCTCGAGCGATGGAGGTTGCAGGACGCACTTCAATACGACATGACCTACATCGATTCCGAGGCAGATAAACGCAACTTCTACGCTCAGCATCACACATACAACTACCGACGCAAAAATGGTGGCGTGGCGACGAGCCGACTCGACAGGTGGTACGTGAGTACTCGATACCAGAGTCACATTCTTGAAGTCAGTACGAGACCCCCTGTATCCGACAGTGACCACAACGAAGTGTCGCTTCGGTACGTCTGCAGCTATGGGAAACGCCAGGCGGCTGGCAGACGAAGGCGCCCTGGGCTTCGCTACACACTTGCGTTTGGCTGCTCGGAGGTAATAGGCGAACTGTGCGCTGAGCTTCTGCACCGCTTCATCGAAGTGAGTAAGGGCAAAGGAGCGGTGGACACTGCAATATTGTGGGACGAATGCAAAGCGGAAATACGGCGGGTCAGTCTGCAACTAATCCGAGACAAACGCAACGAACAAGCTCGATCGTACAGGCAACGCCGACGGCGACTCAATCGGGCCCTTCGAGCCGCACTTCAAACAGAAGGTCCAAGTGCAGGGGACGCGTACACGAAAGCCCAGGCTCTAAGAGCAGAGCTCATCCGACTTCACCGTCAAAGAACACGGAGGCGTCAGCGACGACGATGGCAACGCACGACCTTAGGTACCCCAGAGGCCGAACGACTCTTTTTCGAACGGTTTCAAGCTCCTCGGAACAGGCCCCGGATTGTTTTACCCGGAGGTGACGAACCCAATGAGGCTTCGACTGCCGACAGACTGGCTTGTGCGTGGGATCCGATCACCCAACGCGGACCTCTTCCCCCGGCCGCTATCGACGACTTTTTTGACCAGCTCGGAGCCATTCAGCACGAGACGCCTGATCTTACAAGGCTTGACCACGCTTTTACTCACGAAGAAGTGAGCGCAGCCCTGAAGTCTCGTCCTCGGGGGAAGGCAGCAGGGCCAGATGGCCTCCCGAACGACTGTTACCACGAGCACGCAGATCTGATAGTCGAAGCACTGACTCCATTGTACAATTTATGGCATCGGTCACGCATCCTTCCCAAAAGCTTCAAACAGGCCACGATCGCGTGTATCCCGAAAAAAGCAACGCCCACATCAGGACTCGACTTCCGGCCGATAGCACTGTTGGATACAGACTACAAAATCTATTCGAGACTTCTTCTCAATCGAGTACGAGGAGTTCTACCTCGGTTGGTTGCGGATACTCAGTTTGGCTTCGTCCCTGGGCGGCAGGTGCATGATGCGCTCGACGTCTTCCACGCCCTCCAGGCTCACGCTCGCCGGACGCCAGATTTATCTGAAGCTGTGGCCGTGCTCCTAGATTTTGAAAAGGCGTATGATTCGCTTGACAGGATGTTTCTGGTGCGCGCGCTAGAGCGCCTCAGCTTTCCCCCGTGCCAGACAAAGCTGCTCGTGGGTTCCGCAAACTATGTGATGCACTTGTCTTCGACTATCCTGGCATCTTAGAAGCTCCGGCTCAACCAGACGACATGGTCCTCCGGCCCGCGAGCCTGGATATATGGCGCTTAAAACAGGATGGCGATGCCTTCGAGCTCGAATGGAACCCTGTAGATGATCTCCGCATCCCGATTGGCAGAGTAACGTCGACCAGTGAAGCATCAGCAATAGCTCGGCGCCACCTACGCGATCCAACCGTTCGATTCGACAGGCACCCGTGGCTGGACGAGCCTCGAGGTATTTGGAGCGAGGCACAAGCCCTCACCTCACAATCTGCCAAGACCTTATTGCTCGCCCCCGCCAAGGCCAAATCAGACAAGGAACACGAAGGGCGACGCAACTGCTGGCAGGAGCAGGACCCAGTGATCGCGGATGCGCTGGACCATCTCACCTGGAAAGAAATAGCGACCATGCCAGGTGCGATCGATTCGCAACGAACCCTACTGGCACGCCTCAAAGGGAACCGGCTCAGCTTGTGGGACCGGACTCAACAAAGGGTCGGATGCCCACACTGCATCAACCACGGCACAGACACAAAGAACACCGCCCACGTCTTTTGGGAGTGCCCGAAGGCACAGCTGGTATGGAATAATCTTCTGACACACTGGACACACCTTTGGTCGCACGACGCCAAGCCAACGCTCGACGCAAGCAAAGTTGTCATTTTTTCTCTTCGATTAACAGCTATCCCGGACCTCCTCTGGACTCACCCCGAGATGCAGCGATTGCCTTTGCCGTCACCGGATGCAGTCATCGCCACGCACGCAGCGGTGTGCGCAGCTTGGAGACAACATGTCCTCGTCAGCCTCCAGATAATTTGGAACTGGCGGACCTCAGCCGATCATCCTGACCAGATCTGGAATACGGAGCATATACGGGGGCTTCTACACACGCGTTTAATGGCGTCGCTCGGTGACTTACGATGGCGTCGAACCGCACACAGCGCAGCCACGCCGCACACAGCAGCAGCTCTCGACATCCTCAGACATCCGCAGTGGAGACAAGACGAGTCTTTACCTGACCTTGCATTGGTACCAGGAGACACGCGCTACCTTCTTTTCTTCGACGGCGGCTCACGCGGAAACCCTGGGCCTGGGGGCTCAGGAGCAGTAATTGCACGCATTACCGATGAAGCTACCCACGCAACGGTTGTGTACACAGCAGCAATGTCCCACGCCGCGCGGACGACCACAAATAACCAAGCAGAGTACAGGGGCCTCGTCACCGGCTTGACCGCAGCCACCCAGTTTCAATGGATGCCACTAGAGGTGGTCGGCGATAGTATGCTCATTATCCAGCAAATGAAGAGGTACAAGGCACCTCAGAACCGGAGACTTCAGCGCTCGTATGCAGTCGCTCGACGCTTAGCGGACATCCTCGGCGTCCGCACTTGGAAGCATCATCCGCGAGCAGCCAACCGAATGGCAGACGCAGCGGCCAACCTCGCCATGGACGAGGAACGTAGCAGTCAAGTTCTTCACCCAACTCACCGACCAGAGCACAAGCAAATTGCTGCGCTACTTAGCAGCGACATTGCGCATTACAGAATAGGACTTCAATCCTAACCAGGCGCTTCACGCCGGCTATAGGTTTCTAGACGAGTAAACCAATAGACCTCACATTGATGATGATGATGATATCAGCGGCGTGATACGATCGTGATGATGATGATGAAGGTGAAGTCTATTGAGCGCATTAATTGTATGTACTCTAATAGCTGGGGGCCTTGTGCCATCTGCTGTGCTTTACCGTGGGTCAACCTGGCTAGCAAGCCAGGGCTGTAAGTCAGAGGGCGTGAGCCGTGGTAAGTCTGCGTGGAGGCTTGACCCAGGGCTGTGACAATATACATTGTACATTGATTGTAGACCATAATCTGTAGACAATCAATTATTGTACAATATACAATATATTGTGGAGGGAAGTTTTGTGTGAACTTGAGAAGCACTTATGGGGTCTTTTCGGCTTGCATTCGGGCCGTTTCAGCCTCTCTTGATAGTTTAATTGCTTGAGACACGATGCTCATGCTGACGAGATCCCAATTCAACTTCAAGTACATGATCACTTCAAGTGTGGTGGTGTCCATACTCTTGCGCAAGTACCCCATCATACACTTGACGCCCGAGAAGAAATGCCCAACTACGACCGACGTAAGAGGGACCCAACTCACATCTTCGTAGAGCTGCGTTACTTCAATTTGGTTGCGGGCACGCTTTTTGATGGCTTCATCCAGTTCTTGTGCGGCACGCTTGCGACAGGTCAACGGTGGCGAGGATGAGGGTGAGGCTGAAGCAGTCGACATGTTTCGGTTACCTCGGCGAAGGCGACGTACAGCAGCGACTTCCGCCTGAGAAAGCACAGCTCCGGTCTCGAGCTACACAAGCGCGCTTTCATGCGTAGGGTCGGCGATGATCTTGGCGTTCACTGCAATGTGAGACTTCAACGATGGGAATTCGGCCAATGCAATGCCAAACACATCACGCACTGTCGCCATCATTATGTGTGTTCTCTGGAGACGTGTGGTGAGGGTATCAAACGTCGTCACCTCCGTCATGTTTTAAAGCGAAGCGCGACATCAGGTTACGGTAGCCCGCCTTCTTATCTTGTAGGACTGTTTTGTTGCAACAACGCAGTCGCGGCTGGTAGGTGTCGTGTTCTTGAACGTCACTTCGACAACCTGGGCGCTCTTCATTATAATTTGCTTATTGACTGGTTGGTGGGCTGTGGATCGATCGTCCAAAGCAAATTCTTCCAAGCCCATCTCCAACCCAGAACGAGCCAAAGCGCACTTCACGCTGATTGACGGGATTTGAGATGTAGAGGCTGTGATTGGTTCGTGCAGAGCTTGCATAGGCGGGCATTGACAGCACCATTTCCGTCGTGGCGGCAAGGTTGCAGAGCAATATATTGAAGAGGAATATATTGATGTATACAAATATGGCAATATACAGTGAACTATTGTGTTCGGCCAACAATCAATAATTGTCCCCAACAATATTTTGGATCTGACAATAGCAATATTTTTGCACCCACCCCTGGGCTTGACCAGTGGGACCTTTGACCAGTGGGATGATGGGCGGTACTGGATTGCTCAGTGTCCATCGCGTGGGCTGCCAGAGCTCTCACCGTGGTGTCGTGAGCCCGGGGCTAATGGCGCCAGTGGCGCACGCTGACAGTGTCGGCTAGTCGTTGGCCTGTGTTGAACAGCCTGCGTAGAGCGTCATTTTTGGGCGGTCTGTAGTCGCGTAGTTGACGCAAGATGAGTTCACTGTCTCCAATGACGGTTAGTCCGTGCCATCCGTTCGTCTCCGCTGCCCTTAGGCCGTCGATAAGTCTTCAGTAGTTCGCTTGGTGGTGAGTAGTCATGGGTTCAGCAACCCAGGTGGCCGAGCTCCAGTGAACGGCAGGGAGGGGCTCCGCAGCCGAGGATGCTACGACGAGAGCACCGACTCCCCTTGGTTCCGGTTTGCCACCTGGAGATCATCCGAAGAGGATAGCCGGCTCCGCAAGCGCGCCGATGTGTACGGTCGTTTCCTCCGTCGTCTCGAGGAGGGTTTTGAAGCGGCTGATGATGCTCGCGGCGTGGGGCGGCGTGTCCGGATCTCTGTCAAGTCGATACTGGAGCGTATCTAGTACTCGTCTGCAGTCGATGTTGTGTACCGCCTCCGCTTGCTGAGTGGACCAGATTCTCGGGGCGTAGTTCACGCTGGTTCGCCAGGCATGAATCACTACTAGTGTCTCCAGCCAGAGCTCCAAGAAAATTATTCAGTTGCAGTAACTTGTCATTGTATTGTATTGAATTATGGAATATTTCTTGTCGAGGTTCCAGTAAAATATAATATTTGGCCAATAATAATTGACTGGCTTTGCCACCACACGTTTATATCACATAACACTCTAACGGCATGTTCCTCCTTCTCTGTATGCTCAATCAATCGTACCTCACTCGATTCAATCTTGACCGTACGCTTCGTCATGTTTGTTTGCTCAATCCTTCCCTACTCTTTCGATTCGCCGCTCACCACTTGTTAGGTTGGTCTGAAGTGAATTTCGCGACAGAGATCCTCCGTGAAGAAACCCCGCATGAACCCACGTGCGATTGTGTATTCGCCACTCTTGCGGTGCATTCCTCCGACTAGCAACGAGTGAACGCCTTGTTTCTGAGTGTAAGTTTGTCTTGTCGGAACCCCGCTCGGCAATGCTCCCAGCCAACTTTGAAATGCTCATCTTCTTGAAGGCAAATCGGGAGATGTGGAACGCTTCTACGTTGGTCCCATAATGGTCAATACACTGCAGTTATTGCAATAAGTATTATTGCTGTCGTGCATACTGAATAATTAACTATTGCCTCTGACATCGTCACAATCAATTCGATATTATATTCTGGTACCCCTGTCTCCAGCACGAGCTGCTGTCAGATCGCTTAGATCTTAGGCGGTATGCAAGGTAGTTTGAGGCTCAAGACTGCCGTGAGGAAGTCGTCATTGGTTGTTGCGGTCGCTCCGTTCATAGGCCGAGAGAGGCAAACACGGTGCGGAGGATATTCCAGAGGGTTTGTGCAGAAGCGCAATCCGACACTGTGTGGAACACGGACCCACCCTTGAGCCAATCTCCACACAGTGGGATGATACGATCGTGGCCTCAGAACACGCAATTCCTGTCATCGTTGGCCACCCAGCCCAGCTCCTGTATAATTAGAAAAGATCGGTAGAATACCTTCGGCATTTATAGTCCCTACCAGGTCGCGTTATGATATTGCGGTCCATTGGAGTTGATCCAGCTGTGATCTATTGGGCACAAGGTCATTATCGCTCGAGCTCGGCGATGTTCATGCATCATAGACGGCATTTCGTGCATGATGATCGTCGCAAACGAGCGGCTGTTGTAGCCCTCAAATGGTCACGTCGAAGCGCCCTTTGGAAAGCCTGGAGCAGTCCAAGGATAGCCGATGAGGCTGGCTACATAGTGGAAAGTGTGTATAGATACCGAGGGATATCACGCACGAGTTACCAGAACCTCGCAGCACAAATATGCACAAGTGAGACGTATTGTAGCGACTTTGGGCGTACTGAAAACAACTAGAAGCATCATCAACGAGCGGCTGACGCAGCAGCCAGCCTTGCGATGAATAAGACCTACAAAATACATCTTGTCCATTGTTCATCCGTCACACCTGACTCAGATTCTCTACGATTCCTGACGACAAGTGACTACCCTTACATTTCTTGAAAATTAAATGGCCGCTATTTCCGGTGCTTCAAATTGTCTCGATCGCATACCAGGTGAATTCTTCTGATGTTCGCTCTTTTTTGGGGGATAAATCAGTGTCTGTTGATTGGATATTTCTAACTCCGAACCAAAGGTGCATGTAGCGAAGATGACGGCAACCCAAAGGCCTTCCCTATGCAGCTCGCAGCGCACGATTAGGTCGTCGAGCAGCTCCTCCTCCGAGGACATCGACAGCGACCGCCTAGCAATGATTTGACCGATGCCAGAATAACCCCACCTTCGTGTAGCACATGAAGTGCCTTTTTCAACTGGGGACCCCAAATAACAAGCGCATGATCAGAGCCAGATAAGAACCAGGAGAATGAAAACCCAACTTTGCTCAGTGTGTCCCTCTATTTGTGGCCAAGAGTATCCGAGAAACACGATCAATTGAGTGTTTTGTTTTCGAGAAGGAATAGTCATGCTACATTCGTTGATGGTTCGTGCGAAGATGTGGACTTGCACGTTCGCTTGAAACGAAAAATTGTTTAATTTCGCGAGTCCAGTTGAGGGCTGGGGAAAGCGTTAACAATTGCCTGTGATCTTATTCCTTCGTTGACGCCTAGGCTTGTGACAACAAGCGAATTTGACGATTGGCATCATGGCCGCTGCTGCTGTCATTCATGTATGGGAGAGCATCCAAGTCGAGCTACGAGGTCGCTACTCGCTCGGGCGGCTTCACGAGGTCGTTGCACACGCCAGAACTTCCTCGAAGATCCGTAACGTCGCAACTGTCATTCTTGTACCGGTGCCTACTATCATCGCCCTCATCGCTGTAGATGCACTGCCGCTTCAACCACCTTCCCTCGGATTCATCCATCAGACGCCGTGGCTTATGCTGCGCCTGTACTCGCTCGGAGTCTTCGCATCGTTTGTGGCAATCCGTCAAGTCCATCAGACCGTGCCGTCGCTGCCACTCTCGAACCGCCAGCTCGTCTCCTTATGCACGGCCACTCCTCTCTTCACTGTCATGGTGTACTCCACTCTCGGCTTGCTCTGGGTGTTCCCTTTCCCGTTCTCCCTGCAGTTCACGATTCCACCGTGGGTCGTCTCAGCCATGACGTGGCTCTGGTCAATCTAGAAACATGCATTAAGGACTGATCCCGTCTCGAAAGCGAGGCTGAAGACATACATGAAGGTCACGTATGTCCAGAGGACGGCCGCGGCCGCGTACATGATCTACTACTCAATCTTCATGCTCAGTCGATTGTGGCTTATTACGAGGTGTTCCGTATCGTTCGCCTTGTCAACACGAAAGCGAAAGAAAGTAGAGAAATGGAAAAGTATCGTACCACTATCCGAGACTCGGCGCGAAGGTTGTCTCGACTGGCTTCGTTGATGAAATCAAAGAATGGCCCCGTCGATTACGCACTCTTCCTCGTTGACACATATCCTCGCATTCGAGACCACCCATCGATCGCACTCCCGAGACATCTGCGCGCCGGTCACGGTACTCGATCGTCGCTGAAGCGTATAACCCCACGAACCGCTCAGGTTTCGATCAGGCCGACGCCATCACGAGACACATCCGGTCTCCACAGTTCCCCAACCCTTGAGGGTATAGCACCTTCCTCCTCCCTCTCGCACACGGAGTCGGCTCAACTGCAGTGCGTCCAACGTGTTCTTCAGATGTTGCACATGATCGAGTTCTACGTGCTCATCGAGTTCATAGAAGCTGCCGTGGCTGCCGTCTACAGTACGTCCCGCCAAGATGGTCGCTATCATTCGTTCTGTCTGACTCTCCTGTGTACTCAGCTCTGTACGTTCTGGCCATGAGCCACATGCCTAACCGAGCGTACTACGGACAATTCAGTCGCCTCACCGACGCGGAGCTGCAGCTCACGATCACAAACATGGCTATCTACACGGCTCTTGAGGTGCTCTCATTTGTGATCTTTTGTTTCGCGATCGATCGGGAGCTGCAGCACATGTCGAGCATCCAGCAACTAGCTTTTGTGATCCAAAAGCACTGGAAGATCGTTGTGCCATCCTTCGCATCTTCAATCTTCATGGTTGTACAGTTCTCGCTCGAACATTTTGGTACGTCTACAGTACGTATGGAGGCGGGGACTGTTCTTGATTTTCCTAACGTACGACTGACTGCACGAAAGGGATGGATTTTTCGCTCCAGTTCGCTTGGATGGACAAGAAAGGGACATAACCCTCTTGCCTAGTCACTGATGCACAAATCACAACGATTTTTCGTTGTAATGGCGGCGACTTGAAGTTCCTTCACCGTCGGTGTAGCCCTATAGAGTAGGTCTGACCAGCCCAAGGTAACATTGCCGGATTGCAACTTCGGCGGTAATTTCGAAACGCGACTGCCCGCTGCTCGTCCCAACCTCGTGGCATTCTTGGCGGACGGAGCCCGATCACCACACGAGTCGGGAACTGACCGAGCAGATCTGGCTGATCTTGTCAACAATTGGGCCCATCAGCTCTGAACGCATCGAAACGCAGCGACCTTCGGGAGGCGCAATTTGCAGCGAAGCCTAGAAGTATCATCTGGGCAGCGACAGAACGTCAACTGCGAGCGCTGTGCGCACGAGGCGCTGAAGATAACGTTTTTACTGGGTGTAGTATGCCTCCGTCGAATAGTCGGGTAGGAACACCGTCGTGGGAGCTGGAACTCCCAAAGCACACCAACGTTTACTTGCGTGGTTTAGAGCTAATTCAACTCTCCGTCTTTTCTTCCCTTCTCCATCCTCCCACCGTGCAGTGCATGGTAGTCCAGGGGATATGGTGGGATGAGACCTTGCGGCCTCGAGTTCTATTCTGGGCTGCGTCCTAGCAGCCGCCACTCCGACCTCAGATAGTGTCGGGTGGTTCTCGTCCTCTGAGGGCGAGAGTAAAGCTGAGAAATGGGTCAGTATGACCCAATAGTATACAGATTTATCTGGTTATACTTCACAGCCTCCCCAAGCTTTACTCTCGCGAGAGTTACAGCCATGGGGATTGCGCAGCCTTTGGCTCGCGTATCGAGAAATTGTGTCGCCACAACCACGTCTCCTCTCATTCGGAGGAGGTTGCACCCAGCGGTGCCCACATCAAGCTGCACAATAGCAGCAAAGCAACTCGCATTTGCGAGCGCCTGTACCCAGCGGTACCCACATCAAAGCTGCACAATAGCAGCAGAATGCACCCAGCGGTGCCCACGTCAAAGCACACGACTTGCATGCTGAAAAGAGCATTCATTCACCCATGCTGCCTTGGCGCCCGTCACGATCTTGAGTGAGCAGTCTGTGTCGACCACTGTCGTCGTCGGGTCGACCAAAGGCGCGTCTTAGTTTCTTCGTCCGCAGTAGGGCAGTCGTTCACATGATGTTCTCCTTGGGAGTGGTAGCACTCGATTAAGCGAACTCGCTTCTGTCCCGCTACCTGCCTGGCCCGTTGAGGAGACGCGTTCACCTCCAACTTGACTGCATCGTCCGGCTTGGTGTGGTCTCCTACATCGGTTTGTCTCTTTTCCTTGTCACATTTCCTCGTTGCCGTACCACCCACCCTTGTATGTTCACGTTCCTGCTCAAGCGCCTTCGCCAGCACGAGCTTGTAGAGGGTAGTCGGCTTAGTCTTCGCATCCGGATCCGTGAAACGGATTGCGTTCTCCACGGCATCGTGAAGTGCCTTGGGCGATAGTCGCGCCCGCAGCTGCGTACACTTCTCTTTCGACCCTTGAGCTGTCTCGAAGACGCTCACTAGACCATGTTGCGAGATGATGTCGTCACACTTGCCAAAATACTTTATCACCCTTGCCTTGACGTCGCTCTCATGTAAATCCATGTGCAGAAGTCGTTCAAACAGCGCGTCGACGTCAGGCAGCGTGTCATTCTTGATCCCGCGCACCATCTCTAGGAGTTTCTCGTTCAGTTCTCCTTCCGAGATCTCCTCCACCGTCGTCCCCCACTCGTATTTGCATAATGTTTCTAGCACCCTCCGATCCATGGTGCTCTTCACGGGCACGAGCAGGGCCGAGGCATCTTCTTTGGTTGAAGCGCAGCGTGTCGCGACTTGATCTTCATATTCTGTGCGTCGCTTGCGCCACTCGACCAGTGCATCATGCGAGATGTCATCCAGCCTTGGGGGAGCCAGGGGAACAAACAGCACTACCCCCGAAGCCTTCACCTTGGTCCCCTTGGCCATAGTTCTTCGCGGACTTGAACTTTATCAAGCCCCTCCATCTTCCAGAGTCCTCGTGCGGTAAGCACCACAGCTAAAGAATTCTTTGTAGTATGCCTCCGTCGAATAGTCGGGTAGGAACACCGTCGTGGGAGCTGGAACTCCCAAAGCACACCAACGTTTACTTGCGTGGTTTAGAGCTAATTCAACTCTCCGTCTTTTCTTCCCTTCTCCATCCTCCCACCGTGCAGTGCATGGTAGTCCAGGGGATATGGTGGGATGAGACCTTGCGGCCTCGAGTTCTATTCTGGGCTGCGTCCTAGCAGCCGCCACTCCGACCTCAGATAGTGTCGGGTGGTTCTCGTCCTCTGAGGGCGAGAGTAAAGCTGAGAAATGGGTCAGTATGACCCAATAGTATACAGATTTATCTGGTTATACTTCACTGGGCTAGGGAGAGATTTCGGCACGTTCTGGAGTCTGCTGCAAGACGGACACGCCACACTTAACGAGGAAGACCTTGAGATCAGACTCTACTTTGATGGAGGATCTAGAAGGAACCCAGAGATAGCGGGCAGTGGCAGCGTCATCCTCGCACGGACCACCGACTCTGAGTGGGAGCTCGTTTGGTGGTCAGCCCAGTACCTTGGCAACAACGGCACCAACAACGAAACGGGGCATGAGTCGTGTTGCTGTTAACGGATGGTGGAGGTCGTTTGGCAAAAATGCGTAGAGTGTACTGTTCGTACCGGTCAATTCAGAGGTCCCCATGGTCGTGTAGCTGTTATCCATCGCGATGTTCGCGAGGTATTTTGCCATTCGGCTCGCAGCCCGAAGCGTATGGCGGCGCATTTCTGCGCTCTGGATGTTTATCGCAAACATTAAATTGCGCGCAATGAGAGAAACAGTCCACTGGATGTTGCTAAGGGTATGAAAACAACGACAAATCACAAGCGGCGGCTGATGAAACGAGATTGTGTGATTCAGAATTAATAATGCTGCTCTTGTGGGGTTCGGATAGTGGCTATTTCTTCGAAAATATGAGTGAGTTTCGTTTGAAACTCCAGAGCGGAGGGTCGTTGTCGCGGATCCATCGACCACGCCGCACTCACTAGTGCTTCCAAGTCAGAACATTTCTGGCCAAACAAACGAAGATCCGCAGCCTTGAAAGCACGCTCTCCCCGACTCGCCATTGCCTTCACGAAGAACATCGGCAGTTCGTCTTCCCACGGTCTCCTCTCCATCAGCACTTCCACGACAAGAACGGCGAACGAAAAAATATCGCTCTTCTTCCACCCTTCGTCGTCATCAAGTGAGAGGTCGCCACGGAGGACCTCTGGTGAGGCGTATTCGGGTGTAAAATTCCGTCGCAAGGAAGGGAAACCGAAACCCACTAGCTTCGTAACTCCGAATGCAATCGACGAGTCGTATGCGTACAGAATGTGTTTTAACGTCAGATCTCGATGGGTGACACCATGAGAGTGGAGGAAAGCGAGAGCATCCGAAACACGAAGTAGCATGCACAGCTTCTCCTCGTCAGTGGTTCGGCCCAATGAGCAGTAGAGGCGATCGATCCACGTCTGACTCCCGATGACAAAATCCGTCACGATTCCTCGCTGGTGGGTATTTTGGACGGAAGTGTATCCGTGATACCGAACCAGGCACGGATGGTCTGGAAGTAGTCGCAATGAATACGCGTCTTGGTGGAACTTACGCTCAGCAGCTGCAGTGATTGGCTTATTGATGAGTTTCACTGCCAACTGATTAAATCCGCTTGATGCTCGATACAGGGACCCTCGCCGACCAACAGCAATCCTAGCCGAATCGGAGATTTCAAACTTGAGCGATGCCAGACTCACCGAGGTGAGGGGTGAGGTAGAGGCGGAAAATTGGCCTGAAGAGAATGATGAGCTGGCTGCAAACCCGTATCCAGAGCATGTATTTTGTGAAGGATACGCGGTTGGTCTTGGGGGCAGTGACTGGGCCATCCAAAAACTGTGGCTTTCTTCCTTGCATGCGGCCGAAACGTTTGAAGTGCTGTGGGGGCTCTCCGCTGGGTTTGATCGTAACGAATCGTTTAACGAAGACCGTAAACGCAAAGAGAAATCGGGCGGCTGTTCAGAACTGTCCGAAACTGTTGTTGCGAACGAATAATTCGGTATGAACTCTGTGCTCGAGTCAATTGTTGTCCTGAATGCCGACTGTAATCGGGATCTCATTTCCGCGGCAGTAGGGCGACGCGTGGGGTCTTCGTGCCATCCTTCTCGGATAATTTGTTCGAGTTCGGTGGACTTCTTTCCACGGACAAGGATATTTTGCACCGAGTATGGCCTCTTGTCTTGCTTGGCTACACCGTTCACAGTAAAATTGGGGAGCTCACCTTCCCACGGAGGTTCTTCGATTAGAAGTTCCACCAAGAGTACAGTGAACGAAAAAATATCACTCTGCTTCCACCCTTCGATGTCACCGCTCGAGATTTCTCCGCGTAGCACTTGTGGGGAAGCGTATTCGGGTGTGATATCGGTCCTCTCAGGTCTGTCCGAACTTGACACACCTATTCGTAGAGACGGAAGGCCATAATCGATGAGCTTTACAGAGACCGGAGTCTTGTACGTGTACAGAACATGTCGCCATGTGAGGTCCCGATGTGGAACACCATGGGAGTGCAGAAACTCCAACGCGTCAGCAACTTGAAGGATCATTCGATGCTTATCAGTCTCGTAGAAAATGTGTCCGGGACGATACAAGAGCTTTTCGACGCTGTCACCTCCATGGACGTACTCCGTCACAACCCCACGTTTTAGCGAGTCGGTTAAAGTAGTGAACCCGTGGTGTCGCACAAGATTGGGATGATCAGGTAGCCTCTCCAGCACTTTCATCTCAGCTTCAACGCGAAGGTTTGCGGCCTTGCTTTTTGGGCGGCGAACAACCTTCACTGCTAGTTTAGTGAACCCGCAGTATGCTTGATAGACTGGTCCTCGCCGACCTGATGCAATGCAAGTTCCTTCGCTCATCGTCAAACCTAACGACAAAAGATCGACCATCGCATTGCCAGCTACGGATGTTGACGGGAACGTGGACCTGGAGCTGGAAAAACTCATATCAGGTGCTATCGGTTTAGAATCTCCTACTGCTGCTTTGCCGATTGGAGATCGCAACACATCATCCAGCCGCACAAAAGGATCGCCTTGAGACATCTCTTCGGGAGGCTCTTTAAGCCCGCGGCGATGATCCGGCGGTGGCGGAGCCTTCACCCCAGCACGAAATGAAGCCGAGGGCACTCTCGGTGGAAGACTCGCGCCAAAAGCAAACCTGTTCTGCACAGCGGAGGTGTACTTGGCTTGTCGATTGTTCGTCTGTGAACTTGGACTTCGTTCTTTTTCTTCTTCGCTGGGTCTTCCACTGGCTAATTCATCAATCTTCATCTTCGAATCTTGGTCACGCGGCGAGAGAGGTCGTGGATGAAATGGATCGCGAGTTCGACCACTTGTATCGCTGGGTATAGATTCATGTAGTTGAGATGTGCGTGTCGATGTTACGTCAAACATTGGTGGATTCGCTGCTGCTCTGAATTTGGTACTCGAGGATTGGAGGTTTCTCTCTCCAATCGTTTCTGGAACCTCCAAGGATAACGAATATCGTCTCCTCTCAGATGAAGGTGTCGTCGAAGGAGGTCTTGTTTGGCTTATATCGCTTGCTGCACGAGATCTATACCTTGTTGGTACAGTCTTCGCCAACTCTTGATCGCCACTGTCCGTTTTGGCCTCTGCTAGACTCGGCAAATCTTCCACCAGCGACTTCATTGGTCTCCGCGATACAGGCGTTTGGCTCCGTGCAGCATCAAAGACAAACCCCGGTGTATCTATCGTCGGGATCGTTCGAAGTCTCACAGGCACAGGCGGAAGTAATTTCTCCTCCTCCTCCCCCTCCTCCTCCTCCTCCTCCTCATCCGAGGTCTGCGTCGCGATCGTCCTCTTGTCCACACCACACTCTCTTCTCTGTCCATGCATTTCTTCTCCTCCTCCTCCTCCTGTGTTCGCCTCAGAAGAAACCGAAGCGCTCGCCACTGAAGTCGCTAGCCCCTGACTCGTCGCTGCGGCATTCGCGAGCTCGTCGCGGATCAAACTCGAGAAATGCTGGAGCACGTAGAGCCGCGCCATCTCGCTTACCGATCGCTCGAGCTCCTTCATGGGCTTGGGCGCGCTCTTGGGCGGACTGGGCTCGGCGTACGGATCGAAACACGCCGAACACTCCGAGTCGCAGCTGCAATTCGAGCTCGCGCAGGATCCCGAGCAGCTCGAGAGCCCGGAGTCGCTGGCGCTGGCCGCGTCGCTCTTGCTCTCGTCGCTCGGCATGCGCTCGAGGCCGCCGGCGCGGCGCTCGCGGCGCGTGGACGCGTAGAAGTCGAGCGGCGGCACGTCGCGGCGCCCCATATTGACGGTGGGTGTGCCCTTTTGCTTCAAGATCGCCACTTCTTCACGGGTCAGGTTGGCACGAATGAAAACGGGTTTAAAGTGGTTTAGTGAAAGCAAGATAAATTGGGTACGGGTTGAATGAGGAGAGTACCCGGAGTGGACAAGCGTCTGCAGTCCTAGAAAGACGAAGTTTCCACGATTAAGGCATTTTGATTGGATATTAGGATGGGATTTCAGGATGAACTGGAAAGGTTTTGAGTTTGTATTGAAGTCCATCATCAGAAATGAGTTTTGAGATCAACGGCTCGGGAATCCATCGTTGTCTTCGGTTGAGCTTCACGTTGTCTTGTGTTGCATCCACTCAAACTTGAATGTGAAGTCCATGCCTGCAGCATTGCCACTGTGAGCTCGAAAGAATTCAATGCACCGCATTTGTTCTCAAGACCCACCAAAGTGCTCGAGGTTGAGGTTCACGACCAGCACCATCCACCAGGCAATGATGGGCACGACAATCTTCCAGTGGCGTTGTAGCGTGAATGCGAGTTGTTGGAAGGTAGACACGCGTTGCATTTGCCGGTTGATCACCACACAGAAGAGGATTAGCGACAGTAGCTCGTAACCAGCGTACTTGGCCAGGTTGCGGATGGTCGTGTGGAGATGCTCATCCGTAGCATGCTTGACCTGAGGGTAGTAGACTCGATTGGGCATGCCGCTGATTGCATAGATATACAGAGCTAGTCAAAGGTTAGCGGGCTATCGGTGGGTTTCAAGTCGCGCTCATCGACGTACTGTAGACTGAAGCCACGGCGAATTCAACGTACTCGATAAGCACGTAGAACTCGATCATGTGGAGCATTTGGAGAACGTTTTGTACACACTCGAGGTGCATATTTTCTTCCGCGGTGAAAGTATCTGTCTGGATATTCGGGTATCGCTCGTTTGGGACGATTGTTGCTCGAGAAAGCGAGAGACTGGGTACTTGTACTGGATCCCGTAGGTGGCGTGGCCATGCGACCGACGGATGGTCTCGAATTCGAGGAGAAGTCTCGATTAGATAGAGTGCGTAGTCAACTGCGCCGAGTCGCAGCTGGAATAGCGATCCAAATCGGGAAGAACTTCGTCGTGGGTACGCTCGTACCGGCCTCGAACTCGCGTACCGGTGCGCCCCTTTGCTTTTTTCGGCGGCCATGCGAACGCGTCGAACAATCAAACTTACATCAATGTATGCTACAATCGCTTGAACGAGATCGATCAACATGATAACCATCACAGATGCTCCACCTTTTGCTTGCTGCATTGTAGCCGACACAAAGACGGCGTGGAAAACGTCGACGTTCCCAACTACCACAATCGGCACAAGATCCTCCATGTAGTAGAGCCCCTTTCGTGTTTTCGTCTTGAATGCAAGTTTCACAAATGGTAACACCAACGAAACGAGTGGCTGGTACTGTTTGCCGACTGCGCTGAAAGTGACATAGTACACAATATATGCCGTCACCATCGAAGATTGCGTCTTCACTACTATGAGATATCGAGTTAGCTTGGTCTTGGCGGTGGGGTCGGCATCCAGCGCATTTCTCCAAAATCTCTTGAGCGTTATAGCTACCGATGCCGCCCAGAAAAGCTGTACAATCATGAGACAGAACGGTGACGGGAAAACCCATAGTGCCCCGAGCGCCGCGAAGGGAAGCACTACCGCGAGAGGTGCGACGAGACACACGATCAAAACTTGCCACCAGGATAAGGGTAGCGTTGGAGAGCTGTTGTGAGTTTGATATGTGATAACGGCCGTGCGTAGTGCGATCAGCAACCCAAGACGAACAAAAAGCCACACTGTCTGATGCGAGAACCCGTCGTGTGGTGGTGCCAGTGGGAGTGAGTCTATAGCAACGAGCAACACCAGCCCCGGGAGTGGTACGCACACAAATGCTGCAATGGTAACGGCGGTATTCAATTTGGCAGCATGAGCGACGAGATCTCGTAGTCTGTCCAGTGAGTACCGACCGTGAAGCTCCACTTGAACTGTCTCCCACAGCCAAACTGCTTTCCGCAGCAAGTTCGAACACCATGCGCGCATTTGTCTTCGTCGTACGTCAGAATCTGTTGTATAGCGATCGCCAACTCGTTGGCGGCTCCAGAAATAGAGCAATGCGTTGGCGAGTCTCTCGGGTCGGACAGAGTCCGATCTCATCAACCACGTCGGCAGAATGGAATAGTTCCAACCCATATCAATTTGGAGAGGATTATCAGGACAGAGTAATTCGGGTCTGTACCCGTTAGCATGACCCGAACATGAAACCCACCTTCTCATCCTGTCAAGTAACCCATATCTGCGACGTGTGCAGGAGTTCCTGGTGAAGAGCTCTTCCTCAAACTGTTGCGTCCCCACAGTCTCACCTCTCGCTCTACCATGGTGCTCGGGCCGACTGCGACCAGCGTCAAGACCTTCGTGCTCTGCACGGGTGTTCTCTACACCAAGTTTCTCGCGGCCACGATGATCCAGGGCGCCAAGACCTTCCGTGCCGGTGGTCGCCCACCGGAAGACGTCGCGCTGAAGTCCCTGCAGCGTGGAATGCCCAAGCAAACCTACGGACTCGTGCCCACTGACGACGCCAAGATCCTCGCCGCCCGAGAGATTGAGCACCGCTGGCGCCGCATCGTCGCCAACGACGTGGAGTCGCTTCCTTTTGCTTTCTTCGTGTTCGGTGCTGGGTTGTTGGCCGAGGCCAACGAGAGCGTTGCGGTGGGCGCGATGGCAACGTACACGGCCGCTCGACTTGCTCATATGTGGGCGTATGCTAACATGAAGCAACCTCACCGTGGTATCTTCTGGACCATTGGAGTCACCATGATCATGGTCGGCGTCGGTAACTCGGCCTTTGCCGTGCTTTCCAGCTAAAGAAGCATCACTGTAAAACGGATGGAGTCCCCTCTAGTCAACCAAGATGTGTGGAGCAATGCAGGACATTGAATTCGTTTCCATGAGGATGCATTTTATCTTGATGAGTGGCTTTTTCACGCGGATCAAAACCACAAACGAACCGTAGTTCGGATTGCTCACCGGTGTACCAACTCAACATAACAACAGTGATTTCACTTTGGGCGTGAGCCAGCCTATAGAGTTTGTGTTTAGTGCTCTGTGATACTCGGTGCGAGACTGAAATCATCCCTGTCACAGTGGAAGGGCAAGCAGGCACTAGCAATGAGACATAAGTCATCAAGGTGTTTTGGCTTCGGCGTGGGTGTCGATGGGCTACCTACTACATCTCGCATGCGGGAGTCCGAGGAGCCACTTGCCACTTCCCCGTTCGCGAAGTTCAGATCTCTTAGTTTAATCTGTTGACTTGACGATAACGCGACGATGCTAGGACTTGAGACAAGCGGCTTGATTACGGTCCAATGGTGGGCATCGACTGGGTGCCTTTAACGTACGTTGAGGCTTTCCTCGCTGTTGAACGTCTACGAATAGACTCCTGGGCGTCAGTGGGTCAATAGTGCTGTCACAATCGTTCGCAAAGACAGACGCTAACACGACGTCGAAACGAGTAAATGATTGCGAGGATAATCATCGATTGGACTACTATTGCGTCTAGCCGTCTGTTGCCAGGGCAGCCTCACAGCTGGACAAGCGACAACCTCACACGATCTCTTGGGAGTTGAAACATGAAGAAGATGCAACCTAGCCGCTGTTTTCCAGTCTCTTTCCGCGAGGAAGTGGGGTTTCGTACCCACTCAAACTTCCCTGCGAACATGACTCAACTGGACTGGGGTGCGGTGCTGGATCGAAGCAGAGACACTTCTGGCGCCAGATGGATCGGCTACGGCGAGACGACGTTTATCTTTGAACCAATCAAGACGGCAGATTGCTGTGATGTTTCTCGAAGCCCAACAAATACGCCGAACGTCATCGCATCAGCTTTGGAGCTGGTGCGTAATCTATCGTTTCGTTGTGCTGGGGCTCGGCCATCATCGTCTTGCAGACTCGAAGCTGTCAGTACAACATTTACTCTGCACAGAGCAAGCGATGAAGTCTCTCATCGTCGCTTTGACACTGCTGTTGCTAGTGCTGGGCGTGGAGATCAACAGTGCACTCGCCACCAGCGTCTCTGCTCCTACCCAGTACCATGACAACACTCGCGATGCCTACTCAAGCGATGTGCTTTTCAAGCCCGAGATGCTGGAAGGTGTCGGAACCAATGATTGGTCTCCGACCTGTCCAGATGAGCTCCGTGCTAAGGACACAACTGAGCCGGCGTCAGCTCAATTCGATCGTCTCGTCACATCCCTTCCGACCACTGGGAAACTAGATCAAAGCACTTCAGCACCTGGAAACGTCAGCCCAACAGCGCACAAGACGGCATTGAACGACACTAACCAGGTCCATGTGCATCGGAGTGCCGACGAGGCTATGAAACAGGGTCTAAGAAACGCGACGGCCACCACGCATATCGAGAATGAGTACAACCACATGGTCGACGATACTCATCAGCCGTATTTCGACTGGTACGACATCGTGAAGTACGTCTACGCACTCGACCGAGAGAGCCCGACCCCGAAATGGTTCGAGTACCTCGAGCTCGTCTTGTTGATCGCATTCATCGCTCACTTCGGCATCCATCTCCACGATTTCATTGAGTTTGACGGACGTACATACATGGAGCAAGTCAATCGAAATGATCGGGCTTTGTTCAAGCCAGCCAACGAACGCAATGACTCCCAAGACAAAATGATGGTGTATGTCCAGCGCAAAGTCAAGACGATCAAGGTCGCAACGCCGCCGACCCATATGAAGATACACACCGAGATCCTTGCAACAAATACCCCTCTCTTGGTGGAAGAGAAGTCCCACCAAAGACTCAGTCACGGGACGATTGAAGCCCAACGCAGATCGTCCATCACCAAGATCAAAGAGATGTTCACGAAGGATGAGACTACAAAGAAGTCGAACGATCATAGAACGTCCATCATTCGCCGGGTGAATGGGAAAGGGTCAATGCGATGGGGACGATGCTTTTCCGTGAATCGAGCGGCCAGTTGTCCCGCAATGGTCCGATGAAGTCTGCGCCTGTATCAGCGTAGAGCGCGGGGTCCTATTGGGAGACGACTCGCGGTTTTCAACTTGATCGGATTACGAATTCCACGCTCGGCCAGAGGAAGCTGGGCAGCTTATACGCACCTACACAACATGCACGCACCGATCTTCGGGTGCTGTTCGACAGCAGAACAGTATCTTAGTATGACAGACGAACATCCACTCGCTACTCAGACATCACGTAGTGGGTTGGGGCCGATCGAAGGTCCTGTTGAACAATCCAACGCTATTTTTCTTCTCACAGTTGTCTTGTAAACTCCCGAAGCATAATATGAGCCACGCATCAAATGAAGCCATCTAGAGTGGTGAGACAAGCGATTCCAGAGTTGTCTTCATTGATTGTTAAAATGAAGACAGTCGAGTTCCTGGATCCCATTGGACAGTCGTTTAGCTGAAGATGGGTCCGACAGACAATGATTTTTCGTCTGTCAAACACAAGATAAATATCGTGCCCTGACTTGAAACTCAGGGCACATTGGCGGTCTTGAACTATGCTTCAAGACCGGCAATGATTACGGTCCACCCCCGAGCATCTTCATTAACTGTAGCTGATTGTCTCTGAACAGGCTCTCAAGGTCACCGTATTATTGTGTGAAGCTGACTGTGTCGCATCGCGATGTGAGTCTTGGTTCTGCTCGCGAGTAGGGCGCAATCTTGGATCCGATCGCGAACGCAATTGCGTGTCGGTTGCAGTGACAAGCTCGCGAGTGGGTGAGAGATGGGCTCATTCTTCTGTGGAGGCGGCTGATACCAGCCCAGGCACCAAGCTGCTGTTTTCCAGTCGCTTTCCGCGGGACGAACATGATCCGTACGCCAGCTCGGATGAGCCTCCAGTTGAAGTGATCATTATCAATGAGAATTGTCCTGCTAATTGAGTGAACGGATCAATACAGAGACACGTCTGGTGACAGAAAGGACACCGAGCAGGCAGACGACAACGATCTTGATCTGAACATCGAGGCTTCCACACTCTCTGGCTCGATGGGTTGCTGAGATGCTCCCCACGTGGTCGATGGGACCTCTCTATAGGTTCGAAATGGGACCATAATCGACCAGCTCACTACGAGCCAGAACAAGGCCACTGAACTGACGACCAGGATCGATGCTTCCTTGCCCGAGAGAGCATTCCATTCCACATTTTGCTCTACACAACACACACACCGCGATGAAGTCGCTCATCGCCGCCGCCGTCACACTAGTCATCCTAGTGCTCCTCGGCCTCCACCTCGACAACGCACTCCCCACACACTACGTCACCGTCTCCGTCTCGGCTCTCACGCACTACTACACTGCGAGACCGTACGCTGCCGCTTTTCACCACATCTCCAGCGGCTCATGGTTCCACACCAAGACGACCACCGACGTCAAGACTGACGGATGGCCACCCGATCTGCAATGCTCGCTCATACCAGAGTCACTCGCGATATCCAACGCCACAGACACCTCCACAAATTCGCCGCCGATTCTCGACCAACTCTTCTGCGCAAAGCGTACTAGCTCGAACATCTTCAACACCGCTCTAGTCAAGATCGACATGTATCGCCGTCATCAACACAATCAACCGAAAGATGGCCTTCTCCTCGCAGCATCCGCACCACAAATACAATGCGACCTCGACAACCAACTGCACTCAACAATGAACAAGCTCTCTCCGCATCACAACACGACGACATACAACAACAACGCTTTCCACGATCTCGACGGTCTCTTGTATCGGCTCGATAGCGAAGCGGAACATGGTGAAACTGACCAATGCAAACGGAAGAACCACAACGCACACAACGACGGAGACCGCAGCAACCACAACAACGACGACAACAACGACAACAGCCGCATGACACCTAACGCGCCGAATCAACACACCCACCAACACCCGATCAAAGACACTCCACTGGCAAACTGGTTCGAAATACTCAACTACCTCCGCACACCCGACCAAGAGACCCCGGTCACCCCGTGGCTCGAATACTTTGAGCTCGTCGCATTACTCGCCTTCACGATTCACTTTGGATTCCACCTTCGAGACTACGCTGACCTTGACTTCGACGGACGATCATACTGGGAACAGTACTCTCGGCTCCATCAACACACGACGAGCGCATTGCGACCGGTTCTACTTCGCCTTGAGAACGACGACAAAGCAGACGGCAAGAACAAACACAAGCGTATCCAACCGACCGTAACGACGATCAAGATCGCATCGGCATCAACATCGACATCGGCATCGACATCGGCATCGACATCGGCATTGACATCGCGAGGAAAGAGTTTCCACGAGTCACGGTGGCGACAGCACCAGGTGTTGGCGCGGGCGACCAGTTGTCCGTTGCCGCTCCAGTAAGTGGAACGCGCCGGCACCGCCTCTATCAGCAACATAAGCAACAAGATCAGCAGCAAAGGCTGCAGCTGCAATAGCAACAAGAACAACAACAACAGTTGCTCTTGTAGCCGCAGCAGCTCAACGCGACGTCCGCATGGAAGACGACTCGCGACTTTGCCTGCGACCACCTCGACTCTACAAACCGCGCTCAGTCACAGGAAGCTGGGCATCCTACATCCTGCATCCTACATCCTCATCGATCTACCCATCTCACTACACACCCACCCACACACACACACACGTCCACACACAAGCTCATGCGCGGACGCGCTTCGACTTCCAGGTGTTGCTCGACAGCAGACAGCATCTTTTCACCAGACGAACATCTCCTCACTAGTTACAACTGACGAGTGAACTGCGGTCGATTGAAGACCCTCAATTGCAATAAGTACATTTTCCCCTTTTTACAAGTTTTTGTGGTGGTGATGTCATCGAGTCGGAGCGTTTGCCCAATTTCCTTGGACATGACATGAAGATCCTGTGCGTCGATAATGTAGCCATCTGGACTGCTGAGACAGGTAAGAGAGAGCTCTATTTGAGTTGGCTTCTGACTGGGTGACCATCAACGAGGCTGAGTTTTTTTCACACTGTGTGCCATGCATTCATGGAGAACTGGTCGAGCAGACCTGAATAAGTCAGTCCACTGAATTAGTCCGTTGAACACGAACGAAAGAATCCATCGAAAGAAATTTGCGATATCACGACCTAAAAGTGAGACAGAGGGCGTGATTACGGTCCACCCTTGAGCGTCTACATGGGTTGGAGTTTATTGTCTCTGAACAGGCTCTCCGTTAACACCACCATTATGTGTACAGACCTTGATAACGCTCTCGCCCCATCGCGATATGAGTCGTGGTGGTGCCTATCATAGGATCATAATCATGATTCCAAGCCAGCGCAATAGCGTGTCTGTTGTAGTGACAAGACTACAGCTGGTCGGGGGCACTGACTCATTCTCATGAAGCTGGCTGACACCACCCACCAGGCGAGCCGCTGTTTTCCAGTCGCATTCCGCGGGGGCAATGCGATCTGTACTTCCGTTCCGATGGTCTCCCCATTCGACGTCATAATCATCATCACGACACGGCTTTATAGTGAGAGTAGCAGAGATGCCATAGTGGGAAAATGCAGTAGAAGCAGAGACACTTCTGGCGACAGTTCGCCAGTCAAACGACAATGATCTTGACCTTAGCGTAGAGACCTTCGCGCTCTCTTGCCCGGCGGGTTGCTGAGATGCTCCTCACATGATCGATAGGACCTCTCAAGTGGAGCGTAATCGCCGTACTCACTACTAGCCAGAACGACTCCATTGGACTGGCGATCGGGATTGCATGCTAGAGTCGAGAAACTATCATTGCAACATTTGCCTCCCACAACGCAATCCACAGCGATGAAGTCCCTCATCGCCGCCGTCACACTAGTGCTGCTAGTGCTGCTCGGCGTGCACATCGACAGTGGATTTCCCACCGACTACTTGTCGGCGTTCAACGACTACTACGTGAGTTCGCAAGCCGCTTTCGAGCAGATCTCGAGCGATCTCTGGTTCACGACCAAGACCGATGGCTGGCTACCCAGTCTCCAATGCCCATCCGCACCAGACCCGTTCTCAATATCAGTTGCAACGGATCCACCACCACTTTTCATGGAACTCTTCTGCTCCAAGCCCACCGACAAATCCAATAACGAACTTAACGGGGCCAAGAATTCTCACGCCAAGGACGATGACGATGCTTCGGGCCAGAGCTGGTTCTCCGTGAATCCTGCTCACAATGCAGCACCGATCATGCATTGGTTTCCCTCTCATCCGATCATCGATGACCTCGTCGCGGTTTTAACGTCAGACGGAACTCCTCCACCAGACGACACGACAACATCCAATGATGCTTTGGGTTTCGAAGCTCTTTTGGATTGGCTCAACAGTGAGGAAGGCGAACATGAACTCAACGACAACAACCACACCATCACCGAATCTGTGACCGAAGTTGGCTACGAAATCCCGACCAAAGAAACTCAGCTGTTCTTAGTCGACTGGTACGACGTTCTCCAGTACGCCCACGCAATTGATCGAGAAAGCCCGACCTCCAAGTGGCTCGAGTATCTCGAGTTCTTGCTGCTGCTCTCTTTCACTGTCCACATTGCTCTCCACTTCCGTGACTACACTGAATTCAATGGCCTGGCCTTCTGGGAACATAGCTTCTCTCTCAATCGACATGCAAACGAGCCCAAGTCTGCTCTACTAGAGCAGGACTTCAACGGACATGAACACGACAAGAAAATGACAAGTTTTATTCAACGGAATGTGAAGACAATTAAGATCGCGTCGGTGTCAAAAGATGGGACGTTCCAACCAAAGATGGACGCAATTCTCCCCACCAAAGCTCCTCAGATGCTCACAGAGACTGCCTTTCAGCATACTGCCGACAAGATAACTGAATCGATCAAGGACAACTCAATCTCGAACGAAACAGCCACCACCAGCATTGACAAACGACGACAAACGGACACCCACGCAACCAACCGGACTGAACCGACCCAAGGGCGAGCGCACGTTTCAGTGAGCCGTGCAGCCACTTGCTTGATGCCAGTCTTTTGACACCTGACGAAGATCTGCGTCGTGTTTGTAAACACGGTTGGCAGTACAACGCGACGTCCACATGGAAGATGACTCGCGGCTTCACTCTCGACTATTTCTATGCTCCGCACAGCCACAGGCAGCTGCTGCACATTTCACAGACCCCGGACCACTTCCTACGAATTCTGTTCAACGGCAAGCAGCAATTCTTCATAACCCACCCGGTCCACCTCTCGACATAGTGGAAAGGAGTCGATCGAAGACCTCCAAACGAAATACACTACCTTTTTATCTGCTAATACCCTGTACTTGCCTTTCGAGATGGCACGCTCGCGAGTCAGAATTTGTCTAGTCATTATTGGGCGAAGCCCCATTATAATCAAACCGGCGTGTAACCACGAGTAACCGTGGGTTGTTCCTCAGCAAACTCACCGGTTTTAAGGACCCTAGTGAAGGTGCGCATCGAACCTTACCGAAAGTGTCTCGAAGAAAACACACAGATGTCAAAGCGACAGGGGTCAGAAGCAAGTTACGTTCCTGCGATCCGGGAGACATGAGAGCTTTTGGTAATTTCTTGAAATATTTTTGTCAGATCACGGTGGAGTACAGTGATAGAGTCAAAAAGAGGGAGACGTCTTATAGTTTGTGCAAGCTTTTTTCGTTAGGTACGATTGTTCTTCTGGGAAGGATGATTCATCGGACCTGAAGAACAACTGTGGATTTGCACCTGTTTGTGTCCGTCAAGTGGAGGGATGTGACCAGGTTACAAATCGTATACGTTGAGGCTTCCCTCGCTGTTGAACGTCTAGAATACAACTCACTTTGACCAAAATGCTCATATTCTTGCAGCTTCATCATGTCGACAAGTTCCAGACTACAAGGGACCTTCCTTTGTCCATCACGTCCGTGGAGTCATTCCAGTTACGAGTAGGACGGGTGCATTGAACTCCAAACGAGATGGTCAGTTCAAACTGACGAGAAATGCCCTGCCAATCCGACTTGGATTTGCAGCCACTATACACAAAATCCAAGGCCAGACCTGTGATACTGTCGTCTTCAATCATAGCTGCGCCAAGTCGAGAGCGATGGCATACGTTGCTTTATTTCGTGTTCGTTCCAGAATGAGCATGTTCTTGTCTGCACCGATGACTCGTGCTCAGCTAGCTAAATCCGATCAAGCCAGACTCATCGACGACGCTGAATCCAAACGAGTTGAACTCGTCGAACGAGAGTCAAATGTCTCTCTGTGATCTGAAGTCTGAGTATGTACGTCGTTTCGTCCCCCGGTAGGAGAGATAGGAGACCGTCACGCCCCCGCGCGCCGTGCCACATCCTTTGCAGTCTGAAGGCCGTGGACACCTACATCCTCATTCCGCGATCCGCTTCGCCCCCCACAAGCCACTCCGCCACCGCCTCCGCAGCCATGGTCAAGCTCTTTCTCATCCTCGCGGTCGCCTCGACTGCCGTGCTCTCGAGCCACGTCGCCGCCGAGAGACAGACCTACGGCATGCTGGGTGGCCCCATGCTCGCGAACCACTTTGCGAAAAAGAAGGCCATGCTCCAGGGGCTAACCGACACGGTCTCGGCACTGAGCATCAGCATGCCGTCGGTCAATGTCAACACAAACCCGTCGTCCATCAACTCTAACAACGTCATGTCGCCGCCAGGTGTCAGCGTGAACAACCAGGTCACGTCGCCGTCGGTCAGTGTGAACAACCAGCTCAACCCGCCGAGCGTCAACGTGAACAACCAGCTGAACCCGCCAAGCGCGAACGTGAACAACGCCGTGACGTCGCCCAGCATCAACATGAACAACCATGTGAACCCACCGAGCGTGAACGTGAACAGCAACGTCTCGTCTCCCAACGTGAATGCCAATAACAACATCTCGCCTCCCAACGTGAACGTCAACAACAACATGGGGCCGCCCTCTGTCAACGTGAATGGACCGATTCCCGTAGGATTTAGAAGCCTTCCTAAAGCTAAATCGGCGTTCTATCCTAAATTTTAGAAAACAAGCGACTCCCGCAGAAAACACGCCGTCCAAATTCCAAAAAATATCGCTGTTTTGGAGCATCACTTCTCCAAGGCATTTCACTCGGAATGCAGTGGAACGGCTTGGCGATCGAGGTCGCTGCCTTGTCGTTCTGGTACTAGAGAAATTGGACATGAGAGACAAGTCGGCACTCGCTCGCGATCTTTTTCTGCCTTGACTTCCGCGAGCTGCGTGGGAGGGGAGGCTTTCAGTTGTCTGTCGCTCTCGATGTTTCCTCTCCACGTAGCTGGTAAACAAGCCAATCGCGGACGTGGCACGGCTGCGCACGTTCGGCACGGCGCGCTCGTTCCAGTAAAGTTGATGGACCGCATTCATTCGTTGCTGCGTTGCTGCCCGTTAGAAGAACAGCCTTCACACAGTTAAGGAGCGCCTCCGCGTCCGTGTCACTGTACCCTTTCGCGCCAGGCTTGCGCGCGCGCGGACCTCTTTTTTCGCCGCCACGGTCGCGCTTGCCGTCGCGTGGAGGCTCTTCGTGCCGGTTGCCGTTCTTGGGAGCGTTGAAGGGCGAGTCCCTTCAACGTTCTTGCTCCAATCCCTCGTTTTGTTCGCCGTGTCCCTTGTTTGAGCTCATCCCCTGCAAACAGCTTTTCAATCGAATTGCACAGGGTATGGGTTTTCGACCGCTTAGAGGCTTCTAAATATCTGGAGAGGGGGCCCCCCTCTCCAGATTGTGATCTGAGGAGTGGGGTCTGACGGCCCAAATAAGATTTAGATTGTCGAGACCCGAAGTTTTAGCTTTAGGAAGGCTTCTAAATCCCTACGGGAATCGGTCCAATAACATCGTCTCCCCGCCTAGCGTCAATGTCAACAACAGCATGGGCTCGCCCTCTGTTAGCGTGAACAACAACGTGAGTCCTCCGTCCGTCAACGTCAAGAACGAGATGTCGCCGCCGTCCATCAACGTGGACAACAAGGTGAGCTCACCGAGCGTGGACGTGAAGAACGAAGTGGGCTCGCCGTCGGTGAAAGCGGGCAACACGGTGAGTGGTCCTGGCCCGGTGACGGTGTCGTCGACGACACCCGGGTCGAGCACGACGACGATGAAGACGACCACCACCACACCGACCGAGCCTTCAACGACGACATCAACCAATCCTGGCACGAGCACGACGACGACGTCGACGACTCTGGGCACCAGTACAACTACGACATCGTCGTCGCCACCGTCGGAACGGACGACGACGACATCGACGACGCCCGACACGAGCTCCACGACGACCAGTACGACGCCCGGCACGAGCTCCACGACGACCAGCACGACCCCTGGTACGAGTTCTACGTCTGTGGACACGACGCCAGGAACCAGCTCGACGTCTGTGAACACGACACCCGGCACAAGCTCGACCACGATCTCGATCACGCCAGGCACGAGCTCCACGTCTGTCAATACAACACCCGGCACGAGCTCGATGTTCGTGAGCACGACGCCTGGTACGAGCTCGACCACGATCTCGACCACGCCAGGCACGAGCACTACGTCAACATCGACGACGCCTGGCGCTCCGAAGACGTTATGCCCGAGCTAGGGTGTGCCGCGCTCGCTCCGTGGGTAGAGCTGGGTGTGCGGATCTATCCGGTGAGTCCGCCGTAGAGTGCGGCGTTTGACCACTGGAGTGTTTGTATGTGGAACAAAGTGGCGGCTGTGGTCGCGCGTAGATGGAATGTCAAGTCAGATTGTAGTATATTTCTATAGAATTGGAATGAAAGTTCATGTGTTTGCCAACTTACAGTATAGCCCCTTCCCGCCACCACGCCACCACGCCATCTTCGGGTTACGACTGCCGTACACGCCGCCTCGCGCGTGGGAACTCGCTACAACGTCAACACCCACCGCGTAGAACGGAAAAAGGAAAATGGATCGTTTTGCTGCGCATAAATGAAATGAAATTTTGCTGCACATAAATGAAATTTTACGAATTTTTGTACCGGTATAAACAGAATTCAACGTACGACGTTCCCATTGGATAATATGCAGAAGTGGGCAATGGGGCTTCGACCAGTTAGCAGCCCAGCGCAGCGGTGATGCTCTCTAGTTCCCAAGGATAGTTCTCGTTGACCAATTATCTCCCACCACCTCAGCACATCTCACCTCAGTTATCGGAGACCATCCCCCAAATCCGACTACTCGCGATCCCTCTGACCATGGCCCACCCAGCGACTAGCGACAGCGTGCAGGCCTACGCGCTCTGCGTGGTCGTGCTCTACCTCAAGTTTTTCGTGACCACGCGATTCGAAGGACCCGCGCGATACAGTGCCGGTTCTCGCGCTCCCGAGGATGTGGCGCTTGGGCCGATTGTGTTGCGTCCTCGCACGTCCCAGAGCTACGGACTTCAGTTCGACCCTCGCGATGAGCGTATGCTCAAGGCCAAGATGCTCGAGAAACGCTGGGATCGCATCGTGATGAACGACCTGGAGAACCTCCCGCTAGCTCTGTTCGTGTTCGGTGCGGCGCTGCTGCTCGAGTGCAGCGAGCGCGTGCAGATCGCGAGCATGGGCGTGTTCACAGTCGCAAGAATCGCGTTTACAATCTTCTACGCAAAGTCCATGCAGCCGCACCGCACTCTCGCATACACGATGGGGCTACTCGCTGTCGGAGCCTCGATTCTCGATATTTTAGCCACGCTGTACTCGCGCCGCAGGTAGGTCGTGCCGATGCACCGCACACTTTAACACGCCATCACTATGGAGAGCGGATGAAGTCTTCAATATACAACATCTGACCTCCTGAGAGAAGTCCTGGAAAGAAAGACGAAAGCTGGTCGAAGTACTTGAGGGATTCGTATCCGACCGTGAACGATCGCTGACTGAGAAGGTCCAAGTCGCTATTTTGTGTCGCACTCACGCCTCGCATCGCTTATTAGGAGCCGCCCATGTTCTCGATTGGCCCTTCAATATTCACGCCCGACGCCCCCCTCATCGTCTGAATGCACTCCTCGGTGTGGGAGACGTATCCTCTCCCCCAGCGAGATCTGGTGTGCTTAAATTCGTCAAGCGTTGTACACACGCGAGTGTAACTCAACTTATCCACTCCTTCTCGTGGTCTCACTTGCCGTTCGCGCCACAAAGACAACCCGCCGGATGTGGAGCCTCACGGTCCTCGGGTTCGCCATGTGGCTCCAGGGCTCTTCGATTATCCACTGCCGCGATCACGAAGCCGACTCGGAAAATGGGTTCGATCCATGTAGCGCTCTAATAAATTCATTTCGGAGGTATTTGTTCATATTGAAACAAAATGAATCGTGTATTCAGAGCAGATCCGGATCCCCTCACCAGCCAGGTGCGCATAACCGGGTCGAATAACAATCAACGCGTGCCTTCATAAACACCCGCTGGATGGCCAGGCTCACCCCTGCAGTCATGACAGTGCTCATCGCTACCTCTACAAACGTACAAACGACTCGATCTTTGACAACTCGTTTCCCCCCCACTCCGGCTTTTGCGTCTTCCCCGACACTTCCAACAGTCTCAACCGCAATGCTCGACTCGACCAGCCTCGGTGCCAAGACCTACGCCATTTGCACGGTGCTGCTCTACTTCAAGTTCCTTGTGACCGCGCGTCTCCAGGCCTTCAGCACGTTTGACGCAGGAGGACGTCCCCCTGAGGACAACAAGCTCGCTGAAATCGTCAAGCGTGAAGGCCCGAGCCAGAACTACGGTCTCACGATTGACATCCTGGCCGACGAGTCGGAGGGGGAACACGCCAAGCAAAAGCGCGAGGCCGCGCTCATCAAGGACCAGCGCTGGAAGCGTATCGTCGCCAACGACGTTGAATCGATCCCGCTTGCATTGCTCGTGTTCGGTGCTGGACTTGTCGTTGAAAGCCACGAAGTCGTCCAGGTCATCGCGCTGATTGTGTACACGGTCGCTCGCTTTGCCCACACCATCACGTACGCCAAGGGCATGCAGCCGCACCGCTCGCTTGTGTGGGTGCTGGGCGTTGTCGGCATCATTGTTGGTGGTGTGAACATTATCGTCTCGGTCATTGCAAAGTAATTATTCAAAATTGTATTCCATTGATCACACTACGTATCACAAAATCCAACTTATTATTCGTCCTCATCCGTGAGAATGATCTCGCGCCGTTTCGACGAACGCGACGAGCTGCTATCCTTGTCTTTCTTCTTCTTAGACTTTCTTCGCTCGCCATCATCACCGTCGCCGAGATCTTTTTTTCGCCGCGAAGAAGAACTTGGGCTCGACTTTTTCTTCTTTTTCTTGCCTTCGTCAACATCCTCGGACACGTGGTTAACACGGCGAGGTGTTGCGATCGGAGTTGACGCCTCAAGCATTCGTCGTGCGTCCTCTTCCGCCTGTCGGATCGCTGCCAACACGTCCGAGTTCGCGATACTTTGCGTTTGAATACTGCTCGATTCGCCCACAGTCGAAAACGATGACGTTCGCGATGAGGATCCAGACAGTCCGTGCTCCTCAATTATCGTGGTTGTGAAAAAGTCGTCGCGCTTTCTGCGCGAAGTGCCTTTCCGCTTTTCAGAACTTCGCTTCTTGTCGTAGGCCGCAAATCGGTCGTTCCCACTGTCTTCATCACTGTCGTCATCAATAGCCGCAGGCTTCGCAGTGGTACGGGAACCAAGATTCTTCGGAGGTGAATTGTCCGAATCGCTTGCACTATCATTCAGGAACGCTTCCAGGATGTCACCCAGACTAGCCGACCCACTTGGCGCAGCTGGAGCCATGGGAGGCGATGAGAATGACGACAAATACGTTGCGGATTGGAGAGCGTCGGCTCCGGTAGTTTTTGCTCGTGGCGGAGGCATTGGAACCCCGTCATCACTATCATCATCGCTCATAATCATCTCCACCTTTCGTCCCTGCGTTCTCATTGACTGCCTATTTGCAGGTGGTTTGGTGGCAGGTCGGGGAGGAGTGATGGATCCATTCTCATCCGAGTCGTCATCAGTGAGTGAGAGCTCAATTCCATGTCGCTGCTGTTCGAGCTGGGATACGGCACCGCTTGATACGGGTAGTTGAACTTCCATTGCCTCGGTAGACTCGACAGTTTCTGCACACTCGGTTATTGTTACGGAAGATTTGGTGACTGGAACGGCTGCTTCATCACTGGAGTGGTTGACTTGCGCCACGACGATTTCTGATGTTACACTATGCTCAAGAGGGACTTCCTGCGAGTGAAGCTTGATCTCCTCTTCATCTTCCTCGCCTTCGACAAAGAAGGACTCAGTTGTGGGGACGACCAGGTCCTCAGCCTCTTCCGCTGGCTCGACAGCAGGTGAAGCGGGAGTGTGGTCAGATACTTCACTCGTTACACTAGTTACCTCTTCAGCAGTAGCAACGCTCACTTCGTGGGTCGTATTTTCTGTCGCCTTGACGCTCGCGGCTACGTCTTTAGGAGTATCGAGGACAGGTGCCGCCACTTCCTCGTTCGCAGACGTGTTCACGCCGGCAATCTCGGTCTGGCCACCAACTGCTGATTCAGGAACTTCTTCAGGCGTTTCACTCGTGGGCTTGTCAATAGTGATCGCCGCGATATTGCCGATACTTTGACCGGCATCGAAACTGTGGGTGGAACCCTTCTGCAACAAATGAGTGAACGGGAGAGGGGGCATTTCCGAGATTGTTTCCGAGGCTCCGATCGAACTCGTGCTCGGTTCACTGCTCAACATGTTTTGGTCAGGAGAGACCACAGCCTCGCTATCTCGGACACGCCGGCGTGGTGAATGGCTGGGTGATGTGGTTGGACGGGGAGGTGATGGAGCACTTCGTGACGGCGACGATGGACGTACAGGTGATGGAGGTGATGGGGAGATAGAATTGCTAGCAGTTGAGGTTGCTGGTACATCGGTAGATGGCTTCGTCACTTGCCGACGAGGAGACCGACGCTTGGAGGATACATCAGCACGAGCTTTGCTTTGATGTGCCTGCTTCTTCTCCACCTCGGAATCGGAGTCGTCGGAGTCCAAAAACACTTGTTTGTGATACTTCATACTCGCCATTCGAGCACCAGCAGCCGAGATGACCACGTCGTCGTCGTTTCCGACATCTTCTTCACTGGATTCGTCAGAATAAAAGCTGTCCAGATCGTTGTGCCGAGGTTTAGGAACTTGGAAATCCTCTAAAGTCGTCATTGGCGCGTCGTTAGAAGGCGGCGGTGACGGCACAGCAGAAGGCTTCTCTTCGAACTGTGCCCTTTTGGTGGGTTTCTTACGGTCAGCGGTATCCGCTGGGCCAGGCTCGTCTTCTACCGTAGTAGGTGGTGCAAGAGTACCAGGTAGTGGTGGCATCGCGATCGGTTTTCTCGTAGCTCGTCGTTCTTCCTCCGTATAGTCGATCTTGAGGGTGTTGCCGGCTTGTGCTAAAGCCGCTGTGCGTTCTGGTAAATCCTCAAGATCCACTTGCTGTATTTGCGGCTGCGATGGAGGTGCCGGAGATTCAGGAGGTTGTAATGAGGCGGGTGCAGAGTCCGAGTGAACGACGATGTCGCTGCTGCTACTAAGCGTGCGGTCCAGGCGAGTCTTCGGCGTGGGCGATTCTACTTCCAGCGTCTTCTCTCCATTACTGAGACTCCTTTCCTTTGGATTGGATGGCGTTGAAGAAGCTGCCGTAGCTGCAGCACGTCGCCCCGTCCGAATATCCGACCCAGTAGCTTTGATATGCTCCAGGTAATCAGCATATTTTTGCTCGGCAATTTTAACCTGCAGGTCGTGCTTGAGATGGGTGAACTCGCCTTCCAGGATACGTAGCTGCTGGCGGATCGTCTGTTGCTTGAGCTGCAGAAACGGAATGCCAAAGTACTGGTGGAGCGACTTGAGTCCGTAGCAGTTGAGTAGCGAGCACTCAAAGTAAAGCAACTCATGTGGACGCCGAAGCGGCTGGTGCTGCGTCGCACTTCCACCGTACAGCAGCTCCTGGATGTCTTCTTTGAAGATCTTTCGCTGGCTACCCAAGTCCCGAAAGTTGCCCAGCACTAACGTCGGGATGTGCACAGGAACCTGGTCGAGCTGCTGCCGCACATACTCGAGCGTGTGCGGCTTGGTCACATCCAGCAGGAAGACCACGCCGTGGGTCTCATGGTACACGTCGACAGTCGTCGCGTCGACCGTCGCGACCATGTGCGCTCCTGTTGTGCCATTCACAGCCTGGGCCTCAAACGGGTTCTCGTCGCCGTTCGTCGCCTCGGGAGCCGGATGGAAGCCCTTGTCGACGACATCCCACACGTCGCACTTGACGCTCTCTTCCGAGTTGGCGCGGAAGTTCCAGTTGATGGTCGCGCTCTGCAGCTGCGGCGTCGGCTCGTGGGTCGACGGAATGGGCTCGCCCTTGAGCCGCTGGAAGAGCGAGGTCTTGCCCGTGCCTTTGTCGCCGCGCAGGATGATCTTCATGTTGTACGTGATGCCGCCGCGCACGCGCTTGCGGATCGTCTTGTCCATGCGCTGGATCGTGCGGTCGACGTGGTCGCCGCCGTTTGTCGACGAGAAGCTCTTGGTGCGCCGCACGCTCGCGGGCGTTCTCGGCGACGCCGGCACGCCCGGACTCGCGCCCGGCGAGAGCGCGTGCGGCGAGAGCCCGTCGCCCGCCGCGCGGCTCGCTTCGTTGCCCATGGCGCTCGCAGCGGAGAGGGGCGTCTTGGTGGCCAGCAGATGTGCTTTGGCAGTCGGTTCCACGGAAGAGCTCCTCAAGAGCTCAACCTCAAAATCCGGATTTTGAATTGAACTTGCGATTCAACATCCCGCTTTTTGAGGATCGATTATGACATAACAGAGGAAAACCTTTGACGATGCATATAGACGGGGGATATTTTGGTGCGCTTGAGGGACAGGATGGGCTTGCTCAGGGCTCGTACATGGGCACGAAGGGCTTATAGTCGGTGTTCTGCAGCCAGTTCTCGGCCGGGTACGCGACGTTGTGGCTCTCGACCACGTGGATCGTGTACGCGTGGCGCGACTTGGACGATTTGTTGGCGTTCGAGTAGTGTACGAACGCGTTGTGGATCAGCACGAGGTCGCCTTTCTTGGTCTCGATGGGCACGGCGCCGCTGATGTCGAAGGGCTCGACCTTCTCCGGCACGGTCTCGAGCAAGTTGCCGCTCTTTTGCTGCTCTTCCGGGGTCGTGCGACGGAACTGCTGGCGCACGCCGTCCTTGTGGGAGCCTGGGACCCCCCAGAGGCAGCCGTTGTCCGGCGTGCAGTCCTCAAGAGCCCACCAGAGGCCCGTGACCGACTGCGGCTCTGTGTACAGGAATGTGCCGTCCTGGTGCGGAGAGACCTCGCCGCCGATCGACGGCTGCTTGAAGATGTACATCGACTGCACGGCCATGGGACGCACGTACCCGAGCGAGCGCACAATGTTCTGCACGCCGTCGCTGTAGCTCACGGCCTTGAACTCCGGGTCGAGGTTGTGCAAGTTGTGGCCGAGCTTGTTGATCGCAAACTCGAGCGGCACGCGCAGCGTCTGCTTGTCCTCGGCGAACGCGTGCTCTTCGAAAAAGTACCGGATCTTGTCGCCGGAGCTGAGAAAGTACTCGTCGTTCATCTTGCGCGCCTGCTCGTTGGTCGTGAAGATCGAGCGGTGCTGCTTGACGTCGCACTGGTCCACGTAGTGGCGCGAGCGCGCCATGAGCGCGTCGCACTGCGCCGGCGTCAAAAAGCCCGAGAGGTGGAGGTACCCATTCGTCTCGAAGAACTCGCGCTGCTCGGAAGTGAGACCGTCGACGGCGCTCGCGGCCGCGAACGACACGGCGCGCTGGCCCGCTGCGAGCGCCTGAGCTGGAGGAGCAGTTGCAGCGCTCATGTGGCTCGTGGGAGTGGAGAATGGAGAGTGGCGAGGCCTCGAGTTCCGCCGATGATGACCCGAGTCGAGTCTCCACTTGCAGAAGGATAGAGATATGCATGGTGTGGACCACAGCGAGGTCTCGGTCTCTAGAAGATGGTGTGAATGCAAATTATCAATTGCAAGAATATAGGTGACCTGCTCAAGAGCTCAGTTGAAGTTGCCGAGTTGGTCCTCGAGACCTGAGGATCTTCGTCGATAGTGGGAGGGAGTTTAAGCCATGCGCTTACGCGAGTCGCGCGGCCTTGTCCCCACTCGCAAACCCACGGGTCTTGGTGGATTTTCTGGAGAGACACCAGTCAGAAGGATGGAGATCTGAAGTGAGGGACAGGGGCGTGTTCTGTGTTGCCGCGGCCACTCCATGCGATGCTGCAACGCCCCCAATCACCAGCCCAAACTCTCAGCCGAATGGATCAGCTTGTTCCTCTTCTTCTTCCCTCCGGCTTCTACGTGACAATCACTGTGTCGTCGGCACCTTCTCACAGGAAACGGATCTCACGAAACGGTCTTGGACGAAACGAATGCCCCTCGACTTGAGTAGCTACGCTTTAGTGAAGCCAGCAGCGAACCCGCCTTGACACGCGCGGGCCCCGCATCCATGCGACCGACCAGACTCAACGGTCATTTTCGTCCGAAGCCGGAACGGGCAGTCGGGACGATGCGGCGGAGTAACTGCGAAAGCCCCACGCACATCAAGCCGGCGGCGCCGAGTCGCGTCATTCCTCAAACAAGCTCACGCGCACGGTAGGGACGAATGACCGTGGCCGCCGCGACTCAGGCCAATGCAAATGTTCCAACTCCGAAGAAATGCCCTCCAAACATCCGCACCGGAAGCGTGCCTGCGCCTGTGCTGGTGTCACCGATCTCCGTCGCACACGGTGTAAGTGGACGTGTCGACTACGATGGCGGCTCAGCGAGACCGCTAATAATCTTTTTCGATGCGATAGAATACGTTGCCCGGTAGTGAAGGCGGCAAGAAAGGAGCGAATTGGATGCGCGACCAATGGGTGGCAAACCTCAAAAAGAAGCGAATGACAAGCGGCGACATCGAGCACGCGCCCTCGTCAGGTGTAGGCCCCGTGCCCATGGTAAAAGCTGGCATTCGAGCGGAATCTAGTCGGCAGGCAAGTGAAAAGACAACGACTAGTCGGCCCAAGCGCCCGTCGAAGAGCAAAAACAGTGCCAATACGATGCTGAACGACCAAGCAGCTCTTGCGATGACAGACAAAGAGAGCCTGGTGGGTACTTGTCGAGGCTGGGAAGCCTATTGTACGATGAGTATCTCTGACGTTTAGTTCCCGTGCAGAGTCTGATGAATCCTGCGACATTCTTCAACGACCTTGGCTGCTTCGAGCTTGAATCTCCGTCTTTTATGCGACTCACACCGACGGTACAAGACGGTGATTCCTCCGCCGCGCTCAAGGGCGACAAGAAATGGATGAAGCCGCTGATGAAGAAGCGCTCCAACTGTTTCACTGCCGACGTGAGCGATCCAAAGCGACGCACGCCGCGTCGGCCAAACTCTGCAAACGGATCCTTCGACGACTCCGACTCGTCGTCGCAGCATAGCTACTCGAGCGTGGGCACGCCGTCGAATTTCAGCAGTGCCGACGCTGCTCGAATGTGGGGCCCCGAGCTCGACTTCCCAACAAACTACGTGGACACGTTCCTGGATTTGCCCACTCCCAAGTGCGCTGACATGCCGAATGTAACAGCCAGCGGCGCCTACGTTTTGAACACACCGACAGGAGCGTCGGTACAGCGAAGAATTGGAGACGATCTTGACCAGCCCAAACTCATCCGCACGACCAGCATCGAGCAAGAAGGACTGAGTCAGTTCTTTGAGCAAACAAATCTTGGCAGCGACTCGGAGCAGCCATCCAAACAGCCAACGTACACTTCTGCCGCGAGTGCCGTGGACGAATGCTTCGGGAAAATGGCGCCGTCGCCTGCCCACTATTCGTATTCTGGCAGTCGTTGTATGCAGCCGACGCCTCGAGGAACGCTACGTCTCCAACATGGCCGCGACTACAGTTTTGACCTCAAGAAGTCCGGAGCCGTCAACGGAGCCCACTCGTCTCTTTCATCGGAGTTTGACACGCTCGTTCAAGAGTACGAATTCACAGATTTCGACCAGGAGCTCGACAGCTTTTATCTAGACTCGATAGACTCGTTCGGCAACGACCTCGACCTCATCTCCAATTAGAAGAAACGATAAGCTGTCAACAAAAACCATTATTGTATACTATCATCATAATTCAAGTACTCAATCAGTGCGGACATTCCGCGAGGCAAATGGTCCAGTTGTAATCTCGCTCAAGCGAGTAGCCAGTTGGAAGCTCGATCTCCTTTGTTAGTCGCTTACCAGTCTTGGGATTGTTCTGGGCGATGCGCATCTTTTCGAAGAAGCAATAAGCGCGGAAGTAGACTCCATTAGAGCAACCTTCTCGCTTGCCCTTCATGGTCAAGAAGCGACGCAGCGAGTTGGAGTTGACATCGAGTTCTCGCAGCAATGCTGCCTGTGTGGCTGTCTTCGACTCAATAAGCTGGAGAATCTTGCTTCGGATCTCGTCGCAGTCATCGTAGACGTACACAGGCTCTTCCAGAGTCACTGAGTTGACCATGTCGAACAACTCCTGGGTCTTGGTGTTCTTCTCCTTGCGAGTCACTTTCGCTTCTCCGCTAGCCTCGCGCGAAGAACCCTTCTTTTTGGCGTTGCGCTTCTTTTCCGCAGCCTCCTCCTGCGCAAGCTTGTGGAAGAACCACAACGCGGCATCGTAGGTCTGGTTGCAAGAGCCTTGGTAACTCTTCTTGTAACTCATGAAGTCGCGGTAAGACTTGGGGTTGACGTCGATCTTGCGAAGGAACGCTGTCTGCGTCATCGTTTTGCGTGCCAAGAAGCGTTGGATCATCCGGCGGATTGCGTTGCAATCCCACTTTTCCGATAGTTTCTCGATCATCTCCTCGCGAGCTTCATCGTCCTCAGACGTGGTCCCATCTTCCTCATCATCACAAGCAGCTGGCTCAACAAGAATTGCTCTCGCCGGGTTGAACGCTGGGAAACTGATCGATGCAGGATTGAGTGGAGCTGGCTGAAGAGGAGCAGGAGCAAATGGAATCGGTTCAAGCGGAGGCAGTTCGAGCGGAGTGGCATTCAACACGTTGACCGATCCCGGGAATGTGAACGCCGGCGGCGTAAAGAAGTTCAACGTCGGGTTGTAGCCTCCAGCAAAGTTGATTCCAGGTAGCGCATTCCCCACACCCGTGGTCGTCTGCACGCCAGCAAATGCCAAAGGGGACAGGCCGCTCTGCAGGTTTCCGATCCCGGGCAGCGCGCCACCAAAGTTCGTGGGAGAGACACCACCTCCAAGAAAGCTGAGTGGCGGAAGCGCACGAGGCAGCATGCCAGTCGGAGCTACTGAAGCCGATGCGGCGGCTGTGGCCATGGTCTTGGCCTTCTTGGCTGGTCGCGGCGCCTTCTCCACGGGCGACACCGACACCGACGCCGCGCGTGCTTTGGGCTTGGACGGCGTGCAATTCTTGCGCTTGGAGCTCATGGCGAGTGCGCTGGTGGCCGGCGGCGCACCGGCGAGCGCGAGTTCGTGCCAGGAGATCGTCATGGAAGCCGCGGAAGAGAAATGTTGGGAATGGCCGAGAGTCAATGGAGCTCTTCGTTGGCAGAGTGATGGTCTCAGTCAACTCAAACTGACAGATTTCGCGCCAAATGGATTTGAAAATCTATTTCCAAAATCAGACGTATATTTGAAAATTGTAAACTTTTGTAGACATATAGAGATACAAAAAAGTGTGTTCTGGACACGACAAATACAATATATTACGAATATAGACGTATTTTCCCTCTCAGAACTCGTCGGCCAGCACGTAGTAGTGGGTCGGGTCTCGCTTGAGCGAGTAGCCTTCCGGCAGCTTCTGCTCGTTCTGGAGACGCTTCCTGGTCTTGGGCTTGCCCTCGGCGATGCGGAGCTTCTCGAACATCATGTAGGCGAGTCGGTAGACGTTGGTCGAGCAGCCTTCGCGCTTGCCCTTGGTCGTGAGAAAGCGTCGCAGCGAATTGGAGTTGACATCGAGATGCTTCAGTAGCGCCGCCTGTGTGACGGTCTTGGACTCGATGAGCTCATGGAACTTGCCGCGGATGTCGTCGCAGTCGTCGTACACGTACACGGGTTCAGGCAGCGCGACAGCGTTGACTTTGTCGAAGAAAGACTGGGCTTTTAGCGACTGTTCCTTCCGAGACATCTTGGGGCCTTTGTTGCTGGCGGATTGACCGTCACCCGTGGTGCCATCATCCTCTTCTTCTTGTTCTTGGCGGTAGAAGAAAAAGAGCGCACCTTGGTATGTGTTGTTCTCACACCCTTTGTCTCGTCCCTTATAGCTCATAAACTTGCGGAACGAGTTGGCGTTCGTGCGGATCTCCTTCAAGAACGCGGCCTGCGTCATGGTCTTGCGCGCCAGGAACCCCTGGATCTTGCGTCGCACAGCGTCGCAGTCATAGCGCCTCGTGAGGTCCTCCATGATCTCAAAGTAATCTGCGACTTCTTCATCGTCATGGACGTCGTCCGTGATCACTTGCTCGCTCTGTTGCTGCGCATTTTGCAGAATGCTCACTGCCCCCGGAAGTGTGAACGCCGGTGTTTCCGACGCAGCGGCCGCCTTGCGCGGAGCCTTCGACTTGGCTCGTGGCGCGGGGCGAGCCGGCGTCGGACGACCCTCGTCGTCGGCCGTCGCGAGCTTCTTGCGCGGCTTGAAGACCGCGGGCGTGACCACGAGCGCGCCGTCGGGCCCCACTGTCGGCTGCGCCGCGAACGTTTTGCGTTTGCTGTAGCGCAGCAGGTCCGCGAAGACCGCGCACGGCGGCGGCGACCCGGCGTCCGCGAGCTCCAACCACGTGAGCGCCATTTTCGTTTGGCGGTTTGAAGGTGGAGCTGGTCACGAACAGAGTGATGGTCGCTCAGTTCTCGCGCCAAAAAAAAGGAACGGGAACGAAAATACCGTAAAATGTGGTGTGGACCGTACTTGTACAAGATGTGGAGTTAAATACCGGTATTAGCAGTTTAAGCCAAAGTGGAGAACCATTTCACCGGTACATAAAATATCAACTCGGTGTAAATCATACGGATTGATACCGGTAGATCCTGATTTTGATCACTCACCGCACAAAATACCGTAATTCGGATTCTTTCGTGTGACGCCTGCGATATCAACCAAAGAAACGACACTTCTACCCACTCGAGTATACATCTATCTCCCAAAATACCCGTGTTCCATCAACATTCCCAACCAATATATCCAACTATCCACTAAAAATCACCATTCTACCCGCAACGTATCCCGTCATGCTTACGCCAACCTCGCTCGCGACGCCATCGGTCTGCCCACCACCGGTCCTGCTCACTCGCCGACTCGCCGCTCCCTGCTCTCGCTATGGTCGCCTCGTCCAACGTCAAGGTCTTCGTGGCCTGCTCCTCCGCGCTCTGGCTCAAGTTCCTCGCGGTCGTGACCATCCAGGGCGGCAAGACCTTCCGCGCCGGCGGTCGCCCACCGGAGGACAACAAGCTCAGCCTCGCCAAGGGCAACCCGAAGCAGAACTACGCGCTCAACCACGACGAGAAGGACGAGAAAGTGCTCAAGGCCCGCGAGGTCGAGACCCGCTGGCGCCGCATGGCCGCCAACGACCTCGAGTGCATCCCGCTCGCGCTCTTCGTCTTCGCCGGCGGCATCCTCGCCGACGCCAACGAGACCGTCTTCGCCGCCTCCATGATCACCTACACGTTCGCGCGCTACACGCACTCGTACGTGTACGCCAACGCCATGCAGCCGCACCGCGCGCTCGCCTGGATGCTCGCCAAGGTCTGCACGCTCGTCGCCGCCGGCAACGCCATCGCCGGCGCCTTCTTCTAAAGCGCCCGTCGAGCCTCCGGGACTCGTGACTGTGGCCGGGGGTCTTTCTCTTCTTTTTTGATTAAGCTGTAGTAGCAAATGCAGTCTTGTTTTGCCTAATGATCTCGGCGTTTTCGTGTTGATATGATGGTCACGAGAGATGCGACTGTACCTACTAATGGAGCCCGACGTGGGCATGGGTAGGACGTCATTTCCTCGCAGATGTCGGCTACGAACTGCGCCACTAAACGCCCCTAAAGCGGTGGATTACACCTCTGCTACGTGCGAATAGGACTAGACATTCTAGATTCACAAGTGTGGATATATATTTACTTCAACGCGAGAGAAAAGAAAATTCTAAGCGAGCACGACCGACACGAGCACGTTGGTGGCGCCGATGACGAGGCCAAGCACGCTGACGCACCAAGCGATCGAGCGGTGTGGCTGCATGCCCTTGGCGTACACGTACGTGTGCGTGAATCGCGCGAGCGTGAAGGTCGTGATGGCGCCGACCTGGACAATCTCGTTGCTCTCCATGAAGAGACCGGCCGCGAAGACGAGCAGACCGAGCGGGATCGACTCGACGTCGTTCTGGAGAATGCGCTGCCATCGCTGGGCGCGCTCCTGCGCACGCACAGCACGCTCGTCCTTCTCGTCCACGGGCACGAGGCCGTAGTTCTGCTTGGGGCCCTTCTTCTTGAGCAGTGCCGCGAGCTTGTTGTCCTCTGGCGGACGTCCGCCCGAGACGAACTGATTCACAGCCTGAAGACGCGCAGTCACGACGAACTTGAAGTAGAGCAGCGCCGTGGACACCGCGAAGGCCTTGGTGCTGATGCTGCTGGGACCGAGAACCATGGTGGAGGTTTTGTCAAGTCGTGTTCTGTGTGTACAACCGAGGAAAACTGGGAATGGGCACTGACTGGGATCAAGATCCACGTTGGATCATCAAGAGCATCGTCGTGGCGACGCGTGCTTCACAATCAAAATCAAGAGAGCCCGTGATTGTGAAGGACGTGGCTTGCTCTCGGAGCGAGGATGAGTAACGCGCCTGGTTATGTGCAACTGGATGAGCTTTTCGCATGTTGACTTTATTAGTGGACGTTATATCAAATTTGCTTCAATTGATGTGGTTGATCGGACCTTTTCAGAAGGCGGCTGGTCCCAGATGGCTTCACAATCACGGGCTCGAGTAAACACCCACGCCCGACCAAGGCATTCGGAGCGACCACTTGGGTCGGTTGTGTGGGGGGTTGTCGACGTCGACCACGAGCTCGAGCATACGAAAATGTCTGGATCTGTGACGTGACCCCGAGAGACGTTAGTGGCCGACTGGAGAATGGGCGAGGGTCTCAGGGTGGCTGTTGCTCCATGTGTCTCGTCCTCGCCTGTGGAGCGGCTCGGGTTTCACGCCGCTGTATCGATCTAGGAAATTGCCGAGAGACGTGATGGGGCTAACGCCATCAGGAACTTCATCGATGGCACAAGTGAGGATCCCGACAGCTGTGGGTTGTTGGAGAGAGCTGTTGTTAGCATAGAATTCCCGAGAGAAGCCAGAGGAGTTTGAGTCGTACCTGGGAACTGGCCACAAATCTCTTCGACAGCTTCCACTGTGCAAGCCAGCGTCACGACGCGGATATTGTCTTCCTCCACGCCGATCTGGATTAGACTTCGGATGGACGCACACACAGATGCGCCTGTCGAACTTGTGCAGGAAAATAGAAGAACGGACGAATCGTTGGTCAGTTCACGCGGTAGTTCGAGCTTGTCGACCGCCGGCCACGATGGATTGTTCTGCGTGTTGTACAAGAGGTGTACGCATCCAATGAGTCCTCGAGGGCCCATCTTGTGGTAGAGTCTCATCAAAGGGAGACCTTCCTCGCCCACGGATACGCAGCACACTCGTGGATCTCCCCTGATGCCTCTGACGATAGCACCCGTTGTCGTCCGCACCTCACAGGCGACAGGTGGGATGCTAGCGAGTGCTTCTTCGAGCAAAATCATCATCAATCTGTCACCAGCAGAGCGGAACTCGGCGCATGGTGTCGAGGCGTCACGGAGAGTCGTGAGTAGCACAGACACCGATTGCCGAGTGAGACGCTGGACGACAGGAATGTCCGAGTCGTCTTCTCCCATCGGAGAATCCATGTTCTCGCCACGCACCCTACATTTGTCAGCAATCCGTTTGGTGAGATGTCAAAAGGTCTCATGGAAAGAATTACCAAATCGTACATTTCCAGCGCCGACTTGACGAGCGAATCGTAGCGCGAGATGATCTCATCACGATTCTTCTTAATATGGCATATCGCGGCGCGCGTGACGCCGAACTCTCTCGCGAGCGCCGCCTGTTTTTCTCCGTTTTCAATGCGAAGAATAATATTGCGCCGGTCGACATCCCGCAAATAACGTGGTCGCTTCTTCCCGGACGCGATACGGGTGTTCGGAGACGGCGCATTGGGCTCACCGTCGTCACGCACGGCCATTGGTGACGGTGTCGTCAACACCCGCTCGCCATACATGGGCAAAGCTGCATCGGTCGCTTGTGCGTACGGAGAGGACCCCTCTCTCTCGCGCTGAGTGAAGTCAAGATGGAGCTCGGGTTCACCTAACGAACTTAACAAGCTGTTCACTCCTGGAAGCCTCGGAGGCGATGAAATCGAGTCGAAGGGGTCTTCAAACGGGAGGGCAAAGCTGGGCTGGCAGTTCCCGAGAGCTTCTCTGTAGTAAGATGGCATGGCTACTGGGCTACTGGAAAGCAGGAACTCGAGTGAGCTCAACGGGGGGGGGGGGGGGGGGGGATGGTCGATGTCTCTGGGTGTCGTCCCGTGGAAGTCAAGCGAAGCAGGCGTGAAGTGAGTCGAACGTGGTCTCGCGTCGTCACAGATCAACTAACCAAATGATGAGTGTGCCGCACGCACGGTCGATTCCACCCCGTTCCGACTTCGAGATGAGTCCTCCTCCCTTGCACTCTCATCTTACTTGTATTCTATGATAGTTATCATAGATGAATGTATGTTTACGAACAGTACATACAATTTTGTTATATATAGAAATTTTGCATATAATACCCTGTGTTTACAGATATATTATAATGTGTTCAATTTTTTTGCGGCATTTGCTTTCGTGGTCACTTGGTGCTGGACACAAAGCGGTTTCATTGTTGTTAAACGGGCCACTGAAGAAGAGCCGGGTCGAGTGACTTGGGGGCCAGAGCTTTCCAGCCGTCACAACTCGAGCACCATCGTCATCCACATGGAGCGCACACCACACTTGACACAATCAGTCGGGGATCCGGTTGTGTATTGTCCTAATCTTAAAAGCGACCGTGTGTCACGCGGCAGTAAGCCTGACAAAAGGAAATTCAAATCGGAACTGCACCGTGGCCTGTACGATCGAGACAATTACATCCTGCTCCATCCATGGTGGTCGAGGCGTCTCGGAACTGCATGGGCGTGGGTTTCAGCCGAGAGACCCCGACTCTGTTCGATATGAGACCTTGGTCGAATTCTTTGAAGATCTTGGACCCGACGTTCTGGGAGCCATCGCTAAGGCAGTTTCGCGAAGCAGAATCCCATGGAGGCCCCATCCAGTCATCGTTGTCTCATAATAAAGCCCTCTTACGAATGGTTCCGGGGCGCGTCGCCGTGTTGAAACCCCTCTCCATCGGAATTCGACACAGTTCCCCATAAACGGGCGTCCGGAATGACGACACTTTTCGTGGTCGAACGGATGGGAGGAAAGAAGCTCCTGTTCCATCCGTCTCGATGATGTGGCGATACAGCCGCGGGGGAAATCAATCGTGCAAGGACGCAATCAGAGTTTGCCGTGCTTCGTCGGGGTTCTGCACACACGGGAAATCATGGAAGAAAGACACGACAGACAACCCACCGGCGCGTTTTCGAAACGGTGGCCCGGCCGAAATTTTCGAGTCAATCGGCGAGCTTCCTGCGCTCCAAATGCAGGAAGAGACGAAGAACAAGGGCGTTTGCGAGATCTTTTCATGGGCTTTCAATTCAGCGAAATGGAATGCGCAGCAAGTTTCAATCGCGATCGGCCACTGGAGTTGTCAGGGATTTGTGAAAATTTGTACGGATTCATTTTTTTTTTCATGCTCACGGCTCGAACTGATCACCACCACGAGCAGCTCACGACTCGAACTGATCACCATCACGAGCGATCAACAAGCACACTCTACACATGCTATCGCGCCATACCTACAATATACTGAAGGTGGAAACAGAGAAGTGAGTGGAATACACTCACCCAGTCAAACTTGATGAGGAGCACGCTTCCCCTTTGGGGGAATTGTCACGCAGCTCTGAACTCTACGGTCGAACGACAGGAAGCGTTGGGCGCTACGTGGACTGGGTAGAAAGCGCATGCGCATGTAGCTCTCAGTTGCGTCGCCAGCTCAACGTCAGGATAGGCTTCCAATTGGACATAGACAGGCGTCCCAGATGAGAACGACATCTCGTGAAGATTTCTCAGTTTCTCGCAATCGAAGACGAACAGGTTCGTCGTCTGCGCTGTTGGGCTATAAGCGTCGCTGGGTTTTCCTATGATGAACGCGCGCCATCGCCGCTCGGCGAGCGATGTAAAATACCCAAGCATGAGAGAAGTGTGCCGCGTTTATGTCCTGACCTGCAATCTCGCTGCTCGATAAACAGTCGACGCAGGTTGGATAAACGATCAGTGGGAGGAGTAAGAACTGTCCGCAAGAACAGCTTGCCGGACGCGAAAACTGGGCTGCGAGTGGTCCCACGATGAGGTGTTCGTCCGGCTTCCCTGCTGCTGTCTCGGTCTCTGAGAATCGAGGCTTCCACGGACCGTCTCGAAGTGGATCGTCGAATATCGTTCGATGAAGTCACCCAACGTGGTGGATCCTTTCGAGGCTTCCACTGCGCATGTGAGAATTCGGACATCTGTCATCCACGAAGTTTTGAGAACAACGTCCTTTTTGGTGCAGTGGCAAGCTGCAATGGACTGACTTACCAGGGAAGTGGTCGCAGATTTCGGAGATCGCTTCGTTGGTGCAAACGATCACGACAAGGCGGATCTTGGATTCGAGTATCCCGATTTCCACGAGGTTCTCGATCGCCGCGCGAATGCCGAGACTGTCGGAAGCCGTGCAGGCAAAAAGAAGGATTGACGATTCGGTAGTCACTTCCGTCGGTATTTCGATACGGTCGACGACGGGGAAGCGATTACTTCTTTCATTCACGCGTCCAAGATGGACATATCCGGTAGCGCCACTTGGCTCGATCTGTTGGTAAAGCTGCATGAATGGGAGTCCGTCTTGATCGATCGATATGCAGCATAAGCTCGGGTCTCGCTTGACCCCACAGACGACGTCGCCTGCAGTCGTGCGAAGTTCACAAGGAACAGTTGCCACATCAGCCAAGGCTTCTTCGAGCAGGACCATCATCAGTCGATCCGCGGCGGCTCGAAACGATCGATGCGGGGTCGACGCGTCCCGCAAAGTGGTCAACAGTATCAGCACAGTCTGTCGAGCAAGCTGGTGGACAAGTGGGGGCACCGACTCGTCTAACGACGTCGGGGAGCCTTTCGCGCTCGAGCGCTCCCTACCAAGCAGACGAGCTCGTTAGAAAGCTGTCGTTCGTACGACTCAAACGTCCTGCCGAGACGTACATTTCCATTGCTGACTTGACGAGCGACTCATAGCGCGAGATGATCTCGTCGCGGTTCTTCTTGATGTGGCAAATCGCGGCGCGCGTGACGCCGAATTCCCGCGCGAGCGCGGCTTGTTTCTCGCCGTTCTCGATGCGAAGGATGATATTGCGGCGGTCGACGTCGCGCAAGTACCGCTGTCGTTTTCGGCCTCTGCATCGATCCTCGCTCTCTCCACCAGCTGCATCATCAGTTTCGGTGGGCCCTGTCAATTGGCTGGTGCATCGTGCAGCGCCATCACTGAACGGGAAGCTGTGATTTTGCGAGAGCGACGGGCGCGCGGGAGACATGATGCTGCGGGTCGCCACCTCTTGCTCTGACGAAGGAAGAGAAGACAATCGGCGGAGCGAGTTGAATGCTGGCAGTCGGAAATGAGGAGGGTGTAGACGCGGGCTTTCCATTGCTCGTCGCTTGGATCTGAATGAGGAGGTGTCTTCGCCCCAGGTTGAAGGACGGTCTCCGATAAGCTGTAGCGGAGGCTTATCGTGGCGATCCATGCTGCTTTAGTCGAGCCAGTGATAGAGACCGTGGGCAGTGACCTTGGGCGCAAGACGATGAATGTTTCACGGGGCTAAGCGTCGTTTCCACGTGACGGACTCTATAGTGAGAGGTATCTGCTTCCACACCACTCAATCGAACCATCTCCAAAGCCAAAATAGAAATATTTTTTTTTCGTCGCTGCCTCGATAGGAAGTTCTGGCGTGAAATGGGATACTTCTCGACTGGATGGTATTATACATTCAACGAGATCCACGCGACGCTGCTGGGCGAGAAAAACGCGCGCGTGACGGTCCTCTCAGCTGCCCAGTCCTCGCTAGTTCAATTTTCGGATCGGTTGAGATTTCGGAGTCTCCGGCTTCCTGCCACCTGCAAAGTCGCGAAAGAAGAACTCAAAAAGACCTCCTTCGCATAATCCACCGCGAAGCCTCCGGCTGTGGACGGAGAGATGAAGGCGATCTGCCACGCACTCGAGGATCGAGAGTACTTGGACAACACCGTCTCGTGGACTCACACAGAGGACTCGTCGGTGATGAGTTAGCCCGGGCTCTCTGAAGACGTCCGTGGAATTCCGGGCATTGTCATCGTGATCGTCGCGTCGTGGCGATGGGAAGAAAACCACCCGTGGCACGATGGAGTCATCGCATCCGTTGCGGCTTTCTTCTGCAAATCATGTAACGGCCGGAGATCTATTCAAAGTCACTCTTATCAGAACGTGCCAGTGGGACCTCGGTCTCACCCACGCACCAGTGGCTCGTGGGCTCACGCGGATGGCCGCTCGTCCGTGCCGACTGTGCTGGATCTCTCGTCAACATTTCTCTGACAGGCTCAGCCTGTCAGAGTTTGCAAACGAGAACCCTGTCAGAGCTCGCAAGCATCGAAACAACCTGCCTTTTGCACAAGCAAGGAGCGCTCAGCAGTTGCGACGCGACTTGCTCGATGGAGGTGATGGGCCCGCCAACGGATCTCCGACGGCAGTCTGAGAAAGTGGTCCACATGCCTGCGCACACTTCACTATGAAATCGTCTGACGGGTTCCCGCGAGGAGAGGAGCAATGACGACACCCCCAGATGGGAGGAATGCACCAGGATGTGTACTTATTCATACTTTTTTCCCCAGTCACTGTTTCAGCTTTTTCTGCAAGAGCGCCAGTTGGAAGGCGTTCGCCGAGCCTTCGTTGGCCACGAACTCTTTCCGCTTCTTGATCTTTTTGATCTTGCCAGCATCGAGCTCCTCGTCCCATGAGCTCTTCCGCTGCGCGCGACGGTGCTTCCAGTCCTCGGCCTTGAGCTGCTGGAGCACGCGTTCGTGCTTCTCCAGCAACAAGCCGTCAGCTCCATGGGCCTCCTCGGACGCCACCCACTGCTCCACGCTCTTGCCGAACAGTGCGCTGTTCTTCTCGCCAAACCCACGCAGCTCGCGAGGATTGAACGCCACTTTCTCCACGACACGCACCGGCGGCTTGTCCGCTGGTCCGTTTTCTACGGACTCGGGCTTGGCAGCCTCGGTATGTCCGTTGGTGAGCTCCGACGATGGAGCGTCCGTCGTCGTGATCTCGGTCGTTGTCATCTGCAACGAGGTCGCCGCTCGCCACGCACTCGATTGGAACCGAGCGAAACGACCGACCGAGCCAGAGAAGACCGGCACGAGCCGGCGCTTGAGCGTCGCGCGGTTCTTCACCGGCACGCTGACCTTGTAGGTCACGACGCTCTTGGACCGTGACACCACGGGCACGACAGCTTTGGCACCACCGTTCTCGACAGCCTTGGGTTTATCCAAGTCGGTTTTCAGGCTCGTGAGGAAGCCTTCCATAGTCAGCTCGGACTTCTTAACTCCGTTCGCCTTTACAGCGCTCTCGGCCTTCACCGGCTCGCCAATCGGCTCCGGCTTCGTCTTCTCGACGGCAACGGGCTCGGGCTTGGGCTCAGGCTTCGGCTCGGGCTTCTCCTTCGGCGGTGGCTGCTCGGACGGCGGTAGCACGCGCGAGTAGAAGAGCATGTAGGCCTTTTGCTGGAGCACCGTGTCGAGACTGACCCACCGCACGGTCTCGTCGTTCATCTCGTACCACTGGCCCGATGAGCCCTTGACGAAGGCGTAGTAGTGGCCGCAGTTGGTCGAGAAGCCCGCGTGGACGAGCACAGCGTGGAGCTCGTAGCGGCTGCGGCCGCGCTTGCGGTCCTCGCTGCTCTTGCTCATGCCAATCGAGAGATCCAGCGTCGGGGCAAACTCAATGTGCTTTTTGATCTTGCCAAACATGCCGTCGAAGCGCTTGAGCTGCACGACGAGCACGTTCGGGCACGTGTCGATCGTCATGCCTTTCTCGGCGCGGCTCGGCTGGTGGCAGCTCGAGCACTTCCAGGCATTGCTGTCGTCCAGCGTCTCAGTCGCTGTAAAGTGCTTGATCGCACCTTTGATGCTCGAGATGCCGTTGTTGATCTCGAGCGACAAGTCGAGAAAGTCGTCCCAGCGCTCCGAGACGAACTGGCACTTGGCGCACTTGAGCGAGTTCTTGAGCTTGCCGCCAAACATGCGGTGGATGAACGTCGTGGCGGCCGCCGGGTGGTTCTCCTGCTTGATGTGGGCCTTGCGCAGACACGAGCGCTGCATGGCGTCCAGCAGCAGGCGGAAAAACTCGTGCGAGTCTTCCTGGCGCCCGATGCGGAAGTTCTTGGAGACGTGGCGGATGTTCATGACCAGCTCTTTCGGCTGCAGCACGCGGGCCGCGCCGCCGTGGACGCTCTGCAGCAGCCTCGCCATCACGCGCGCGCCGCAAAAGCCCATGCCGGAGCTGTTGGCGCCGTGCTTGGCCAAGTGCTTGCCACTCGCTGGCCCCGACGTCGTCGCCGTCGCACCCGCGGACGCATTGAAGCGAGCCAGCACGTCTTTCTGCAGCAAGTACTGCGCGAAGCTCGGCGTGTAGCTGAGACACTGGAGCACCGAGTTGAGGTAGCACGTGTTGCCCAGGTTCGCGAGCCCGGGGCCGATCTTCTTGGCGTGGCGCCACTGCAAGAGCCGCTCGACCTCGCCCACCGCGACGACCACGTCGCGCTCTTTCTTGGCTTTTGACTCGTCCGCGTGCACCGCCACTCGCGTCGGCGCGTTGCGAGCGCGCACAAACTCGATGCGGCGCTCCTGCACCAGCGCGAGCGCCGACTTGGTCTGCAGCTTGAAGGCCACGCCGCCCGATGGCAAAGACGAAGCAGACGGCGCAGAGGACGCAGACGTGGCCATCATGGCCGGCGAGGCGCCGAGCGGAGCCATGGCGCGGCCGGCGGAGAAGAGAATTGGCGGCGGTTCGGCGCCACCCGTGAGCGGAGACCGAGGGCGTGGGTGGCGGAGGGGCCGGCCAGTATTGAGGCCGACACATTTTAATTCAATTCACGAATTTTAAATACATCATCTTTTTTACGGTATTTTGAAAAAGCCAGATATTATCGTTTCATATAATTAACTTCTGAGAGTATATATAATACGGTATTTTGATATGGTGGTCTTGTGAAATACCGTAAACACTGATCAAATCGATACGTTGTTGGTAACACCATGGAGGAGGGTCTTCGAAAAAATATAACACACCTCTACGATTTTTACCGACTGACTCGAGGGCGTGCAAGCGTTTGGTGCGGGCACTTGCTGGCGGCGTGGCTGCCGCGTCTATGGCCATGGCCACGACATCCATGACGTTCAGTGCAACAGGCCGGAGCGGGCGTATCGTTCGTGTCGGTGGCGAGCAGGAATCAGTTTGAGCGAGCAGAAGTTCTGTGTTATCTCATTTGTCGGAAGCCCCCCCTATACATTCACCAAGTTGGAGTCTGGGATTGAGACAGTTGAGGAGGCATCCGTCGACTGAAAGTATTGCATTCGTCCAGCAGAATGTACAGTACGGTGGTCACAACATCGGCGCTTGCTCACTTCAAGCCGAGTGTACGGTATCTGATCTCCGGTGTGATCGGCACACAAGATGGGGAGACGCTACTCTCCGGGCACAGTTGCGAGGGCAGGAACTGTCCGGGAAGCAGGTTCGAACCGTAGCCATCACGAGTGCGTCTTTGCGAGCCGGTCTGTGTTTCTTTTTCGTGCTCGTTTAGTGAAACATGGAAGCTGGCCAGTCAACTGACGCCATCGCGCATCTCATTTCCGATCTTCAGGCGAGGCCCCACTTCCAGCATCCTATCCCTGGTCACGTCGAAGAAGCCTACTCTTCCCGTGCCATCGAATCACACGACCGAGGCAGCCCTTCCGAGGCCCCGCCCATCCACTCGACGGACCACTGGCCCCACACAACCGTGCACGACGACGAACTAAATTCTCTCGTCAACCATTCTTACATTTTCTTCCGCGCGCTCGTGCGATCTCCTTTGTCGCGTCTCGTAACGCGACGGCATGGCTGACGCAGTGCTCCTGTCATCCACGTCGCGTGTCGCACTCGCCGATCACTCGTCGCCAATCGCCCTGAACGACCAAAAAGGCAACTCGGCTCCCGTTCGTCTCCCGCAGCTACGCCTCCACTTTGGCATGGATCGACGTGAGAGCGACAACGACAGCGACGGCGCTCCCAAGCGCCAGCGAGAACGCAAGCGTCCGCGTTTCCTCTCGGACATCGATCGCAGTATCATCATCCAGCGGCTCGAGAAAGGAGAGAAGCAGGCCGACTTGGCCCGCGAGTTTGGCGTCACGCGTGCCGCGATCTGCCACATCAACAAGAACAAGCACGAGGTGCTCACGCGGTTCGACGAGTTCGCTCGCTCGCCCCATGGACGGTAGGGTAATCATTCGTCTTCATCCATTCATTCGTCGACAAAAAGCTCACGGACCGTGTGTACGATGCAGCATTCTCATTGAGAACTACTCGCGACCTTCGACCGAGTTCGAAAACGTCACGGAGGTGCGAACGACCGCCGCGACGGTGCTCACAACGCGCATCAAAGACAAAACAACCCTCCCACGCAGTTTCCGAGCGGCTGCGGACCGCCTCATCAAGTAAGTTCAGTTTGACGATGGTAGCTCAACTCCTATACTAAAAGCTCGCTTTTGACAGGTTGCTGCTCGAAGAGGCATTGGTCAGCTTCGGGTCGGCGAGCATTTCGCCGGATTCAGCCGAGTCGCTCATGCTTGACTCGACGCCGTGTGGTGTGGCATTGGGACGCGACGGCACATTCATGGTTGAGATCTTCCAATCTATGGAACCCGACGCAGGCACGGGTTCGATCTGCGGCACAGAGAGACTGGGCGAGAGTTCGTCAGCCTGGCAGGTTATGACAGTGGATCTTCCTGAGATCGTGACTTCGACGGGCGCTCTCTTGGTTACGCCTGCGTTGTCTTCTGCGACCTTTGCGTGTTCGGCGATCGAGGTGGGTCTCCTCTCCATCCAGTGCTGGATTACATTGGATGAGATCTCTGATGGTCGTAAGATGCAGGAACTGAGACTTCGAGGCGTGCCACCGGCCTCGATCTGCATTGTCTGCATCACGTGCACTGTCGACGCCGCTCGCGAGATGGCTCTCCACCATCCAGGTGAGTAAAACGACGAGCAATCCAGTATCGCGGCCAAGCCCACTCACCATAGTCTTGTAGACATTGCCATCATCACTGCTGCACTCGAAAAGCAGCCGCTCGAGTCAGTAGATTCAGGTGACGAGTTTCTCCAGCGATACTTCGCGTCACATGTCGAGCCCTAGGTATCCCACCGACGTCATCGATGAAATACATACATTTCGATTTCGCCTCTCGCAAAAGCTCGAGCTGCGCCGTCTCAGTCTTTTTTTTTTCAGCAAACACAAATATTCATAGTCCTCCGATCGATTCGAAATTCGAGACACTAGTCGTGCTTCTTCCCATCGCAGACGGCATCTCATGAACAACAAGAGACAGGCACAGATCATCTCTGGTCGCTAAGCACCAATCGATCAAAGAAAATAAGCGAATAATTTGCAAACTGTCCTTCCGCCCCCCGCCCCCCCCAAATTTTCAGAATGGCTACATTCGTCAAGATCCGCTAACGTGTCCAAGTTAGCCATCATTCCAGTCTGCCAAAATTTTAGGTACGATTCCAAATTTTACCGCCCGGTCTCGTGCACGCACCGGCGGGAAAGCATACAAATCCCAAGTCTACCCAGGCCGTGCTCATCTCCACGGTCAGTGAAAAGTTCGAAATTTGGACATTTATTTGGTGTTCCTAGTCGTGAAGCCACTTGAAAAATGTTGAGGTGACCAGGATGGACCGAAAGGGTGTCGAGGCCAGCGGGAAGCCATCGCGAAGCCATCGTGGATGGTTGCTCATTCGCCAACTTGGGATCTCGCGGCTACACGGCTCGGAGTGAGTCATCCTACCCAGGCCAACGCCCCGCAAGTTTTATGACGTGTGCCACCGTCTCGCTGCCATCTTTCCGTGCTGCTTTTGGGTCCTCTGCGTCTGTGACGACCACCGAATCCATGCGTTTCCAGATGACAAACACGACGTCAAGCACTGGTAGCGACTCGCCGACGAACCAGCTCCCGAGTCTCCAGGAACGTCTTCGCCTTCAGACGAACCAGCAAGACCACTCGACGGTCGGACTCTCTCCTACGTCGAGACCGTTCCTCTCCGATGACGAAGTTATTCGACGGGTGGAACCACGTCGGGAGAACTCGGTGGAGCTCATGCTGACGCCGTCGGGTGTACCACCGCCCGAGCGATCGCCGTCGTGGTCCGAGACCTCGTCGTCGGTGTCGAACCAGTCGCCCCGCGAGTTTGAAGGTGACGGAAAGCGCAAGCGCCCCCGGTTTCTCGGTGACATCGACCGTCGCATGATCATCCAACGACTGGAGAATGGAGAGAAGCAGGCCGACTTGGCCCGTGAATTCGGCGTCACGCGCGCCGCGATCTGCCATATCAACAAGAACCGCGAAGAAATCCTCACACGCTTCGATATCCTCGCCAAGTCTCCACAAGGACGGTACGTCATTGAGTTGAAACGCTCCAAGAGGATGAGCATGGACGAAAAGGTCTCACGGACTTTTTCTGCTCACGATAGGCAAATGATCGAGAACTACGTGCGTTCCCCTCACTTCACGTCTTGCGTGCGTGAGCTGCGCACGCCGAGCGTGTCTGTGCTGCTTACACGACTCCGCGACAACGCCATGTCCCCAGCAGCGTTCAAATCAACCGCGGACCGCCTCATGAGGTACGAGATTTCAACTCAACTTTTCCAGTATGCGCCTAATGATGTTTTGTGTGTGTATCCAGTATGCTGATTGAGGAGTCCCTTGTCGTCTTCGGCACTAAGGCCGTGGGCGTTGAAGATCTGTTTGGTTCGAATTACGAGGGTAAAGAATATGCGAGGCCCGTGTTCGCGTTATCAAGTGGCGAAGATGGCCGCCCGCTGCTGAATGCGTTCGCTAGCATGGAGCCGACGGCTTTTCGAGGATACGTCCACGTCGATCGAGCGATCGAACAGACTTTCGCGCTTCGACGACTCGACTTGCCCAACAATGCTGTGGATGCAAACGTGCTGCTGTTCCAAGTGGCGCTGGACGATGCCGATCAGACGGGCTTTGTGATCCAGGCACTCCAGGCTCGAGGCATCGCGCCATCTCGAGTTTGCGTCGTCTGCGTCACTGCTTCGGCCGATGTCGTGACAACATTTGCCACTCGATACCGAGGTGAGTTCGGACTGGATATATTTGTGTATAGTTGTTGCCCCGTGTGCTCACGACTTCTTAACGCACGATTTAGATGTCAAAGTGGTCACGGCAGCTCTCAACGCCGACGTCGACGCCCCTCGCCTCGCTGGCTTTGTCGACAAGTACCAGCAAGGCGCGTCGTCGTAGTAGGCCACCAACTTTCGATTTACTGGGTTTTATGATTATCACTTGTGTAAACTGCTCATTTCCCCGGCAACTCCAACCGCTGCGTCACCCACCGCAGCTGTTGACTACACATCATCAAGCCAGGTTGATCGAAGGCCCCGTCGGCTTGCCTGAGTGCTGCTTCTTGAAGGTTCTCTTCTACTAGGAGTGACCGAAAACATTCTTCAAGTATTTTTTTGTGGACCGCGAGCCGATCCGTACAGTTTCGTGTCGCCCTCACAACACATGGAGGTGTCGTCGGGAAAACACCACGTGAGCTAAGGTACTTCTAATACTAAGTATTTCAAGGGTTACTTCAAGTTGAAGTACCTGCGTTACATTCTTTTTTTTCAAAGAACGTTCGGGCTCCAACCTGAACTGATCCCGTATCACTTAGGACTGATACACTTCGATTTCTTGACACTTAGTGATACAGAATTGATGAATACTCATGCGGTGAGTGTGATGGGAGGATCGGCGACACAGTTCAGTTTCTGAGACGCAGATGCTTTGGAAGACTAAGCATGCAGTATCAACTTCTGTACGGTCTTGAAGTGTCCATAACAAGGCGCAAGACAGTAGTGTATACTCATCATTCAAATCAAATCCCTGCACACCACCTTTCTGTGAAGTCATGCAACCACTTATCGTTGATTCTGCCCAAGCAGCTGCCACTTCACCTGCATTGTTGCTTTTCCCATAGTACATCACTGTCTTTTGGACTATTGAGCTTCCAGATCTAATGTCACCGATCGTCAAGTGAGAGAATGTCTTCTTGTGCCTTACGGATCGAGTTCTGTATACAACCAGTGTGGACCCAACTTCAACTACGCATCCAGAAATCGAGCACTGCAAATCGGAAAAGAGGATTCGCATCCCATGCTACTTGCTCTACAGTCCGGCGTTGCGCTGCTGCTGGATGACCGCGGCCTCGGGGTTGAATTCTGGGTTCTCAACAAACTGCAGAAATAGATTATTGAGTCGCTTACGCAGTCCTTCGAGACTCTTCTCCTTGCGCCCGCGGTTGAGCATATCGGCTTCGCGGTCGATAAGCTCAATTATTTCGCGCGTAAGCTGGCAGTCAAACTCTTTGACCGTCCACTTGACATGAAGCAGCACGTCCAAACGCTCATCAACCGACGCCAGAGGTGTCTTGAGTCCGTGGTATAGATCCATGAGCTCCTTCGCTCGGATCGTGAATGGCGTGTGGACCTCCTTGACACCGCCGTCGCTCATCTGCCATTGCTTGGGCCGACTCATGAACTGCAGCATCGACTCGATTCGCTGTTTTCGGTTCTTATCATTCGCCGTGAGTCGTAGCCTATCGATCGTTTGTAGCAACTTGGTCTCCTTGGCGAGTATAGCCTCGAGCGCCGCTTGTTTGCCCTCTGGATCATTCGCGAGGGTCTTATCCGCATTCACCTTGTGCGTCTCGACTTGCCGCCATTTATCAAGCTCGTTGTAGAGTACTTCAAAGTCTCCTACGGTCGTTGGATGCATGCGTCTGTGGATTTCTCGCTTCTGGTAGTCTGCGTCCTGCAGCGCGTTCTCGTGAGCCTCGCGCTGGGTCTTTGCAGTCGCGTTCCGTTTCTGCTCGCGCAGAAAATGCACGTACGCTCGTGCTTGGTATCCGCGATAGAGTCTCTGGATCAGTAAGACCGAGTCTTCCTGAAGGCAGTGGAGCTGGTACGAGTCGAAGTACGGTTTGGCGGCAATCGTGCGGTCGCGCGAGTTGTCGAGCACAAGGTCGCGGCGTTCCATCTGCGTGCCCGACTCACGCTTGGTCTGCGCCGAGCGGGTCACGAGAACTTGAGTTTGGGTATCACGGTGCGCGCGAGGCCCGTAGTTTCGCTTTGCGCGAGTCAGGAGTGTCTATTAGGTCAGTGCTAAAAGAGTGAGAGGCCCGTTGACGTGGCAGAAGATTGTTTAGCTTACTTGTGAAGATGCGTGGTGGAAGATCTGCTGGGTCTTACGGTGGCGGAATCCACCAAGGTATAGCTTCCGACCAGTGAATTTCACGATCTCGACCTCTACCGTACGATATTTCTGCGTCTGCTCGTCGAAGACTTGCACCTGGATGACGTCGGGCATCACATAGTCGCTGTTCACGAGCTTACGCGTCACCGAAGCGTAGATCACGCGCTCAGTGCCTTCTTTAGTCGTGCTCGAGTCGATACCTATAGCGCCGAGCGTCGTCTCGCTTTGCATGAGCCCTGGGGCCGGCTCAAGGTCGGGGAACGAGATCAGCTCCGCGTTCAAGCGAAGGTCGCTAGCGATTTGGTCAGCCATCGCCTGGACGGTAAAGTCTTTGGTCACTAGCACGCGGTGGCGCACGCCGTCCGGTTGAAGCACAACTAACAGTTGAAATTCGTTGGCATTGGAGGCAGGGTCGAGGTTTTCGGAGCTCGATGCGCCATTGGCGTCACGGAAAAAGCCAGCCATGCGAGAGTTGTCAGGCGAAACATCCAGCTCAGGAGACAACGCGTCCTCGTCCTCGTGCTGCTCGAGATTGTTATCATCGACCTGGATGGCCGTGTCAGCGCGCTCATCATTGTCCATGGATGTCGTGTGCCTGGAATTGATTTCGTGACGAGTCTCAACGTAAGAAGGCCGCGTCCTTTCAAGATCGCTCTCCTTTTCAACGAATCAATTCAGATTTCCAGGATAAGATACCGTATGTGTTACCGTGTTCTCACTCAGACTGAGTTTGGCTTGTTGTGCACCCACTTGAACTGGAACGTGAAGTCAATGCCTGGTACGAGCCAAACACAACGTAGATGAGCCCCCTGGATATTCGTCGAAGCCTCTGTTTATCGCTCACCGAAATGTTCGAATGAAAACTGGACGATTGCAAAGACCCACACGGTAAATGTCGGGATGACCACGGCCCAATGCTTTTCAGAGCAGAAAGCAAGCTGCTGGACAGTTGAGAAGCGTCCTAGTCGTCGGTTGACTGTGTTGCAGAACGCCACGAACGAAAGCATCTCGAGAAACGCGTATATACCGAGGTTCTCCACCGTTCCTTGGAGCTCATCATCCGATATTTTGTTAAACTGTTGGTAGTAGATACGGTTAGGAATCCGCGTCATGGCCTGGACGTACAGAGCTACATGAAGGCAAGTCAGACGAGCACGGCGAAACCCTCGAGTAGCGCATAGTCGACGTACTGTACACAGCAGCGACGGCCACCTCAACGAACTCGTTCAAAACGTAAAAGTCGACCATGTGAAGTAATCGTAACACGAGCTGAACGCACTCGACGCCCGATTGATGTGGCTCGCTCAAAGCGATCTTGTCGCTTGCTGGTTGGATGGCTACAATTTCACGCGGTGCAACATGTATTGCCCAGCTCGAAGCCCAAAGATGAATTTTTGACATCTTCATTTGTGATCTTCGATGATGGTAGTCAAGTTGCAAGTGTTGTGGTAGAGCGATTGATGGGTGTTCACGGACGTAAGAAGAGGTGTCCACGAGGGTTAGCGCGCACTGTAGTAAATCACGGTTCTCGAGAGATGAGGCGAGCTCCATAGCGTGTGGTGTTTTACCAGCCGCGACATATATGCGTGATATCACTGAGTTGATCTCGTGGCATGCAATCAGTGCCTGGACCACGTCGACTAGCATGACAACACCCATGGGGGAAAGCTGACGGACTTGCTGGGTGACTGTACAGACGAACATGGCATGAAATACATCAATGTTGAATGTGATGATCGCTGGGGCTGAGTCTTCCATGAAGAACAGCCCGCTCCTCGCACTGTTTTTGAAAAACAACTTCATAAACGGGAGCACCAACGATACGTACACTTGGTACCGCTCACCGGCCAAAATGAACACCGCGTAGTAGGCTAGGTACCCAACCATCATTGTGTTTTGGACTGCGAGTGTTTTGAGGTAGCACTGTAGCTTGGCTTTCGCAGTCGCATCTGCCGCGAGTATCGGTTTCCATAACCACCATACCAAACAAACGACGATCGCGATCCAGGGGCCGCCCACGAGCTGCGGCGAGAACGGTGTCGGAAAGACCCAGAACACCCCGAGGCCGTAGAAGATAGTAACTGCCACAGCAGTAGCAACAAGGGCAACGCTCCAGAGCCAGCGCATCGGCAATGGAAGTGTCGGAGAGCTGTTGTGGATCTGATGCACGAACATCAAGGTTACCAACATGCTGAACAAACTCAGGCGAATGTAAAGCCACACTGTCTGATGAGGCAAGGCAATGTGCGGTGACTTGAGAGGCAACGCGTCGAAAACGAGAATGATAGCTAGCGCTGGTAGTGGTGTGAGCAGAAGCCACGCTAAGTTTTTTAGCCGTGACGACGATGTGCGATGAGCTGCAAATTCGCGCAGTCTCTCAAGTGAATAGCGCCCATGCAACTCGACCTGGACGCGTTCCCACACCTGAAGAAAACCATCGAGCTGTTGCCAGGAACACATCTTGAAGGATGAAGCAAGCGCACTGTCTACGCCGAAGCGATCAGAGTGAGATGCTAAGATCTAGTAGTTCTGATCGCGGACTCATCACAAAACAAAAAATAGCTTTCACATTTACCGTTGCACCAGCCCTATCCATGCATTGCGATGACGAAATTGATAATTCAAAATGGCAATGCTCACTGAGCAACCCAGCTCCAGATTGGAAGCTGCCAGTCGAATGCACTCCTATGAAGGGATGTATTAATATCTCAGAGCGAGGATAAATCGAGCTGAGGAAGGTCAGGTACTGGTCTGATTTCGTATGCGATTTGAATGAGTAAAGATAAAACCACCAGAGCTGGCTGACGCAATGCAATATTGAATCGCTCGGATGATCTCTTCGCTCGAATCCAGTTATCGTTCCAACAGCCTCCTCGTGAATTTAATTTTGGCTCACAATGCCAACGCGCTCACTACCTATCACCATCACTCTCATGACTTCAGCAATTGCAGATGCTGTCCGCGGACATCACATATACCTCTCGGGCGAACTCTTGCACGCCCGCCCTGTTGCAACATAGCTCTACACAGATAAGAGATGGAGATTGGTCAACGTTGGGCGATTCATTTTACGCGTTGATCCAGCGCTTATGGATCCGAGCGTTCAGCAACCCAGTCGAGTTCAACCCCCGGGAATGGTCCTGATTACGTGGACCACACACGCCTGGTTTCGGCGCTGTTCAACGAGGAGGAGCGCATCGTCTCGAGTGGTGTGCCTTCCGCGAAGCCTCTTCTGAGTGCCGTCCCGAGCGTCACCTTCCAGAAGAATTGTCTGGAGTATCATGATCACCTTCGGAGAAAGGGATCCAAAACGGTGGAAGCTGGACTCTCAGAGTTTACGACGAGCTTCACAGCCGGAGACATCGACAGTGCACGCTACGCTGAAGCATGCTTTAAGCCAACTAACTCACCACTCCTTGTCGACTTGCAGCCTTGACCGTGGAGACCACAACGAACGTTTGTGTCTCCGAGTGATTGCTAGCCTTCAATACTGTCGCGAAGGCCACGGAGTGTAGCGTTCTTCACTCGGACCCACTCAAACTGAAAGGTGTAATCTATACCTGCGAGCACGAGGAGGATTACAAATCGCGTATTGTGTTCCTCCACGATGGAACTACTCACCGAAGTGCTGAAAGGAATATTGCTGAACCACGACGATCCACATTGCGAGTGTCGGTACGACGATCTTCCAGTGCTTTCGTAGCACAAATGCGAGTTGCTGGAGTGTCGAAAAGTGCGCTAGATGCCGATCGATTGCGATGCAGAACAAGATGAATGAGAGCAACTCGAAAGCGGCGTAGACCATCAGAAACTTGGCTGTCCCTCGCAACTCGCTGTCCGTGAGGCTACCAAACTGCCTGTAGTATGCACGATTGCACATCAGTGTCATGGTCTGCACATAGAGCGCTTCAAGAATCCATGGTATGGTGAGAAAGGGTTTTCAAAATGACTTATGATTGCTGACGCACCATACACGGTCGCGACGGCGACTTCGACAAACTCGATGAGGACGTAGAATTCGATCATGTAGGCCATCTGGAGAACGCTGAAGACGCTTCGCAGATGAGAAGATTCGATTTTGATATGCTCGGCGGCATTAGTTGGGTTCGGTAGGTGCTGCAGGGTCCTCTCAGATTGAGTACGAGAGGTGATCGTAGGCACTCGAACCTCTTCGGGACTGACCTTTGATGGTTGATGTAGAGTCTTCGACAAGAAAGCACTGGGGATCGAAGCTGCAGGTCGGAAGTTCCGTCTGGATTCCCGCGTCGCCTCCAAATGAGTGTGCGAAGGAACAAAAGCTAGGCGCTCGCGTATCTGTGGATGAGTTCTGGTCAGATACAGGGCGTGGTCGATGGTGTTGAATTTCGGCTGTTGAAGTGACAGCGCGAGCGAGTCCTTATTACTTTCTAGGTTCTTGTTAGCGGATTTGGCGGCAAGCCGAACGGACACCACGATAGAATAGACTTCGTGATGTGCAATAATCGACTGAGCCAGATCCACGAGGAGGATGAAACCGAGTGTGAACTGCCCGTCAGCTTGCTGCATTACAGTCGACACGAAGATGGCGTGGAAGGCGTCCACGTTGAACACGATCGTGGTGGGGGCAAGATCTTCCATGTAGACCAGGCCACTCCTTGCAGCGTTCTTGAAGAACAACTTCATTGCTGGAAGACAGATTGACACGTACATCTGATAGCGCTTACCGACCAGCGTAAACACAGTGTAGTATCCAAGGTATCCAGTCATCAATGTGGCTTGGACGACAACAGTTCTCAAGTAGCGTGTAAGTCTCACTGCAGCTTCCCGGTTGGACTGGAGAGACGGACGCCACGCCCACCACACCAATCCAACAGCCGACACAACCCACGGGCCCGCAATCAAATGAAAAACGAAAGGAGTCGGGAACACCCACCATGTCCCAAGCAAGCAAAATGCGATGACAGCCAGTAAAGGCGCAGTCAAGGATACGAATGCGAGGCGAGCCCTGGAGAGAGGAAGTGTCGGAGAGCTCTCATGAATCTGCAACGTAAACGTCATCGTTGCAAACGACGCGATAGAATATAGTCGAACGAAGAGCCAACCGGTTTGTTGAGAGAGACCCAAATGCGGCGAGTGCAACGGCAGTGCATCGTAGAAGAGCACCAATAGCAGCGATGGCATCGGGGTAAGAAGGAGCACAGTCATATTCCCAAGACGTGTCGAGGTCTTGCTGAAGTCAACGAGTGACTCAAGTCGATCGATGGAGTATCGGCCATGGAGTTCCACTTGGACAGCTTCCCACAGTCGTAGTAGCGACACCAGTAATGGAGGGTATCTCATCTGGGTGGCTAGTTGGCAAAGTTGAGAGAGATACCCCGGGAGCCCCACTAAACATTTCGAGGCCTTTTGAGTGAGCTTCTCGCTTGACCAAAATAGCTTGGCCGTATTGATTGTGACTCTGCAATCTCATGCGACTGGCACCTGAAAATGATTCCGAGGTGACGTGAATCAACTTGCAGAAAAGCCCTCCAAGAGATCAGTGTTCTTGAATGTAGAGGACCTTGATAAACAAGTTAGGCTGCCATCCCTCAACAACTTCCAGCGGTCTTGGGAGCAGGAGCGCTGGGTTTCCATTCTTCTCCGTTATCCTTGTTTGGTGCCCTGTCCGGCTTCGTGGTTGCGACCTTCCTGTCCGCCGGTGATCTCTGAAGTTCGAAGCCAGTGCAGCTGATCTAACACTAGAAATATACCCATGGACGTATATACCAATGATGGCCGCCAGAGGGACCGATCAAGTGATTCCGTCAAGCGCCCCAAACTCGACCAAGCAAACAATCTGCTCGCAGGGGCTAAAGCAACTTGACGCGACTTCGCCTGTCTCAACAATGAAACTGAACCACGTTCCGTCCATACAGATCCACAAATAAGACAGTCCTCCCGATCCTCTCTGTATGGGGACCACCAATGCGACAGTGCGTGCCAACGCTCCCATGACACAGATCTCGCGTCAGTCGCATGGCCGAAAAAGCAAAACGTGCCTCATGCAGGAGAAGACACCGAAAACACATCTTCCGACGAGATCTTTACTCGACCACGGCGCGAATCCCGAGTCTTCCCAAGCCATCGCATCGCAGCGTAAATTCTTGTGTGGTGGTCCAGCGACGGCACGATCACAGAGATGTTTTTGGAACCCAATCGGTCTCAGTGCGCAGAACCCCACATCGTCGATGGGTCAAAAGCCACGCTCCTTTCTTTCTCCCCTCTCTTCCTGGCAGATCGACCACCATCTCTTTCTCTCGATCCGTCGGATCCGCAAGACGTCTTGGTGAGCACAGAGCCTCGTCGAGTGCCACTGTGAGGGCGGAAGTGGCACCGTCGTCAGCGATTTGAGGGGCTTCCCGTGGCTCAATTTCCTCGAACGAGGGCGCGTTCGACGCGCCGCGACGCGCCCGACAGCGCTGTCGCGATCGCGTCGACCGTTTTGGCCCGCGCGGCGCTCGCGACTCGCGATCATCGCGCGCCAGAGAGCGAGCGAGAGCTCGGGCAGTGGTGGCCGCGAGATGGGTTCATCTGATCTCGAGCTCCGTTGACGATTGGACGATTTCGACCGCCAGCTGGGGGCCATCCCCGGCTTCTGATTGGTGGGTTTGCCAGTCTAAACTTCGACAGAGTGATGGTCCCTGGGTTAGTCTGTTTTGTGGTATATATATGCACGTTTTGTCACTCAGGCTAGGAACCCTAATCCCTTTTAAAATCAGCCAATCATACATCCCTATACCTCCTCATGTACCAATCATAATGCAATTTAAACAAATTCTGAGTCTGATCCAAGAGCTCCATCTCCTCGCCAGAAATCCGGATCGGAAGAGTCAGGGGAGATGGGAAGGAAGGGAAAGGCCTCCACTTCTTCGGCGCCAAGCGGATCGCCACGGCGCCCCACAAGTCGCCTGCTCGATCAGCCACCCGAGCTGCCTCCAGACGGTCGCCGTCTCTCGCTCTCTATCTCTCTCTCTGTTTCTCACAGTCGCGCACTCGCTCAGTCCTTCGCAACGCGAGTCGAGCGCACTCGACCTGACACCATGGCGGCCGCCGATTTGCTCAGCGAGCGGTGTAAGCACACGAGCGCCATCGTGCTGCTCAACGGGCTCGTGATCTTCGAGTGCGTCTTCATGCTCGCGCGCAGCACGAACCCGTTCTTCGGCGCCATGGACAAGCCGACGCCTCTCTTCATCTTCTTTATGCTCGTCCAGATCGCGCTGCTCGGCGCCGCCGTGCTGCTCACGGTCGGCACGTGCGCCTGCAAAGAGAAGCTCGTGGTCGGCAACCGGTACATGTTCTTCGCCGTCTCGCTCGCCAATGTCGTGTACGGCGTGCTCTTCTTCGTGCATAACGAGATCCAAGGCGGCGTCACGTTTCTCTTCGGCGCGCTGATCGCAGTGTTTGGTGCCATGTTGTGCGCTCGCTTCCTGCTCGTGCTGTCCCACGAACTGCTGCCCACGCAGTCGCCAGCATTCAAACCGCACAAGGATGTCCGAGTCAAGTAACCCTTTAGCTGAGTTTGTAGAGTATATAATGCCTTCCACACACACGCTGTACTACGATCGATTGTCTGCTAATATGAAGAGAGCCCTCACTTTTTCCACGCTGGTACGGTCATGTGGGAGCCACGGCCGCGGCCGCCTGGCGTCTCCGTCGCTGCTGGAGGTGGGAGTTCGAAGTTGAACGAGGGAACAGCGCCACCAACAGCGCCGACACTAGGCGGAGAATTGATGCCGTAGTTCTCGCCGTAGAACTCGTTGACGAGCGCCTCTGCCCACTGGGACAAGTGGGTCTCCTCCGACTGAAACTGCACATTCTCGATCGCTTCGATGCCATCGTTCGATTCGATAAGAGAGACACCGTTCGGAGTGGCGCGCAGAATGAATTCAATGAAGCGAAGCGAGTTGCCAACTATGGCAACATCAGCAGCGCTCAAAAGCTGGAGATACCCCTTGAGCACGTCGAGCACGAGCACTTGGTCCAGATGAGCGACGCTCGTCAGCGCAATGTTGGTCAATGCGAACGCAGCTTCACGACGAACTTCGAAGCTGCCACTGTGGAAGTGTTGACCGAGAAGAGGCAAGAAGCCGGCCTGTAAGAGCAGATCCACGACGCGCACGTCGTGGGTCGCGAGGTTGGAAATGACCCACGCGGATTCGGAAGCAAGGTGGGCATGCGTGGACGCGACATCCGGCTGCAAGAACTCGTAGAGCTTTCGCAAGAAGATTGAGTCGCCTTGGAGAAGCCGATCGATGTACGGCAATTGCCACTCGTCCGTGTGGTGGTCGAACGATCCACAGCAAATGTTGCCAAACACTCGGAGAATCGGAGTTAGCAACAGCTCGTCCGACGTCGCGAAGTACGGCAGCAAGAGCTCGATCAATCCACTCTCGAGCCATAGTTTCAGATACTCTTCTTCGCGCGCGGTAAGGCAGCTCAGCAACCACGCGACTTCAATCACGATACCTTCATCAAAAGAGTTTGGTTGTCCCTGCTGGAGACCTCCGACGACGACAGCGATAATTCCAGCATCGACGAACGGTTTCGCCGACGTTTCGTGGCCGCGCGCAATGTTTGACAACGCCCATGCGCAAGTCTTCGCCAGCTGCGGCTCTTGACGAGCAAGCAACTGCTTCGTAAGCGGAACGATCGCGCCATTCTTGATGAGCTGTTGACGGAACTCGTCACAGTCGGCAGCGATGTTGCCCAAGACCCAAGCGGCGTGCTCTGCAAGCGTGTAGTTCGAACCTTCGAGGAATTGCAAGAGTCGGGGAACCGCCGGAAGCACGAGCTTCGTGTGCTCGTATTGACCACTCGCAATGTTAGTGAGGCACCAGAGGATCTCTTTGTACACCTCGCCGCCCGATCGCGTCGACGAGCTCAACGGCGACGCCGAGTTGAGCAGCGCGACAAGCACCGGGACGATCTAGCACAGCTATCCGTGAACAAAGAACGCCTCGCTAGCCTTTTCATTCCACCGAGTCCAACGTACCCCGGACTCGATGACCTGCTCGACCGCGTCGTAGTCGTGTTCGTTCGCCGCCAGCAGCGCGCGGATCTCCTTGAGCACGTCGTACTGCTCGGCGTGGTTCGCGTCGGCCTCTCCGTTTCCCTTGAGGATCTCCACGAGCTGCGCAATGTCGCGACCCGAGAGCTCGACGTCGTCACTCGAGAGCAGGCGGCGACGCTTGGCCTGCACGGTCTCGCGGCGCTTGTCCTTGCGGATCTGCGTGGTCGTGCGCTCGCGACGCGCCTTGGACGCGCGCGAGTCGGCCGAGACGTCGTGCTTCTTGAGCGAACTGCGTGGCGTGCGGGCCATGGCGAGCAGAGCGAGAATGGGCGGCGGCGAGCTCGACGGGCTCGCGTGTTTTTGCTGTGGAATGGGAACGCGATCCTTTGGAGCTGCTCGCACCCTCGAAAGAGTGACACTATACGCCACGGTACGCAATCGAATCGAAAAGGATATTCGATTTCGAATGGTTGACTGTAACTGGATTTATGCGACTTGTGATACACACGTCACATATTTCGTCATACCAAACAGACGTTGACCACAGCATGTCGCTGTAGACGAAGTGTTTGTCCATCCTTTCGGCGTGGCATATTGTACTTAGGTCTATGAGCTATGGTGTCTCACAAAGAGCCTTGCAGAGCGGATCATATCCTCTAATGCAGTCGGTGGGCGAGAAGCACGGGTGGACATGGACATGCAACGTATCTGTGAGCAAGCGGTTCTTGTCTTCACAGTGATACGAGAGAAGCGATATTCCATTCGTACTCACCGAGTGGTTTTGGCTATGGAACCTGCCACAAAAACCGTAGTAGTGTATCTTGTTCAATGACCCAACAGCTTCTGTCCGATCATGAGATTATTGCTGAATTTCCGCAGTCTGTCTTCCGGTGGGCAAAAACAGTGCGTGTCAGTTCGACACAACTGAGCAGACATGCACTGTTCGCAGTGTTCAACACAAAGTGGGCAACAAGATGTCCAAATGTCGCAGCAGTCGCTTGGCTTCCATGTCCATCCGAAGTAGAAGCAGGAGGGATTCGAATTCATTCCGATCACAGCCGGAGACTGCCGTTCTACAGTAGCGTGCTGCATCCTCATCTAGATTCAGACGCACTGGAGATCTTGGTGATAATCCATGATATGGTGTTTGTGAGGAGTTGGCATTGCGATTGATGAAAGCAAAGTGAGCAAAGAGATCCGCACTAGCACTCCTGCATCTGTCAGCTCATTGGTGTTCCGCTACATAATAATATGGCGCTGGTGAGTCACCATGACTCCAGCGAGGTTGTCGAAGCAGGACCACTCGTGAGTGGTCTTCTCACTCCTACGCTCCAATGTCCGAAAAGCACCAACCGTTACGCGCGACGATCTACTCAACGTAGGGTATTGATGGGCTCGGGCAAGTAGAAACTGTACGCGACACGTTTCGACGCTCGATTACTAGATCGCGAGCACAGACGATTGAGCAGAACAGTTCCAGTGAAGCTGCACGGGCGGATCGTGCTGCTCAGTCTTCAAAGACTATATCCGCTCGGAAATTCCAGGAGCCCATATGATATAGTCTTCATATTCGAGTAATGCCCATGATGTCGACCGTGGCTCGGTTCACGTGGGGTCAGCAGTTGTTTTGGCAAAAGTGTGGGTGGAACGCGTTCGATCTGTCTGAGACATGGCCCGTCACAAATTGTGTTGTGTCGCTGCCTCCAACAATACAATGAGAAGCACTAGCCACCTGTGTAACGCGAAAAAGCGCCACTACTTGCATGGAGCCAGTCACTCTTCATTCTCAAACTTCGATCTCCAGTGCCAGGTCAAACAACCCAACACCCAACACCGAACAACGATGCAAGTGCTCGCCCTCCTCGCGCCACTGGCCGCGATCCTAGCCGCAACGACGGAAGCAGCCACTGCCAAGTGCGTGACCGCCCTCCAAAGAGACGGAAACACAACCTCTATCGAGGAAGAAACCAAGTCGCTCGATCAGCTCTACGAAGAGGCGATCAAGGAGGGAGGGAAGCTCGTGGTGTACCACGGCGGAGACTCATCGAGCCAGCAAGATTGGGTTGCCGAGGCTTTCCGTGCCGCTTACCCCAAGATCAACCTTACCATGATCGTCGACTATTCCAAGTACCATAACGTGCGCATCGACAATCAGCTCGCGACCAACTCGCTCGTGGCAGATGTTGTCGCTCTGCAGACAGTGCAGGATTACCCACGTTGGAAGAAAGAAGGCAAGCTGCTCCACTACAAGCCGGCGGGCTTCTCCAAGATCTATCCGGGCTTCGTTGACCCGGACGGCGCCTGGGCGGCGCACGTTGTGTTCACGTTCAGCTACTTCTATGACGAGGCGCAACTGAAGGCGGCTGGCTTGCCGATCCCCAAGACCGCCGAGGACCTCAGCGACCCGGTCTACAGGAACCACATGGCCTCCATTTACCCGCACGACGACGACGCCTCGCTCTTCGTTTACGCGCAGTACATTGACAAGTATGGCTGGGACTGGGTGCGCAAACTTAGCCAGCAGAACTTGCTTTTCAAGCGAGGCTCTGACAGCGCTGGCGAGTTTGTCGCTGCGAAGACGAAAGCGATCGGGATTGCTGGAAGCGAGCCCACTGGTAGTACCATTCGCGTCATCACCGGCAAGAATGCCAGCTCGCCGTACCTCTCGTGGGGCCAGCGCATCGCCATCCTCAAGAAAGCGCCTCGCCCGGCCGCGGCCAAGCTCTTCGTCAACTGGGCTCTCTCCAAGGCGACGCAGAGCACTGTGTACAAGGGTATCTCCACGCGCGTGGATGTGGACGAGACGCCGGGTTCTCCCCGTCCATGGCAGATCCCGCAGGCTGGTTCGCTCAAGTTTCAGTCGTGGATGGAGGATCGCGCCAGCATGGAGAACTTGAAGGCGACGCTCGCGTTGTACTTCGGCGAAGTGCAGGGCAAGCCGAGCCCCGGCGAGCTCGGCCTCCACCCTGGTGCCTAAGAGGATGTGCTTGGGACCGTAGATCGATCACTACACAAGGTATCGAGTGTCTCGCAGCACAACCTAGGGCGGAGTCTAGACCTCTATCTCTCAGTTGATATCGTTGATATCCTCTCAATACATTTGATTCATGACAGAGACACGTTGCAATTCATCACAAGTGTTGCGTAGACCTCAGTGGTGGAGTGGATGGCTATTAATACTTCGCGGTTGGCACATTCCACCTTCATGTTTGGATTTCGTTGTGGAGCATGATATTGTATCATGCTCCACAGCCGCTACTGACGGTTATGGTATATCATTGATACACCATCACCGTCAGTTTCGTCGCGTCTAGCGGTTGGTCGTCATGGTCGTCTGACACCTGGAACGTCTAGAACAGCGCCTACCAAGAGAGTACGAGTAAGAGCTTCTGACTCATACTGTTTTCTCATTGGAATCATCCACCTCGCAGCAATGACTATGCAGATAACCACGAATCTTGTCCACTGGAAACAGAAGAGCGTTCAACTTCTTGTCGCTTCTTCGTGTATATGTACGTGCGACGTACAAATTGATTCTCAAGTGGAGCAGACGAGCTTTTAGTCCACTTTGCGTTGTACAATGCGCTAAATACAGATCTGCTGAATTGTATGAGCGCATTGCGTCGAGTTGATCAAACTGGGACGTACTGTATCGCCAACGGGAAGACAGAGTGCAGAAGTTCAGCGACATCACGATCGGACAGAAGCTGTTGTGTCGACGATGCTTTCATGGTATTGCGGGCTCAACTTCTGCATGTTCAGGTCCTGCACATGCAGAAGTTGAGTGGACATCTGTCACAACAGTCGGTTCGTTTTCATGTCCATCCGACGTTGGAGCAGGACTGATTGACCGATCACAACCGAAGGTTGCCGTCTGCAGTACAGCGTACTGAATCCTCTCATCGAATTTCAAAAGTATCGCAGTTCTGGCTTCACAATTATCAGCGACGCCTCGTGAGCGGAGGCTGCGTTGAGGAGGGGGACCCTGCGGGAGCTGGCGCGCAAACAGTTGCTGATCACATCGATCACTATCAGCACTCAACAAGAGCACAGTCGGAGATCATCACTATCGTTTTGCACTCTGTGAGAGGGCAAGCTGAATACGAGGGCCTGCTGGCTGGGCTGACGGCAGCTCATCAACACCATTGGACCCCCCTCGCGGTCGTTGGCGATAGCATGCTCATCATTCGACAGATGCAAGCATACCGAGCTCCTCTCAACAAGATCCTACGGACCAAATACGCGCGGGCACGAAGAATCGCAGACTTACTTGGCGTCAACACCTGGATGCACCATCCCCGGGCCGCCAATCGCATGGCGGACGCCGCGGCCAATCTGGCAATGGACACCGCCCAAAGCAGTCATGCGCTCCATCCCACGACGAGAGCAGACCACTCAGCCATCGCCGACCTTCTTGACGGAGATCTCTCATATTGGAGGCGTGAACTCGCCCCGTAATCCAGGCGCAACGCCGGCTATAGGTTTCTAAAAGAGCAAACCAATAGACCTCACCTTGTTACTGTTACACTCTGTGAGAGGGCAGTCGTGGATGCGATTTGCGATATGAATAATGACTCATTTTGGTGCCATAGTAGTTGCAGTACTTTTCGTTTATGGTGCAACCTCAATGTTGCTTGACTCTACACAAATTTTGTCACTTCGAAAGTTTTAGACTCCTGTGAAGATCGTGCCCACATACTAGCTAACCAACTGAAGCATGTCCAGGAGCGCAACTGAGGTCGCACTCAGCGCCTTGCGAGAGTACGAGACGATACTCTTCGGAGAGAAGGAAGACGAAGCTCCCTGCTTTATGCAGGTCGTGCACGATGATACAACAGGAAGGGTGCAGCCGCCGTTGCAGATTGTGTGGCTCGCTTCAGATCGTCACACGCCACATCCATTCGGCTCCTGGACCCAGGTATGGATCCAGGAACTCCGCCTCATGAAGTTTGTCACACGATTAGCAGCCTTGCCGCAAGTCGACGCCAATTATTTGCTGAGCGAATTGGTCGGGGAGCCCTGGGCGAGCGAGAATACCATACCCCAATTCGTGTTTCGCATCGCGCACGCCGCTCCAGCCATGCTTGAGGAACTACTGACGCAAGGAGCGGAGGAAGATGGCAATCGACGGAGTGAGGGACCTTTTCAACATGTCGTATGGTCTCCGTATCTTGGAGTTATCGCTACAGCTCTCTCAGTGCGATTTGACGGAGTCGGTGATCGTCGATCTGTGGTCTGTGTTGGAACGTTTTACGAAAGCCCAACGACGCCAGTATGCAGTGGGTCTCCGCACTCCAGGTATGAGTATCCAGATCGAAGTATCTTCACTTTGCTTCGTCAACCCGACCACCATTACTGCCTCTGCTATCGAAAAGATAAGTGAATACGTAAATCGCAGCCAATCCCAATGCGATATCAAGTTCGATGACTCCAAGATATCAAACGACAGTAAGCGGAAGATTCTGAAAGCCTTTACAGGCTCTTGGTATGCAGGTCCGCACTCTGCCCTTTCATTCCCACGAGCTCCCATTACGGCTGCCACTGCGGGGGCAAGTGGTGTCCAGTACCTCAAGCACCACCAAGAAGTCCACTTGTCGCTGAGCGAATTTGTTGCCTACGGTTATGGTTCGCTTGCGTGGCTCGCGTTTGGGTTTTTCCACCGAGAATCTCAATCGACGGTTTCTTCGCTGCACATTGGTCTAAACCCATACCCATTCGATGGTGCACTCGCCGACGTGTTTCTTGAACTGCTTGCTATCAATGGACGCCAGCTTTTGTCGCTCCACGTAGAAGATTGCGAGACCATCCTCGATGGCCAGCTGCTCGAGCGTATCCTGGATTTGTGCCCAAATCTCGTGGAGCTCCACATCGTCAATTCTTTCTGCGAGGACTTCACCCCTCTGGTCAACTCGTTAACAAGTGGCGCGAGCAAAATCGATCATCTGACTGTAGACATCAATGGACCAAATATGCCACAGTTGTGCACTCAGCTCATAGAAATATTCTCCCACGCCAAGAGTTCGTTGAAGCGACTAACGATAGAGACCGGCACCTTCTGGGAAGAAGACGAAGAAGACGAACCTGACCCACGGGTCGAGTTAGTGCGGCGTGCGATGCTATCGATGCTATCAACTCCTGGAATTGAGTATCTGTGCCTAACCGGGCGGTGTGATGTCATCGATGCGCTCGGGGAAGTACTTGAGCGAGCCTGGGCCGAGTTAGTGCAGCGCGCAACTCCTGGAATTGAGTATCCGCACCTAACCGGGCAACCTTATGCCTCATCGAAAGAAGCCCTTTATGCCTCATCGAAAGCCCTTCGGATCCACCGCCCACTGGCCATCAGCTCCAAGATCGCGTTTGTTAGTGTTGTACAGCACACGAGCATGAGGGAACACGCGATCGCGCAATTGGGCACTGAGCTACTTGGATCGGTGTTCCAATTTGCGGCATCTGCCAAAGATCGAGTGGTTGTAATTGAAGGCACCTGGTAGCCTTCCACTACCAGGAACACTAGGCAGCGACGATCAACAGAGACAAAAGACGTTCCTCGGTCCATGCTGTTTTATCTCAAAGATCGTCTGTGTACATCCGACTACATCTTGCACTCGGAGACATACCAGTCGCTATCGGTTCGAAAACCACTTTCAAATCAGGCAGTTGGACCCTCGTCTCAGACACCTGGGAAACGGCATCGGTCCGAGGACGACGTCGATCGCCTTCCAAGTTCACTTTGTGATCTGTCCAAACGAGTACGCATGTCATCTCTCTGGGTGGTAGTCGCCCTCGTTCTCTTGCTGCAAGCCGTCATCAGCGAAAGTGCAATCCGTGGTGCCACAGAGTCGCTTCCCCTTACGCCGTATGACCCCACCCTCAAAATCACCGTCCACGAGTACGCTGAGAAAGAAGCTCGTCAACAGTTCACGGTGTTTCCTCGTCGCCAAGTCCCACAAGTTCGCCAGATCTACCAGCCTGGAGCAGTGCTCATGGCCGTGAATATCCGTGAGATCGCCTTGCTACCTGGTGATCGAGTCGTGATCCGAAATCCCAGCAACTCTACTCAAGTCGCGATCGCTGCAAGTAACCAATCTGTCGCCAGACAAATGCGCCCACGCTCCATTCTATGGAACCACCCGTTTCTTACGCTTGGAAATCGGGTAGTGATCGAATACTGGCCAAGCCTCACGACCTTAGTGCTCCCAATCGATCGCAAGCAGATGGATAACGCGGTGCTAGTCGTGGACTCATACACATACGGATTCCTCCCATGGCGACGGTCTCGAAGAAGCGATGAAGATTGTGCTGACTGCGTGGGCGAGAGCGAACCGCTGGAGAGTACGATTGGAGCGAGGAATGAAATGAAGCCTGCGATTTGCTACAAGACAAGCCAGCCGAAGTGGTATAGCAAGGCACGCAGCGTCGCAAGACTTATGATCCAACGCCCCCTCAATCGTCCGCGGCTACCCGATAGCATGTCGGGAAGTGATGGAACCGTCGGCAGTGAAGATGCTCATGATGAGCAGTCAGACAACCCGGCAGGTACCGGATCTTGGACGTTCTGTACGGGGTGGCTCGTCGGACGCGGCAATCACATGCTCACGAACTACCATTGCTTCTTCGAGTTGACAGGCCGCTCTCGCGGGCCCATCCCTCGGGCTCAGGCTTCGATGCTGCGCCGTCAAAACTTGACGAACGCGAGTAGTATCCCTTCAGCGGTGCCTTCTGTAGATCAGTCAACATCCACTTCTGGAGATAGCGATGGCCGTGGCGCGTCCTACCTGACACAAGCGACCGTCAACTTCATGGCCGAGTCGAAGACCTGCAACGTCACGGGCACAACTGGCGAGCGAGCGGGGGAGATCGACGCAACGCGAGTTGCCATTGTTGCGGCGAGCGAGTCGCTTGATTACTGTCTCCTGCGTCTGATCCCCAGCTCAGATAGCTCGCGAAGCGAGGACCTGGCAAAGAAATTTGGCTATCTCACTCTCCGTGAGAGCGGCCCAGTCGACGGCGAAGCCATTTACATCCCACAGCATCCAAATGGCGAACCCAAAACGATTGCATCCGTGAAGGATGGCAAGCCCGCAACAATTCGTATGGCAAATTCGAGTTTGAGAGACGATACAAGTGACGGTATCGTGGGGGACGTGGACTTATCGTTCGCGAATGGGAGTGTGTGGTACAACGCCGACACGGCGCCTGGGTCCTCTGGTTCGCCTGTGATTAGCCAGCGAGACAACGTAGTCGTTGCGCTACATCATGCAGGGACGGGTATGCGAGGTGGCGCCTTGGGGCAGCCCTCGGGATGGTACTCGAGTCTGGTCGATTACATGTTCGGCAGCATCAGTAATGACACTAGGGGTGAGAGCGAGTACAATGCGGGCATTCGGATTAATGCGATTGTTGCCGACATGAGGAAGCGGGGCGTGCTTCCGCCGTGCGCAGTTGCTGAGAAGTGCGAACTGACGAATGGAAAGATCAAGAGCAAGTCGACGAAGCCAACAGCGCACTCGGCTTGCTGCGAGAATACGTGGTAGGACCGCATTGGGCATTGCTCGAATGCTATTCTTCTCTAGTCAGTCAGTCTGTACCAATCGAAGGGGAAATACGCTTTTAGCTCAGGCATCACCAAAAAACTCACTTGACTTGATTTGTGTCCAGATGTGTGATCGTTCATTGACGTGAAGTCGGCAGAACGAGTTCACTTTCAAAGTCTTGCCGTTCCCTCGCACAGTGATACAGTAACGTCACCTGACAGACTCCTGTCAAAGTGCGATATTCGGCTATGCTCTAGCAACCTTTACCACCGGCTATGACGAGACATGAGGTTGACGGGAAGATCGACATGAGGTTAGTCATCACGGACCAGACGAATACGAAGACCAGTAGCACAACGGTTATGACGCCCACAGCGAAGCTCTTGCTGCCGTCGCGTTTCATCTGCTGGATCTCGGCCTTCTGCCTCTGCAGGAAGACCACGAACACGAGCGAGAAAAGCTGCATGGCGTACTGGAAGAGGTATGCGTAGGTGACTTGTGTGCGCACGTGCGTGTCATCCACTTGGATGTCGGCCAGAGCAATGTCAAAATTCGCATCCACCTGCTTGTAAATGACTGTTGAAAAGGGTGATGCAAGGGACGAGACCGTGTACACGAGGCCGTAAAACGCGGCTTCGTTGCCTTTGTCCATGATCTCAACCATGCAAAAGGTCGAGACAATGAAGCTGAAGGTACTCGGAAGTTCTTGCAAAAGCGGCACGCCGAGCCAGAACCACTGACTTCTGTAGACATTCCAGATCGTGAAGAAGGTCGGAAAGACGTCGATGAACACGACCGCGATCTGTGCCGTGATGATAATGAGGCGCCAGTTCCAGCTCAGACCGTACTGCTTGATGACCATGAGCGAGATTGTCGCAATGGTCGAGCTCAAGATCGACGCGATTTGACTGTTTAGCGGCTCGACCTTGGCCCACGTACTGCGAATCGGCGCTGCGGCGGTCACGCTCGTGTTCGCGAACAGCGTCTTGAAGAACTTGAACGCGAGGACATAGTACACGACCTTGTACTGTATGAGGTCAAAGAGGCGCATGATCTCCTTCCACATAGAGAGACGCTCGTTCAAGCCGCTCTCTGTGATGTTAAACCACGCAGATGCCGCTGTAATCGCCGATACAACTGCGCAAATAGCCATGAGAGCATTCACACCAATCGAACCGTCGAAGGACCCGCCAAAGTCTCCACTGTTCAGACCGAAGCCCACGAGCACTGACGCAGCAATATTTCCCAGGTCTCGCGTCACCCAGATCATGGTTTGTAGCGTACCTCGCACGTTCTCCGGTTCGCGCTGGGATAATTCGACAAGTACGCCGCCACTGGCCGCACCAGCCATGACGACACCGAGATTCGCGAGAATTAGAAGCAGCACAAACTTTGTTCCCGAATCTGGAGCATCTCGGTTGAAAGTCGCCAGCACGTCAGCCGAGAGAAGCTTCGGATTCATCGTTGCATACTTGCGTTCCGGGTAATACGGCTCGCCAATCGACAGGCAGGCCATCACTACACTGCACACAGCGCAGAGTCCCCAGTCAATCAACATGTACGGTCGGCGGCGATAGCCTGCGATCGGGAAACAATCGGACACAAGGCCGAAGATCACGCGTAGCGTGTACGGCAGCGACATTAAGACGCTCGCCGACGAGGTCGCGACGCCTGACATGCGCAAGTAGTTGTTCAAGAAGGGGTACACGAGCTTGTAGAAGACGCTGTAGACCATGCCGGCACCGAAATAATGGACAAGGATTCCCACGTGTTCCTTACTGTAGATGTTCGGCCTGCCACCTTCGCGCAGCGCACCCACTTCGAGGTTTTCATCCAAAGGGGACTTGAGCGAGTTGTAGCCGGCCGGCTCCACTTGAAGCTTGGCATGCCCGAGGCTTGAGAGAGACGTGCGATCCGCCTTTTCGACACTGTCCGTGGCTGCTCAGGTTGAACACTGCGCGAGCGCTTAGCCAAAGCCAAGAGTCTTGGAATGCAATCAACCTTCTTTCTGGGCATCGAGCAGTGGCCAACCATCTTTACGACCTCATTCAGTTCGAATCCACGCTGTCTTGATTGCTGATAAGCGTCTGCCTCAATCCAATGAGATCTCACCGCGTCGGCAGGCTTCCACAAGCGCAGACAAATCCTCTCGGTTACCGAGATGGGATAGCACATTGTGATCATCCCTATCACTTGCACCGATTCTGTACCCGAGTAGATTTTGACTTACCTACGTCGATACACTGTGAATATCTGTGTCTAGTTTCGTCTTGAGAAGTTACTGTGGTTCTTTGCCTGCATCTAACGAAAACCTAAAAACAAGTCAGAGTTTGAACCACTCGCGGTGTTGTTCGGTTGAATTTTATCTCGACCCATGGACGCCGCTGATGATAATGCATTTATATCTCAGAACACTCATCAATGCTCAAGCGCCTGGTGCACTCTCATCCGGGAGGGTGAATGTGATTGCACATTCGACAGCAAGTCGCGGATGAGAGGCCGATTCCAGCGGGATCGAGAAGCTTACTTCGTGCGGTCCGCTTCCTTCGTAATTTGTTTCTAGATAGTCTTTCAGATCAATTTGTCCATTGCCAAGTTCCCTGTTACAACAGGAAGATCGTTAGCTTGTCTGAGGAAAGATATCCAAGGCTTTGCGTACTTGATGAGTCCAAACATCCGACTGGAGCGCTTTGCCTGGACTCGTAAAATCGCGCCTCGGAGCATGCCGAGCGTTTTGGCGTTGCGAACACGGAACGGTTCCTTCCACGTCGAAGGGCGATTGTTCGATGCGCTAACTGTGCGGTCAAAGTCGGACGATGCGCCCGAGTCGTACACGATCTCCCATCGGCAATACGCCTTGTGCCAGTCCCAATTGTCGAGCCCTTTAATGTCAAACACAAATAATTGCACGCGTGTTGAAGTAACCGACTCGCTTGTAGAGATGGTGCTAGCAGAGGAAGATCCTGGTGACGATGGGATCCAAAGGTCTTCCTGGTCACACGGTGTGAGCCGTCCATCCGAGTTTCTGATTTCGTCTTTCGAAACCCAAACGTAGTATCCCTCGGGCGTAAACGCGCATTGAAGTTTCGAGAGCTCTGTGATCATGAGCTCATCAAACTCTGCGTTGTGGAGTTTAAGCAGTTCACGCAGCATGTACACAGATCTGCCTTCAAACCACTGGCGATCCTTTGCGGGCTGGAAGTCGTCGCTAGATTGATCCAACTGACCGATCATGTTGTGTATGGACTGCGCACGTAGCACAGGATCGTCGATTGCTACAGTGATTGCATTGCCAATCGTTTGAGGGAGATGACCGAAAAACATCAAAGAGGACAAGGCTTACCAGACTTGGCGAGGTCCGCGACTTCTTGAACTAGGTTCATCGGTATCAATGTGGAGGAAATTGTCGATAGGATCGACAGCCCAGTCTACACGTATGCGACTTTACACACAGCTTGTTGACGAGCATTCAAACCTTCGCTTACCTGAATCCAGCCTCCATACAGAGCAAGGAACCGAGAAGGAACTTGTATCAAAATTGGTTCGTGGTAGCAAATTCCTGATTCGTCGCTGAGCATTCTCAATTGGACGACGCTGGCGTTCTCGGCATAGGTAAGCGTCCACAACGCCGGGAATCTCCTCCGCTTATCTCCGGAAACAACCAAATTCTTCAGCGTATCTGTTGCTTTCGCGACTTGATGCACACTCGCACGCATGGCAATCTCCTTCAGCACACCAGGCTTTTCCCACGCCTTCTCAGAGAACCAGTCCAGCTCCGCAGGCAGCCACGCCCACTCGGGACTCTGCGTAATGTCTCGTCCCATCGCAGCGGCATCCTTGAAGAGCTTAACTGCGTCACTTACACTATGGATGCCGCCTTCATCGATGATGTGTCGCGATGGATGTAACCCTGGGTACCCGGCCAACACAATCTCCATGGCCATGATGAAAAAGCGGATGCACTCCCACGCACGCGTTTTCCCATGCGCGGACACACTAAGACGAATTATGTCATGCCGTGTAGGCCCAGGAATCAACACGATGGTCGCATTGAACTCTTCGCGGATGCTGACTAAGACCCACGTTGGCCCAACTGATCGAGGAAACAGCGTTGTGTAACTCTGAACTGCAAACTGATCAAACACGATCTCTGAGACCGAGGATGGGACTGTGTATTGCCAGCCGACTTCAAACGCTGTACTTGATAGTCGAGTCACAGCATGTGGGCCTTCTCCGGACTCAATCTCTGCCTTGGCCTTCCAATAGGACGGCACGATGAGGTCAGATGTTGCATCCATCGACTGATTATCTGCGGGGTACGCCAGCTGGTTCTGCTGCAACAAGAGCTTCATCAGATAAATGACTTCATCGTCATCCAGTGTGCTCCACAGCGGAAATTTCTTCAGCTGCGAGTGCCTTAGGAGGCCTTCACTTCGCAGTTCGTCGTACTGTCCGCTTTCTTGGTGGTTGTGATCTACGACCTCGCGTACGAAATCGATCAGCACGGTCGGGTCAAGAATTACGAAATCTACGCCCGAGTGGATCTGCTCATAGACGAGAACGTCTCCGAGGTCGTGAAGAGTTCGCAAAATATTGATGCACTGGTCGTACGTGAGGCTGGGGATCTTACGAACAAGAGTGGAACACAATGTTCGCATGGTCGTGATTAGCGCCTTATTGCGCATCTCAGGCGACCGGAGTTTTGATGCATCGCGTTGCAAATTGCGCACCTCTTCGAGAACGCTTGTGTAAGTTTTAGGCATCTCGAAGCCTCGTTTGGCGATGAGAGCAGCTTTGACAGCGGCTTGAATCTCGGTCACCGCGTCTACCGTCGCACAAGAGACGACGAGGCACTCGCTGAAACTTCGTCGTAGCTGAGCAAACCGTTTCTCGACGACTACAGTATGCTCATCGTGCTGTGGCGCAGGCCGCATGGTCGTACTCGACTCTCGCTCGAGCTCCCGCAGGAACTCACCCAGGCAAATCCGTAGCTCCAGCTTCACTCGCTTGACCTGATCATCTGTGAGCTTGTCCGCCTTGGTACCGACGACAAAGAACTCGGCATCAGGTTGACGAACAAGAATTAGCCGCACCCAGTTGCAAATGTGGTCCATCGTGAAACGGTATAACTTTGCCTCGGCTATCCGTTGGTCATGTTCTTGATTAGCCTCTTCAATTGCTCGTGCGTATGCAGCGAGGTCTATGCACAGCAGATACAGTGTGCGCTCTGAGAAGAACACTGAATGGGCCACTTGATACACGTCCTGCCCTGCAAAGTCCCACATCGTGGCCTCATGCTTGATGGTATGTCCGTCGTCTTCCTCGGTGAATGCCATTGGATACAAATCTATACCGATTGTTCGGTCGCTCAAGTTGACGAGACTTGGTCTTCCAGTCACAAGTGAGCGAACCAAGCTGGACTTGCCCCACATACTCGGGCCAACAACGCAGATCTTTCGCCGATAAACCAGTTCATCATTTTTTGTAGCCAGGCGTTCCGCGAGGAAAGTCTTGACAGAATCTTCTCCTCGTTTTACGACCTCCACCGGGACATCCATTTTCGTCCCACGCGACCAGAAAATTGAGCACATTGATAGTCCCAGTTGCCAGGCTGCTAAAGACGCACCAGCATGTCTTCGAATGGTGACTTCTCGGCGCTGCTGCTTACAGCTTGAATCCCATTTCGCTCCGTGCTCACACAGCAATCGAACAATATCGTATGCTCTCTCAGCGCCTCGATTGGCAGCTTCGTCCGAGAAGATTGCATTGCAGAGTGGAGAATACTCATTCTACAGATTCGAATATTTCAACGATGGGTTTCAGAAAAACCAAGTGATTCAAAACAAACCTCATCGACGATGAACACGTCTGCGCCGTGCTGAAGAAGAAATTCGACGACCAATTTGTCCCCTTGTTTTATGGCAAGTTGTAGAGCCGTGTCTTTTCCCTAGGTACGGCAAAGAGCCACGTCAATCTTTGGGTCGATCCCAAGCGAACAACACCTCACCCACCACTCCAACAGCATTCACTGAAACACCATTTTTGATGAGAAAAGAGAGAACTTTGAAGTTTCGCTGGCGCAAAGCGATGTGGTGAAGTGGTATCGACAACTATTGAACATAAACCAGCGGTTAAATGGGCACCCCACATCCTAGTTGCTGTTGTAACACTTACATCGTCGAAGTCTCGGAGTCTAGCACCTTTCGCTACGAGGTAACGTAGCAGACCTCCATCTCCATCTTCAATGGTAGATGACAACAAGGCACCCAAGTCTGTGAACTTTGTTGATGAAAACTCTTCTCGATTGGATATCTCAAGAAGGCGAAGGACCTGGGAGCAAGCGACATGGAATCGACTTTGTCCTGTGGGTGCCATCTTTGACTGAATGGGGTTTTGGAGGCTACTGCGATCCCCTGACTCCGTCATTTCTTGAAGTAGTGTCCGCGCTGTGCGTTGATCAACCGCATCAGAGTCGATGACCAGGCACAGAACCCAGACCACACGCTGTTGAACGACCCTCGAGCCTGTGCGCAGAGTCTTGAGGAGCGCCTGCACTGCACCTTCGTCCGCGGCTGTAACTTGAAGCGACTCGTTCAAGCAGACAACTGCACCAAGTGCCTGTGCGGCTCGTATTTTGACTTCATCATTCGAATGCCTCAACAACTTAATCAATCGAGTGATCCCACTCGCTGCCGCAACATTCTGCTGACGATCTAAGGAGTCAAAAGCGTAGTTGGCGAGTGCCTTCGCCGCGTTGATCCGTCTAACTTCACTTGCCGTTTCGAGCATCTGCACACACCTTTTGATATCCTCACGTGAGTGGATCGAGAGGTCTTCATCTTGTTCAGCACCGCACTGCAGACAGAACTTTGATTCAGGATCTAGGTCGAGCCCACAGCCGCACACTTTGTCATTCAGGAGCTCCTCCAGATCAGCCAACCGCTTGAGTTGAGCTAACGCATCGTCAAGGCTGAGCCGTTCATCGGGATCCGCCTTGGTCATGTCGACAACAAGCTCCCACGCATCGTCTGGGGCGTCTTTTGGTCGTTCTGGTAACTCTCTACGTCTAACCAGATCCTGGATCTCATCAGGCGCGAGGTTGGAGAATGGGGACTGCCCAGTGGAGGCTTCGAGAATGCAGATGGCCAACGCATAAATGTCTGACTCAAAAGTCGATCCGTACACGATACTCGCCGGCACGAATTTACTCAACGACAACTCCTGCGTCGAGCTTTCGTCGAGCTCGTTGACACGATCGTTCGTCTTCACCTTCCGACTCAGCCCAAAGCCCGTAATACGCGCGCATTTATCTCCACCGATGAGAACACTGCTCAAGTTTAGATTTCCGTGCACAACATTGATGCTGTGGAGGTACCGCAGTCCTTGCGCGACCTGGTGAAGCAGTCGCCAGAGGCGCTGCCGGTGGATCGCCGATCTCGCCAAGTAAACGCCCATGTCGCGCAGCACAGCGTCTTCACAGAACATGAACTTGGGAGTGCCGATGTGGCAGGCGCCGTACATCTGGAGGATGTTCGGGTGGTGGAACGTCGCCCAGAGCTCGATCTGCCGCAGAAACTGGCGCTCGATCTCGTCGCGATTGGGGTCGTCGTCGTTCGGCTCGAGCTTGCGCACCACGACCTTGGTCGTGTGGAGCCACCGGCCGCGGTAGACTCCGCCGAAGAGGCCAGGCGCGAACATGAGGTCGCTCACGGTGAGGTGCTCGCGCGGCACAAACCATGGCGGCTGCGCGGCCACGCCGTCGCCGTCCATGGCACGACGAAGGACAGCGGAAGATGGAAGGGGGAGCGAGATTTGGGTGCACAATGATTGGTAAGTTACCAAAATGAGGTGATACGGAGATAGAAAGATCGATAGCTAGGTACTTTCAAAGTAACTTTGTGTACTGAAATGACTGTGAATGAACCTTGTTTTGTGAACTGCAGCTGGTCAACTTGTTGACAGGGGTCCATTCAGCCAGCGTTGGCGGTCTCGCTGATCATGGCGCCGCCGTGGTTCCTCGCGCCGGAGCAGGTGACGTTCGCGGCGCGGCCGTTCGCGCGCGGCATCTTCGGCGGCATCCACCGCGGGAAATGGCTCGGCACCACGAACGTCGTCGTACGCACGCTACAGCTCGAAGGCGACCAGATCGACAACGAGTTCGTGCCACAGGCGGAGCTCTGGTCGCAGCTCCACCACCCGCACGTGCTGGCGCTCTACGGCGCGTGCCACACCGTGCAGCCGCCGTTCATGGTCTGTGAGGATGCTCCCAACGGGCGCTTTCTCGAGTACCTGAACAAGTCGCCGGCAAACGCGCAGAACGTTTGGCGGCTCCTCTTCGAAACGGCCCAAGCACTACTCTACCTCCACAGCAAGCAGATCGTTCATGGGAACCTTCAACTCGCCAACGTGCTGATTGCCGGTGACGGTTCGGCCAAGCTCACAGGGTTTGGACTCAGCCGCAAGATCACTAGCTCGGACGAGATCAAATCGCTCGAACAGAGCTGGTTCATGCTCGGCTCCTTGAACTGGCAAGCGCCCGAGTGCTTCGAGTACCAAGCGAACTTTGCCTCAGACGTGTACTCTCTTGCAATGTGTATCATTGAGGCATTCACTCGTGAGCCCCCGTACAGGGGCGCCGCCCGAGACGCGTTGAGTCTTATCTCGGATGGTAAGCTACCGCCGCAGCCAGCGAACATGCCAGATGAAGGCTGGGAATTGGTGAGGCAAATGGCTCGACTCAACCCTCAGGAACGTCTCGATCTCGCCACCGTTGTTACAACGCTCAAACGCTTTGCCGACCGCGAGCGAGAGGCAGTAGCAGCGGCATTGGGTGTCTGTGATCGCTGCTATGCCGGTCTCAAGCCGAAGGCCATCTTTTGTTCCAAATGTGGTGTTCAAGTGAGCGATAGAGGTTCTAGATATGGCCAGTACGACCAAACTCTCGTCCTCACATTGCTCGGTGACTTGAGCGACCATCCCGACTTGGAGAAGAGAACTGAGGCAGTCAAGGTACTGCTCTCGAAACTGGCGGACGAACGCATTCGGAATGATCTCCGCGAGCATGACGGAGTCAACAAGTTGATTAATGCAGCGATGAATCCCGACAATCCTGCGGTATGCGTACTTTACATTTATGCCGTGATTTACGGCCTTCACACACGTTTTGGTGAGACAAACGATGACTCGCTGCAATCGGCGCGAAACGAGGTCATCAAGGTCGAGCCATCCATTGTCAACGAAATTCGCGAGCTTATCAGGACGGGCGAACGACAGGCCAAAGTGCTTGCAGCCAGCTTGATTTCGCTGCTCGCATCCGTTGGCCAAGCGTCACAGGTCCGTTTGCGGCATGCTGGAGTTGTTGAGGAACTCGCAGCTCAGCTTTACGGAGACGACAAGTCGAGTGCACCGGCCGTGTCAGCGCTGGCAGCTTTGGCTGCTGATAATCCCGAGATTCAAAGTTACATAGTGACGTTCAACCTTGAACAACCGATTGCGGAAACGCTGCATAACCGAGATGACAAGGTGAAACGCGATGCTGTGTATCTATTAAGCGTACTTGCGAGTCGAGGTGTACGGATTCCTTTGGGTGATCAGTCTGCGAACATTCGGGAACTGATCGATATAATTCAAGACGGAGAGCTGGAAGAAAAGGAGTTGGCGATCGAGACGCTAGCGCATATGGTTGAGACTGACCAGTATGCGCTGTCTGCTGTGGCTTCGCGCGGCGGAGTGTCGCTCTTTGTCGGAGAACTTCAGCTCGAGTCGGCAACCCCGAAGCTTCTCCGCCATGCAATACTGATTTTGGGTAAACTCGTGACCAAACCTCAGCTCGCTCAAATGGCCAAGTTTGCTGGTACTGACGAAATTCTCAGCAAGCTGCTTGGTGGTGAGCTTCAAGATTCAGGGGTTCGATCACGAGCGGAGCAGTTTCTGTCGCAGCTGCGGAATGAGCAGTAGAGAAACTGCGAGAGAAACAGCCTTCGATTCATGGTTTGTATCGATTGTGTGTTGCTCTCTGCTTGAGAATGCTTAGCTGCACCACAGCTGGCCCAACCGAGTAACCAATTCATCGTTTTTCTCGTCAGTGAAGAATCTTCAGTAATTCACTGCATTTCTCATGGCATCACCGTTATCTCCATTAGGTGAGGCTGGAGTGGATTGCAAAATGAATTGTTATTGTTTTTTTCTCTTTGTCAAACTTTTCGTTTGAAGCAACATGGTCACCATCTTCTGCGTTGTAGTTGGGCCGGGAAGTGTCTTTCCTGTGGACATTGACGTCACGCAAACGATCGGTCATTTCAAGAAACAGGTTAAGGAGAAGAAGCCCAACATGATGCCAAGAACTGGAAGCCAGCTGAAGAAGATATCCATGTGCTCGTGGAGTTGCCGGAGGACCCGAAGGAAGTTTTCCAGTATAAGCGTTAGCTTGTGTGTTGGTGATTGTTCTTGACAGAACAAACTCATTCAGACTGTAGGAAGTGGATCAACACATTGCGAGTTTTTGCTATTGCAGTCACTACAATCGGCTCTGCGGTGGCTCTCTGGTTCGGAGCAAACCCTACAGACGAAGAAGTCTGTTTAGTAGTAATGGGGTGCCTGTGTATGTGTGCTATTTGGTTGTGGTCTGCATCTGGATTCCGTACGGAGGAGTGCATTTGCTGTTGGAAAAGCGGAAAAGCACTGCAATTTACATATTGCAAAGGCATACTCGAACATGGGTTTTCCGTACGAGCAAATACCATAAGGAAGGCTTATTTAGTAGACCCCATCGCCGACATCGCTAATTTCTGGTGTCAGCTTTTGCCCTCAGTTAGCCGTCAACGCTATCAGTTCTTCGATAACCTCACCGAGCCTGGCTCGTTCCGACGGGTCACCTGCCGTCATAGTCTCCACCAGACGCCACTCGCTCTCAGATAACTCGACCGGCCGCTTGGAGCTCCCCATATTTCGCTTGCCTGAACTCAAATCTGCATCTGTGCTGTGAGAACCTCCACTCAGAGCCTCAATCAGCAATATCCCCAATGAATACACGTCGGATGATGGAGTCAAAACGTCGTCAACACACCCGGAGGCCATAAAGCAAGCTCCTATCGGGCTATTTGATTTTGTGTTGACCGGCAACCGCTGCAACCCAAAGTTGGATACCCGCACATGGCCATCAGCACCAATGAGAAGCTTGTCGAGTGTCAGGTCACCGCACACAAAGCCCCAGTCATGAAGATACTTCAGACCCCTCGCAGCTTCGCAGAAGAGTCGCCAGATCTTCTTCTTGTCGGGCTTGGTGGCCTCAAGATATTGTGCCATGGTCCCCATCGCAGCTCGTTCGCTGACGATGAACGGACGCGCGGATACGTGGCAGGCGCCGATGAATCGGACGACGTTCCGATGGCGAAGCCTCCGCAAGAGATTCACTTGCACAAGCACAGACTTCTTGGCGTCAGTATTCGCAAGCCTATCGTTCTTTTTGAATTCAGCATCCAGCACTTTGACGACGACGGGCGTCTCATCGTGCATTTGCGCGCGATAGATGAGACCGCTCGAGCACGTGTGGATCGGACGCGTTTCCATCACGACATCAGCTGGCGACACAAGCCACAGCGGAACAGCAAAGTCAGCAGTCCAGTACAGACGACTCAGGATCTCATCTGCATTCTCGATAGCGAGCTGAGACTCCTTCCGAAGCGTCGACCGGCTCGCTTTGACGTTGGCTTGCTCAGCACTTAGAAGCATCCTTACGTCTCGCGCCTTCTCGGTGCCCTGGACGTCCTCTCGCAATGCACTCTCGTCTTTCAGCTGCTCTTCCAGTCTCTCCAACGCGCTGCGTCGGTCATTCTCCCACGTGTCTTCCCACTCAAACGGGTCCAGACCGAGTGCCTCGTGCAAGCCATCGATATCTTCCCCAATCGATCGCATCGCTGCCCAGAACGACGCGTGGGTCAGCAGTTGCTCGACGAGACTCGCGTCACGGAACTGCGCGAGGTGATACTCGATCGCAGCCACTGCCCCACTGGTCGTTGCGAGAACCTGGCTGGATGTGGATAAAGATAGTCGGTCGAGGAGGCGTTCCAGTCTGTTGAGGAGATCGAGGGGAGTCGTTAATTCACTCCATTCACACAAGTCTTGCACGAGCTGGAGACGCGTCTTGAGCACAGTGCGAAGGTCCATCGTCGGTCTCAGGTGTTCACGGGATTTCAGCAACTGAAGACGAACGCGTCCGTGTCAAGGCCTGCAAGAGACCCGACGCCACCACACTCGCCGTGTTTATAGCGCCAAGATTCCATCCAGTCGAACTGTCTCGATGTTTCATGTACCTTTCGAACGGATCTCATCCAGGTACAAAGAACCGATGGGCGAACCGAGCTGGCGTACCCCAGCTCCATGGAGCCAGGGCTCGTGGAGCTTGAGGCTTCCGTGAGAAAAAAAAAAAATCCCAGCCTTGCAAGGTTCCGATCCCATGGAAGCTTCCCTCTTGAGGGAAATCACCGGGCCAGTAAAATGGTAGCTTCTTCCCAGATTCGGCTTCTGCGACTTGTGCTACCATGGCGATCTTCCCGCGCGAGCACGTCGCGCTGGACTCGCGTTCGTTCGAGCCGACTGTGTGTCTCGGGGAACTTCTATCGCGGCTTCGGGGCTTGTGCTACGCTGTCGCCGTGCACACAATCGAGGTCGTCAGTCACCAACCAGACCGTGCCGCGCTGGGCTTGCTGTTCCATGACCTCTGAGAAACGCTTCGTCACAGAGATGCGCACGGGCTGCTTGGTGTCTACTTCGAAGTACTGTACCGTACCACGACATCCTCCACGTACCCAGCGAATACTGTACCGTGACTCGTCGACGGAGACGTTGGTTGGATACTGACACTGCAGAGGCGAACGAAGAAGCCTCTCAACAGCTTCACTGGCAGCTCTCGTCTTACGACGCAACGCTGAATATGACGGACCAGTTCTAGCTCGGCGTGTGTATCTGCGGGGCCCTGACGGATCGGTCGATCGACGCGCTGTTCGGCACCTCAGGTACCCGACAATGCGTGGGAGCTGCTGGATCGCATGACTATGCGAGTTGAGACGACACGGCCTGAGGGTCGACGATGTGCTCGCGCGGCTGAGGCAGTCAACAGAGGAAAAGGAACTTTTGCGGTTAGGCGGGTGTAGTTGCAGCCTCAGGATCGGCCGCAACACACCACGTGCAGTGTCGTCCGTCAAGAGCATTCATTGAGGTAACTCCATTGTTGCTGGAAATGCTGGACTACCGAAGGGCGAGTTCATCTTTATCATCCCATCGACGAACGCAAGCGCTGGGGTGTGATGTCTTTGGTTAATGTGAACTACTGTGAAACATTTACTCAAGTCCGAAGCCATGGAGTGACGTAACGATGGTATTCCAAATTCTGCCAGACTACGCGAAGCTTTACCTGCATTGACATGAAGATATTGAGTCAATCTGACCCTTTTGCGAGGTGACAACGATTGAAAACAATATACACAGACGAGCGGGAATCAGTGGTTTGTTGATATCACGCGGACATGTCGGTGCCGTGACAAACCAGCAAACTGCATGATCTCAGACGCGCACCACATATCGAGTCGGCTCATAGCAGAGTTCGAACCTATCCGTGAGCTTACACTGCTTAAAAATGCGCACTTGAGTGAATGCAACGGCTCGGAGTCAAATCGAAGTAGCGCTGTAGTCAACGCTGCGACGCCTCCCAACGTGAGCAATTCGAGGCGTTTGTTGAGTTTCAGCACCAGCTCGAAATTGGTAATTTCATCACTAGCTAGGGGCTCCCGCTGGACAAACTCAAGCACCTGCAGTTTTCTGGCCAACACCGAACGCGGGTCGCTCAGCCTTCGAGCCAGCAACTTCAGCGGCTCTCGGTCGTATACCACCACGTCATAAGGAATTATCGACATGATCTCGGCTTCACCACGTTCAATCCAGTCACACAAGTCGTCGACGCCAACAACATCTGAGCCGTGAACGTTTAACGAGCGCAAGCGAGGGCATTCACGTGCAATCGAGCCAACATGGACAACGCAGTTGTTGATGTCGCTAACGAAAATCTCGAGAGATCGTAATTCCGAACCCAAATGTGGTAGTTCGCGCAGAAACGCTCGCACATTTCGACCAGAGAGGCTGATAGTGAGAGAAGTCGGTCGTGAGGGGGACAGCCGACTTGTTGAGGAAAGTGTATGCTGGATATTGGCTTCGTTGATTGTGGCGACTTGATGAGCGGGCTTCTTCGACACCCTCGTGTGTGCAGAGCTTGGGACTGGCGCGGAAATCGAACCGGGTAAGAGACTCTCGTAAATTTGATCCAATTCGATGCATTGGATACCTCTGAGCACCGAGATATATGGAAGTGCACCGATGAAGTTGTCCCCAGACTTTGTATCGAGTATTTGGAGTTTGAGGAGTTTGACGCTGTAACTTCGCCGTTGGTTGAGTGCTTTGACGAAACATTCTCGGTCTGAGTCACTCCAATCTACGCCCACTTTTATCATTAGAGCTGTGATGCAAAGCGGCAAGGCAAGGATCTGGCGCAAAGTTTGTAGTGCTTCGGGTGGCGTAATAAGATGGCCGAGATCGAGTTCGATAGTGCCAATGTTGACTTCTCTCTCGCGTTGCGAAACTGTTTCCAGTGTGGAGAGCACATCGGTGTAGTAGGCAATGGTGTCGGCACGACTAGGAGTAATAAGTGCGATCGATATGGGGTTCAATCCAACTTTAATCGGAGGCTTCAGGCGAATCGAGTATGTCGGGCAGAGATTTCGAAGAACTCCATCCCTATTGGCGCGTTCGATCAAGACAGCATGCGCTGCTTGGAACGCATCTGAGAGCTCGATATGGTCGAGAGGGTCAAGCAAAGCCTGCAGCAGATTGAGAGCAGTGTGTACGTCACCACACGGCCCTGCTTGGAAGGCAAGCGCGATGGCTGAGATCGAGTGTGTTGACTCTGGGAGTTGATACATCTTCAATAGTCTCTTCTGATCAGAGCTTGACGCAGTGTTGATGGCCACATAGAAGAGATCGAGAGCTTCTCGGAGTCGACGAAGTTGCTCAAACGTTGCCAGGGAGATGTCACGGGGCACCGGGTGAAGGTAGTCGTAAACCTGAACTGTGACGACGGTGTTTGAGATGGATATGCACGACTTCAGCAGTGTGAGCCATGGAGCGAGAAAGGACAGTTTCGTAGTCATGACGCTCGGTTCAAGTCAATCACAAAATGATCCGTGCCTTATCGCGATGCTGTACACAGCATCTTCATGGAGAGGTCCGAAGGAAGCTTTCGGGACCGTGTTGGTGCGATCATCCGTGGGGGAGTCCGCGAAATCGATTATCAGTCAAAACGTCGCGAAAACACACGAACAAACACTCTTTTCCACGGACAGAGTGACGGTTTGCACACAAATGTCAACAAGTCGAATAGCCAACACCAGCAGGAACCTGCTTCCTCCCCTGCGCTTGAAATTCTCACGCGCACGGAAGGACGTAATCTATCTTTCTGGTTCTCAGCTTTTCAACCAGAGGAATACAACTCACGATCAATGCTTGCACCTTCACTCCGAGACCTACTGAGTAATCAGGAGGAAATGACGGTTTATTAATGCTCGCCACAACAACCGCAAGGCTCGCACCGCAAGTGCTCATTCGTCGACTTTCCCAAGCATTGACAACTCAAACCAGCTCGCTATGCCGTTCGTCAAGGTCACATCCAACGTTGCGAGCTCCACGGTCGACAAGGCTGGTGCAATCGCCGCGATCTCTGCGACGACTTCCGCGACGCTCAAGATCACTGAGCTGGCTGTGATGGCCCAACTGGAGCTTGACCAGCACGTCATCTTCAATAATGGATCCACCGAGCCAACCGCTTTTGTGCATGTGGTCAGCATTGGCAGCTTCTCGCCAGAGAAAAACGGCAAGATTTTCGCGGACATCACTGGAGTTGTGACCAAGCATCTTGGTGTCGCCCCCAGCCGCGTTTTCGTCGTCGTTGAGGACGTCGAGAAGCACAACTGGGCGGTCAACGGCAAGGTTGTGCCAATCTGATCAAATCCCGGCGACAACTCGAACTTCAAGCAGTTCGTTCCCGTCGGAGCTTACATCGGGAACCATATTAACGAACCGCTCAACTCACAAATAAAATTCAAAATGCATTTTCGCCACCGAACCCATCATGATAACAGGCTAATTTCTATCATTATCAACTATTACAATAGGTCAAGCCCGTGAACTCGTCTGAGTTTGCCTTTCAATGTTGAAACATGTGAACGGCAAGTGCGAAGCGAAGTCTTTACATTGAATCTGTGACGTGCGCCGCAAAGCGCATTAATACAGTACATTCTATTCGTTCAAAAAGAATAGCCTTTTCTATTTGATATTATTATTCTTTCAGATCTGTTGACCCAGAGGATCGCGTTCCGGTCCACGGCAAAAACATGAGGCCGTTCAAACGCGAGCCTAAGAAGCTTGTGGATAAATGTACTTGAAGAAGCCAATCTGTTCGAGTCCTCGATTTGGTGGTTAAGCGTTGTCCTCCGACTCGATCTTCTTGATGAACTTCGCCGGATTGCCCGCGTACACGGTCATGGGTGGCACGTCCTTAGTCACGACACTTCCAGCTCCGATCACAGCTCCGTCGCCAATTGTCACACCAGGAAGGATGATAGCGTTGCCGCCGACCCAAACATCTTCTCCGATGGTGATTGGCTTGGCGAACTCAAGACCGCTTGCGCGAACTTTCGGGTCCAACGGGTGGGTAGCTGTGTAGAGCTGCACGCCTGGACCGAAGAGCGTTCTTGCTCCGATGCGGACTTCATTAACATCAAGCACCACGCAATTGAAGTTCATGAAGACACGGTCACCCAGAAAGATCTGAGAGCCGTAGTCACAGCGGAAGGGAGGCTCGATGACCACGCCATCGCCTACTGCACCAAAGAGCTCCTTGTAGACTGCCGTGGCCTCGGTCGAGTAACTCGGCGTCTCGTTGAGCTTCTTGACCAACGCACGTGACTTGACAAGCTCGCTGATGATTTCGTCGTCGACGCGATAGAGCTCGCCGCGGAGCATTTTTTGCATCTCGGTTGCCATGGCTGCTGAAGGTGAAGCTGGAGAATTGGGGAATGAATGGCGTGACTTTGGTCCATATAGAGAGACAGTGGACGGTGCTGAACAGGAGGCCATCTATTGGTTACAGTGATCATCAACATCAACCTCGTCTCCTTCCATGATTATGAATCGATACCGTCTTTGGATTGGCTGATTCAACGAGGCTCATTTTCGTCAACCAGCGCCCACAGTGTGAAGTTGTCTGTCGACGTTGAAGCTCGGCGTAAACAGGGAGTTCTATCTGCCTGTAGATGATGCAAAGACAAACTGCACAACGCAAATTTTGTTCGTTCCTCTTGATGTGTCAAATGCGATACACAAATTGAAGATAAGCTTACTTCCGTCTCTATAGAAAGGATATGATTTCTTAGGTGATGATTGAGATTTGTTTACGAAACAAATTGCTAGCATTTCTGGAAGGGATCTATACAAAAGATGGTCATCAAGCCGGTTGATCCTGGCCGGATTGAAGAGCTTCATCGTTGCCTTGTAGCCGTGATTTTGCCGTGAACAACATGAATAAATGCCTTGACGTTGTCGAGACCTACACTCGTCGCTAAGCAGGGACAACAGCCCCGCGATTACTGCGCATGGACTGCGAGCATACCGGGAATTATCGTGCACTATTGAACCTGACCACTCGCCCAACGACCTCACTACAATGGAGTCTAGGGCTGATGGTAATTCTTCAACACATCAGAACATGCATGCCGTGTCTTTGAACCCTCCGTCACTGTTGAAAGGTCACGCTGAGATCTGCGACAGTGTGACCCACATCTTGGTGATTGAACTGACATGATCGATCACCATCATCCCATCTGTGTACGCATCTACGTTTGCATATTCATCCACGGTGTCCGATGACGCCCATGACCAAGGGCATCATCAGGTTGACGCTCAAGGAACAAGGGCATCATCAGGCTGACGCTCAAGGAACAACAGCATCATCTTGAGCGGTCACGATGACGCCCTCGAGTAGGAGCGTCTTCTCGACTTGACCAAGTGCATTGATATCAAGATCTATATTACGCTGACGCTGTCTGCCATCATCTGCATTACACAGACGCCATGTGGCGTCATCTACATTACGCTAGTGGCAAGGAGCATCATCAGCACTGCATGCATCATCAACAAGAAACAACAGCGGGGCCGATGAGCGGCGCGCTGCTACAAAGAGACCAAGAACAAGAAGGAGAGCCAGCACAGCGTCTCCAGCGGCTCTCCACGACAACACGGAAGGACGGCGAACTAAGGACTCGTAGAAAGAGGATTCTAGGGCTTAGAATAACCGTCTCGAATTCACTCACTTTCCAATTAGCCTCGGCCGCACAACTTCAGCTCATCAGGTTATGAGCCCAAGCTTACACCTGCAAGTCTACACACGGTCGGAAAGTCAAAGCAAGTCAAGAACGATGAAGTCATCGAAGGATCTTCTGGGAAGCGACAATTACTTCCACTGGTCGTTCAATATGAGGATGCTGTTGGCCAGAAAAGGTCTACTGAGCCACATCGTGGTAGTCAAGGCCGAGCAAGAGATGACGGCGGAGTGGCAGGAGAACGACATGAAGGCACTCGCGATCATCGCGATGGGAATCGCGGTGGAACACCAGGGCAAGATCCGCAGTGCAACAACGGCAATACAAGCGTGGGTGACACTCAGCGACTACTATAACCGTGCGAACGTACACAACCCAGTGGCGCTCACGCGTAAGCTCCACGATTTCAAGATGGATGACGGATCGGACATGGCCGCGCACCTCGACCGGTTTGATGAACTCGTGGTCGCGATGGAAGCTGTCGGTGATGCAATGGCGTCGGTGATGCAATAGCGTCGGCAACTCGTCATCCTACTCGGTAGTCTTCCGAGCACCTACGACATGCTAGTCTCGATCATTGAGAACATGGAGACGGTGACCCGCATTGAGGTCAAGGAGAAACTACTGAAAGAGCACAAAAAGTTGGAGAACGCTGAAAAGACTGAAGAGGCGGCATTCAAAGCCCGATTCAAGATGCAGCCGCGCAAGAAGGGTGGAAGGAATCTCCGCAAGGGAAATGGTGGTGGTCGTCGGCACCACCCGACAGAAAGTAAGTCATTTAGTGGACGGTGCTACAACTGCAATCAAGTTGGTCACAAGAAGGTAGATTGCCCGCGACTGAAGAATGGCAAGACCGGTGGTGGTGAAGTTCTGTTCATGGCGAGTACGCGAACTCATGGAAGTGGCTGGCTCCTGGACAGTGGTGCCTCCTCACACATGAGTCCGTCACGGTTGGACTTTGAGACCTACACGCCGTTGCGCCAGAGTGTTGAAGTAAAGATTGCAGACGGGGAGTCGCTCACAGCAGTCGGAATGGGGAACGTCCGACTTGTTCTCCCCAACGATACAACAGCGCTCGTATCAGACGTACTCCACATCCCAGGGTTGGATAGACGCCTGATGTCAGTGGCGAAGCTCGTACAGCGCGGGTTCGAAGTGTTCTTTGGCCAGACTCATTGCAGAATTATTAGGGATGGTGAAGTGGTTCTCAAAATCAAGCAGACGGACAATACGTACAACTTCGACGTCGTCGTGCAGGAAGCACAAGTTGCACAACATCATCATGAGAGTGTTTGGAACCTGTGGCACGCACGACTTGGACACGTCAGCCACGACAACTACAGACGACTCCTATGTGCAAGTGACGGCCTACCTCAAGATCTTCAACGGGGTGAAGATGTCTGTGGTGGATGTGCGAGGGGTAAGCAATCGGCCTCGCCATTCCGAAAGGCTCCATTTCGAGGAATCGTTAAGTCTACACGTGTACTCGAGCTTGTTCACACGGACCTCATGGGGCCCATGAAGACTAAGTCTAAAGGCGGTGCGAAGTATATCCTACGCTTCATCGACGATTTCTCGCGCTTGATCACCTTGTACCTGCTGAAGGCAAAGAGTGCGGTACCAACAAAGTTCAGAGAGTACAAAGAGATGATGGAGCGACGGCTTGGTGCTAGGATCCGTTTCATTCGATCCGACAATGGAGGGGAGTTCGTCAACAAAAAGTTTGCCAAGATCTGCTACGACGGCGGGATCGTACATCAACGTACTGTACCATATACTCCACAGCAAAACGGCCTCGCTGAACGCACCAACAGAACCATCATGGAAATGGCGCGAAGCATGATGATGTACCGTGAAGTTGACACAGTCTGGTGGGGATATGCGGTGAAGTGTGCTGAATACCTGCTCAACCGAATGACAAGCACAGCTAATCCAGACACTACACCCATCGAGATCTCCTACGGAATTGTCCCCACATTCGAGCACACCCGCGTTTTTGGTAGCGAAGGTTTCGCTTACATCGACGCCGCGCTTCGTACTAAGCTTGACCCCAAGGCATACAAGTGTTTGCTCCTCGGGTACGCGGAAGATGGGAAAGGCTACCTGGTACTCGATCTTGAGCAGAACAAAGTCAAGGTGACCAGGACTGTCGTTTTATACGAGCGGGAGCTCGGCGGTATCAACGTGTTGTCAAATGTACCCGACGTGTCAGATGCCTTCTTCCACCAACAAATGCTGGTCCAGGACAACGTTACCAGATCGTCGACGATGCCCACGCAGCAGCATGTTGACGATGTTGTAATGGATGAGGGTGAGATAAGCCATGAAGATGATGCGGCTATGCCCCTGGTGGCTCCGGAACCTGACGTTGATGCACACAACGATAATGGACAACTCATCAGTCCGATTGGCCGGCCGGTCCCAGAAACATCATCGACGAACAGGAACGATGTTATTGTGTTTCATCCGGCACCTCAACGTCGGATACCGACATCGTCACGAACACGTATCCTACCGAACAGTTTGCCGACGGACGCTAGGCGGTTGCTGCACAACGACACAGAAAATGATCCAAACAATCGACAAGTTGTTGTTCACGGCCACAACGCTGGCGATGACGAAAGTAAGACCGACTCAGACGAAGAACCGCCTACGAAGTATCAACGCGTGGGCGGCGAGGAGGGGGAAGAGTGGTCATTTGCGGCCGCCGTGCACGCCGTCGATGTTAGTATTCCGAGCACGTATCACGAAGCAACAACTGGAGCAAACAATCACGAGTGGAGCCGAGCTATTCAAGAAGAGATTGACTCTCTCGTGCGCAACCAGACATGGGATATCGTGGCTCGCGGAGCCGATACGAAGACGGTCTGTGCCAAATGGGTCTTCAATATAAAGAAGAATGAGCAGGGCAACGTGGCCAGGTACAAAGCTCCCCTCGTGGCACAAGGGTTTCGACAGCGTTTTGGCGTGAACTTCTTTGAGACGTATGCCCCCGTCGTAAACATGAACTCGATTCGGATCACACTTGCTGTGCTCGTGGATTCGTGATCTACCAGTTCGACGTTGACACAGCATTTCTCTATGGCGTTCTGGATGAAGTAGTGTTCATGGAAATTCCGGATGGGATCGAGTGTGACAACAACATGGTGCTACGACTGAACAAGTCACTATACGGCCTAAAGCAGGCAGCGCACGTGTGGAACAAAACCATCAATGCCGTACTGATAGAAGTCGGGTTCCAACCATCTGCGGCTGACCCGTGTGTCTACATTCGAACTCGTGATGGCTCGACGGTCTACATCTGCCTTTACGTCGACGACATGCTAGTGGCAGCACAGACTGTCGATGAAGTGAACGAGATCAAAGCCTGCATTGCCGAGCGGTTCCGACTGAAGGACCTCGGTCGAGTACGATTCATTCTGGGCATGGAGCTGCAACATGACGACAAGGCTCGAGTGCTCACCCTATCACAGGCGCAGTGCATTAGTGACATGACCAGTCGTTTCAACCAAGCTGACGCAAAGCGTGTCGATAACCCATGCGAAAGTGGCATGAAGCTGAGTCGCAAAGATTCACCTTCAACCCCTGACGACACTGCTACTATGGAAAAGCGACCGTATCGCTCATTGGTTGGATGTCTTCTCTACATTGCCATGACAACGGGACCAGACGTGTGCTATGCGGTATGCCATCTGAGCAGGTTCCTTGATGTGCCTGGACAAGGACACTGGAAGGCTGGGATACGTGTTCTACGGTATCTACACTCGACAAAGGACATGGCTTTGACCTTCAGTGGGAGGTCGGGAAGGTCAATAGGTCTTTGTGCCTATAGCGATGCCGACTGGGCAGCAACGTCGATGACCGCAGGTCGGTTTCAGGAGTGATGGTGTTCCTCGCTGGTTCTCCGGTGATCTTCAGATCCAAGTACCGGAAAACTGTTGCACTCCGCTCAGCTGAAGCCGAGTATATGGCACTAAGCCTGTGCACCCAAGAAGTCGTATGGGCTCGACAACTTATTCGTGACCTAGGCGCACGTGAACTGGAACCAACCGTGATCTATGAGGATAATCAAGGCGCGATCGCGCTAGCCCGCAACGTTGGTTATCACGCCCGATCTAAGCACATAGATATTCGACATCACTTTGTGTGCGAACGCATTGACTCTGGTGACATTGAGCTTCAGTACATCCCCACCGCCGAGCAACTCGCTGACATCCTCACCAAGGCGCTCAGCACGACACGTTTCACCACACTACGCGACTCCGTGGGTCTCGAACGATCCGCTCGCACGAATTAAGCGTGAGTGGGAGTGTTGAAAGGGCACGCTAAGATCTGCGACAGTGTGACCCACATCTTGGTGATTGAACTGACATGATCGATCACCATCATCCCATCTGTGTACGCATCTACGTTTGCATATTCATCCACGGTGTCCGATGACGCCCATGACCAAGGGCATCATCAGGTTGACGCTCAAGGAACAAGGGCATCATCAGGCTGACGCTCAAGGAACAACAGCATCATCTTGAGCGGTCACGATGACGCCCTCGAGTAGGAGCGTCTTCTCGACTTGACCAAGTGCATTGATATCAAGATCTATATTACGCTGACGCTGTCTGCCATCATCTGCATTACACAGACGCCATGTGGCGTCATCTACATTACGCTAGTGGCAAGGAGCATCATCAGCACTGCATGCATCATCAACAAGAAACAACAGCGGGGCCGATGAGCGGCGCGCTGCTACAAAGAGACCAAGAACAAGAAGGAGAGCCAGCACAGCGTCTCCAGCGGCTCTCCACGACAACACGGAAGGACGGCGAACTAAGGACTCGTAGAAAGAGGATTCTAGGGCTTAGAATAACCGTCTCGAATTCACTCACTTTCCAATTAGCCTCGGCCGCACAACTTCAGCTCATCAGTCACATCTCTCTGCGACACTGAAACCAACACCAATGGTACCAGTTCATCTCCGAAAAGGTGTCAAGTCCGCGCAACGAATCGATCAGATTGAGTGGATCGAGATTACCGACGCTCTCAAAAGCAACGCTGATGGCGAGATTCGCTACAATCTGATCGTTTTCACCAATGACAAGCAACGCCGTTTCCACGTCTCAGGAGTTCACAATGAGACAAAATTGAAACGAGAGCGGATCAAGTTGGTCAAACCCACTCGCACTGAACCCGACTGCGTTGTTCGCCGCACCTTGTCGGAGTTTGTAAATGTACAGAGAGCTATCGTTGACGTGACTGTCGAACAATCTCACACACAGTATTGCCGATTCTGCAACGAGTATCAATCACTTCTGCTCTTCGGCAGTATTCGCATGGCGATGTCTATCAACGTTTTTCGGTCGGTTGACAACGCTAGTGAAACGGCTGAAGGGCTCGTACGAGCAGCTATCGAAGAATTCCAGAGTCGTCAGCCAGGAAGCAGACGGCATGGAAGTTGTCTGGCGGTGTACACAGTCGCACTGATGCTCGATCGATTCCTTTTTGCAGACAATATTGATCTAGCTCACGAGATTATATCTCATCAACGCGCCCAATCTAACTACTGACGGCTTCACCGTACCAGTAACAGCGGCACCCTCCTCCTTGCGTCCGAACCGTATGTGTGACTGTGTTCGTCGGACAGCACACTCACTATTGCACATGGACGAATCCATCGCTATTATAGTTCGTCTGCCCATCGGATCATTGGTGTAGTCACTCCTCGTTCGTCAAGGCACAGTTAGTGCCCACATGCATTTTTAGCTTTAGCTGTTAGTATCGACGTAACGCAAGACTCCAACTTTCAAAACGTATTGTGCATCGAACGAGGAGTCGGTCGCAGCCATGAAACGAGAACTCAAGTCGTATCTACCAATCCCCAGAACTTTCGACTCATCCATATGGAGAAACATAGTACAATACTTGTGCTGACTAGACTTTCGTGAGGCCATGGAACTTGCGCTGCGTGTCTTCCGAGCCTGCGTGTGAGAGCAAGGATGACTGCAACACGATACATTCAGCAGAAGCGAACTTTTCATGTACCTCCCATGGATAAATACTCATTGAACGGTAGCCGCTCGACCGATCCTCCCGCGGGAGCATGCAGAGAATTTGGCGATCACAGCTTGGATGGAAATGCCTGCATTGAATCTGCGTAAACGCGTTGGTTCGACTCGTAACGTCATCCGTAGCAACTTGCATGACTATCGGAGAGTCAGTGGGAAGATTTGACACCACGGCTATCCACGATACGAGAAAGTATTGTTCGTGACGATTTGTGGCGGTCTTGGAAGCCAGGTTGTGATGGGAAGTCATGCAATCGATACCACCCTAGACTTATGATCGGCAGATCAAGTTCCGCATTGCGTGTGGCTTCGGTGGTGTACGACAGTTTGATCGCGAAGAGTAATGATGATGACAACCTTGAAGTCTTCTCGAAGAATTGTAATGGATGTGGGGGACCCGCTCAGTTGTTGGCAGCTGGTTCTGCATTCCTCTCTCGATTCCTATGGTCGTCAAATCTTTTTGGTTCCTATGGCGGTCAAGGAATCCTTGGCGAGTATACCAGTCATTTCCCCGAATACCGTTGTCTTCGGAACTTTGTCGTCGCAGCTTATTACAATGTGTTTATTTGTTTCACCATGATGTCGCCACTGTCGCAAAGCTAGGAGACAACATCATTTGAGTGCTTTGTCCTTTTAGGAGATCTCCCCATCGATGCAGGTTCAAATCCTCGACAGAGAGTGTGTGCAATCAGTGATTTGTACCATCGAATACTGGCACCAAGTAGGTCTGCAAATGCTTGCACTCCGGCCTACAAATCCCCATCACTAAATGTTTTCGAGATGGATCGAGTGCCGATCCGATATTTCTCGTTTCTCAGCAATCTTCAAATTTCTTTCAGATCAACCGCCTGTCGTAATTCTGGACGCCTCGTAAACGGATGAGTGGTTGACTTCTGCGCCGCCTCTCACACGATCGTTTGACAACGCGGAGAGCGAGTCACTTTGCAATTTTCGACCTGCTCCACTCACCATCTCCGCGCTCCTTTGCCAATGAGGCTAATCACCCTCGCTCTCGCGATCGCTGGTGCTGCAGTGCGCTCCGCTGTGTCACAAGATGCTGCTACCGAAGATGTCCTCGCCAATTCTGGGAAGATGCTAGCACCAACCGCCGTTCAAAGCAATGTTCTTCTCTTCGCCGGCACGTACTCGCGCGACGAAGGCTGGGTCAATGGCACGGGCAAGGGCATCCATGTGTTCCAGTTTAACCCCAACGACGGTTCGCTCACTGCTGTAGGCGCCAAGGCGTTTGGCTTCAACCCCACGTTTTTGGCGGGATTGAAGAGCAAGCGCGTCATCTACGCCGTCAACGAAGTGTCGGATCCGTCGGTGCTCAAGCCAGGAACGGCCACCGGGTGGGTCTACGCAATCAGCTATGACGCATCGGGCACTCTCACCGAGATCAACCACGTTGAGGCAGGCGGTGACGGCACGGCTCATGTTTCAGTTAGTCCGGACGAAAACTTTGCCACCGTCTCCAACTACAACGGCGGCAGTGTCAGCATCTTCCCAGTCAAACCCAACGGCTCCCTCGGTGCCGCGTCGGACTTCCACCAGTATGTGAAAGTTGGACGCGACGTGCCGCACATGCATAGCGTGAACTGGATCGGGAAAGGATCGACAGGCGTACTGGCTGCGGATCTCGGAAGCGACCGCGTCGCACAGTACAATCTAGATGCCAAGTCCGGCAAGCTCGTGCCAAACGCGAAGACTCCGTTCATCTCACGCCCCTACAACTCAGGTCCTCGCCATATTGCGATCCATCCGACCAAGAAGTATGCTTACGTGCTTGGCGAGATCAGCAATACCATTGGTGTGTATAATGTCGAAGCTTCAACCGGCAGCCTATTGGGGAACTCAACACAGTCAATCTCGACGCTACCAGTGGGCTTCACAGGCCAGTCGTCGAGTGCGGAGATCCAGACGTCCGAGGACGGGAACTTCCTCTATTCATCCAACCGTGGCCACGACAGCATCGCCATCTTCAAGATTGGTAGCAATGGCCAGCTCACGGCGCTTGATCATGAGCCGACTCGTGGCCAGGTACCCCGAAGCTTTCTCGTCTACAAGAACTTCCTACTTGTCGCCAACCAGAACTCGAACAACATCCAGGTCTTCACCATCAACCCGACCACGGGCCTGCTCACGTACACGGGCAAGTCCGCGCAGTGCGGCACTCCCGTGAGCCTTCTCATCCCTTAGAAGGTCACGGGCTAGAGAGGAGTAGACCGCTGGAAAGATGAACACGCATCAAACGTAACACAACATGTCATTGTCTACTCTGCTGTAATAGTTCCCAAAATCGCTTGGTCAGGAAGTGGAATTCGTGGATTTGCAGTCCGGCGCTGATGGAAAGCAGTAGTTGATCACCCCTGGCCGGAATCCTGCGCGGAACCCTTAGCCCACGGAAGGTTCTAAATCGTATACGTACGTACTAGACCTCAATGAGCACGGTCTGCGAGACGACACCCGAGTCGATGCCTTTGTCGTCGAGCGTCATACCCTTGGCGGTGTTGTCCTTGAGCCAGCACGTACCACCGTTGTAGTTGGACCACGTGTAGTACTTGCAGTTGGGGACTTGGAGACACTGATCGAAGCACTGGTAGACGTCGCGTCCGGGAAGGTTCTTGATGTCGCCTCCGGGCGTACCACTGTTGCGCCAGACGACGCGGATCTTTGGGCAGTCGGTGCGCTTCATCGCGAAGTAGCTGGTCGCGTACGAGTTGAGCTTGGCCTCCATGTCGCCCGACTTGAGCCAGCACGTGCCGCCGTTGTAGTTGGTCCACGTGAAGGATTTGCAGACGGGGTGTTCGGCACAGCGTCGGAGACACGCCTGCGGGTCAGCACCCGAGGCGGTGCCGACATCTCCACCGATGAAATCGGCGTAGGTGAAACGTTGGACACACATCTTGTAGGTCTGCGCCAGCTGTCGGTCTCCGTTCGCAGTGGAGTTGGCGGTGTCGACGGGGAGCTCGAAGAGTTCGAGGGCGTTGGTGTCAATTTGGTCTGCGGAGACCGCAGCCGTGGCGAGCGACGATGCCAAGATGAGAGCGAGGATGTTCATGGCGTTCTTGGTGGGTGGTCTTGGTCTTGGTTTTGACCCTGGCCCAGAGTTGGAGGGTTGGTAGTTGTTGGCGAATGTGCGAATGAGGAGGAGGTGTGGCCACTGGCATGGTGGACTGTTGGGTGGCAGGTCCATGCGCTGCCAGACGCTATGAGGGTCCACACTTGCAAGGCATTGGGGACCGCAAAACCACTCATTTGAATGTTTGTAGTGGCGTTTCCCATCGTTGGGATCGACTCGTGCGGTGTGATGTATTGTGTGCGTCTAGGTTTGGGTTGAGGATCATCGATAAATCTTGCGAGTGCGTGTACTATCTGCTACTATTCGTTGGAATTGCGGGCATCGAAACCACTCTTACAAATATCACCGCTTAATTAAGCGCAGCCAGTTGAGTGGACGACTGGATACTTTGCGTGATACGGCTTTTTTCTGTTTCTATTGCCTGCTGACATGCCTGGGTGTGGCATTTGCGAGGAACGTAACTGAAAAATATCACACCCAGTTGAGTAATTCATCCACATTACTCGACTGGGTGTGATATTTTTCGGCTAGGCAGTTCCGCCGTTGCCTTAGCCGCCAGTTACGTTCCTCGCAAATGCCACACCCAGGCATGTCAGCAGGCAATAGAAACAGAAAAAAGCCGTATCACGCAAAGTATCCAGTCGTCCACTCAACTGGCTGCGCTTAATTAAGCGGTGATATTTGTAAGAGTGGTTTCGATGCCCGCAATTCCAACGAATAGTAGCAGATAGTACACGCACTCGCAAGATTTATCGATGATCCTCAACCCAAACCTAGACGCACACAATACATCACACCGCACGAGTCGATCCCAACGATGGGAAACGCCACTACAAACATTCAAATGAGTGGTTTTGCGGTCCCCAATGCCTTGCAAGTGTGGACCCTCATAGCGTCTGGCAGCGCATGGACCTGCCACCCAACAGTCCACCATGCCAGTGGCCACACCTCCTCCTCATTCGCACATTCGCCAACAACTACCAACCCTCCAACTCTGGGCCAGGGTCAAAACCAAGACCAAGACCACCCACCAAGAACGCCATGAACATCCTCGCTCTCATCTTGGCATCGTCGCTCGCCACGGCTGCGGTCTCCGCAGACCAAATTGACACCAACGCCCTCGAACTCTTCGAGCTCCCCGTCGACACCGCCAACTCCACTGCGAACGGAGACCGACAGCTGGCGCAGACCTACAAGATGTGTGTCCAACGTTTCACCTACGCCGATTTCATCGGTGGAGATGTCGGCACCGCCTCGGGTGCTGACCCGCAGGCGTGTCTCCGACGCTGTGCCGAACACCCCGTCTGCAAATCCTTCACGTGGACCAACTACAACGGCGGCACGTGCTGGCTCAAGTCGGGCGACATGGAGGCCAAGCTCAACTCGTACGCGACCAGCTACTTCGCGATGAAGCGCACCGACTGCCCAAAGATCCGCGTCGTCTGGCGCAACAGTGATACGCCCGGAGGCGACATCAAGAACCTTCCCGGACGCGACGTCTACCAGTGCTTCGATCAGTGTCTCCAAGTCCCCAACTGCAAGTACTACACGTGGTCCAACTACAACGGTGGTACGTGCTGGCTCAAGGACAACACCGCCAAGGGTATGACGCTCGACGACAAAGGCATCGACTCGGGTGTCGTCTCGCAGACCGTGCTCATTGAGGTCTAGTACGTACGTATACGATTTAGAACCTTCCGTGGGCTAAGGGTTCCGCGCAGGATTCCGGCCAGGGGTGATCAACTACTGCTTTCCATCAGCGCCGGACTGCAAATCCACGAATTCCACTTCCTGACCAAGCGATTTTGGGAACTATTACAGCAGAGTAGACAATGACATGTTGTGTTACGTTTGATGCGTGTTCATCTTTCCAGCGGTCTACTCCTCTCTAGCCCGTGACCTTCTAAGGGATGAGAAGGCTCACGGGAGTGCCGCACTGCGCGGACTTGCCCGTGTACGTGAGCAGGCCCGTGGTCGGGTTGATGGTGAAGACCTGGATGTTGTTCGAGTTCTGGTTGGCGACAAGTAGGAAGTTCTTGTAGACGAGAAAGCTTCGGGGTACCTGGCCACGAGTCGGCTCATGACCAAGCGCCGTGAGCTGGCCATTGCTACCAATCTTGAAGATGGCGATGCTGTCGTGGCCACGGTTGGATGAATAGAGGAAGTTCCCGTCCTCGGACGTCTGGATCTCCGCACTCGACGACTGGCCCGTGAAGCCCACTGGTAGCGTCGAGATTGACTGTGTTGAGTTCCCCAATAGGCTGCCGGTCGAAGCTTGGCATTACACGGTGTCGAAGACGTATGTTAGCTTTTTGTGATTCCTCGAGACCAATTTGAAGTGACAGGAATGCCTTGGGTTTCTTTCGGAGCGAACAACACCTTCAATGCGTGAGCTAGCCCGAGTCCCTCGACGGGGCATCGCATTCTCAGCTTGATTACTTGTGGCGTTTCGTGAGGCATGGCCAATGTCCGCACTCTGCAAATATTGGGATCTCCACCAAGTGACTGGATTCGCCCCTGCTCCACCACAACCGCCGCGCTATCTGCCCTCAAAGAAGAGGGCATGACCTCGAATTCTAGGGAGTGTCAACCTGGAAGTCGGCAGGCGCTGAAAGGTGACTTGTAGTTTGACTGGCGAAGCGCCTGTCGAGGGTTTGAAGCATGCGCAGGCAGCTAGCTTCGTGAACTAGCTATAGCTGTTCGCACAGACGTAACGCAATAGAGTCCAACTTTCATCATCATCAGCTAGCTTCGTGAAGCACGAGAGCTTGTCGAGTCAACCATGACAGTACTAATCACTACTGACCTAAAGATGATCAGTATATCTGGTACTCAACAATTCCGAGGAAGATGACTTGGCCACACTCGTAGTGGGACTGAGTATTTCTTCCTCTTCGTCCGTATGATTGTTGGACACTGGAGAGAAGAAAGACATCTTTCGTAATCCACCACATACGCAATAGCGTGGCGTCTATCACTGGCCAGGAGAGAGCTCACCAACGGGCTGGTTTTATAGTACTCAGTATATTTAATCGCCATTCTGTGATTGGACAAACCAAGATTCCGTACGCAATGTATGAAAATTTGGACATGTTTTGACGGTCATGAAGATTGGCTGGAGTTCGCTTTGGTTCAACTCAGGGCCACCTGTTTGATCGAGCGTGACATCACCAATCACAGCCGTGGGATTGCAAACTGATAACACTGACTGCATGCGTGCAAAGAACGCGCACGCGCGGTTCCGTAAACATTGATGTGGGTGAACAAACTCGGCCGTCGTCGATGAGTATGAACTCTATCCAGCCTCCTGAGGCTTCCATTTTCCAACTGGTCAACTGGCGCTCAAGCAACCCCCTCACCTACATGGTTTCGCTCAAGTACGCTCAGTTGGTTGCGCTCTCTACAGCCGTCGCGGCTCTCTCGACCGTCGACGCAGCTCCGCGCGTCCATCCAGGTGTCCATCGCGCTTTGCGTCGCCAGGCTAGCGTCAACCTCATGGTTACGCTCAAGGACAGCACCAAGCCCATTGTCAACTCTGTCCAAGAGGCCGACCATCCCACGCGAGGTGCCAAGATCGAGGCACTCGTGAACCGACTCAAGAAGCTCGCTGAGACAAGCCAGGCGGAGGTGACGAAGACGATCTCACAAGAGGCCGGATCGGCGGCACCGCTGTTTTCGAGTGCCAAGAGTCACTGGATCTCGAACCAAATCAGTTTCCAAGACGCGTCGTTCGAACTTGTGGAGAAGCTGAGTGTCTTGCCGTCGATCCAGGAGATTCGTGAGCAAGTCGTCCTCCCACCTCCGGATATTAAACTACTGTCCACTTCGACTGCTGAGGTGGACACCAATGCTGTCAAGAACCAATAGGGGGTTACGAAAATGCAGGCATCGGATGTATGGGCTGCAGGGTACAATGGTCAAGGCGTTGTCGTTGGTCACATCGACACAGGTGTTCACTTCACCCATGAGGCGCTACAAAGCAGTTTCCGCGGAGAATATGGCTGGTTTGACCCGGCTGCGAATACTTCGGAACCGTATGGCGATATGTATCACGGCACCATGACCCTCGGTCTAATCACGGGCTCGCATGGCATTGGTGCGGCCCCTGGAGCCAAGTGGATGTCGTGTCGTGCATGCTCAGCGCAGGATGGCTGCCTTGAGTCCTACATGCTGACGTGCGGTGAGTTTATGACATGCCCAACAGACACGGCCGGGAACAACCGAGACTGCTCCAAGGCGCCGGCACTAGTCAGCGTATCACTGGGAGGCACCGCCGGGCAAACCTACTACGACACCGTTATTGAGATGTGGCGCGCCGTGGACATCATCCCCGTTTTCGCCAATGGGAACAATGGCACTACCTGTAGTCTAACCTACTATCCTGCCGAGCGACCGGACGTCATCTCCGTTGGGATGACTAACCGACACGATGGACTAGACCCTGGATCAAGCAGAGGCCCAACTCTCGCTGGCGTCATCAAGCCTGATATCTCGGCGCCGGGATCGGGAGTGCGATCCTCCTTCCCTTTTCCCGGCAACAACAACTACATGACGTCCACGGGTACCTCACTAGCGGCTCCGTTTGTGTCTGGAGTCATCGCGCTCTTGCTCTCCGCCAAGCCAACGCTCAAGTATGACGACGTCCGACAGATCCTCATCTCTACTACAGACACGGCTAACCTCGCGGACTCTGGCTTCGCGTGTGGAAACACCTCGGACACGACGTTCCCAAATAACCAATACGGTTACGGTCGCATAAATGCCCTCAAGGCCTATAATCTTGCGGCAAACGCGAACGCTACACCTGTGCCAACGCCACCGCCGACAGTATGCGAAGGACTCGAATACGACGAATGCTGGGACAAACCAATTTGCTGGTGGGGAGAGTCGGATGAATGCGAGCTTGCCCCACCTTCCTCGAGTTCGAGCTCCGGTTCATCAACAGGGGCGACAGATCCACCAGCTGAAGACCCAACTGCGATTCCTACACAAGAACCTGCTCTCACTCCTGCGCCGTCCACTCGTTCCTGAGGCTCTGAGGTAGCGACACGTTCTGTTCTATTCCGACTCTTATCACTCCGGAGATTTCTAGGGACGAATGCCATTTTTCTCTCCCAACAAGCACATATCAGCACAGCCTTCAGCGTTAAAAATCGAAAATGAATTCTGTCACGATCATAACTGAATGCTAGTATAATCGAACAACAAAAAGAGGCGGATCACTTAATATTTGGATGTGGGATATGCTTACTATGGTTCGGCGATGCACTATCAAGTCACAAATCCATTAGCTTTCTCTCGTTTTTGTATGTGTGCGTGAGGGGAGGGGGGGGGGGGGGGGGGGGGGGTCGCAACCTTTTCTGGCGCTGGCTATCGGTTGTCAGTCAGTACCTTCTCCGATACTCCAAACGAAAACCTTCGTTTTAGACTTCGATCAACGTCGTTTGCGAGACGACACCCGAGTCGATGCCGTTGTCGTCCGTGGTTCTGCCCGTGGGCGAGTTGTCCTTGAGCCAGCACGTGCCACCGTTGTAGTTGGACCACGTGTAGTATGTGCAGCCGGGGACTTGGAGACACTGGTCGAAGCACTGGTAGACGTCGCGTCCGGGAAGGTTCTTGATATCACCTCCGGAGATGTCGCTGTTCCGCCAGATGACGCGGATCTTTGGGCAGTCGGTGCGCTTCATCGCGAAGTAGCTAGTCGCGTAAGAGTCAAGCTTGGCCTCCATGTCGCCCGACTTGAGCCAGCACGTGCCGCCGTTGTAGTTGGTCCACGTGAAGGATTTGCAGACGGGGTGTTCTGCGCAGCGTCGGAGACACGACTCCGGCTCGGGGCCAAACGCCGTGCCGACGTCGCCGCCGACAAAGTCGGAGTAGCTGAAGCGTTTGATGCACATCTTGTAGGTCTGCGCGAGGTGTCGGTTGCCGTTGGCAGTGGAGTTGGTACCGTTAGTGGCAGGGAAGTCGAGTTGGTCCGTCGTGGGTAGGGGGACCGTTTTCTTCGAGGCAGCCGTCGTGGCGAGCACAGAAGCGAGGATGAGAGCGAGGACGTTCATAGCGTTCTGGGCAGGGGATTTTGGTCTTGGTCTTGGCCGAGAGGCGGGAGGCGGGAGGTTGGCAGTTGTTGGCAAAAGTGAGAATGAGGTGGAAGCGCGGCGCTGTGTTCAACCTTTGGTTGGTAGGCAGCCAAGCAAATAGCGGTGTTATGCTGTATCGTCACGATGCGAGATGAGTGGAATCCTCCGTGCTCAGTGGTTTCCATTATCCTTAGGATGTGTGTCCACTACTATAGTGAAGACACGAGAGAAGACATTAGTGGAGATTGTTCGTGGGTAGATGACCCACCCTGGAGGATCCACTGGATCCCTTAGTACGCCGATCTAACCATTCCGAGTACTGTCTCAACCATTTTGCGGGCATCGGGGTCACTGTGAATCTGAGAATAAATCTCATATCCTGTGCTCAATAAATACAGCATGTGAGATTTTTTTTTCACTTGAAGTTTTCAGATTAGTTGTTGAAGGGTGGATGCGGTATCCACCCGTCATGACAGGTGGACAACTGTGTGCACCCACCCACCACCAACGACATACCCTATCCACCTAATCTCGTCGTCACAGTATGCCCCATACTGTTCCGTTTTATTTTCAATCCCCGACGAGGAAAACAACACGTTCCCAAGGACAGCCGTTGGAAATGTGCCACCAATGAAGTTATGACGATTTGTCGTTACAACTCGGTCTACCAGTCGTGACAGGTGGATACCCTATCACAGATTTGGATCCTTTCAGTAGTTGTTTTATTCTGAAAACTTCAAGTGAAAAAAAACCCGCATCCACCCTTCAACAACTAATCTGAAAACTTCAAGTGAAAAAAAAATCTCACATGCTGTATTTATTGAGCACAGGATATGAGATTTATTCTCAGATTCACAGTGACCCCGATGCCCGCAAAATGGTTGAGACAGTACTCGGAATGGTTAGATCGGCGTACTAAGGGATCCAGTGGATCCTCCAGGGTGGGTCATCTACCCACGAACAATCTCCACTAATGTCTTCTCTCGTGTCTTCACTATAGTAGTGGACACACATCCTAAGGATAATGGAAACCACTGAGCACGGAGGATTCCACTCATCTCGCATCGTGACGATACAGCATAACACCGCTATTTGCTTGGCTGCCTACCAACCAAAGGTTGAACACAGCGCCGCGCTTCCACCTCATTCTCACTTTTGCCAACAACTGCCAACCTCCCGCCTCCCGCCTCTCGGCCAAGACCAAGACCAAAATCCCCTGCCCAGAACGCTATGAACGTCCTCGCTCTCATCCTCGCTTCTGTGCTCGCCACGACGGCTGCCTCGAAGAAAACGGTCCCCCTACCCACGACGGACCAACTCGACTTCCCTGCCACTAACGGTACCAACTCCACTGCCAACGGCAACCGACACCTCGCGCAGACCTACAAGATGTGCATCAAACGCTTCAGCTACTCCGACTTTGTCGGCGGCGACGTCGGCACGGCGTTTGGCCCCGAGCCGGAGTCGTGTCTCCGACGCTGCGCAGAACACCCCGTCTGCAAATCCTTCACGTGGACCAACTACAACGGCGGCACGTGCTGGCTCAAGTCGGGCGACATGGAGGCCAAGCTTGACTCTTACGCGACTAGCTACTTCGCGATGAAGCGCACCGACTGCCCAAAGATCCGCGTCATCTGGCGGAACAGCGACATCTCCGGAGGTGATATCAAGAACCTTCCCGGACGCGACGTCTACCAGTGCTTCGACCAGTGTCTCCAAGTCCCCGGCTGCACATACTACACGTGGTCCAACTACAACGGTGGCACGTGCTGGCTCAAGGACAACTCGCCCACGGGCAGAACCACGGACGACAACGGCATCGACTCGGGTGTCGTCTCGCAAACGACGTTGATCGAAGTCTAAAACGAAGGTGTTCTTGTGGAGTATCGGAGAAGGTGCTGAATACCGATAGTCGGTGCTAGAGTCTTCGCGAACCGTGAAAGCCACTAGTCGAGTAGAAGCGTCTAATGAACGAGTTGATTTCATTCGATTGGACCATAGCATCAGTGGATGTTAACATGGCTACAGTTGAAGTGTATCCATATCCCACACTGTGTCCCATACCTTCATCTGAGCCAGCTGGTGAGACCACGACCTGAGCTCCTGACGCGTCCGACATTGCAGAAATGACGATCTTGTTGGGGCTCGACGTGGGCACGACGGCCGTCAAGGGCGCGCTCGTGGACGCAGCAACGCGTCGCCTTGTCGCCAGCAGCAGCGAGCCCACCAACGCGTATGCAGACGCGGGCATCGGACGCTTCGAACAGCGCGTGGAAGCGATCCTCGGGGCGGTCACGCGCGTCATCGCATCGCTGCCACAGCATGGGCTCGCGCAGGTCTCGTCCGTCGGCATCTGCGGACAGGTGTGTTCTCTTGATAGAACTAATGCGAATTGTGAATTCCGTGGCCTGAGTGAAGCTTTTTTTTAGATGCACGGGATTGTGTGGTGGCGGGCGGCGGACGTTGTTCAAGCAGCGGAGACCGTTCTCTCCGGAGGTTCAGTGGAGAGACCTGCGTGGAGTCGATTGGTCACGTGGGAGGACCAGCGCTGCTCGCAGGAGTTTCTCGCGAAGCTGGAGAGCAGAGTCGAGGAAGCACGTCTCGCATCTGGAAATTCTGTTGGATGCTCGTCTCGCTTGGCCACTGGCTACGGTCTAGCAACCTACGCGCACACTCTGGAAAGTAGCCACGAAGCGGTTGAAGGATTTGACGCATGTGGCACAATCCACGATCTGTTGGCGTTTATTTTATGCGGTCATGATACTTCAGAAGCTGCGACAATCGACACGACGAACGCGTGTAGTTGGGGCGCATTCGACATTACGCAGAACCAATGGAACTGGAACAGGTACAGAACGGTGTCCTCTAGTCCCAACATGTGTCACTAACATGTTCGGTACCAGTGTCGATGTGCTTGGAGTTCCTCGAGAAATACTACCTACGGTGAAGGCGTCAGGATCCATCATTGGCGACACGAAAACGTCAGTCTTCGGCATCCCCTCAGGAAGGATTGTGTTCGTCCCCATGGGTGACCACCCGTGCTCAGTAGTCGCTGCCTCGATTGACCAAGACATGTCCGAAACTCAACTCTCGCGTGCGTTTTGTTCATCTGAATGTTGGATGGATTTTTTTCTCATTCCTCTCTCCTCTAGTGGTAAATATCGGCACTTCGGCGCAGCTCGCGATGATTCTCCCGAGAGATATGACCTTCAACTTTGACGATAGCCGCAGTTTCGAAGTCCGTCCGCATGTCAGAGACGATCAAGTGCTTGGCGTTGCGGCCGCCTTGTCCGGGTACGTTACCTAGCTATCATTTTCCACTGACATGACAGAGTTTATCCTCTCTTTGTGAAGAGGGAATATATTCGCTTGGTTTGTCCGCCGCTGCATGGAGTGGATATTAGACCTCATGGGTACTACGGAGATCGACGAATCCATGGTATATGAGAAGCTCATTCGACTTGGACTCCAAAATACCGAGACAGAAGTCGAGTTTCTTCCAACATTGAACGGCGAACGGGCGAACCCGCATCAGTTTGGAAGAATCGACGTCTTGCGACTCAATAACGGCTCACTTGGGGACCTCAGTGCCTCTCTTTGCCGTAATCTCATTCAAAATCTTGTCGGAATGGTTCCTCAGAATCTGCGAGGCCACCTTCAAGCGAGCAGGTAGAGTAAGCTGTATTATCTTTGCCATACCACGTGATACTATTGATTTATTTGTGTCTTTCGAACTAGAATAATCGGAACGGGAAATGCGCTGGTTCGAAACCCATTACTGCAGCACTTCCTCGTACGAGAGTTGGGAAGTCAAAGTGAGCTTATTCTTCAAGACGCAGCAGACGCCGCTATAGGAGCCGCACTAACCGCCCACGCTGCCAACTAGTGGTGACAACTTGTCGCCTCAGCATGGCATGTAATCCGTCGTTTAGCTTGTCGTTTCTGATCAGTGTACTTTTAAGTAAATGACAGTCTTATCGCTAGTTACTTGCACCAGGTTAGACTTTACCGCCGTGAAAGCGGAAAGGTTCATTTCCAGAAATTGCATTCTCAGGACCTACGCGTCTTGAGGTAGACGTTGCCATGCGACTTTGATCGTCAATGTCAAAGCCAACTGCGTGATCTTGGAACAGATATTGATACGTAATGCACTTGTGAATGCAGTTTTGAATCAAGCCGTTCCGATGGAACTCTCGACCATAGTATTAACTATCTGCTTAGCTTCTCATCTTCGGCCATCCCCGCTTTCACTGTCGTCTGGATCTACCAGACGACGCACTTCTTCGCGGGATTCATCTTGCTGCCTACCTTGCACTGGAATGTCTTCGCAAAGTCAGCACTGTTGCTCATGACAACATTCACCCTAGCAGTGAAGATCGAGTGCGGGTCTGTCTGCAGACGATCCCGAATCCACGCATCAGTGGCCTTTGCGCACCACTCCTGACCGGCTGAGACGAAGAAGAGTTTGTCGATCTCTTCACGCGTCATGCCTTCAGACGATGTGTCAGGGTTTTGCTGGAGCCAGTCTCGAAGCCCTTCAAACGCGAGCTTGAGGCCGCCGTTGTCCGCAATGTTCTCGCCGAGCGTGAGGTTCCCATCAATGTTGCCAATGACATTGCCTTTCATCCCCTTGACGACGTACTGGCTGTACTGCTCGCGCATGCACTGGGCCCTCTCGTCGTACTCCTTCCGGTCGTCGTCCGTCCACCAGTTGGACCTGACACCAAGAGCATCGTACTCTCGTCCTTGATCATCAAAGCCATGGGTAATCTCATGCCCGATAGTCGAACCGAGCGCGCCGAAGTTACGACCAGGGTGATACGATGGACTGAAGTATGGGAGCTGCACGTAACCGGTGAAGATGAGGAACTTGTTCTCTTGCCAATTGTACTCGGCGTTCACAACTCCCGGAGACCCATTCCACAACGAGCGGTCGACTAGTTTCCCCACTTTGGCGAGACCCGTCTCCCAATTGTATCTCTGGATCTTCTTGTAGTTGTCCAAAAAGGCTGTAGGCGTGAGTGTAAACGTGTAGTTGACGGGTTTGTCCTGCTTGCCGACCATTGCTTTCATTAACATGATCTTGCGCTCCGCTTGCACGCGCGTGGCGTTGTCCAGCCAGGTTTCCTTTGCGATGAGAGCAGCCATCATGCGCTCGATGGTTTGTACCATCCGCATAATGTACTGCTGGGTCTGAACGCCGAGGGCTTCCGCGAAGTAGTACTCACTAACAAGATCGGGAAGCAATTCGATGACCTGCCTACGGCAACGTGGCTCGCGATCTTCAGTTCCCCAGTAAGCGTCATCGTTCGCCATGAAGTCATCTCCCAGGTAGTACCCATACATTGCGACATGCAAAAAGGCGTAGAAGTACTTGATATCGTCAAGCGACTTGGTGTTCCAGAGCTGCTTTTCAACGCGATCGAAGTAGCCGATGGAGCTGAAGAAGACATTCGAATCGGCCTTGAGCGCGCTCTTCGTACGTACGCGCGCACCCTCAGCCATCCCCTTGAAACCAATCGGGAAGCGATCTACTGCGTCCTTGTAGCGCAGAGCCTCCACAGCCTGGAACTCTTCGAGCGATGGTCTGATCTGGTACAAAACGTCGCTAATGTTGATGACTACCTCGGCCACTTTGGTCTCGTTAGTTGGAAGAGGGACGCCGGCGAGCTTTAATCCATTGATGATATACTGGCTTGCTTCGTCGAATCTCGTCGATGCATCTTCGGCTAACGGGAAAATGCCCGTGCCAGCGAACAATGCCGTCTGCGAGTGGTTGAACTCATTGTACCAGAAACCCAAGTTCGTGAAGAGCCATGCTCCTTCGGTGCCGAGCTCGCCACCAAGTTTCGCCAGCTCGAACTTGGACGAGGCTTTGTGGATCCGTTGAAGAGCATCTTGAAGAGGTTTGTTGCCGAGCGCCGTGTTGGCCTTCATGTCGAGACAAGAATCGTAGAACTCACCCAACACCGGGTGTCTCTCTTCGACGATATTTTGGGTCGTCGCGTCGGCCAGTTCGTCCAGCTCAGTCAGCGGCCGACGATGCGCGTCGACACCTTCCGGGAGGGTGAAGTTCTTGAGCCATCCGCCACATGAGTACTGGTAGAAGTCGTCGCACGGGTCGACAGTTGGGTCCATGAGAGACGTGACATCAGCAGGCAGAGCACCAAGAGCTGGGGTTGCAGCGATAGCAAGCAATCCGGCGATGGCGCGACTTGCCAAGGTCTTCATCTTGTCGCTTGGTGGTGAAATCAAGACTGCATAAGGCACTGGAGCAGAGCGAAGCGTGGAGAAGGCTAGGATGCAAGGCTGAGTGGCACACGCGCCCTCACCACAACTGATCTTAACCTATCCGTGGAAGCCATCAAGTTGCCGTTCGGCTACGTACAGCGGCTTATGAGTGACGAGAGGCTCACATACGAATGGCCACGAATGGATCACATAAAAAGGGGGAGCAACTCGCTGACCTTGCGCTGGTCGGATCATAGGCGGGCTGGTCTAATCTACTTAATTGTTGATGGGTGGCGCCACCTAGTCGAGTGCAACTGTCAAGATCTGATTACATTATGTCTATCAGACTAACAGACGTTGTGAGTCACAACGTCAACGATCAGGGTGTCTTGATTTGATGGCAGGGCCGCCCGCAGATATCAAAGCTTTTCGCCATGCAAAAAGAAGACAATAACAGGGTGGTAGTTGTAGGGTTCATCAAATTGCGATCCAATAGACCTCACCTTCAGAGGAATACAAAGAGAATGCTTATCGTCAATGGTCTACGGCTGATAGCCTTCTCATCCGTGTTCGAGCTCTTCTTCCGGCTCGATCAATCATCATGATGCAGGCGTCACCGTGTCTCAGTGGGAGGCTTTGATGCACGCAAGAGTGGAACTGAACTGTCGCAATCTGGCATCCTGATCGAGTTCCCGACTGTACTGTACTAATCTTGAGACTCTCGCAGTTGCCGCCTCAGCACTGCTCAGGCGGTCCTCATCGATTCTCACAGACGGACGCTGCACCACTCCACCTCTGGAGCTTTTTCCTCAACATGAGGTCTATTGGTTTACTCTTTTAGAAACCTATAGCCGGCTCGCGCCAGAATTATTGACCCATTTCCCAGTGGGCGAGCATCTCTGGAGCTCAGAATCTACTTTTGTTATCGCGACCAATAGACCTCACATGCACACATGCACACATGCACACATGCGCACACACACGCACACACACACACACACACCTCTGGAGCTCAGCTACCAGCCTGGCAAAGCCCACGACCAAGAATAATCAAGCAGAGTACTGGCCTCCTCGCCGGTCTCCAAGCCGCTCTCGGCAACGGTTGGACAGGCATCACTGCCATCAGTGACAGTGCGTTCATCCTGCGCCATCTTGACGACTATCGTCGATAGTCGTCACTAAAGAAGTGTTGGGAGATCGACAGTCTATCGATCTCCCAACACTTCTTAAAGGAACTGGTGAGAGCTCAATTATGGCTCGTTTTTGTCCACAAACCACCGTTCGATGGCCTGTTCTCTCTCCACCCGAAGAAACACCCTATTTTAATTGGCCTCGCCAGCGTGTCGTGTGATCTGTGGTCGAGGAATTATGGCGCAAGAAGGAAACAACACTGCCGCTCGAAACCCCTCGTACTCGCTTCGACGAGGGAGGCGGTCGACAGGGAGGACTACACACGAGGCTTATGGCGCCACTCGGAGACCTACGGTGGAGGCGCTCGGACCACAGCGCAGCGAGCCTCCACACCGCCGCTGCGAACGAACTCCTGAGACATCCTGAGGCATGCATCCCCGCAGCCGTCGCCCACGCACCTACCGGCGATTACAGTGTGCAGTATCTACTGCTCTCCGACGGAGATCGAGAGGCAACCCGGGTGCCGGAGGCGCTGGTGCCATCATCGTCCGGCTAGCTCAAAACGACTTGAACACAGAGGTTGCTTTCACACCCTCCCTGTCCTATGCTCACGAGGTGACCACAAACAGTCAAGCAGAGTACAGAGACCTGCTGACCGGACTCAATGCAGCAGCGAGACACAAGTAGACCCCCTTATCGGTCGTACGGGACAGCTTTGATGATTATCCAGCAAATGCGGAACTACAAGGTCCCGAGCAACGAAGTACTCTAGGAGATGTAAGCTCGTGCACGCTGCCTCACCGATTATCTCGAAATTTGTACCTAGCGACATCATCCAAGTGCTGCAAACTGCGTGGCGGATGCGACGGCGAACGAAGCAGTCAAGTCGTGCACCGAAGAACGCATACGCATCGCGGGTGTCCTTAATAGCACATTGGAGAAGGCTCCGTCTATCGGTCTCTGTAAGAGCAGACTAATAGACCTCACTTGAATTGTCAAATTGTCGGTCAATGTGCTGCTGATGAAAATGGAGTATATTAAAAAGACTGCGTCTTCATCAACAGCACCCTGGCATCTTCTAATTAGTTGCCCCATGTGTTTACGAGCATAGAAACCCTCCGGATTTTCAATGGTGGTGTTAATACGCCCATCTCCGCCAGTATTACAGCCGTGGAGTCAACGCGATAGAACGCACGTTCAGTTACACAGAATACAGAATATTCGACGCAGTGACACTTAAAGCGTGTCCCACAGGTTGCGTTCGTCCGGCTCATTGCGCGTGATTGATTCGTAAGGCAGCACCTGTACAACCCCGTGAGTGCAGACAAGGGCGTGCCCACGCCCGACTACAAGCGCGAGCCCGAGAGCGACACCATCCACACGCACGACGGAGACGACGCCGATGAGTTCTCGCGCCAGTTATCATTTGCGCAGGTGCGCATCACGGTCACGCGCTGCGGCTCGAAGCCAACATCGCTGTGCAGGACGAGCTCAAGACGTTGCGGTTCGCGCTGCTCAAGGCCGAGCACGAGGCACAAGAGAATAAGCGCGAAAGGCAGAAAGCCGAGAAGCGCCACTGAGTGGAGGAGTTCGTACACATGACTCGGGTGTCGTCTCGCAAACGACGTTGATCGAAGTCTAAACAAAAGGTTTTCTTGTGGAGTCTCGGAGAAGGTGCTGAATACCGATAGTCGGTGCTAGAGTCTTCGCGAACCCTGGAAGCCACTAGTCGAGTAGAAGCGTCTAATGAACGAATAGATTTCATTCGATGGGGACCCATAGTATCAGTGCGAACGTGAACATGGCTACAGTTGGAATGTATCCATATACCGACAGGGACAAGTGGGTTTTTGGGTGATGGAGGTTGAAGGTGCGCCTTCAGCCTCCCAGCCAATCACAGTGGGCTGGCTGCCGACGCTGCGGCGTCACGGGCCCAACTTGTGGCTCTTGGGGACGTAACCGTCTCACTATTAATATTTTTCAAACGATATACTCACTTCTATATCTCATAAGCATCGCTCACTTACCGATTTCTTGCCCATATTAGAGGCGCGCTGCCTGTGAGATGTCAATGGAGAAAGTTCTCCTAATACAGGCCCGGTCACAAACTAAGTGACATGGTGTCACTGACGAGTCCACGGCGGGGCAAGGATTAGGTTTGGTGGTCGAGGCCAGGACCCAGAACCGTGGCCGCGCCGACGTCTCGACGACGCGTGTGGCCAGCAGTCCTGACGTTGCCGGCCAGCTCCTCAATGGTCGCGCGCATCTTCCTCCACTTGGAGATGAGAGAACGTACCGAGCTCCTTCTCTCCGGCGCAATGTGCGAGAAGAAGGTGACGATGGTGAGGTCGACAGACGCAGCAAACGCTTAGTGCTGTATGACAGCGAGCTTGAAGTCGTACGTGTACTGAATCCTCTTGAACCATCGAGGGCGGGCGTGTTTAAAGCAGGAAGAGCGTCTGCCTTACATAGAGTTTTGGCAACTGAGGGTTTTATTCAGAAACCTACAAAATGCATACCTTGCCACAGAACCTCGACCTTGACCCTGGGCAGCACCACTAGTGGCGTGCGAGCCCTCTCGCATCCACTGATCCCGAAGCGGACCCATCCGCGTGCTTTCCGATCTCTGGCGGACGCGTCCACACTCGCGTCCAACATGGTGTGTGGGCGCCACCGCCCACATCCACCAACATGCAGTACAGTGACTCGCGCTCAGTATGGATCACATGCGCAGTCGCTCTTGTCCGCTGGGCGGAGCAGCCATCAAACTTAAAATCGAGCAGTGGAGAGAACCTTGGAGACTCTTCGGAGAAGAGCTCCCTCTCCACGAATACACCTCAATACTGAACCCATCGGTTGTGTGCCCAGAAATATCCCAGTGACAACACGCCCTCCTGCAAGACTACGCTTGCAATATCACGTCGCTGGAGATCGCTCCCACTCCGACTCTCGCGCTCAGCTTCTTGAGCCGATTTTTGTCAAGAGCCTTCGTAAAGGCGTCAGCTGGATTCTCTTCACCCTTGATCTTCTCAAGCACAAACGAGCCCATCTTCACGTGTTCACGCACGAAGTGCCAGTGCAACTCAATGTGCCTGGTCCGTCTGGAGTAGGTTGGATTCGATGCCATGATGTACGCGCTCTGGCTATCAATCCCAATTCGTGCGCGAACGTCAACACCCGGGAGCACTTCCGTCAACACATTCCGTTGCCCCATGGCTTCCATTGCTGCCTCACAGGCCGCGATATACTCTGCTTCTGCAGTAGACAGCGCTATTACTGGTTGCTTCCTGGACGACCACGCGATCGCCCCACCGGCGAGGCAGAACACAAAGCCACCGGTGCTCTTGCGGTCGGAGAGGTCGGACGCCCAGTCACTACCACAGTACCCCATGATTTCAATCGTGCGCGTTTCACTCTTGCTTCTCATGTACGTAACTCCATGGTCCACAGTTCCTGCGAGATAGCGTAACACTCGCTTCAAACAGCCGACATGCTGCTTAGTCGGTGCAGCCACGTAACGACTCAGTTGGCCTACTGTGTACGCGAGGTCGGGTCGGGTACACGTCGCCAAGTACATGAGCATTCTCACTGCACCTCGATAATCAAAGCTTGTATCAACTTGGTCACCAGCTGACGCAGCTTTAAGATGCTGACGCGTCTCGAGCGGGTTTCCCACGGGATGTGCGTTTTCATAGCCAAACTTACACAGGATCTCCTTCGCATACGCGGCCTGATTGATCACGATCTTTTCATCATTACTGTGAACATGAACGCCGAGATATGAAGATAACTTTCCCTGGTCCTTGATCCCGTACGCTTTGTCCAGATCACCAAACAGTTTGCTCTTATGATCCTCACTGTTGGTTGCACAAAGGATGTCGTCCACGTAGATCAATACCAGAACAATTGTCCCATCGCTTGATACTTGCCAGTACAGGCATGGCTCAGTTGCACACTGATCATAGCCAGCTTGCTCCAACCATCTATCAAGTTCTTCATTCCACTCTCTTCCGGCCTGTCGGAGTCCGTAGAGTGCCTTCCGCACAACGTAGATGTGATCGCTAGACGCTGCAGGAAATCCATCAATTTTACACAAATACTGAGGGATGTTGAGTCGCGCGTTCAAGTACGCCGTGTTGATATCTCCACCATACACACTCAACCCAAGCTCCGCCGCCAATCCAAGCACCAGGCGGAAGCTTGATATTCTCGCAACGGGCGAGAACGTTTCCTAAAAATCTATCCCAGGCCTCTGCCAATTTCCCATGGCCACCAAACGAGCCTTGAAACGCACCACGTAGCCATGTTGATCCGTCTTGATTGCCCAAACCCACATCGAGCGGACTGGTTTCGCATTTATAGGCGCGCACGCTCAACCGGATGGGCGACACTATCGACCAGGAGAACCTCGTCGATACGTACTGTACTCTTCTCGTTCTTCCCATGCAGCTGGTGTGAGCACCGCTGGTTACTAAACTGTTCTTCACTTTTGGACCCCTTCCCATGACCCAGTTCCACCACACCCTTCGAGCCGGAAACAGAATGGCCGACTGGCTCGCGAATCAGGCTATGGACCAGCTCCACTCGACGATAGCCACTTCGGAATGGACCACAATGGACACCCCGCTCATGGACCTAATTGAATCGGATGTTTCCCACGCCACGCGCCCGATCAGGCCAGACCGAGATCTACTAAGCGAAGTCCAATACGTAATCACACAGCACGAACTGGTACGTCGCCAGACCAGGAAGCGTAGTCTACCAGAGTAAGATCCCGGGGAGCTGACGCTGGGTTGGTCGTCCCCGATCGCCACGGTGTCTAACTCTTTCCGTAATAAAAGAAAAACACTTTTGGGCCCCGAGCAATTTATAAGCTGCACCAGATGCCCCGACGCATCCTTCCGGTGCATGATTGAAAATTGGGTACCACTAGATTGGCTCGTCATCCGTCATGTTGAGGCTATCACCCAAACGTGTCCAACTTCTGAGCCACGCGGAGAGGCTTTCGGCGCTGTGTGATTGATGGGACACGGATTCAACGTATGCACATTTCAATGTGATAGTAGGAGCAGCGAAATTTACGCGAATTCAAGCTACAGTACTCGTCCATCCGCATAGCCATACGAAGACAATATGGAGGAGCCACCAGATACCAGAGAACACGAATCACTTTGGGTCCTTGTCGAAGAAGTGAGTGACTATGATGGGCACGTCGAGGTGTAGCGAGCCGGCTGCGTTGTTGGGCACCCAGAGCGCGAGCGAGCCGCCGCCTTTTCCAGGGATACCGAAGAGCCCTTTGCGCCAGCGATCCAAGTAGAGCGTCTTGTTTGAAAATTTGTCGAGGCTCTCCTTGAACGTCACGACCTGACCCACTGGCACCTCCACTTGGAACTCCTTCTTGCCGCCCGATCGGGTGTTGACCTTCACGGGGTACTTGTCCTTGCTGGTGAACGTGATGGTGAGCATTTTGTCGCCGACGGCTTTCCACGTGCCGGTGGCCCCTTCGAATGCCTTGCCATCAACCACCATACCGAGGGCTTTGTCAGCCGGGCCGTCAGCGATCTGCGTCTTGAAGCTAGTAATTCTGCACATGGGCAAAAGGAATTTGCGCACCATGGCCGCGATGCCCGTCGGGTCAAAGACAGCGATGGCGTCGAGGGAGAGCTGTGCAATGACGAGGCGGTACTTTTTGATGTTGAGCATCACTTTCTTGTGATCGAAAGCGGAGGCGATGACCTTATCGACCATGACCTGCACAGCCGTGAAGAAGTCGCCGCTGGATTGGACACCGTCAGGGGCATTCTCTTCCCAGCACCCGGTGGTGGCAGCCGGTAGCTCGTTGAGAACGAGAGGCGAGTTGAGCACAAGGAACTGCAACGCCTCGAGTGGGGTATTGAAATCATCATTCATGATCTCCTGCACCTTGTCTTTGACCTTGTCGATGAACTCTTTGATCCGGCCACCGCACGTGGTACCGGCCGAGATGATGCCCTGAATGTCTTTGTCGGTAAGCTCAGGTAGTTTCTTTGCGCCAGCTTGCGCAGTCGTCGTGGCCGAGGCCGAGACCTTCTTGAACATCTTGACGAAGTTGAGCTTATCCTTGAGGTTGGTCTTGGAGAATTTGCCGTCGATGATGGCGATGACGAGAGGCTTGACGACGCCCAAGATGTCGTTGGTCATATCGAGCGCCTTGGGGATGTCCACACCGATGCAAGTGGCAACGGCGACGGGCAGGTCGTAAACCACGAAGTCAGTCTTATCGACGAGGCTCTTGACCTCTTCGCGAGTCGTGAGCTTGCCCTGGGTCTGTAGCTCGTCAAGATATCCCATGACTTTCTGCGTGACGTCGTAGACTTTCTGTGCGCACGCGACGCCGACTTGGACCGCTTTGGCGGCCTTGGTGAGCTCACCGAAGAAGCCACCCGAGGCTGCAGTCAGGACAACATTGGCGACGGCGCTCACTTTGGTGAGGATCTCAAGCGTGCAGTCCTTGCCTTGTGGAAGGCACTCCATGCCACACTGCACTGGGTACTCGATGGGGCACTGCGACCAGCACGTGAGGGCGTGGTCGTAGTTGAATCCCACTGGACATTCCTTGTTGTGGTAGAAAGCTGCGTGGCGGTAGCAGGCGGTGTCCGTGGGCTTGGGTTTGATGTTGGCGATCCATGTGCCGGAGTTGGCGGAAGAAGCTGGTGGTGTTTTGGCTCCAGCGGGCAGTGGAGTAGCGACCGGAGGCTGCGCAGCGGCGGGCGCCTGCTTGGCTGGGGCTGGGGCTGCGGCTCCTGCTGCAGGCTTGGCGGCGCCCGGTGCTCCAACTGTTGGCTTGGTCTGCCCTGTGGCAGGGACTGGAGCTGCTGGAGCTGCTGCTGGCTTTGGCGCGGCGGCGCTCGCTGTTGTGGCACCAGCGTTTTGCTTGACGGGCGTCGCGGGCTTGGTCGTTGGGGCGGTCGGGATGTTGGCAGCGTGGACGGCTCCGTTCTGCGCTTCGACGGATACTTGCGGCGACGAGACAGACCGTGGCGACGGCAGTGAGCGGCCCGATGTTGACCATGGCGCGTGGCGGCTTGGGCTCTGCGCAGTCGATGCAAAGATCACAAGTGAGCAGAGGCGGCAGCGATGGCAATTGGCAGTGCACAGGGGTATGTACCAAGTGCGGCAGAGTCGAGCTCCTCGTGGCTATCGTGCCGCTCAGTCGTGTGACGTGGGTCTTGGTTGAGTGGAAGATACTGGATCGGCTTGCGCTCGTTGAGTTTTCTAGGTGCCAATGTGTATCCTTCTGGTGCATTTGCACTTCTGGATCTCTGAGCATCGAGTGGATGAGTAGGCGGATTTGCTGTCCTCCTATGCGCCAAAGTGGAGACCATCTGACGATTCAGAACCCTGACCGCGGCTTTCCCATGTGGGGAGGTCCTACGTTGACAAGACTCAAAGATGGAACTTTGGTTGGCCGCGTGGGTGAGGAGGGCCTGCTGTTGTATCATCACGCCTTCCATCTCGGTACGCGTGACGACATAGACAGCAGGCACCTCATGAGAGTCACCGTGAATATATGAAAACCTTATGAATCCGGGTTTGAAACGTATTGCCGTATGTTTGCCAACAACAGTCGGCTGCCCCCCCATGGACATCGTCTATGTCGACACTTGCAGTGTATCAAGCTCTGAGGATTTGCTCATATCGTAGCTCAACTTGAAGCGACGATAGAAGCAGCAATTATTGCTGCCTCCATTTACTCGCTACAGACCTGCGTCCACCCAAACCGACCACGTTGAGCGCTAGCAGGACCCACACCGAGCTTTGCCTAGCTATTAGGATTCACACTCGTTGAACTCAATAGACTTCATTTGCATCACCATCTATTGCTGCCTCCATTCAAATCAGCACGATACAACGCGACGTGGGCGTGCGGACGAAGCCCACCCCGTCTTACCAGAATATGCGGATAATCACATTTCCCCGCGCCGAGCGAAGAATACGATACATCCGGAGCTGTTTTGGTTGTTGCTCGAGTCGCGAGGACAGATTGATTAATGTTCTGCCTCCCACAAGGTGATCACACTACAATGACTCTTACACCTTAGATCTACACCTCGCTCCAATACTTCATGACATTCGCCTTGCATTCAGATTTTCCGACTGGCAGTAGACGATGACGATATTATCGCGAGATGCAGCTCGCCACAAACGTTTCTACTTCGTGCAAAGCCATTGGAAGGTACGGAGGTGAGATCTACCTGCAGCTCTGGCCATTGCAGCATTTGAGCAACTTTCGTTGCAGACCGCAGCAGGACAGGGTTCGACGTGGTCGAGGTTCGCCCCCCGTCACTTAGAATATCTAAAGTTGAAAGTCATTTTCAAGAAGACAATGGCGGGCTCGCATTCGCCTTTCAGCGACCTTCGTGACTAGGCACCGACCACTACCAGCCTCCCAATCTCTCATAGAATCATGTTGAAATTCGAGTGGCTAAAAACCTAGTACAATTAGGTTCGATGAGAGTGGACCTGCCACCCGTAGGACTCAGTGGAGGGTTGTGTGTATCTTCCAATGTTAGCAGAGCCGAACCCAATGATTCATTGGGTTTGGCTCAGCTAACATTGGAAGATCCAAGCATGTTGAAAAGGACCGTTCTCAATCACGAGAACTGATAGCAGTTGTTATTGTAAACTTTGTATTTCAGCCCCCTCCCTCCAATTCAACCCCCCTCTATTTTAACCCCCTCCTTCGGGGGGGGGGGGGTTAACGACTTGTGCCCCCTCCCCCTTTGTAATAGATTTGGTTAACTCACCGAATTACTCACATAGCTGGCCAAGGACCTGCTAGAACCTTGCTTTCGTGGTCTTTTGGCTCGGTTGACTCGGTTGAATCGTTCTAGAATTCCACAGCATCTCTGGTTGGACTCCGTTTTCCAGCGTCACTCGTCTGACTTTGCCTTATTTTCCAACTTGGATGCAAACAATGAGGCGCAGTTTCACCATCGCTACGAAGAGGAAGGTTGGCACGGAAGCCAAGAAGATCGGTACTCGAGCTGCGACTCACAAGTTCTAGGTCGACAGGAAGTGTATTCGCGAGTGGGTACAGCAGGAGAACGCTGGAATACTTGCCGAGTATGATGGCGATCGCCGCCACGCGACGGTGCTGGATGGCACCTCGTGACGGAGTTGTTCGAAGCGCTCCTCATCGAAGCGATCTGAAATGAAAGACTCAACCATCACCGCGTGACTGTATCTTGTGCTGTTAATATCTCGACGACGAGTCGCACGAGATCGTTTTCGTGTAGCCCCACCCGCCGACTCAACGACTTCGTCATGAGTCGAATGCAAGCCAGAATATAACACATCTTAATACACTTGATGCTGTCACAAACTCTGTTTTCAACCCCCCTGTTTTTGGCCTCCCTCCCCAAGCAAGGGGGTGAACGGCTATAACCCTCGGGCACTATAATACAAACTTTACAGTAATATGTTTGAAGACTGCATCTGTTTCGAGAGCAGCGCATTCCGAAGAAGGGCACAATGTATATTAATCGCACGTATTATCCACGGCGGTAGTTAGCAATAGACGAACGAAAGTAGACACACACAAACTTCACATGTAAGGTACGCTTGCAAGAGAAGACGGCAATTCATGTCGACATAGGGAGGTTCTGACTTCACAGGTTCCGGAACTGTGGTATGCGAAGTTCGATGGAAAACAGTTAACGTGATGGACACAGTGTCCGGCCAAATAACTCGGAGCAAACGATGATATCCTGCTTCCCAATATATTGTTGCTAAGGTGGTCGTATGAATAGACCGGGTAAAAATGACTTCACAATACCGAGAACGGCCTTTATCCCGTTAGGACCTAACTGACTTTCTCATACCCACCTAACTTCGGTGGGTATGAGAAAGTCAGCTGGACGATGGCATCGGCAAATCGATCCTGATGATTGCTTGATCTGTAGTGAGTAACTACCAATTTTAAAAATTAGTATTTTCTAATGATTTCGCTTCAGGGTAACGTACGTTGGTATAGGAAAGCCACGACCCGAGCACTCACTAGCTGCTCCGATTTCTAACAGTCTCTATATCGATGGACTTTACTAATTAGTAGTTTGTGTTGGTTTCCGAGCGAGTAATTTCAAATTACTCGCTCGGAAACCCCTTGACTCAACGTGAAAACCATGCTGACCATGTATATCGACCACATGACACCCGAAAAAAAAAAACAGCAGCTGGCTCTACCGACTTACCACCCCGGTCAAGGTTAGATAGTAAATCGCACTTAAGTGAATTAATAAGGTACAAAGCTTCTCGATCATTCCTTCTTGTTCAAATCTCCCGCCCACACGCCAGTTCCCTCCACTTCGTCACTCGCACTCTTTCGAACTCGAACAACAGCCCCGGAAAATGGGCTCCTACGTGCCATCGGGATATGAGTACGGCACTGCCGGCAGTGGTAATTTCACGCACCAGATAGTCATGAAAGTGTGCCAGGGTAGCGACGAGCTGCGAGTTGTCGAATACGCAATGCTGATCGGCCTCATTCCACCCAAAGCGTTCTGTCCTAAGTGTGCTAACCCAATGAAGTTGTACAGAAAAATGGACAAGGAGATCAATCAGTTCGAGTGGCGCTGTCATAAGCAACGGTGTGACAAGACATTGAGTGTCCTCACTGGCACTGTGTTTGCCGGTGCGAAGATACCTCTCGCGACTCTGATCATGTTGTTCTTTTACTTCGCCAACGAAGAGCCAGCGAAGAAGGTGAAAGAGTACCTTAAGATCTCACATACTTCTTGCCGCGATGATACTTCTGCGAAAAAGCAGAAGTATCATCGCGGCAAGAAGTATGTGGAGTTCTGGGTATTTGGTGGATTCGACAGAACGACAAAGAAGTGGTTTGCAGCCATCACGTTTGATGACCGCACGAAAGAGACTCTTTCAACTAAGATTGCTGAATGCATCTTGCCACAGTAAGTGAACCACTACTGCCGTGATAATGCTTATGATTTTTTTACTACTCTGACATGCCCGTAGCACTCACATTATCAGTGACATTTTTGCCTCGTACGTATCGTCGAACAAAAAGCACACGCTCGCCAACAACAAGAAGCTAAAGCACTTGTCCTACATGCATACGTGGGTCAACCATTCAAAGAACTTCAAGGATCCGGTCACCGGAGCTCACACCAACGGCATAGAAGGTTGCTGGGAGGCCAAGCTGAAGTCGAAGATCAAGAAGATTCGAGGACTTCGCGACGTGGATCACGCTGCTGCCATTGTGGATGAGTGTTTATGGCGGAGTTGGTTCTTTCACCCTGATGCTGTAGCCGAGAACAAGTTTGCGGGCATCGTTCAAGCCATCAAGCGACACCCACGAGCAAGTCCAAGTTGAAGAGACCAAGACAGAGAACTGTAGAGATCCACTAAGATCCGTAATATACAGTCACTGTTCGATTAAGTGCGAATTGATATATCAACCGGGGCGTTAAGTCGGTAGAGCCCAGCAGCTCCCATAGGACGCAATCTTCACAACACACGACTTTTGAAGTAGTTCGTGTCATCGTCGACAAGAACAGTCGTACCCACAGAACGCGGATCTTCCCAGTCAGCAAACCCAACAATGGAGACAGCAGGTCCTCCTCACCCACGCGGCCAACCAAAGTTCCATCTTTGAGTCTTGTCAACGTAGGACCTCCCCACATGGGAAAGCCGCGGTCAGGGTTCTGAATCGTCAGATGGTCTCCACTTTGGCGCATAGGAGGACAGCAAATCCGCCTACTCATCCACTCGATGCTCAGAGATCCAGAAGTGCAAATGCACCAGAAGGATACACATTGGCACCTAGAAAACTCAACGAGCGCAAGCCGATCCAGTATCTTCCACTCAACCAAGACCCACGTCACACGACTGAGCGGCACGATAGCCACGAGGAGCTCGACTCTGCCGCACTTGGTACATACCCCTGTGCACTGCCAATTGCCATCGCTGCCGCCTCTGCTCACTTGTGATCTTTGCATCGACTGCGCAGAGCCCAAGCCGCCACGCGCCATGGTCAACATCGGGCCGCTCACTGCCGTCGCCACGGTCTGTCTCGTCGCCGCAAGTATCCGTCGAAGCGCAGAACGGAGCCGTCCACGCTGCCAACATCCCGACCGCCCCAACGACCAAGCCCGCGACGCCCGTCAAGCAAAACGCTGGTGCCACAACAGCGAGCGCCGCCGCGCCAAAGCCAGCAGCAGCTCCAGCAGCTCCAGTCCCTGCCACAGGGCAGACCAAGCCAACAGTTGGAGCACCGGGCGCCGCCAAGCCTGCAGCAGGAGCCGCAGCCCCAGCCCCAGCCAAGCAGGCGCCCGCCGCTGCGCAGCCTCCGGTCGCTACTCCACTGCCCGCTGGAGCCAAAACACCACCAGCTTCTTCCGCCAACTCCGGCACATGGATCGCCAACATCAAACCCAAGCCCACGGACACCGCCTGCTACCGCCACGCAGCTTTCTACCACAACAAGGAATGTCCAGTGGGATTCAACTACGACCACGCCCTCACGTGCTGGTCGCAGTGCCCCATCGAGTACCCAGTGCAGTGTGGCATGGAGTGCCTTCCACAAGGCAAGGACTGCACGCTTGAGATCCTCACCAAAGTGAGCGCCGTCGCCAATGTTGTCCTGACTGCAGCCTCGGGTGGCTTCTTCGGTGAGCTCACCAAGGCCGCCAAAGCGGTCCAAGTCGGCGTCGCGTGCGCACAGAAAGTCTACGACGTCACGCAGAAAGTCATGGGATATCTTGACGAGCTACAGACCCAGGGCAAGCTCACGACTCGCGAAGAGGTCAAGAGCCTCGTCGATAAGACTGACTTCGTGGTTTACGACCTGCCCGTCGCCGTTGCCACTTGCATCGGTGTGGACATCCCCAAGGCGCTCGATATGACCAACGACATCTTGGGCGTCGTCAAGCCTCTCGTCATCGCCATCATCGACGGCAAATTCTCCAAGACCAACCTCAAGGATAAGCTCAACTTCGTCAAGATGTTCAAGAAGGTCTCGGTCTCGACCACGACGACTGCGCAAGCTGGCGCAAAGAAACTACCTGAGCTAACTGACCAAGACATTCAGGGCATCATCTCGGCCGGCACCACGTGCGGTGGCCGGATCAAAGAGTTCATCGACAAGGTCAAAGACAAGGTGCAGGAGATCATGAATGGCGATGTCAATACCCCACTCGAGGCGTTGCAGTTCCTTGTGCTCAACTCGCCTCTCGTTCTCAACGAGCTACCGGCTGCCACCACCGGGTGCTGGGAAGAGAATGCCCCTGACGGTGTCCAATCCAGCGGCGACTTCTTCACGGCTGTGCAGGTCATGGTCGATAAGGTCATCGCCTCCGCTTTCGATCACAAGAAAGTGATGCTCAACATCAAAAAGTACCGCCTCGTCATTGCACAGCTCTCCCTCGACGCCATCGCTGTCTTTGACCCGACGGGCATCGCGGCCATGGTGCGCAAATTCCTTTTGCCCATGTGCAGAATTACTAGCTTCAAGACGCAGATCGCTGACGGCCCGGCTGACAAAGCCCTCGGTATGGTGGTTGATGGCAAGGCATTCGAAGGGGCCACCGGCACGTGGAAAGCCGTCGGCGACAAAATGCTCACCATCACGTTCACCAGCAAGGACAAGTACCCCGTGAAGGTCAACACCCGATCGGGCGGCAAGAAGGAGTTCCAAGTGGAGGTGCCAGTGGGTCAGGTCGTGACGTTCAAGGAGAGCCTCGACAAATTTTCAAACAAGACGCTCTACTTGGATCGCTGGCGCAAAGGGCTCTTCGGTATCCCTGGAAAAGGCGGCGGCTCGCTCGCGCTCTGGGTGCCCAACAACGCAGCCGGCTCGCTACACCTCGACGTGCCCATCATAGTCACTCACTTCTTCGACAAGGACCCAAAGTGATTCGTGTTCTCTGGTATCTGGTGGCTCCTCCATATTGTCTTCGTATGGCTATGCGAATGGACGAGTACTGTAGCTTGAATTCGCGTAAATTTCGCTGCTCCTACTATCACATTGAAATGTGCATACGTTGAATCCGTGTCCCATCAATCACACAGCGCCGAAAGCCTCTCCGCGTGGCTCAGAAGTTGGACACGTTTGGGTGATAGCCTCAACATGACGGATGACGAGCCAATCTAGTGGTACCCAATTTTCAATCATGCACCGGAAGGATGCGTCGGGGCATCTGGGGCGGCTTACAAAATGCTCGGGTTCCAAAAATGTAGAACAGCTTAGTAACCCGAGCGGTGCACACACCAGCTGCATGGGAAGAACGAGAAGAGTACAGTACGTATCGACGAGGTTTTCCAGGTCGATAGTGTCGCCCATCCGGTTGAGCGTGCTCACCTGCGCGAGCGAAAACTGGCGCACGAACACGTCGGCGTGATGCCGTCGTGCGAGTTGACGGTCCTGCTCTCGGAGTCGGACTCGTGCTTGTGGTCCGGCGTGGCATGGTCTCCGCCGCTGTAGGTGGGTGATCTTTGGCGGCCACGTGAGAGCTCAGTTCTAGCACGCTTCCTCAAAACCGTGTTCAACGTTATTAATAGCTTGTTATTCTCTCTATCTGATGAAGCATCGCGTAGAGGCCTCGTGACGTGTGTTATCTACAGTCGAAGAGTTTGGCACAAGGAGGAAGCAAGAGGGTCTTGCAATTGCGAAAATGGCTGCGTTCAAAAGTTGTGGCCAGTCGCGTGAAGCCGCCAGCCATTGTCACGCAAATACGGACTTTCAATTTGTGAAAAATGCGTGTGTCATTCAATATTATTGGATAGAAAGCTTCATTGTCACGCAAATACGGGCATACGGTTTGTCAAAATTGTTGGGCGAAGCCCCTTTATAATCAAGCCGGCGTGTAACCACGAGTAACCGTGGGTTGTTCCTCAGCAAACTCAACGGTTTTAAGGACTCTAGTGAAGGTGCGCATCGAACCTTACCAAAAGTGTCTCGGAGAGAAGGCGCAGACGTCAAAGCGACAGGGGTCAGAAGCAAGTTACGTTCCTGCGATCCGGGAGACATGAGAGCTTTTGGTAATTTCTTGAAACGTTTTGTCAGATCACGGTGGAGTACAGTGATAGAGTCAAAAAGAGGGAGACGTTTAATAGTTTGTCCAAGATCATTTCGTAAGGTACGATTGTTCTTGTGGGAAGGATGATTCATCGGATCTGAAGAACTACTGTGGATTTGCACCTGTTTGTGTCCGTCAAGTGGAGGGATGCAACCAGGTTACATTTCGTATTGTGGAGGCGATCCCATCCGGACATGTGGAGGCCTTTGATCCGGTAGAAGAGCAGTCGGTGGCGGCTGGAGCTATGGGGTAGTTGATGAATGGCCTTCCACCCAACGAAGTCGAGGGCTATTCCGAACTCGATCGATGTGGTGTGGTGTGGGACTCCCACCTCCAACATCAAGCCGCCTCTTGCAGCCACCACCCGCGGCAGCCACCAACGCCCAGCATCCACCACCAGCATCCACCACCAGCATCCACCACCAGCATCCACCAACGGCAGCCACCACTGGCAGCCACCAGCATCCACCATCGGCAGCCATCACAGGCAGCCATCACCAACAGCATCAACAGCATCAACAGCACCAACAACGTGAACAGCACCACCAGCACCAGCGCCGAGAGCTCCAAGGCCTCGACGCACGGACTTCGCCATGGAGCCGTGGCAAATCCCCCCTTGCATGTACACTGAGAGGCCCAGAGCCCGTAGGATCCGCCATTCGGGCTAACAGAACAATCTCACTTGCAAATTTGCCTCGCATCCGCCAAACTGGACCATAAAGAATTCTTTGGCTCACACCAGTGAAGCAAGCAACCCCGCATCGCAAGCAAGCAACAAGCAACCCCGAAGCAACAAGCACCCGCACCATGCCGACCGGGCGCGTCGACCCCGACGGCGACGTCGACATGAACCCGCCGCCGGTCTACGAGTTCATTAAGGCGCCGCGTCTCACAGCCTGGGACCAGGCGAGCCTGGTGAAGTGGATCCGCGAGCGCCAGCAGTATGAGCGCCGCATCAAGGAGTGCAGCGCGACGACCGGCGAGTCCGTCGACGCCGTGCGAGTGAGTGTGCAGACGTCCATCGAACCGCTCCTGTACGAGCAGCTACTGAAGTACCGTCTTCGCGTGGACGAGGACCTGGTGACGGACAAGGAGATCATGACCCTGATCACCAAGCGCTGTAACGAGCTGCAGAACAGACATGTCCCGGACATCGACGAGGTGTTCCGCCGCGAGCTCAGGATGGGCATGAGCGAACCTGACGTGGAGGCCCGCGTCGTGAAGTACTTTGGTAAGCTGGACCACGTCATTGAGAAGTACGGTCTCGGCGATATACTGGGTACGTCAAGCACGTCCACGGAGGACTACAAGAATAAGATGAAAGAGCGCTGTCGTCAAGCCATTGAGAACCTCGAGCCGCCATCGCTCAAGGCTGAGATCAAGCGGTTGGTCCAGTACAAGCATCGAGCCGCTAAGACGAGTGACATCGCGCTTTTCGATTTGGTGCTTGAGAGGGCCAACGAGCAACAGCATTACCACTTGATGAACGCTGAATCCGGTGCGCGCCGCCGCGGTGACCAGCGCGACCGCACGCCGCGCAACACGCCACCACCACCGCCGCCGCCTCCAGCGCAGCAGCAACCCCGCCGTCCGCCAGCCGCCGAGCAACAAGGAGACTCTGCGCCACGAACGGGATGCTGGCACTGCAAGGGCAACCACTGGTTGCGCGACTGCCCGACGGCGTCGGAGGACGACTAGAAGGCGGCCATCAACGCGATGAAGAAGGTCAAGTCCGCTCGCCGTGTGCAGGTGAAGGCCGTCCGCGTGGCCGGCAGCGAGCCAGGTCGCAGCATGGTGATTGTGAATGACGTGTTCGAACTACCTTTCGTTGCGGACACCGGCGCCGAGTGCAACCTGATCCCTCGTCAAGCAGCGACAGAGATGAGGGACCTCGACATTCTGCCTTCCTACAAGAAGTTGGATTCGCCTGTTATGATCGAGACGGCAGGTGGAAAGCGCGACAAGTGCACACACGAATGCGACGTAGATCTAAAGATCGGGACCGCCGCCGGTAACGTGAACGTGCGACGTGTGAAGTGTCTCGTGCTCGAGGGGAACGAAGATGCTTTCTTGATGGGGAAGCCGACCCTGGAGACTCTCGGCATTGACGTGGACGCCATGTTCGCTCAGTTGGCACGCCGCCAGACCGACGACGGCGATGACATCCCTGAGGGTGTCGCCATTGGCAAGGACGGTGCCGGCGAGGTCGAAGCGCTTATGCATCGCATGCTGAACGAGGCAGTGAGCAACGGTTTCCCGGTGAGGCTGCTGCCACGGCTCAAGACGCTCCTGTGGTCATTCCATGATCTCTTCCGAGTGCGCCTCGGCCCTGACGCTGCCGCTGACGTCGCACCGCTGCACGTGACCTTCAAAGACGACGCCCGGCCTTACCGATGCCGTCAGCGTCGCTACCCAGGGGTCCCAAGTGAGTTCATGCGCCGCTACGTCGAGGATCTCGAGCGATTCGGCATGATAAGAAAGAACAACCAGAGCAAGTGGGCATCAGCAACCATTCTTGTGAAGAAGCACGGATCTGACACCGACTTTCGGATCGTGAACGACTACCGCCCCGTGAACGCAATGACAGTTCCCATCGCTGGTACGATGCCGGACGTGTCGAAAGTCAACGACCGTGTGCAAGGCGCAAAAGCGCTGGGTCAGTTCGACCTGCTCAAAGGTTTCTGGTAGTTCCCGCTGGACCCCAGTTGCCAAGAGCAGTTCAGTTTCATGACAGACACGGGGGTCTACACCCCACTCCGTGTGCCGCAGGGAGCGATGGATTCTCCACTCCATTTCCAAAGTGAGATGCAGACCGTTCTCGCCGATCAGCTCTACAAGAGCGTGATCATTTGGATCGACGACGTCGTGGTGTACGCCGAGAGCGATGAACAGTACCTCGAAGAGCTCCGCACGTTCTTCCTCACGCTCCGCAAGCACAATCTCAAGCTGAGCGCGCCGAAGAGCACCGTGTACGCCAAGAGTGTGACCTTCTGTGGCCGCGTTATTGATGGAGAAGGAATGCAGCAGGACCCCGAGCGCGTGCGCGCACTGACTAGTCTACCTCTGCCCGCGAACGCCGGCGAGCTACAGTACTTCCTCTGTGCCACCGGTTGGATGCGCGAGTCCATCGTGGACTTCGCGCGCGTGTTTGAACCCCTGCAGCAGAAGCTGGACATCGCCCTAAAGAACCACAGCAAGAGGGCCCGCGAAGCGAAGAAGGTTGCCCTAAAGTGGACTGACGAGGACACCAGTGCGTACGAGAAGGCAAAGGAGGTGCTCGCCAGCCCTAACCTGCTCGTGTTCCCGCAGACGGATGCAAATATGTGTCTCTTCACGGATGCGTCAGACCTCGGCTGGGCCGCGGTCGCGACACAGGGACAGAACTGGGACTCAGCCCTTCCTGTCACCGAGCAGAAGCACGAGCTGTTGACATGTAAGGGCGGGTGCTTTCGCGGTCCGCAGCTCAACTGGTCCGTCCTTGAAAAAGAAGCGTACCCCATCGTCCGCTCCTGCGGTGATCTCGAGTATATCCTACAGCGACCGCATGGGTTCCGCATGTACTGTGATCACGCGAATCTGATCAAGGTGTTCAACAGTGAAACCGAGATGAAGCAGCACGTTCGCGGTAAGCTCCAGCGGTGGTCATTCAAGCTCGTCGGCCTCAAGTATGAGATCGAGCACATCAAGGGATCAGACAACGTCTGGGCCGACATTGTCTCTCGGTGGGGCCCGCGGAAGGCCGCGGACGAGGAACGCGTCCTTGCTGCTCGTGCTGTGCGCACCCGTGCCCAAGGTGAGGCCTCGGTCCTGCGCCCACTCCAAGATGAGCATTTCGAGTGGCCAACCGAGGCGGCCATCGTTACCGCACAGCAACAGCATGTGAATGAGCTTGATGGCGTCGAGTATGACCAAGATGATGAACGAGTCACCGTGGACGGCAAGCTGTGGATCCCCGCGGCGGACAAGGAGCTGCTGCAGCGTGTACTGGTAGTCGCCCACTGTGGCATACAAGGACACAGAGGCGAGAACGTTATGGTGAACCAACTGCAGCAGCACTATCACATCAAGGATGCCGCGCGTCATGTGCACCGTTTCAACCAGCAGTGCTTGCTCTGTAAGCACGTGAAGGCGGGCAAGCTCGTGCAGCGTCCGTGGAGCAGCCACACGACCGCTACTCGACGCAACGAGGTCCTACACATGGACTACCTGTTCATGGGGCCGTCGTACGGTGATGAGAAGTACTTGCTCGTCATGAAAGACGAACTTACGCATTTCTGCGAGTTGATCCCGTGTGCCACGCCAGACAGCGAGACCGTGGTCCGAAATATACTGGACTGGCATAAGCGATATGGGCCGGCCGAGCGATGGATGTCAGACCAAGGAAGTCACTTCAAGAACACCGTCATGACTCAGCTGCAGGAACGCCTCCAGGGCGTACAGTCGTTTGCTCCAGTATACTCACCATGGTTAAACGGCACCGTCGAGCGCTTGAACCGCGACGCTCTACAGGTCATCCGAGCTCTACTCCTCGAAGCCAATCTCGATACGAAGAGTTGGTTCTACGTGCTGCCCATTGTACAGGCGAGCCTGAACCAGTCCCCGGTGCCAAGCCTCGCTGACAGAGCCCCGATTGAGCTCTTCACCGGGTTGCCGGCGCCGACCGTGCTCGACACGATCCTGCGCCCACGCGGCAACCGCGACCAGCTCACACTAGCAACTCTCTCGAATGAGCCCATCGACGAGTCCCTGCGCCGCATGCGCGTTAGCCTCGAGGCACTCCACGCCGAAGTCGTCGACCGTAAGGAGCAGCGCCGACTGAAGCAAATGGCTGCCGAGAAGCACGGCACCATTAGCAACTTCCACATCGGAGATTTTGTACTCTGGTCGCGTGTCGATAGTCGCCTCATCGGCAACAAATTGATGGTCCGATGGGTTGGGCCGTTCCGTGTCGTCGAGATCCTACCATACTCATTCATGATCGAGCATTTGCTCACGCACGACCGCTACGAAGTGCACGCCACGCGACTCAAGTTCTACACAGACTCAAGTTTGAACGTCAACGAGGAGATCCGGCAGCACGTGGCCAACCATGGCATTCCGATGGCTGTGCGCGAGATCGTCGGTCACCGCCGCAACAACCGCACTCGGCAGTGGGAAGTGCTCGTGTCATGGCGCGGTCTCCAGTCCATCGAAGACTCGTGGGAGCCTCTTGCTGACATCAACGCCGATGTCCCCGTGCTCGTGCAGGAGTACATCGCTGCCCATGACGCACCCGCATTAACGACAGCGGTCGCCAACTTGTAACCCGCAACCGATGGCTACTTCTCGGTGATCGCGTGCTGTGACGAGTCGGCTTTGGGGGGCGCTGTGGTGTGGTGTGGGACTCCCACCTCCAACATCAAGCCGCCTCTTGCAGCCACCACCCGCGGCAGCCACCAACGCCCAGCATCCACCACCAGCATCCACCACCAGCATCCACCACCAGCATCCACCACCAGCATCCACCACCAGCATCCACCACCAGCATCCACCACCAGCATCCACCAACGGCAGCCACCACTGGCAGCCACCAGCATCCACCATCGGCAGCCATCACAGGCAGCCATCACCAACAGCATCAACAGCATCAACAGCACCAACAACGTGAACAGCACCACCAGCACCAGCGCCGAGAGCTCCAAGGCCTCGACGCACGGACTTCGCCATGGAGCCGTGGCAAATCCCCCCTTGCATGTACACTGAGAGGCCCAGAGCCCGTAGGATCCGCCATTCGGGCTAACAGAACAATCTCACTTGCAAATTTGCCTCGCATCCGCCAAACTGGACCATAATCGAGGACTCAAGTGCGAGCTCCCTGCGACGGCTGAGGTCTAGTGCAGCCAGGTGAGTCTTCGTTTTCGAGATAAGCACTTTGAGCATGGCTTTGTCATGCAGCCGGGAGGTTCCCCACAGAGGCAGGACTGAGCTGAGGGATGGATGCGGTTCAAACCGTAAGGAGGGCCGCTAGGATGCACTGCGTGCCACCGTTTCTAAATGGAGAGAGATGACCTCACCGAGGTCCTGAGTCGTATTGTTGGTGTCGATTCGGCCAAGCCGGACCCCGGTCTGACGTCTGCAGATTCCATGTGTCGGCCGACTTACCTTGTTCCACGAGGTGAGTCGAGGGTAGATGCCACTGGAGCAGATCTGGGTTGCTGAACACTAGTAGGTCGCAGAGTAACCGGAAGCTGTCAACGGCGACGTACGGGTAGGAGATGCCTCTTAGACGGAATTGCAAAGTAGTAGCGGAGATCCTGTTGAATTCAAGGATTTCTCGGACCGTGAGGTCGCCGACAGCAAGACCTGGTAGATCAGAGTATCGCAGCGGTCTACCAGAGACGTGCAGGAGGAGGTCGGCCCCAACCACTCGGATATACAGGAGACCTTGCAGGTTAAGGCGTCGTTAGGCATAGCTGGAACCTAACGAGCGAGCTTGGACAATGAGATGGCTCTGGATCACAAATTGCGGTTTCTACGATGCAGACGAGTTCGTGCATTTTCGTCCAGTAAATCCGCGCTTCGGCGCCCATCGCCACTCAGCACAGCCGCGGGCCGCTGTGGTCACTGTGGGCCGGCGGTGACAAAGAGCTGACGTGGTGTATTTCAAGGTCGGAACACGGGCTGAATGGCCCGGATATTGACCCGTATTCAGACCTCCTGGAATACAGTATTTCTGTTATTGTATTGCCCCTTATTTTTATTCGATTAATTTTTCCAAGCCCTGGTTATGGGTCCTCGCTTGGTGGTACCATCGGGAGACGCCGACCATGTCGGCGAGGCGTCTTGCCCGGTGGTAGAGCAGCTGAAGCCGCTCATCCTGCGGCGCGCGATGTTCCCGGAGCTGCTGTAGTCTACAGCAGCATCGGCACCAGCGGACTCGTTCTACAGGCTGTAGAACGAGTCCGCTGGTGCCGATGGCCTACTACTATAATAATAACCAATCGATCGACAACCCTGGCTTTCACACCATGGTGGTGTTCAAGTTAGGCGCGGTGAATAGAGATGCCATCTCTATCTACCGCGCCTAACTTGAACACGAACTCTATGGTCGGGTGCTAGTACGCTATCTCTGAGATGGCGTTCTAGCACCCGACCATAGAGTTCGTGATCTAACCGATCTCGCCGAAGGCTGCAGACTTGACGTAAGCTTCGATAATACAGAACATAGACTCTACGGTGGCGCGAAGGTCAATGAGATACTCGTCATACGGCTCGCAACAACAACAACACTTCCTGCTCGACGAAGAATTGGAAGCGTATCCCATGTTTGCAACACCAGCGTGAGTCAGGATTTAGAGTTCCTTACATTTGTCTGCATTCAACGACCCGGAGCCCTGTGGCACGATGATTGCCGTCAGATTGTTGGGATTTTAAGAAGAGTTAGATCTCGTCTACAACCAGACCATGAATATCGCAGTTATCTGCAGTCATCGTTGTTGGCTGCTAATCAGTTGTGATTGGTGCTAGTTAAATTAATCGAGTCTCAGGTGTGATTACTTGTCTTCCTGGTCCACTCTCTTTGTCTGTATGGAGATGGGCTCGGAAGACCCCTCAATGACTGGTTCTTTGATCTCCTACACTACAAACGCAAGAGATTATCATGCAAAGATGGTACAATGCGCCAGATTGCGGGAGCTCAGTACCACTGTTAAGTGCGTCAAAAACTCGCACTCAACATCGTGGAGCCTACATACTCAGACGTTGCGACTCACAACGCATTGAAGCCCACACTTCCAAAGTCTCTGGACAAGAGATAGGCCCTGTTGTGCTATAATCAGATTCTGAACGTTGCACTGGACGAAGTGGTGGCACCCATCAACAATTAGACCAGAAAGGTTGTGGCCAATATGCGAGGGGCTCACCACAGTTTAGCCGCTTCTTATGTAGCTCACTCGTCAATCACGAGTCGCACGTATCGAAGAAACACAACTTGATGGCTTCCACGGACAGGCCCGGATCTATCGTGTCGAGGACGTGTGCACCACCCATCCTCCATGCAACCCTTCCTTCTCCACACTTCGCTGCCTCAGGAAGCTTTACGCTACTCACCCTCTACGTACGCAGCTTGAATGCAAACCTTTCTTCTCCACAGTTGCTGTGCCCCAGTTATTCGTTCACTCGCGATTTCACCACATATCGAAAAGATGGGGATTTTGGCAAGTGTCGCCGTTCCCGGATCGCTCGCTATCGCTGCTAGCACAGCTCGTGGTGCTCTACCGGCCGATGTCACGTCTCTTATGGACCCAACCGCCGACCCTTGCGAGGACTTCTACCAGTACTCATGTGGTGGATGGGTTAAGAACTCCATTCTCCCGGAAGGTGTTGATGCGCATCGCAGGCCGCTGACTGAGCTGGACGAACTAGCAGACGCGACAATCCAGAAAATCATCGAGGAGAGGCACCCGGTGTTGGGCGAGTTCTACGACTCTTGCCTCGACATGAAGGCCAACACGGCGCTCGGCAACAAGCCCCTCCAGGATGCTCTTCGACGAATCCAGAAGGCCTCGTCCAAGTTCGAGCTGGCGAAGCTCGGTGGTGAGCTGGGTACCGAAGACGCGTGGCTCTTCACGAACTTGGGTTTCTGGTACAATGAGTACAATCAATCCCAGACGGCATTATTCGCTGGCACGGGCTTTTTCCCGTTAGCCGAAGATGCATCGACAAGGTTCAACGAGACGAGTAAGTACATCCTCACCGGATTGAGGCTCGCTGGCGTCCCACTTCCAGTCAACGAGACCAAAGTGGCCGAGTCGATCATCAACATAAGCGACGTTATGTACCAGATCAACCCATCACTCGAAGAGTACCGAGCTGTTGAGGCTCTGCGCTACAAGGACGCTGTGGATCGATTCAAGGCATGGAAAAATACAATATTATATTTATTGGTCAGCCAGATCCACACAAATAAATTATTTGTGTATTTCTGTATTTATCAACAAATACACTCCACCCGTTGCCTCTTACTTGCCTTGATGCGGTTCATAGCGGTAGCCACGACGTGAACATCCCACAGAGGGCGATTGTACTCGAGGAAGAGTAAGGTCTCAAGCGTTGTCGGATGCATTCCTTGACGGTAATCGGTCAGTACGTGACCAGCAGTCGAGAACAGACGTTCCACTTCGTTCGAGGTTGGCGGAATCCAGCGCAGATCAATGTACTTCGAAGGTTCTTTCGGTGCTTCTTGGAGGCACTCGTCAGCAAACGACACTTGTTTCTGTCCCGACGTGGAGGTGCTACCACCACGCAGAAACTTGCTGATCGCGTTGCTTTCAGGCCTGCTAAGCTTCTTTTCTTTGCCTGAGATGACCTTCACCACGGCATTTTTGAAATCAGGCGAGTGAACGATGTCGGCACGTGGTGAGAGATACTTGGCAGTGGCAGGTGGCGCTTGACGACACCATCGAAGAGCTTTCGCACACCCGTGAGCGACACAGCCTTGTTGTCTTGCTTCAACTCTGGATTGCAGTCGTCCGCCTGTAGACGCAGACTCACCGAGTTCAAATGCTCCAGCTCTGTCAAAAGCTTCTCGAGCTCGAGCAGAATCGAATTGTGAGAGTCTACCTCGGAGGCGCGCTTCAGCCGGAGTCTGGCCCAAGTGCTCGAATTCGGTCACGTTCACATAGGCCACGACTTCGTTAGAAGCTTCTCAAAGACGCCTCGCAGCCATTCAGTCCTGACGAGCGCATCGTATCTTCGTTTACACTCGCGGGCCACGTACTTCCCGCCATTCCAAAGTGGGAGCATCTGCCTATACTTTCCGTCGCCACGGCACCTACTGGCGACCCCAATCTGCAATACCTACTGTTCTTCGATGGAGGATCGAGAGGCAACCCGGGTGCAGGAGGCGCTGGCGCCATCATCGTCCGGCTAGGTCAGAACGACGTGAACGCAGAGGTTGTATTCAAGGCCGCTATGTCCTATGCTCATGAGGCGACCACAAACAATCGAGCAGAGTACAATGGCCTGTTGACTGGACTCGATGCAGCAGCGAGGCACAAGTGGACCCCTTTGTCCGTCGTAGGAGACAGCATGATGATTATCCAACAAATGCGGAACTACAAGGCCCCGAGCAATGACGTACTCCGGGAGATGTACGCTCGCGCACGCCGCCTCGCAGACTCACTCAGAGTACGCGCCTGGCGACACCATCCAAGAGCTGCGAACCGCATGGCGGACGCGGCGGCGAACTTAGCGATGGATACGCGAACGAGTAGTCAAGTCGTGCACCCCACGACAAGAGAAGAACACACACGCATCGCAGATCTCCTTAACAGTGATCTCGAGCATTGGAGAAGGGGAGTTTAATCCTAACGGTGGCGACTAGCGCCGGCTATCGGTCTCTATATGAGCAGACTAATAGACCTCACTTGAATTGAATTGAATTGAATTCCAAAGTGGGCGATTATTGGCGGGTATTTGATCCCCCACAAATAAATAATTTCTGAGTATTTATTTCTGGGATTTTTTATTTGATTTATTTCTTCCAGGCCCTGGATCGATTCCCAATCGGTTTCAAAGGATGGCTGAGGGTGCGCGCGTACGAACCAAGAGCGCACTCAAGGCCAATTCGAACGTCTTCTTTAGCTCCATCGGCTACTTCGATCGCGTCGAGAAGCAGCTCTGGAATGCCAAGTCGCTCGAGGATATCAAGTACTTTTACTCCTTTCTGCACGTCGCGACATATGGCTACTATTTGGGAGATGACTTCGTGACCAACGAAGACACTTACTGGGGAACTGAAGATCGCGAAGCACGGTGCCGTAACCAGGTCATCGAATTGCTTCCTGATCTTCTTAGCGAGTACTACTTCGAGGAAGCGCTAGGGGTCCAGACCCAGCAGTATATTATGCAGATGGCACAAACCATTGAGCGCATGATGGCTACTCTCATCGCCAAGGAAACCTGGCTGGACAACGCCACGCGAGTGCAAGCGGAGCGCAAGATCATGCTGATGAAAGCAATGGTCGGGAAGCAAGATAAGCCAGTGAACTACACGTTTACACTGACGCCTACAGCCTTTTTGGACAACTACAAGAAGATCCAGAGATACAATTGGGAGACGGGTCTCGCCAAAGTGGGGAAACCAGTCGACCGCTCGTTATGGAATGGTGATCCGGGAATTGCAAACGCCATGTACAATGTGCTGGAGAACAAGTTCCTCATCTTCACCGGTTTTGTACAGCTCCCATTCTTCAGTCCATCCTTCCATCCTGGTCGGAACTTCGGTGCACTCGGTTCGATTATCGGGCATGAGATTATCCATGGCTTTGACGATCAAGGACGAGAGTACGATGCACTTGGCGCGAGAACCAACTGGTGGACGGACAACGATCGAAAGGAGTACGATGAGAGGGCCCAGTGCATGCGCGAGCAGTACAGCCAGTACGTCGTCAAAGGTTTGAACGGCAATGCCATCGGCAACATAGATGGGAACTTTACACTCAGCGAGAACATTGCGGACAATGGTGGTCTCAAGCTCGCGTTTGAAGGGCTCCAAGATTGGCTCCTTCAAAACCCTGATACAACGTCGGACGGTATGACTCGTGAAGAGATTGACAAACTGTTTTTCGTATCGGCAGGCCAGACTTGGTGCGCAAAAGCCACAGACCCATGGCTACGGGGCCGTCTCCAGACGGATACGCACTCAATCTTCACTGCCAGGGTGAATGTTGTCATGAGCAACAGCGATGACTTTGCGCAGACATTCCAGTGCATGGTAGGCAGCAAGATGAATCCCGCGAAGAAGTGCGTCGTGTGGTAATGCAATATCTCCATAAGGTCACGCTGTCGACTTTATCAGGGGGGCAGGCCGCATGGCACATTACAAGTCTTTCGAATGCGTATTCTGGTCTAGGATGTCCCAAGCGAAGAGCGGAATGGATAAAACGCAGACTAGAAAATGAACAGAATTCCGGACTCGGGTTCGGTCGAGTGGAAGGCTAAGCGGGAGCAGCGTGGCTTTTTCAAGCTTTCCAACTCTAGGAATCCTTTATAATCCAAAATAGATCGTCAAGAAATTTGCCGCCCTGTACAAGTAAATACAAACTGTAATAAGCTCAGTCAAGATCCCTGTCCCAGCGCTCAGATTGAGCTGTTGACTTGACGGCGAACTGGACTCTGCATTGCGAGCGTGATTGGTAGCTGAGATATGGGTCAGAATGACCAGATTGTGTCCAGAATTATCTTTACTAAACGCACTGTATACTTCACGGTATTCCCACGCAGTTTGTGTGAGCACCGCTCGGGTTTCTGAACTGCAGAGTATTACCTGCACTCGTATTCGTTTTTCTTTTGTACCATTGGATTGGCCCATCATATATTATTGCTGCCGCTATCATCGAAACGTGCTGGACATCATGAGTTCTGCTCTGTGTGACTGATTGGACGAGGATTTAGTCTTTATTCTGCAGGGGGAAAGCAGATCGATAGCATGGCCACAATCCTGCTATTAGAAGGATCGCCCTCGATAGATTTATATGAGAGTTTGTATTCAGCACCATATGGTCCCCGTCAGTTTTACATAGAAAGGTCTGGTTGAAGGTGCAGCATCTCCGCAAAGGAAGTTGCAGTCGCGACTGCGCTTGGCGAGCTCGAGGGTCTCTCGCACGTCTTCGAACGGCGAGAGAGCGTAACGCAACGAACTCCACCCCATCGGTCGCACCACAGCTCCTCATAAGAGTGTTGCCGGCCATACCGGAGCTCGCAGACGGCGATACCAACTTTCCCATGGTACCGTTTGTATGTTTCGCATACCTCATCACCTACTTGCGATCACTTGGCCGTTTTGACTCGGATTGTTTTTTTTTGGAGGAGCTCTTGCGTTCGGCTTCCTTCCAGCTGACTTATTTGTAGGATCTGGGTCCTACTAGTAGGATCACTGGGTGAAGATTAACGTTTGTACATTTCAATGTGAACGATAGGAGCAGCGACATCTACGCGGAATCAAGCTACAGTGTTCTCTCTCTCCCCTAAACAAGCCGGCAGGGGCTGAGCTCGGCCCATGAACGTAGCCATACGAAGGCAATACGTAGGAGCCGCCAGACACCAGAGAACATGGATTACTTTGGGTCTCTGTCGAAGAGGTGCGTGACTAGGATGGGCACTTCAAGGTGTAGCGAGCCTTCTTTGTTGTCGGGCACCCAGAGCGAGAGCGAGCCGCCGCCTTTGCCAGGGAAACCGAAGAGCCCTTTGCGCCAGCGATCCAAGTAGAGCGTCTTGTTCGTAAACGTCGAAAGATATTCCGTGAACTTCACGACCTGGCCCACTGGCACCTCCACTGGGAACTCCTTCTTGCCGCCCGACCGGATGTTGACCTTGACGGGGTACTTGTCGTGGCTGGTGAACGTGATGGTGAGGTTTTTGTCACCGGCTGCTTTCCACGTGCCGGTGGCCCCTTCGAATGCCTTGCCATCAACCACCATACCGAGGGCTTTGTCAGCCGGGCCGTCAGCGATCTGCGTCTTGAAGCTAGTAATTCTGCACATGGGCAAAAGGAATTTGCGCACCATGGCCGCGATGCCCGTCGGGTCAAAGACAGCGATGGCGTCGAGGGAGAGCTGTGCAATGACGAGGCGGTACTTTTTTATGTTGAGCATCACTTTCTTGTGATCGAAAGCGGAGGCGATGACCTTATCGACCATGACCTGCACAGCCGTGAAGAAGTCGCCGCTGGATTGGACACCGTCAGGGGCATTCTCTTCCCAGCACCCGGTGGTGGCAGCCGGTAGCTCGTTGAGAACGAGAGGCGAGTTGAGCACAAGGAACTGCAACGCCTCGAGTGGGGTATTGACATCGCCATTCATGATCTCCTGCACCTTGTCTTTGACCTTGTCGATGAACTCTTTGATCCGGCCACCGCACGTGGTGCCGGCCGAGATGATGCCCTGAATGTCTTGGTCAGTTAGCTCAGGTAGTTTCTTTGCGCCAGCTTGCGCAGTCGTCGTGGTCGAGACCGAGACCTTCTTGAACATCTTGACGAAGTTGAGCTTATCCTTGAGGTTGGTCTTGGAGAATTTGCCGTCGATGATGGCGATGACGAGAGGCTTGACGACGCCCAAGATGTCGTTGGTCATATCGAGCGCCTTGGGGATGTCCACACCGATGCAAGTGGCAACGGCGACGGGCAGGTCGTAAACCACGAAGTCAGTCTTATCGACGAGGCTCTTGACCTCTTCGCGAGTCGTGAGCTTGCCCTGGGTCTGTAGCTCGTCAAGATATCCCATGACTTTCTGCGTGACGTCGTAGACTTTCTGTGCGCACGCGACGCCGACTTGGACCGCTTTGGCGGCCTTGGTGAGCTCACCGAAGAAGCCACCCGAGGCTGCAGTCAGGACAACATTGGCGACGGCGCTCACTTTGGTGAGGATCTCAAGCGTGCAGTCCTTGCCTTGCGGTATGCACTCCATGCCGCACTGCACCGGGTAATCGATTGGACACTGCGACCAGCACATCAGGGCGTGGTCGTAGTTGTATCCCACTGGACACTGCTTGTTGTGGTAGAAAGCTGCGTGGCGGTAGCAGGCGGTGTCCGTGGGCTTGGGTTTGATGTTGGCGATCCATGTGCCGGAGTTGGCGGAAGAAGCTGGTGGTGTTTTGGCTCCAGCGGGCAGTGGAGTAGCGACCGGAGGCTGCGCAGCGGCGGGCGCCTGCTTGGCTGGGGCTGGGGCTGCGCCTCCTGGTACAGGCTTGGCGGCACCCGGTGCTCCGACCGTTGGCTTGGCTGGCGCTGCGGCTCCTGGTACAGGCTTGGCGGCGCCCGGTGCTCCGACCGTTGGCTTGGTCTGCCCTGTGGCAGGGACTGGAGCTGCTGGTGCTGTTGCTGGCTTTGGCGCGGCGGCGGTCGGTGTAGTGGGACCAGCGTTTTGCTTGAGGGGCGTTGCGGGCTTGGGCGCGGAGGCGGAGGCGGGGGCAATTGGGATGTTGGCCGCGTGGACGACTCCGTTCTGCGCTGCGACGGAAGAGGTACTTGCGGCGACGAGACAGACCGTGGCGACGGCTGTGAGCGGCCCGATGTTGACCATGGTGCGTGGCGGCTTGGGCCCTGCGCAGTCGATGCAAAAATCACGAGTGAGTGGAGGCGGCAGTGGTGGCGATGGCGATGCAGAAGGGTGTGCCAGGTGCAGCAGAGACGAGCTCCTCGTGGCTATCTTGCCGCTTAGTCAGGTGGCGTGGGTCTTGGTCGAGTGGAAGATGCTGGATCGGCTTGCGTTTCGTTGAGTTGTCTAGGTGCCAATACGAATCCGTCTGGCGTATTTGCACTTCTGGGTCACCGAGCATTTCGTGGATGAGAAGGTGGGTTTCCTGTCCTCCTGGGCGCCTAAATGAAGACCATCTGACGTATCAAAAACACTGACCGCGGCTTTCCCATGCGGAAGAGTCCAATGCTCTTAAATGTAGCAAGACTCAAAGATGGAGTTTAGTTGCGCGTGTAGGTGAAGAGCACCTGCTCTCTGCGTCCTTGTGTTCGGCTGGGAAGATCCTAGTTCTTTGAAAACGACTGTTCTTTTCGGCGAAGACACGAACCATTTCAAAAAAAAAAGTACTGTATTGGGTGTGTCCAACACGAACTCCAGTTTCTATTGGGTGTCTTGTGGTTGATGTACTCATATTGTCAGCATGGTTTCCACGTTCAGTCGAGAGGTTTCCAAGCACAGGTGGAGAGACTGTCAGAAATCGAAGTTGCTGATGAGTGCTTCGGGTTATGACTTGTTGATCACAATCAACGTACTGTCAACGCCCATAATCTGACATCATTATTACATGTGCACTGACCCTCACCGAACTCGAAGTCATCAGGCATAGCGTCATAGTGCTACGACAGCTCTGCGATCATCGGCGCCAGTGTAACCGATCGCTTCGCAACCTGTACCTGCAAGCGCACAAACTGGCTGATCTTGCCGAAGTCTCAACCTGAATCCTGCAGCGACGGGTCCACAACAGCCGACAGGTCAGGCTCGGCATAAAGCCGAGCGCAGAAACCCACATCAACCTTCCCAGTTCCTAAGACAGCCGTGCCGACTTGTCGAACTTGCTTCACAACGGCCTACGTCCGTGGTGGTCTTCACTGTTTCGGTGCCCTTTATTAAATCAGAATGTCCCTGATCCGACATGAAATGTCGTTATCTCAGCAGGCTAATTACAACACAAGGCGAGTTGGTGCGTTGTGAACTCTTGCAGTGGATAGTATGCGCGATTACAGTACAGTACGCTATGCCCTTCCTCGGGACACCCTACTCACTCAAAAACAGTTCACACACAGCCTTGGAAACATTGTGCTTTCAAATTTGTTGTGTTCTCGTGGATAAGAACAGTCGTGATGATGATAAATGTGGGAGTCGATTCGTTTACATCCGTGTGAACGACTATTTTGAGTGTGCGCATCCTATTTCATGGGATTCTGATTGAGCGTGTGGGTGAGGAACACCCGCTGGCTACGTCATCACGCGTCGATTAGTCTTGACTCGCGAGACTCACAGTGTCTTGACTCAAAGATGGGATTCTGGTTGAGCGTGTGGGTGAGGAACACCTGCTGGCTGCGTCATCACGCGTCGATTAGTCTTGACTCGCGAGACTCACAGTGAACCTCAAAACCTTGTGAATCCAAGTTTGGAAAGTTGCTGAAGGGCTATCGTAAGTCAATCTGTAAATCACCACTCAATTGTGCGGATAACGAGAGTCGAATTGATAACATTCCGGCCGCAGTGGCTACGAGGCAGGAGCGTGCCAGCAGTTCTGGCAATTTTTAAATTGTCAGAACTGCTGACACGATATTGACACGATATTTATAAATATGCCCAGTTAGGTGATGATAATGATGCAAGTGAAGCTTAACATGTTCTTCTATGAATCCTACTAGCTTATTGCGCTATACGTGTTGGCCTGTCATGGGTCAACGTGGTGAGCCTGTGAAGGCCACCACGGACGTAGGCCGTTGTGAAGCAAGTTCGACAAGTCGGCACGGCTGTCTTAGGAACTGGGAAGGTTGATGTGGGTTTCTGCGCTCGGCTTTATGCCGAGCCTGACCTGTCGGCTGTTGTGGACCCGTCGCTGCAGGATTCAGGTTGAGACTTCGGCAAGATCAGCCAGTTTGTGCGCTTGCAGGTACAGGTTGCGAAGCGATCGGTTACACTGGCGCCGATGATCGCAGAGCTGTCGTAGCACTATGACGCTATGCCTGATGACTTCGAGTTCGGTGAGGGTCAGTGCACATGTAATAATGATGTCAGATTATGGGCGTTGACAGTACGTTGATTGTGATCAACAAGTCATAACCCGAAGCACTCATCAGCAACTTCGATTTCTGACAGTCTCTCCACCTGTGCTTGGAAACCTCTCGACTGAACGTGGAAACCATGCTGACAATATGAGTACATCAACCACAAGACACCCAATAGAAACTGGAGTTCGTGTTGGACACACCCAATACAGTACTTTTTTTTTTGAAATGGTTCGTGTCTTCGCCGAAAAGAACAGTCGTTTTCAAAGAACTAGGATCTTCCCAGCCGAACACAAGGACGCAGAGAGCAGGTGCTCTTCACCTACACGCGCAACTAAACTCCATCTTTGAGTCTTGCTACATTTAAGAGCATTGGACTCTTCCGCATGGGAAAGCCGCGGTCAGTGTTTTTGATACGTCAGATGGTCTTCATTTAGGCGCCCAGGAGGACAGGAAACCCACCTTCTCATCCACGAAATGCTCGGTGACCCAGAAGTGCAAATACGCCAGACGGATTCGTATTGGCACCTAGACAACTCAACGAAACGCAAGCCGATCCAGCATCTTCCACTCGACCAAGACCCACGCCACCTGACTAAGCGGCAAGATAGCCACGAGGAGCTCGTCTCTGCTGCACCTGGCACACCCTTCTGCATCGCCATCGCCACCACTGCCGCCTCCACTCACTCGTGATTTTTGCATCGACTGCGCAGGGCCCAAGCCGCCACGCACCATGGTCAACATCGGGCCGCTCACAGCCGTCGCCACGGTCTGTCTCGTCGCCGCAAGTACCTCTTCCGTCGCAGCGCAGAACGGAGTCGTCCACGCGGCCAACATCCCAATTGCCCCCGCCTCCGCCTCCGCGCCCAAGCCCGCAACGCCCCTCAAGCAAAACGCTGGTCCCACTACACCGACCGCCGCCGCGCCAAAGCCAGCAACAGCACCAGCAGCTCCAGTCCCTGCCACAGGGCAGACCAAGCCAACGGTCGGAGCACCGGGCGCCGCCAAGCCTGTACCAGGAGCCGCAGCGCCAGCCAAGCCAACGGTCGGAGCACCGGGTGCCGCCAAGCCTGTACCAGGAGGCGCAGCCCCAGCCCCAGCCAAGCAGGCGCCCGCCGCTGCGCAGCCTCCGGTCGCTACTCCACTGCCCGCTGGAGCCAAAACACCACCAGCTTCTTCCGCCAACTCCGGCACATGGATCGCCAACATCAAACCCAAGCCCACGGACACCGCCTGCTACCGCCACGCAGCTTTCTACCACAACAAGCAGTGTCCAGTGGGATACAACTACGACCACGCCCTGATGTGCTGGTCGCAGTGTCCAATCGATTACCCGGTGCAGTGCGGCATGGAGTGCATACCGCAAGGCAAGGACTGCACGCTTGAGATCCTCACCAAAGTGAGCGCCGTCGCCAATGTTGTCCTGACTGCAGCCTCGGGTGGCTTCTTCGGTGAGCTCACCAAGGCCGCCAAAGCGGTCCAAGTCGGCGTCGCGTGCGCACAGAAAGTCTACGACGTCACGCAGAAAGTCATGGGATATCTTGACGAGCTACAGACCCAGGGCAAGCTCACGACTCGCGAAGAGGTCAAGAGCCTCGTCGATAAGACTGACTTCGTGGTTTACGACCTGCCCGTCGCCGTTGCCACTTGCATCGGTGTGGACATCCCCAAGGCGCTCGATATGACCAACGACATCTTGGGCGTCGTCAAGCCTCTCGTCATCGCCATCATCGACGGCAAATTCTCCAAGACCAACCTCAAGGATAAGCTCAACTTCGTCAAGATGTTCAAGAAGGTCTCGGTCTCGACCACGACGACTGCGCAAGCTGGCGCAAAGAAACTACCTGAGCTAACTGACCAAGACATTCAGGGCATCATCTCGGCCGGCACCACGTGCGGTGGCCGGATCAAAGAGTTCATCGACAAGGTCAAAGACAAGGTGCAGGAGATCATGAATGGCGATGTCAATACCCCACTCGAGGCGTTGCAGTTCCTTGTGCTCAACTCGCCTCTCGTTCTCAACGAGCTACCGGCTGCCACCACCGGGTGCTGGGAAGAGAATGCCCCTGACGGTGTCCAATCCAGCGGCGACTTCTTCACGGCTGTGCAGGTCATGGTCGATAAGGTCATCGCCTCCGCTTTCGATCACAAGAAAGTGATGGAAGCGTCTAATACAGGTCAATTTGAAGGTCAGGTCAGCGCCTGTTTTATGCTCACGTCCACTTGGTCAGGCAATTGGTCACGTCGGGGAACAGATGGTCAGGAAGCAGGTCACGTCGTGCCACGTGGCCTCGGCTTTCGTGGCTCTCGAGGTCAGGCTTTGGACGCCAACACAGCCTTCTCGACAACAAAAAAAATAAATAAACAAGACCCGAAGAGAACAGGAGTCGACCTGCCGGCACTACCAACCGCCATGACGCGAATGACACCAACGTCTCCCCAACCCAGCTTATCATCACGATCGTCACCTTCGTCTCCTTGCGCCTCCCCGCTCGTGGAGGCGCGGCGCGACCGTCTCCAACACGAGGCCTTCGTATGGGGGAACAACGTTCGGCACGACAGCCACTTCGACTTGGAGGCGCGCCGGCGCCTCGAGGAACGGCTCGAGTTTGACCAGCAACTTCGTGACGGGAGGGAAGCCGTTCTTCGGGGCGACCACCTCTCGACCATGCAATCACGCCTCCACGAGCGGGCGAGTTCGGCTTTCTTCTCGGCCCGACGAGAACGTGGTCGGTCGCGCTCGCGCGAAACTTCACGTTACCGCAGCCACGACAGCAACAGGACCACCTCTCTCTCTTGTCGCCGTGCGCGTTATCGCGAAGGTACGAGATCAGGCTCGACCACTTCATCTCAGCGCCGATCGTACTCACGATCGTGGACCCAGCGCTGGGGACGGTCCTCGCCATCGCGCTCCCGGTCGCGCTCGAGTTCCCGCTCTCGTCCTCGCTCTCGTCCGCGCGCGAGTTCTCGCTCTCGTCCTCGCTCTCGTTCGCGCTCTCGTCCTCGCTCTCGTTCGCGCTCTCGTCCTCGCTCTCGTCCGCGCGCGAGTTCCCGCTCTCGCCCTCGCTCTCGTTCGCGCGCGAGGTCACGCTCTCACTCTCCGTCTGCGTCGTATAATCGGTCTCGCGCATTTGAACGACCGAGAATTCACTTGGGTTCGGCGACCACGAGCCCACGTCGCTCTTGCTCTCCAGAGCCTCGTTTTCCATCGTTGCGTGCTGTAGTACGCAACGATGGAAGACCACAAGGTCATAATGTCGTCAACCAATTTGACTGGTTTGGTCTCGCCCAAGGCCAGCCCCGCATCGATATCCCTACATTGCAGCAGCAACCACACACACTACCCAGCAACTCTAATCGCTTACGACGTGACCGTACCGGCATGACAAAACTGTACTGGAAAGGGTATGAGTATACCCGCGCGAATATATCCAAGGTCAAAATTACATATCGATGCAGTTTCTATCGTTCGGAAAAATGTGACGCGCGCTTGGATTATTGCTTTGCGGAAGGCGGCTACTTTGACTATCAGAACCAAATTGAGCACGCATGCTCTCGTCGAGTTGAGACCAAAGTTGAACAATCTACGGATGGGGCGACAGTCACAGCTGGAAATGTTGCCACCGCGATGAAAAGTGAGATTGATCGCATCGCAATCTCAAACACCATGTCACCACAGGAGGCGTGGCTTGAGGTTAGCCGCCGTTTCCTATACAGTTCCTCCGTTCCCGTTTCAGGCTTATCCCGAAATCAAGCCATAAAACGGTTTCACAACGCTAGGTCTCGACACTACGGAAGCTCCATAAGTGGTAAAGTTGAGACACCACCACTAGCACTTGTGGTTGGTACCCAGCTTTATTTTTTTCAGTTCCACTATGTATGGCAAGCCGTTGGGAAAATTTCAAACAAGGCAAAGCGTCCAATTGATCGGATTGTAGGCTGGGCGCATCCAGCTCTTATCCGCCTATTGTCCTACAGCAACGATCACCGTATTTGTCGATGGCACTTTTGACTGCGTTCCAGTTGGATTTCAGCAGTGCATTATTTTCATGGTGTTCGATGAGGCGAGTCAACTATACATTCCTATATTCTACGTACTGTCAACATCAAAGGCCAAGGAAGCGTACCTCCACGTGGTCCAGATGATTGACAACGCGTGCATTCGGCCGGTTGCGCCAGCCCAAGTCGTTTGCGACTTTGAACAAGCTCTTATTGACGTTATGAGTGAGTGGTATCCGGAGGAAACAAGTATTGTCGGGTGCTATTTTCATTTTAAGAAAGCATGTCAGCGCAAGATGGTACAACTTCGGATTTCCAAACCAGAAGTGAAGATTGCCATGGGCTGTGGAGTCCTTGATATGCTAACTGTCCTTCCCCATGACCATATCTGGCCGCGCGGGGCGATTTGGGTGCGTGACAAGATCATGGAAGACTGCGCGGCAGCCAACATGAAGTATTCTACGAACGAGTGGCGAGCGTTTTGGCGCTACTTTGAGCGCACGTGGATCAAGCGGTATAAGCCAGAGGTGTGGAATGTTTGGGATTTCGTGTCCCAGTCGGGTAAGGAGTACAAGAACGGCGCCGGCAAGCGTCTTGTGTCGCGGACCAACAATCCATTAGAGCGTTTCAACAGGACACTTAACCAAGCTTTTGGCGCGCCTCACCCTCCTTTAGAGAACTTTGTTAGGACCATCGAAAGGATCTCCCGGGATTATGTGCAGCTCAAGAATGCAGTGATGATAGGAGACGCAGAAGCACCCGACCGAAGAACGCCGCTCGAGCTGCCCAAGCCAATCTGCCTCTCCGACGATGCCCCAAGCAATTGGGAAGATGATATGTGCGGGCTTTCCGATGACGAAGTGCACGACAGTGATGAGGATGACTCGGATGGCAGCGGAAATGAAAGCGCCAACTGAGATGATGTTAAATTAATACCTCGACTTTCTTGAATAAATTCTGGCCTTTAATCACACAATGATTTAGTATGTTTCTTCGTCTGACCATCGGATGGCCCGGGCTCAACAGGTCACGAACGAGACATAGAAAAGACGCTGACCTGACCTTGAAATTGACCTGTTTAAGTCGCAACCGAAAGTGATGCTCAACATCAAAAAGTACCGCCTCGTCATTGCACAGCTCTCCCTCGACGCCATCGCTGTCTTTGACCCGACGGGCATCGCGGCCATGGTGCGCAAATTCCTTTTGCCCATGTGCAGAATTACTAGCTTCAAGACGCAGATCGCTGACGGCCCGGCTGACAAAGCCCTCGGTATGGTGGTTGATGGCAAGGCATTCGAAGGGGCCACCGGCACGTGGAAAGCAGCCGGTGACAAAAACCTCACCATCACGTTCACCAGCCACGACAAGTACCCCGTCAAGGTCAACATCCGGTCGGGCGGCAAGAAGGAGTTCCCAGTGGAGGTGCCAGTGGGCCAGGTCGTGAAGTTCACGGAATATCTTTCGACGTTTACGAACAAGACGCTCTACTTGGATCGCTGGCGCAAAGGGCTCTTCGGTTTCCCTGGCAAAGGCGGCGGCTCGCTCTCGCTCTGGGTGCCCGACAACAAAGAAGGCTCGCTACACCTTGAAGTGCCCATCCTAGTCACGCACCTCTTCGACAGAGACCCAAAGTAATCCATGTTCTCTGGTGTCTGGCGGCTCCTACGTATTGCCTTCGTATGGCTACGTTCATGGGCCGAGCTCAGCCCCTGCCGGCTTGTTTAGGGGAGAGAGAGAACACTGTAGCTTGATTCCGCGTAGATGTCGCTGCTCCTATCGTTCACATTGAAATGTACAAACGTTAATCTTCACCCAGTGATCCTACTAGTAGGACCCAGATCCTACAAATAAGTCAGCTGGAAGGAAGCCGAACGCAAGAGCTCCTCCAAAAAAAAAACAATCCGAGTCAAAACGGCCAAGTGATCGTCATGCAGCCTCAAGTAGGTGGTGAGGTATGCGGAACATACAAACGGTACCATGGGAAAGTTGGCATCACCGTCTACGAGCTCCAGAAGGGCCGCCAACGCTCTTATGAGGAGCTGTGGTGGGACCGATGGGGTGGAGTTTGTTGCGTTACGCTCTCTCGCCGTTCGCATAGATTCCGCTGCTTGTATGATCACATAAAAACCTACTAACGTTAAATCCGTGTCCCATCAATTACACAGGGCCGAAAAACTCTCCCTGGTTGTGGACAACTCAATCTTGGCTCAGACATTGGCCACGTTTAGCAACTACGCAATTCTTATGGAAGGATTGAAGGCATCCACCCGGTGCACCTGATTTAGCCTCAAGCAGGCTAACGGGCTTTCGGGTCCGCATCTGCCGTGTCCCTTCGGGGCAAAACGCCTCAGGTGGAAGAAGTATTGACAGTTTATTCTGACAGGTAATAGAAACCCGAGTGGTACTCACACCAACTCCATAAAATTTAGTAGATGGGAATGGCGTGAAGTACACAGTACACGCCACGTGGTTCTCCACGTCGATCGTGCCGCGCATGACGTTGAACGTGCTCCGGTACATGTGAACTCCTCCATGCGCTCACTCAGTCGCGCTTCTCACAAAATGTCGTTAATGTTGATGTCATCAACATTAACGACATTTTGTTCAAAGTCGATCCATCGCTCGAGGAGTACCGTGCTGTAGAGGCTCTGCGCTACAAGGACGCTGTGGATCGATTCCCAATCGGTTTCAAAGGGATGGCTGAGGGTGCGCGCGTACGAACCAAGAGCGCACTCAAGGCCGATTCGTACGCCTTCTTTAGCTCCATCGGCTACTTCGATCGCGTCGAGAAGCAGCTCTGGAACGCCATGTCGCTCGAGGATATCAAGTACATTAGGATTCGCTAGTTGAACTCAATAGACTTTATCATCATCATCATCATCATACTACTACGCATTTTTGCATGTATCGACCTATGGCTACTACCTGGGAGATGACTTCATGGCGAACGATGACGCTTACTGGGGAACTGAAGATCACGAAGCACGTTGCCGTAGGCAGGTCGTCGAGCTGCTTCCCGATCTTGTTAGTGAGTACTACTTCGCGGAAGCCCTCGGCGTTCAGACCTAGCAGTACATTATGCGGATGGTACAACCCATCGAGCGCATGATGGCTGCTCTCATCGCCAAGCAAACCTGGCTCGACAGCGCCACGCGAGTGCAAGCGGAGCGCAAGATCATGCTGATGAAAGCAATGGTCGGGAAGCAAGATAAGCCAGTGAACTACACGTTTACACTGACGCCTACAGCCTTTTTGGACAACTACAAGAAGATCCAGAGATACAATTGGGAGACGGGTCTCGCCAAAGTGGGGAAACCAATCGACCGCTCGTTATGGAATGGTGATCCGGGAATTGCAAACGCCATGTACAATGTGCTGGAGAACAAGTTCCTCATCTTCACCGGTTTTGTACAGCTCCCATTCTTCAGTCCATCCTTCCATCCTGGTCGGAACTTCGGTGCACTCGGTTTGACTATCGGACATGAGATGTCCCATGGCTTCGATGATCAAGGACGAGAGTATGATGCTCTCGGTGTCAGGTCCAACTGGTGGACGGACGACGACCGAAAGGAGTACGACGAGCAGTACAGCCAGTACGTCGTCAAGGGGATGAAGGGCAATGTCATCGGCAATATTGATGGCAACCTCACGCTCGGCGAGAACATTGCGGACAACGGCGGTCTCAAGCTCGCGTTTGAAGGGCTCCGAGACTGGCTTCAGCAAAATCCTGACACGCCGTCGGACGGTATGACGCGTGAAGAGATCGACAAGCTTTTCTTCGTCTCGGCTGGTCAAGAATGGTGCGCAAAGGCCACTGATGCGTGGATTCGGGATCGTCTGCAGACAGACCCGCACTCGATCTTCACTGCTAGGGTGAATGTTGTCATGAGCAACAGTGCTGACTTCGCGAAGACATTCCAGTGCAAGGTAGGCAGCAAGATGAATCCCGCGAGGAAGTGCGTCCTGTGGTAGTATGACGGCTGATGAAGGTCGCGGTCGACTTTGTCAGGAGCAGGTCGCATGACAGGTACGAGCTGTTGGGAGCACATATCCACACGCCACACGTCATATATCGCACTCATACGTCACAACGAATACGACCACGGCCATGAATAAGTAAGTCCTGCTGTACCAACAGTGTTGCGCAACAATTTAATGGTCGTCCAATATATTCGATAGCTATTAAGTAGGTGGTTCCAACGGCGTTCTTCTTCGCCTCCTACGCACGCGTCACCCGCCGCGTCGCCCTCATCTGCGCCGTCTCTACGACCAAGCACGCGCCCAAGCCGATCGCCTCGGCATCTGCCGCTGGCACCAACTCCCACGATCGGAGCTCACGATGGCGAACGCGCTGACCACCTACGCGATGAACTCGCGAACCAGCACGCACGCCAATCACCCTACCTCCCTCGACGGCCACTCTGACCTCCGACACATGCTCGCTACAGACCTGCGTCCATCTCCCAATATATATTGCTTAGGGATTGTGGTCCGCAGCCAGGAACAATCAATTATTGAAACAATATCAATATATTGGAGAATATATTGCTGCGTCCGCAATATATTGCAATACACTACCTAGCAAGTATCCATGTCACTTCCCTCATCGTCGTCATCGCAGCTCATTGGTAGCGGCATCGCTTTCGTTCCCAGCGTCGCTTCCAACGCCTGACTCGTCGTCGCTGGTGTCGTCGCTGCCCTCTCGAGCAGTGCGAATCGCCGTGGAGATAACTTCTTCTGTCACAAGATCCCAATTGAGGCAGAGATAGAGGAGGACCTCGAGCATCTCAGTTATGCTCTTCCGAAAGTAGCCCAGCGTATTCTTGGTATTCGAGCATAAACGCCCCACCATCACTGATGTGGCTGGTAGCCACCGGAGGTCAACGTACTGGGACTTCTTCTCGGATCGATCAAGGGCACGCTGCTTAAGTGCCTCCTTCTGTTGCTCAGGGCTACGGCGTCTATTCTGTGACGGCAAGGCCACTGTCCCAGCACGCTTCTTCGTGGTGCTCTTCTTTACCGCGCTCTTGTTCGCTGGCTTCTTCGCAGCAGACACGCGTGTTCTCGTTGCGGCAGCGCTTGCTGCCACTGGTACATTTGTGATGCGGCGCACGCGTTTGAGGGCCTCGTGTCGCCCTTGGTGAGATCGCTCTCTCTGCTGGATTGGAGCTTTACGACAGCTGACTCAAAGTCGGGGGATTCGACGATCGGAGCCCTGCTTCCTAGACGAGCTGATAGGTGTAGAAAGTCGATCAAGATCTCGTCAAACCCGTCTCGTGCGTCCGCCAGCGTTAGGTCGGCACGCTGCAGTGTTTTGGTTTCAAAACTCCAGATTCTGCATGTCCTCGAGGAGATCTGTGAGCAGAAGGGCTGCTTTAGTGACCTTGAAGTGAAAATGGCTCACCTTCTTAGTATAGTGACACCGAAAGAAGCCAAACATGCCATCGGGAGATGCCACTACCGACGACTCCAGATCAATGCAGGGGCCAGAACTTCGAGTTCACATGACCACCACGGACGGTCCGTGGTGGTCCACCCAGACCGACTACGGTGAGCGCTAGCAGGACCCACACCGAACATTGCTCTAGCTATTAGGATTCACACTCGTTGAACTCAATAGACTTCATTTGCATCATCATCATATTCGATAGCTATTGCTGAAAAAACTTACTGGACCCAGGTCTAATACTCAAAACACTCCATTCAGAGGAATCGCCACCGCCTGAGATTAAAATTGAGTCCGTGGGCCAATCAATCTGCCACTCCGCCCTGGCTACGTCGTGTTGATCAACTCGGGTGGATAGAAGAGTTTATTCTAAAGTAGTTGGTGGTGCCTGAGAGACTGAGCAGATTAGAGTGTGTTGAGATCAACAGTATGAGAACATGTTTGTAGGCGAGTTTGCAGACCACTACAAAGAACTCTGTATTCTGGCCCACACTGGTTGTGCAAACATGGCATTCACTTCTGGTTCCTCGTCAACGAGGAAGTTGTCACGAAATCATCTTTCCAAAAATACAACAGTTCTAAGTCTTGTGATCTGGCGCGCCGATGAAAAATGTATTGAAAGTCGCTCCAATGGACGTCTTTACACGTGCCTTAATCACTTGCGAAGTGTTGTGCCTTTCAAGAGAAATGACACTCCGAAATAGACCTCGCATCGGCTGCTAGATGGACACGGTGGCCAAAATTGCGTAACTGCTTTTGTATGGGGCACTGCCATCTTGAAACTGTCGTATATCGCACCAGGTGATCATGATGCTAGTGAAGTCTATTGAGCTCATCCTGTTGACCATAATAGCTTGTGTGTGTGTGTGGGGGGGGGGGGGGGGGGGGGGAGGGGAGGGGGATTCGTCTGACAGGGAATGGTACAATACCTCACAATCAGTAACGCGGTTACCCATCTCTGCACTTGTCTTGGACCATCGAACAGCCCCAACACAAGAACAGAGATGTAGGTAGGAATCAAGTGACGCGAGTTCCCCCATGCTCATATCCCACCATCCAGGGACCGTTTTCTGTTCGGTTCGTCCATGACCGTTCTGGTCTCTCCAGAAAGTGGTCGGCAGCAGCTTCATACAGTATTTCCCCCCATGAAAGGACACTCCACTGGGAAACTCACGGGATCACTGGGACAGAAAAACAAAAATGAAAAATTCGCGGTGTAGCTTCGCTTGGCACCACATAAAAACCGATCCAACGCGCCGTCCGTGGCGATCGCTTTTTTTCCGAGACAACGATGCGACTGTCGAACGTCTAAACCTTCTGGCTCTTCTTCATGAGAGGATCGGGGGGAAGGGGGGGAGGGGGGCGAGCTGAACGGATCCTGAAGTGTAGCCATGACTCGAGGCCCCCCCCCCCCGTTGTCCCTCTGCGACAGGGCGTGGGAGCCGTCACTAAAGTGCGTGAATGTCACTCCCTCCTGCGGCGCTCGTACGACCCCACGACGATCTGGCTGCTCCGTCGCGTGGTGCTCGGCGCGCCGGCCTTCTGGTCGCGCGCGCGGCCTTCGACAGTCGACGGCTCGCGCGATTTCTCCGCGCGGTCTGCAAGATCGCGATCTCTCCCGGCCGCTGTGGGTCGCTTTCAAAGACGGCCTCTCGTTTCGGGCCGGGGGCACTGAACCTTTCTTAACTGATATTCAGAACCGTCCCGAAACCTCTACAAACACATACCTCCCACGACACGACCTTCTTATTTCATGTTGTAGAGTATACTTTTGCACTTGGTGCGTGACCTGTGACAATGCATACGAATGACCCCACTCGATCGATCTTCAAGCGTTGGGAAGTGTCCCGAGAGAGGGGCTCTGTCTCCTGAGCCTCATAATCCATAATCCGACCTGCCGCCTTCCGAGCGCCATGGGCTGCTGCTGGTCAAGAGAAGAAGAGCGCTTCGAGGACCGCGCCGCGCTGCTCGCCAAGCGCCCCACGTACGTCGTCGCGTCTCTTGCGCCTCTCGCTTTCTCTTGAGCTCTCACCTCTCTCTCGTTCTTTCTCTAGGGACGCGGCCGAGGCCAAAGCCAAGCAGAACGGCCACTACGCCAAGCCGCTCACGTCCGCGTCCATCTCCAACGGCAGCGACGCGCACAAGCACAAGGAAGACGGCGACCAGGCGCCCAAGCCGCCAAAGTCCCCAGTGCGCAGCGAGACGGCGCCCGTGCAAACGAATGACGACGACGACGAGTTCAAGAAGCTCAAGGTGCTCAAGACCACCAAGTCGAACCAAATGCTCTCCAAGATGATGCCCCCGCGGCCGTCGCCGCCGCCGCCCGAGCTGCAGAAGACGCTCCAGGCGGCGACGGCGACGGCGCCGCCGCCACCGCCCAAGCTCGCGAAAGAAGACTCGTCGGACAGCGGCGATAACAACGAAGACGGAGACGGAGACAATGCGAGCGAAGAGGCCGCGTCGACGACGTCGGCAGCCAGCAAGAATGGAGGATCCTCATCCAAGTCGTCAAAGAAGAAGAAGAAGAAGGTGCGTTTGGTGGTTTGTTTGGTTTATTCTGAACGAGCACGTCAAGCGAATGCTAACATATCGGGGATGTGTATGTGAATATGTAGAAGGGAAAGAAATGAACGAGCGAGGCTGCAAGGAGCGAGAACATGTTCATAAGCTAGTGACGCCGTTTCTGCGCATGGTTCAAGACCCCCCCACGTAATTATACGTAAAGGAAAACAAGAGAAAACAAGGCAAGGTATATAAGATAATGGTGCTTGACGTGTATCCGAGCGATTGGCGTGACTGCAAGCACGTGCGGGCTGTCTCTCACCCCGCTTTCTTTGTCGGACTGCGGCAAGATCTGCTGCTTCTTGGCGTGTTGCTGCTGCGCCATGTCGAAGAGATCGCTCGTGATCTTTCCGAGCTCGACGACTTCGTTCCGCAGTATTGCGTTGTCCTGCTCAAGCTTGAACAGTTGCTTCTCAAGCAACTCGATCTTGCTGTGCGTTAGCCTTCTGCGCATGTGTTACTCAGTCTTGGTGACCTATGATTGTAGCGACCTCTGCATTTGTCTTCGCCGTATTCATTGATGAAAGGATGCGGCATTCAGGTTGACCTAGTAGAGGTATTCGGCCATCCATGCGCCACCATGAGCTGGAATTCCCCAGCCATAGACTCCTAAGAGGCCCGAGTAGGCCCAGTAGACCAGCTAGCCGATATACGCCATCCTGTCCCAGTCATTGATACAGCGGAGCCCGCCGCCGAACTTCCGGCAACAGGTGAGAGATATCTCGCAGCACTGAATTGTCTGAAAAGTGCAGAATTGGAGAAAATTCGAGATCAACGCGCTACAGGACGTCTTGTAGCTGCAGGTGGACCACCGTTCCGTCAGGTCAGATTCACGTTTATCAATCTGCGGGGTTCCTGCTGTACGAATGCGCTCTTATATATAAGAGCGCATTCGTCTACTTATCCGCGAGCGTCCGCGATAACCTCAAACAACTACCCGCCGCTGACATCCAGCAGCAGCCCGGAGACGTCGTAGGCTAAAGATTTGCATTCCACAGGTCTCACATGATTTCAAAGAAATCAAAGAAAATTTATGCGAGCGTCCTGCTGCTACTCTGCATCTCAGTTCTGATTTCGAACTCATCACCACTCATACTGGCGCTGTGCATGTCACGTGGCTCGAACTCATCTTGCATCGGGTGCCGCACGCTCTAGCAGCATGTAAAAGAGGTCGAGCTCGGGACACTTGTGGCCGAGGATCGTCAACGCCGCGGTGATTTGCCCACGGTGATGGGTCCCGTGGTTGAACACGTGGGTCATCGTACCGACAAACGAAGCTCGTAAGGGGTTGCCTTTCCGATCCGAGAATGATAGGTCACCCATAAGCGTCTCGTCGTCGCAGCGCTCAAGCAGCGGTAGCCAGCCCTCGGCGCTCGTGCGCAGCTTGGTTGCGAGCGCCTGACGATCATGCTCGATCTCGGCGTCGAGCGCGATATCCCGTGGCGACTGGCCATCCTGGATCAGCGGTAACCATATCTCGTGCTCGGTAATGAGTAGGTGGTTGAGCGTGCCGTGGACGCTTCGGAAGAAGATCCCAACGTCCCGACGATACGCCTCGTCGTCTAGAGCCTCCACGGCGACCAGCAATCGATGCGTCGACCAGACGTGATAACGCGCCATCATCAAGAGCTGCTGGCGGTCAAGCGCCATGGTCAGATTGGTACGAGGGGGAGACCTTTGTCTGATGGGGGGGGGGGGGGGGGGGAGACAGAGAGAAAGACAGATTGGTGGAAATGTCAAAATATCCGCCAGCTGTGCAACCCACTGTGCTACGTGATTTGATTGGTTAATAATGCAGTTGGATTCAAACAGTCAGAGATGGATGGCCACCATGTCCACGATCTCGACGAAGGGATGCGAGAATTGCTGTCACGGACGTCTGGTTGCCATACGCCGCGTAGACTTTGTCAATGGCAACATCGCTGGTGAAGCCGGCACGAACTAGACCGGAGACTGTGTCCCAGAAGACCTTCCGGCGTGAGTATGCAAACTTGTTTGCACCTCGTTCGCTCGATGTGTAGTCCTTTGCCGGCTTTTGGCCGTTCAAGCCAAACTCATACTCGTGCCACAGTTCGTACAGATTGCTTGGGCGCCGAGACAGTCTCGACGGCGGATGAGCTGGTTCATGGGCGCCGTCAGTAGACAGGTGCTGGACTGGACGTGTCACTGGCTGAAGTGCAATCCGCTTCAGCACTTGATGTGTGCGCTGGTGTTGGCGCTGCATCTCCATCTTGATGCGAAGAAGCTCGTTCATCACGTCTGTCATTTGGCGCTTCAGACTGAAAAACTGCGCGTGCAGCGCCGTGACCTCTCTGGCGGATGAACTGATTCCTCCCGCGATCTCTGTGCATGCGACATCATCGACACTGTCACGTAGCTCGATCAGCTGGAGTTGGTCGCCTTGTCCAGCAACGTGAAGTGGTACACGTTCGATAGGATTCAGGCTTGGATTGCCACCATGACGGATGTATGAGCTACGAACGCGCTCAGCAAGAGATGCAGGCAGTACTTCAAACTCGAAGCTGGCCTGTGGTAGAAGAGAAGCCTACAGCAACGTCCGCGCCAACGTCTTGGCAACACGATCGCCCAGCACTGCTTGTGTGCTTGGCCCGACGCACTCCACGAGGAACTGGTCTGTGACGCTCTGAATACCGCTCTTGAGTTTGTAGCAGCACGGTCCGAGCGGACCAGCGAGCGCACTCGCAGCAACAGCATCTGGATAGGGTAGTGTGTTGTCAATATAGATGTCGACAACTGCCTTTCGGGTGCGCCAACGACCTCGACGGTTGATGTACTCTCGTGGAACCCCACAGCGTGATGCGTACGTTGCCGCTCCCTTGCGTAGACTGTGTGTCCCTATCCCACCACTCTTGGCACTCTGGAAACGATCATCCTTAAGTAAACCACTGAGTACCCGACGTACTACTCGATCTCCATCGTTGGGATTTCCAAATACAAAATCAGAGCTAGCAATGCTCGCTGTCGTCTCGATGTAGATAGCGAGATTGAGTAGCGGGCAGACGCGGGGATCAAGACTTCCGAACACAATCTGCGTCGGAGCATCACGTTCTTCAGTGATATTCTTGGACCAGCGCATTTGACACGTAATTGTGCCATTGTCGTTCTGACTCGGGGATAGGTTAGCGAACTTGAGCTTGATCATGTCGTCGATCCGCGCCATAAGATGCCATTGCATTGTAAGAACGCTTGAGACTTTGTAGCGAATGTACGGCTTGGAAGTTGGATCGTGAAGCAAGGTGAGCATGGACATAAATTCATCATACTCGATCGGTCGCCTGGTTGACGTCGGCGCTCCTTCCTTCCGCACCTCTGATTTTTTTTATCTTCTTGATCAATTTGTTCACTTCATCAGAGCGGGTTGGGTTGCCTTCCTGTCGCACCGAATCCCATGCCACTCGTTGACGCGGCATGAACGATGAAATGGCCTTCTTCGCGAACTCAATCGAGGAAGCACGAGCGTGGACGGGCTTCATCGACTCGTCCGGTAATGGCGAATGGTACGCGCGGTAATTGAACCACTTGCATAGATCATCGGGAATGATAGAGAGCAGCTGCGCTTGCGTGAATACCGAGTCCTTGTCGTACCGCTTTCCATCCCGGTACGACATGAACTGGACGAGGCAGGACTTGTATCGATGCGGATCCATTTTCTCGGCGCGGCGATTTGTGCAACCCGCTGTGCGCGTGTTGTATAGCGCGCGGTTGCAATCCGTGGCGCAGAATCACACGCTCGATGCAACGAAAGTTGCAACCCGAACTGCACTTCAGAGCACAGTTCAAGCACAACCACGTGTTGGTACCGTGACCACAGCCAATCAAATCGCCGGATTTTCAGAAATACAACCTTGGTTGCAAATGGCCGGTAATGTTATGGTTCTGGTGATCCGGATGATAGCGATTGTATCCGGAAAGATCCAAGATGGCGTGTGGACAGTTGGGAACGATCAGATGCAAGTGGTGAGCTTGCATGTGTTTGAAGCAGTCGTTGACGAGCAGTACCGTGGATGCGGACTCTGGACCATCCGGAGCCGCCAGGCTCGGGTTTGCCTCCGGAAGCTCCGTCGAAGAACAAGATGTGATGCGGCCGTCTCGGTGGAAACGTGGGAATCTACTTAAGGCGGAGCAGGAAGAGCATTGAGACGTAGGTATACGACAATCCTGCCTTGCACGGCATCAAGAATGAGTCGCTGTAGATCGTAACAGCTCACCAGAGCTTGGCAGAATCCTGAGCCTACAATGTCACTGAATGACTTTCATGGGACACGCTTGGATCCCTTCGAGTCCGCCAATCCTCGTGCTAGAGACGGGTCATTACCAAAACTAAAATCAAGTCAAATCAGCTACATTTCAATTTTGTGAAATTGCAAAAAGCAATTCCGCTTCTTCGACATGCACAATGGCACCTTGCAGAAGTCGTTGACCCGACAGAGTAGACATCGGAGACGGCCTTCTACGAATCGTGGGCAATGTGCTGCTGGTACTAGTCTTTTTGCAGGGAGCTGGGAGTTGTTGCTTGTGACGTAGACTCGATGTGGTGGTCCTGGTTGCTGCAGCGAATCGAGCGACGACCTCGATCGCTTCCGCGTCTTTGGCTTTCCTGCTGCAGCACTATCCATCATCAATGCCCATGCAACCAGGAGACGCCATCATCAATACCCATGCAACCAGGAGACGAAATTCTTTGTGCGTCATGTCGGGTTGCACTGACTTGAAGATGAGGTACGCGTTTGTGAGGGCAGTGTCAACGAGCCAGTAGAACAACGGCAGCCACGTGCGCGACGAGATGAGCTGTAGCGAGTAGTAGCTTCGATATTGATCGGCAAGGTCGACGCCATTCATGTAGTGATTGTCGTCGTCTACAATCTTGGGAATCCGAAGCACCATACGACTTGCCTGACCAAACACTCGTCTTACCGTGGCGGCATTCGTTGATGTCTCACGTGGCCGACGGCGATTCCTCGCTACAAACCATTCAACGCCATCAACCCTGTGAATTGTCGACAGAAGCTGAACGGGACCGTTGTCCATCCAGCACACAACAAGTACATCGTCGATAGCTCTCTTCCTCCATTTCCAATCGGCGTACACACGGATGGTCTGACACGGATGCGAGATCTCCTGATCCACAGCGAATTTCGAGAAGGTTCTTTCACCATTCGATTCGTCTCGTTGCCAAGAACAAGAATTTTTGACAATTGTGGGGGTGAAAGGGGTTCCTGACACAAAAAACGAAATATTTTCAAATTTTGTTTCAATTTTTGGTGCAAATTTGCACTTCCGGACTCGAAGGGATTCCTCTCTAGAAATCGTTCAGGTGTCATCCAACAATTTGAGGGTCAACGATCCGGCCAAAAGGGTTGGCCAGGCCCCGAAGTTGAAACGACTTCCGGGCATTCAGGTCTATTTCAGTGAGGTCTGTTATTCGTCTTCTTGCTCCAGATTCAATTGGCCAGGTTATGCATGGACATGTATTGCGGAGATGGATTAAAATCCATCTCCGCAATACATGTGATCTGTGACAGTTTCAGTTCCACTCTTGCATGCGCCAGAACCACGCACTCCATATGATGACGCTTGAATGCTTGATCCGAAAGGACATGCCATTGGCATCCAAGGCATGGACCTGCGTGCGGTCAGATATTCTCGCCTTCGCAAGTGAGCAGTTCAAGTTGTCTATGATTGGGAGCGGGGCTCACAATGCCCATTCTGATGAGAACACGCAGTCATTGTGGACCTCCTGACAGGCTCCACAGGCTGATCGGGTTCTGACTCGACTACAATTGATTAAAATAAATTATATGCGTTGGCATCCATCACTGAATGCAATCAATGGTACTAATGAGTGCAGTATAAGGCAGTCGAGTAGACCAGACTAATATTTTAGTCCATTCTCATGTGAGCCAGCCACATGTGACTCGCAACTCGTGAGAGCGCTGGCTACAGCTTGATGGCTTCCGTGGACAGGCTTGGATCTGTCGTAGCGAGGATGCACACTGGATATGCGCTACTCCTGCCTCGCTGCAAGGACCAAACCTTCTCTACGGTTCGCCGTCGTCCTAATCATCGCTCACTTGTTATTTCGCCACGAAGCGACAAGATGAAGACCTTGGCAAGTGGCGCCCTCGCCGGATTGCTCGCTATCGCTGCAAGTCCAGCTCATGGTGCTCTGCCTTCTGATGTCGTGTCCCTCATGGACCCAACTGTCGACCCGTGCGACGACTTCTACCAGTATTCGTGCGGTGGCTGGCTCAAGAACTTAACTCTCCCGAAGGGTGTAGCCGTCCACAAACGACTAGAGCCAGAGCTATCGAAGTTGACGACGGCGACGCTCAAGAAGATCGTTGAGGACAGCCACCCCGTGCTGGGCGAGTTTTACGACTCGTGTCTCGACATGGAGGCCAACACGGCACTCGGCAATAAGCCCCTCCAGGATGCTCTTCAACGAATCCAGAAGGCCTCGTCCAAGTTCGAGCTGGCAAAGCTCGGTGGCGAGTTAGGCACCGAAGGAGCGTGGCTCTTCACGAACCTGGGTGTCTGGTACAGTGAGTACAACCAGTCACAGATGGCATTGTTCGCCGGCACGGGGAGTTTCCCGTTAGGCGAAGACGCATCGGCGAAGTTCAACGAAACGAGCAAGTATATCCTCACCGGATTGAAGCTCGCTGGCGTTCCGCTCCCGGCCAACGAGACCAAAGTGGTCGAGGCAGTCATCAGCATTAACGACATTTTGCTCCAAATCAACCCACCTACCGAGGAGTACCGCGCTGAGGAAGCGCTGACCTACGAGGACGCTGTAGACCGATTTCCAATTAGTTTCAAGGCGATGGCTGAGGGCGCGCAGATCATAGCGAATAGCGAACTGAAGGCTGACTCGAACATCTTCTTCAGCTCCATCGGCTTCTACGAACGCGTAGAGAAGCAGCTTTGGAACGCCAAGTCGCTTGACGATATCAAGTACTTCTACTCCTTCGTCCACGTGGTGAGGTATGGCTATTACTTGGGAGATGATTTTATGGCCAACGAGGACGAGTATTGGGGTAGCGAAGATCGCGAACAACGGTGCCACAAGCAGGTCATCGACTTGCTTCCTGAGCTTGTTAGTGAATACTTCTTCGCGGAGGCCCTCGGCGTCCAAAACCAGCAGTACATTCTCCGAATGACGGAAACTCTCAAGCGCAAGATGGCTGCTCTCATCACCAAGGAACATTGGCTCGACAACGCGACGCGAGTGCAGGCCGAACACAAGGTCATGCTAATGAAAGCAATGGTCGGGAAACAGGACAAGCCGGTCAACTACACGTTTACACTCACGCCCACGACCTTTTTGGACAGTTACAAGAAGATCCAGAGATACAATTGGGAGACAGGTCTCGCCAAAGTCGGGAAACCAGTCGACCGCTCGTTGTGGAATGGGTCACCGGGAGTTGTAAACGCCGAGTACGATTGGCTGCAGAACAAGTTCGTCATCTTCACCGGCTATGTACAGCTCCCGTACTTCAGTCCATCCTACCACCCTGGTTGGAACTTCGGCGCACTCGGTTCGACTATCGGGCATGAGATTACCCATGGCTTTGATAATCAAGGACGAGAGCACGATGCTCTAGGTGCGAGATCCAACTGGTGGACAGACGACGACCGAAAAGAGTACGACGAGAGGGCCCAGTGCATGCGCGAGCAGTACAGCCAGTACGTCGTCAAGGGGATGAAGGGCAATGTCATCGGCAATATTGATGGCAACCTCACGCTCGGCGAGAACATTGCGGACAACGGCGGCCTCAAGCTCGCGTTTGAAGGGCTCCGAGACTGGCTCCTGGAAAATCCTGACACGCCGTCTGACGGTATGACGCGTGAAGAGATCGACAAGCTTTTCTTTGTGTCTGCAGGACAGACTTGGTGTGCAAAGGCCACAGATGCATGGCTTCGGGGACGTCTCCAGACGGACCCGCACTCAATTTTCACCGCCAGGGCGAACGTCGTGATGAGCAACAGTGCTGACTTCGCGAAGACATTCCAGTGCAAGGTAGGCAGCAAGATGAATCCCGCGAAGAAGTGCGTCGTTTGGTAATGCGGCTGCTGATCAAGTTCACGCGCTCCAGTTGATCATGTGGTATGTCAATACTTGCCTCGAGACACGGGTGGCAGTTGAGAATAACTATCCTAGGTAGTCTACCATGTCCCAAGTGGAGAGCGATACACTGACCGGATAAAGCTTAGCAAACATGACTTCCGGATTTTGGACTGGAAGGCTTGGCCGACTACAGGTTGAGCGGGAACAGCGTGAAATTTACGTGTACTACAAACCTGGCTTGTGTGGGCCATCGCGACTATGCGGGTAGAGGAAACGAGCAAAACGGTGTATGAGATAATGAAGTTTGGCGTCTAACCAAGTGATTCGCGTAGACGCGTACGCGTGCGTGCGAGTCGCTCGCCCCCTTCCTCATCGGGCTGCTGCAAGATCTGCTGCTTCTCGGCGTGCTGCTGCTCCACCATGTCCATGAGGTCGCTTGCGATCTTCCCGAGCTCGACGTTTTCGCTCCGCAGAAGTTCGTTGTCCTGTTGAAGCTTGAACAACTGCTCCTCAAGCGACTTGATTTTGCTGCGCAGCTGTGCGTCGGCCTTCTGGACTTGATCCACTTTGCTCACAAGCACGGCTTTCTCCGTATCGAACTGCGCAATGCGTGCGCGCAGCTCGGCCTGGTCATTCTCCCGCTTTTCCTGTTGTTCCAGCACAGCCTGCGCACTCTCCTGCAATGCCCCATGCTCGACCTGAAGCTCTTGAAGTTGAGCCTGGAGTGAATCGCGCTGCATCGTCAGTCGCTGAACGTCTTCCTCCAGTGCCACTCGCGTCTCCTGGTGTTGCGCCTCGAGCGACTGCTTGACGCGTTCGATCACAGCCGCGCGCTCCTGGTCCTTGGACGAGAACTGGTGCTGAAAGTGCGTGATCGACTCGGCCAGCACAGTCTCGGTCTTCTGGTACTTGGTGATCTGCGATTGCAGCGACTCGATGCGCTGCTGGGCCTTGAGCAGCTCGGCGTTCTGCTTCTGGAACGCATCACGCAGTGCTTCTTTACTGGCCTTTTCCCGGTCCAAAGACGCCTGCAACCCAACCAAATCCGTTCAGAAACCCTAGCGCTAGTAGTTACACCAACGCCGTCGAAAATGCAGTACGCACCACGAGGTTCTCCAGGTCGATCGTGTCGCGCATGCCGTTGAGCGTGCGCTGGTGCATGCGCACGATCTCCTCCATGCGCTCGCGCAATGTCTCGTGACGCTTCTCGGCTTCCTGTCGCTCGCGCTCTTTCTCTTGCGCCTCGTGCTCGGCCTTGAGCAGCGCGAACCGCAGCGTCTTGAGCTCGTCCTGCACGGCGATGTTGGCCTCGAGCCGCGCGCGCTTGACCTTGACGCGCACTTGCGCGAGCGAAAACTGGCGCGCGAACTCATCGGCGTCGTCTCCGTCGTGCGGCTCGATCGTGTCGCTCTCGGGCTCGCGCTTGCGCTTGTGGTCGGGCGTGAGCACGGCGTCTTTAGCCTCGTCCGTGGTCGGTGGGTCATCTTTGGCAGCCTCGTGAGAGCTCAATTCTGGCTCGTTTTTGTCCGCAAGACCACCGATGGATAGCTCGTTCTTCGCTTTATCATATGAACCATCGCTCTGCTGCTCTTGAGGCTCGTGGGGGGCGTCAGCGTCGTCGGCGCGGCGCGCGGTGTCGACGTCGGTGTCGGGCATTCTGTAACTCGCGCGCCAAAGTCAAAAAATTGTCATTCAAACCTGACGACCATCATTCTTGCTTCATGTGGTACACATCTGGTATCAGAATGGTACTTTGTACCGTTGTTTGCGCGAACAGTGGTACTGAGTACCGTTGATGATGCAGGTACGGGTACAGTGTACCACTGATGGTCCGCATTTCCTCTCGTTCCCAAACACCACCATCAAAGCAAAGATGCCGATGGGCCGCCTGCGTGACCGCGCCGAAAACGTGCTCGCGCGGCTCTCACAGCGCGCAGACAGCGACGCCGGCTCGCCTTCTTGTAGAAGAGATCCCGCTCTATCGAACGAGGTATCGCTCGGCTCGGTAGCCTGCGTGTATCGCGAGAAATCTTCATTCCCCGTGGTCGCGACCAGCAGCAAGCACACGTCGAGCGACTGCGTCTCGTCCACGGCGCTCATGGTCTACCGCGGCATCGGCGCCGGTGTGGCGTGGACTGTGGGCGTCGATCTCTACGCGCTCGTGGGTGCCTCGGATCGCGCATGGCGCGAGCACCTGGAGTCCCTCGGGCGTCCGTCGACCAAGACGAGAGAGTTCACACGTCTGCTCGTGCGCTCGTGCGGACGCAACGTGCTGCTCTTTGGCGGCTTCCTCACGGTGTTTGGCGGGCTCACATGCAGCATGGAGATGGTGCGAGGGCGCCACGACTTTGTGAACCCGTTCGTCGGAGGCTTCGCGAGCGGACTCGTGATCATGCCGCGTGACATGTACAAGACGCCCAAGCTGCTCGTGGGCGGAGCGGCGCTCTGTGGCGCAGCCGCCATGGCACTTTATCAGTTCATTCCAGCAAGTAGCGAAGGCGCCGATTGGAGAGAGGCCGTCGCGACGGTCGACACACGCTAAGAATACAAGCAGACAGGTGAAGCATAAACGAACGAGTCACTGGACGTGCTGTGTGTGGGGATGGGGTAGTGTCTGTGTATATATAGGAAGACCAAGTGAGATCCCGAAGAACGTGACGAGCTAGCGAACCAAGAAGCATGCGGGAGCGACGCCACCTCAGCGGCAGCAGCAATATGCCGCGCCCAGTTTCAGCGCGAGAGCCTGGAAGTCCTCCGTTGCGGGCACCTCGTAGTGGAGCTAAGACGGCACGACGTGCAGAGACAGACTCGCAGTCGAGCAATGAGCGAGCGAGAAACTTGCGGCGCATCCACGTGAGTTTCTGATCGCGGTAGATGGGCGAGGTGATAGAGCATAACTGATTGGCATGGCCAGAGTGCTCGAACGGAACGCCCGCAAGCAATCATAGACTCGACGCCCGAGGAAGCTCGAGCACCTGTACTTGCGACCAAGCTCAACTTGGATGATGGTGGGATTCGGGGTGTTCCTGTGCTTCCACATTTGACGGTGAATCCGTTGACTCTGGGGCAGCCACAAGTCCAGTGGGCAGTCAAGGTCGTACCAAACGAACCCAGCTCAGGTACTACCAAGCATCCAACAGCTTCAGTGATGTCCGCAAGTTCATCTAATTCGCCTTCAGTTCCGACCCATCTCCAGCCCGTTCTGCAAGATTTTTCAGCTCTGTTGCGAGATCGATACGAAGGCAAACGCAGCCTCCGGATCGCATTCCTTAATTGGGACCGTGACAAAGATGGCCAGCTATCTGTCCAGGAGATTCGAGATATGATCAACACGCTTGGGTTTGCGAAGAAACTGGGCAAAGCCAGCGTTGATGCTATCCTAGATCACGTTGCGGCGAGACCTTCTCAGAGCCTGAGATACGAGGATTTCTGTCTATACGTCCACGGTCCGCCGCGTACGAACCCAGTCGAGGAGCCACCGAAACCGACGACTGAGAACATCGCAATAGCTGCATCCGACCCACGTGCACATGATCAACCCCTGAACAGTGACGTCGTGTTGAGCTCGGACAGAGCTCTGTACCCTGACGTGGCGCACGTTGTCGCGATATTACGCAAGAAGTATGAGACGAGAAAGCTACGCCAGGTCTTTCGGCATTGGGACGCTGACAAAGATGGGTGCATTACGATCAACGAGCTCGATCTGAATTTGCGGCGACAAGGCGTCAAACTTCCATCTGATCAGTTACGGGGGCTTTTCGACAAGCACGATCTGAATAAAGATGGGCGGCTGCTATACCAAGAGTTTGTGGAGATGATTTTCGGCCCTGTGACTGTCGAGCACCACAATCCTGCGTTGCGGGCGCATCTTCGCGAGGTTACCAAACAGGAGAATCAGCCACCTGATGCCTATCAAATCTTGAGGAACCCGACTTTCAACGATCCAGTGGGACGCATTGATGTATGTGTTGCCTTTTCCTGGATCTTTGAGGTGGGCTGTAATGATTTCTTCTTTAACTGTCAGGAGCAAGCGATCTGTGCAACTGTTCAAGAGAAGCTCAAAGTATTTGCGCCTCGAATCCACGACGCCTACACTGCATTCGACGATGACCACAATGGAAATCTTTCCTACTCGGAGTTCCGTGATGGAGTGAGTCTTCAGCCCTTTTATTGCCCATTTACTTATCTAACTGTTGTTTGCCAGCTGAATATGCTTGGGCTTCATTTTACTGAGCGCGAGTTTCTCCATTTAGCTTCGATGGTAGACACCGATGGAAGTGGCGAAATTTGTTTCCGGGAGTTCAGAAATCTCTTCACTAGGCATTCTACCAAGGAAAATTATTCGGCTACTGGCTCAAGAAACCCCAGCCTAGATGATCCCACCCTCGCAGCGTCAGTTACCGTGTGAATCAGTCCTTGCTTTACGTGGCCACCAAAAAACTCATTCCTGTTGTGATGGCGAGCACAGGAAACAGCAAACGAAGTTATCACAAGGAAGTTTCGACTTCTCACATCTTACACGGTACGTCCATCTTATAACTTCTTGGTACAATTCATTATTGACATGGGTTCGTGGGCTAGTAGTCGTTCTAAAGGTGCTACGCGTCACGGTCGGACTCCCTACAATAATACAAAGGATCTGTTAAGCCCAACCAATGAAGAAAATGCTCAGAACCGAGAAAGCCAGCGATTTCGGACCGAAGCGTCTCTTTACGGAAGTGGACAACCGCTGCGTCATCACCCTGGTAGTAGAGTTGGGCCTGGACCAATGACTTCGAGTTTAACGTTGGGACAAGAAGAAAAGCAACGAAAAGAGTTTCATTACGTGAAGCGACTTGAGCGAATACGAGCCGCACAACATGAGTACGACGAGCGGAGAGCACCGCTGCAGGATGCCTACGATGCGATGCAGCAGCGCCGCCTGGAAACGCTCAACCGCCAACAGCATCGGTATCACACATCGGTCGATGAGCATCAACCTCACGGAGCGAAGCACTCACCACTCCCCCGTCGTACTCGCGAGTCAACTCTCCCGCCATACGTCACCCAGTAAGTTAATCCCTGGACTGTATCTAAATGCAGCGAACTCGTGCGCATACCTCTCATCGGCATGGCCATCACCTACGGCGTCAAGATCCAATCTGGGCTCATGTGCGCGCCTTTTCAGAGCACGGCGACGCAAGGTTGCACACGATCTCAAAAGCGAAGTGTGATTATCTCGTACACCGTTCCGAAGACATTGCGATTCGAGCGACATCTTCGAAGCTTTCCCAACGAGGAAAAAATCGTAAGCGAATACTTCGAATTATCGCTCAGCATCGAATATCTCTCACTTCTCCAAAAAGACAGCAAAGCAAAGTCGATAACAGTTTGCACGGAAGGAGCAACATTACAATCGCCACCACAAAACGGCGAATAACGACGCAGCAAGCACGAACAGGATTCATCCGACAGGTCGTGACGATCTTTCACACCACACCCACGAGACGCGTTGCAGTTGCCGTTTGACAACTTACAGACGAGCACGAACACCAGCAGTACCAAAACGGTGCGCGTAGTCATGTGATAAAAGCTCAATTTGGGTCGTCCCTGATGCTTACCTTCGGCACGGTTGATTCGCTGCGGACAGTTGCCACGTGTGTTACTTGTCAGTTCCACGGATGTGATGTCAAGAAACCAGTGCTTTCTTCTACCATACATACATCCATGAGCATGGAGCATAAACTCGACCGTGGCAGCATATTTTTGGCCCACTAGTGAAGCTCCCGATTGCCGTTACAGGTCTACGTGTCCCTCGCCGACTAACGGACGAAATGGTGCCACATTCTTCCAGGATAACGGACGGATTGGAAGGGTCGCGCAGTCGTTCCAGACCGAGATCCTCCACACTCCACATATCGCAGCGTGAGAAAGAAGACAATGGAAGAGGAAGACCAAGCGAAGACAGCCGACGCGTGCATACCCAGCGCCCCCACGTTGGACGCACTGATCTTGCAGACGACACCAGCCGATAACGATAACGCTGTGGACAAAGCACTTCAACAGGATATAGGACAATCCGTTGCCATCTCCCTGCGCACTGAGCTCATTCTCTACTACGTACGGCTTGTCGCGTTCGTGGCGGTGGTCTTGGTGTGTTTAACCTGGACGGCATGCCTTCTGCTGCTCACCGTGGCGACCAACGACACGATGAACCGCGTAATGGATACAGCCCAGCTCGACTATGGGTCTTTCTGGCTTGTAGTGGACCCGCCTCTTGCCGTTGTAGGGATGGGCGTCGCTGGATTGAGCATCGTTGGGCTTGGGTACCTCGCGATTCCTGTCCTCATGTACCGACAGAGCAAACTGCCTTTGCCTCATAAGATCACATCGAGCCGGACACAAAGTCGGTCGATAAGCTCGCTCACAAAGTCCGCACGACTCGAGAGTCTGCGAGCTCACTTAGAGCAAGGCGCGAAGACACGCCAAAAGCTGGTAAGTCTGTGTTTGAGAAAGGCGCTGATCAATTCGTACCCATTGACTCGAGCCTTCACGGAACCAGAGCGTTGCGATCAAGTTGGGGGACCTGTTCATCCAGTTTGTCTTCTTAGTCCAGGTGCTTAATGCTGGTATGGCAGTCAGCCTCGTCTCGTTTTTTGCCTCGATCGTCGCTCTCAACGCGTTCACGACTGCACTTTGGATGTTTTTGCCGCTTAAGAATATCGGCGTGGTCCACGTTCTCTTGGACACGGGGTTCGTCGCCGTACTGTTTTTCTTGCTGAAGATTCAAATAGTTTCATGGTGTGGCTCGTAGATTCGATTTCTTGATCGCGATCATTTTCCCCATGGCGGTCGTACTCCATTCCATCCGATCGTTCCATTTTGACCGCCCTCTCATGGCTATCGCGAACCAAGTGTTCCGTGATGGCGCTTTCGAACGCGTGGCGCTCATGGTTGTGGATCCGATGGAGTTCAACGTCATCCGACGCAATTTTGACTGGTTGCGGATCCGGTCTGTTCTCGACATCTTCACCCGTGTCGGAGTAAATCTTGGCCTTTGCGTCAACTTTATGTCTCTCGCAAAGCTGATCATCCTCTCTCGAACGAAGAAACTATCGCGACCGAACGTCTACCCGCGTAATCGACTGATTGGGGTGCTTTTCGGATTATTTGCCATCGCAGTGACAGTGTTCGCGGGCGAGAGCGTTCGCACATCGATGAATGCGTGCGCGCCTCATCCTGAATGCGTCCAAAATGCCCACTTGTGGATCGGACCCTCAGGGTCGTATCCGTGCATCACCTTGGTAGATCGTGAACGATATGTTCGCAGCTTCGACGAGTGGACAAACCCACTTGATGTTAGCGACAAAGTGAATCAGCTCGCCGCAGCGGGTAAACTTCAAACTCTGCAAATCGTGAACCGAGCACTGCATACGCTCCCGGAGAACCTCCGACACTGCAAGAATTTGCGTCGTCTGTACGTTCAATATTATCTGCAGACGTGTTCGATTGACGTGATAAAGTTTGGTGATAGGGATCTGACGTATACAGACACGACGTTGCTTCCAGAATGGACGAAAGAGTTCACGAAGCTCGAATATCTGTACGTACGCTGAATAATGAGAAAACCTCCTCAGCACGTTTTGATTTGAGTTTGGCAGGCACATAGAAGGCAAAGCAGATAATTCCTCGTTGGCTTCGTTTCCCAGTGAGGTATTTTCCAAGATGGACACCCTCGCATTCCTGCATCTTGGACAACTCCTCGTTCACCAGCTCCCGTCGCTCGACAATCTCCGCCGACTTCAAGTCTTCAACGTTGTTCTCCTCATCGAGCTACTCCAATTGCCGAGCTTTGACAAGTTGGTTAACCTCAAGCGCATCACGCTCGGATATCTACTTCCTGTGCAGACCGTGCCTCGCCTGGATTTCATACCCAACTTGCAGAGTCTGAACTCGATCGATCGTGGCACGTTTTGCTGTAATGGCTTTCTAGGAGGGAGTTGCAACCTCGTGCATCCGATGTGCAAAACGCACCCAAATTTTGGGACCCCGCCGGCCACGTGTCTTTCTGCTGACCAAGTTGCAACTCCAAAAACGTTGGCGTACTTTAAGAAGTTCAACTCGAGCGTGTGCGGCGGCGGTGTACTGGCAGGTGGTCGTCCGTGGAGACCGAGCGAAGACCGGGTTCGCCAGTGCAATGGGACGATGTACCGCAAGTGTTCCATCCCAAAATTTGAGGCAACGAGCATCTGCCTCAACAAGAGGTGGATGGCCATCAGCTGCTACAGCGACGCGCTAAGCATCACGGCCCGACGTCTTCAGATCGCAAAAGGCCTTGGCCTACCATGTGATCCGCTCCACGAAGCATGGCTTGGGTGCAACGCAACTCGAGCCTCATGAACATGTTTGGGAAACGCGCTGACGTTTTGCACGGACCAGTGTCAACATCATTGGCGGGGGGGTGGGCTGCAAGAAATACTGTGGCTTTATAGCATGAGAACGGTGGTAAATTCAAATATTTTTTGGGACACCATGCCAACAATGTTTCAAAATGACTTTCCGTACAGGACACATTTGGCTGGTTGCCGAATATCTGATGGTAAAGTCGCTACTTCGAAGCTGCGCGCGGGGGGGGGGGGGGGGGGGGGGGTTGGTTTCGGCTTGACTGATCCCATTCAAACGCTACCGTGATCACTTGTGCATCCAACGGAACGAAAACGTAAAGTCCATGCCTGAACGTGACGCATGACGTAGACAAGTCAGAACACCAAAACACACACCCAATCAAGCCCTCCAACAAACCCACCAAAGTGCTCCAGATTGAGCTGCACGACCAGGATCATCCACCACGCGATCATCGGCACCACAATCTTCCAGTGCTTTTGCACCACGAATGCCAATTGCTGGACTGTCGAGATGTGTTGCAGATGTCGGTTGATAACAAGGCAAAAGAGCACGAATGAGAGCAGTTCTAGTGCCGAGTAGGTGACGAGATTGGTCAGCGTCTTGTTGATGGTGTCGTCAGTCGCGTTCTTGAATGTTGGGTAGTAGACGCGGTTGGCCATGCGGCTGACGCCGAACACGTAGAGGGCTAGCAAGAACCACGTCGTCAGATCAGTACGGTATAATCGGAGCCATCCGTGAGGGAAGAACGCACTGTAGACACAGGCGATAGCGACTTCGACAAACTCGACGAGCACGTAGAACTCGATCATGTGGAACATCTGAAGCACGCTCTGGACGCATTGCACGTGGCTCTGCTCGGCCGGTGACAGATGTGACTGCTGGACCATAATGACACCTCGCTACTCGGCATACGTTCTCGACCGGAGTGATCCTGCTCACCGAGACTTCGTCGACGGTTGAGAAAGCTGCAGCGCTCCGACCCAAGTATTGTGGAAGAGCAACCGATGGGTGATTTCCGATGCGGGGGAATGTGTCAAGGAGATATAATGCGTGATCAACCACGCCGAACGTTTCTCGGAACAATAATGAACCCCGTCGCGACGGATCCGGTTTTGTGCGTTTGGGATTATTTTTCTCACTCCTTTGCGCTGCTTTCTCGACACGCAACACGACGTCGATAACATCTATGTACGCGACAACGCACTGCACCATGTCGACCACCATGACGACAGCGATCGAAGCGCTGCCTTTAGCCTGCTGGGTTGCGGCCGAAACGAAGACTGTGTGGAAGGCGTCGACGTTCGACACGATGGCGCACGGCGCAAAGTCCACCATGTCGTAGAGATTCCTGCGAGCTTTGTGCTTGAAGATGAGCTTGATGATGGGAGGCAAAAGCGATACGATCGGCTGGTATACCTGTCCGGCGAAGCAGTAGAGAATGTAGTACGCAATGTACGTGAAGAGCAACATAGATTGACCCTTGACGATACCTTCGTACCGGAGGAGTCGTGCGCGTGCAACTGGGTCCTGGCGTGCCACATCTCTCCAACACCATTGGTAGCCCACACCAATCGTGAGGCCCCACGGAAGCTGCATCAACAAAACTCCGAAAGGGATCGGAAAAACCCAGTACTCTCCGACGACTGCAAACGCAGCGACTCCCGCAGCCGATGTACTCACGCACATTGCAGCAAGCTGAAGTCGTGAGAGAGCAAAAATTGTAGAGGTTTGTTGGAGCTGATAGCTGAGAACCAACGTTCGGAGCAGACCCATAGCGCCAACACGGACAAAGAGCCACGTCGTTTGATGAGACAAGCCAGCATGCGGAGACGACAACGGGAAGGAATCCATCACAAGCAAGTAGACGAGTCCAGGAAGTGGAGCACACAGCAGTGTAGCGAGATTAACAAACCAAGAGGAGGTCTCGGCGTGGGTGACGACTTCTCGGAACCGCTCGAGCGAGTAGCGACCGTGGAGTTCGACTTGGGATCGCACCCAGAGCTCCCCGGCGGCGCGAAGTAGCCGTGAGCGAAAGAAAGCCATGGGAACGGAAGGCACTATTCGGACACTGAAGAGTGCTCACGCGAAGCAGCAGCCACGGTCGTGACCTTTAAATAGCAGCCATGCGGAAAGTACTGTCGGGAACCAGCACGACAATTGCAGCACACGTCGCAGATTAGCTTCAACTTGATCCTGTTCCACATAAACTAAGCCAGCTATAAAACTGATTCTAATTAGCTTCTCGGAAAAGCTCCTCGATCTGATTCTGAGCAAGGAGCTCACCTCGTGGGAGGAAAGACGGCGCGAGGATGCGCGAGGTCTTCGAGGCGTTCCTGACGGACCCCGTGCGCATCAACGAAGAGGTCTACGCGCTCTGGCTGCAAGGACTCAACGTCACAGATGCACTGGCGCAGCGGTTGCAGTCGTCGCAACACGACCACCTGCCGGCGATCGGCGACGCCGCCAAGATGCGCGAGCTGCTCTGGCGGGACACAGTGGACCAGTACCGCCTCTTCGAGAAGCTCGAGCACTATTTGCTGCAGCCGAGCCTCTTCCGCTCGCAGCTGCTCTTCCAGATCCCGCCGCTGCAGCAGCACTTTATGATCGAGCGGTACTACTCGATCGATGGCCACGTCGCGCGCTGGCTGCTCGGCAAGAAGCTAAGTACGACCAAGATCCAAAAAGATCTCGATGAGATCTCTGAGTACGCACAGCGCACGCTCAAGAGCTGTAGGCGACAACTGGAGAATCTAAGGCGTGTCTATTCGGCCATGGAGGATCGCAACTTTCAAGGCGTCGTCTGCTCGACCGTGAGCGAGATGTTTTCGCTCTCGGAGAAGCTCGCGAGCAAGTACGCATGTGTGCTGTTCTTGCTCCACGGGCGCTTCGAGGTGCACCCAACGTACAAGGCCACGAGCTTTCTCACGTGGCATGATCTGCTCTTCGCTACGGCGCTCATCATGGTCCACTGGATCCCGCAGCGTAAACAATCGCCGCTGCTGCTGAGAGCTAGACCCGCTCTTGGAGATGCAGCCGCTAGCACGAGCGCCCCAGCAACCCCACAGCTCAAGGAGATGACGCCACCGCCGATTCCACCACCACCCATGGCGTTGGCAACGCAGCTTCCCGTTAGTGCGGCTATCAGTCCAGTGGAGAACGCCGCTGACATTTGTCTTCGGAGCTACGACACGAACGAGTGGCCCAGCCTCCAGCTGCTGCAGGACCGGCTCGGGCCGATGAGTGTGCGCGCGACGATCGGTCTGGATCTGAGCATGAACATGACCAACTGTCTCCGTGACCTCAAGGCGCATCTAATCAACGACTCTGATGCCCTCGCTGTATACAGGAATCACGTCATGACGCAGCTTAACGAATCCTATGAGCCCGAGACCATGCGAGAGCTCACCGTCAAACTGTACCTGATTGTCCACGGCTTGCTGACGATTGGTGCAGGGCTCTCGATGCCGAAGGAACTAAAAGACCTCATGGGCAACCTTGCCACGATGGTGTTGCGGGTTCTGCGCGACTGCGGGATCCAGCAGTCGCAGCTCAATCATGTTTTCTCCGCGTTGATCGAGTAAGTGCTTGCGTTGCAGTTGTGTCTTTCCCAGTGCAAACAACTAATTCGATTTCTCGCTATTACAGCTCATTGGCCAAACTCGACGTGTGGTATCTCCACGGCGAAGAGACGCGCAGCGCGCTACTCGCGAGCTGGGAGCGGTTCCTTAGTGTCATCAGAGTGCTCATCACGATCATGTACGAGCGCGTGGAGAGTTCGTGAAATTATAATACAACGGGTTTATTATCCCACGCAATAAATACCATGATCATCATCCTACTGTGCCCGCGCTTGACGGCTTCGTTGCGATCGCCGGCTTCTCTGGCTCTGGATATGCGTTAAGTAGCCCATCGGTCGTGAGCTTCGACGCGCTGAGCAGCTTGACAGTCGCGAACGGATCGCTCACGAGATTAAACAGCCCGGCAGCGAGATCAGCACGCGGCTCGAGACGGAAGACGCGACCTGAGTCGGTGCTGAAGTGGAAGAGCGTCACGAACGGGAAGCAGTACTCCTTGCCCACGAGTTGCTGCACGAGCGCTTCGTCGTTCAAGATGGGCTGGAAAAAATGTTTGATCGTGTCTCGCGAGATCCGAAACGTCGTGAGCCCCGCGCACTTGACGACGACGCTGTCAGGCGACTCACTATCTTCGAGCGGCTGAATCGACTGGATTGAGATCGTCACTTTGGCGTGGTACTTGGAGTAATTGGCCCACTGCAGCAAGAACTGGTCGATCGTCGCGAACGCCGGGCTCTCCACGGTCTCCAATAAGATCGAGCGCAAGATCGACTCGAGCAAGCGGCTGCGGTCGACGACGCGCGGGTCGAAGCCGCAGCAAAAGTGGTCGTAGTACTCGCGCACTTTGTCGGCGGCGAGGAGCCGCGCGTTGGCGTAGCGCGTGAGGTGGATGGTCTCGAGCAGTGCACGGCGCCGCTCGAGCGCCTGCACTTGGTTCTGCACGACGGCCAGTGCGTCGGCCATGCGCTGCTCGTGGACGTTGCCCGTGCGTCGAAAGCCCACGTAGTCGGCGCCGAAGCGGCTCAGATTGCGGCAGTTCTTGGAGACGCGGCGGTGGCGACGGGTCTTGGTACTCGGCACTTGTGGGCCGAGCACGACCAAGGACGTCGAGGAAGACGAGGAGGAGGTGAGCTCGTCACGCCGCCGCCGCGACGATGAGGACAAGTGCGGGATGGACAGCATCCGGATTAGTCGAGTGGTCTTTCACGGACGGCTCAAGTGGCGAGGCTGGGGAAACCGAGAGAGAAAGAGAAAAGCAGCAGAGAGAGAGAGAGAGAGATGGAATGCTCACAACGCTGTGCTGGAATAAAAACTGCAGGCGAGGGGACCTGTGGCTTTTTATACGACGCTCCTCAAGGGCTACTCGCTCTCCTCTTCGGCCTGAAACCGAAAGATTACGGTTGGCGACGCCGTCCGGGGCGAAAAGAGATCGTCATCAATGACAGCACTGAACAGAACAGGTCGCGCGTTGCATTTCACTCAAGTTGATGGAAAGAAATTTATATGGAGGAAGCTCCAAACCAAAAGTTTGGACCGTGCAAAGTGAAACGTCCACTTTCCATCGGAACACGAGCTCACGTGGGTGGAGGAGGATGACAACTGATACCTTGCGATAGCCCATCCACCTGAACGCGACCGATCCAGTTGATTTGGCCCCTGTATAAATTTGTCGATGGCCAGAAACAGAGCTTCTCGAGGCCAACCGTTTTGCCGAGACCTTCTGTGTTTCCAACAAGCGCCCCTCGGACTCGTTTCTGCTAAGCAAGTTCAAGCGCATTTTACGACGATTCACGAGTCGTCACGTGGAAGGAGATCTTTTGGATCTTTACCGAATGGACCAATTGCATTTACGAGTTCATTAAGATGCGAGTACTCTGCTCCAATTTATTCTTAGTTGGTAGTGTTGACATGAGCAAACGAAAATCGAGAGCGGGGAGGGGGAGGGAGAACAACGAGATTATTAGTCCCAAGTATCGTCGTGGACTGGTACCGGCCGCGAGGGCGGTCTCGGGCTGTGGGTAGTGGTGAATGCGACAGCGAGCGACGTGTCTTTCTCGGCGTTGACGCCGCCGAGACAGAACCAGCCAAAGCACGGGATGCAGAGCCCACAGTACCCCTGCTCGGGCGACGGCGGCGGGCGCCACTCGCGCATCTGGCTCATTTGGTCGATCTGTCGGAAGATATCGTCTTCGGACTCTGTGGGATGAGGGGGATTATCAGTGATTACCAGCTCGCCACTTCAACGTGGTCTCTATTGTCTCACCGACAGTGAGTCGGTCCCGGTGGAGGTCCGGGAGCTTTCCGGCGCGTAGCTGCCGCAGCCCATCGACCCAGTACATGGCAACGTGGTGCGAAATAGCGCGCAGCGTGATGACCGTGTTGTTGATGCCGAGGCGGAAGAGCTTGGTGTCTGCATGGTTTTTTGTTGTTGTCGTTAGTAGACCCACGATATGGATCCACCAAGAGAAGAACGGAACCATCGTACTGTTAAGATCGCCGTCGTTGACCAACGCGATCTCGCTCGCGTCGCGAATGTCCGTGGACATGACTTGCACTTGGTGGGTCACCTATGCTCCCAAACCATCTTCGTCAATCTCCTCCCGCCAAAAAACAACGATCCAAACGGCCAGATCCTCGCACCTGCACGCGGAAGACAACGAGCTGGTAGCCGATGGTCTGAAACAGGAACGGTCGCCAGCTTCCGTCCAGGCGCTTGTACTCGAGAAAGCCCGAGAGCCCTACACGTAAATACCGCCATCCCGTCGTCATCATCATCAAACGTCGAGAAACCAGAACCCGTTGGTCTGGTGGTCCCGTGGCTCGTCTTCCAATGACCACGACCCACCCACCGGGTCCCTGGATCCTACCTCCTTGGTCTTCGCTCGCGACGCTGCCTCGCCGCCGCGAGAACGAGTAGTACGCCGTGAGGTCGGCGGCCGTCTCGCTGCCCGAGCACGCGGCCTTGTGGTGGAGCGACTGGCGCCGCAGCTGCGCCGCGCGGTCGTACGCCGCGTCGTTCATCGACTGGCGGCGCGGGTCCGCGCGCGCGCTGAGCGAGCGCTGCAGCGCCTCGCTGGGCGCCACGGCGCGCGCGACGGCCGACACGGAGCGGCGCGGCGCGAGGCTGTTCATGCGCCGCGACTCTTCTGCCATTCCCATTTGGAGCTCCTCAGGAGCTCAGTGGGCGACCCGGTAGTCAAAAGACAGTTTCCCAGCTGAACACCTCTTCAAGGTAACTTAGTCGAGACCTGGTCTCGCATAAGTTAACTCGCTCCGCAGACAACCCCCAAATCAGGATCCCCTCCTCAGAAGATCACCTCTCGAGCTCTGAGTATATATGACGACGATGCTGCGCGGCACGCTGCGCGCGCTCCACGCGCAGGCGGCAAAGGGTTTCGCTAGTCGCGCTGTGCTCGTGACGGCGCAGGCGGTGCCCAGCGACCGCGCGCAGTGGTCGCTGCTCGCGGCCGCCGTTGGCGCCGGTGTCGTCGTGGCGACGGCGACGGCGACGGAGGAAGACGCGCGATGCGACGCCAAGGCCGCCGTGCTGCCGGCCGTGGCGCTGCCGGGCAGCGAGAGCAGTGGCTCGTCGCTTGTCGGCGGCGACGAGTCCAAGCCGGCGCGATCGGGCAAGCGCCACCTGCTCAAGTCGCGCACGCGCCACAAGGCCAAGCTCGAAGAAGTCGACCTCATGAAGATCCACTTGGACGAGTACAAGAAAGTGCGCGTGGCGATCGACTCGCTCGCCAAGCGGTTCGAGCTCTACGCGTCCAAGACCATCGCCAAGGAAGGCGCCGACCCCGTCGCGGCCATGACCTACACCGACTTGGTGCACTCGCTCATCCTGCCCCGCTTCCACACACGGCTGCCGGTAGGGTAAAAGGCATTCATTGGAGATGGTTGCTGGGGTTGCTTACGAGGTGTATGCTGCGATGTGCTTTTTTGGTGTGTGTGTGTGTGTGTGTGCAGCATCCGGACGTGGAGTACAAGTGCGACTTTGTGGGCAACGCGAACGGGCTGATCACGTTCGAGGAGTGCTACTTGCTCATCCACTTACTACAGAGTGCGCATGGATCTTTTCCACGACACGTGGTGTTCTTCTGCTGATGGACGTGTATGGATATTGTAGTTCCACGAGAACACTTTGATGTCGCGTTCTGCATGTTCGATTTGGACGGAGACGGCGCTGTGGACAAGGAAGAGTTCTGCCACGTGATCGAGAACCTGCTGCGCGCCATTACGACGAAAGAGGGCGAGCAGCCCGTGCGGTTCTCCGCCGAGGAAACGCTCCCTCGCCTTACAAAGTACCTTTTTGGTACGTTTGGGCAAAAGATCCGCGCGGCGGAGCTCGAAGCCGCGCTCGACGTGCTGCGCAAGGACCTGCTCAAGGCCGAGTTCGAACTGTACGCCAAGCCGCACCCGTCGAAGAAGAGCGTGCAGGTCGTGTCGGTCCACGACTTCGCGATCACGCTGCTCTCGTGCTTCGACGCCGACCGTTTACCGTCGTACCTCGAACGCGTCGAGAAGCTCAACGCGAGCGACGAAGTCGTGACGTGGGAGGACTTCTACAAGTTCCACTTCAACGTCGAGAGCAACGTGGCTGACATCAAGCTCGCGTTTGAACTCACGGGCGCCGAGGAGATCACCGAGGCCGACTTCATCCACGCCGTCAAGGTCGTCACGGGCGTCGAGCTGCCCTTCCCCGTCGTTCAGCTGGTGTTCCGTGTGTTTGACAACAACGGTAAAGTCGCCTCAAAACTTAATCTTCACTTCCAGGAGAGGATCTGACAATACTCACATGGCAGAGAACGGCACACTGGACCGATCGGAGCTGCTGAAGATCCTCGAGATGCGTACGAACATCGAGCTTCAACAGGTGAGGACAATACGTACAAGTCGACCCTACGCAACGACTATTTTCTCACACGGAATCTGTCTGGCAAACAGCGTCGCCCCGATTCCAAGTTCAAGCGGTTCCTGGAGTGCGCCAAAGGTCACAAAGAGTGAGTGATCCGTCTCTTCAAAGCGTCGGCGACTTGTCACCTCGTCCTTTTACAAAAAAGCAAAGTCTCGTCATGACGTGGGGTTTGGATTGCGAGGATCCATCCATTCACTCTCAACGGGCGTTTTAAATACTACGGGACTACATGGCCTAACTAGGTGTTTCTGGGGGGGGGGGGGTTCCGTGCTCTGTCTCTCTTTCTCACCGCCGCGTCGCGGTGCTGTCTCCTTCTTCCTCGACGCTCTGGACGCTCACCTTCGTGAGCGAGCGACCCAGCTCCACGACCGTCACTTTCTTGTTCTTCTTGGCATTTTCCTCGTCGTCTATCCGCCGCTGCTGGTTCGTCTCCACCGCCAACGTGTCGTTCTCGTCCACGAGCAGCGCCGTCGCGTCCTGTATTCCTCCTCCTTTCTTCTCGCCCTCCCTTTGTCCATCGTCGGCCTCTTCGGTCGCTCGCGCCGCCTTGCCGTCCTTGTTCTCGATCGTGATCTTGCCGTCTTCGTGGGCCGAGATGGTCGTGATCTTGTTGGACTTGGCCGCGCGCTTGATCGTGATCTCGTCGCCGTCCTCGGTCTTGATCTTGGTCATCGTGTGCTCGCCCTGCTGCTCCACGTGCACTTGGGTACCGACGGCGTTCGTTTTCTTCTCCACGAGCGTCTCGTTGCTTTCCGCGCGCCGCACGTCGCTCTGCTCGGCCACGATGAAGCCGTCGCGGAACGTGCGCGGCGCCGCCTTGGTCACGCCGTCCGCCTGCTCGCTGCGCAGCATCACGACCGAGAGCAGCAGCAGCGAGCAGCCCAGCACCACCACGAAGAGCAGCCGCTCCAGCGGCACCTCGCGCAGCCCGCGCACGCGCACGGCCATGGCGTCTCGGAAGGAAGGAAGCTTGGCTTGTGTCGAAGTGCCGCGGACCAAGAAAACCCAGATAAAATACCGGAACGAAAAATAATGGACCGATTTGCCTTGCCTGGAGCACACACTAGATTAGGATCGTCATGGAGCGTTTATGCATGTTAACAGTTGATAATTGGTTTATTTGCTTTAAATGAATTCAAAATTCGTGGAAAGGATTAGTTGTTGGGTATTTCTAGAGTGGTGTGTTGTGATGGAGAGGCGGGTGGAGAAAAAGAGGCGTTTCTGCACTTGGGCTTTGTATGGGGCGTCGTGGAGAGGCGGAACGACGGAGGAGCATCATCACTCTTCGCCCGATTGATGGACGATGGTCATCAAAACAATTCACCGGTCACTTCCGGAACGACGACCAATTGACGAAGATTGAGTTTTGAGGTCCACGGAGCGAGCTTGAAGTGGCGACTCGGACCTGCGACTCGCAGATCGCACACGATCGCCGAAGAAGAGCTCATGCACTGGATAATTGTTCAGATTCTTATTGTGAAGATATTGATGCAAATCAAGTACATCAAGTCCATCTGTATGAATCCCAAACGCTCGGAAGGGGGCTGTGCTGGTGGGCCTGTTACTATTTGCTCAGCGTGGCAGGTTGTCTGGGATCATCGCGGACGCGAGTCATCGTCAAGCAGGATAACGGGGCCTGTCGGATTATAATTTGATCTGCTTTTCAAATTCCACTCAAAGACGGTCGAACGCAACTTATACAAAAGGAGGTCTTTTTTCATTATACATGTTGTGATTGTAATCTCCACCTCTTCGGTATCCGTGTGTGGTAGTGATAGCAGTCTCGTTCACGCACGCTTGCCCTTGTTATCATTGCGGTGGTAAAAGTCGTATTCCTTCTTGTCATAAGCCGCAAGTCGTGCCATCCGCGCCTGGAGCATGCGAGCCCGCATCTCGGCGCGACGCTGCTCGAGCGGCGCCGGCTGCTCGCCCGAAACCACCGCCGACTGAAGCGCAACCGCCAGCACCGCAACCGCGAGAACCGCACGCGTGACAATGTTCATGGCAAGAAAAAAGATCCCAAAGAACTTGGACTTTTGACCGGGGACACGACTTGAGCTGCTCGCGTCCAATTCGAAACTGAGCCTCGCCCACCCACCATCTCCTCCCGGTAAGATCCTCCCTACTTATATATATATCCACACGCATCCACACCCATCGGCTCCGATCTTCCGCGCATATTTATTCATAGCACCCCCGCCGCCTAAAATAATGTACCCATATTCCCTCCGCTCAAGTACGTTCCCAGCATCTCCTCTTCTCGTACTTAGTCGGATCTCCCCAGTACCCTCTCTCCCCCCGTAATCCCCCTCGTCATGTTCAACGCGGCAACAAGCGTGCATGCTCTCCTAGCGAGAGAGAGAGAAGCTTTCCCCCTCCTTCGCTCGCTCGCTCGCTCCCCTATCCCCCGCCTGACCTCATGAGCAGCTCCACGTGCACGGCGCCGCTCTACGCGGGGCTCGCCGACCTCGTCGCCGCGCTCTGCGTCGGCGCCGCCTCGCTGCTCGTGCTCGTGCGGCTGCTCGTGCGCGAAAAGCCCGAGCCGCTGCCGTCGACGCCCGTCGCCGCCGCCGCGCCGCCGACAGCCACAACGACAACCCCCACGACAACGAATGTGCCGCGCACGGCGTCGTCGCCGGCGATCAAGAACGGCCTGCCGCCGGCGCCGTTCAAGCGAGGCGCCAGCGTGAAAGAGCGGCTCGAGAGCGAGATCCGCGCGCTGCTGCCGCGGCGCTCGACGTACTACGCGTCGCCGTTCTTCGCCGACACGATCGCCAACAAACAGGAGTTCGTCGAGAGCCTCATGGAGCTCGGCGACGACGCGCTCGACGGCTGGCTGCTCGTCAAGAAGGGCATCCAGCGAGGGAAGAACTGGAAAAAGCGCTTTGTCGTGCTCGACGGCAACGGCCGCATCAAGTACTACCCGAACGCCGAGGCGGCACGCAAGAATGCTAATATCAAAGGATCGCTCGCCGTGCATGCAGTCAAGCCGGCCGATCCGATGGAGTTTGGCGCCAACACGCTCGAGGTGCGAGGCACGCTCGGTGGCACCTACTTTTTCCGCACGGAAGGTGAGATGGCCGCACGCAAGTGGCTCTGCGTGCTCACCAAGAGAGCGATCCAGGCGCGCGTGCCCGGACGCATCGACTCGACGCCCAATGCTGCCGTCTACGGTGCCGCGGATGCAGACGCGTCGGCCTCGGGGTCGCCACTCACGGCCTCGGGCTCCGCGAGTGATGCTTCCGGCAACCCACCGCCGCTGCGGTCCCACAAGCTCGAGGCTTTCGTCGATGATATGACCTATGGCAAGGAAGCGACGCTGCGCCAGTTCTACGTGGTCGTCAAGTTCAAGTCGGAGCTCCATGACCACTCGTCCGTGCCCGTGGGCCAGACCGTGCCCAAAAACTGTGAAAAAAGCGCGATCAATTGGAAAGAAAACCTCGCGTGGCACTTCACGGACCACTTGTGCAGCGAGTGTGAAGAATGCAAGCTCATTGGTTCGCGCTCGGGCACATTCAAAGGCCTCCCCGACGTTATGGTACTACACGTGTACGAGATCCACCTCCGATACTTGACAACCAAGATTGGCCAAGTCTCGCTGTCGCTCAAAGAAATTTTCGGATTCACTGGAATGAAGGAGGCCACCATGTCGTGCACATGGCCGGTCATGTCGAGCACCGACGCAGTTCTTGGCCAGCTCTCACTGAAACTCAACTACTCTGTCGATCTCGCAGGTGGCGCAGCAACTGTGCCATTCCTCGTGACGACGGAAGCCGAGCGTGAAATGCTGGGCGAGTATGAGATCCATCCGTCGATCAAGAGCTGTGTTGAGTTCTTCGAGCTGTTCTACGCAAACGGCACTCTGGGCCGTTGGCAGGCGTACTTCAAGGCACGTGGAGACACGGAGCTTGAAATGGGCGATTGGAGCGAAAGCAAGGAGTACGGTGGACAAGTGCGTGCGTTCACGTTCCGCGCCCTTACAAACGCCAGTATTGGCCCGGCGTCAACAATGTCCACGCAAAACCAGCACGTCTTTTTCTCTGATGTCACACAGTGTGACCCGGACAAGCTTGTCATCGAGCTACGCAACTTCCTACACGATATCCCGTACGGAGATTGCTTCACGGTCGAGCAGGTGTTCACTATTGAGCGTAATGCTGACGGTAAGCTCGTTGGGAAGTGTTCATTGGGCATCCCATTTTCGAAGGGCTGTATGTTCAAGTCGAAGATTATCTCTGCAACACGCGAAGGTGTGAGCCAGTCGACAAAGATCATGTTTGAGGAGCTTAACAAGAGCCTGGACGGCGATGGCGCGGGCAGCGCCGGCGCGGTCACCGAGAAGCCATTCCTCGTCTCTGCGGAAGAAGATCGCCAGTTCATTGGCCAGTACGATATTCACCCAAGTGTCCGAGACCCCGCCCATTTCTTCGAGCTGTTCTACGCGAACGGTACCATGTCTAAGTGGGCAGCGTTCCACAAGGAAACAGGCGATACGGATCATGAGATCACGGATTGGAAGGACTCAGTTGAGTACGGCGGTCTCGTCCGTACAGTCAAATTCCGCGCGCAGAACACTGCCGTTATCGGCCCTCCGTCGACATCTGCAACTAACGACCAACACGTCCGATTGCCGAAGGAAGAGGATGACCCGCTCGTGATGGAGTTCAAGATGGAAATGTACGATATCCCTTACGGTGACTGCTTCACCGTGGAGACGATCTACGTCGTTGAGCGCAACGCAGAGTCGAAACGGCTCGTCGCCCGCGTTTACCTTGGCGTTCCATTCACGAAGAGTACAATGTTCAAGGGCAAGATCATTTCAGGCACAAAGGACGGTGTCTCGAAGAGTACTGTTCGGCTATTCGACTACCTTCGGCGTACCGTTGAAGCCGAGGAAAGCGAAGCAAACGCTGGCCGCTCCAGCGAAACTGAAGTCTCGAGGGGTTCTCTCGCTGGTCGCCCAAGCGATGGTGGTGAAGGTAGAGGGTCAATCACCGGTCCGCGTCGCGTGATGCTCGCACGGCTCAACAGCACACTTGACGGCAGCGTTGCCCTCGAGGAAATTTTTGAGAACCAACGCATGAGTATCTTTGGCAAGTGGGGGCCAAACCACTTGCTGCCGACAGACCGTGGGCGATTCACCAACCGTAACGGTGATGTCGAGCTGAGCTTCGAAGCGATCACGCACCCTCCCAACTGGACGTGGACTTCACCATGGAAGATTGACAAGAGCTACACGGACTGTGACGACGAAGGATGGAGCTATGCAACGGACTTCCCTCGCTTCAAAACGCATCTCGCTCGTGGCCGCTCAAGCCAGAAGCGTCTGGGCAACTCGGTGCGTCGTCGCCGATGGATCCGAATGATGGCTTACGTCCCTCCCGAGGCGACAGCAACAACCACCGAGGACGCCAACTCTCCAGCAGCTGCAAATGCCGCAAACTCTCGACCGCCCACTCCGCCTCTCGCAACAACGCTCGCGTAGAGCGTGTGAGCTCGTCACCACTTTCTTCTGCTCGTCGTTAATGAAGCCATTTTGAAATCGTACTGTCGTCCCTCTAGTCCATTGATCCTATGTCATCTATTATCACAGGTAAACCCTGTCAAATTTGTTGCAGATTTCTGTTAAAACCGCTCCCAGAGTTGGGCAATCGGGAAAAAAAGCGAGAGCGTCATCGACGACTTCACCTTCCGAACGCCATGCTGCCGTCCATCGTGCCGCGCCTCCAGGCCAAGGTCCTCGAGCAGCCCATCGTGGCCGCCAACCCCAAGATCGCGGCCTTGCTCGCGCACCCAGCGGGCCCCTTCACCGGTACGCAGTACTCCTCCTGTTAAAACCGGATTTTTTTTTTCTTTCTGGTCTCACGTAGCTCTTCGTGGGGTTCTCATGCGTTCGTCTCATCTCATGTGTAGTGCACTTCTGGGCGCCGGCCATGAAGTGGGGCATCTCGCTGGCCAACGTGGCCGACATGAAGCGTCCGGCGGAGAACATTTCGCTCGCGCAGCAGACCGCCGTGACGCTCACTGGCGTCATCTGGTCGCGCTACTCGCTCGTGATCACGCCCAAGAACTGGAACCTCTTCTCGGTCAACGTCTTCATGGCCGGCACGGGCATGGTCCAGCTCTACCGCAAGTTCACGCACGTGCCCAAGGCCAAGACGGCGGCGGTCGAGGCGGCCAACTAAATGACAAGGAGAGAGAAAAGATTAAACAGCTATTATGGTTCTTTTACAATAGCTACGTGAAGAAACAAAACGAGCTGTAGTGTTCAAGTGGCGGCTGCTTTTCAACTGCGTGGGAATTGCATGTGTGGCGGGTACTGTTGCTGCTGCTGTTGTTGCTGCTGGGGATTGTACATTGTGTTCATCATCATCATGGGGTTCTGCATCTGCCCCATCATCATCTGTGGTGGTTGCTGCATGGGGAAGCCGCTTGCCATCCCCATCATCGAGGTTTGTTGCATAGGATTTAACTGCTGCTGCTGCATCATCATCATGTTGGGTTGCATTCCAGGCATCATCATGTTCGGCTGCATCTGCTGCTGCTGAGGCATGTACATACCCGGCATCATGCCCTGCATCGGATTGGGCATCTGCTGAACAGGAGTTGGTGGCTGCGACTGATGCTGCTTCGGTTGGGTAGGTGCAGGTGGAGGTGTCGGCGGCTCGTCAAACGAGATCATGTTAAGCTTGGCGAACGCTCGTTCTTCCTCCAGGCGCTTCTCTTCTTCGTACTGGATTCGCGCGATCTCTTCTTTGGCGGCGTTAATGTTCATCTGAATTTCTTGCAGCCAGTTGCCTCGCTCGTGCTCCGAACAAGCGGCAATCAAATGGCCACCCGCAACACCAGGGACATCAATGCGAAATCCAAAAGTGCCCTTCGGTGCATCCGCAAACTGTGCCGCGACGACGTTGGAATCCTCATTCACTGGAATAATGATCTGTGGCATCTTGGACGTCACGGCCTCGTACATCAGCAAGGCCTCTGGTCTCAAAATGCCGTACATCTTTACCCACGCGACACCGCTCTTGTTTCGCCATAGCGGTCCTCGGATCACGCTTGACTTCATCTCCACGACCTGGTCCACACTGCAAGCCGCATACTGCATGCCATTCAACTGGCGTGCATCTGCTGTCATGTACTTCTGCTCCTCTTGCTTGGCCGCGGCGTCGGAATTGAGGTCGACTTCTTCGATCTCAGCCTGCACTTTCATCCACTCCAGCGGGGTCATCAGCTTGTACTGACCACCGTACATCATCGGGATCGACGGCGGGTGGAGGAAATGACGCAGGTCACCGACGTTCTGCAGCATCTTGATGCGCTGCTGGGTACGCTCGGACGCCATCTTGGTCAGCAGATGCATGATACCACGCGAGAACGCACTGCCGTTGAGCACGAGCACGAACTTGACGACCTCCGGGTACCTCATCTTGAGCATCATGAGAATGTCCGTGACGATCTGCGTCTCCAAGTTGCTCACAGCCCAGCCGTCCAAGTCGACGATGAACACGACTCCATCAGCCTTGTTCTCTTCCATCGCTTCGACCGCCAGATCCATCATGTACACACAAAGCCGCCGCGTGTCTTCGAGCGTCGAGGACCCGTCCATGGTGCCCATGCCCTTGAGCTGCGTCTTCTCGCCCGAAAAGTGCGGCTTGAAGTGCTTGAGCAGCAGCAGCACGACGGGGCAGTTGCCCATGTCGACGGCGTTCTCGAGAAAGTGCACGTACCCTTTGCGCAGCTCGATCTGGAGCGTCGAGAGCCCGATGTTGAGCTGGTCGTAGTGGCTCTGCTCGCGGAACGCGTGCTTCTCGCGCAGCTGCAGCGCCGTCTTCATGACGTCGAAGCGGTTGCGACGCAGCGTGCGCTGCAGCTCGGCCGCCGTGAAGACGCCGGGCAGCGCCACGGCGCTCTCGAGCGCCTCCATGGCCGTCGGGTGCGCGCTCAGCGCCGTGGGCACGTCGCCCTGCGCGCGGAAGCCGCCGGCGAAGCCGTAACCCGGCGCGGGGCCGCCGTAGCCGCCGGCATACCCTCCACCGTAGCCGCTCATGAGCTTCTCTTCGTATCACGACGGAAGAAGAGTGCATGAAACGACTCGATACCTTATTCTAGGTCAAGTTGTCCTGGTTTTTGGTATAAACGAGGACGGAAGGGCTTCATTTAGGACGGAGGACTTCAAGGTGATGGAGGTTGGAGAGAGGGAGTGGAGGGGTATGTACAAGACGATTGCTTCGCCATTTTCTGCTTTTGTCTCTGTGTCTCTGGCTCGCTCTCGGGGAGAAGTTTCGTTTGGTTGCCTTTTTGCCTCACCAGTTAAATAGGAAGCCGAGCAGGCGAGAGCAAATGTCCTGCCGGCGTCGCGGCGGCAGCATGAGATCTTCTTCCTTGATGGGGTCGACTTCCAGATCCCTGTTGTTTTCCCCCCATCAATCCATCGTCAGCACACTCGTGTCTCTCTATATCAGACTACTCAGCAGTCACTCACTTGGCGCCCGGGTTTCTACGTGCGTGGGAGAAGAAGAGGCTCGAGGTCGGCTCTTGTCGCACGCCTTCGAGCTCCGAGGGCATGCACTTCTTGACGCCGATCATGATCGAGCCGCCGAGCAGCTTACCGTCGTGGCTCAGCGCCTTCTCGGCCTGGAGCCGCGTGTGGTACCGAATGTGGAGCCAGTTGCCGGCGCCCGACGTGTAGCTGATCACGTCGCCGAGCGTCTGGAATTGCTGCAGGATGAACGACTTGGAGCTCGACGGGAACCCGTAGACGGTGACCCAGTACTGTTTGTCGTAGCCCCACTCGTCTCCCTGGAAGAACGACGCCGAGGACGCCGAGAGCCCCGCCGAGACGCCGGCTGGTCGGAACGGCAGCTCGTCGATCTTCGTGCCGGCGAGGTGGTCGCTCAGGAAACCAGTCGGATCAGCCAGTGAGGACTACGTGGGTTGGAGGTCAAGTGCACGATCGGAGAGTTAGACGCTGCTCGACGCGAGGAGTCTTGAAGAGAAGAAGGAAGGAAGCGAAGGAGAGGGGGGAGCTTACGGTAGGCGGTGGAGGTACATCGTCGTCGATGTCGTCATCGTGGGCGCCGTGGCCCTTGCGTCTTCGCACGGACGTCGTGGCGCTGCGCGCAAAGTTGAACGGCGAGTCGTTCGTGTCGACGTCGCCGAGCGTCGGCTCGAGCTGCTTCTTCTCCATGGAGAGCGACTCGGCGAACGTGAGTCGCGGCCCGCGCTTGATGGCCCAGGGCGCGTCGCTCGGGTCGGCGCTCGCGAGCGACGAGTTCTCCTTGGACTTTTTCGGCGACGTCGCGCCGCCCGTGAGCAGCGACGGGAAGTACTCGTCGTCGCCGATTGTGGCGCTCATGGGTCACGGCGAGATCTGCAAATCGCCACACCGACAGAAGAGACATCGGAGATCAGCATGCGCGCGGTGCCATGGCGTGTAGTGCCGTCGTTGCGGCGTAGCGAAGCGAGCTTACCAGGCGAATAATCGATGGTGTCCGCGAGCAGCTTTTCGCGCGCCTTGCGACTGGGAACGCGGGGCCAGAGTGCATATTGTAATGTCGGATACAGTATTCATCATGATACGAACTGGATACAAACTGTTGTGGTATATACCGTATCCCAGTAGGTTTGTGGCTCCGCTGTCACAGATTCGCGAGTACGTCAGCAAGCAAACCTGCGGTCGACATGGCTCGGAGCTCCTCAAGGGGTGCCGGGCGAGGCGAGGAGGACCGACCGCTTTCGAGCCGAATGGAGTTTGCTATTGTTGACAACGGCCGCCCCGTCTCCTCGAGCCGCCCGATCGGGTTTTTTTCCTCCCACGGGAAGTGACAAGAGGAGAGACTCTGGTGGCCGGTCGCTGCCCTACTTCCAGTGGGGCTGGCGACGTTATTATAATAGACGGCCCAGGCCCAGCGCGACGTCCGCTCGGCGGCGTCTGCGCTCATGCCCTTTTGGCATTTTCGTGGACGCGACGTCAGACTCGTCGGGCGTTTTCTCCGGTGGTCCAAGAGAGAGCGACCAAAAAAGAGTCGCCCACCAAAGACCACCAAAACGTGATTATTAGGAACCGCTGTTCAAAACGCACTCTTGTTTTATACACGCCGTGTGCGACAAAGATACGAGCGTCTGGGTACAGTCCACTTCCTGAACCAATCAGAAGGCAGTCGTTTGGGCCGAGAAGCTCCACTTGGCGGGCCAGGTCGGACATCGCGAGGCGCCCGAATTCCGAGCTTTCGCTCACCAGAAGCAGCCAGGACTTGCGTCGGATCTTGTAGATACAGTATGAATACTCCACGATCGAGCCACCAAGAGCCGTGCGTCGTCTAGACGGTCCAGGCAAGTGAGCTCGAGCTCTTTGGAGGCATTGTGTATCCGTGACGTCGCGTGCGTCAGCCGCGTCCTCCCCATTCCCCACGCCACCCAGATCCTACGGTGTGTTTCAAACACTCTGTTTAAAACCCTTTCCAACTGTTTTCAACCGGCCTGGCCCACGCCCCACCTCTCATTTTCTGTGTCTCGGGCACCGTTATCTTTTTGCTACTTCCACCTCAAAAACGAGGTTTAACCCCCCCGTTTCGCCAACGCCCCAACGCCAACTTCCTTGCCGACGCCAACTCGCCAACAGTTGAGAATTTCCAACCACCAACCTCCACCAAACCCACCACCAAGCACCATGAACGTCGCCGGAGGCACGGGAGACGCCGCCAAGGGCGCCAAGATCTTCAAGACCAAGTGCGCGCAGTGCCACACGGTCGCGGCCGGCGGCCCGCACAAGCAGGGCCCGAACCTCAACGGACTGATCAACCGCCAGTCGGGCCAGGCCGAAAACTACTCGTACTCGGCCGCCAACAAGAACTCGGGCGTCGTCTGGACCGACGAGACGCTCTTCGAGTACCTGCTCGCGCCCAAGAAGTACATCAAGGGCACCAAGATGGTCTTTGCCGGCCTCAAGAAGCCCAACGAGCGCCGCGACCTCATCGCGTACCTCATCGAGGCCTGCGACCCGAGCAACACCTCGGAGTAAATAGATCTCTCGTAAGGATCCCGCGGTGTCTCGCTGCGGAACCCGCGTTGCGCTTTTCGAAAAGAACCGACTCTTGGTGGGGGAACCACGGGAGTCGGGAAAAGCGTGGGCGCGGAAGGAGCGAGGACGCGGGCTCTTGTCGACCGAGGCGAGTCCCAGTGTACTGCTGGGCTGGCTTGACTCGGTCGAGACCCCTTTCAACCACCCCACACCATTAATATATGTAGATGAAAAGGACTCGCGCTCCATGATCTCTCTCCACTCGCGGCCAGCGCCATGCAGACACCACCTCCAGCATCTCCAAGTGACACTCATCCCCAGGTTCTCATCACAGCCTCACCTCTCCTCCACGACCACCCCTCCCCTCGCCCGAATCGCAACATCTCTCTCTCACATCACCTCCAGCACAATCCCCCACCACATTCCCCCTGAGCCAACTCACACAAACACACCCGCACCGGTCGCATCGCATCGCCACCATCATTTTCCGCCATTCGCCATTGTCCGTCCTTTCTCGACGACGACGCAAACGCGTCAAACGCAACGCACGGGAAACGCCGCGACGCGTCGCGTTTGCGTCAATCGCTCCCACGCGACAACGAGCCCGTCGATTTGCACTACCTAATCGCGTGGGAATCGCCCCTGTGCGGTCGCATGGACCACGCACCTCGTGAGCAGCTCCGGTCACCACCAGAACCACACATCCCTCGGGGAAAGCGGCACCACCAAAACGTAACCAGGGGTACGCGACCGTACCCTCGTGTTGGCTGACGTACGTCAGCACTTGGGTACACTTCAACGGGGTACAGTGTACCATGGATGGGCACCTCCCGCCATCACAGATTCTTTTCAAGTGCTCCCTCGCTCACGCCACGCGCGTCGGTGACGTTTTCGTCGTGTTTTTTCCATACTGATTGATGCCACGGTGTTGGTGTTGATCAAGACGATTCTTGCGAGGCACGGGACGAGTCTCGGGACATTGGGACTCGCGATCATGTGGGCTACCGGGATCTTGGCGCTTATCGATATCGAGATTCATGTGGGATAAGCTCAAGTTGTGTGACGAGCAAAAGAAGAGTGACGAGCGTAAGCTGTCGAGTATGCGCTGCCTACTCGGGCATGATTTTCGCTGGTTTTTGACTGAAGGAGACCTTCGGTATTGGCAGCGACGACGGTGAGGAGGAGTCAGCACCATCGCAGAGGTGACGAGTTGCGAGAAACAGGATTGGAACAAAGCCTGAGACAACAGCTAGTGCAAATTCGAGTCTGCCAGTGTCGTTTGGAAAGGATGAGGGTGAGTCAACAATGCGACTGGTGATCTAGTCCGATTGTCGAGTGTGAAGAAGAAAAATAGCAGCGAAAAAAAAAGAAGCCAAAGAATCTGTTGAATGCTGCATTGAGTACGCGGTGTAGTTAGAGCTCGTGATGGGCGCCATGTTGTTCTCACCCTAGTAGGCTCTGATGGATTGTTTCAATATCCGTGAGGCTGTGATTGTAACTGGGGGGAATCTCGGTGCAAGGCTTCCGCGTCACGCCTGGTCTGGTGAGGGCTTGAACAAGTTGCTTTTGATGGTGATAGAAAATGTACTCACGTAGCTTGAGCGGTTCAGTCGAGACCGGCATGCTCCATGCCGGGTAAACTTTTTCAAAATCCTTGTACTTGTGCAACGTCTCGCCGACCCAGAAACTGTGATCGGCTTCTCGCGAGGAACTGCAACTGTCCTCGGCGAGTTCGAACTCTCGCTCACAGGGTTTCCCACGGTTTGAATAGTAAACACCGACCAAGCCCTCGGGTTGGTGAATCGCATCATGGCGAGCCTCGTCACTCTTTGCGACATGGCCGAGCTCACGGATACACGGGCTCTTACATCGCGGGCAAGGCTCACCACAGCGTGGCCGCACTCCAGAGTCTGCACCGTGGGAGACGTCGTGAATATACTCGACAGCTTGCTTGCTCACTCGTTCGTGCGATGTGTGCCGCTGCATCGCGGTAGTGATCACCTTCGCTTGATTCCTCGTGGCTTCGATCATAGACCGACACACATACTCAGTGTCATCTTTGTTGAAAATGTCCGCCGACTGGTCATCGAGCGTAAACTGCTCTCCACTCATATCTGGTAGGTCGTCGACAAAGCTGCTCGACGGAGCCGATCGTAGTTTGCTTCGCAGCTTGTTGCGCAAGTGATCTGCGAACTTGGACGAGCGTTGCGATGGTTCTCTCGCGGTCGCCCTGGCGGCGTCGTGGATCGCAGTCTCTAAATCGTCAATGAACTCCTTCAGCTGTTGAGTGGTAGCTGCATTAACACGCTTCACGAGCTCGCTTTGAATCACTGAATCGCGGTGCTCCTTCGGACATTGCAACATTTCAATTGCCCAGATCACGTCGTCACTGCGGATTTTCCTGACGAGATCGGCGTCGAGTAAGGCTTGTAGCACCTTGTGCTCGCGCACCCAACGCACTGACTTGAGATCCTTGCCAATATTTCGCACGAGTTCGCCCTCAAAGGCTGTTGATAGGCCACGCTTAAGCCACCCGATAACTACTTCCTGAAACGCTTCCATGCCCTTGCAGCCTTTCGCAACCACATCGAAGTACTCTCGCATCTCCTCTCTTGATGCCTGAAACCGAGCGGCAACATTATTCTTCTGGTCCCAGGCTTCTTGGATTGCCTGGAGATCACAGCGAAGCTCGAACCGAAACTGAAGACAAAACAGTCCCTTCTCTGCATGCTTTGCTCTGCTGGCGAGGAGGGCATCTTCAGCCAGCTTGATGCAGGTATTCACGAGGTCGTAACTGTACTTCTTTGCAGTCGATATGTGACCGGCCACTTGCTCTCGGATGCGACTGAAGATCAAGTCGATGTCACCAGTGCCGTTGATTTTATCTCTAAAATTTGTCCAGACACGTTTGGCCCAACCAGGTTGGTGTTGGTATTCAAGTGCCCGGTCCATCCATTGCTTCACGTTGCGGTTCCGAGCAAATACCTCATCGACCAGAAAGGGTACCTTAGGACCCAGTGGTTCGTGCTTGCACTGGGCATTCTTCACCACGTGTTGGAAAATTTTTGTGAATAACGCGTCATGGTCCGAACGGCTGTAATCCTTCCACTTGCCACCGCCCAATTCGGTGGTGACTCTCGTGCGAAAGTCACATTTGTACTGGTTGACATATCGATTGTACTGGAACTTGAGGTCCACGTGTGCCCGGACCATGCGATCCCAGTGCTTGACTTGCTCCGACTTGTGTTGCTCCCATCGCGGAGATGCGTACTTCGCGTCCCACTTTTTGTACCGACGGTCTCGCAAAATACTCTTTACGTTGCTGTCCAGTTGTTCAAGTTGAGACGACAACATGTCCTTCAACGTGCCACAGAACTCACTTGCGATAGAATCGACCTCCTCAACCAATTGTAAGGTGGTCTGTGCGCCTGCTGATGAGCCCTCGTCGGCACGTGCACTGATCAATTGTGCAATGGTCTCGAACGCATCGGAGTAACTGGACGTCAACTGATAGATGCACTGTTCGATTTTGTGAGCAAGGTTGTCAAAGTTGATACGGTCGATGGCCGCCACGAAACTGAAGTCAAAGTCGGCGTGCTCGATGCATTCGTTCACGAGCGCGAAGTAGGAGCTGAATTCGGCTGTTGTGCGTGGTCTCCACGTCGTATCTCCAACGACGCGGGCATGAATATACTCTCGCAATTTCAAAACATCGCTGCCAAACTGAGGCTTTGGGTGGTCATGGGGAGGCGACACATCTCCGGCCAGAGACCCTAGCACGCGTGCATCACTTTCGTCCGGCTTGGTCATATCCAAACGCACATCACGAAATATTGTAGACGTCTGCATGGACGCGGCCACCGACGCCTCGTCTGACTCGATGTGACGACCTCTTTGAATTCTCGCCACTTGGGCTGCACTCTTGTCCAATTCAGCCCGCAGGGTCTGTATGATGGGCTGCAGATTGACTGATTCGTTCGCGTTGACCTGGTTGAACACGAAGAACAGCTTGGAGAGCAGAAGCCCATTGCGTTCTTGGGCTAGTTCAGACCGCTGGTATGCCGTCAGCACGATTGGTAGAATTTCATTCATGTGGTTCGTTGCTTCCCCTTTTGTCAGGATTATCGTGGCGTCAGCTGGCAGGATCGCGAGCGTCGCCATGCGATTGTCTCGCCAGACACTGTCCTCCATGCCGTTGAGCTCGCCCGCGCGGACGCCCTCTGTGTCCAGCAACAATATGTAGTCGTACTCACTTGTAGACTCGGTACACTTGATCAATTGCAAGCTCACGCCGCGCGTGCATCGACCGACACTGGTACGGAAGCGCACACCGAACATCACATTGAACAATGTCGACTTACCTGCCGACTGCACACCCATGATCGACAGTACAAACACACGTGCACTCCCCAGCTCGGCACTTAGCGCTTGCAATACACCTTGAATCCACGGCATGTTGATAGCGCCGGCGTCACCATCCATCAACTCCAACGGGAACCCGTCCAAGAGATGTCGAGCCGCCAAGGTCGGTAGAAGCGTAGCAGCCGAGATGTTGGCGACGAACAAGTGCGAAATTTCTCGCCACACATGAATCAACGAGAACGAGGCCTTGTTCGTCTCTTCTACACATCGTTTCCACGCCTCCTCGTTCTGCGGTGACTTATCGTTCTGCATCCGGTCCCACGCGAACTGTTCGTTCTTTGCAGCTACTGTGGTGAACGGCAAGCACTTGGCGGCCAAGAGTCGCTCGAGATGCATCACACCAGCCACGCGTTGTGATGTGGAGGATAGCGATAGCAGACGTATGAAATATGCGATAAGGGGATGATCTGCCGAGCCGAGTATCTTGGCTTGCTGGATCGTTTCGTGTTTGTACCGCAAACCAGGGGTTGAACCATGGCGGTTTGTGGAGATCAAGCTGTCGGCCTCCCGTTGCGATTTTATGCGTTCGTGCGAGTATCGAGCGAACTCGTGTTGCATTTGTAGCGTTCTCTTGACGTCGGCAAAGTCTAGCGTTTCGATCGCGAGTTCCAACTCACTGAGCGGCGACGAATCAATGTGGTCACGGAAAAGAACGAGATCTTTTGTGCCTGAAAGCAGATCGAGAATCGGAAGTCGCCCTTGACTGGTGACCTTGTGTTTTGCGACGTAGCTGTGCAATTGTTTCATCAGTCTTCCAACTACTTTTTCGGAGGAGCAAAGAACAGTTCGGCATCCAGTCTTCTTTCGAACCTTATCACGATCGCTATGAATCCACTCCACGATGCGTCCGCGGGGAAGCGAAAGGTCAAATGGCGCGCCTTCATCTGCCAGTTCAACGAAGATCAAATCCGCAAATGAAGAAAGGAATGATCGCAAGGGCTGGAATTCACCGATGACGTGCAAAAGCATCACCGGTAAGGACTTTTTCCCGGCTTCATCCCCTCTTTCATCTTTGTAGAAACCCCATCCAAGTTCAACAGCTGTGGGCTCCGCAGTCAACTCGGTTTCATTCTGCCGATCCATCGCGAAGAATGATCGAACATGGAAGAGCCCCTGCAGCCACGACATCGCGGTGCTGGTTGTTTTAGACTTTGCCGACATGACTACAACGCGGAGGTGGCTCGTATCGGTGGCAAGGCTTGCATATGGGTAGTCGCGACCCACGAACGTGTCAAAAAACGTGAATGGGTTCACATCGTATCCGAGTATCACTTCGCCACCATTTAACCTCCTCAACCCCACAAACGGAACGAGAAAGCGACGCTCCAAGAGTAGTCTCGCGACGATGGAGCGAGCAGCTACATCTAATGCCGACTGCATTCGCACTACAGCATCATACACGCTCGGAGCTCGGGGTTTACCATATTCTTCTTCATCTTCATCGCTATCGCTCGACGAATCGCTATCGCTCGACGAATCACTATCGCTCAAGCACTGATCGACCCCAGAGTACAGCGATCCTTCAATGTCCAGGCGATGGATTAGCGTGTACAGACAAAGATCTGGAGAATCACTCTTCACGGAACGGCGACACATCTGAACAAAGTTGAGTGACTTCGTGTCATCGTCACAGCGGCGCGAGGGACGGAAGTTGCTGCGCCACCTATCAATGATCTCCTCATAAGGATCGTCTTTCCTGGCTTCTTTCCCGCTCAGCACGCGTTCGATGTTTAGCGCTAAGAGCGACGCGAACTCCGCAGAAATAGGCGATTGGAATCCAGCGTCTGCTCTGAAACCCCACTTTGCGACCACTTTTTCAATCGATTCAAGCTGATCCTCGTCACGGCTAAAGGATGCATGATAACGAAGGTTGGCCAACAGAAATTCACCCACTCGCTGTGTCAACACATCATCTTTGATACCAACCGCCAAGCCGTTAGCCTCGGCAACGATCACCCGAATTTCAGCCGGGATGTCGCAAAGGGCAGCATCGACGCGCGGGGTCCACTGAACTTCGGTTTTTCTCGCTGGACCAGCAACACTCCTGAACTTGCTGTACACGTGCTCATCGAGTTGCACGCGCGGGACCTCCTGATTAAGCCTCTCCAACAGTCGTGAGTCAAACCGTTGGCTCAAATACTGCAGCGTTGGTTGGACACGCGGTTCATCACAGTGATGAACAACTCGCCGGAGCAATCGTGGGAACTCGTCTCCTCGAAGCAAATCTGCAACGAGGAACCCTCGGAAATTGGAGTCGAAATCGTCGATTTGCGCATACAGCTCGCGTATTGACTCCAACAGATCGCTTTCACCGATGGTCTCGATCTTGAAGTCACCCAACTTCTTCAGTTGCCGCTCAATTGCATCACGGACGTCATTTTCTTTTTTTGTAGAAGCTCGAGTGATTAGATCCATAAACCCAGGATACTGGCTGAACTTCTTCGCTTCCTCTAGCCATGCAACGCGCAGCAATTCCGCGACACGGGATGCCGTACGCTTATCACCAAGGTTTTCATCGGTCAGAAAATCCCACACTGGGACCATGATATCATGGCCTCCTCGATCGATTAAAGCCCACGACCTTGTGTCTGCCAGAGAATCTTCAAAGGAAGCGAAGTCACCCACATGCTTCCCAGTGCACTCGACTTTGCTCTTTGACGAGTACTCATAGTTCGAGATGCTCTTGCGCTCGCTGACTGCCTCGCTTCGGTTCACATCGTATTGACCATTAGCCGCAACTGTTACTCCGAGCGCACTGCCGCCTGCTGCAACCGAAATCGAGGACTCACGAGTTAGAGCTTTCTCCAGAACCGATTCGTCGACATTATCCACGAAATTAACTTCGGTCATCTCCCACCGCACTCCGCCCAAATGCTGGTTTCCGCACGGGATGTGGGATCCATACCGCTCCATGAATCGCTCGGCGTCGTGAGGATTGTAGATTTTCTTCAAATTATTGATCGCGTTTGTCGAAAGAACAATGTCAGATATGTCCATGCAAAATGACTTGACGGGAAGAACCGATTCGGTGATATGCATCATGTAGTTGGCTTTCCGCTGCTTTCTGTCGGTCGTTTTGTTGGTGCTTTGGCTGGCATTCGACCCTTGTGCTTCCAAGTTATATCCCCATCCTGAGATTTCAAGCGAAGCAGCTAAAGTCGTGCCACCAGACTGGACCTTTGAACGATAGGTGGAACTTGCACTCTCGCTCTTGAATTTCCTGGAATTGTGCGATAGACGGGTTGCTGGCTCTGAGAGCTGGCAGTCACGCGGGATAACCAACAGCTTTTCTGGAGGCCTCCTTGATCCGATTGCTTCTCCGTTCACCGCGATCGCTACGCCATGAAACGCCAAGCCGCCACTAGCATTCGTGATGATCTCCCACGGTGACACCTCGCCGTTGGTAGCTACCGTTATCGAGCTTGTTCCGGTCCTTCTGTCGACGAAAGCACATTCCACGTCGAGATTGGGGGCATTGATCAGGATTCTCTCACCACCATCCGAGCTGATGTCGCGCAATACTTTTTCGTGGTTTTTGTTAATTCTGTCTTTCATCTTCTTGTCGTCTTCCTTCAGTCGGGATGTCGTTTCTTCAACTTTCTTTTTCGCGTCGATAGTCCTTTCTTTCTCCCTCGTTCGCTTCTCCTCATCCATTTTGCTCTTTTCACGGCCACTGGCGCTCTCAGTCTTCCACATGTCGTACAGTTTTGCCTTAACGATCTTGTCATTCTCGTTTTGTAGGACATGCTCAATGTGACGCTCCTCCAAGTCCTCTACATGCTTCACTCCCAGCACGTCCAACTTGTCAGCAATCTCGACGGGAAGCGAGAACTTTTCAAGCGATGCGCGGACTGGATAAGCATCCAACCACACACGACGCACCGCGCTCTTGCACTTAGCGTTCGTATTGGATTCTGGGAGGAGAGCTTCGACATTCGCCCACGCTGCTTGCTTCAGCGCACCTTGGGAGGGGAACGTATCACACAGAGTGTTAAACCATGGCTCGCTTGATGTTTTGACGTCGAGATGAGCAAGTAGATGGCCTCGCGTGTACAGTTCGAGCATCAACTTGCTACGCACTCGTTCGTCCAGTTCCGACGTAGCACTCACAACGAGCCGAGCCGTCGAGTTCAAATCCGCAATAAAGGCCTTGACTAGCACAACTGCGATGTCGGTGAGCTGCAGCTCGACCAGCAACGAACGGGTCGGAGGATCGAGAGCCAGGAGAGCAGCCTCGCTAAGCACTCGGTGCTCCGCAATGGTAATGGATTCGCACGCGGCGGCATCTCGAACGCCCGCGCTGAGCTTGTCCGCCGTGTTGTTCTTGACATCGTCAGCCAGTTGCACGAACGCTTCACGCATGATTGTCGTATCCTTGGTCTTTGGCAAACTGAGCTCTGGAGGGCTCGCTGCAGGAATGGTGCAACTGAGTTAAAAAAAAAGAGTTCAAGCATCGTCCAAGTTCCGTGGACCAGATTTTGCTGCAGATCCTGAGTTCTGGTTCAGAAAGGCACAGAGTCCAACTTCAAACACGCTGGCGTGAAGATTTGACCCTTCTGCCAACCTCACTTCGGGTGCGTGCTTCAAGGAAACGCCAGTCCTCGCTGAACGCAACTTTTTATTCCCACAGCGATGGGTTCTGAATTGCGCCTTCAGTTGTACTCCTCAGCTTCAGATCTTCCAACACAATTCAACACTTCTGCTCCCGTGCAGTGTTTCTTCACAACTTCGAAAGAGTTTCTCCATGAGACGAAAAGATTACCAAGGCTCTTTGTATCCGTATACTTCATAATATGATAGTGGACCAATTCCCGCAGGCAACTTGAACGGTTCCGATCCTCGATATCAATATCAATGAACGATGCCGGTGTACGCGCTCTGTCAAGACAAGGCCATAGCACTCCTTAGAAGGACCAGGGATCCACCGCAGATATAATGTTTCCGTGTTGGCAGCTGTCTGGAAGAAACGCTGGGTGAAACGGTGGTCTGCATAGCTTCAGCTTGGCATTGGAAATATTTGAGTTCGGATCGAAGGAGCAGCTTAGGCTACTGAGCCTCCCACCACCACCGACCTGTGACAATGGACTCTCCCATCCATAAGAGTTGATGAGGACCAATAAATTATTGATAATACGTTGTTCACTGAGACTGGCCCCACGAAGTGAGCAGCTGGAACTCAGCCGCACGCAACAGGTGAGACTGTTGCGTGCGACTGAGTTTCGGGTTTGTCTAGTCTGACTAAATCTGTCTAAACGACTTAAAAGCCGTTTAGACAAATCGAGTGAAAGTCTGACTAAACTCGAGGACTTTGAAGTCCTCGAGTGGTGAATGGATATTGAAATATCCATTTACCAGGGTAGGTTAATGAGCCGGGTGGGGCTGAACTGCACGATGTCTTGTCTTTGAAAGTTTTTCTTGGACCTACTTTACGTTGGGGACGAAGAATGACAAGCGTGAATACGTCTAGTTTAGACAATGTTTATAAACTCGCGAGTTTTGACAGTTAAGACACATGAAAGCAGACGAGTCGTTTGAAAACCCTGTAAAAACGTGCTTTGCACGTTTCTTTGCACTTGGGTACACTTGCTGCTTGAACCCAAATGCAAAGGAAGCCATTGAGGAAGCTGATTGCAAGTGTTCCCAGTTGAAGGGAATCCAAGTGCACCGTCCGATGTGGGACTCGCGCGACTCCGTCTTGAAATTGAATTGCCTGAGAACCTTGACTAGAATCTTGGTCTCCACAAGAGCATCTTTCAAGCTCCTCGATGAGGCCCATGAACTGCACAATTGCCAGCTCTTCTTTGCGGTCAGCACCTGCACGAATCCCGGATCCGGCGCAGCACTCCTCGACTTTTCGACACCTGACACCGTTCCGCAGATGCTGTGGTGCTCTGCAGTGTCATTACCGGATTCAGCCATCACCAACAACCAAGCTGCATACCACGGTCTCCTCCCGCGACTTCAAGCGGCGGGTGGCAATGATTAGCATGACGTACCTTCAGTGGCAACAGCATGTTCCTCCTCCAACAGCTACGTGAATACAAGCAACCTCAGAACGCGCGTCTGCAGCCGCTATATCACAAGGTCCGGCGATTGACCGACCAGATTGGTGCTCATCGCTGGCACCGCCACACAACTCGTGGCTACGCACGCGATGGATGCTCAACACACGAGCCACGTCCACCACCCCACAGACAGGCTCTGCCATGCAAATCTGCCCCAGCTCCTCGCCTGCGACGTACACCACTGGCTTGGTGGGCAGGTTGACCCACGGTAACTCTGGAACGTACTGAGCTCCAGCTATTAGGGTACACCTTTTGCGCTCAATGATGATTAAGGTGAAGTCTATTGAGCGCAATAAATGAACCCTAATAGCTGGAGCTCTATGCGATCCTGAGTTACCGTGGGTCAACCTGGCTGGCAAGCCAGGGGTGTAAGTCGGAGTCGAGGAGCTGGGGCAGGTCCGCATGGCAGGACCTGCCGGTGCGGTGATGGACGTGGCTCGTGGTTTGTGGTTTGAGCTTCCATCGCGTGGATTGCCAGCGCTATGGCCATGGAGTTGTGCGATCGCACGTGGCGGTGCCACCGGTATGCTCCGACCTGGGTCGCGCCTGATGGTGTAGCGACCGCAGCTATTTGCGCTCAATTGACTTCACCTTCATCATCAACATCTTTCAAGCTCGTGAATGAAGGCTTCTTTGCAATCCTCGCGGTACGCCGAGTCTAAGCCCTCCACGAACTCTATCTAGTTGGACCTCGGAGCTCGTGCCGATGCACGGTATCGGACCAGACTTCATGAAGAAAGCACGAGCAGCAAATGGACCATAGCACGCCTCCCAGCAGTTGGCATCACCAAAGTTGGGAGCATGCGTTGGTCTGCAATCACTTGACTCGAGCAATACGCTTGCGACTTCAAGGCTCGAAACTTGTTGTTAAACTGCTCCCAAGGTTGCCAAGCTGTGCATCTTCGAATGCTTTTGCTTGTGCAAACGGTGCCATGGTATATCGCGAGTTATCAGCAGCATGTAGAGAACGAACGGGCATTTGAGACGGCATCCGTCCCGTTGAATCAAATCGCTCGAGACGACTGATGTCATTTCCAAAGCGCGACGATTCATCAACGGCTGCGTGCGCCAACAGCGGCAAGAAGGAAGGGGCGCCCCCCTGGCGCTGCAGGGTACAGCGATGATGACGCCCATGTCCTCTTCGGTTGTATCCGCACCGTACTTCCAGTGGCAGGATGTGCAGTGAAGCACGAGGCTGAGTGCTCCGGCTGGTGAGAGTGAGCGTCGATCGGGACGCGATACTCCATCGGTTTGTACGTCGTAACGTGGAATTGGAACTGAGTTCCACTCCGCTTCGAACGCAGCGAGCAAGTAGTGGCATGTGTCGATGTCCATACCCGTAGTGACGATAAATGCGTGGTCATTTCATCCCGCCAACATGCCTTCCCACGGCGTTACCGTCCGTGGATCCAGGAGCAGATCTGCCCGCGTGAGGCACGATTGACCGCGCGTGGCGTCCTGGAAGCGCTCTTCCCCTTTCGTGTACATGGCGAGCGTGGAGACGAGAGCGACGTCGTCGTCATCGTCGCTGCTCTCCGAAGAGGAGTACATGATGCTCGCGAACCTCCGAGAGTTTGTTCGCGATTTCGAAGTGGAACGTCGCGTTTCCTCGATTCGTTGAAATGGAAGAACTCTTGAACGTGATGGCTCGGCACCCAGGGAAAAGCTTTCAAATTCAATCCAGTTATGTATGATTTGCTGGTCGCCATTCCAGAAGCTTTCCCTTCGATTGTTGCCCACATGGACAGTATCCAGCAAGCACTTCTCGCGGTTAATTCTCGTCAGGTATTCGCTTGTGACTTGGAGTGGAAACTTCAAGCAGTCAAATTCGGGATAGTACTGTGGCTGTTTAGACCGCCGATGATCGGCGGCGGTCTTCAAAACAAGATTTAGACCCAGATCGGCGGCCGATCTGGGTCTAAATCTTGTTTTGAAAATGGAATTATGGATAGGAACGGTCCTATTTGCCTGCGGGGAATCGGTCCATTGCTCCGTGTTCCAGTTCCGAATGAGACCTTGAATGTGTAGGCATTGTGCAGCGCCAACTTCATTGTTGCATCTTCCTGTGTCTTGCTTCCGAAGAATTGATGCTTTCAATCACTTCCTTTTAGGAGGGCAAGATCTCACAGGATGAAACTGTTCATCCAACGCTCGGCCAAAATACCGCACCGATCGAGTGCGTTTCGCTCTTGTTTCGGATTCGAAAGCGGAAGATGCTGATCGCTAGAAAGCCGACAATTTTCGTGCCCAGCGACATTATTGGCGCATATCTTGGGACGCTTGGGTTCGCCCGTGATGAAGGTTGAAGGGTTCATTCTCAAGATGCGTTGGGAGGGCACCATCGACTTGGTCATGAGGCCAAATTGCAATCGCTCGTTAGCGAAACTGACAGGCGGGAATACACAGTACATATCCAGACAGCTAGAATATATGTATTGCACTCAAATTTGCAAGTTGCGCAAGCGATCACCGATCGCCTTGGCCATGACATCAGGCCACTGCATTATGAATGCTCGAGCAGCTGCTTCGTCACGCCTCGAAATCGGAAACTGTGGGCGATGAAGGCGAGCCCGAGCTGACAGAACCATCGACACACCTGGAAGGAGGTCCCCATGCATACTCGACAGATCGGGAGGAATCTCTACGACCAGACAGCACGCGGTCAAATCCCTCCGCAGTCTCGAAGATGAGTCGTATGGGTGCCGGTCGTCCTGGTCCACGAAGTCAGACACCCCGAAACCAAACGTGGGCGTCAACGCGTCGACGCTTTCCACTAGCCCAGAGAACTTTGCGCTGTTTGATTCCATCTGGACGCCTGGCGCAATGCACGCTAGAAAGCGGTGCTGCGATGCGGACAAGTCCGACGAATCGTCTGCCTCTCGGATTGTGATCACCCCGAGCTCTTCTGAGAGGGTTATTTCTTGGGTTGCAGTGTATTCCAGGACCTGCCCCCAGACTGCTCGCACATCGTGGTGTCCCGCGAACGGGATGATATGAAGCAACGTCATCACGAAGTCTCCGTTTGGGAGGACAGTCGTCTCCACCTGGCGGTGTGGCTGGCGAATGTCAAGGAATCGTGTTCGCTCACGAAGAAAGCCGACGCAGGCCTCTGCTTTGGCAGGAAGGAGCCCGAGCAATGTCTGGTGTTGTTGTGAAGCATCTTGCGGAAGATGAATATAGTGAGAAACAGGATTCCAGATATGCGAGGCCTTCAGACAAAGCTCAGGTTAGTTCCCATCTCCAGTTAGGATATAAAATGCCATGGAGCCTGCCCAACCGTTGAGATCATCGCTTGGGCGGCAGCGAGAGCAAGGTCATTCGCCTTGATGTGCGAGTTCAGTTGCTTGTTCTGCACGACCGACTGCTCCAACGCAAGCTTGACGGTCTCTTCGTCTGCTGTCTCAAGCATCTGGATCTTCGCCTGGAGGACGGCAAACTCTTCTCTCAGGTGCTTTAACTCTTCCTGGGTGAGCCAAAAAAAAAAGGGGGGGAGGGGGGGGGGGGGGGGGGTGAATATAACGATGCACTACTCTGCGACTCAAGCACGTACCCTTCGCATTTGGTAGGTGGACTTGTTGCGCTTCACCGGTTTCTCTAATCCCGAGATTTTCGGTTGCTCCGATCCATTCTCGTCGTCCAAGCTGCTGTCGTTGCTATCGCTTGTCGTGCCAAAGAAATCGGGTCGCATCATGGCTGTCTGTTTGGTTTTGAGTTCGTTCGAGGCGAGTCTCCTGGTGGGTTTAGTGACTCTTGGATAATGCTTGTTGTCTACCTTCAGCTCGAGAACGTCAAATCATATTGTACTCGTTCGGATGATCTCGCAGCCATAGATGGGCATGATCATGGCCATTGAGTCGTAGGACACGTGGAAGACAGTTAGACAGTAAGCATCTCGAGCCTTTCTATGAAATCCCTCGAACCATTGGTCTGGTGGTGATAGGGAACCACCCCACTCATCTGATGATTAGATGTGTGCAGAGCGATAACAACCGGATCTTTTACGACGGTTCATATGTACATTTGCTGTATGTAATGGTCGTCTGTTTTGGTTGCCTTCGGACGCTCTCCAATTAGTCCGCTCGCTTGGTAGCCTGGAGGATAAACTCGAGGTCATCTTCCGCAAGCACCCACACAAACAGTCCCTACTCAGGGTGCAGACAACTTCGCAAGGACCTTCACGTAGGCACGAAGAAGCTGTACCAATATCTTCAGTCAAGGTACTCGTACCGATCATTCAAGTAAGGGGGACGGGTGCTCAGCCACAGTAGAGCCATCATTCCGAACAAGCTCGGGTGTTTTCGTACTGTGCGTACAAGTGGTGGAAATCGACAGGGTGTTATCCGTTCGCAGACTTGGTCTGGCTTGACAAAGACACTTCACATAGTCTATCCAAAGCGCAGGGTTGAGATAGACCAACACTCATTGGGCACCTCTGGTAATCCTCTGATCCGTCGTTTACCACTACCTTGCTCGGATCACGTAATTCTTCGGAATGGATCGTTGGTCCCGAAGTGGATTGTCTCAATTAAGCATGCGCGAGGCGCAGAAAGTATCTTCTATTTATGGGATGATGTATGCATGTATGTGTGTATGCATGCGCTACATGCCCATGGAATGGTGTATGTATGCATGCATGTGCTAAATGCAAATGTAAACTTGTCTTGGCTCAATCGAATCCACGGCCTTGAAAGTCAGCTGACATGTATTAGATCAATCGAATCCATCGCCGTGGAATCAGCTTCAAACCTCTTCGCCTGCTTCCCCAACAACAACTCAACCGACTCTCGAACCACGAGAGCAACGCTCCCCCACCTTAACGGGTCTGGTGGTTGACGAAACGCAGAGCGCGCAATGTGAGCAATCCAAAGATGGCGCAGATGGCAATGGCGATCCCCGCATCGCGCCACGCGTTATCGTAGTCCAATTCGTACATCGTTTTGATGAACTCGGCGACTGTGAGGCCCTTGGGCATCGTCGGCGGTGGGTTCTGGATCACCTTGCACGCGATACGCTCGGGATGCGACGCGTCACAGTTGCCGTAGACAATCGTCGCGAGAGGTTCGAGCGTGTAGCGGTAGGGAGCAATGCGGTAGAACCACTTGTAGCCCTGGGGGATGGCAGTCGCGGGCGGCGAGAAGCCCGTGAAGAGCCCAAAGAACGAGTGGAAGAGCGCGCCCATTCCCATCGCAACCTCCATCGACGGCATCATCACTCCCAACGCCATACCGCCGTACGTGGCCATCAGCACGAACAGCGTGACGTTGAGCCAGTAAAAGAAGAACTCGGGCACGCCCTCGAAGCCGACGAGCGGGAACACCGTGATGGAGAAGAAGAACGTGCCGAAGGTGACGTACGGGATCTCGACGAGCATGAGCGCGACGAAGTACCAGATCACGTTGTACGTCTGGCTCGCTCGCTCTCGGTAGAAAGCAGCACGGTCCTGAAGCACCATCGGGATGGCACCGCTGAATGTGATGAAGCCGCTGAACATGGTCATCATGAAGATCATTGCGAGCCCGCTAGTGATGCCCTCGAGCGTGTCGAACGAGAGAGAAGTGTACGAGACACCAAACATGAGACCGAGGAAGAGCTGGATGATGGCACGGGTGAGGTTGTACGCCGGCGTGCGCCAGTATGTATCGAAGACGCGGCGCATGAGCAGCCTCGCTTGGGTCGCGTTCGATGCCGCACGCTTCTTCGCGAAGATCAATGGTGATGCACCGGGAGCCGGCCGCGTCACTCCTTCGAGGGCCAAGACATCCTCCATCATGACCTTCCTGGCACTCTTGGCGAAGATATCGGCGAAGTCTTTGTCAGCGTTTGCCGTGTTGCCGACACCCGCGCCGATCACTTCAAGCATCCACGTCGCAGGGTTGTAGTCCTTCTCGAGCGGTGCGACGCCCTCGATCGACTCCAAGTAGTTGACGAGCTCGATCGCGTTTTTCCCGAGCTCACCGAAGTAGACAGTGTAACCACCGCGCTTGAGCAGCAGCAGACTGTCGAAGACCTGGAAGACTTCGAAGGACGGCTGGTGGATCGTGCACACGACCGTGATGCCTGCGTTCGCGACCGAGCGGACGCTGTCCATCACCATCTTGGCTGAGCGAGCGTCCAAGCCACTGGTCGGCTCGTCCAGGAACAAGACGCTCGGGCGCGCGGCCATCTCGACACCGATCGTGAGTCGCTTCATCTGCTCGACCGAGCTCCCACGGATGATCTTGTCGGCAATCGGACGCAAGTCTAGCAGATCCAGGCACTCCTCGACCCAGTCGAACTTCTCACTGTCCGGGACACTCTGGTCTTGGCGAAGGAATGCACTGAACTGCAGCGCTTCTTGGAACGTCGAGGACTCCGAGTGGATGACTTTGAAGTTGAGGTCTATTATTATGTTGGAGTGGATACACCTCCAGTGTCCAAATGTACGATTACGGTTACGGAGTCACAGCTCTGTGATCATTGTTCTAGACTATTCTAGAGCAGCTGTGCAGGACGTGTGGCTAGAGAGCGCCACGTAGCTGGGAGTAGAGAGCTAGGACTTGTATCTACCGTAACATGACTTCACAATTCGACTGGTACCTGACAGTAGGTTGGCGAGCCCGCTCTGCGGAACTCTAACATATTAGATCACTACGTTTAAAGAATCGAATAGCCGCAGCTGTTGGGGCTCCACCTGTTTATCATTTACTTCAGGGCAAGAGGGCTCCACCGTTTTCCTGCCATCGTCGGCAATGTTCCGACGACCTTCTGTCAAACCGGTCTAATCAGTTCTTCTGTTCAACCAGGCGTATCATGTTCCGATCATGTTCCGACGACCTTCTGTCAAACCGGTCTAATCAGTTCTTCTGTTCAACCAGGCGTATCATGGTTGTTTGTGACTTGTTGCCGTCGCGGAGCCTTAGCGACGACCACGAACGGGTAAACTCCCTCCACCTCTCTAGGCACTGTCATCAGGCTTTAAATCGATGGAGCAGTCGATCACCAAACGTTCTCCGCTCCGTCCTTTGTAGATGTACCAAGTCAAGCTTGCACACTCGTCCTCATCCTGCGCGCGCCACCACCGCTTGCGAGCATACGTTGGTCTGCAGTCACTTGACTCAAGCAATACGCTTCGACTTCAAGGCTCGCAAGTTGTTGTTGTTGTTGTTGACCTACTTCCCAGGTTGCCAAGGCTCAACATCTTCGAAAGCATGTTCTTGTGCAAACGTATCGTGTTCGTGCCATGGCATATCTCGAGTTTTCAGCAGCACGTAGAGAATGAACGGGCATTTGAGACGGCATCCATCCCATTGAATCAACCCGCTCGATACGACTTGATCAAGCGTCATATTTCCAAAGCGCGACGATTCATCAATCACCTGACGAGAAATCATCGCGAGAAATGCTTGCTCGATACTGTCCATGTGGGCAACAATCGAAGGGAAAGCTTCTCGAATGGCGGCCAGCAAATCATGCATAATTGGAATGAATTCAAAAGCTCTTCCCTGGTATCGAACCATCACTTTCAGCAGTTCTTCCAGCGCTCAGCCATTCCCGCCCATGCCATCCACGAGTAGCTGCGTCAAAGCCCGATTGCCATTGTCGAATGTACCAAATACGTCCCTTCCGTTGATCGTCGGGCGCCTTAACGATCCTGTGTGAAGCATCACCGTCCACTGCGATGAGAAGGTCAAATACTCTGTTATTGGCTGTCGAGTCGTCGTCGCACAGATACAAATCACCCAACACTTGGAGGCATTGACGTGATCACAAAGCGACGACCACGCCGTATAAAACTCGGAATGCCAGTTTCCTGGCTGATGTTCAAGCACTTCCATGCTATCGACGCAGAGAATGACGCACATTTCGCTCAAATTCGTTCCGGTGATTTCCGACAACGCCGTAAAGACTTGTTCAGGGAACACATGGTTGGTACGGTTAAACAGAAACAACTCCCAGCCGAGCGAATTCTGGAGCTGGAACAGCATTCGTGTTCCAATCATTTTCCTGGGATCGGACATGCCATAATTGCACCGTGTTCCATTTCCAAATGAGACCTTGAATGTGTAGGCATTCTGCAACAGCAACTTCATGGCTGGGTCTCCATGTGTCTCGTTTCCGAATATTTGCTGCTGCAAGATATCTGGAAACTCGTCAAGCAATCTCGACTTCCCAGTTCCGGGGCTATCCACGCACACGAAAAGCGGATGGTTTCTACTGGTTGTTTTTCCATCTTTCCAGGCTTGATAGTGACGCTCGATGTCAGATGTGAGGTCGCTGAGATTCAATGAGTTCTGGAAATCCCATGCTGCGCCAATCGTTCCGACCAACGGCGCTGGCTTCCTCCAAAAGAACGATGGCTGCGACATCGTCGGTACCATCGCCACCGATGCGGTCGGAATGACCACAAACACGTGGCTTTGATCGGTTGATGAATGAGGCAACTGCCAATGCTGCAAAGTCCGCTTCTCCTGTTTATTCCTTAGGAATTCTGGAGAAAGTAGCTGTCACATCACTTTCAGCATCCTCTTCTCTCAGAAATTGAACCCTGACAGGGAGGTGATAGCAGCCTAAAAGTGAGGTGAAAGCATGGGGCACAGTTTAGTGCTGGTGACGCATGCGCTTGCCGACAAGCCGACGCTAACCAACACAGGAAGCGTTAGCAAAGGAAGTTGTTCTTGTGCTAGTCATCGTGCGAAATAATTCCTGTCTCGAAGAAGCGACGAATGTCCATCTCCACGAGATCTGTCAGTGTACATGTGTTGGAGCCAAGGTGTCATTAGATGTTTCCGCCGCGGAGGGGTCGAGGTTGCAGGCCCTGACGACCGATTCATCATGTATTGCACGAGTCAAGTGACGCTAGAACTCTACACGACAGCCCGGCGCCTAGCTGATCTCGTGGGTGTCCGCCAGTGGCACCACCACGTGCGAGCCCACAATACCATGGCCGACGCCTTGGCAAACCATGCGATGGACACAAGCAACACGAGCCACGTCCATCACCCCACGGACAGGCCCTGCCACACGGACCTGCCCCAGCTCGTCGCCTCCGACTTACAACCCTGGCTTATATGCCAAGTTGACCCACGGTAATGAGGAACGCATAGAGCTCCAGCTATTAGAGTACAGTAATTGCGCTCAATAGACTTCACCTTCATCATCATCATCAAGTGACGCTAGACTCACTTCTGCTGCCAAAATCTGCGTTTGTCGATGGCACTTGCTGGGAAGCGTACTATGGTCCAATATTTTTGCTGCTCGTGCTTCCTTCATCAGTTCTGCCCCTTTACCCCGTACTCAACTGAGCTGATGAGGGAGCTGCAAAAGTACTATAGAGTGCCGCAATCAGCCTCGTCGCGCGCAAACAACCAAAAACTACTCGGAAGATCACAGCCTCATCGCGGCCCCATGGGAGAGAATGCGATGAAGACATGCCATCTTTGCTGCGAGGGCGCAACCGATTTGTAGATATGCACGCGCGAGGTGGACGCGCACAGCAGCGAGCGCAGCAACTCCGCATACCGCAGCTGCCATCCAGCTGATCCGCGACGGCGCATCCGTGCAAGACCAGGCCCTCTCCTGCAGTGCTCGACAGGGAGAGCAGTATCTCCACTTCTTCGATGGAGGTTCCCGCGGCAATCCGAGGCCGGGAGGAGCGGGGGCGGTGGTCGTCCGAAGTCATCTTCTCTGCAGCCAGAGCTTTCGCTGATCCCTCCACCACCAATAATTAAGCCGAGTACGAAGGTCTCCTCGCCGGCCTCTCCGCAGCGGCAGAGCACCACTGGACGCCACTCTCCGTCATCGGGGACAGCATGCTTATTACCAAACAGATGAGGACATACACATCCCTCCTCAACCGCATCCTCCAGGGAAAGTACGCGACAGCGCGCCGAATCGCCGACACACTCGGCGTCAAAGCCTGGGATCACCACCCACGGGCGGTTAACCGGATGGCAGATGCGGCAGCAAATCTAGCCATGGACAGTAAGGCCAGCAGTCAGGTGCACCACCCGACTGATCATGCAGCACCAACTCATCGCGGCTCTCCTTCCTGGGGACATCGCGCACTGGAGAGAGGGTCATCTTCAGTAAATGTGGCCTAGCGCCGGTATAGGTTTGTAGATCAGTAAACCAATAGACCTCAATTGAATTGAATTGAAAGACATGCACGCGCCAACTGCCACAATGAGGGTTCCAGCACACACGTAAAACCCTTCACCACTTCCGTTCGTATCAACGTGCTCGTGAGGCTGCAACGGGTGGCTGTGAGATTCGAATAAGTTTTGTTGGGGACGTCAACAAGGTTGATCAGAAGCAAGGAACCGCACGCAGCTGATTGTGACACGAACTCTTTGAATAGTATTCTTGGGTCTCCTCATTTCGGGTACACTGTGCCATCTGCCGTCGCTGTGTATTTTTAGGATGGTAGTGAGCAGTCTTGCCCATCCAGATCAGGTTTCTCACCGGTTTGTTCTGCCTCTTCCACGACAGCAAGTGAGAGCGTCTCAAACTCCATTCACGCGTCGACGATGGCAAGGGGGCCCAGAGCGTTTCTCACGGCCACCAGTTCCTGCGAACGCATCCAGGTCGAGCACCAGGGCCGGTACTCGCTCGAACGACTTCGCGAGCTTGTGGCCCACGCCAAGACCTCGTCACGAATCGGGTGGATGGCTACACTCTCAGTGGTTGCACTCCCCAGTCTATGCTTCGCTCTCCTACTAGACACGATGCCGCTCGGCCCGCCGTCCGACGGGTTCTCGTATGGCACGAGCACGGTTTATGTTCGCTTTTACGTATCCATAGTGCTACGCGTATTCGTGATCTCGAGCCAGCTCCATGAAAGTTCACCGTCCCTGCCGTTTACAACGTCCCAGTTTGTGTTCTTACTGGCGGCGGCACCGGGAATACCGACTGTGCAACTGCTTCTTCTCGGTGCCTTCTGGGTCTTCCCTACGCCTTTCTCGATCATTCTTGCACAGCCGCTATTCATATTCGCGACGACGCGCTACCTCTGGAGGATCTGGAAGGAACCAATGGACTCGGAGCCTCTCGTCAAAGCCAAGGTTCTTCGCCAGTACCAAGCCATCAAAGCGCAGTCACTCCTCATTGCTTCCTACTTCGCTTACTATGTTATCTTCTTGCGTGTTGGCAAGACTTATCAACCACTCTTGGCGCTGACTCTACCGGTGATGAAGGCCACTTTCAAGCACAAGATCCGCCATGCGTTGTACTACATGGAGGACCAAGCTCCGTACCTCGTCGTAGGCAACGTCGACGTATTCCATGTGGCCTTCGTTTCGGCCACGATGCAGCAATCTCACGGACGTGCCACGATAATGGTCACCATGCTGGTTGACCTCATCCAGCTACTGCTCGCCTTGCACGCCTTCTTTAAAATTGTGTTGAAAGTGAACCGCCTGGCTCAAGCAAGCAAAGATTTCGAAAAGTACACTAGCCGCACCGCGAGCATTGGCCAAGCGCGAAGAGGAGTCCGGGTGCGGCTCGCCGCAGCGCTTAATCTTAAGCTTAACGTCGTTGACTACGGCTTGTACCTTATTGACGTCAATCCTCGCATTCGGAACCACCCTCTGATCGCACTTCCACGACATCTCTTGCCGACAGGATCGCTGGCTTATATCCCAGGTGAAGACACAGAACGCTTGCGTGTGTCTTCAGCCAAAATCTCCCCAAACGCGAAAGTCGAAGTCCCTCGGGATGCTTCCGTTACGGCATCGTTCATGCCACTCACACCGACCGAGAGTGTCCAGCTACAGTGTGTCGAAAGCGTCCTGAAGATGCTACACATGATTGAGTTTTACGTCTTGATCGAGTTCGTCGAGGTGGCGGTCGCCACCGTGTACAGTACGTTCATGTATTCCTCCTCTGCACTCAAGCTCGCCATGGAAAACCTTATCTTCTTCTATGTAGCGATCTATGTTGCGGCAATCAGCAAGATGAGGAACAGAGACTATTATACGCAGTTTCAGGGTATGAGCGATCAAGAGATCCGAGGTACTGTCGTAAACCTGGCCCAATATGCCGCCATGGAGTTGCTCTCGTTCGTGGTGCTCTGCGTGACCATTGACCGTCAGCTGCAGCACACGTCTTCCGTTCAACAGCTCGCATTCGTGTTGCAGAAACACTGGAAAGTTCTTGTTCCAACAATCTCTTGGTGGATCATACTCGTTGTCCAACTCACGCTGGAGCATATCGGTACGTGGATGCCGAACCGAAGGAGACGCTGGGTCTCTGACATATGGTGCTACCAGGAATCGACTTTACTTTCGAGTTCAAGTGGATGCACAAGTGATACTTGAACTCGGGGCTACCCGACATTGTACTGATTTCGTGCCCTCTGGGATTTGATGCGTCCGACGGTATATGTTGCGTAAAACTTTTGAAAACACCAAAACTGACTCATCATGAACAAAACTCTTTGGCGGAGTATCACAGCCTCATCTCGGGTCCCATAGTTACGATTTCTCACGAACACACGGAGCGACTATGAAGCCAAAGGCAGTCGAATGAGACGAAGAGGCCGTTGGTCGCCACTGGCTCGACCGCGAGCTCCCGGCGAGATGGAGTTGACCGGGTGGCTAAGAGCGCACGGCTTCGCCGGGCCGATCCGGCTCGTGGGCTCGCTGGCTGTTGCAGCCGTCCGCGCGACAACCGCACGTTAGTTTTTTTTTTTTTTATTTCCAGGAGTTAGATTGTCAGTACAGCTAAGGTGACTGCCCGTCATATCGACTCCTCGTCGGTATCTAGTGCGACCGTGTGCGTTTGCGCTTGGGTGTGATTGAAACCGCCTCCTGTTCGCGAATGGCCCGTTGGATGTCTTTTCTCAGGTCGTGTCGTGGGGTGATTGGTCTGTGCGCATGTGACGCGTCGTTATCGAGGTAGGTCTGAACGGGTGAGTCGATGTCTGTCCATACGACAGTCGCGTGCTGGGTTGTGTTTGTATCCATAGCCACATTGGCGAGGTGGTCGGCCATTTTGTTGCCGGTCCGGAGGGTGTGTCGTACCGTCACCCGTGCGAGCGAACTCAGGAGTCGCGTCGTTCGGCGACGGTGTCGATCTAATCGTCCGGATTTGCATCTGGTGAGGCCCGTGATCTGTCTCAGTACGAGTTCACTGTCTCCGATAATGGTGATGTCAACTGTCTGGTTCTCATAACGCCGCACGCATTCTTGGACACCATAGTTCATTGCAATGTGTTCTGCCTCGTTGTTGGTGTTGTGCGGGCCGACGTATATAGACGCCAACCATGTGAGCTTCCACTCTGCTTCTGACGGTAGTCGCTCGAGTATGACGCAACCGCTACCAGCCTCTCCAGGGTTGCCCCTGGCCTCCGTCAAAATAGAGTCGGACTTCTCTGTGCACTTCTTGTGTCCGGGGGGCTGTCGTGCGGAGTTGGCTCTAATAGCTTAAGATCGTGCGGTGGTGAAACTTCCCTCGATCTCTGGGTCTGGATATAGATACACAGCATCCAGCTGCTTCTCTGCTGCCGCCCAGAGTGAATTGGAGTACTGGTTGGGTGTGTAGTGGGCTTCATGAAAAGCTCCCGTATTGCGAAGGAGCCAGATAGTCTGCATGACTGTTGTGCAAATCACCGACCATAGGTGTTCTAGTGAGGTGGAGCGACTCGCAAGCGGTTCTTCGTTGAGTTGGAGGGTTTTGATCAGGTCGTCTCGTGGCCGTGGGCTTCTCCGCGTGAAGATTTAAGCTTTCGCCTCTTCTGCCTCCACCGGGGCTCCAGTCCATCGTTCGAGAAGCTCGTTCCAAAACCGTCTGGCGCCTCGACATTTCCAGAAGACGTGGTCCAAGTTGTACTCACCGTTTTCGTCGCAAAAGAAATGTGGACACTCCATCTTCCGTCCTGCTAGGTCCCGTAAGTTCAGAGCACCCAGTACCAACCGGTACCAGAAGAATCGCTGGTACTCCGTCACTCCCCATCGCCGGTGAGTCAGGGCTTGCAATGAGATGCCCTGGAGGTGCCCGCTGATTTCCGGGTTCTGTCTCTGCTGTCGGTCTAGTCGTTGCTCCAGCTTGGACAGACCGATCTCTGTGCGTTCAGTCGCTGGTTTGATCAAAGCCCGAGTGAGTCGTCGTAGGGCGTGATGCTGCGCAGGTACACTGGTAAGGATCGGGAGCATCGTCGGTGCCGATTGAAAGTGTGGATCGCCTGCTAGTAGCACCGGCAGGCCATTCTTCAGCCGTTCCATATCTCGCTCTGTTTCCTCATCCGTACCGATGGCTGTAAAGCTCAGAGGTCTCGTCCATCCGTGATAATGTGCTCGTATCGTCGCCTTCGGCTGGGTTGCGCTCACCGCTTCCCACTTCATCGTCAATAGTAGTCCCTCTAATGTTAGATCTGGGCGAGCCACCCACTCGTATTTGTCGAAAGTGGGATTGGGTCCAGTAGCGTATACTCGTGCGGTGTCTTGGTGCTCGTCCATCGCTAGCCGCGGGAGGTTGCTCACTATCACGCTGAGCCATCTACCGAGCTTTTGAAGTGACTGGCGTTTGAGTCGGAACGGGTCGTTCAACGGGTTTGCGAAACGGTAAAATCCCGGTCCGAGTTCAACTAGCTGGAGTTCCTTGATCGTTTGCGGGCGGATGTTGTTGTATAGTCTGCCTCCCATCGTTGTTCCGTTCGCCTCCCTTATCCAGGTATTATGTCGCCAGGGGAAATACTCCCAGAAGGTTCTGATTTCAGCCGGCATCGCCGCGTACGTTGCTGTTTGGGTCGCTGTCAGTTGCGGCATCAGTTCTTTGGGCACTTGGAATATTCCACTGCGTGTGGATGCCCATTGGATACCTGCCCAAGGTGTTGTCCACGCACTGAGTAGGCTGGTTTTGTTGGTCGTCAGGTGCTCTGGGTGCGCATATGTCCGACCGAGAACGGCGTTGATCAACTGCAGTGCCGATGTCCGCGTTTGTGCGGCGCCTGTCATTGGAGAAGACCGTTGATGCGCGTGGCTTGGGAATATTAGCGGTGGATTCGTCTTTGGGTGTAGGTTCTGTCGAAAGGCTTCCCAGTACTTGTTCTGCGGTCGAGAATTCCACCGGAGCAATGCCGTTGCCGCCTGCACGAGAGTTGCCCCTCGATAGTCCCTAAGTCCGACTCCCCCTAACCGTTTGGGCAGTTCCATTACTTCACGCACGAGTTTGTGGGCTCTCACTTCTTCCTGCCGGATAGTTCCTTTCCATATATACTGCCGCCATATCGAATCAATTTGTGTTTGCACCGAAGCTGGAGGGGGAAAGAAACGGGCCGTGAACAGAACACTTGGTGTTGCAGCGAGGTTGATGACTTGCACTCTGTCGCTGACGCCGGTGGTGTATCTGCTGAGCATACCCAGTCGAGTTTGCAGCTTGTTGATCCTCTTGGTCCAGTTGGCTGCCGTTATATCCCCAATCCCGATTTCTACTCCAAGGTATGGAACGGTATGTCCGTGTGGTACGACTGGAAACTGCCCTAGGTGCGTTCCCGAAAAGTGCGGATCGAGTACGAGTGCATGGCTTTTGTGTGGTTGTGCTCGTAGTCCGGTGACAGCCCCAAATTTCCGAAGAACTTCTTCCAATGCTGCTACCATTGTCGTGGATTCGAGGAAAACCGCTGAATCGTCGACGAAAGCCGATAGCGTGTGCACGTGCTGGCCGATCATGCCATGAATCGTGATGCCGTGGATCGAGTCATCGGCCTGTAAAGCATATTTCAACGTCTCCGCCGCGAGTAGGAATAGTAAGGGCGCCAGCGGACATCCTTGTCGTATACCTGATACAATAGCGAACTCTTCGGATACTTCCCCGTTTGCTACGATGTGTGTCCGTGTGTTGGTATGTAAGCTCTGGACCAGCTGTATGAATCCTTGCGGGTATCCAAAATCTTCCATCGCCATCCACAAGAAATTGCGATCGACCGAATCGTAGGCTTTCTGGAAATCCACTAACACTATGGCGCCGGTTGGCTCGTCGGCGATAGCAGCTTGGTTGAGAATCGCCTGCATCATGTGCACATTGTCATCAAGGCTGCGACCCCGTACAAACCCATTTTGATCTTGGTTGATGATTTTTCCGAGACTGCGTTGCACCCGTTCTGCCAGTATTTTCATGAATATTTTATAACTCGACTGGAGTAGTGAGATAGGTCGGTAGTTGGTCGCAAGTGTCGGGTCTCCCGCCTTTGGGACAGGAATAATGAGAGCTTCGGAGAAAGAGGTGGGGGGTGGTTGGCCTCGCACCATATGTGTAAATGTGGCGGCAAGCCACGGAGCTAATAAACTACCCCAATCCTTGTAGAAGTCGTTGTTTAGCCGATCTGGTCCTGCCGCTTTGTGTCTCCCCAAATGCTTCAGCGCCTGCACCACCTCATCTTCAGTGATGTCTCCCATGAGCAGGTCCCGGTCGGCTGCTGTTAATTGATGTTCCTCAGGGATGTTGTATAACTGGTTGCACACATCGCGCATTTCTTCTGTGGGCACCGTAGCGTGTCGCGTTCCGAAGATGTGGTGTAGTTCCGCCGCCAGAACGTCGGCCACCGGCCTATCGTCCGTCTCCTCGGTCACTGTCTGCCGTTGGATCTGTGGAATCAACCGTCGTTGATCCATGCGGACAAGCCGTTTGAATAGATGTGCTGAGTTACCGCTCCGATGGAGAATCGTGGTATGATGACTCTGCCGCCGTTGCCGCTGGACTCTCCCCTGGATATAGTCGATTAGATCTGCGAGGGTTTGGATCTGGCGACGTGCCCGTTGGTCGCGCCGTCGTTGTTGCCGTTTTGCGCGTCTGCGTTCATCTTTCTGCACCTGTCGGAGACTTTGAACAAAGAGTTGCACTGCCTCGTCCATGCCGAGGTGGTCAGCCCGGGCTCTTTCCAAAATACGGCAGACCCCGACTCCGATATTCCGTTCGATAATATCCGGATCGCGGCCGCGGATCGGGTATGGTGTTGGCTGGAGCCCTCGTTTGATTGATCGTGTTAGCGGATTTCTGACCCATGCAATCACTCCAGAATGATCGGAATGTGCTGCTGGAGTGACCACTTCGACGTCAATTACCCAAGCTTTGTGTTTCGCGGAGACATATATTCGATCCAATCGTGCCCCTGTCGTGCCTTGCCAATAGGTGAGGTGGCCGATCGGGGTCGTCTTTTCCCGATGTTGATCTACCGCGTCCACGAGTGTCCAGTCGTGAATAAATCTCCCCAATGCTGGACTCTCGCATCTGGTTATCCCCCACTTCCCCTGACGCACTCTGTCCTGCGCTGCATCCATAACACAATTAAAATCCCCCACACAATAGGTGACCTTGTCCTCCTTCTGCAAACGTTCCGAGATCCCGTCGAAGAATCGTTCTCTCTTCGTCGCCGAATTTGGCGCGTACACATTGATGTATCTCGTTGTCGCTGATGTGATAACCAATAGCCGCCCATCCTGCACGTGATCCTCGGAAGCTTTAAAACCGTCCGTCCGTAACGATGGATGGAGCAAGAATCCGACTCCTCGTGCCTTCTCCGGCGTGACAGTGCAGAAAGTCAGGCGCTGAAGGGGGTCAGGCTTGATCCCCCACATTCGACACCATTTCGCTTCCAATTGAGCTGCTTCTCTATTGGACGCCACATGCAACTCTTGGACTGCAATGCAGACTATCTTCTTCCCGTTCATTTTCTGCTTCCACCCATTCATCCATAGTTCTTGATTGTCGTGCTGCCCTTTGAACCCCCTCACATTTTGTGTAAGAATCCCCACCGTTGCATCGACCGGGTAGCGGGCCGTTTTTGGTAACGCGCGCCGTTGAGCTCGGTCGAAGAAGCCATGGATCCACGATGCATAATTGACTTCGCGCGGCGGGTCGTCGTGCGAATCGTCCTGTCGCGATGCTTTTGGGATGCCCTTAGTATCTGGTCGGTATCTCGGCCGTGGCCTCCTGTAACTCATGTATGTAAGTCTCAATGGGGTTCCATGACTTGGCCTTGATGGCCGTTGACATCGTGGCTCGGAATCCCTCGTTTTGGGCATATGCTGTCACTAATGTTACTCCCTCTAGCTCTCCCTCCCATTTCGCCGCGCGGAGGATCCTCCACGCTAGATCAGGAAAGAGTTGGTCGAGGACTAGAATGAAAGCATTGAGTTGTTTGTACTTGAGCGTGAAGATTGGGTCGGCTGTAGGTCCTCCTGTCGTGCCCGGAGCGTACTCTTCCAGCATTTTCCAAGCCGACGCGTTGTGAAGCAATTCCTTTGCCACGCGGGAACTGGGCGCCGCTCGTATGCTCGCCACCCAATCATCGAGCGCTGGTCGTATCGTGGAATCCATTACCAATTCCGTTGCTTCGTCGAGACATCGGAGACAGTGTTGCATCCAGTATGGTTCCATCCAATCCTTGATCTGTTGTATCTGTAGATGCTCCAACAGGACTAAGGGATTTTGGGACCACTTCCCAGCCTCACAGAGCCGTTCCGGTGTCTTCCTGGCGATCTTCATGAGCTCCTTGCCCTGCGTTAACGCTGGCAGTGGCTCATTGTACTGGGCTAGCCATTCCTCTTGTACTGGCCGCCATCGGTCTTCTGCCCACGTACGATACTCGGCATCACCTTGGGAGACTATGCTGCGTGCCTGATAGGGTGGCGTGGCACCTGAGCTTTCGTCCTCGCCGCTGGGCGGCGTGTACACCGAACCGCTGGTGTCACGTTCCTCATCATCACTTGTCACCTCCCCCTGGTCGTCGTCTGTGCTGCTCCTTCCTCTTGGCGATGCTGAAGCCAATTGTTCTTTGTAGTTGGTGTCACCGGAGAGTAAGACTTTCATGATCTCTACTTTTTCTGGGGTCGTCCAACTCGCTTCTGTCAGAAAGTCTAGCAGATCCGTGTCTGTGAGTCGTACCGATGATGCCAACGTTTATGCCCGTCCGGTTTTCTCCTCTGTGTTGTTTGGTTTGGCGTTCAGTCGCTGTGTTGATCCCGTCGTCTTGTTCCGGAAGTCTTGCAATTTCACAGTCTTGAGTTTCTTTGGTGCTGTGGCTGTGGTTGGTGCCGCTGCTCGTCCGAAGAAGACGCTCGAGTAATGATTTCCGCTGTAATGAAGTACGATCGGGGCAGTTCCGATACTGGCGCAGGTGGTTTGGATCATGTTGAGCCACTCTTCGACTCCCGGTTGCAGTATTGCCGCATGCTCCCCCCCCCCCCCCCCCCATCTTGGTGTTCTGGATGCGGATGACATTGAGATAACAGTTAGTCGGGTCTGACGAATTTGTGATCAGAAAGATCGGTCGTCGTGTGAATTTCACCACCATGCGCATCGTATCGAGCCTTCCCCACCACTGAGTTGGTAAAGAGACATTTAGAGCTGATGGACTCATTGCCACTTCGCGGTAGAATTGTTGAACTCTGGTCAGTTGCTCTAGCTTTGACAGATCCGTCGGAGTCCCCTCCGGTGTATCGATAATTGACCACACGTTGGTGTCTTCGCGGTCCTCCGGGGATGCAGTCAAGTGCGCCAGATACATTCCATATTTCAAGATAGACGTGAGTCCCTCCACGTACGCCGCGTCGTTTATAGATTTGATCTCTCGATGCATCAGACTCTCGATCACGGCGTAATATTGGCAATTTCCGGTTGCCGGCGTGTCCGTGAGCCTCCCTCCGATCGCTTCCAACACCCAAGCATCCGAAGCCTTGCTTGTCAGATGCGGGCGGGCCCGATCTATAGCTGCGGTGATGCCCGCTAGATCAACTGGTTCAGTGCGGGTTTGTACTTGTACCCGCAGCGTCTCTCTGGCGCGCTCCATTTTTGCTTGATTGATCGCAGCATCTAACACCTCGTGGTCTGTCATCGTCTCTGTCGGTGTTGTTGCTGTCGCCTCCTCTGTGTTCGGTTGGGATTGGCCGGCCTCCTCTGCCTCTGGGGAATCATCGCTATCCGATTCGTCTTCTGAGCCGTCGTCTTTGGTAAGATCGATATATCGGTTGGATGACGTCTCCAGTTTGGTATCTTGCGCGGAATGTTGATCTTCGTGTGTACTGGTAGTGGTGGCGCCTTGTACCCCCGCGTTGCTGTGCTTTTTCTTCCTACGCTGCCTTTTGGACACGACTGGCGTGAAGACGTTGTTGTCCTTCGTCCGCAGTGGCGCGCTTGCGTCGTGCTCTCCCTCAGCCTGGTCCGTCTGTGTTTTCGATGTTTTGGCCTCCTCGGGTCGCTCCTCGGTTTCTTTCGTGCGTTGCAAGTTGACGGTATCTGCTTCGTCTGCACGTCACCATCGTTTGCAGGCAAATCTCCTCGCTGCTCCCGGGTGTTCGTGGTAACTCCTCCGTTCGCGTCCCGCAAAGTTGTGAAAATGTGCTTCACATCATCGAGGTTTTTCCATCCAGGTCGTGTGACACACTTTGTCGTGATCTGTGTAGCAGATACAGTGATCGTGGTGGCATCCCATTCCTCCTTAGGAGTTGGGCAGGCTGTTGTCTTGTGCCCCACACGAGCACATTGCATACAGGGCTGCAATCCTTCGCCCGGTCGATGTTGCACCATGATGACATGTCCGTCCCAGTTAATGCGATGTATATCAACTAGTTCATTTGGACATTTGGCTGTTTTCGCGTAAACGTCCCACATCACCGATCCTTCCGCATACGGGCCATACGTATCCAAAGGCACTGCTGATTTAAGGCTATTTCGGGTTCTCTCTTGCAGGTGTGCGATGAGGGCCATGAGGTCGAACGTTCGTGGCACGTTGACTAGCCGGAACTTATAATGAGCTTGGTAGCGGTCGTTCTCGAGTCCATCGTCTTCATCAGTGGGTAGTCCGTGATTATTTTCGCTACGTCTGAGCTTCGTGTCTGGATTTCGTAGGGTCAAACGCGATGAACGGAAAGGGATTTCCATTCCTTCAAACTGAATCGGATCAAACTTCGTGAAGAAGAAAAAATGCAGCGCATGTAAGTCTGGGTTATAAACGACTGTCTTCACCAGCGTAAGCATGCGTTCGAATTGTGGATCCGTCCAGCGTTGGTGGGCAGCTCCTTGCCGTAGTTCCTCTACGAGTCGTCTGGTAGTCTGGTTAAAATTGTAGACCTTAGAACCGCGCGGGAGTGGCGCCCACAATTCACCTTCCGCCTTCTTGACGATCTGATCGTGGATCCAGACCATTTGCGAAATGGTAAAACATCGCTTGAGGAATTGTGGCATTGCTCCTGCTATGATCGTCCCTGCCATGAGCCCCATGATCACTGTCCACTCGTCATCACTTGGTGTACGCGTTGTCGTCGCGAAAGCATGTTCTTGTTCGCAAACCGCTTTGAACCGCTCGCTCTCCTCGGGTGAATAGACGGCTGGGTCGAATCTGAAAGCTGGGATCGCTGGCGGTCTCGGCAGGAAGGGAGCTGTGGCTGTCCCTGTTTGCCACCCATTTGTGGGCGGATCGCGTGGAGTTTTTGCAGACGTAGCTCGGATTCGCAGCACTCGTTCGAAGTCCCAGTTAGAGCGTCGACCAGCTAGAGCCACATCTTTCACAGCCGCCAGAATCCGCGATGGGTGGTACCGGAGATACTGCCTCAAAGTGGCTATATACTCAAAGAGAAAGTCATCCTCGCCCGCTTTCAGATTTGGGAGATGTTTGTTGCCCTCATTCTTGAGCTCCGGCCCGCTGCTCGCAAGATTGTTGTATAAACGGGTAAACAGTCGGCGCAGAACCTGTCGCGCTTGGTCTGCTGCTTGGACGCCATCCGCGTCAAGACACTTTACGAGGCAGTCGAGAAGATCTCCATTTGAGAGGTCTTCCAGCGCGGCCGGCACGGGAAGTAGGTTTTCGTCCATCTCCTCATCTTCCTCTACTGTCAATTGTGGGTCCATGCCTGTCGTCTCCTTCTCGATAGTGCTCGTTCCTTCATCAGATTCGTCTCCGGAGCTAATATCTGGTCTCTCGGCCCTCTCGTCGTTGCTGGAGTCCAGTTCAACTTGCCCGAGATCCACTTGAGTTTCTGGGCCACTCTCCATCTCCTCGTCTGAAGCTGCCTCGTAATGACACTCGCAGGCACAGACGCAATCCTTCAGGCAATGGAAGGCTGGCGGGCAGCAGCATTGGCAGTGACAGGGGCACTCACAGTCGTCTTGCTGGACCAGTTGGCCTAAAGTGCAGTAGCATTCATCACATTTCCCTTCTCCCACGATGAGCCGTGCCGTACGCTCACTGACAGAGCGCGTGGATAGCAAGTGAGATATGGCGGTTGCGGCGGTGACCCTCTCTGCGCCGCTGTTCTCCGTTGGGGTGAGATTGAGCAGCGCAGAGAGCGTCTCCGACACGAGTTCATCGTCCATCGGCCGCGTCGTCAGCGTCGCCAAGTTCCCGTGATCGGAGAAAACTGACTTTAGAAACCTTGATTCGATTCCGACGACTGACGTCTGTTGGCCGACTGGGTTTGTCACACGTCGCAGGGGGCTTGTGTGACCTTGGTCTCTGTTAAGAGGTTGACTCAATCCTCTCACAATCACTGGTGCCTGTTCGGGTCTCCGTCGATTGGTTGAAAATTTGCCTGCGTGGTGCGGAGCAAATTTCTGAGTCACAACCGCACGTTATGTTTGCAATTCAAATCGGTTGCATGCAACTTCCGAGATTCGACGAGTGACGACACTGTCCGCGGGACAAACACAACGGCCAGCGAACGAGAGAGACGAACACGAGCGCGGCGACGGCGAAAGAAGTTGCTTGCAGAAGAGCCATTTGACACTGGTGGCAGGCGGTGCCTGCGCCACGCACCGACATCTTTTGGCGCGCCAGGGCCAGCGCCTGCACCATCTCCGTCGCCCTGCCTCTTCAAGAAGCCAGATCGGAGTCACCAACTCGAGTTAAGCGTACACTTTCGCTGCCAGCTGAGAGGAAAGCCCAACTTGATCTCCTTCAACCTGGTCGGTCGGTGGATCCACTTACTTGCGTTCGAGCATGCCTCTGACAAAAATATTGTTATGAGAGCATCGGGCACAGCAGTGGGAGTCCGTGTACGGATGGGCGAGATGTTGTGCTGAACGATCTCCGTTGGCGGTTCCTGTTTGGGCTACTGATATCGTCCATGCCGAGAGAGCATGGATCCACGGCTTGCCCTTTCGAACGGCACCCAAGGGGAGGGAGCTGGGGCAGTCCCAGAGTAGGAAGTAGTGTTCAAAGCGAGTGCGACCGAGCTTGGAGGCGAGTCGGAGCCTTGGCGGGATGCTCTCCGGATGTCGGTGCTGCTAGGCAAAACCGCGAATGAACCGCCCTGAAAACGACTTTGAGGCAAAACCTTCACCATCCTAGACTGATAAGACCTTCTCTTGAGGTTGACGGTGCGAAGGGTAGGTACTCTCTCCCACCCAGGAAAACAGTTTTTCGACGTCCGCTTGGAAAACCCACCATCCATTGAACCTGGGATGTGCTTCAACGTATTTGAAGTACCGAAAGGTACCTGGAATTAATTGAACTCGAACAAATTGGAGAAAAAATGGTTGTGTTACGAAACAATGAAGAGAAAACTGCGTTGCTAAAAACCCTTCATCACACGTGGAAACACACATGTATCATCATTGCCCACTGTGTCTACGCAGGGACGAGGATTCCCACATACTTCGGTGGGCATGGAGGAGCATGAATCATCCTGCGATCATCTTGAAGTCGACTGGAAGACGAGATCAAGTAGGATTAGAGTCCGAACGCACACGAACTTCCGAGTTGGCGACCCTCTGTTACAGTAGCATTCCACGTTCCATCAAGGAGCATCTCGGTGACAGCAATCTTTTCCGCTTCATCAGACAGCGCCAAGCCATCTCGTAGGCTTCTTTGAGAACCACAGTGAACATCCTCGTTCGTAGTGAAGATCCAAACCGCTTTGTAGGGAAAAGCGGCCAGCACAGGCCCTGCCGAGCTCTCGATACGCGCCGCAATCGAATCTTTGTCGCAGGGAACCGAACCCTGGTTGTCCTTGTGAACGCGCCACCGAACACGTGAGACTTCACACTCACAGATCAAATGGTCGCAGCCTTGCGTGCCCTTGGTGTAGTAGCCGAACGAAGAAGTGGCGTAGTCTTCCCACCCGTCTGCGGCGAAGCACGCGTCGTTGTGGTATTTCATGGTCGAAGACATTCTCGGAACCGCGTCATTGCAGCGGTTTCTGCAGCGGTCGATGTCGTTGTCCCGCGGTTCCGAGAATGTCTTCGACCATGAAATACCACAACGACGCGTGCTTCGCCGCAGACGGGTGGGAAGACTACGCCACTTCTTCGTTCGGCTACTACACCAAGGGCACGCAAGGCTGCGACCATTTGATCTGTGAATGTGAAGTCTCACGTGTTCGGTGGCGCGTTCACAAGGACAACCAGGGTTCGGTTCCCTGCGACAAAGATTCGATTGCGGCGCGTATCGAGAGCTCGGCAGGGCCTGTGCTGGCCGCTTTTCCCTACAAAGCGGTTTGGATCTTCACTACGAACGAGGATGTTCACTGTGGTTCTCAAAGAAGCCTACGAGATGGCTTGGCGCTGTCTGATGAAGCGGAAAAGATTGCTGTCACCGAGATGCTCCTTGATGGAACGTGGAATGCTACTGTAACAGAGGGTCGCCAACTCGGAAGTTCGTGTGCGTTCGGACTCTAATCCTACTTGATCTCGTCTTCCAGTCGACTTCAAGATGATCGCAGGATGATTCATGCTCCTCCATGCCCACCGAAGTATGTGGGAATCCTCGTCCCTGCGTAGACACAGTGGGCAATGATGATACATGTGTGTTTCCACGTGTGATGAAGGGTTTTTAGCAACGCAGTTTTCTCTTCATTGTTTCGTAACACAACCATTTTTTCTCCAATTTGTTCGAGTTCAATTAATTCCAGGTACCTTTCGGTACTTCAAATACGTTGAAGCACATCCCAGGTTCAATGGATGGTGGGTTTTCCAAGCGGACGTCGAAAAACTGTTTTCCTGGGTGGGAGAGAGTACCTACCCTTCGCACCGTCAACCTCAAGAGAAGGTCTTATCAGTCTAGGATGGTGAAGGTTTTGCCTCAAAGTCGTTTTCAGGGCGGTTCATTCGCGGTTTTGCCTAGCAGCACCGACATCCGGAGAGCATCCCGCCAAGGCTCCGACTCGCCTCCAAGCTCGGTCGCGCTCGCTTTGAACACTACTTCCTACTGGAAAACCCTGAAAACCTGTTATCCTAGCACTGAATATCTGTCATGCCCCAAAATACACTGAATGCCTGTTATGCGTCCTGAATATCTGTTGATTGCACCAGGATGAGTGAGGACCGTCCCAAGGGACTCCAAGACATCGCCCACAATTCATATAGTTTAGTAGCACTTATGATCGTCCTTGGGAGTGATGATTGTGATCCAAGAAAAGTCAATTTAATGAAAAGGATGAAAGTTGGAGTTACGTGGATATGAACAGCTATAGCTAGGAAAGTGGATTAGTCCAAGTAGTAAATACTACTTGAGGGGTCTATTCGGATGTAGGACTTGTTAGAGCTCAACGCGGCGAGAGGAGTGGACTGCTACAGCTTCTCGTCGTTATGAAGCAGGTCCAATTTGCTGTCGTGACCTACACGAGATGAAGTGTAGCGCAGTAATTCATGGAGATGTGGCCCAGAGAGCAAGTAATCATGCTGTAGACCAGTAGGTGGTAGGCCACCTGCGGAACCCAGGAAGACCAGCAAGTTCGCGAATCTGCCAGTAGAGACCTCGCAGGACTCACGTTGGCGGTGCATATTCTTCTACTCTAACTGGTGGAAGATGTGGCGAGCTTGCCATGCTTGAAGGTCCCTGTTGCTGTCTTATCAGGGGCCTACAAAGCACAAGTGGAAACACCAGGACGACGGCTCCGCGGTGGACCCTTTCAGTCATGCTGGCGGCATCTACTGATCAAGCGTTAGTGCTTCATGAAGCGGCGTGCCACCGCGTACTCCATTCTTCGGACTCACCTTGCTGCAGATGGCCCAAGTGCCTCCTCGCGCTTCTGGATAAATTTCGGCTTCGCCTCAGAACCGAGATTCGAGTCCCCTTGGCTCTGCCCACACGACTCTCGCTCTTTACCTCCAAACGCTGCAAGTCGCCGGATTCCTCGTTTCCTCAAGCTCTCGAGCTCGGAAGTGGGGGCAAGCAAGTGTATTGCGCCTTGCCCATGTGGGCGTGGCGAGGCGGGTGTTTGCCTGTTCGCAGGCAGATTCTAAACTGACCTACGACGATCTGGGAAATGTTTCCCTAGACGATGCTACTAAGAATACACGCGCGACTTTGTGACCTGGGACGATGTCACATCCTCGAGTCTGGGTATCTTATCTTCCTCGCATCTTGCCGCATCCGGAAATGGCAACATCCTTCGGAATGTATGCTCGCTCTCCAGCCCGATCTTCTGGGCCACGCGCTGGCTGCGCGTATTCGTTGGGTCCATAAACGCGAAAACTCTTTTGAGTCCCCATGGTGGTCATCTTTGGCCGACCTCGTTGAGTTCTAGCAGATCACCAACGTCAGGCAACCCCAAGCTTTAAGGATAGGCCGTCTTGTTGGGTTGGGAGCTGCGACGTCACTGAAGCTCACGCGGCTCGAAGTCGTTGGTGGCAGTGCACTCATTCATCAACTACAGGACTATCGACCTCCTCGAAACAAAATGCGTAACCTCTACACGCGCGCGCGGTCACTCTGATCTCTCGGTGATGCTGTACAACGACCTACTTCCGTGGCTCGCGGCTTCCACCGCGAGTAGCGTTGGGCTTTAAAACAGTCGAAACCCAGCGGAGCTATTAGGATTCACTAGTTGAACTCAATAGACTTTATCATCATCATCATCATCAAAGCACTGGCCACTCTCCGCCACCCCACCAGCATGGACCGCCACACAGACCTGCCCCAGCTCCTCGCCTCCGACTTTCATCCCTGGCTTGCCAGCCAGGTTGACCCACGGTAATTCTGGATAGCACTGAGCTCCAGCTACTAGGGTACATTTATCGCGCTCAATAGACTTATGTCTTCATCATCGTCGAGCGTATCAGGCTGATGTCGGCGTCTCCCTATGGCACCACGAAGTGAAGACCCACAACATCATGGCCACGACAATAGCCTCCCACGCGATGGCCACAGCTCTCACTAGCCACACCGACAGGCTCTGCCAAACCTGCTTCAGCTCGCCGCCTCCGACTTACAGCCCTGGCTAGCCAGCCAGGTTGGCCTACGGTAAGATCAGGATTTTCTTTTTCTTGTATTACGGGAGCTTACATCAAGTGTCCGCTATCCGGAGGTATGATCGTCTATCCTAGGCGTAGGTAAGAACAGGATTGCACCAGAGCTCCTGCTATTAGGGTACATTTATTGCGCTCAATAGACTTCATCTTCATTATCAACAACAGCGAACAGACCGTGATCTTGAGTTCGCTGTATCTCACCGATTTCAGGAGCGGCAGTAGCGCCTCTGCTGATCCATGGTCCGTCTTTTTGCGGAGAATGTGACCATGCTGCTTCGCATCCAAGATGCCCCCTCGTCCAGGCGTCAAAGGAGGAAGCACTATGTAGCGTTTTAGAAGCATCAAGGTCTCTCTTTTCCTTTTCATCAAAGGTTAGTTTTTCCCGGGCCTTGGCCAATATCCAATGCATCTCATAACAGACGTTCAGGGTCGAGGATCTGCCTCACGAAAAAAGCACTGATCACCTGTTGAATCATAACAGATAATCAGGTCTTGGTGTCCTGATTCAGGGTCTATAGTAGGGTAACAGATATTCAGTGCCAGGATAACAGGTATTAAGTGCCAGCCCTTCCTACTGCACGAGCTCCTCGAAATGCTTCCGTCACCGCGTCGTTCATACCACTGAGGTGAAAGTGCCTCTCCTCAGGAGTTGCGTTTAGTCGACATACTATTAGTCGATTTGTCCATATTCTTAAGTGTTTTTGAAGGCTCTTCCCTTACACGCTGACTTTCTGCACGATTCATGCTCCACTTGTGTTTTTCACTACCCAGTTAAACTGAAGGGTGAAATCGATACCTGTGAATACCCACCCGTCAAATTTACTCTTGGTACCACGATCGTACAGCAATCAACTCACCAAAGTGCTCAAGCGTTAGCTGTACGATCATGAACACCCAGAAGGCCATTGTCGGTATGATGATGTTCCAGTGCTTTTGGAGCACGAACGCCAATTGTCGAACAGTTGAAAAGTGCTGGAGCTGGCGGTCGAGAAGAAGACAGAGCACGATAAACGAAACTAGCTGGAGTGCCGTGTATATCGCGAGTTGCTTGACCATGTTCTGTAATTCGTTGTCCTCGAGGCCGTTCAATTGGGCGTAGTAGATGCGATTAGGCATAAAGCGCACAGCCAACAGATACAGTGCTACATACAAACTCTGGTGAGTATGGTGAATCTCAAAATGCATCACGCTATCCAAATCTTACTGAACACGGCGGCGACGGCGACCTCGGCAAACTCGACGAGCACGTAGAATTCGATCATGTGCATCATTTTGAGCGTGCTGTCAACACATTCCAGCTGTGACGTTTCCGCGGTCGAGAGTGACGGCCAGGAGAAAAAAAGCCTTGGTACACTTCGTGGCTGGACATTGACGCGATCGCGACTTGTCGCTTCCACCGGCGACACGCGCGTAGATGCGATGATCACTTTGTTTGGAGGATTCGCAGTGTCGTTCTCGTCAGCTGAAGTCGCTGCGGCATTGACCTCTTCGCGAACGTGACGAGGCAGAACAACAATCGGGTGATCTCGGATACGAGGATAAGTCTCGAGGAGATATACCGCGTAGTCGACGATTCCTAGGTCCATCTTTAGAGCTGATACCAAGCGAGAACTTGCGCGTCTGACATCACCTCGCGCAGTTCTGCTGCTTGCGTATTTGTCAGCCTCTTGACTATCTCTAGCTCGCATGTTGATTCTTCGGACGATCGCGCAGACCTCAAAGTATGATACCGCCAGCTGCAACACATCGACAACCATGATAAATGAAATGGCGGCTTGGCCTTGGGTTTGCTCCATTGTCCGGCACACAAATGCGCCGTGAAAGACGTCGATATTTGCCACAACCATTGCTGGCGCGAGGTCTTCCAAGTAGTAGAGCCCACTCTTCACCATGTTCTTGAATATTAGTTTCATGATTGGGAGCAAGACCGACACGTATTCCTGGTATTCCTCCCCGACGATGGTGAACAGGGCATAGTACGCGATATAGGCACCAACCAGCGTGTTCTGTACCGACAAGACCTTCATAAAACGAGAGACTCTCCTCTTTGCATCAGTATCTTTTGACAACGCATCCTTCCACATCCACCAGAGGCATCCGATTGCGGTAAGCAAGCCGGATGGGCTTATGAGAGAGAGGCTGAATGGAACCGGGAAAACCCAGAGCGCAGCAAGCCCACCTAGTGTAAACGCCGTCATAAACGTTGGAATGGTGACCAATATCAACTGCTGGAATCGCGAGACAGACAAAATCGGTGCACTTTCGCGGATCTGATAGGTGACGATCAGCGTCGCTGGACCGCAGACCACGAACAGTCGAAAAAAGAACCCAAGCGTTTGGTGCCATAATCCCAGTCTTGAAGGCTGCAGAGGCAGTGCATCAGCGAAAAGTATCAAGAGCAACGCCGGTAGCGGTGCTGCGAGTATCGTGAGCGCAGTAGCGAGCTTGGACGACGATTTAGCATGCACTAGGACTTCAAAGAATTGCTGGATCGAGTAACGCCCCTGCAGCTCAACCTGAAGTCCCTCCCAGATTCGAAAGGCAGTGTTTTTGTGCGGGTGTTCAGCTGCCATTTTCTTTGCAAATGGTGACCTGGGTGCGAGTAAGTTGACTAAACCTTGTGCGCAAGCTTCTTCTCCAGCGTCTCTGGTCGGACCAGGGATAGGATGCTAAATTTGTCCTCTGACGAGATGCGCGTTGTATTAGCTATTGCCCGACCCGAATTTCTGCCGCACGACAACAACCTACGGTCATTTTGAACATGTATGCTATCGTGTATCCCTATACGCCAACGCACGAGAGTCTCCACTCCCAAACAAGATAGTGACAAAGTGACCGCCAGCGTCTTCTAGTTCCTCACACGCCTCAGAGCTTCCTTCTCACCACTTGATGTCATCTCTTGGTTCTTATGAAAGGAGGAATTCGTCAGAATACCCAAAATAAAGAAACAGTCAGAGAACACGGTAGTCTTTTCCATTGCGGCAAGGTCAAGAAGAATCAACTCTTGTCGATGTAACCGGCGCTTTGCTTCGAACAGATCAAGATCCGGTCATTCCTGCAAGCTTCAACGAGGAAACCGAAATACACTTGAGCCAAGCCAATCCTATTCTTACATCACAGATGTATCCATGTTGGGTCCGACACGTGTCGCAGGAACGTCAAGCACTAATCGAGCCCATGCCCGGATCCCGAGTCCGTCGACGCATCATAGATCGAATGCTCATGGCCATCTAACTCATCGGTACCTTGACAGAGCATGATTTCGAGTTTCAGCCATTTCTTGGGTCGAGGGAACTCGTGCGGATATCACTTTCATCCTCTTGGGTGAAAAAAAAAAGAGCGGGCGAACATGTAGAGTGTCTATGATCGAGTCGTATTCGTGTTTGCAGAGAAGAAAATACCAATGAGGAAGACTACAAGTGGAACTTTCTCCGCGACGTGTCGAGCTTGTGCTGACGGTGGATCCACTCGTACTCGCCGAATTTTGTGTCGAACGTACCCTGTTGCAGCCAACGCATCTTAAGCGTGAATCGTGGTCCGATTTCTTGTAGTCGCGCCTTCTGGGCATTCTCAAACACGTAGCGATGGTGGCGCACAAAGATGAAGTCTCGCTGATTGTGGAATGTCACGACTTGGCGGCCCTGAAATTCAGGATCGTGCTGGAAGAGCGACCCGAGGAAACGACCCACACGGTGGCCGAGGCGCGTTGAAAAGTTGTTGAGAATGAGCTCGGGCTGGTGGTTGGTCTTGCGGCCACGATCGCGAATGTCCTCGGTGAGCTTGACATTCGAGACCTTGAAGAACGCGGTCGGACCAGCGGGTAAGCGACTCACGAGCATACTACGAAAGCACCGTTCGTGAGATTTCCTGTACAAATACGTAAGCACTGGCATTTTCTACATACCCATTGCAGACTTTGCTCTTCTCCGAGAGCACGACGAGGTGCGTGAACTCCTTGTTGCTCGCAAACTGGACAATCTCCTTGATATCGAACGTGCCGCGCTTGTAGTAGAACGAGTTCGGGATCAGATCCATGAGATCTTTAATGAAATGGTAGAGCTCGCCCGACGGGAACGGCCGCGTCGTGATCATGAGCTTGGGCGTCTCTTCGTTCGCAAAGATCTTGGCGAACTCGTCGTCCATCTCGTCGCCGGCGACCTCGTCGTCGCCGTCGGCCGCGACCACCGTGATCTCGGGCTCTCTCGTGTTGTCGATCGTGCGCGGCTCCTGCTTGGCCGGCGCGTTCTCGCCGAGCTCTTGGCGCTCGCGCTGGCGCTTTTGCTGGAGCGACTTTTTCAGCTCTTTCTTGTCCTTTCGGTACTTGGCCATGACCTGCTGGCGCTTGATCTTGTTCTTGATGTGCGACGGGTTCGGGCGCTGCATCACGCTCGCGTCGGGCTCGGCGTCGCCGCCGCTCGCTTTCGCCGGCATCGCGTCGCTCGCTCTTGATTGATCGAGTCGACAATGACGCCGCTTCCAGCCAATAGCTCTTGCATCAGACAGCAGACTCCGAACTCAGAAACTTCTGAGTCGAACCTTGCATGTCACCAATAATAGCCATTCATTGCTCTTTAATAACAGTAGTAGACAACCTCTCACCTTAACCCATTCGGGCGAGTTTCGTGAGACGATCCCGTAATTTACATTTCCACCCACCAATACTCCTTTACATTACAAATATACCCCTCCATCCCATCTCATTTTCTCCATTATTACCATTTCCACCACCAACCTCTCGCATAATTACCAATATCCTCCTTCCCGAAATACGCCCAGAACGCCAGTCTCGGCAGAGCGTCGCATCGAGAGAAGCAAGCGACCGAGTGAGCATGGCCGACGAGCACACGCCCGTGCTGGAGGAGCCGCCGCGCGGCCACTCGGGCAGCAGCAGCGCCATCCCGCCGCAGCCGCAGAACGCCAACAACCGCGGCAACTTTACGCGCAACTTGAACGTCGAGTCGGACGAGTCGATCGCGCGCAAGATGTTTCTCGGCGGCCTGCTGCTGCTGCCGTGGCTCCACTTCGTCACGGTCGTCCACTACCGCAAGCACTTGACGGACGCGAGCCTCAACCCGCAGGTCACCAAGTGTACGTTGGGGCGGAAGTGGTGAAAAAAAATAATTGATTTATAATTGGGGTGTGTGTGTGTGTGCGTAGGGGTGCGCTGGTCGTTGATGGCGGCCGTGTTCACAACTCTGCTCTTCATCGCGTGGGCCGTCATTTTCCAGCTCAATTGGGAGGACTTTGGCTGGGCCAAGCTCGTCATGGTCGTGCCGGCCAAGAACCTCAACGTCGGGTGGTGAGAGAACTGGACGAGACGAAGAGTTTGGCTTTCTTTCTCCAGTCAGACCAGTCTCACTCGTCCCGCTCGTTCTCGCGTTCCTGTCGCCGACCAGTTTGCTGTATAGTAGAGTTTTTTTTTTCTTTTTCTTTTCGTTATCCGTCGCTGTCTCTTGCAATCGATGCTTTCTTCACCCTCGCACATGGTCCTCCATCTCTAGAGTCTCCATGACGTGGCTCTTCGTTATAGATGAGAGGATAAAAAAAAAATTGCCACTCGACATTTAGCCACACGTATCAAGAGGAGTCGTAATCATGGTCAACGCGCGCGAGGATTTTGGAATGTATTACGAGTTTGCGACGTAGTGTTCACACACCACAGTAAATGGCACTACGGCTCACCCAAACCATTTTGACTATTCCGAAGTAGCGTCATCCTTGGCAAGGTCGGACAGATTGCATCAGCAACTCCGCGGATGTGCATTAGTCCATCTCTCTGACTGATTGCGCTACAGACCAAAGTTCTCGTGAACCCGACCAGGTAAAAACATCGAGCATCTCGATTATGCCATCATGATGGAAGATGTACTTGAGGACTGGCAAGCTGTCTCACTAGACGACTATTGCCTTGTTGAGAGGCTACCACCACGAAGAAGAGCTGAGAACGGCTTGTCGGCCGGAGCACTTTAGGTATTCGCCGAGTTTATGCATCATACGGTTGAAAAAAATCGATCGGACTCTCATCGTGGAGAGTACATTTCGTTATGTTAGCACACTGCGATCGTTGTCAACTACTTCGAAGTATCGCTGTGCGAAAAGAATCGTTTGGGTCATCTTCCACGGCAATCCTACCCCTTGGGAGATTGGAACATCGTGTTGTTGGACTCAACCGGACTTCAACCCACGTTTGAGTTACTCCTCGGCGGCCACACAAGCAATAAAACATAGTATGTATTGTTGCTCGTGTAGTTTATCACAGGCCACATGGAAAATAAAGTTAATGCGGCATTCCTCAAACGAAGCACGATAAGATTCATTTTCTGATTGTTGCAGTTCGTTGACGTCATTCTGTGAAGCTCTGTCTGTTCTCTGAAGATTCAGTAATCTTACTGCAATCAACAATTTGTCATTCAAGCCACTATTGATACTCCAGTGTCTTGGGGAAAGAAGATGATACTTACCAACTGAGTTAGGGACCCACACATTTGAATACAACCCTCCCGGCATAACAGCATGACCACGGCAAAGCCTTCCGCGAGGACTGTCATCGCCCCGAGGCTCAAGCAGCTCCAACCCTGCATCTCGAATACCGATCTTAGTACCAACGATTTTGTGATCCAAATTCGCTTCCACGCCGGTGGAAATCATGAAGATGCTACTGTGGCCACTGTGAGACTTCGTCAACTTCGTGAGGCGCTCGAATTGTTCATCACGGCTTACAGAAACTTGAATGATCGACAAAGCCTCGACGGAGTTCCAATCTCCAGTGTTGCACCCGCTTTTCCCGATTGCGCGGTGGAATGCAAACGATCAGGTGATTCTCGAAGTTCGTCCACATCTGTGTTGCAGGGTAGTCGTGATGGAGCTCTCAATTTTACACAGAGCTCAGTCCGCCTAAAGGCTCCGTTAACAGACACAGGGAACCCTCTGATGGCGCTGTTCTCACCCTCAAGTCGAGCTGACACAGTCGCATACTACGCGAATTTATGTTGCACAGTCTATGCGGTTCCTAGGTGGCGTTGAGGTCGACCTAAGCAGTCTGGTATCTCCACCCGAAATCATCGAGATTATCGAACACATGCTGAGTCTGCCTCTGCGACTCACCAACGTAGCAATCAAACTCGGTTTTGAATGGAGCAGTATTGACCAAAAACGACTCATCCAAGCACTCAACCAACCTCGCGAGCGGCCCATCGACGAACTGAAATTATTCGCCACGACAACCGAGACTTTCGCGACCGTGCTTCACTCTCTCCCGACGATCACACAATGCCACAGCGTTGCAGTGGTGGACAAATTGCCGTATTCCAAGTCAGCCCCGGCGTCTGAGGACCGTTTCTCCCGTGTTCTCCTCACGCCACGTGACTGGGCGGCCAAGAAACTCACCTTGCGCATGACCGAATTCGATGACAATCACAACCACTTCGTCGAACGAGCTTCGACTGGACAAGGCAGCGGATTAGAATCTTTGGAGGTCCACGTGTCTGATCAATGTGTTACCGTGCTTCTACAGGCTTTACCCCATTTTGGTGTGGATCTCCGTTCTCTCAAAATTTACGTGCGGGGTAGAAATGCGAGCGTTTTCCATCTCGAGTCGCTTATACGTGCTTATCCACGCTTACGCGAACTGATGATCGACGGACCTGCGGTGACTGGTGTTGGCGACTTGTGCGAGTGGATCGAAGCTCAGCAGATACCGCTAATCTCGCTCAAGTTGCGAGGCGTCGTGCTGTGTGGCCTGAAGCCGTTGACACGCAGACTGAGCGATCCTCGCTCTGTACTGTCCAAGAACCTACAGACAATTGAGATCATCCAACGTGGGGCGTTTTTGGACGAAGATTTGACGGACTTTGAGCTGATGCTCACATCCAATAAACGCCTCGAGGTTCTCACACTTGGAGGCGTCGTCGAGGAGAAGGCCGAGGTTTTGCGACTGTTCAATAGGGAACCATTGCCTTCATGCAAGCATGCGTTCTTGAGTGTTATGCATGCCACTGAGAAAGGATCGATGTCTGCGCTAGGTCGGCTGGACATGTGGAGCGTCTCCGAGATCATAAGGTTTGCTGGTCTCTCAAAGCGCCGGCGCGTCGTTCTACAGCCATAAGACAATTCAGAACGTGAAGGTGCTATCAACGTGAGCGTGTCTGATATTTGAACCACAAATTCTTCTCGCTGTAGGTCCAGTTGAGCCGAGCATCGAATTCCGAGAAGTATTTTTTTATATTCAGTTTTCTCACGTAGCGATCGTTTCTATCGAAGCAGCGAATACGCCTTTGCGCGGCCATAGCTACAGTAAGATCGCCTCGACTTCTGCCTGCTCAAGTAAACACGTTACATCGCTCTGTTTGCTTTTTTTCTCGGTGTGAATCTTGCTGATAACGATGTTGATCAGTTCGTTGGCTCCGTAATACCGCCCTCCTTGGCCGCCCTCTTGGATATGGAATACATAACGCTGCACATGCTGGACAACTGTCTGGCTTTCGTGTTGTAGTACCCGAATGCAGCTGCTAGTGTGACCGACGATAGGACCTTTAACTTCGCGGCTACTTTCATCCAACTCCGAATATGTGCTCGTCGCGAGTACAGGTTGAGGACCGTCGAAGCCTGTAAACCATTTCACGACGGTTTGGCCCGAATATGTGCAGCCCAAAGAGCAGCCTGCTTTTTCGGCAGAAAACTGGGATGTGAGTACTTGGCCTTCTACTTTCCTCGCAGTCCGCTACAAATCTTGTTAGCATCGCACAAAAAAAATATCTTTGCTGCCTACTCACCAGCTGGCGGTCGCGCTGGTCCCACACATGCTCGCCGCGGAATGTGTGCTTATGGATCGCTTGTGCCACGTCCGTGGCTGCGAATCGAAGCTCCCAAGACTCGTATGCATCGATCACGACCTCGCCTTCGTTGTGGCTCTTGACTTGCACGTCGACGAAACTGCCTTTCTTCCGGAAAATTGCATCGGGGAACAATTCCCCAATGTTACCGACAGCCTGATCAAGCAGCATGAGCTGGTCGCCGACGGATGGGCGAAGGCCCCGCGGCGAATATTCTGGCGACGGCTGATGCATTGCCTGGAATAGCTCATCGTCCTGATGCATATCGTACAAGCTTGGTTCAGTTCCTCGACCTATGCAGCTGTTATGTAAAAACACCACCTCTAGTTGCCGAACTCGTGTCAGGAAGGCATGCAAATTGCGCGCGAGCTCGGCGCGAGCCTGGAGAGTCTCCAGTAGCTTCGCACGGCGCCGCTCCGAGCGAGCGCGAAGCGCTGACTCGCGTTCAGCGGCGACGCGCCAGAGAAAATTGAGCTGCTCGTTCGAGCGAGAGCGAGCAACGACTGCCTGTTGCATCTGCGAGCGACGCAATTCTTGTAGCTGAGCCTCGAGCTGTTCGACGATGATGCGGAGTTGCGCCACCTCGCGTCGACGACGGTCGTAGGTGGATTCTTTCCGAGACTGATGAGCTGTTCGCTCGATGCTGGATGTTTCGGCTTCCCCATTGGAGTCCCACGACAAGGGATCGCTGTCGCTCATACTCAGCGAGATTTCTGGTTGGGAGAACTTCTTTTGTGTGGGTGGAGAGGGCAATTTCAAGAATGGTGCCATGAAGTGTGTCTTCACGATGTCAGACAAGATTTTCATACAAATTCCAAGTACAAATCAATAGGTCATCCCAAGTTGACATAGTTGGGATTTACTCATCCTTATCCCCTTCCCTAGGGCATTTTGAGAGACAGACGACGACTTACTCGCCATTATTGCGCTCCATCTGCTCGTTCAATCCAGCTGAGCAAAAAAATAGAGATGCACCTGATTGCGTTCATCGATTCTGAACTTCACTGGCTTCCTTTTGGAGCGGCGCGATTGGTTCGTACATGAACATACGCACTGTACGGTTGCCAAAAACTATCGGCACCTGCAGGTGTTTCGACTGTGCCTGATAAGAAACTGACACCATCCTTTTGTATCGTTGGACCTAGGCGTATGATTTTGTTTCGTGCGTAAAAACTGTCACCAGAAACAGAGTTTGAGGTCGCCTAGTTGTCGATCTGCTTGAAACGAAGAAGAGAGCGTCTGTTACGAGGAATCGAACTATCACAACTTAGTGCAAAGATTTTCGGGGACTTAGCTAAGGGGAAGAAGCCGAGCGATTCATGCATAGGGCCAACTGTGAGCTCAGCGACTGAGGCAAAATATGGTTTCTACCACGTGGAAGTGGACGAAACGAAGGAGCTTAGACTCGTTGGACTGTACTTGACTTTTTATCATCATCAACATCCTTACTTCACTGCACAACTTGGCGATCAGCTCATTCCCTACCGTCCCCGATACATTGTGAAGAGAGTCAATGTTGGAGCTGATGGTGGCGTGGGGCTTAGTGCACACGCGCAGATCAATCATCCCCGACAATACTTGGTTTCTGGACTGATGACTAATCGAGATTTTGCTAGGGTGTCACAAAACACAACATAGGGGCTCAAGCCGTGGGCCTAAGGGACCTCTTTGACAGAAGTGTTATAATACCATGACATAGGAAAATCACTCGTGGGAACGTATACACCTGCGCTGAAACAGACATGATTCCGGATAGAAAGAACTCCGGGGCCTAGTCGACCCTGTTGGCCGAGTCATTGACCTACTCGATGCATAATTCGATTTTAATGCAGGTTTCCACAACGTCATCATTTGTGTAGGTCCTATAAAATGTACATTTCGTTTGTGATGATGTTTACCAACGTGGTAAACATTAGAGGTTGTTTACCATATTGGAGTACTAATTTTGGAGAGATTGACAACGCCTGAGCATCATCGAGTATGCTTTGTATAGCGACATCATTGCATGATTTCGCTTTACGAGGAGACAGCGTCATCTATATCGCATTTCGTACGTCTGTCCGAGAATGCTTGTACAGTATGGCCATCGTCGATCATCAAGGTTTCTTGAATGTTTGGCGGGCGCACAAACTCAGCTCCAGTGAATGGTTTTCAAACTCCTCGTCCAGACGAGTAGCCCTCAGTTACGGATTTCCCTCCAACTGCTCACACCCAAAGATCCTCAGATTGGTGACGACATGCAGGTTGCTACGAATAACTACGACGACCACCCCCACATCGAGTACTCGAGTGGCAAGGCACTCATGAAACACGGCCACGAGGCGCTCCATGGCCACATCTCGTCCAAGCTCGAAGCTGGGCTTGGTCGAGGACTTCCACAGATGGAAGTCAGGTTCAAGAACCTTTCCATCTCCGCCGAGATTGCAGTTTCGGCTGACGAAAACAAGTCGATGCACCGAATCCCAACCATGGCAAGTGCGATACTCGGCATGTTCACGGGGTTATCGGCGAAGAAGACCACGGCGACCAAGCACATCCTCAAGAACGTCAACGGGGTCTTCCACCCTGGCACCATGACACTCGTGCTTGGACAGCCTGGCTCGGGCAAGTCATCGCTCATGAAGGTTCTAAGCGGCCGTTTCCCGCTCGGTAAGAACACGAAGATCGAGGGCGAGATGCTGTACAATGGAGCGAGCAACCAGGATGTCCGCAAGCAGCTCCCTCAGTTTGCCTCCTATGTGACCCAGCGCGACGTTCACTTCCCAACGCTCACAGTCGCAGAGTCGCTCGCGTTTGCCCACGAGTGTTGTGGCGGAGATCTCTCCAAACACGCAGCAGAACATTACAGGTACGGCTCCGAGAAGGAAAACGAGGAAGCGCTCGAGGCGGCTCGCGCGTGGATCAAGCACTATCCGGAAGTCATCACACAGCAGCTCGGGCTGGAGGTGTGCAAAGACACGATCGTCGGTGATGCTATGACGCGAGGTGTCTCCGGTGGCGAACGCAAGCGCGTGACCATGGGCGAGATGCAGTTCGGCAACAAGGCTGTGTCGTTCATGGACGAGATCAGCACGGGCCTGGACAGTGCAGCCACGTACGATATTGTCAAGACACAGCTCAGTCTCGCTCGCAAGCTGCGCAAGACGATCGTGATCTCGCTGCTGCAGCCATCACCCGAGGTGTTTGAACTGTTTGACTACGTCTTGATCTTGAACCAGGGCCAAGTGATCTACCACGGACCGCAGGCCAAGGCGCTCGCGCACTTTGAGAGCCTCGGGTTTGTGCGTCCTCCAGACCGAGACGTCGCCGATTTCCTCATGGACATCGGCACTCCCCAACAGTATCAGTACGAGAACGGTCTTCCAGCAGGATCTTTGTACCCACGCTCGGTCGGAGAACTAGCGGACGCGTACGAGCGGTCGGAGATCCACGAAGAGATGCTCGCGCATGTCCACTCTCCGCACGACCCCCAGCTCATCAAAGACCGAGAGGATTTCTTCGAGAACATCCCCGAGTTCCATCAGCCCTTCTGGAGCAGCGTGATGACGCTCACACGTCAGCAGTCCAAGGTGCTCTGGCGCAACACGCCGTTCATCGCCAGCCGCGCTGCGATGGCGGGTCTCATGGCACTCATCATTGGAACGGTCTTCTGGCAGGTCGATCCGAAGGAGGCGCAAATCCTTCAAGGCGTGCTCTTCCAGGCGTTGCTGTTCCTTGGTTTTGGCCAGTTCACGCAGATCCCGACTTTTTTTGCTGCGCGCGAAGTGTTTTACAAGCAGCGAGCCGCAAACTTTTACGGCTCGACAGCCTACGTCATGGCATTCTCGCTCAATCAGTGCCGCTCGCTATCGCCGAGGCTGTCGTCTTCGGCTCGATCGTATACTGGATGTGTGGGCTCGTGTCCTCCGTCTCGGCTTTCATCGTCTTCGAGCTCGTTCTCTTCATGACATCTGCTACGATGACGTCGCTGTTCTTCTTCGCATCGTGTGCGTTCCCAAACCTCATGGTCGCTAACCCGACGGCGTTGATGATCGGCTCATTTATCATCCTCTACAGCGGCTTCGCCATCACCGAAAGCCAGATCCCCGATCCACTCATCTGGATCTACTGGCTCGACCCTATCGCCTGGGGCACTCGCGCGCTCGCAGTGAACCAGTTTCGCAATGACGAGTTTGCTGTGAATGTGTACGATGGGATCGACTACTTTGAATTATACGGCAAGACCATGGGAGAATACTTGCTCGATCTCGTCGGCGTGCGCAGTGACAAATCGTGGATCGTATTGGCGTTCGTGTTTCAAATCGGCACGTACCTGTTGATGCTCATGCTCTCTTCGCTCTTCTTGGAGTATGTGCGCTACCAGCAGCCCGAATCGAGCGGAGCTGCTGTTGCTGACGCGGACGGAGACAAAGGGATGCAGTCCAAGAGTTTCTCGGGGGCGTCAGATTATGCGCTCGCGTCAACGCCTCGCTCCGATGATTCTAAGATCGTTGTACTCAAGACCAACAACAACTACCGTATCACTCCAGTCACACTAGCGTTCAAGGACCTCTGGTACACCGTGCCCAACCCGCAGAGTCCGAATGAAGGACTCGATTTGCTCAAAGGCGTCAGCGGGTACGCGATGCCAGGCAAGATTACGGCGCTCATGGGCAGCTCAGGTGCAGGTAAGACGACGCTGATGGATGTGATCGCCGGACGCAAGACTGGTGGCAAGATCCAGGGACAGATCCTGCTGAATGGCTTCGAGGCGACACCGCTCGCCATCCAGCGGTCCACGGGGTACTGCGAGCAGATGGACATCCACTCGGAGTCCTCGACGTTCCGAGAAGCGCTGCAGTTCAGTGCGTTCCTTCGTCAAGACCAGAGTGTCCCGGATAGCGAGAAGTTCGACTGGGTCGAGGAGTGTCTGGATCTGCTAGACTTGCGTCCGATTGCCGACAAGATCATCCGTGGGAGCTCGGTCGAGCAGATGAAGCGACTCACGATCGGTGTCGAGATGGCCGCGCGCCCGAGCGTCTTGTTCCTGGACGAGCCGACCAGTGGCTTGGACGCTCGCTCAGCCAAGATGGTGATGGACAGCGTCCGCTCGGTCGCGAACGCAGGCATCACGGTCGTGTGCACGATCCACCAGCCGTCCTTCGAAGTCTTCCAGGTCTTCGACAGTCTGCTGCTGCTCAAGCGCGGTGGTTACACTGTCTACTTCGGTGAGCTCGGGAAAAACGCGATCGAGCTCGTCAACTACTTGGAGTCGATCGAGGGCGTCGCACCGCTCGAGAAGGACTACAACCCTGCGACGTGGATGCTTGAAGTGATCGGCGCGGGTGTCGGCAACACGGCAAACGCTGACAAAGACTTCGCCGATGTCTTCGCCAAGAGTGCCAGGAAGGTCATGATGGAGGATGTCTTGGCCCTCGAAGGAGTGACGCGGCCGGCTCCCGGTGCATCACCATTGATCTTCGCGAAGAAGCGTGCGGCATCGAACGCGACCCAAGCGAGGCTGCTCATGCGCCGCGTCTTCGATACATACTGGCGCACGCCGGCGTACAACCTCACCCGTGCCATCATCCAGCTCTTCCTCGGTCTCATGTTTGGTGTCTCGTACACTTCTCTCTCGTTCGACACGCTCGAGGGCATCACTAGCGGGCTCGCAATGATCTTCATGATGACCATGTTCAGCGGCTTCATCACATTCAGCGGTGCCATCCCGATGGTGCTTCAGGACCGTGCTGCTTTCTACCGAGAGCGAGCGAGCCAGACGTACAACGTGATCTGGTACTTCGTCGCGCTCATGCTCGTCGAGATCCCGTACGTCACCTTCGGCACGTTCTTCTTCTCCATCACGGTGTTCCCGCTCGTCGGCTTCGAGGGCGTGCCCGAGTTCTTCTTTTACTGGCTCAACGTCACGCTGTTCGTACTGGTTGCCACGTACGGTGGTATGGCGTTGGGCGTGATGATGCCGTCGATGGAGGTTGCGATGGGAATGGGCGCGCTCTTCCACTCGTTCTTTGGCCTGTTCACGGGCTTCTCGCCGCCCGCGACTGCCATCCCCCAGGGCTACAAGTGGTTCTACCGCATTGCTCCCTACCGCTACACGCTCGAACCGCTCGCGACGATTGTCTACGGCAACTGTGACGCGTCGCATCCCGAGCGTATCGCGTGCAAGGTGATCCAGGACCCACCGCCGACGATGCCCAAGGGCCTCACAGTCGCCGAGTTCATCAAAGTGATGTACGAATTGGACTACGATAACGCGTGGCGCGATGTGGGGATCGCCATTGCCATCTGCGCCATCTTTGGATTGCTCACATTGCGCGCTCTGCGTTTCGTCAACCACCAGACCCGTTAAGGTGGGGGAGCGTTGCTCTCGTCGTTCGAGAGTCGCTTGAGTTGCTGGTGGGGAAGCAGTCGAAGAGGTTTGAAGCTGAAATTTACGGCGATGGACGATTGAGCCAGGACAAGTTTACATTTGCATTTAACACATACATGCATAACTGCATGAATAGATACTTTCTGTACCTCGCGCATGCCCCATTGAGTGGATCGACTTCCGAGCCAACGGTCCATTCCGAAGAATTACGTGATCCGAGTAAGGCAGTGGTAAACGATGGATTAGGGGATTACCATAGGTGCCGATTGAATGTTGGTGGGCTTCCTCAACTCTTCGAAATGGAACGACTCGTGTGAAGTGTCTTTGTTTAAGCCAGAACTAGTCTGCGAACGGATACATAGCACACTGTCGAGTTTTCACCACATGTAAGCGCAGAGCGAAGAAACACTCTTACTTCTATCGCGATCGCCGTTTGTATTCAAATGGAAAACCTGAGCTTGGTCCGGATTTCAGCCTCGAATTTACTGCACCTGTCGCCCTCACTTGAATGATCTTGTCGTAGGCACAAAGAAGCTGTCTGAACCCCAACTTGGGGCCGGTTGTGGGAGGCTCGCGTGAGATAACCTGGAGTTTATCCTCCAGGTTTCCAAGCGAACGGACAAAAGCTGGAGCCCATTACATACAGCGAATGCACGAATTCACCATCACAGAGGCTCCGTTTGTTCCCCCTCTGCGCACATCTGATCATCAGATGAGTGGAGTGGTATCCTTCTACCACCAGACTAATGGTTCGGAGGACTTCATAGAAAGGCTCTAGATGCTTACTGTCTGACTGTCTTCCACCATGTCCTATGACTCAATGGCCATAATCATCCCCGTCTGTTGTGACTGCGAAATCATCTGGACGAATAGGAATTTACGTTCTTGAGCTGAAGGCAGACAACAAGCATAATCCAAGAGTCAACAAACCCACCAGGAGACTCACTTCCGAACGCGAAACCAAACAGACAGCCATGGCGCGACCCGATGTCTTTGGCACGACAAGCGACAGCAACGACAGCTTGGACGACGAGAACGGATCGGAGCAACCGGTGAAGCGCAACAAATCCACCTACCAAATGCGACGGGTACATGCTAGAGTCGCGAAGATAGGCGTCATTAATTAAACAATTTGCTCGCTCGCCCAGGAAGAGTTGGAGTACCTGAGAGAGGAGTTTGCCGCCCTCCAGGCGAAGATCCAGGTGCTTGAGACGGCACACGAAGAGACCCCCAAGTTTGCGTTGGAGCAATCGGTGGCGCAGAACACGCAACTGAACGCGCAGGTCAAGGTGAATGACCTTGCTTTTGCAGCCGCTCAAGCCATGATCTCAACGGTTGGTAGGCTTCTATATCCTGGCTGGAGATAGAGACTAACCTGAGCTTTACCTGAAGGCCTCGCAAATCTGGAATCCTATTTCTCATTACATTCATCTTCCTCGAGATGCTTCACAACGACACCAGACATTGATCGGGCTCCTTCCTGCGAAAGCGGAGGCCTGCGTCGGCTTTCTTCGTGAGCGAACACGATTCCTTGACATTCGCCAGCCACACCGCCAGGTGGAGACGACTGTCCTCCCAAACGGAGACTTCGTGATGACATTGTTTGATATCACCCCGTTCGATGGGCTCTATGACGTCCGAGCAGTGTGGGGGCAGGTACTAGAATACACTGCAACCCAAGAAATTCGCCTGTCGGAAGAGCTCGGGGTGATCACGATTCGAGAAGTAGACGATTCGTCCGACTCGTCCGCATCGCAGCACCGCTTTCTAGCGTGCATCGCACCAGGCGTCCAGATGGAATCAAACAGCGCAACGTTTTCTGGGCTAGTAGAAAGCGCCGATGGGTTGACGCCCACGTTCGGTTTCGGGGTGTCTGACTACGTGGACCAGGACGACCGGCACCCGTACGAATCGTCATCGAGACTGCGCAGGGATTTCACCGCGTGCTGTCTGGCTGTAGAGACGCCCCCCGATCTGTCGAGTGTGCATGGGAACCTGCTTCCAGGGGTTTCGATGATTCGTTCGGCACGAGCTCGCCTTCATCGCCCACAGTTTCCGATTTCGAGAAGCGACGAAGCAGCTGCCCGAGCATATATAATGCAGTGGCCCGATGTGATGATCAAGACAATCGGGGATCACCTGCGCAACCTTCATGTTTAAGTGTAAAACATATCAGCTGCAAGAATATACAGTATTTCCACAATAAATTCGCTCTCGAGGAATTGCAATGTCGTCGCATGAACAAGTTGTTCTCCACGATACAACCTGACCACGAGCCTGCCCCACCCTCAGACACCCCACCCCCCTGACCTGAACGCTGGCGAATCGCTGTGTGCCGACCAAGTAGATGAGCAGATAACTCGTCATGCTTTCTGGTGATCCTCGTGGTTCTCCTGTTCAAGCAAAATGCGCTCGGTCGATTCGACGAGGCATTTCGCTTCGGGCGTTGGATGAGAATGTGCAGCATGAATCCAATATCACCTTATTCTCATCATTAACGGAAACTATCTCACCTTGTTATGGAAAATTGCACTAACACATACCCATTAACAGAGGAAAAAACAATCTCGCCTCTAATATCGCATACCACACAAAGCAGGAAACATCCCGTCCTTTCTCGCGGGATCTGCTGAGCACGGTGCCCGTGCTCTCCTTGGGCACGCCGCTCGAGGACTCGATCATGCGTCGAGTTCATCGCAAAGCGCGTCTCTCGGTCTTTCGAATGAGCTCGTTCTCGCTCTCTGGCGTGGCCCACAGCCCACGATGGACCGCTGGACGATTGCAAGCTCGATGGCGTCGCTGGCGATGAGCTCCATGGGTTTGGCCTTCTGGCGTATCGAATGCTCGGGCACCATGTCACTGCAGCCACGCAGATCTAGTCGTTGCGGCAGCTTCAGACGCAGCGCCAACGTTGAGTCGGACGAATTGATAGCGAAAGAAAATAAAAGGGGCCGACGTCCGGTCTTATGGCCCCACTCGCGAGGGTCACAACCAGGAAGTTTATGGATCCGAAGATCACCTCGCAGATTCCCAAGTGCAGCCAGCACCACCGGTTGTCATTAGGGTCCATATTAAGGCGCTCGCGTCGAGAAGGCAGAGTCTCGTTGGGCTTTATTGTACGAATCTCCGTAGGGTGCCTGTTCTCTACGAGTTGGGTGGTCGTCCATGGCGGTCATGTTCAAGACGGTGATCGCGTGGTCACTCATGATCCAGCAGAGGGAGAGAGAAAAAGATCGACCGTCATCAGTAAAAGTAGCCAGCTCTCAACAAGAGAACGATTTGGAAACGAACGAAGTCTCATCTAATCCCACGAAGAGCGCTCTGGCAAGCTTTTCGTGTGGGAACAGTGCTCTTGAGGGGAGTTCGTCGCCTCGGTTGGTGAGAGAACGCAGCATTAACTGGCGAGGAGATTCCAAGTTGGTGGTGAGAGGAGGATGGTTTAGCGAGATTCGCCCCGACGATGCGCTCATACGTTTGATGGAATAATGAGCACCCATCGACAGCGTCTCAGGCATTTCCGGGCTTCCACCCGTACTTGTCGTCGTCCACGAATAGCGGAAAGTAGGACAAGGATTTTTCTGATGTGCACTCAACCGATCGCACGGCAAACGCAAGCTTTTCCGGGGTCGACACATCCATCAAGATGTTATGGTCAGGTTGAGGCTCTACAGAGAATGTCTTTCGCGAGCCGTTGGCGATTTCAAGTAGCTCTCGGCAGTATGGGGTACCGAAGGCGTTGAAAAGCCCAGCCGGAAAGTGGGTGACATAGTGCGCGTATTTGTCTATCCACGACCAGAAGGTGGTGATGTTGGTGTACTGCAAGAGCATACCTCGCAGTTGTGGATTGATGTACTCTATGCGTCGAGGCAGCTCCTGTATTTTCGTCAGAGTGAGTTGCACGTGGAACCCGAGATACTTCCGTTCCGGAGACTGATAGCATTGTGGGCTGTAGTCGCCTGACTACATCGGGGATGCTACTGAGTGCCGAAAAATCAAAAGCCAATTGCATTCCTTTTGGCCACTTGGAATCGAGGTCGTCGGGAATTACAGCGATGTTTGTCACACAAGTAATGAAGTTCACAACCCTGTGAGGAAAAGCAAGAGATAGGAGGCCCGCGGGCAATTCTCTGCTTGTGGTGAAGGTGCGAATTAAGTAGATCGAACCGAGGCTGGGGTGTTTGGTTGTGGTCAGTGCTGCAGAATCTTTCCAGTCGACGACCGTGCAGTTGTAAATTTTCAGATTTGTGATACGATGGTACTTCTGGATTTCCGGTGGGATAAAGAGCTGTGGACAGTGTTGGATCACCAGTCCTGTGGCACGATCCGGATCGAAGATTTTCCAGGCCGAGTGGGAGGCTTCGTCATGGCCGTTGGAAGACAGTGATAGGCAGTTGATTTCGACGAGTGAGCAGCCTGGTTTACTGGAGAACCAGGGCTTAAGGCCAAGCGAACAATGTGACTCGATGTGCCTGGACTCGGCTGCAAGGTGTGCGACCAGAATTAAAAAACCCCACAACGCAAAAAGCACTGGGCCAACGATATGGACGAGAGAAGACTTGGTTATTCGAGAAATACTGATATTTCTTGGTGCCATGTTTGTCAGCGGAGCTCTACGAATGGCCGGAAAGGCACAAGTTGGCGTGGAGGAATGCGCGACGAAATCTCCAGTGGCCGGTCTAGGACAGCCCATCGTGATAGAGTCAGCTATCCAGGTAGGTCCAGCATTGACACCATCCGTTTGAGTCACCGACTCCATTGCGAGACTTTTGATGGTGCTGTCTATCGCAGGTAGGACAGGAAACTTATTTGTAGGCCTTGCAATCGGTGTGAGCAAATCTTTGATAGATTCCATGCATTGCACCAAACCCAACGCAAAGATTAAACGTGAGGCCAAGTCGCTAAACGAAGCTACGAGCATGATCTGGAACTCTTGCTGCATGTTGGAAGCCCACTCGTCGTCGAACCACAAAATAAATGGGAAGCCGAATCCATAAGGGTCGTTGTACTGCGGTGCATAAGTTGCGAAAATCACAGCAGAGACACCAATCGAGGATACCATGTCCAAAATGGCGTCACAGAGCAAGCACAGCAAGCGGCGGAGGATCTCTCGGTGCCGATAGTATCGGTGGAGAAGAGGTGTGACCCAGCAATTTATGACTAGCAGCGCCAGGTAGAATCGGATCAGCCACGGACGCGCTAGCACCAGACTCATCCGATAGAGTTGATATGATTGGAGTGACGTCTCAATGACTTCGCGAATAAGAAGCACATGGTCAAAAACGACGCTGTCCACACCCAAGAGACCGTCACGGGCGAAGATGAAGCTACTGACTCGGATTACCGATTCCAGTACACGCGTCGTCAGACTAGTAAATGTGTGGTGTCGGAAGACCGAGGTAGGCGATGTCGAGGATCCGCTTACCCAACGCTTCTTGAAGATGCTCACCACACGACTCGTAGAAAATTTTCTCGTCAGCGTGTGGATGACTGCGCGCGAGTCCGGCTGGAAGACTAGTCTTCGCGCATGGATTGAGCTGCCGGTCATCAGCATCATAAAGAACGCGTGGATTGCAGCGACGAACGCATGGGCACTGGAGACTGTTGGATATGCTGTCTTGCTAATACCGATCGAGTTGAACTCGAGCTGATGCTCGAGGAAAGTAAGATCAAATTGCCGATACAACCACGCGACGCCAACGTAATACGTGAGGTTCCCCGCATGGAGAATGAACAAACTCATCCACGAAAAGCCATATAGCCAAACATTGCATGGGGGATCATACTCGGAGGTGAGTTTCTGGCGCCAATGACCGGTCTGGCCGCCTCCATCGCATTTCATCGTTTGCGCTGTCTTGGGAGTTCTTGCGTCGATCAATTTCGTCGTGAGTGGTGTGAGCCCGGCAAACTCCATATTCTAACGAAACTCCTGAAGCTAAAAGCCGGGGGTTTCGCTTGGATCTGCTACCGACCTGGTGTAGAATATAGCCCTCCAGCGTTTATTCCAGCCGAGGCAGTTGTGCTTGTCTGATCACGAGCTATTCTCTCGTTGTCAACAATAATTTAATTGAGCAATGTCGATTCTTTGTCGTGGCAACTCGTACAGTGAATCTCTTTTCCTGGATTATCTCGACTGATCATTGATCAGGTTGCACCTCCAGCCACCAAGTCGTGTCACGCCACGAGCTGACAACCACAGACAAACTTCCACGATCATGCACCCGACGAGGGTGCGACCCTTCGCTTGCCCAACATTGAGGGACTGATAGCCGCGAGTTTTCCGTAACGTTGCAATCAAGGTTATGAAGCCGTGTGCGCGTTCCAATCGCGCGGATTGTGAGTGATTGAGGAAGCGTAGTGCGATCCTCCCCTTTAGTTTTTGTTGGGAAGAGTCGTATTCAGGGGGAGTGGAGTCTTCATAACGACAAAATCCCATCGTAACTAGTGTCCGTCGGTTTTCGATTGTCCGTACACGTCTAAAATTCCATCGTGAATGACGAAGCACCAAGTCAAGCCAAGTTCGCGGTACAGTTGGACAGATTCTTGCCCCCAACTCGGCGTTTTTGCAAAAGAATGCACCGTGGAATCGCCTCTCTGTAAATTTATCTCTCGAACAACCTCTGACACTACTGATCAGACCCCAGAGCCTCAACTAACGGATTCACTAATGGATTCTATAGTCCAATCGACCACGTCATACTCCACAGCCTACAATCCCACCGATGCGACAGTTGTGCGATCCTTCTAGTCTCGAAGTCTTTTCATTCACGACGACGAACATATAACGAGCACCCAACGCACACCAACGCTTCAAACCTTATGAATGAGAAGCACCACGAACTCGAACTCAACCCAAGTTCCAGCCGGAAAGCTCAGGCTTCGATGATCAGTGTGAGCCCAAGACCCTGCTTTCTGCAACTCGGCGAGAAAGTACGCTCGAAACATCGCATCTCACCTTGTTTTGTCAAAAAATATATCCCTCTCGTGTGTCAGTACCTCTACTATCACATACCTACTAGTACAGGTACCGATCCAACCCCCTAGTTCCTCTCAAATCCACTACCACTTATTACAGGTCTAACAGTACTCGTCCCGCATCTCGCGTCGCTCCCCTTTGGCCACGACAGCAAATACCTCGATCTCTCTCTCGTTCTCGGCCCCTCGTCTTGCCCATGACGGCGCCCGCGCTCTCGATCGACACGCAGCACGAGGACATGATCGTACGGTGGAATGGCCCGTCTCTCGCGCTCGCCAACGAGCTCACTCTCGCTCTCTGGCTCGCTCTGTAGCACGACGCGCAGCTGGATTACTACGGCAAGCGCCTCGCGACCTGCTCGTCCGACCGCACGATCAAGGTCTACGACGTCACGGGCGACGTCCACAACAACGAGCAGCTGCTCGCCGGGTACGTCGTCGTCCTCGTGGTGGTGGTAGTGTGAAGCGAGAGGCTGATGGTGTGTGTCTGTGCAAGCCACGAAGGCCCCGTGTGGCAGGTGGCCTGGGCGCACCCAAAGTTCGGCGTGCTGCTCGCGTCCTGCTCGTACGACGGCAAAGTGATCATCTTCAAGGAGCAGAGTCTGAACCAGTGGACGCAGGCGTACGTGCACGCGTTCCACGAGGCCTCGGTCAACGCGATCGCCTGGGCGCCGCACGAGTACGGACTCGCGCTCGCGTGCGCCTCGGCCGACGGCAACGTCTCGGTGCTCAGCTACGCGGCGGACGGATGGAGCGTGAGCCACTTCAAGGACAGCTCGCTCGGCTGCAACGCCGTGAGCTGGGCGCCGTTCCACTCGATCGGCTCCACGGGCGAGACGGGCCCCATCAAGCGCGTCGTCACGGCCTCGTGCGACAAGACCGTCAAGATCTGGAGCCTGCCCGAAGGCCACACCGAGTGGACCAAGCAGGAGATCAGCTCGGCGCCCGCGCACACGGACTGGGTGCGCGACGTGGCCTGGGCGCCCGGCTCGGGCATGCCGGTGAACCTCATTGCGAGCTGCTCGGAGGACAAGCACGTGTTCATCTGGTCGCAGAGCGAGGAGAACGGACCCTGGAAGCGCGAGCTGCTGCACACGTTTGACGCGCCCGTCTGGCGCGTGAGCTGGTCGGTCACAGGCAACGTGCTCGCCGTGTCCTCGGGCGACCACAAGGTCACGCTGTGGAAAGAGACGCTCGACAAGAAGTGGATGTACGTGTGGAAACCAAATGCTTGGTGTGGGTTTTGGGCTGTTGAGACTGAGCGGTTCTCTGTGGACGTGGTGTTACAGACAGATTTCGTCTGTGGACGAGGCCGGCGCGTTGCACGAGGGCAAGGAATAGATACCCAGAGCTCGATCCTACCAACTTCTACAGCAGAGGCCGAGCATGGTTGGCGAGGCGGCTTTGTAACTCGAATCGATTTCTTGTGTCGTGCCACAAGGTTCTGTGTCTCTCGGTTGTTGGATATTGTTGTGTTGTGTGTTACAGGTCGGGGAAGACGAAAACGAATCTCTTCACGATCGTGTCGACATCGAGCATGAACTGGTATCCGAAGGCCAAATGCCAAAGAAGTAGTGAAGGTTGTGTGGACTCAGTGTGCGATGGCTTGCTTGGTTTTAGCCTTCCCCTCAGATCTGTCAAGGTTGGCGATGTGGCTGCTGGAGCTTTGGTGGGTACCGGAAAGAGTGAAAGCTCGTCTGCCGACACAATACAGTACCAATCCGATCAGTGAAAGTCAACAGTACGGAGTCGTGCCGGAGCTGACGGAAATGTCTCGTCGAGCGTGTACTCGAAATAAAACACGTCGAAAATGTGCCAGGTTTTCGTCCAAATCGTCGGGCAGGCCCGTGAGGTTGGTGGTTACGACTCGTGCAGTGACACTAATGTACTATTTGGCAATCCGGCCTTGTTGATGGTGATGAAAATAAGCGGAACCAAGCACAGGTGCCTGTCCGCCTTGAGGGCTACGTCGAGTCACCATTCTTTATTCGCTCATTGTGACATTGAAAAACTCGATCAATGGGAAGAATGGGTCTTCGGATCAGCGGCATCGTCCAGTTCGCAACGGAAGAAAGACAAAGATACGGTTGAGACGCATAGTAGCGGCCGTCTTGGTCCTGATCGGACTGGATGGTGATCTAAAGGAACGTTATTGCGAGGAAAACAGGCTCGAAAAGGCTCTTACGAAGCCAAAGAGGCATTTGCACCCAAAACATTTTGGTCCACCACCCGACTAATGGACGCAGAGGCCTGTTCAGATTAAGGCAATCAGCAGCAAGCGTCTCATTTTTCCGACGCTATCCGCGAGGAGACCTAAGCTGCCAACTTCGTTCGCACCGAACTGGAAGCTATACTGAGCGCACACAATTCCCTGCCAATGAATAACCTAGGGAGGTTGCAAAGGCACTTGGGCGGTCCAAGCCTCGACTCTCACTCTCCAGAAAGCTTGGCTTGTCCTGCTCGAGACCACCTCTGACCGCTCTCAGCTACTGTCCTTGCCGTGTTGCAGTGTCCGGATAAAAAATAATTGACCTTTCAATTCTAATTCGAAATATCCCCTCCGAAATACCGTAACCCAAATACCCGTTCTTCACCCCAGAACGCACCCATCCAGAATGCAGGTCTGTTCCTGAAGTAACCCTTCCCGTCTGAAGTAACCGTACCTCCTCATCAGCTCAAAAACGCATTGCATCTTCCTCCAGACTCCTCGAGGAAGAAGACCTCCTCCTTCTTCTCTCTCGCTCTCTCTCTACGCGCCGCCGTTTCGCTTCCTCGTCTCCTTCTCCTTCTCCTTCTTCCGCCATGAACCTCTTTGGGCGCAAAACCGCGCCGCCCGCGCGTGCCGGGCCCGTGGCGACGGCCGAGACGATCCGCAAGCTGCGCGAGCAGCTCGACACGCTCGAGAAGCGCGAGTCGCACTTGGAGAAGAAGATCGCGCTGCAGCTGGACGAGGCCAAGAAGAAGTCGCTCGGCAAGGACAAGCGCGGCGCGATCTTTGCGCTCAAGCGCAAGAAAATGCTCGAGAGCGAGGTCGAGAAACTGCAGGGCGCGCGCATGACGCTCGAGACGCAAGTCATGACGCTCGAGTCGGCCCACGTCAACATGGAGACCTTCAATGCGCTGCGCGCCGGCGCCTCGCAGATGAAGGCGATCCACGGCCAGATGAGCGTCGACACGGTCGATAATATCATGGACGACATCCAGGAAGAAATGGCCACGGCCGACGAGATCGGACGCGCCATCTCGCAGGCACCAGGGCTTCAGATGTTTGACGACGATGAGCTCGAAGACGAGCTCAATGAACTGCTCGAAGAAGAACTCATCAAGGACGGCGTCGCCGAGCCCGAGCTGCCCGTGCGGCAGCCGGTCGCGCCCGTCGCAGCACCAGCAGCAGCAGCAGCAGCGCCGCCGGCGCCAGCACGAACACCGGCGACAACGTACAATCTCCCAGACGTACCGACCCACGCCGTGGAATCACGCATCTCGGTCGTGGGCCAGGCCGACGAAGACGAGCTCGAGGCGCTGCGGAAGCTCGAGGCATCCATGGCCTTGTAGGCCTAAACGAATACAAGACTCTGCATCAGTACGTACGTTCTACCACGACGCTTTCCTCGTTCGGAGGGGGGAGGTGGTTCGTTTTCGTCGTGTATTGTTTTGTTTTGCTCTGCACGAGGGTGTCTGTCCGCGAGGCGAGGCGAAGCGACCCGCCTGCCTGCAGCGTCTTGTCCTGCGTTGATGTGCCTGACCATCTATCTCTTGACCCACTGGAACTTCTTACGCGCCTTCTTCTGACCAGCCTTCTTGCGCTCGACAGCACGCGGGTCTCGCTTCAGCAGCTTCTCCTTCTTGAGCGCCGGCCGCATCTCCGGGTCAAAGTGCTGCAGCGCACGCGCGATGCCGTGGCGCAGCGCGCCGGCCTGGCCCGTGAGCCCGCCGCCGGCGACCGTCGCGTACACGTCAAAGTTGCCGATCTCGTTGACCACGACAAAGGGCTTGAGCACTTCCTCGCGGTGGGTGTCGCGCACAAAGTAGTCGGCGAGGTCTTTCTTGTTGACCTTGATGTTGCCGTCGAACGGCGTCGCGGTCTTCTTGATCCAGACGCGAGCCGTGCTGGTCTTGCGACGGCCCGTGCCGTACGCGCGGCCGAGCGCGTCCACCTTGCGGTAGCGCTTGATGTTCATCTTGGCCTCCTCAAGCGCGCGGCGCGCGAGCTTGGCGCGCATGCGCTTCTCCTGCTGCTCGGCGCTGAGGTCGCGCACGGACTGGAGCCACACGGGCACGCCTTCCTCGGTCACGGCATCGAGGTCACCGGTGAAACCGGCCCAGTCCTCCGAGTCCAGCTTGCCCCATCGCTCTTCGTCCCAGTACTCGGCCGGATCCTCAAACTTTTCCAGGTCCTCCTCCGTGAACGCCGCGCGCTTGGCCGCCTCGTACGTCTCGTCGTCCTCTTCCTCTTCCTCATCCTCGCCATCTTCATCTTCGTCGTCCGAGAACTCGTCGTCGCTCGACTCGCGCTCGTCGTCGCTCGAGTCGCTCTCGTCGCCCGTCGGACGCGGCTTCTTGCTGAACGCGCGCGTCGCGATCGTCGTGGGCGTCGCCGCCGCCAGCGGATGCGCCGAAAGTCGCCGCGCGGCCAACGCAGCGGGCGCCGCGCGCGTCTGCAGCGCCGCGCGGGCCGCCGAGCGCGCCGCGAGCCGCCGCGCCGTCGCGAGCAGCAGCGTCGTCTTCATGGAGCTCGCTTGCTGGATTGGAGTGGAGCTGCTCGCGAGCCACAGACGACCACCACACCATTTGCCACCAATCAAAAAGCTTGCCGGTATTTCATTGGCTAGAAATAGAAAGTATAAGCTTTGAGAGGGTAGGATGAAAACCTCGGAAACGGCATCGCGAAAGGACGCGAAAGTGCGAGTGATATTAATATCGTCGGGGGCTCGTATGGTGTTTCCGCCAGTGGGGCGTTGTCGAGAGGAAGATGGAGGACGCGCTGGACGTCGCGGTGGCGGCTACAGACGGTGTCGAAGGTGATGAGCCCGTGCGCGGGAAGCCCGCGTCGAGACGGTCGTCGCTGGGCTCGAACCGCGTGAGCCTCTTTCGGTGGTCGCTCTGGAAACGGCCGTCGACGGCGTCCGAGGAAGAGTACGTCGCGCCGACCGAGGCGCTCATCTTCCTCGAGGTGCGTCCATTCACGTTTGCGCTCATCTGGTGGGGGATGGTGGCCATCCACACGATTTGCGCCGTCTTGCTCTCGGTGCAGACGCGGCTGTACTTGTACCTACGACAGCCGGCCATGTCGTACTACGTCAACTTGGTCGAGCCCGACATCGGCTCCAAGTACCTCGCAGTGGCTGCGGTCTTTGGCGTTCTTGCAGTGTTCCACTGGCGCACGGTGGTCATGCTTGTTTACACGTCTATTAAGCAACGCAAGTACGCGTTTTTCCCGGCAGACCACTACGAAATGGCGCCGATGATCAAGCCAAAGCCGACGGAACGACCGGCCAAGTGGTGGAAACGCGTTAGCGCAACACTTGCAGCGTGGAGAGTCGCGTTGTGGGGACGACGGGGCCTGCTGGGTGTCGAGTCGCCGTACTTTTACCCGTATTTCTATCTGCGCGAGTGTATCGAACTCACGTCCCAAATCTGGCAAGCCTACCGGGGAAGTTTGCTCGTGAGTCGAACGTGGATCAACCACTTATCCGTATCCATCATTTTCGTCAACTGCCTGCTCACTCCGGCTTTTCAAATTGGTTACAAGCACCGACCTGAACTTCGACGAATATCGATGCTCACACTTGACGCTGTGCTGGACTTTGGAACTGCCATCGTCGTGCCGTTGAGTATTTTCATGCCGTATTTCCTTGACTTCAACACTGCGACGCTCTCGTTCCCGACGGAGAAGATGCACGACGAGCAGTGGTTTGTCAACGCTGTGTTGGATAACCAGGAGTTTCTCGTCGTTTCGGTGGCGGACTTGATCTTCAAGTGCATCCCGCATGTCAGTATCACTGGCTGTCTCAAGAAAGTGCGCTTGCTCATTCAAAAAGATACAGCTATACGTCGCAATGGACGCAAAACAATATACGCCACGGCTGTCGCCCCAAGAATGCGAAGAGATCTTGCCCAAGAGAAAATGGAGCGAATCAAGCAAAAGGCTGAGTCGACGCAAAAACCGTCGACTTGTGTCATCACCTTGGACGCCAAACCGGTCAAGCAGCTTTCTCGCTACACGCACAAATACGCGAACAAGCTTGTTCGGCTCGCGTTTGTCACAGTCGGTATCACAGTTCTCGGTATCCATCTGAAGGGCATCCTTACATCTTATCGCGCCAAGAAGCAAGGATGCCGTCAGGAAATGCGACCGTGGTTTGCGCCTGTGTTTGCATGCTCAATCTTCGAGCTCGACTGCCAGCGCCTTAATATGACCGGAAAAGAAAGTGAAATCAGCTTGACGCTCTCGCACTTGTACTCCCCGGCAATTGCAGCCTTAATCCTCGCCAACTGTCCATCGCTAGAGATACCATCCGAGATCAAGAACTTCAAGCATCTCATGCGTCTCGATGTATACAACTCATCGGTAAGTAAGTGGGAAGACGACGCCGCACTCACAAACAGCGACCATCCTGTTCTTGTTGGCTTGACGTTTGCGCGCGTTTCTTTCCAAAATGGCGAGTTGCCAGATGGAGTCACCAGCTACTCCTTCCCGGCAGGACTGCGCAGTGTCGAGATTTCGATGACCAACCTAGCTCGGCTTCCCGCCGACTTGCACTTGAGATGGCACCATTCGATGAATCGCGTCTTTATCGAGCATTCCAACCTCAGCGAAGTCCCCGAAACGTTTCGATATTTTGACATCGAGAAGCTCTCTCTTGAAGGGAACACCATCTCGAAATTAGACCCCACCTGGCTCGGTGATTACTCGCATTCTTATCTCACCCTTGCGGTGTCTTGCAACCCGTCAATCTCTCTACTTCCAGAATCAATCCACCCGAGCACACGTATCCGAACGCTCCATATGCACAATACGAATATGAGCGCTCTTCCCTCGTGGATCGAAAACGAAGCTGACCGTGTGCATGGACTCAGTCGCATCTACGCGAGCAACACACCGCTATGTAACGCGATTGCTTCGGGCACTGCATCCTCTGGATACAATGCACTTAATGCATCGGGTCTGCTCTCTTGCGTTGACAACGATCTTATTGAGCACACGGTGAACAGCGTCTGCGGGCTTTTTCCGATGGACGTGGTCGATCGGAAGCGAGAAGGCAAGTGAGGGAGACCGTAACCCTCGAAGCCCCTTGGTTACTCCGGAATTTTGGATTTGCAGCGACTGTTTTTTTTATAAGCATCAATATGCCCAATCGGTCGCTTTGGGTTTGGGGATGCTCATTTCCGTGCTGATAGGAATCCCCAGAGTGGATGCACATGGCTTCACAAGGCGGCCATAGCAGTACGTGAGGCGTTCTTGCTTGCAAACTTGATGTGTGTTATCCGCAAATGATCACGAAACAAGCATCCGCTTTGCGTCTTGTTGCATCCGAACTTTTCCGCATCATTACCTAGAATAGCTCTGCGAGTCGTCTCTCTGAAGTCAATTCTCATTGAGCTAGAATTTCTTCCAACCGAGCAGAACGAATTTGCCTATATATGGCGATGCACCACCTCTGATTGGAGTGCACAAGACGGAGGTGAGTGCGAACCTGACTTTCACCTGACGTTTACAGCCTCGCAAGTCTCTTCACTAGTGCGCGTCTGGCGAATACTGTCGAAATCTCGCGAGGGAATGGTTATTGAATATGTGACTGGCTTTCGTTCCCTATGTCGGATCTGGGAGAGCGTCCAGGTCGAACTGCAAGGTCGTTACTCCATGGAGCGACTTCGCGAAGTGACAACACACGCGAAGACTTCGACGGCAGTGGGCAATGTGGCAACGGCACTCCTCACTCCGATCCCAGCGCTCCTCCTGATCCTGTTTTACGACATACTTCCTCTCCGACCCGCAAGTGCCGGTCTCTACAACCAAACAGTCGGGACTTTCCTTCGCGTCTCGTCGATTTCGTTTCTAGGCTTGCAAGTCGCTGCCCAGCAGACCCGCCAGTGCGTGCCGTCATTGCCGATGTCGACGTTTCAGCATTTATGTGCCTCCACGATCACAGCAGTGGTAAGCTTGATGGCTTTTTGTGCACAAGCTGCGCTGTGGGTGTTTCCGACTCCGTTCAGTATCGTGATCGCTGAGCCGTCGTTTGTTTTACCCACGATTGCTTGCGCGTGGTGGACGTGGAAAGACTCACTGCGCAACAATTCGGACTTGAAAGCGACATTTTTACGGTACTTGAAGGTTTTGACGGTCCAGTTCTCGCTGATCGGAGGTTACGTTTCGTACTACGCGCTGTTCTCAATCGTTGGGAAAACGTACCAACCATACCTCTCGATCTTGCTCCCGATTCTGAAGATGGCCTTCAAGAACATGGCACGAAGTGGGCTCTATTACATCGAAGACCTCGCGCCGGCCGTCGTCGTTTCCAACATTGACGTTTTTCACATGACGTTTGTCTGCAGTACCGTTCAGCAAACGCAAGGCAGAGCCGCCATTGTCTTCATCATGCTAGTCGATCTAGCACAGTCGCTCGTTGCATACTTCGAAGTTTGTGAGATTGTCCGAGGAGTCAATATCATAGCAGAGGAAAGCCGAGAGGCTGACAAGTACACGAAGAGCAACTCTACCCGATTTTATTCGAGACACACGAGCTCCCGATTGGCTTCCGCTCTGAAAATGAGAATAGGTGTGATGACTACGCATTGTATCTGGCCAACAAGTATCCCCAGATCCCCAGATCCGCGACCATCCCACCATCTCATTGCCGCGCCACCTCCGACAGCCGCTGGTCAATGCGTCACTCACCAGTGCAATGAGAAATGCGCCAAGTAGGAGCCCGACAACCATGCTTCTTTCCACGTCGACGAAGATTCAGCCGTTCAACGATACCGACACGACAAAGACTACAACACAAGCCACGACCCAATCTCGAGCTCTCTTGGGAATCGCTCCTCCGTTTTCCGCCCAGGAGCTCTCGCAATCTGAGCAGTCACAGCTCGCGTGCGTCGAGGCAATGCTCAAGCTGCTTCACATGGTCGAGTTCTACGTGCTTATCGAGTTTGCTGAAGTCGCGATCGCCGGCGTTTTCAGTGCGTTTTGTGTGCAGTCAGGGGCAAACAACATATTCCCTCACCGTTTTGTTCCGTAGCGGTGTACGCAATGATCCTGAGGCACATGCCCAACCGCGTCTACTACTCGCAACTGAGCGGTCTCACTGACGCACAACTGCAGATCATGGCTCTCCAACTGGCCCAGTATACCGCCCTGGAGCTTCTTTCTTTTGTATTATTCTGCGTGGCGATCGATCGCCACCTCCAGCACGTCTCGTCCCTCCAACAACTCGCGTTTGTGCTACAAAAGCACTGGAGGATGGTGGTGCCGACCGTGGCGTTCTTGGTCTTCGTCAACGTGCAGCTGACGCTCGAGCATCTCGGTGGGTCGCTGCGCTCTCGCGTCGGCCACGTGGGTCGCAATTGACGATGGATCTTCTTGAGCAGGCATGGACTTCACGCTCGAGTTCAAGTGGATGAGGACGACGTGATACATGTATTGGGCATACTCCATCCATACACTGGCTCGTCGAGAAACTTATTCGCGGGGAATGCTGCAGGCGTAAAACTTGAAGTCCAACTCGCGCGTCTTCGTCAATCTGCTTATACGACTTTTTGCACGACGTCCCGCCAGAAAAGAGAAGTTTAGAAACTGGAACAAAACGGGACTGGAACAACCACCACCGATCTTCCAAACGTGATATTCCACAATTTCCAGTTGAAGTTTAGATTTCCTGGAATACGTTCAGCCACAAGCACATCCGGGCGCCCCTTGCGGAGAACAAAAAACTGGAGGTTTTGTTGGCGGCAACTTCAAAAACTCGTCATGACGCAGGCAGAGGACGACGCGAAAGAAGCTCGCCTGCTCGTGGCGGCGCTGCGCGCACTCGACTACGACGAAGATGGTATCGTCGCACACGTGGCGCGATACATGTGCAAGAAAACCCCTCGCGCGTGGGCCGCTTGTGCTGGTAGTTCTTGCTTGTGCGCGCGCGCCGGTGCCTCTTGCTCGTGGGAGTGCACGTGCGCCGGTGGTTTGTTGTCTCGCACGCGCACCGGCTTCAGCGTAGCGGGCCGCGGCGGCTTAAATCCTTGCGCCTTTTCCGCTCTCTTCTGCATCGTGAGGGATTGGACGCCTGAAGTGCGTGTGAAGAAGTGAGTGCGCGAAAGCAGAGCTGCTGCAAACGACCAGCCAAAGACCCACCCAAACGTTTGCGCTTTTTTCTGTGCAGGGCTGCGTTCGCGCCAAGTCTTACGGCGTCGAGCGGCACAACACGTCACTCGGTTTCGCGCCATTTCCTTCCACTGCTGGCGTTCGCGCCAGTTCTCACCGCCACCGCCCGCGCCATCACTCGTTTCCTTGCCACGCTTTTTCTCTTTCAGCTACTTCACACGAGAAAGCCGAAGATCGTGTGCTGCACCTCATCGATTTTGATTGGCTATAGCTCCTCGATTTGGACAGGGTATGGAATTTCGCAGGTATTTTGCCGGATCTTCCACAGGAACATCGAGGCCCCTCGTGTCTTCCAAAAGAGTGTTTTTGGATGAAGGTTAGACGCGTCTAAAATCGTCTCGCGGCTAAGTACGATTTTTTGTTCCAGAAACGGCAACATCTTCCAGTTTCTTAACTTCTCTAAATAGAGGCCCTGATCGGTCGGAAGTGGAAGTGGAATACCCGAATCAACTCCTCTCGCCGAAGAGCGACGCGTCGTTTCAACCATACGACAGTGATGGCAGCAGCACGTTCTCGCTCTTTGATTCTTTCTCGTCCCATCGACCTTGCCGCTCCTGCCCGGCTTTGGGAAAGTGTCCAGGTTGAGTTACAAGGCTCCTATTCGCTCGAGCGCTTCCACGAACTCATCACACATGCCAAGATGTCGACTTCGTTCGGCAACTTGGTCACAGTACTCTTCACCCCGCTACCAGCGCTGCTCTGGATCATACTCATCGATTCGTTTCCTCTCGCACCGCCTGATAGGGGACTGAGCCACCAAACATTGTGGTTTTGTGGTTTTATCTACGCCTTGCGTTAATGGCTTGCTTGGGTTTACTCTCCATCGCAAATCCAAGTTCGAGCATATGTCCCAGCCTTCCCTCTGTCGGCAAGGCGCCTACTACTTCTTACCCTGGTTCCGGCAGTAACGACCACTTTTTCGCTATGGGTTCAGGCGGCACTGTGGACCTTCCCAACGCCCCTCGGCATGGTCCTGATCGAACCATGGTTCAACCTTACGACGTTCTTGTGTTCGTGGTGGCTGTGGAGGGAAACACTAGACAACGATCAGGATACCAAGATCAAAGTATTCAGGTTCATGAAGGTGATTTTGGTCCAATTTTCCCTGATCGGAGCCTACGTATCATACTACGCTCTTTTCTCTGTCATCGGGACGGCTTACCAGTCGTATTTGTCCGTCTTGCTCCCAATTATAAAGCTGACCTTCAAGAACATGGCGAGGAGCGGCCTCTACTTTGCGGAAGATCTTGCACCGGCCGTGATTGTGACCAATATCGACGTCTTCCACATGACGTTCGTCTGTCGGACGATGCAACAGACGCGTGGGAACGCGAGTGTTTTGTTCATTATGGCCGTGGATGTCGTTCAGTCGATCTTTTTTTTTTTTTTTTTTTTTTTTTTTTTTTGTATTCAAACGGCTAGACCGCCGATTAGCAGAAGAACTAATCGACCGTCGGTCGTCCGTACGTGGTGGGCTATTCTATCCGCTTCCGTTTCCGGTGAGCATCACGCCGGTCTTCGTGGCTACTGAGGAGTAGGCTAAGTTCTGGGAGCAGTTGGAGCGGTCGAGTGATGGGGGTCGTGCCATGGGAAAGATCGTTATCGAGGTGGCGATGCAGGTCATCGTCGACGGCGGTCCAGGCCGGTCCCGCCTGGCTAGTGCGGCGCGTATCCATGGCATGATTGGCGAGTCGATCGGCCATCTTGTTCCCGGCTCGAAGCGTGTGGCGTAGCTTGATCTGGTACAGGCCGGATAGGGCGCGTTGTGTTCGTCGGGCTACTCGGTTCAACCGGCCGTTCGCGCAGCGTGCGTGGCCGGCTATCTGCGTCAGCACCAATGTACTGTCGCCGATAATCGTGATCGGTACCGCGTCTCGTTCGTAGCGGCGCTTGCATTCTTCCACTCCTCACAACACCGCTGTGTGTTCTGCTTCGTTGTTGGTGGCCTGATCGCCCAGATAGTGCGCCTCCCACCAGACCATGATCCAGTCGCTCGTAGGTGAGTCCCGCTCGACCAGGACGCTGCCGCTTCCGGCTCGTCCCGGGTTTCCTCTCGATCCGCCGTCGAAAAACCAGATGGCCTGTTTCCTAACTGCGTGCTCGGTCGGTTCGGCGCAGAGTCCCTCCCAGATGACCCGTACCAGAGTAGGGCTAGTCTCGCCATGAAGTCCGTCGGGTCTTGCGAGCGCGATGGCCATAAGTTGTTGATGCACTGTCTTCCACGTACGGGTCACCAATCCATCGGGCGCGATCTTGGCGGTGTGGAAGGCACTGTCGTTCCGCGAAAGCCACAGGTGCTGTGCTGCCGCGGTGCAGATCACCGTCCAGAGACGGGCACAGCAGAGTCGGACGGACGCGAAGTCTAACTCGACGGCGGTAGCTAAGGTCAGCACCTCGGGTCGAATCGGGGGAGCGTTCCGCGAGAACACTCGATGAAGTTGTGAGACGTCGTCGTCGGCGAGAGTGCGAGGGCCGACCCACCGGGTGAACAGTTCAGTCCAGAAGCGGTGAGCCGCTGGACAATGCCACAGAATGTGTTCCAGGTCGGCCGGGATGACTTGATCGCAGCTGGAATGCGGACAGGGCATCGTCCGCCCCTCGTGGTCCCTGGTATTCAGTCCGCCGATGGTGAGGCGGTACCAAAACATGTCTTGGTGTTGCGTGGTACCCCACGCCTTGGTGTTGAGTTGCCGCCGCGGCACGCTCTGGAGTGCTGTACTGAAGTCTGGTGATCGAGCCAGCTGGCCCTCCAGACGCTGATGGAGCGCGCAGAGTCCGTTGACCAGAACAGCGCGGATTGGCTCCAGGGCGTGATCCGCAACGCGACGGAGAGAGGGCGGACGGAGCAGTTGTCTGGCCAATGCCGGCTGGAGCGTGGGGCCGTGGTGGAGATCGGGATGGCCGACGAGAAATAGCGGTGCGCTCTGGCGGATCGTTTCGAGGTCTTGGAGGTCCTCTGGATCCGTTGACAGCGACCGAAACGAGTCGGCGTGTAAACATCGGGCATGCTGGGCAGCAATCACTGGCCGAGCGTCTGGGTTTGCCGGGTACGTCTTCCATTTTTCCTCCAAACGAGTGCCGGTGAGGGTCCCTGGCGTCTCCAGTGTCCACTCAAATTTGTTGAACGCCGAGGTCGATGGGGAGGCGTAAATTCGGCGGTCTTCCGTCTTCGTGTTGCCATTTAGCGAGGCCGTGTTCAGGATCAGTAGCCTGATCCATCGTCCAATCGTACGTACCGTCTTGCTCGTCATCCGGGCGCTGGGACCACACGGGTTGCGGAACTGGAAGACTCCGCGGCTCACCATCTGAAGATCCACGTCGCGGACAGTCGTACACGTGACACAGGGGAATTGGCGCCGCCGGAGGGCTTCGCCGTGTTCATCGCGGATCCACTCGTTACCTGCCCATGGAAATGTCGGCCAAAAGGATCGGACCTCGGCAGGCATGCTCGCGTACGATGCGGTCGCCAGAGCTTCCCATTCGTCAATGAGGTCAACTGGTAGGTGGATGGAGCCGACGCCCGAGGTGATCCAACGTAAACCGTTCCATGGTTTCGTCCACTTCGAAGCCAACGCCGTCTTGAGCTGTTGCAGCCCTGCTAAATATGGGTAGCACCTAGACATGGCTGTGTTGATCAACTGACTGGCTTTCACAAACATCGAGTGTGCAGACGTGATCGCAGTGGTGGACGGCTGTCCCGCCGCGGCTGGGAACGACAGGATCAGTGGCTGCTTCTCATTCTCAGTCTGTGGCGTGACGAGCAGGTTGAAGGCTTCCCAATACTTGTCATGAGCGCGGCCATTCCAGCGGAGGAGAGTCAGTGCTGCTTGGCGAAGTGTAGCCCCCTTGTAGTCGAACAAGCCCAGTCCTCCGAATCTCTTGGGGAGTTCCATTACCGAGCGCGCCACTTTGTGAGCCCTGAGAGGTTCCGCTGATGTGGTGCCTTTCCAGACGTATTGCCTCCACAATGCGTCGATGGAGCTATGCACGGGCGGCGGCGGTGGGAAGAATTGCGCTGTGAAGAGCAGAGTTGGAATGCAAGCAAGATTGATGATTTGGACCCGATCTTGCACTCCGGTCGTGTACTGACTTAGTAGGCCGAGCCGCTTGGTCACTTTGTTCAGGCGTTTGGACCAGTTCGCAGACACGAGTTCGGCCAGCCCGACCTCAGTTCCGAGGCACGTGACCGTCGCTCCTGGTGGCACAACTGGGAAGGCGCCCAGATGATCCAATGCGTAGTCGGTTCGGAGAACGGTAGCGTGGCTCTTGTGCGGTTGAGCCTTCAGACCGGACACCGCGGCGAAACGGTGTAAGACCGTCTCGAGCGCATCGATCATCGTTGTGTCACCGAGATACACCGCGGAATCATCCACGAACGCTGAGAAGGCATGTACATGATCGTCGTGTTGTCCTGTCAAGCGGATCCCGGTGATGCCTGGAGCAAAGTCGATGGCGTGCTTCAGCGTCTCGGCCGCAATGAGGAATAATAGCGGCGCTAGTGGACAGCCCTGGCGGATGCCCGTCATGATGTCGACCTGTGTCGATAGCTCACCGTTGACGAGGAAGCGAGCGGTCGTGTTCCTGTGGAGTCGCTGGATCAGCGCAACAAAGTCGGCCGGATAGCCGAAGCAGGCGAGCGCATACCACAAGAAATCCCGATCCATGGAGTCGTACGCTTTGCAAAAATCCACCAGCACGATCGCCCCCGTCGGAGGAGACGTCGATCGAGGGTCTTGCGCTTGCTGCAGAACTGCCTGCATGATGTGAATGTTGTCGGCCAATGCCCGCCCGCGGACGAACCCATTCTGGTCAGCGTTGACTACTTTGCCGAGGCTTTCTTGGACGCGATTCGCCAGCAATTTTGTCAGAATCTTGTAGCCAGAGGGGAGAAGCGAGATCGGCCTGTAATTCGTGGCCGTCGTGGGATCACCCGACTTTGGTATCGGAACGATCAATGCTTCGGAGTAGCTGCCGGGCGGGTCTCGTCCATCCAAGATCTTGTTGTACTCGTCAACGAGCCACGGCACGAGCAACGAGCTCCAGTCCTTGTAGAAATCGTTGCCAAGCCGGTCCGGCCCAGCAGCTTTGTGAGAGCCCAAACCTGCAATGGCGGCAGTGACTTCCTCCGGCGTTACGCGACGCATGAGTCGGGCTTGCTCGCGCTCATCAAGGATGTGGTGGGCGGGGATCTCGAAGAGGGTCGCACAAGCTGCAGGCAAGTCCGCAGGATCAGTGGTGGCATGGCGCCGGCTGATCAGTGGGCTCCACTCCCCCGCCATGACGTCGGCCGTAGAGGCGTCCGGATCTAAGTCGGTCGTGACCACACGTTGTAGCGGCGGGATCGCTTTGCGCTGATCTATCTGAACGAAGCGGCGGAAGAGTTGGGCGGAGTGGCCACTTTTCTCGAGCAGCTGGCTTTGGCGCTTCTGGGCTGCTTTCCGCTCGACGCGCTGCCGTACGTAGGCGATCAGATCTTGAAGAGTCTTGATGTTACGTCGGGCTCGTGCTTCGCGTCGCTTGCGTTGCCGACGAGCTCGCTTCTTCTCGTCTCGAACCACTTTTTGGAGCGCTGCGGTCATGAGCTTGATCACGCCGTCCCAATCCACCCCGGCTTTCTTCGCGGTGGACAAGGTATCCACCACGGCTAGGCCTACCTCATGGTCGATCGCCGAAGCGTCGCGACCGCGGATCGGATAGCTGGAAGGGGGGAGCGGATTTCTGATCGGTTTGAGGAGCGGGTCGCGCAACCACAAGACCACACCACAGTGGTCGGTTGGTCGATGCGGCGCTACGTTCCGAACTGCAACCACCCAGTCGAGGTCGGAAGACGAGACGTAACACCGATCCAATCGAGCTCCGGTCGTGCCTTGCCAGTATGTGAGCTGTGACAGCGCGTCTTGCAGTCCGTGATCACCGAGGAGTTGAACGAGGGCTTTGCTTTCCGTCCTGGAGGGGCACCACAAGCCGTCCACTACGCGATCGCGGGCTCCGTCAAGTACGCAGTTGAAGTCGCCCAGCATAATTGTCTGCTTGTTGGAGCTTCGAATCCGTGTACGCAGCCAGCCAAAGAACTCTTCGCGTTGGCCGTGTTTGTTGGGAGCGTAAACGTTGATGTAGCGTGAGCGAGTCGACCACCGTCTCGAGAGTCTTCTTGTCGAACGAAGCCGTGGTCTAGCAGGTTGGGATGAAGCAACAGTGCCACACCGCCAGCTTTGGATGGTGTCACGGTCCAGAAAGACATCGGACGGTCCGGATCATGGCTTCGGCCCCACATCCGACACCAAAGTTTGGCGAGGGATTCGGCGTCCTCCGGTGAAGTCACGTGCGTCTCCTGGATTGCGATGCACAAAATCTTCCTTCCGTCGACGAGAAGCTTCCAGCCGGCCATCCAGATTTCCTGGGTTTGGTCATGATACTTGAACCCCCGTACATTCTGCGTTAGAATGCCGAAGGTTGTGTCACGTGCAAATTTTTCTTGAGTTGAGGTCTTGTTGGGTCTGGGTCGCTCCGGTGTGAAGAAGCCATTCAGCCAGGTGCTGAAGTCAACCGCCAGGTGTACAATCGAGAGGTCAGACGTTGTGGTCTGGACCGTCGCGACGCCCTTAGTTCCTGCTGGCGGTGGCGTCATCGTAGGAGGTCTCCAAACTGTTCATGTACTGTGCCACCGGATTCCAGCTGTCTGCGTCCATTGCGGTGCGCAAGACTTTCGCCAGACGGCTCTTCGGTCGATAGGCTTCCATCAAGGTAGGAGCTGTGGCACCATAGTCTTGACCCGCTTCTTGTAGCACGTAGCCAGCTAGTGCTGGGAAGAGTTGGTCGAGAGCCATGATGAACGCATACACCGTCTGGTACCGCGGTTTCAGTAGCGGGACTGCCGTCGCGCCTGAACTTATCGTCGGTAGGAAATCTTTGATCATTTTCCACGCTTGCTCATTCCGGAAGAGCGTGAGGCCGACGTCGGTGGTCGGTGCTGCTCGTAGAGAATCAAGCCAGTCTTCAAGTGCGCCTCGGATCTGTTGGTTGGAGACCTGGGATACGCGTGGGGTTAATTGCGCGACGCAATACTCGAGCCAGTATGGCGCCATCCATTGCCGAATCTCGTCAGGTTGGAAGTGATCCAACAAGACGAACGGGTTTGAGCTCCAACGACCAGCGTCGAGCAACAAACCAGGAGAACGTTGCATGAACTTGCGCAGCCCTGCCGAGTCATGGAGGTGAGGAAGCTTCTCGTTGTGTTGGACCAGCCAGTCCTCCACCACTGGCTCCCAGATCTCGTCCGCCCACGCGCGATATTCCGCGGAGCCTTGCTCCGGCAGGCTATATGGTTGCGATGCACCGGTTGTGCTTTCCATCTCGTTGTCGGATGGCTCGTAATCCGATGACTCGCTATCCGCATCGTTCGGAGTGGGCTGACTCGGCTCTGTGGAGCTGGAACTGGACGGTTGTGCCGAGAAGGTCAGCAACTCTCGGAAGTTCGTGGCCCCGGCCACTAAAATGCTCACAATTTCGGCTTTCTCGGCGGTTGTCCAGCCGCTGTCCGACAGGAAGCTAATCAAGTCAGTCTCGGTGAGCTTGACCGACGATGCGAGCACTTGCGAGCGAGCGGTTGAGCTGGTGTCACGGCGGTTCGATGGGGTCTTGGGTTTGGGCTTGATCTTGGTCTGGTCGAGAAGGTGGTCTAGTGACGTCTCGGCTCAAAGGTCTTTGAGGAGGCCTTGCGTCTTCTGTTTCTTGTTGGCGGATCTCGCGTTCGCGGGGTTATGTCGGTCAAAAAGCACGCTTGAGTAATGGTTACCAGAATGAAAGAGCACTATCGGAGCGGTTCTGCGGGCGGTACCTTCCGCTTCGAGTTCGGTGAACCACGCTTCCACTCCCGGTTGAGTGATCGCCGCAAAGATCTCACCAGTCTTTGATGTTTGGAGGCGAATGATGTTCAGGAAGCAGTTGAGTGGGTCGTTACGTTCGCTGACGAGGAAGATCGGGCGTCCCAGTAGAGACGCGCTCATCCGAAGAGAGTCAAAGTGTCCCCACAGCCGGCGTGGCAATGTCGAGGAGTAGTCTGAGCTGCTGCACGCGAGATCGTTGTAGAATTTGGTCACCAGATCCTTCTGTTGTTCCTCACTCATGGTCGCCAACGTGCCCGCCGGTATGTCGAGGATGGCGGCAGCGTTATTGTTCCAGATATCAGCGGTGCTCACGTGTTTGTGCGCTTCCAGGAGACCGTACTTGTACAACATGGTGGCGTCAATCAGAGGGGTCTTGTCGTCGGCCGTTTTCAAGTCGAGTTGCAGGAGTGCTTCGATCGCGGCGTAAAACTGACAGTTTCCGGTCCCCGGTGTATCGGCAAGACGGCCGTTGATCGCTTCGAGGATCCACGCTTTGGAAGACTTCACGTTGATATGCGGTCGCGCGCGCGCGATCGCCGCGCGGAGGAGGTCCAAATCGAAGCGAGCAGCCCCTTCTTTCGTTTGGCTGAGAAGCGCAGTCCGGATCTGTTCGAGTCTCGCGCGATGGATGGCTTGATTGACCAAGTCGTCGTCCGTGAGGTCGCTGGGAGTTGGCTTGACGGGAGGCTTGGGCTTCGGCAACGGGAGTCGCGCCTCGCTCGCTTCGTCGTGGACGTCGTCATCATCACTGTCGTTCGCGTCGTAATCAGCATTCTTGAAACCGGGTGCCGGCCTGGGGCCACCGTGAGCATCATCGTCGTCCTCGGAGGCGTCTTCGTCATCTGAACCCGACAGAGCCGCGTATGGATTCGACGGGGTCGGGTTCGTACCGGCTTTGCCGTGCGGACGGTGAGGGTGCTTGGGGTTCTGGGACGGCAGGTTCGGGTGGGGCTTCTTGTGTTTCTGGGACTGGTTGTTCTTGGCGTTCTTCTGGGTCTTGGACGATGTGGTACCCCGTGGGGCGTTTTTCGACTTCCGACCTTGCTGAGACCAACCTGGCTCCCTCGGTTCCGGGTTTGACTGGTTCGTCGAGTGTGCATCGTCAGCCAGGATCGCGTTGCCGTCGTCGGGAAGGCCGTTGACTTGGGCCACATCGCTGACTCCCGATCCATTCACCGGGACTTCTCCTGACGAGGAATCTGGCGCGGGCTGTTCAGCTGGTGGGGTAGCACCAGCGGTTGTGCCGGTGGAGCTCTGGTCCGCGGTCGGCGAAGTGGACTTGAGACTCGTAAAAATCGCTTTGACATCCTCCATATTCTTCCACCGAACTGCAGGTTTCGTGAGCTTAGCGATCTCCGCTGCTGTCACCACGAGCGTTGTGTCGTTCCATTCAGCTTCTGGTGTTATGCAACCTGCCGTTTGGTGTCCTACGCGGGCGCATTGGAGACATGGCTGAGGGCCCGAATCAGGTCGGTGCTGGAGCAAGATGTGGTGACCGTCCCAATCCAGTCGGTGCACGTCAAGTAGCTGAGTCGGGCACGTCGCGCTGCAACCAAACAAGTCCCACATCACAGAGCCTTCCGCGAAAGGGCCGTAAGTATCCAGCGGTACCCCAGACTTGAGGCCATTCTCGGTGAACTGTTGAAGATAAGCCATGACAGCACTAAGGTCAAGGGTGCGGGGCACGTTAATGAGTCGGATCTTGTAGTGAGCCTGGTAGCGGTCATTAACCAGGCCATCCTCATCGTCCGTGGGCAAGCCGTCGGCGTTAGCGCTGCGACCGAGCTTGGTATCCGGGTTTTTAAGCACGAGTTTGGATGTGCGGAACGGGATCAGCATGCCTTCGTAAAGGAGTGCTTCTTGCTTGGTAAAGAAATAGAAGTGCAGCGTGTGCATGGCCTTGTTGTACGCGATGGACTTGACCACCTTGAGCATGGCCTCGAGCATTGCGTCCGTCCATTTCTGATGCGCCGCGGCTTGTCGAATGGCCTCCGTCAGTCTACGAGTGTTCTGGTTCCAGTTGAACACTTTCGACAGGCGTGATAGCTCCACCCACAGCTCTCCTTCCGCTCGCTCGATGATTTGAGCGTGGATCCACACTAGTTGGGAGAGCGTACAGCAACGCTTCAGAAACTGCGGGAGTGTCTTGGCAATGATCGTTCCAGAGAGCAACCCCATGAGGAGCATCCACTCGTCGTCATTGAGTTCACGCGTCTCTGCCGCGAAGACGTGTTCTTGCCGGCAGACTGCTTGCAGCTTTTGGATCTCGTCAGCCGAATATACTGATTGATCAAAGCGGTATAGTTCGTCCGAACTGGAGCCTGAATGGTCGGACGCCCTAGCCGTTCCCTGCGTCCAGACGTTCGTTGGTGGTGCGCGCGGAGTCTTGGCCGAAGCGAGCCTGTCTTCAAGAGTTTTCTCAAGCGTCCATGTAGATCTGGCCGCCGCGACGACCACATCTTTCAGCGCGGCGGTCAAACGCAACTCCGAGTATTTCAACTCGTTGGTGACGAAAGCCAAGTACTGGAACAGAAGGTCTTCTTCAGCTTGCGTGAGCGTCGGGAGATGACCGTTCGCGTGCTTGGCGGGTTTTCCACTGGCCGACGCCGTAACGTACAGTTCTTGAAAGATCGATCGGATCAAAATGCGACAGGTTTCCTCCGCTGCCTCGTCCGCTCTGGCCAAGTGTTCGATCAAGACAAGAATACGCTGATGCTGCTGCATTCGTTTGGGGCGGATCCTCGTTGCCGCTGCGAGGGCGGCGCTGGAATCGTCGTGCTCTTCGTCGGTGCTCAGGTTGCCGGCCTCAGGCTCTGGTGCTCTCATCTCTTCGTCGCTGTCGCCGGGCGCGCCGTCGTTCACCGCGAGGTCTCCTGGGGCGGACGCGCTCACATCACTGGCACCGATGATTTCATCGTCAGGAAGGCACGTGCCGGTCGCTGGCTCGTCAGCGATCGCCTCGTCTTGACTCTTCTGCTCGGCCTCGGCTTGCGACTCCTCGCTGTCCGAGGCACTCTCCACTTCTGGCAGAGCGTAGTGGCAGGTGCACGTACACTCGCATTCCTTCATGCAATGGAAGAGGGGCGGACAGCAGCAGTTGCAGTGGCACGCGCATTCACAATCTTCGACTTCTGAAGGCTCGCCGACTGCACATCTGCATTCGTCACATTTGCCGTTCTCTACGATGTAGCGGGCTCTTCCGTCACTTATCGCGCGGGAACTCGCGAGGTAAGCCAGCATAGCCTCTTGGCTGGCGGTTGCACCTCCGCCTGCTTCTCCAGGGGCAGCGCGGAGAGGCGCTCCAGCGTCCATTCGGGGGGCGTCATGCTCGCCGTGCCACCAAGTTCAGGGCGCCGAGGTTTCCTGACTTTAGTGATAACGTATCCGAGATGTCAGTAACACCCACTGCAGAGATCTACGCCCGGTTGTTGGCGCTGTCGCTGGGGTCGTTGCTGCGAGGGTGCTTCAGGTCCTCACTGGCTGGTTCCGGTCAAGTCGATTCCGATTGGCCGAAAATCTGCTTGTCTCTGACGTTGCAAATTTTGAAGTCCCGTTCAGTCGATCGTGGCCTACTACGAGGTTTATGAGGTCGTACGACGCGTAAATGTCTTGGCAATACCGAGCCAAGTAACCGACGCATATACACGTACGCTGGCTGCTAACAACACCAAGAACCCGTCTCTGCAACAAAAGACGAAAGTAAATCTCGACATCGTCAATTTCGCGCTATACCTTGTCGATACGAACGCCCGTATTCGTGGTCACCCAACAATCGCACTGTCCCGTCACATTCGCGACCAGCAAGGCGTCAAATTCTCTTCAAGAACTCAACGTGATCTTCTCGGTCTATCTACCAAAGCGTCAGCCAGAATCGTCCCAATCGAAACGAATCACCTGCATCAAGTCGTGATTCAGACTAACGTAGTTTCAGAAGTCTCGCAGATCGAGCAAACACAATTGCAGTGCGTTGCGAGCGTGCTCAAACTGCTTCATATGATCGAATTCTACGTGGTGATCGAGTTTGTCGAGGCCGCACTCGCATCCATCTTCAGTACGCCCATCGATCTTTTCTTCTTCTTCCTGGCAACAACTAAACTCGTATTTCTGTGTCTATAGCACTGTACGTCTTAGCAATCAGCCACATGCCCAACCGTGTTTACTACTCCCAGCTCAGCGGCCAGTCGGACGACGATCTCCACCAGATGGTCCAGCGGCTCGCGCTGTACGCCACATTGGAGCTGATCTCCTTCGTCTCGCTGTGTACCGCTCTCAACCATCAGCTGCAGCATTTCTCCACGATCCAGCAACTCGCGTTTGTACTACAGAAGCACTGGGCGATCGTCATCCCGACCATGACATCCTGGGTCTTCATAAACGTGTTGCTCACGCTCGAGCATTTCGGTGGGCTGTACTAACATAACACAGTAGAAGACCGAACGCTTGACTTCATTCATGGCTCTTACAGGGATGGACTTCACATTCCAGTTCAAGTGGCTCCAGTCGGCGTAGTGAGTGCTGTTGAGGATCAAGGAGGATTTTCGGATCAAATCCTGCAAATCCGTCTTTTCATGATACTGTTCAATGTATAATCTTCTTTGCACGGTCATATCCAGTGTGCGAAGACTGCCTGTCTACTTAGGTGGGTGCGAATTCCTCTGACGCTGATGTCATGGTTTGGATCAGTCAGTCTGCTTACCGGAAATTTCAACTCTCAAAGCAAATAACCACCACAACAAAAAATCGACGAGAAATGTGTCAAATCGGAGCCACTATATTCGTCTGCATCACTCTAAATGTGGCGATCGGTACTCGGAGTGCTTCTTGGCAGTGCCCCGGTCCTAAAATCGAGTTCGTCGATCACGCGAACATGATGTCGCATTCCAGGACCGATCTTGTCTCTCCTGCTCGAATCTCGGGGTGTCCACGTTGGGCTACACGACCACTACTCACTCGACCGATTCCACGTACTCATCCCACATCCAAAGTTCTCGACTGCGGTCGGCAACAGGGCATCATTACTCTTCATTCTACTACCAGCACTGCTCTGGATCGCACTCAATGGCTCGATTCCCCTCGAATCGCCTGATCAGGAACTGCGCCATCAAACGCCATGGGTCTTTCTACGCCTTGCGCTGATGACTAGCATGGGCTTACTCACTGTTGCGATGCAAGTGCACCAGTGCGTCTCAACGCTAATACCTCTTTCAGCGAGGCAGCTGTTGCCTCTCACCGCGATCTCAGCAGTAGCGACTTCTTTGTCTGTCTCGGTTTGTAGCAGCGTTGTGGGGTTTTCCAACCTCTCTAGGCTTTATCTTGTCAAACCAGAGCTAATTCTCATCGAAATTTGGTGTTCATGGTGGCTGTGGAGGGAAGCCCGGTACCATGACTCTGCCAAGATCAAGGTCTTCTGGGTCGGGAGGGTCATTGTACGCAGGACGCGCTTGTGCGAGGTGTTGATAAACACCTGACGAGATGACACGACAGGTTTGCCGATCAATCAGCAACGAGTCCGCAATCGTCTTGCTTGGCAGGATATACAACTGAGATGGTGGGATTTCGGGCCTTCTCCATTCTCTGAGAAAGCTGAGTGTCGCTGTCGCCGATGATCGAGCATCATTCGGGAGCCAGGTGCTTCGTTCTCTGACATTCGGACTCAAATGAAAGCGATCCAATCATTTTGCAATAAGTTGCACGTTGGATATGATATGGTAACTTCGACGAGTTGGGTATCCGTTTGTTTGCCAGAGGCAGTACATCTTCACCCACCGCATTCTAAATGTGGCTCTTGTTAGTCTCAAGGTTTCTTGCCCGAAGCCTCTGTCTACGACCGACTTTTTTTTTGAGTCCCAATTGCCTCTCCCAATGGACAAGATGCTTGCACACCCTACACACCCGCTTTCGTGCTGGCCGGCAACGAGTTCGCCCGTGATAAGCTGGGTGCACAAGACTGCAACTTCAAGCCCAGCGTGCGCTTCCTACTAGCTTCTCACTAAATCTGGTCGTGATATTTGCGTCACTGCGTCGCGCCAGAAATAGTGACCAGGATCAACAGTGGAATACCAGACTCACTCAGAGCAACTCGTCCTCCCAGCCACACGACGATGGCGCCAGCTGCATACTCTCGCCAATCTGTTCTTTGTCGTCAGAAGATCGACCATGCCTCTCTTATTCGCCTTTGGGCAAGTGTCCAGGTTGAGCTACACGGCCGCTACTCGCTCCAGCGATTCCACGCACTCATCGCACATGCAAAGATCTCGACTACGACCGGCAACGTGGCTAAATTACTCTTCACCCCCCTACCAGCGCTACTATGGACTGTATTCATCGATTCGCTTCCTCTCGAGTCGCCTGAAAGGGGACTGACCCATCAAACGCTGTGGCTTTATGTACGCCTTGCGCTGATGACTTGCTTGGGCTTACTCTCCATCGCGATCCAAGTTCGCGCATGTGTCCCAGCGCTTCCTCTCTCAACAAGTAGACTACTGCTTCTCACTGTGATCCCGGCAGTAATGACTGCTTTTTCGCTATGGTTCCAGGCGGCGCTATGGACTTTCCCAACGCCCCTCGGCATGGTCTTGATCGAGCCATGGCTCATTCTCACTACAGGCATGTGCTCGTGGTGGCTCTGGAGGGACGTTCTGTACGGGGCACCTCGAAGCTCCATGACAAAGCTACGCTCCGGACCTTGATCTCGAAGACTAAAGCCCAGCATGTCGAGCGCGACATTCACCAGCGTCGGGAGATCGCTGCCGAATCCTCGGTCGAATTCGCCACTGCGCTGGATCTTGTAGGGTGGAAAGCGATCCACCACCTTCCCCACAGCTCCAGCCGGCAACGCCTCCTCTTTTTCAAGATCAAAGGTCTCCGCCTCTCCGGATGGGACCGACTTCATGAACGCAGAGGTTGCCCACACTGCCCGGACGGCGGTGCCCCCGGAGGCGCCGTCTATCACATCGTCTGGGAGTGCCCAGCCGCCCAACTCCTCTGGTCACGGCTCCGCCGTGTCTTCGCTGCCCTCGGCACTTGGCGAGCGACGGACACGACCACACGCACCGATTTCCTCACTGCAGTCTTCAGCTTACGGCTACCGAGTGTACCGCCAAGGTCTGGGAACTACCCACCCTCCGCAAGTGTAGCCCACAGGATGGCGACACAGGAGCTGGTCCGTTCCCAGTCCTCCAAGCGGCATGGCAACAGTTAACGCTCGAGACGTTTCTAGTGATCACAGCCTGGCGGAACAGCATGACCGAACCAACCCGAGCATGGAACGAGCGCCAAGCGATCGCAGTTCATGCGACCAGCTGTCACCGCGTGCTCGACACGCTCCTGTTTCGGCTCCAGCGCCAACCAGACCCACCGGAGTTTACGGCAGAACTTGTCAACAGGATTCACGGCCTCCTCGATGAGGCTTCAAAGCCCCCAGCCTGTCAGCTGCCCACCCGCTCTCCGGCGCGAGTACTCTTCTTTGCAGGCACCACCAGCACCAACCCAGGGCCCGGAGGAGCCGGGGCCATTCTCGTCGATCTTTCGGCATCCGCAACCGCACCGCAGATTCTGTGGAGTTCCGCGGTGTACCTACAGGGCCAAGACACCACGAATAACCAAGCCGCCTTCCAGGGTCTCCTCACTGGTCTTCAAGCGGCTGTGGACAACAAGTGGCATGATCTAACAATTATCAGCGACAACCCTTTCCTCCTCAACCAGCTCCGCGCGTACAAGCCCCCCCAGAATGTGCGGTTGCGGGCGCTACATCATCAGGCACGACGCCTAGCTGACCACGTCGGCGCACACCGATGGCATCGCCACGTGCGGTCGCACAACTCCATGGCCATAGCGCTGGCCCTCCATGCGATGGAAACTCATACCACGAGCCACGTCCATCACCCCACCGGCAGGCCCTGCCATGCAGACCTGCCCCAGCTCCTCGCCTCCGACTTGCACCCCTGGCTTGCCAGCCAGGTTGACCCACGGTAACTCAGGATCGCATAGAGCTCCAGCTATTAGGGTACATTCATTGCACTCAATAGACTTCACCTTCATCATCATCATCACGTTCTGTACAACGACACGGAGACGAAGTTTAGGGTATTTCGCTTCATGAAGGTCATCGTGGTCCAGTTTTCTCTCCTTGCAGCCTACGTATCATACTACGCACTATTCTCAGTCGTCGGGGCGGCATATCAGTCGTATTTGTCTGTCATGCTACCTATTATGAAGCTTGCTTTCAAGAATATGGCTAGAAGCGGCCTCTACTTTGCGGAAGATCTTGCTCCGGTCGTGATCGTGACCAATCTCGACGTCTTTCACATGACGTTCGTCTGTCGGACGATGCAACAGACTCGAGGGAGTGCGAGCGTTCTATTCATCATGGTCGTGGATGTCGTACAGTCGGTCGTGGCCTTCTACGAGGTTTATGAGATCGTTCGACATCTCAACACCTTGGCGAAAGCGAACCAAGCAACCGACGCATATTCACACTCCATCGCTGCCAGTACTGACAGCCCGTCCCTGCAGCCGACCATGAAACCGAAACTTGACATCATCAGCTTCGCGCTGGATCTTTTCCATACGAACCCTTGCGTTCGTGGCCATCCAACAATCGCACTGCCCCGTCACATTCGTGACCAGGAAGGGTATCAATCAGCTTCAAAAACTGAAGGCGAGGCTCTCGGCCCGACGATCAACGCGTTATCGAGAATCGTCCCACTCGAAACGAATCCTCCACAGCGAGTCGCGGTTCGGACCAACGCAGTTTCAGAAGTCTCGCAGATCGAGCAAACACAACTGCAGTGCGTTGCGAGCGTGCTCAAACTGCTTCATATGATCGAATTCTACGTGGTGGTCGAGTTTGTCGAGGCCGCACTCGCATCCATCTTCAGTACGCTCATCGATCTCTTCTTCTTCTTCTTGGCAACAGCTAAACTTGTATATTGCTGTATCTATAGCACTGTACGTCTTAGCAATCAGCCACATGCCCAACCGTGTTTACTACTCCCAGCTCAGCGGCCAGTCGGACGACGATCTCCACCAGATGGTCCAGCGGCTCGCGCTGTACGCCACATTGGAGCTGATCTCCTTCGTCTCGCTGTGTACCGCTCTCAACCATCAGCTGCAGCATTTCTCCACGATCCAGCAACTCGCGTTTGTACTACAGAAGCACTGGGCGATCGTCATCCCGACCATGACGTTATGGGTGTTCATAAGCGTGCAGCTCACATTCGAGCATTTTGGTGGGTCGTGGAGGTTCGATTCGGTATTAAGTCTACCGCTGATATTTTTCTTTTTGGCTCGCCCAGGCATGGACTTCACATTCCGGTTTAAATGGCTTCAATCAGCGTAGTGAGTGCTGGTGGGGATCATAATATACTCGGATCTAATTCGGGCGCAAATTCGCAGAAAGAGGAAAAAGAACTTCAACGAGAACAAGTTCCACAGGAATTGCAAATCAGCCATGCTTGCTAGTACCGTGGGTTCATCGTCAGATTCCGATGCGCGAAATCCCTCGGACTTCACCAGTGTCACAATTGAGAAGCGCAAGACCTGCTCGGAGTCGACTCTATTGATACTCCACATAGTCGAGGCGTACGAAGTGGAGTCAGGTGTGAATCACGCCTGACTCCACTTCGCTGGTATCACGCCGTGTGATGCCAGTGAGATTCTCTACGGCATTGAAGGAACTGCCAATTGCACCACCAGCAAGCCAGTCTATAGTCAAACCTCAGCGCTGTTGAGGTATCAGAGCAACTTCTTCTTCACTGGGAATGTTTGAGAGTAAGTGTATTGATCGAGTTCGATCTACGTTGGTCCTCCTACCTCTAGACTACGTCTCTCTCTTACTATGGCCATCCATTCTGTCGAAGTTGCTTGCTACCACCAGTGTGTCGAACGTGTGACCGGTTCGACCACGGTTTGTAGCCGCGATCGGACCGTTGATCTGGCCACCGTGCCACCACGTCCTGACACCACTCGTTGCCGTCCAAACCGTTTGCTCAGACGGTTTAGGCTGGAACCGCACCGTCAACGTGAACCGCGACTGCACCTCCCTTAACCATGCTGGCAATGTCCTCAGCTGCTGGGTTGTCACAAGTCGCAGGCTGAGTCTCACGCGTCACAGGCTGACTGTCACACGTCGCGGACGGCTTCGGAACTTGGGCATGCGGAAACCCAACACCCCCACTCGCATCGCAAGGGTCCATGGCGCCGTCGACAAGTCCGGCCCTGCCCATCAAGTAGCGCAACGCTTTGGATGACAATCCCTTGGTGAGGAAGTCCGCGATTTGGTCTTTCGATGCCACATACTGCAACTCGATAACACCATTGACGATCTGCTCACGAGTGTAGTGGTATCGAATGTCGATGTGCTTCGTGCGAGCTTGGTAGCCAACATTCTTGGCAAGTGCGATGGCACCCTGGTTGTCTTCGTGGATCGTCGTGGGCTCGACCTGTTGGATCCCGAGGTTTTCGAGCATCATCCGCATCCAGACAACTTCCTTCACACAGTCGCTGAGCGCCATGTACTCGGCCTCAGTCGAGCTGAGTGCCACCGACTTCTGGTAGGCCGCTCGCCATGTCACAGGCGCACCGCATAGCATCAACACCATGCCTGACATCGAGCGCCTTTCGTCGCGATCACAAGCCCAGTCGGCGTCGCAGTAAGCGCTGAGTTCAACACCCTACTACCGTCGTACACGATCCCAACCTCCATGGTCTTCTTGAGGTAGCGCACAACTCGAATGGCGCAATCCCAATGGCGTGGGCCAGGGTTCTCGAGGAATCGACTGAGTTGGGCGACTGCGACGGCAATGTCCGGTCGAGTGCCACAAGCGAGATACATCAAACTGCCAATGAGCGATCGGTACGGTCGATCCTTCATCATCGTCTTGACATCGTCGGTTGTGGCCTCGTCACCGCGGCTCGGATAGTACGCAGGGTCAGTCGGCGACAGGCAGTCCTTTGCGTCTTGTTGCCCGAAGCGCTTGATCACTTCGTGTGTGTAGCTGCGCTGGCTGGAGGCAAGTCGTTGGCGTTTTCGATCGTGACTGATCTCGATGCCGAGGATGAACTTCGCAAGACCAAGGTCCTTGATCTTGAACCGCTTGGTGATGCCCTCTTTCGTGGACTTGATCAACGCCGCATCATCCGACGCGATCAACATATCATCCACGTAGAGACACACAAGGCACGTGGTACCCCCACTGGCCTTGGTGTACACACAAGGGTCAGCGTCTGTTGGTTGAAATCCGAGTGACTTGAGATGTCCATCGATCGTTACATTCCAAACGCGAGAGGCTTGTTTCAAACCATACAAGCTCTTCAGCAGCTTGCAGACCCTGTCGGTCTTGGTGATCGTCATTGTCGAGTCACTGTCGTCGTCATTGTCATCCCTGTTGAGTGGACCGGTCTCCTCGTCAGACTTGCACGTTGCGGCAGGAGCCTGATTACCTTCGCGTAACTCCAGTCCCTCAGGCAGTTCCATATACAGTTCCTCGTCGACATGGCCGTACAGGAAAGCCGTGTCGACATCACACTGCTCGATTGTGTACCCTTGCGCACAACACACGGCGAGGAACACTCGGACGGAAGTCAAGTTTGCGACAGGAGCATACGTCTCCTCGTAATCGACGCCATGTCGTTGGGCGAATCCCTTGGCAACCAGACGAGCTTTGTGGCGCACGATGCGACCTCTTTCGTCCTTCTTGAGTGCGAATACCCATCGGCAACCAATCGCTCGTTGATGGGATGGTCTTTCTACTAACATCCATGTACCGTTCGCCTCCAGTGACTCGAGCTCTTCCTTGATAGCTGCCTTCCAGGCCTTGCTGTCGGGTGAAGCCACTGCCTCGTTGTAGCTGGTCGGCACTTCGTTGCTGACCATGGCGTGCTCTGCAACTCTGGCTTGGACACGAGACTTCTTCTTCTGCGGTGACAACGACCTCGTGATGGAGATGCCCAGAGCTTGAGCACGCGACCGAGTGAGCATACTGGGCATGCCTTCATCTGGCCCGTCGATGGATGGTGGGGAGGTGATCAACTGCGACTGCGGCACCTCCGCCTTCACCTCATGGGTGATCATCGGAACACCTGGCCAGGTCAAAGCAGGTGGTGCGTCTTCGGCCCCCTCATCGTCAGATGTCTCATCATCCGACTCCTCCGGCTCGATGGCGACCTCTGGCCGTGTCGTCTCCATGAACTTGACCGAGCGGACAAGTTGCACAGTGTCGGTCTTGATGTTTAACACCCGGTATCCCTTCACACTGTCATCGTAGCCGAGGAACTTGCACTTGAACGCCTTCGAGTCAAGTTTGCGTCGCTTCTCCTTCGGCACGTGGGCATATCCAATCGATCCAAAAACTTTGACGTCTTTCAAACTCGGGCGCTGTTTGAAGACGATCTCATGTGGTGTGAGCTTGTTCACCGAGTTTGGGATACGGTTGATGATCCACGCAGCCGTGTTCATGGCCTCAGCCCACCACTTCTTGTCCACTTCCTCATGGTGGATCAAGCACCGAGCCATCTCCACGACGCTTCGGTTCATACGTTCCGCAAGTCCATTTTGTTGCGGAGTATACGGGATGCTGCGTTCGTGCTTGATCCCGTGCGTCACCAAGTACTGTTCAAATCGCTTGTTGATGTACTCGCCACCGTTGTCCGAACGCAATCGGATTATGACGTTGGAACTTTGTTTCTCCATGGCAGCCTTGTACACCTTGAACTTGTCGAAGACTTCGTGCTTTGCTTTCATAAAGAACACACTAACGTGACGAGAGTAGTCGTCCACGAACACGGCAGCGTAACGACAGCCGCCTGGTGACTTGGTCTGCATCGGACCAACGACGTCAGAGTGAACGAGTTCAAGTACCTTGGTCGACTTGACTTTGACATCAGGGTTGCGAGGGAAATCCGATTGCTTCATCTTGCCCATGCAGCACCCAGCGCACAGCGACTTGTTTGGTTTGCTCTCGACTTGGGGCACATCGTCAGCAACAGTCTGGAGCTGTTGATATCGCCTGAATGGGATGTGACCAAGGCGTGCATGGACCAACTCCCACGGCTCAGTCGCTCGCGTATTGGTCATGGCAGATCCAGACAGCCCTGTCGTCCAGACCTTATACATGTTGCCGACCTTCGTAGCCGTCATCACGGTCTCACCTTGGAATCGGAACGTACACGTCGAATTCTGGAACTGAACATCAACACCCTTGTCAACCAGACGAGCGATCGAAATCAAGTTGCTGTCAAGTTCCGGGATATGCAGCACGTCCGACAGCGAGATGTTGGGGCCGTCCTTGAGCACCAAGTCGACCTTGCCAACTCCAATCGCGTTGATCTTCGTACCGTCAGCGATGTTGATCGAGATCATCTTCTTCAACGGCTTGTACGCCGTGAATGCACCACGTTGGCTGGTCATGTGCGAGCTCGCACCGGAGTCCACCAGCCACACCGTGTTGTCACCAGCGGCCCCCGCCGCAAACGCATAGTTCTTGCGCGAATGCTCTGCACGGTGACCAGACTGCTGTTCGCGCATCTTCTTTTTGCAGTTGACCTCCTTGTGGCCAACCTTCTTGCAGTAGTGACACTTCCCGAGGAATCCACCACGCTTGCCTTGTTGACGACTCTTGTCAACAGAGAACGCATTCTGTTGTTGCGGGCCGTCGTCGTCGGTCTCAACGCCAGACAACCTCGTGATCACGTCGCGGAGTGACAGGTTGGGCGTGTTCTCCAACACACTCACAATCAGTCGATACTCCTCGGTGAGACTACCGAGCAACATAACGATTTGCTGCGTCTCGTCGAGTGGGTCGCCAAGAGCAGAGGACTTCACCACGAGTTCCTCGAATTGGTCAACGTGCTCCGAGAAGCGAGTACCGGGCTGCATCTTGAAGTTGTGCAGCTTCTTCATGATCAAGATCTTGTTCTTCAGGGTGTTCTTGTTGTACTGCTCTTCCAGCAGTGCCCACGCCTGAATCGCACTCATCGCACTGCGGATGTACACTTGGTATGTGACATCGACTTCTCCGGCGATCACGCCGAGGGCTCTCAAGTCGTCGTCCTTCCACTTCGGTGTCGTACGATCCGTGTAGGCGTCATGCTCTGGATTCACGATGTGCGGTAGCAGACCCTTGCGTGCGAGCTTCATGCGCATATAGTACTCCCAATGGAAGTAGTTGTCTTCGCGCAGCTTGTCCATGGTGCTTGGGCTAATAACCTGTTGAGGTATCAGAGCAACTTCTTCTTCACTGGGAATGTTTGAGAGTAAGTGTATTGATCGAGTTCGATCTACGTTGGTCCTCCTACCTCTAGACTACGTCTCTCTCTTACTATGGCCATCCATTCTGTCGAAGTTGCTTGCTACCACCAGTGTGTCGAACGTGTGACCGGTTCGACCACGGTTTGTAGCCGCGATCGGACCGTTGATCTGGCCACCGTGCCACCACGTCCTGACACCACTCGTTGCCGTCCAAACCGTTTGCTCAGACGGTTTAGGCTGGAACCGCACCGTCAACGTGAACCGCGACTGCACCTCCCTTAACCATGCTGGCAATGTCCTCAGCTGCTGGGTTGTCACAAGTCGCAGGCTGAGTCTCACGCGTCACAGGCTGACTGTCACACGTCGCGGACGGCTTCGGAACTTGGGCATGCGGAAACCCAACAAGCGCGCCGGGACCTACCTCGAGGCCATACACTTGGCGACCCACAGGACGACATCTGATGCTGGAATCGTGCCATTTCGAAAGCCAACTTGAAGGACAACAATCCCAATCTATTTTAGCCAATCAAGCCTCCGCTACCTCACATCAAGCAGTCCATCTTACGATCTTCTCACACCAGAGAGCAGTTTTAGGCCTAAGGGAGTACAACTTCCACGTCCTTTTAAATCCGTTCATGAAGTTTGCTCGACTGTGTCCCGCCAGATATAGAAATCAGGGTCGGAAATGGAGACCAAGATCACCAAAGAGCAAGGTATAGCTCCAACACAATGATGGCGCTAGCAGCACGCTCTCGCGTATTGAGTCTTTCTCATCCGAAGATCAGCATTAGCTCTCTTGCTCGGCTTTGGGAAAGTGTCCAGGTTGAGTTACAAGGCCGCTATTCGCTCGAGAGGCTCCACGAACTCATCGCGCACGCCAAGATCTCGACTGCGACCGGCAACGTGGCCACGTTACTCTTCACGCCACTACCAGCGCTACTATGGATCATACTCAACGATTCGTTTCCTCTCGAGCTGCCTGAAAGGGGACTGAGCCACCAAACGCTATGGCTTTATCTACGCCTTGCGCTGATGACTTGCTTGGGCTTACTCTCCATCGCGATCCAAGTTCGCGCATGTGTCCCAGCGCTTCCTCTCTCAACAAGTAGACTACTGCTTCTCACTGTGATCCCGGCAGTAATGACTGCTTTTTCGCTATGGTTCCAGGCGGCACTGTGGACTTTTCCAACGCCCGTCGGCATGATGGTGAGTGAACCATGGTTCATTCTGTCCACGGTTCTGTGTTCGTGGTGGCTGTGGAAAGAAACACTGCGCCGTGACCCGGATACCAAAATCAAGTTTTTTCGGTTCTTGAAGGTCATCGTGGTCCAGTTCTCCCTGATCGGCGCCTACGTTTTGTACTACGCTCTCTTCTCAGTCGTCGGGATAGCATATCAGTCGTATTTGTCTGTCTTGCTGCCAATCATCAAATTAACCTTCAAGAACATGGCGAGAAGCGGACTTTATTTCGCAGAAGATCTTGCGCCAACCCTGATTGTGACCAACATCGACATCTTCCACATGACGTTTGTCTGTCAGACGATGCAACAGACGCGAGGGAATGCCAGCGTTCTATTCATTATGGCCGTGGATGTCGTTCAGTCGATCGTAGCCTACTGCGAGGTCTATGAAATCGTTCGACACGTCAATGCCCTGACGAAAGAGAGTCAAGCAACCGACGCATATTCACGCGCCATTGCTGCTGCCGACACCGAGAGCCCGTCCCTGCGGCAAATTATGAAACTGAAATTTGACATCGTCAACTTCGCCTTGTATCTTGTCCACACCAATCCGCGTATCCGTGGTCATCCGACAATCGCACTACCCCGTCACATTCGTGACCTCGGTGGTGTAAAACCCGATTCAAGAACTGAAGGGGAACCTCTCGGCCCGACGACCAACGCATCAGTTCGAATCGTTCCACTCGAAACGAATCCACCACAGCAAGTTGCAGTTCGGGCCAACGCAGTTTCAGAAGTCTCTCAAGCGGAACAAACCCATCTGCAGTGCGTTGCGAGCGTGCTCAAACTGCTTCACATGATCGAGTTCTACGTGATGATCGAGTATGTGGAGACTGCAATCTCCACTCTCACCAGTAAGTTTCGTACCACCACTTTCTCTTTTATTGTAGTTTGAGCAATTTCATCCATGCTGGTGTATTCCTCCAGCTCTGTACGTGTTGGCAATCAGTCACATGCCCAACCGTGTCTACTACTTCCAGCTTAAAGGCCAGTCGGACGACGATCTCCACCAAATGGTCCAACAGCTCGCGCTATACGCCTCACTCGAGCTGATCTCGTTCGTAGCACTGTGTGTCGCGTTCAACCGCCACCTGCAGCATTTCTCCACGATCCAGCAACTCGCGTTTGTACTGCAGAAGCACTGGACGATCGTCATTCCAACCATGACATCCTGGGTGTTCATAAACGTCTTACTCACGCTCGAGCATTTCGGTGGGTCGTGGAATTTCGATCCAGTAGAAGGGCGAAGACTCATGTCTCTTGCGTGGATCGATAGGCATGGACTTCACGTTCCAGTTCAAATGGCTCCATTCGACGTAGTGACTGTTGGCGCAACCAAGGCGCATATTCTGATCCAATCTTGCTAATGCGTCTCTTGCTGTTCAATGTTTACACAGCAAAATCCCGAGTTGGCTCGTGGGACGGGTGCAAACTTTATGGGCGCTGATTTCGTGATTTGAATCAACGGGTGTTCGCTAGAGCTCCGGAGTAGTTGGAATAGCAAGTGACTGCAACAACAACAAATCCGACTTGTTTTCGAACAAGTCGGATTTGTTGTTGTTGCCTTGAAACTCTTTCAAAAAAGTATTCAAAGTCACAAACAATTATATGTGGACCACATAAAAATGTTGATCCCAAAGCAGGATATTGTCGGATCCGCTGGTTCAGCTGTGAGGTCGTTGCTTCTGTGACTGCCTGTTGAAGATTGAACAGTCGCAAAAAAAGACCTACAAGATGCGATGGAACAGGTCACTCTAAAAAAAAGGTTATTCGATTGCCTCGGTCGTCCAGAAGCCTTCAGGAGTCAGGATAATTGAATCTTTTCATGGAAAATCTAGTGTAGAACCCGCCGTGAATCGCGTCAACTCCTCGCAAAGCTGTTTATATGCTATAGCATCGCCGACATAACAGGTCTGAGTGGCCACCAGGCAGAGCCTCTTCGCGAACCTCGGTTCAATGTGGTACTCCTCTGTCAATCCTTTGGAATAGTTCTTAGTGGGAGGTCCCGTACCCACGTATCCACTCGAATTCCCACACCTCGATCTTCAGTTTCAACGCACAAGATATCGAACCCGCTTTATCTAGAACCCGGCGAACCAACTCGACATCTCAACAGAAATAGCACGCGAATTCGCTGGCCATCGCTGGCCTACACCCAAGATGATCCGCGAGACAAGAACAGTGCTTTCTCGTGAGTGTTACCTACCTGTGCATTTGATCCGCGAGACCTGATCGGAAACAGAGGTCGAGGCTGCGTGCAATCTCGACCTTGACTTCGAAGCACCCAGACTGCTTGATTCCATTATTTAAAGAGAAAGTGCCGGCGCAGTTCGTCACCAACCAGCAATGAATAACCGGGACCACACGTTGATATCTTCGCATCACAAGATCGATATTGCCGCTCCTGCTCGACTTTGGGAGCGCGTCCAGGTTGAACTACACGGCCGCTACTCGCTCAAGCGATGTCACGAGCTCGTGGCGCATGCCAAGATCTCGACCGCGACCGCCAACGTGGCGACATTACTCTTCGCCAGTACTGCCGCTACTATGGATCATACTCAACGACTCGTTCCCTCTCGAACCGCCTGACCAGGGACTGAGTCATCAAACACCATGGATCTTTCTACGCCTTGCGCTGATGACTAGTCTGGGTCTCATTGCTATCGCGATTCAACTTCACGAATGTGTACCAACACTACCTTTGTCTGCGAGGCAGCTACTGCTTCTCGCCGTTATTCCGACGGCCACGTCGGCTTTGTCGCTCTGGGTTCAGGCAGCATTGTGGACTTTTCCAGTCCCACTCGGCATCATGATGATCGAGCCATGGTTAATTCTTCCTGCAACTCTATGTTCGTGGTGGCTGTGGAAAGAAACATTATACCGGGACCCCGAAACCAAGATCAGAGTCTTCCGGTTTTTGAAGGTCATCTTGGTGCAGTTCTCCCTCGTTGGAGCCTACGTGGCATACTATGCTGTTTTTTCGGCCGTCAAAACAGAGTACCGGTCGTATCTGTCTGTGTTGCTACCTATCATGAAGCTATCCTTCAGGAACATGGCGAGGAGCGGTCTCTTTTTCGCAGAAGATCTCGCATCTCGAATGGACCGCGACATTAAAGGCGTTGATCGGTGACGATCAACCCGCGGCTCGCGACTCGCCGTTGGACCAACTGACCAACAAGTGCTCCCTGTCGCAAGTCGTTCAATGCGACTTTCGTCTTGAGGGGAGGGTGATGTAACGGGGTGTGCCCGTTACATGGTACGGACCCATGTCAATGGTGTCCGATAGGAACATCGTGAACCCATCTGGTTGCGATGTCTCCTGATTGGATAATATCCCACGATATTATCCCGATTTCCCACCAATCACGCTAGGGTCTTGTGATTGAGTGGATGGCAGAAATACGAGGGCGGATCTGCGAGGTTTTATATACAAAGAGTAGGTTTTTCTAGGTTTCCTAATCCATAAATTCAGTTTCCCATTTGCCCAACCCAACACAAGTCCCTGTGTTGCGCGCTTCTTACACTGCTCCACAGTGTACGTGACGTAACGAGGTCAGCCTCGTTACACCTGGTAGCACTTCGTAGTCCGCCCAGCGACTATGAATCCCCCTGCGCCGGAAACCCCTGGCGCGCAGGGTCGCCACGCCTCGCGTGAGAACTTCCTCCACTTGAGTGAGCTCGAGTGGCAGGCTGTTCAGCGCATGGCCGCGACGGTGGGCGAAGCCGCCGTCGGCGCCATGCTCCTCTCGCTCTCGCGTGATGAACAGCACGCGAGCATCGCTCAGTTCATCCAGCATGAGCTGAACGAAGCGAGAGGGAGTCTTGCAGCTCTGCGCGAGCAGAGCGCTCAACAAGCAGCGTTGTTGAGACAGCAGCAGTCTGCTGCTGTGGCGGCAGAGCGGCCTCGACGCGTCGAGCCGTTGAAGATCGAGATCTCCAAGTACAAGGCTGACGGTGACAGCCTGTTGCGTTGGTTCGTCGAACTCGACGATTCCATTGAAGCCCGTCGCATCGACGACGATGCGATGCGAGTGACCTACGCCATCTCCAACTTGGCAGGTCGTGCCAAGGTGTGGGCGCTCGGTCTCAAGTTGCACGATCCGTATTGCTTCGGATCGTATGAAGAGTTCAAGGTCAAGATCAAACAAGCGTTTGAGCCGCCTCGAGCCGAGTTCAGGGCTCGCGCTGAGTTCCTGGATCTCAGGCAAGGTAAGCGTGATATTCACGCTTACGCCCAGCACGCACGATACCTCGTGAGTTGCATCGTGGAGAATCCCATCGATGATCAAACGCAGGTTGCTGCGTTTATCAAGGAGCTCGAGGACGGGCCGATCAAGACCCAGATGTTCCGCCTCGAGTTTGATAAACTCGAGGACGCGATCTCGGTTGCTCGCCAAGAGGACTTCAGCCTGCGACAGGCTTAAGTCCATTCCGCTGCTTATCGTCCGTCCAGACGACAAGACTCAAGTGATCCAGAGGCCATGGATCTTTCCTACGCCGAGAGCGAGCAGCGCCCTCGCGTGGACAAACGATTGCAGAAATGCAATCGGTGCCAGAAGACCGGGCATTACGCTTATGAGTGTAATGCTGCGCGCCCAGTGCCTCGCGGCAATGGACGCGGTCGCCACGTGGACAAGAAGGTCCAGTGGTCGGATCAACACGCTGCGGAGAAACAGCAGCGTGATGATCAACAAAAAAACGGTCAGGGTCAGTAGGGGCGGAGCGCCCTACTGATCCAGTCACGTCAAGAGAGTTTGTGGGACTCTTGACGAAGGCTGCTCCCAAAGCACAGTCTCTGTGCTTCGCCACACCTGGTGATGATGAGGCCCTCATCACCTTGGAGCTCGAAGTCGAAGGAGCTTCGTCTTCGCTTCGTGCCCTCGTAGACTGTGGGGCGTCGAATAACTTCGTTCGACGACAGTCTATCGAGTCTTTGGGGCTCGACGTAGTCGAGCGAGACATTCCTCCGACGAGGATGACGGTGCGCCTTGCAACTGGCGCAACGGTGAAGGTTATGAAACGCGTAGTGGGCCTCCACTACACGCTTGAAGGCAATGAGTACGACGACGACTTTGTCGTACTCGACCTAGATGACAAGTTCGACGTCATTCTAGGCCTGCCATGGCTCCGTTCACACGAGCCATGGATCAGCTGGCGGCATCGATCCGTTACGATGCCCGACGCTCGGTCATCAGGTGGCCACCTGATGTCGGTTCTGGAGCGTCCAGATGCACGTGGACGTGTGGAAGATGAGTGTGATGGCCTCATCAGTCACTCGGTCGTTAGTACGACTGCCCAAGACTACGACAAAGAGTCGACCTTTGTCGTCGAGCCAGCTGCCGGGGTCTGCGTAGAGTCGCAGACAGCGCCGAAGACTTCTCGTGCGAGTGAGTCGCACGAGTCAAGTGAGGAAGATCCTCGTGCGAATGAGTCGCACGAGCCAAGAAGACAGTGCTTGCCACAGGGGCAGCACTATGAGAGGAAGGTCTCGACGTCTGCCGCAAGGAGGCAACGTCGACTCTCCGCCTCGACTAGAACGTCGAGCGATGGAGATCTCGCTGCAGTTGCGCAACTGCAGCTCGAGGAGTCTGCGCGCATAAGGCCGCAGGAAGAATCTGAGACGATCAACGTCTTAGTCAATGACGGCACGAGAGTGGGTGCATCCACTCTCGAGGTCGTTGCGCCTCCGAAGTCAACTTCGGAGATCACCGCACTGCCTACGCTCGAACCCAAGCGGTTCTTGCGAGATCTGCGCCAAGGAAAGATTGCGCAGATCTGTATTCTCGTCGCGGAGGACGAATGTGTGACCGATATCCGGTCGGCAGTGGTGTTTGCTGAGAAGGAACGGCTTCTCAGCAGCTCATCGATGGACGAGAGTGTCCTCGATGAGAAGACTCGGATTGAGCGGTACTCGGCTCAATCCTGGGAGTCGCTCAAGGGAAATCCTCTCTACGAGGATTTGGTCGAATTCGCGGATGTGTTCCCCGAATCCGTGCCGTGCGAATTGCCGAAGGACAAAGGCATTCGGCACGAGATCGACCTGAAGCCAGGTTTGAAGTACTGTGTCATGAAGCAGTGGCCACTGCCTCGTGAACAGGTCGAAGCGATCGACAAGTTCTTCGCAGAACGTCTCGCTGCTGGCCATGTGAGGGAGTCTACCTCCCCTCACAGCTCTCCGACCTTCTGTGTGCGCAAGGCAACAGGAGGGTGGCGGATTGTGCACGCGTTCAACAAGTTGAACGCGGCGACGATACCGGCGCAGACGCCGATACCGAGGAAGGACGTCATCATCGACGGGATGGCGAAGAGCACCATCTTCTCGTCGATGGATCTGATGGACGGATTCTATCAGATCTTGATGCGTGAACGGGATATTCCGTTCACGGCCGTCAGCACCCCAAGCGGAATGCTCTGGGAGTGGTTGGTGATGCCTCAGGGCCTCTGCAACGCACCAGCCACATTCAATAGATGCGTCTCGCATCTATTGCGCCCAGTGCGAGCCTTCGCACCAAGCTACTTCGACGATGTCTTCGTTCATAGCCGAGCTATGGATGGGAAGACTGATCTGGAGGTTCACAGACTCCACATCAGAGAGGTTCTCACACTTATGCGAGAGCATAAGCTGTACGCGAACCTGAAGAAGTGTATCTTCGCGGCCAGCGAGATACCCGTTCTTGGGTGTATAGTCGGCAAGAACGGCGTGCGCCCTGATCCCGAGAAGATCAGAGCGATCAAGGAGTGGCCGACGCCACTCGACGTCAAGGGACTGCGCAAGTTCCTTGGCCTCGCAGCGTACTTGCACAAGTACTCGCGCAACTACGCTGAGATGACTGTCCCTCTTTCTCGACTACTCAAGAAAGACACCAAGTGGACTTGGAACGCTGAGTGTCAGCGTTCCTTCGAAGGTATCAAGCAAAGCTTGATTGAATCGCCAGTTCTGGCGATCGCGGACCAGGACAAACCATTTCACGTGGTTTGTGACGCAAGCGACTTTGCCATCGGCGCAGCGCTGATGCAGTTCGACGACGACGGCGCTGAGCGCGTCGTCTGTTACCAGTCGCGTCAGTTGCAACCAGCTGAGCGTAATTATCCAGTGCATGACAAGGAGCTCCTTGCCATGAAGTATGCACTGGCCAAGTTCCGCGTCTATCTGCTTGGAGATAGACCGTTCAAGGTCTTCACAGACCATGCGTCCTTGCGCACGGCTGTGAACAGCCCACACCTCTCGCAGCGCATGGCGAGGTGGCTGTCTTTCTTCGCGGAGTATAACTTCTCCGTCGAGTACAAGCCCGGACGACTCAACGTCGTCGCGGATGCTCTGTCCCGTCGGCCAGACTTTGAGCCGACGGTCGTCGCCCAAGATTCCCTGAACGCAGCGAGTGCGTTCAGCTCCAGTGTTCCGTCGTCGACCCTGCTCGACGACATTCGTGCTGCAAACGCACACGACCCCGAGGTCGTGCGCTTGATGGCCTACCTTGCGGAGCCATCGCCGCAAGCGTTGAAGAGCTTGCCGGCTTCGTATCGATCGAAGGTTCATCGATACACGCAGCGGAACGGCCTGCTGTTCTACAGCGCCGTTGCCGACGACACTCCGCGTGTTGTCGTGCCAGGAGATCATGATCTGCGCCTGCGGATCATGTACGAGTACCGCGATGCTCCAGTGAGTGGACATCGTGGACGTGAGAAGACATATCTCACGTTGAGTCGCGACTTTTATTGGCCTCGCCAATTCAAGTTCGTTCGCAAGTACGTCCGTGCTTGCGAGGTTTGCCAGCGAGTGAAGTCAGGACCTTCACTTCGCGCGCCGCTACAGTCTCTGCCGGTACCGACAGAGTGCTGGGAGTCCGTCTCCATGGACTTCATCTTCGGGTTTCCCGAAGATGAACAGAAGAACAACGGGATCCTCGTGTTCGTGGATCGTTTCAGCAAGATGGTGCATCTTGCCGCAGTTCCAGAGACGATCACAGCCGAAGGCTGCGCTCACGTCTTCGTCGACACGGTGTTTCGACACCATGGACTGCCACGAGAGCTCGTGTCAGATCGAGACCCACGGTTTACCGCGGAATTCTGGCGCGCCGTGATCCGTTCCCTCGGAACACGAATCAAGATGTCGACCTCTGACCATCCTGAGACCGATGGTCAGACAGAGCGCGCGAACCGCGTGTTCGAAGAGATTCTTCGAGGCTACGTCCACTCGTTCTCGAGTTGGAGTGAGTTTTTGCCGATGGTCGAATTCGCCATCAACAACTCTGTGCATGCGTCGACGACGCATACACCGTTCTACGTGAATGGCCTCCGCCATCCACGTATTCCAACCCTTTTGGAGAGTGAGTCTCCTTCAGGGGAGGGAGGGACTCACTCGAGCGAGCTCCCGGACCGCTCTCGCTCCTCGGAGATCGACGTAATGGTCGATCCTCCCACCGATGACGCTCCAGTCATCGATCGCGCTCGTCAGAACGACGACGACGACGACGACGATGAAGCCGACGACGCGCTCGAAGTCGATGATGACGACTTCGACGGCGACGAGAGCGATGGCGCTCTCGTCGAAGAAGAGATGGACGTCTCAGCAGCGCGCACGTCGCGCGCTGCTGCCAAGCAAACAGAGTCAGCAGAGGACTTCTTGCTGAAGCGCCAAGCGGTTGTCCGCTTTGTACAGGATTCGATCGCCCACGCGGTCGATCGACAGAAGATGAACGCAGACAAGAATGGAAGAGGAAACACTCTTTCATTTAATGAAGGTGACTTAGTGTTGTTATCAACGACTACACTACCTACACATGCAGTTACCAACGTCGGTAGCAACAAGTTGCTACCGAAATTCATCGGTCCGTTCCGCGTGCTCCGCCGCATGGGGCACGCGTATACGCTTGAGCTTCCTCGTAGGATGCGGACGCATCCTACGTTCTACGTTGGTCGCCTTCGTCCGTACCATCAGTACGACGGCGCTTCCGAGCAATCGGAATCCCCGAGCGCTCGAGAGTCCCGAGGAGAAGCTTGTACTCCCGGACAAGCGTGTTCAACTCCGCTTGAACACGGTCGTGCGAGCCCCGCAGCGTCGCCAGCTGCGCCTCCAGTCGCACTCGCTGCGACCGCTCCTCCGCAAGGTCTGCGCGGAGACGCTCCTGCGCAAGCTGGAGCCGAAGATCGTCCGAGTCGTCGCGACGAGCCGAGTACGACTCGTCGCGTTGAGGATACGTCGGCGCGGCCGGTGGATAATGTCTTCCCACCGCCGCCGCCCCCACTGGTTGACTCCAGTGGTGCTGAGCGCTGGATCGTTGAGCGCCTGCTGAATCATAGGGATCAGCAGGGCGGTAATCGAACGAAGTATCTCGTTCGATGGCGCGGCTATCCGCCATCTGCGGATAGCTGGGAGCCGCGCGAGGCTCTCCTCGAAGATGTTCCGGGTCTCGTCGCTCAGTACGACGAGATCCACCCGCTGCGTAAGGCAGCGAGGAAGCAGCACGCTCCTCGCTCGCGCGGCGGCGCTCGTAGATTTGCTCGAGGCCTGTAATGGCCTCGAGGAGGTCGGCAGGGATCCGACCTCTCCACCCTTCGCTGAGGTATTCCTCGCGAGTGACGCGATCAGCGTCAGGTGGACAGTGTGGGCAGGCTCCTCCCCACACGAAACAAGGCAAGCCATTACGGCGCGAGCGCCGGTGGACGCGCATTCGTCCACCAGTTTCGGAGAATCCTTCGAACTTCTCTCGTTGCGACTTGAACGCAACGAGCCAGGTCTTCATGCCTCCCTTGACCTTGACGTTGTCAAGGAATTGATTCCATCCCTGGATCAACGCAGGGAGGTCGCGATCAGTTGGTCTATCGTTGTGACGATAGAAACGCCGTTCGAAAAAGCATTCGATTAAAAATCGACGGCGCGTATCGCGGTCGCGATATTGGCGCGCGACGTACGGATCGTCTTCGAGCCAAGCGCAGTCGAAGAGATCGTACGTCCGCAAGGGATCGCGCGCACCACTCCATCGGCTGATGTCGTAAGCCGATGGAAGCCAGGGTGTGACTTCTGGCACCGAGGATCTCAAGGCTCGATCCTCGGACTCTTGGGTCGCGTTGGTGATGCTCACCTCACGATCACGTCGATTGTGAGGGCTGGGATCTTCCGCGACCTCCCCATCCTCCTTCATCTGCTCGTCCGCCTCACTGTACGGCCCCGAATAGCTATTCGGCGACCGCTCGGACGATGAGCAGCTGAACAACGGCGATTCTTCGTAAGGACCGCGCGCGGCACGGTCCTCCGACTTGGCTTCTTCCTCGCCGTCCCTCTCGTCGTAATCGACGAGCTCCGACAGCGTCGGCGATCGCTCTGGAGGCGCGGCTCTGCGTGCTGCGACGATCAACGTCGCAGCGCTCGCCGGCGCCTTCATCTCTTCGTCGCCGTCGGCCTCGACGTCGCAGCGCATCTCGGCGTCGGCCGACGGGTCTTCAGTCGTCTTGGACGACGGTGGATGGCCACCGTCGTTATTCGCGGTGTCTTCAAGTGGCTCGGTCGAGGTGGCACCCTCGCCGACCGTCGAGTTGTCTTCAACCGCTGCGCTGGTGCGCGCAGCGGCATCCTCGCTCGCCTGAGCCGCGCTCATGGCGCGCACTGCCATTGCAGCGCGGTAGTCGGCGGCGCTGATGGTCTTCTTCGCGTCCATTCTCCGAATGGACCGCGACATTAAAGGCGTTGATCGGTGACGATCAACCCGCGGCTCGCGACTCGCCGTTGGACCAACTGACCAACAAGTGCTCCCTGTCGCAAGTCGTTCAATGCGACTTTCGTCTTGAGGGGAGGGTGATGTAACGGGGTGTGCCCGTTACATGGTACGGACCCATGTCAATGGTGTCCGATAGGAACATCGTGAACCCATCTGGTTGCGATGTCTCCTGATTGGATAATATCCCACGATATTATCCCGATTTCCCACCAATCACGCTAGGGTCTTGTGATTGAGTGGATGGCAGAAATACGAGGGCGGATCTGCGAGGTTTTATATACAAAGAGTAGGTTTTTCTAGGTTTCCTAATCCATAAATTCAGTTTCCCATTTGCCCAACCCAACACAAGTCCCTGTGTTGCGCGCTTCTTACACTGCTCCACAGTGTACGTGACGTAACGAGGTCAGCCTCGTTACAATCGGAGCTGCCCCGACAAAGTCAACCAAGCTTGCCGCGCGTACCAAGCGCGCCGCGGACCGTCCACGCCGTGGAAACGCTGGAGGCCCCGACCAGCCCTCGCAGGCAGCCGCTCCATCCGCAGGGCAGCTGCGTGACCAGAAGGAAGCGATCTCGCATGACCGCAAGCCACGAGAACGGACAAATCCCGGCAAAACCAAATTGTCGAAGAAATCGAAGAAGACCCAACGCAACAAAGGCGGAGCGGAGAATACGTCGAAACCCACGACGTCCGGCTCCTCCGCTGCAGCGGAGCCCAATGTCTGGGCCAACGCGCGCGAAACCTTGTTGGGCGAAGGCAAAAAACCAGCTCATGTGTACGCTGACGAGATCACCTACGCAGACGCGTATAAGATCTGCCGACTGGAATATCGCATCATGCCAGACGGCTTCCAACGCGCACCGACCAAAGAAGAAATCCAAGCGGAAGTTCTTTGGTGCCAGCGCAAGATTTTTCTGGCGCAGGAACCAAAATTCTTCACGGAGATCTACCCACTGAAAGTCCGGCTCGCGCTGCGTCAACATCATCACGATAAGATGCTGTATTCGGCCTTCGTCCAGATGTCGGCGCAAATTAAGTGGCCAGCGGAGACTGTGCGATACCACTTTTTCGAATGCCTGGTCCGACTTAACCAGCCCGATGCGGATGCCGCCGAAAGAGCGAACGCGGTTCAGCTCTTCAAGGATGTTTTTGTGTTCACCTTGTCAGAGGACGGCCGCCTCGTCGCCTTACGGTTTATCAGACCCGAGCTCCGAGACAAATGGGTGAACGCGACCTTCAAGTTCCCATTCGGGACCATCAAGCTTCGGGCTTCCGCCTCGTTCGAGCAAGACGACAAGCGCGAAGGACTAGACGCACAAGCCGTCAAGCAACTCTTCCCGCTCCACCTGCTCGGGCGCTCCAATCTCCCGATCAGTACAGTCAGCGACATTGCGAGCGCGCTTGGAGGTGGTCTGCCAATCCTAGAAGTGGTAGCCATCCCTGCGACTGGAGACCGCACACTGGAGACGCACGTCTGGAGCATCACGTACAACAGCTTCGACGCGCCACAAGGTATCGAAGATGTACGGTGCGTGATCGTCAAGCAGGGCGACTTCTCGTTTCAAATGGGGGTGCACCAACCTCGCACCGCCACCCGGCACCCATACTCCGTGTGTCTGGATGTAGGGCACTTCCGCAACAAGTGCGCCAATCAGGAGAAAGCGGCTGAGATGAGGGAGCGGTTTGAGCGAGTGATCGAGATTCCCCCTACCTCGATATACGAACTCGCACCTCCGACGGAAGACGAAAATGAACACGTCGCCCAGGTTAACCGCTTGTACGCAGCGGTCGCCCCCCAGCTCGTCCCTCTGCAGCCACCAGCTGCCAGTGGTCCTCCGCAGGAGTCCCCCAACGCCGAAGAAAACGCCGCTGACAGCGCACGTGCGGCGCGCAATGTTTCCAAACAAGCCGCCAAGCAAGCCAAGCAGCGACGAAACCAGAGCGACCAGGTCCGTGCTCTAACGAAAGCTCTTGCGAAGGCGAAAGCTCAAAAGGAAGAAGCCAAGCGGGCTGCGCTCTCCAAACTGACTGAAACGTACGGCGCAAAGAAGGATGACGCCCCACCACCGCGCAAGACCAAAGCTGGGACCACCGCGGTCTTAGTAAACTCCGATCCGGCGCAACGATGGATTTCCGTCCCTGGCGCTCGCGATGGGCAAACTCTCGCAGTAGGTGAAAAGCGCACACGCGCCCAACTCGACCCTCCGCAGGCAATTTTTGAGTCTGATCCCACGGCCGCAGAGTGCAGAGAACCCGTCACTCGCCGACCACGTTGCTCGACCGCGCACGTGGCGATCGAGAGAAAACGCCCAGACGCTCCCCGGTCACGTCTTCAGTGGGTGGCTTTGGGTGGCGAGCTTCCGCCAGTGCAGAAGCCCCGGCTCGGACAACTCACGATGACCCCCTTCTTCCAACGGCTCCCTACCCTGGAGTCGGAAGCCGAAGGGACCCGGACGGACGACGATGACGAACCCATCTCAGGACCAGTCACCTCCAGCGAGCTCGCAGAGGTCGGCGTTCGACCAGGTGCACGACCGGTCGTCAGGCTCTCCAAGGTTCTCAGCACCATCCGAGCTCGACAGGTTCAAACTTGCGCAGACGGCAGATGTCTGTATCACGCCTTGGTCGCCTCACTCAGTCGGACTTGCGGAGATGCGATCAACGTCACTGACACTGTCGAGATCAAGCGCGCAGTGGAGCTCATGCGAGACATCAACAACCTCATCGCGGAGGACTTGGTCGCAATGTTAGTGAACGGTTCCCTTCAGCTGACCGAACTTTGCCCCCGGTATCTTGATGAATCCATACGACCCGACTCAGTCCCGCGACTAGTCGAGCACTTCAAGACGGCGGCTTTACAAACCAGCCCGTCGGTTACGCGCAAATACTGGGGAGGAGATGCTGAAATCATCGCGTTCGTGGCGTGGAAGCTCGAGCCAGTCTACTCACTCGACGTCTGGCCGACTGGTGAAGCCTTTATCCAACGCTACACTCCCATCGACTACCCTCTGGCGGACAAGTCCATCGCCTCGCGCGTCGTTCGGCAGTCGATCTCGCCCGAACGATTCTATGCCCAGATTGAAGTATACCGTCGACACAAGGTCGTGCCGCTCATGCTTGCGCTGCACCACACCTTCGAGAAGAATGAGCACCAAGGCCACTACACGGCCATCCGCATCGCCGACGCTGAGTACCGTGAGTTCGCCGGTAGCATCCGTAAACAGGACTCAATGAAATCACGGTTGCCTAAGGTCCAAGCGGCGATAGCAGCAATGGAAACTGACCCTACGCCCACGCAGCAGGACTCGGAACCCACGCCATACTCCTCAGGCGGATGTTCGGAATACCTCCCAACATCTGAAAGTGACGGCGCTGATAGCACGAATGAATTTGACGGCTCGCGGGAGCACCACTCCGCAGCCGATGAGAAGGCTCACGATGGCACCGGCGACCACGATACTCGTGGCGACGACGTCCAGGACCCAACTGACCAAGATGACCAAGACGATCATGGCGACCACGACGATCAAGGCGACCAAGACGAACACGACGCAGCTGTCCCCATGCAGACGGACGATGCCCTGCCAGCAGAAGGGGTGGAGCGCGGCGAGGCTCCGGTGATCGATCTCACGACGCCACCTGCGAGCCAGCCCCTCCTGCCCACAGCGGAAGCGGTCACCACGAAGGTGCTCGGAGAGCCCATGCGATCACGTTCTTCCGATTTTGAAAGCATTTGCTCGACGCCGGTAGACCCCAGCTTAAGCTTCGATAATTATGAGCCCAGAGCCAGTCGTTCCACCGAGGCACCACTCACGCTAAGCGAAGAGTCCACGCTGCTGCAACACATCAGCGCTGGCACCCACAAGTCGACGGAAGCCGCACGTCTGCTCCGGAAAGCCCAGTCGGCAAATCGCACAGCGTACAAGAGTTGGAAGAAGCGGCAGGCCAAAAAGAATCCGGCGACGCATCGACTCATATCCCAAATTGCAGACCCGGGTGAGGCGACGATGGCGATGCGAGAACGACCCGGCGCGGTCAAGGGGCTCCTCCATGCGATACCGTTCCCGGAAATTCACTTGTTAACCACAGAGGACACTACGCTTCTCCATCTGGGGAAACACGCCTTGATACTGGCACGACTTCATCTGCTGCATCGAGTTGGCTCGAACGTGGAGGCGGACAAGGCCAATTTCTGCAGAGAGTGGGCGGCGGCGATTCAGGCCGCATCGGCGCTGGACGTCAAGTGGACACTTGTCAACGAGCCAGCACGTTGGAAGAAGCTGACCTCGCTGGCAGCGCAGGCCGCGATCAGAGTACCCCACCGCGTGCAACCCGGCCTCCTGGAAGCCGACTGGTGCCGCCTGATTGCGTACGTTCTACTCTTACCGGAATGTTAACCGCACGAGTTCAGTACCAGAGACCTGCCCCAGCAATGTGATGCGCTCACCACGTGGATGGCGGACAGCTCGAATACGCTCACGGTAGTCACCGCTGGACAAGCGGTGGCACGACGCCGGTGGGAATCTTCCTTCACAGTGTTCCGCGACTGGACCGACAAGCACGTCGGACCAACGCTGTTCCGGTTTGGTGCCCAGCCAACCGGAACAGCCCCACGGCGGAACTAAGGGCACCGACAAGGTGCCCGGCCCCACCGCCGCGCAGGGGGTAGGGCCACCCGCCGCCGGGTCTTCACACGATCGAGCGGCCACGACCGGTAGGCGACGGTCCAAAGTGGGCGACGAGAGGGTCAGGCGGCTCAGGCGCGGACCACTTCGTTCTCAATGGCAGTCCACGCCAATCCTGTGTGTCACGCAGAACGTCCGCGGACTCACCAATGCGGATGACTGGTTTGGAGGTTTACGCGCGCGCCTCGAAGGTAAAGAGCCGGACATCGTTCTTCTACAAGAGGTTCCGACTTCGCCGGACGCGGTGGCTCGACTGAAAGCAGATTATGCAAGAGGATGGGGACGCACAGACCTCGTCTGGTCCGTCTGGGCAGAGTCAACCACGCACGAGCGAGGTGTTGCCATTCTCTGCAGACCCAACGGCCCAGTCACCAACGTACAGCCCATCTGGGAGGAATTTTGGTCGGCTCGCTTCATGGCAGTCAGCGCAGACATCGACGGCCGCAGCCACGTCATCGTCAACGTCTACGCACCCAGTGGACGGAAGAAATCGCGAGAACACTTCTTCCGAGCCCTGCTAAGTTGCCCGGCGACTGACGACCCTATTCTCTTGGGAGGAGATTTCAACTGCACGCTCAACGCCGAGTACGACCGCAGCAGCCACACGACAGACGTCCACGACTCACCTGCGCTACACACGTTGCTCGCGCACTGGAAGCTCAGTGATACCCTCCAATTCGACATCGACCACGCCCAGACCGAAGCGGACAAACAGGACTTCCACACGAGTCACCATACCTTCAGGTACAAGCGCAAAAACGGTGGACTCGCCTCCAGCCGACTCGACCGCTGGTATGTCAGCACCCGGTACATTTCACATGTACTCGACGTGCGGGCGCGAACGCCGGTGTCCGACAGCGACCACGACGCGGTTCTACTGGACTGCGTGTGCAACTACGGGAAACCACGACGACCAGGCAGGAGGCGGCGCCACGGCCTCCGCTATCCGCTGCCCTTCGGGTGTGGTGAAGCGGTTGATGTAGTGTGTACTGAGCTATTGCAACGCTTCATTGACAAGAGCCAAGGCGCCAGCGCAGTCGAGACCGCGCTGCTCTGGGATGAATGCAAGGTGGAAATACGGCGAGAAGCTCTGGCCATTATCCGCGAATGCCGGACTCAACAGCGAAGGGCGTATAGGCAACGGCGCAAGCGTCTCCAACAGGCACTTCGGCGAGCTCTCACGTTGGACGGAGTAGAAGGCAGCACAGCCAGTGCAGAGGCCCACCGCATACACGCTGAACTCATCCGACTCCACAGGCGTCGGACAGGACGACGCCGACAGCGACGATGGCGGCTGGCGCTTGCCGGCACCCCCGAAGCTGAGCGCGCCTTTTTCCAGAGATACCCCGTGCCGAAAATCCACAATATCGTGAACTTGCCGGAGGAGCCAGGACAAGCACATCTTCCCATGGCGGATCGACTCGCATGCGCGTGGGACCCCATCACGCAACGTGGGCAGCTCCCTGAAGAAGATATCGACGCCTTCTTTGCCCAGCTTCCACCACACGCAGGCGGTCCCAACCTACTCTCGCTCGACGATGATTTCACGGAAGAGGAGGTACGTACTGCCATCAAGTCCTGTCCTCGAGGTAAAGCCGGTGGCCCCGACGGGCTGCCCAACGACTGGTACCACGAGTACACGGACATGATCGTTGAAGCACTCACGCCAATGTACAACCTGTGGCACCGGTCGAACATCCTACCTCGCAGCTTCAAACAGGCTACAATCGCGTGCATCCCGAAGCGAGCCACGCCACGCACAGGATTAGACTTCAGGCCCATCGCACTTCTCGATACTGATTACAAGATCTACTCCAGATTACTGTTGAACCGTGTTCGGCCACATCTCGCAGAGCCCATATCGCCCACCCAATTCGGGTTTGTCCCAGAGCGACAGGTTCACGACGCGCTGGATACCTTTCACGCCCTACAAGCCACCGCGAACCAAGATGAGAAGCTTGCAAACGCAGTCGCTGTCCTGCTGGATTTCGAGAAAGCGTACGATTCTCTCGATCGCACCTTCCTCACGCGTGCCCTCTCCAGACTCGGCTTCCCACCACGCTTTATTGCTGCAGCCAAGCAGATGCACCTTGCGACAACAGCAGAGTTCGTCGCAAATGCTGAAGTCTCCATGGCGCACCAAGTCCTCAACGGCATCAGGCAAGGTTGCCCACTGGCTCCAACTTTGTTCGTGCTCGCGGTTGATCTACTCTACCAGACCCTGGCCCACGACAACGAGCTGCACGATATCCAGATTCCTGGAGGGACAGAAGTCCGGGCTGCAGGCTATGCCGACGATACCACGGTCTATTTGCGCCACCCGAAGCACCTTCAGCGGTTGTCAACCGTTTTGGACACCTTCCGCGGGGCCTCCGGTCTCAAGGTCAACCTCACCAAAAGTGTGGTCGTGTTTCTCACAGCGGCCGCAGACCGAACTGCAGACGCAGCTGGGTTCACCGTTGCGGCCGAGCGCGAACTATCCAGGCTTCTGGGTGGCCAAGTTGCTAGCTCCCCATTGCTTGCCACGATCTGGGATATGACAGTCCAGAAAACCCGGGCACGCATCTCCATGGCGGAACTCAAGACCACGAATGTACGACAGCGCATCAAGCTACTTCGCGCGGTCTTCCTACCTCAGTTTCTGTACATCGCACGACATCACTGGCCGAGTCCAGCCATCGTGGATCGGTGGCAGTCGCTCGTGGACACCTTTACCTGGTCCGGATCCCTCTCGGACGATGGCACACGAAAGACACGCGCGTGGATGGCGAAACATGTTGCACAGCAACCGGTCAAAGATGGCGGGCTCAACACCCTCAACCTCCGCCACGAACTCCAGTGCCTCAGCTTAACGACCATCGAACGATGGACCGCGCCTTGCACCGGTCTCCGTGGTCAGGTTGGTCGGATCCTCATGCGCACACACGGCGCGGAGGCTATTCACGTCGGCCCAGAGAGACAGCCCTCCACCGCACCGGCCTTCCAGAGAAGTCTCGGAGCGACCGGCGCTCAGCTACGGCGAGCCCTACTTGTGCAGCCTCGGGACGAAGGAGAGACGGACCTGTACTTGCAAGCGAGAGCAGCCTTACGGGCGACGGCCCCGCCGCCACACAGCTGGGAGCACAGTTGGCTGCATGTGGACTACTCCGGGGTAGCCCAGGCGCTCGCTCCGCTCAGGAGGTACCAAGCGGAACGGCACGGAAGACTCGACATTCACACGCTCCTGAGCTCCATCCCCGGAGCCGGTGGCATCTTGCTCTCCGCGACAGGCCATCCCGTCGACAAGGCTGCATTCCACCACTTCAACACGCCCGGCGCACGATTTCGAGACCTCATGGACGTTGAATGGATCGACGACCACCGCCTACGCTTTAAGGCACGCACGGTACCCTTCCCGCTGCCGGACAAGCTCGCGCGTGGTTTTCGCAAACTCTGCGACGAACTGGTATACAACTACCCCGGCATTCTTGAGCTCCCTGCGCAGCCCGAAGACATTGTGCTCCGCCCGGCCAGCCTCGACATTTGGACCCTTGCCCCTTCCGGCGAGAAGTACACACTCCTCTGGAGCCCTGTTGCAGACGTCCGGGTGCCCGTAGGGACCGTCGGCTCAACAAGCGAAGCGACGCGCTTGGCCCAGGCCTTCCTGCAGGACACCAGCGTACAGTTTGACCGACATCCTTGGCTAGACGCTCCGCTTCGGTTGTGGAACGCAGGTGACGCACTCACCACCACGGCTGCGAGGACTTTGCTCCTCCAGAAGATGAGTACACGGGCACATGCGGAAAACGCCAGCCGACAAGCGCGATGGCACCACCAAGATTCGGACATTGCCGACGCTCTCGATAACCTCACGTGGAAGGCGATCCTTCACCTCCCTGGAGTTGTAGACTCGCAACGTGTCCTTCTCTACCGGATCAAGGGAGGCCGCCTCAGCAGATGGGACCGCACGCACCAGAAGCCAGGATGCCCGCATTGTCCCGATCTCGGCCCAGAAGGTGGCGAGAGCGCGCATATATTTTGGTCATGCCCCCAAGCCCAACGCCTCTGGCAGGTGCTGCGCCGTCATTGGAGTCCTCTATGGACCGCTGACAATGCGCCAACCCTTCAAGAAGACAAGGTGGCCTTTTTCTCCTTAAGCCTTCCAGCGGTTCCCGATCTGCTCTGGTCTCATCACAGCTTGACTCCCAGCGCCGACGATAGACGCGACCATCGCCACTCAGGCGGCTGTCAACGCAGCTTGGAGACAACACTCACTCGTAGTGATGCACACACTTTGACGATGGCGCACGTCGCTGGACAGAGTCGAAGACATTTGGACCCCGGCCCACACCGAAGCCGTCCTCTGCAATGCACTGAAGGATTCCCTTCGCGACCTCCGATGGAAGCGCACCGCAGCGACTGCAGCAACGCCGCACACAGCAGCAGCAATCCAGTTGATCCGCGACGCGACGCCGAGTCCACCCACTAACTCGGTTCGCGCCTCGGACCCAGCTGCGCACTACCTTCTCTACTTCGACGGCGGGTCCCGTGACAACTCGGGACCGGGAGGCTCCGGTGCGGTTATGGTCAAATTAACCTCCAACAAAGCGCACGCTGAAGTTGTCTTCACATCAGCGACGGCCCACCCCGACCCCTCGACTACCAATAATCAAGCAGAGTACGACGGCCTCATCAAGGGCCTCCAAGCGGCCGCGGCCCACTCCTGGACCCCGCTCTCGGTCATCGGTGACAGCATGACCATCATTCGACAGATGCGGACATATACGGCCCCACTCAACCGCACGCTGCAAAGCAAATACGCCCACGCACGACGACTTGCGGATGGCCTCGGCATCAAGCATTGGGACCGTCACCCCAGGGCTGCGAACAAAATGGCAGACGCTGCCGCGAATTTAGCCATGGACACCAAGACCAACAGCGAAGAGCACCACCCGACTGATAACGGGCGCCACCAGGACATCGCGACTCTCCTTCCCGGAGATATCGCCCACTGGAGAGAAGGTCATCCTTAAACTAGGCCCTGCGCCGGCTATAGGTTTCTAGATAAGCAAACCAATAGACCTCAATTTCATCATCAACGCTCCATCGCTGCTGCCAGCAACGAGATTCCCTCCCTACAGCCGACCTTGAAACTGAAACTTGATATCATCAACTTCGCGCTCTATGTCGTTGATACGGATCCTCGCGTTCGTGGACACCCAGCGTTTGCATTACCTAGTCTACATCGAAACCAGCCAAGTGGTCCTACCTCCGTGAGAACTGCGTGGGAGGATGGTCCCACGACCGAGAGTACTGCTGGTAAAGTCGTTCCATTCGAAACTAATTCGACAGGTCGAGTTCTGGTGCAGCCACAAGAGAGGCATAGCGCTACTTCCAGCACACCAGAACTCTCGCAGATCGAACAAACCCAGCTGAAATGCGTTGCAAGCGTGCTCAAACTGCTTCACATGACCGAGTTCTACGTGCTGATCGAATTTGTTGAGGCCGCACTCGCATCCATCTTCAGTACGTTGATCATTCTCTATTTCTTCCTGACAACAACTAAACTCATATATTGTATCTAAAGCACTGTACGTCTTGGCAATCAGCCACATGCCCAACCGTGTCTACTACTCCCAGCTCAGAGGCCAGTCGGATGACGATCTTCACCAGATGGTGCAACAGCTCGCGCTGTACGCCTCACTAGAGTTGATCTCCTTCGTCGCACTGTGTACCGCTTTCAACCGCCACCTGCAGCATTTCTCCACGATCCAGCAACTCGTTTGTACTGCAAAAGCACTGGGGGATCATTGTGCCGATCACGGCGTTCTGGATCTTCATGAACGTGCAGCTCACGCTCCAACATTTCGGTGGGTCGTACCAAGCATGATCCAGTGGAGATCAGATGCTGATATCTATCTCTTTTGGCTGATCCAGGCATGGACTTCTTGTTCGACTTCAAGTGATTTGATGTCGGGAGCTTTTAGATTCTCGGCCGACTACCGACAATTCGACGCGAACCAAAATATACCCGGCTCCTTCCGAGTAGCGATGACCTCGCCATTTCTGTAAGTCGACGTCATTTTTTCCCCGGAAAACAAAGTGACCGTCCTTCACGTGTCTGTCTTCCGTTCTACAGTGTATCAATAGCATCGTAATACATCATGATAGACGACTCGAGAGTGGCTGGGTGCGTAGCCACGGTTACGGAACTAGCCCCAGTTGGCAATGTGAGGGACGTCAATAAGTCAAGACAAATTGGAAACGTTGACAGCAATGTGACAGTATTCAAGTCACCAACGTGACGTTCGCCACTTTGAAGCTACTGCAGTCTGGCCTCATCCACAGACGGGCGAGTTTTCGCACAGCAGTGACGACCTGGGGCTTATTACCAGTATCATCGCACCCGTGAGTGATTCGAGTAATGTCGATGAACTGCACCACAGGGCTCCAGCTATTATCCCTTCGTTGACGGTCCTTATGATGCAAATATGCATCAGATTGCCAATACAATAAACAAGTACATTTTGCATAGACGGGTCACAACGTTGTGTGGAATTTGGCGAAGCAATTACGCTTTTGGTTGCAGCACAAAGCAACCTTGCAATGGGCGCACATGACCGCAGTCTGTGGGGCATCTTCAGCACTCTTGTTGTCGTCGGTGAGCCCTTGGTAGCGACACAAAAAGCACCGGAGACGAGTCGAGATGAACTCTGGAAGGTGATTGCCTGGTAAAAGACGACACGATGGCAACTCCACACTCGCAGATGTCACGTAGGTTCTTGTAGTCGATGCCGCACTCGCGGAGACGGATACTTGGGGTACCTGGGGTCTTGCTTCCAACACTCGAGGGGCCTTGCAACCTTGAAGACTCCCATGTAGACAATGATACCAAGCCACGTGTGGAGCTCGCCAGTGTCAACTGGGCGCCAGTTCGGTGCTCGTGAGTATGCAGCGTACATATTCGTGTTGGCGACGATCTCGTCGATGTCCGTGTACGTTAGTAGTAGATGAAATACGTTGGCCGGTGTGAGAGTTTGGAGTCGTAAGTCGGGCGGGAGCAGCACATACGGCTCGTGATCGCGGATCAAACGGACTGAATGAACCATTCGCTGCACCAGCAGAGCTGGTTTGCTGGCCTGCACGTCGTTGGGTTCGCCGTTGCTTGATGGTGTCATTCGCATTCCCAACAGCATACGCGTGACAGCAAACAGTTCGACATCCACATCTTGCGGTTCGTTGGTGTCGGGAGAATCCATGGTTGGCAGTGACTGAATGGCCCCCGACCCATTTCTCAGCAACGGGAGCGCCAATCTCGAACATTCGACCCACGTTTGAATCGTCTTGATCTAGGCAATCTCCTCGTACAACTCGTTTGGTGTAGATCACACTATTTCAGACGTTTTGATTCAAAAATCCATCATAATTGCCAATCTGATGTAAATTTGCATCAGCCGTCAACGAAGGGATAGTACATTGGGTGCGCTCAATAAACTTCACCTTCAACAACAATTTCGATGAATCTTTCTAGTTGGTTTGCGCTGCAAACCCTATAAAAAGCAAATCGTTGCATTCTCCTTTGACACGGATCTAAGGTGAGGGTGGAGCATCCGAACACCCTCCTACGTCGACTCCAGCCACTTGAACCGGAAGGTGAAGTCCATGCCTGTTGAGGGAGCCACACAAGCTATCAGTGTTCGACTTGACTGCGACAAATTAAAGACAGATTGCGACCCACCGAAATGTTCGAGGGTGAGCAGCACGTTTAGGAAGACCCCGAACGTCATGGTAGGTACAACGATCGCCCAGTGCTTCTGTAGCACAAATGCCAGTTGCTGGACCGTGGAAAGATGTCGCAAATGGTGGTTGAGCATAACACAAAGTGCGACGAACGAGATCAACTCTAGTGCGGCGTACAGTGCGAGCTGCTGCACCATCACGTAGAGGTCCTCATCCGACTGGCCACTCAACTGGAAGTAGTAGACACGGTTGAACATATGACTGATTGTTAACACGTAGAGTGCTTAGGGATGAAGAGCAAATATGAGATTGTTAGATGCGAACGTGAGGTAATTGTGACGAAAACCTACCGAAGACAGTTGCGATTCCAACCTCGACGAACTCGATTAGTATGTAAAACTCAGTCATGTGAAGCAGCTTAAGCACACCCGCGACACACTTCAATTGGGCTTGTTCGAGTTGCGAGAGGTCTGATACACCAGAAGAGACCGGATAATTAGGGCTCCCTTGCGTCTGAACGACAAGTTGTTCTGGCGAGCTGGTTTCGAGTGGATAGATCCTAGCGGGCGCACTGTCGCTCACCGCACCGGTCGCTGGTGTAGTTCCCACGGAGGTCAGAGAAGCTATCTGTTGTTGAATGTGGCGAGGCAGTGCGATTGTTGGGTGATATCGAATACGGGGATTCGTGTTAACAAGATACAGCGCAGAGTTGATGCCGTCGAGTTTCAGAGTCAAATCATCGGCCGTGACAGCAGTATCGGCGGGTATGCTCGCTTTCGCCAGCGCATTGACTTGTCGAACGATTTTATAGACCTCGTAGTAGGCCACGATCGACTGAACGACATCGACGGCCATAATGAATACAACACTCCCGCCGCCTCGCGTCTGCTGCATCGTTCGGCAAACAAACATCATGTGGAAGACGTCAATATTCATCACGATCGCTGATGGCACAAGATCTTCCGCGAAATAAAGTCCGCTCCTCGCCATGTTTTTGAATGTTAACTTGATGATTGGCAGCAAGACGGACAAATATGCCTGATATGCTGTCCCGACGACTGAAAAGACCGCATAGTACGATACGTAGGCTCCGCCCAGGGCGTAATGGACCACGATGACTTTCAAGAACCGGAAAAACTTGATTTTGGTATCGGGGTCGTTGTGTAGTGTGCCTCTCCACAGCCACCACGAACATAAGGCCGTGGAGAGAATGAACCATGGTTCAAGCAAGAGCAAGCCGACGGGTGTTGGGAAAGTCCACAGCACCGCCTGGGCCCAAAGTGAAAAAGCAGACGCTAGTGCTGGGATCACGATGAGAAGCAATAGCCTGTTTGCTGAGAGAGGCAACGCTGGGACACATGCGCGAACTTGGACCACGATGGAGAGTGAGCTTAGGCAAGACATCAGAACAAGGCGTAGATAAAGCCACAGGGTTTGGTGGCTCAGTCCTCTATCAGGCGGCTCGAGAGGAAATGAGTCGTTGAGTATGAGCCAGAATAGCGCTGGTAGTGGAGTGAAGAGTAACGCGGCCACGTTGCCGGTCGCAGTCGAGATCTTGGCGTGCGCGATGAGTTCGTGGAACCTCTGGAGCGAATAGCGGCCTTGCAACTCAACCTGGACACTTTCCCAGAGCCGAGTGGGAGACACGACATCGATATTTCGAAGAGAAGTCAGTGTCGTAGAGTCAGGGCGACTAGTTGTTCGCGGGTGAGTCATTGTCTGTATCTGGGCTTTCATTGCGAAGAACGGACTAAAGCGCGTAGTTGTGTGTGTTGGGTCTTCCAATCCTCGCGAAGGTGTATACCTTATCGAGGCCGCTCTCGGCTCCACAACTACTCAGCCACGATCCACTCGAGAGCTGAGCTTGCTGTCTTTGAGGAGCATGCAAAGCCCCAATTCTCTGAGGAGAGCCTCCCCCCAACGCTATTGTTGACTCGTAGAATTGCTCGCCTACTTATAGCTTCTCAATCTGTCTGGTATGAGTAAACCAATCCAAACGCAACTTGTCCGGGATGTTTGGGAATATTTGTGCCCGTCGGCCTTGCGTTCTGACCGGGACTCTCCATCTCTACAATTCAGAGCATTTTGATTGGATGCTCTATTTTTGCAGGTTGGAGGAGAGCTGCTCGGTGTCGTAGGTGCCTCCGTCTCCAAGCACAAAGCCACCACAACACAACACTAACAACTTCAACAAGCAGCATGGACGAGTTTTTCGGGCCGGATGAGACTGAATATCTTTTTGCGAGCTTCTTTGCGAATGAAGAGGAAGCATGCGCCCGCCGGCTTTTGTCACACTCACACTCCGACGCTGACGAGATCAACTCAGCCAATGCGTCTTCTGGAACAAATCCTCAATTGCGCGTCCACGCGAGATCCACATCGTAGCCCTGTTGCGCATCCTGTCCGTAGGCAGGTGACGATGCGCTGCCTGTACATCCGGTCGCCGGCCAGTGACTCCATAACGTGGTCACTCTCTCTCTCTCTCTCTCTCTTTCAAATACGAGAACCACGTCGCACATTTCAGGAGAGATGACCTCTCCCCACCTTGCAAGGCGACGTCTTCGCGTAGGGGAAGCCAGAGTGATGGTCACTCGTCTCGCTGTCTTCCCCTCCCTATCAATAGTACATGCACCTCGAGCCCAATATGCGGCGCTCGCCATGCCGCCGCGCGTCTCGTTCCTCGCGCTCTCCGTCTCCGCGCGCCGCTTCCGCGTCGTCTGGTGCCTCGCGCTGCTCGCGCACGTCGCCTGCGCCGCCTTCTTCGCCGCGGCCGCCGCGCTCTACGTCGCGCTCGACCATCCGCTGCTTCTCTACTACGCCGACCTCGTCTCGCCACGAGATGAGCGCCACTTCCTGATCGTCGCCGTCATCTTGGCGCTGCTTGGTCTCGCGCACGTGGAGCGCGCGCGACGCATCGTGTTGGCGTCGATCGCCATGAGACGACTGGTCTTCTTCCGACAGGCGAAGGAACAAGTTGCAACAGACACTTCGCCTTCCGTCGGACTCGCAAGTGGCGATACGGCCAAGACTTGTGTCGATGGCAGCGAAGGAGCTGTGGGAGTGCAGCGACGACTGTGGCGCTGGGTTCATGGTGGCCATGGCGTGCTTTTCCATCCGCATACAGGACTGTTTGGTCTCGAGAGCAGATACTTTGAGCGGTTATTTCTCTTGCGCGAGTTTGTTGAAGTCATTACGCAGACGTACCAAGTATATCGCTCCAGCGTGCTGATTGCTACACCGTGGATTAATCACGCTTACGTCGCGATGATCGTGATCAATTGCTGGTCGACACCATGCCTCCAGCACTTTCTCCGCAAGCGACCGGCGCTCGAGCGTGTACTGTGCTTGTGTGTCGACTTTTGCCTCGGTTGTGGAGCCACGATGCTTTTGCCACTCGCAGTTGTTGGTCCGTATGTGATTGCATTTGATCAGACATTGCTCAGCTTCGATCAACGAGACTTGTACGACGATGTATGGTTCGTTAATTTCGTCATGGGGTGCCAGCAGATGCTGGGAGGTGGCATGTTCGACTTAGCAGCCAGAGTTGTAGCGTATTCTAGCATTTTTGGTTGCTTGCTCAGCATTGAGGCGCTCGTTCGCCCGCCAGCCTACTTTAAGCGTGACGCGGTTCGAAATCGCCTCTCTCGACGCAATCTCGTATCTCCAAGGGACGAGAATACCGTTGATTCCACAAATGAGGCCATGGAGAACCATCGACTCACGCCAATGTTGTCCATGCGATTGTCCGAGGCACTTGACACGCAAAAGAGTGTCAGCAACCAGCTCAGTACCAGAGGTTACAAGACGGCGCTGTCTGCGTTCACATTGTGGGGTGCGATCGTTCTTGCCTTGCACGTACATGCACACCATGGCATTGGAACCTCATCGTCCGTGATTTGCCGTCAAAAATCACAACCATGGTTCACAAGAAGAGTAGCGTGCTCTGTCGTCGAGTTCAATTGCTGGAGGCTAGGTAACAACACCGGGTCCGTTCCTGAGTTTGCTCTCGATGATCTGGAAGAGGCAAGTGTGCGAATCGTAATCCTGTCACACTGCGAGACGCTTCGAGTTCCGAGTGTGATCAGGCGTTTTCGAAGTCTTATCGGCTTTGAGATTTTCAATGCCTCAATTGTTGCATGGACGACTGCGTCCACATTTCACAATCACATACATCGAGACCTTCGATATGTCTTCCTCATTAGCGTGAATATTCAGCGTCTTCCTAGTGCGCTGACTCACGACCAGCTCCCACCCAGCCTGACAGATATTGAGATATCTCACTCCAATCTATCCGAGTTGCCGATTGGCATCGACTTGATCTGGCGCAAGTTGTCGATTCTATACGTGGGAAACTCATTTGTGGAGACAGTTCCAGTTGGAGTATTCAAACTGGGCACGACAGATTTATCTCTCGCTGGTAACCACATTCGAGTACTGCTGGAAGAGTCTCTTCAAGTTGAAGCCGGATATTTGGTCTTTTCATTCGCTAGTAATCCCTTGGAGGCAATGCCTTCTTCTGGGCGAGGCAAAATTCGTTTGTTAGACCTCGAGTGGACCAATCTGACGGAGTTACCGTCGTGGATATCGAGCTATGTTCAGTCTGACATCCCGCGAGTTCGTCTCCAGAGCACTCCATTTTGTCAGAGAGCTAAACGTTCCCTGCTTCCGGTGGCAGAATCTCCAGCATGCTTGCAATCGCTCGAAAGTGGGTCCTCATCAGGTCAGTTTCCATGGGTACTCATGCAAACGCGGCGCTTGATATGACGAAATACAGTGAGATTTGCAAAGGGACAGAGGGGGGGGGGGGGGGGGGGGGGGGGGGGGGGAGCAAACTTGGTGTGAAGATGGTGCGATTCCTTGCTGACCACTCAGCTATTTCTGGCGTCCAAAAGTTTTGAGCTTCGAAGTCCCACGACCCATCATGGAGGCTCAGACGGTGGATTTCAGAGCGGTGCATTCGCGATAGCTAGTCGAGTCGATGAAAACATCTCCCCAGCGTCATCCAACTAGTCAAGGCCTAGGGAGACGCAACAGTCACGAAGCTCCGTCAGTGGTCGTCGATGTCTCGCCCATAGTGTTTCGCTGCTTTTGGATCTGCATTCTGTCTGTTCGCATTGTGTCGGTAGCCTTTCTGACGGCGATGGCGATGGTCTACTTTTTCCTTTTGGAGCCCGGTATGTCGTATTATGCTTCACTTCTCGGACCTGACGCATTAGCGCAGTTTGTTCCGATGGGGTTCGGCCTTAGCGCCTTAGCGGTCGCTCATGTCTACAAGATTTTTTCGATGTTGACTTTCTCTTGGAGAAGCAGAGACCTTGTCTTTGAAAGCCCCGGTCAAGCACGAAAAATGGTGCTGTCGTTGTGGCGTCCTCGACAAACACATCCAGAAGTGGCCATTTTGACTGAGGACTCCCGGAGGCGAGTCTGGTCCGACTTGGCTGTGGTGTTGCTTCGTAAAGCGCGCAAGATTTGGCCCACTCTCTTCGGGAGGCGCGGTTTTTTCAGCGTGAAGAGCGAATTCTTCGACATGAGACTTATCTTGAGGGAATTTTTTGAGATACTATCGCAGACTCTACAGCTTCAAACAGCGACCCGACTCATTATCACTCCGTGGATTACAAATCTTTACGCCGTGATTGTCATCGTAAACTGCTGGTCAACACCGATCGTGCAGTTTTTGTGTCGGAGAAAGCTGAAACGCACACGTAGCCAACTCCCAACAGATGGTCAGAGTTCAGGAATCCGACGAGATTGTCTCTCTGTGGAGAGAATAGTAGCGCTCGAGCGGCTGTCGTGCCTAACGATTGACCTGGTGCTGGATGCGGTCATATCTATCTTGGTTCCGGTGGTTATTGTCGTTCCTTACGCGTATCAGTTTGATCCAGTTGCACTTGAGTTTTCGCAGGAGATTCTGTATGATGATGTGAGATTTGTGAAGTTTGTGTATGAGCACCAGCAAGTTCTCGCCGTCAACTCGCTGGAAACAATGTTTACTTTGTTCCCACAGTGGAGCATCTTCGTTTGCTGCGGCAGTCTGCGATCACTGCTCCATAGGCGCGACCCACAAGCACATGGTCCAGATTTGAGTAAGTTGCCTCGAACGGCTAAAGCTGAAGTTGCAGGAGTCCCTCTTCCTTTTGAAGACCAGCGCAAAACAAGCGTTTTGGATTCCCAGATAACCGTGAAAGATAGTTCTGCACGTGTTCGGTCAGCACGGCACGTGTTTCTTCAGTATGCGCGACACGTTGCAGTTTCAAAGGTGACTCATATTGCATTTATTGTGTGGGGAGTGGTCGCGCTCGGCCTACATGTATCATCGCTGCGGACTGCAATTGTCAACTCGCACGCCGTTCCTTGCGGTTGCAAGCAAGTGCTGAGGCCCTGGCTCACTACAAGCGTTGCATGCTCAGTGTTTGAGTTTAACTGCCATGTAGCAGGTACAACAACCCCATCGGAAGAAGATTTGAACACACTTGACAAAGAATCTTTGGCTGTGCTCATCTTCTCCCACTGTCAAGCCGTCGTTGTGCCACCTATTATTCACACTTTCCCCAATCTACTGGGATTTGAGATATTCAACTCGAGTATTCTGGAGTGGGGAGTTGACGCAGCAATGTCAGTGGAGAGACAGAGACGTCTTTCCTACATTCAATTGCTGTGGACAAACATGACAGTGCTTCCGCCTGGCCTTGTGACGAAGCTTCCGGAGAAGTTGTTGGACATAGAAATCAGTGCCAGTAATCTGTCAGCTTTGCCAGACGACTTGCATGAGCATTGGCATGGACTCTCGATTCTGTATATCGAGAAATGCAAGCTTCTGGAATTTCCAGCGACCCTAACAAAACTCAAGGTGGGATTTCTTTCTTTGGTCGGCAACCAAATTTCGCATATGTTGTCGAGCGAACCGTGGGCGCCTCGAGCACTCGTCGTATTATCGCTAAACAAGAACCCGCTACTCGAGCTACCGATGACTCCGTTACGTGGATTGGATTTAGTTGAGTATCTCTCCGTTGAAGATACTGCCGTTCGTACTCTGCCTGACTGGATCTACGAAAGTCACGTGAAAGTTTTCATGAACGGATCTGCGTTCTGCAGTAGTCTCCCAAAAGAGATGCTGAACGATAAGTTCGGACCAGAATCTCTTATCACTTGTGTCGATCGATCGAGCATTACAAACGGATTTGTTCCAATTGACTTCATCGCTGAGCGTAGGCCTTTGAACCCAGTACAACGACCTCGAGCCACATGAAAGGAGATACAAGTACACAACCCTTTTCGAATTACTTCGGACTAACATGCGGACAACTTCGAAGTAAAAATATCTGCTGGGGTGGCCGTTTGATTTTGGCGTCGCTGATCGGAGTAGAATTTGTCCAAGCACACCGTGCGCCAAGGCTCATGCAAGTGAGAATCCATCCCAACGCCTCAGATTGCTCAGCTGCCTTCCAGCGAGGTCCCAGCATTAAGCTTTTACGAAGAGAGTCTGTCAAAGCCGGGATAAAGAGATTGGGTTCTACGTTGGAAGTGATCCAGGTCGGCCACCTCCATCGCGACGATGCGGTCGCTGTGAATGTATCCAAGCGTGTATACGTATGGTTCTGGGTTCTAATGCTTTTTGCAAGGTGCTGGTGCATCGTTTTTCTCGCGGTGACGACTCGATTGTATTGGTTTGTTGCACATCCATACATGAGCTACTACGCCAACCTACTCGGCCCCAACGCTGCTGAGCGATTCAAATCGTTTGGGGTGTGTTTTGGGTTGATTGGTGCTGCGCATGCGTTTGATGTGTTGCAGATGGTCATCCATTCGTGTCGGCTGCGCCGATTAGTTTTGGATCCTCCTCCGACACCCATAACAACGAAAACCGTGGCTCCCATCGCTATCTCTCGATCGTTCACGCGGTTTGGTTCGAGGTTCTTTGCACTGGGGAGGCGCTTTCTAAAGATGTTCCATCGCAGAGGATTCTTTGGCGTCGAGAGTGACTTCTTCCATGTCCGATTCATGGCACGTGAATTGATCGAGATTGTTTCGCAGACGATTCAAGTATACAAATCGAGCGTGCTGATTGCAAAACTGTGGATAAACAACCTCTACGTGGTATTGATGCTCATAAATTGTTGCTCAACACCGGTGCTCCACACTCTTTTCCATGATTCGCCAGCTCTTGAGCGGCTGCTGTGCCTTTGGTGCGACTACGTTTTGGATTCGGTGGTCTCAATGGTAGTTCCTATCATAATTATGACGCCGTACTATCAGAAATTTGATTTTGCGAGCTACAACTTCGAAATCGCGTACCTGTACGACGACATCTGGTTTGCCAACATGGTGATGGAAAACCAGCAAATATTTGCGCTCGGTTACTGGGACTTCGTGTGGAAGGTAGTTCCCCACATCAGTATGTATAGTTGCCTCGGTAGCTTGAACGCACTCATTCGGCCCGCTCCTTCTGAACCTTCACATCAGTGTTTGGGTAAAGTAACACAACTCAGCAATGCTTCAGAAAACCAGTCATTTGATGCTCACCCAGACAAAACCGAGAATGATGGGAGAGGACCAACAATTTCAGACATTGCACCAGTTTCTTCACTCGTTGGTAGCGGAAGGCGAGGAGAATACGATCGAACTCGTATCTGGTCCTCCAAGCAACACCAACCCACGATGCGAACAAAGGGGATTCACATTCTCCGAGTCGCCAATGGTGTCATGTTTCTTTGGGGCCTAGGCATCGTCACGCTTCACCTTATGGCGATCCGAACATCTCTAAGCACTGACGTACCAGGCTGTAAGCAAGTTACTCGACCGTGGTTCGCAACAAAATTTTCGTGCTCTGTGCTCCAATATAACTGCCATCAGTACAACTCGACAACCGTGAGAGTTGAAGACATCGACATACTTCAACAAGATAGCGTCGTTGCCCTCGTTTTTAGCCACTGCACAGCACTAGTTGTTCCCACCCACGTTCGAAAGTTTCGAAACTTGCTGGGTGTCGACATCTTCAACTCCACTCTCTTCGAATGGTCTCATGAAGCCGCGATATCAAATGATACGCATACTAGACTCGCGTACGTTATATTCGTGCGAGTAAACATGACGAAGCTTCCTGACGGTATTCTCCAGCGCCTACCGCCATCAATGACGGATTTTGAGATATCGGTTTCCAACTTGACCCATCTCCCTGACGATCTGCACCAGTTGTGGCATCCAATGTCGCTGTTGTATATCGAGCATTCCCCGATCACTAGTTTTCCATCAACACTGCTGCACCTAAATATCGACGACTTATCTCTCATCGGTTCTGATATCTCCTCTGTCCCGGAATTCGGGAGAGGCCACCGTGGCTTTTTCACTTTTGCGATGACGCATACGCCCCTCACCAAACTGCCCACCTCTTTTGGAGACACGTCCAACATCGGATTCTTGAATCTTGGCTACACGAGCCTGAAATCCTTTCCACCTTGGATGGATCGCGTTGTGCGGACGGCGACCAAAGTATACGTACACCATACGCCATTTTGCAGTGAGAAAACCTCTGAGGAAATCGAACAGCGCTTTGGTGTCGATGACGTGTTGACTTGCACGGACACAGGAGATCGACAAGATGGCAAGTACCCACTTCAATTAATGGAGACGCGTCGACCGTATGATCAACCTCAGCATGTCGACTAGAGCATCATCAAAATTTTGTGATGATCAACCAGGCTAACAATTTATTTCCACATTGTGTAGAAACGGTGGACTCGGCTGCCGTGCTTGACTCTATTTTTGCACGAGACCCTTGCACCAAATTTACACTCCCCACCAAGTCTCCACCAAGGAATTGATCTCTGCTATCCGCAGGTTTAGCAGCAAAACCCTCGCACTTCTGGACCCGACTCTCCTTGTTTATGGAGACAACAGACAGGAAGTCCACGCACCACACGTTGAGCAATGGACTCGATGGCGAGTTTGATGATATAAGCGCGCATCACCAAGATGAAGACTCCAGAACAGGGAGCCGAGGGATTGGTTTGCACATCAAGCGCCGCCGCCCAGTCTACACTGCTCAACATGTGTTTCTGGCTGTTGATTTTAGTCGCCGAATCTTTCGCGTCGTGTGGCTTATCATGCTCGTTCTTCGATTGTGGTGTGTTTTCTTCCTTGTATGGACAGCGAGACTCTACTGGTTTATCGCTCACCCATACATGAGCTACTATGCAACTCTAATTGGGCCCAGCGCCGTCGCGAATTTCAAGCCCATGGGTGTTGTATTCGGTGCCATCGCTGCATTGCATGCTCGGCAGGTCTACAAGATGCTTTACTACACGTTTTACTATCGCATGTTAGTGCTCGGCCCTCCTCCACGAAGCCTAGGCCCAAGTGGCGAATCTCATTGCTTCAAAGACTGGAACAACCGTTTTCGATCCCCATATCTATTCATACGGTCGGTAAGACGCGATTTGTACTGGGTGTTCTTTGACCGGCACGGCCCGTTTGGTGTTGAGAGCCCACTTTTCCATTTGCGAGTCCACATAAACGAGCTGATTGAGATTGTTTCACAAACGACCCAAGTTTATAATGCAAGTGTACTCGTGTCGAAGGTCTGGATGAATAATCTGTATGTGGCTGTCACAGTTCTCAACTCGTGGTCGACACCGATTCTTCAGCGCGTCTACCAAAAACTGCAAGAATCAAGAGAAACAGCAGCACGGGGACGCTTCGCGTGCCTCACAGTCGACTTCCTTCTCGATTCGGCCACGGGAATGGTGATCCCACTACTAATATTCATGCCCTATTACCAAAAGTTCGACTTTTCTGCGTATAACTTCGAGCTCATTTACCTCTACGACGACATTTGGTTTGCAAACATGGTCATGGAAAATCAACAGATACTTGCGCAAAATAAGTGGGATTTTGTGTGGAAGATCGTGCCACACCTCAGCATCTACGGTAGTCTGAACAGCCTTCGCGCACTTATTCGACCGCCGTCAACACTCTCTACGCGTGTGTACTGTGCAGTATCGCAAGTACCACCTCAACAACCTGTAGCACCGCTCCCAAGAGCTGATATGCCAGGCTATACTGCACAGAACGACACTAGAGACCAATTCGGGGAATCTAAAGATGCGGACCCTTTCCAGCCACCACCAAAGCCGCCGAAGCTGGTACCGAAATTTCCGGTGATCCACGAGGGGAGGCTCCTCAGTGCTCCTTCTAGAGGAGTGATCTCTCATGATTTGTCTTTCCTCGATGACATCACCGGGCCTCCGTCACACTTACCGAGTCGATACAGTCGCATGATCCAGACTGTGATCACATTAATCCTATTTATCGCTGGTACTGCGATTCTCGTGCTCCACCTGCGAGCTGCGTGGAAGGCATTTTCCACCGACATAATATCTTGCACCACAATGACACGGCCGTGGTTCGCCTCCAAAGTTTCATGCTCGACGGTACGTCATAATTGCCACATGCACAACAGCACAGAAGTCACGAACGAAGACCTCTCGATGATCGAGCCGAGTAGCGTCGCAGCGCTCGTCTTCAGTCACTGCCCAACGATGTTTGTTCCCACAGTGATCACGGAGTTTCATAATTTGCTGGGTATCGATTTCTTTAACTGTACGCTCCACGAATGGACGAAAAAAGCCGCGATCACTGCTCAGGCCCACCCGAGATTGACTTATATCATCCTTATCCGAGTGAATATGACTCGTCTACCAGACAGAGTGCTCCAGCCCCTGCCAGATACCATGACCGATTTCGAGATCTCAGTCTCGAACTTGACGGAGTTGCCTGCGGACCTCCACGAACGCTGGAAACCTATGTCGATTTTCTACGTAGAGCACGCGTTGCTGACAGAGTTTCCTCCAACCCTAATGCACCTACAAGTGAGCGATCTCTCGTTGATTGGGAACCAAATCGATCGACTCCCCGAATTCAGTGAGGATGCAGCATTTGTATCCTTCGCGATGACGCACACTCCCCTTACTGAGCTCCCAAACTCTATGGGCGATGTCTCGAAGCTCGCATTCCTGGATCTCGCTTACACACGTCTGGCAAGTTTTCCGATTTGGATGAAGGAGGTGGCCGCGACTGCGACCAAAATTAACATTCACCATACTCCTTTCTGTGAAAGCATGAGCAGCCAAGAAATAGAGGAAAACTATGGGGATAACGCGGTGATGTGCTGTCTAAGCGACATGGATGTTCGACAGAGCGGCAAGTATCCGTTGCAAATCCTCGCTCCCAATCGGTTGTATGATGACCCGAAGATGGTTCCGAAGACAACCACTCCGATCTCCAAGGCGGACTTGTACGGGTGAAGAAGTGCGGTATCGCTTGTGTGGCACGTCTGGACATGGAACTTGTTGAATAATCGGGAGATGAAACAAATTGTTTTTAACGCATGGAAATCGCAACGTATTCAACTTTCTGCTTGTCAGTGCACACTCATCGAGTTGCGATTTCCGCTTAGAGCGCCGTATGTCACTGGGCAGAGGAGAAATCTTGCATCCAAGCAAGCCTCGAGATACCTTTCACTATCAATAGCTTCTGCATGTATAGATCAAACATCAACGCGGGCGCTTATCATATCAACCTTCTGAGCAGGTAGGTACTGTTTGCAGTTCGGTGGACGTCCAAGATTGGTGTTAAAAGGGATGATACTCGCCTCGATATTTCGAGGCCGAGATCAGAACGCGAGGACTTGAGTTGCTGAAGATGATAACGCAGATGCGAACGCTGCAGGCAAAAGCTATGTCCGAGGGATCACTCACCCAGGCGCAAAGCCAACCTGCTGCGTCCTCGTCATCCACGCAGCTGTGCCGTTTCGAAGAACCACACAAGCTCAGCCAAACCAACAACGCGGTCGTGGATCCCAACCCGGGCAAACTCCAACAAACACCACCCATCTAGCACGATGCCAAATCCCACGTCGTTTCTCACGCTAATCTTGGTGTTGTTCGCCGCCTTCACCTCCAGCAATGAAAGCGTCAGCGCGAGTATCACTTCCAAGAAACTCCCACCCGCCAAGACACGAGGTCTCGGCACGCCAACGATCGAGTGCATCAAACCCAAGCGACTCCGCGAACTGCTCGCCCAGCAAAAAGCCCAAGCGGCCGGCACCCGCCGCCAACTCGACCAGATCGCCGCCATCCGCCAACTCGCCGCCCAGGATCGCCGCAACCTCCGCAACTACTGAATTAAGCACACACCCTACCTAAATGGCTACACTTTATATCACCAATAGTAACCTGTTACGAACAGCTAACCGACGTGTAACAATGTTCGTAACCCCTCATTGGTTCAACGTGTTGGTGCAACAGAGACTTGCAAGCACCAGACAAGTGAGACCATGTACAACAACAGCTTCGCGTACCCGCCGCCGCCCGGACAGCCCCCGTACGCTGCCCAGCAGCCCCCGTACCCTCCGCAGCAAGCGCCGTATCCGCCACAGCAAGCATCCTATCCTCCTCAGCCGTACCCGCCGCCGCAAGGTTACGCACCAGCGTACCCGGCTCCTCCGCCACCAGGCTACGCATATCCAGCGCCACCGCCGCCGCCACCGGCGTACTACGCGAGCCAGGGCCGCGCGATCTTTGCGCAGGCCACGAGCGGCGCGTACGTGGCGCCGCCGGCGTACGTGGTGCAGCCGACGTACGTCGCGTACCCTGGGGTGGTCTACGGGCCTCGTCTCAAGTACAAGCACCACAAGCACAAGGGCTACAAGTGGAAGCACAAAGGGTTCAAGTGGAAGTAGGTTGGAGGACGAGACGCACGGAAGATGAGACCGAGCTGGTCGTGGGGGGAAGGGCGTGTAGACCCGGAATGGAGAGGATACTTTTTATATTCTTTTTCGTCCGGCACTGAAGAATTGGCAGGCATGCTCGCTACAAAGAGAAAATGTAGATAGGGAGATGTGAACATGTCTACGTGTCGTCGTTGCGGTCGCGGAGAGCATTCCGCGTTTTCGGGATGCGACAAGCGCGGGGAAAATGTGGCTTCGGACACCATATATTTCAAAGTATCAGTCCAGCGCCTGGTTGAAAGCCCTCACGTGGCTGTGGTGTAGCTGATGACTGCACGACTGCCTCGCCGTTCGACCAGACAAACCTGGCGATGCTGCTACCACTTGCTGCCGCACGATCTCATCCATGATCGCGATTCTTGTATGCGCTTAATTTTTTTTCGATTGTGAACGCACTGGCGAGTTCATGACTCGTTCGTGGCTACAAAGGAGCCTCATCTTGCCGAATGCTTGGCTGGAATGGAGAAGGCTGACGGTCGTGGACCTGTTCGTGGGGCCTTCGCCTGTCTGTCTCTACCGAGAATGACAGACAACTCTTCAGAACGCCGACTATCTCTTTCGTTCTTCAGATTCATCTAACCGAAACAAGAGACAGCAATTTCGTCGTTCGAATCCAACCCAAGAAGCACAAGTTGCCCATTATCCTATTCGCTGCTCTTTCCTCCAGACTGAAAGCCAGAGTGTTTTAAATGCTCAACAGCATTAATCTACTTAAACCTCGACTGACGCAAGACAATTGTGAGGATCAAGTCGGAAGATTTCGGAGTGAGCTGCCGTACTGCCTTGTGTTTCGCGACTGGAGAAGTATGTCGGCATAAGACTGAATTGTCGGCAACTGCAGTGTCCTCTCGCTTGATCTCCGAGGCGGCAGCTTCATGCGTGTCAAGCTCGCCAGTTCAATAGGAAGCACCTTCGAATTTGGCAGATGAGGCTGGTTTTCAGAAGTTGGCAACTTCGTTTGGTCGCTTGGGTGTGCGTTCGAGGGAGGAATTTCTTGCAAACTGAGTGGGCACTGCATAGCCGATAGTGTGCGCTCGATTCGATCAAGCTGTTGTTGTTGTATCTCCATCTTGGCTGCCAACTCTGCAATACCGATACTCGGCGACTCGGACCTCGTTCCATTTCGCACGATACTTCTCACAACTTGCTGCAAATGGTCAGTCGCACCGAACACGATTGAGGGATCTGACACGGGTGGACTCAACGCATCGACGACCAGCTCAACAGCTTTCTCGGGCGTAGCGTTCGGAACAACTTCGTATGCCGCTGCGAGTAGCTTGCACTCACCTGTTGCCGTTGTGCGTTGGGAATGGAGAACGATGTTGGTGAGCACAAGCTTACGGTCGAGCGGATACCGAGCCAGCAGCGTTTGGAACGGTTCTCGTTCTAGCACACACATCTCAACATACGTGAACGCCCGCACGTCTGACGTTCGTTGGTAGTTGGCAATTAGTGCTTTCTCGCCGAAGCACTGGCCTCGCGTGAGGGATTGCAAGCCGCGAGTGCTATCTTCGGCTGAGCCCACTGAATCGTTTACTCGGATGCTGTCGCGAACCACGTATCGTCGATCTGGTAGGCGCGCTGAGCGGCCGATGAAGGAATTTCGCCGCTGCAAGCGTTCTTCTAGCAGCGGCAGAGTTGGGAATTCGTGACATCCGGCAGAGACCAGCTTGCACACACCACGGTTGACGATGTAGCACTCGGTACCGACTTCCCCTCGACGAATGACGTAGTCATCCGGCAAATACACGCGAATGCGAAAGTGGAGCGCTAATTGCTTTTGGAAGTCGGGTGAACACTCTTGCCAATGTGGGACGTGCATGACCACATCCATACACTTGAACAAGACCACTTCGAGCTCTAAAGTGTGGCTCAGTTCCTTGGCAAACTTGACCACCTCGCCATCGAGCGACTCGTACTCGGCGTGGAGGTACTCATAGTACTGGTGGATGCGCTCGCGGATGGGCTTTGGCAGCTGCAGTTTGTCCATGACGGCGAAAACACTCTCCATTTTGCGTTGATAGGCGGTTTGATTGGCCCGAAAATTGCCAACGAGAACAGCCACGTGGCCGAATACCAAAGCGAGGGTGATAGACCCAACGAGCACGGAAAACGAGCAGAATACGTCTTGCGCTATCGTCGTTGTACCGACACCTTGACCCTGAAGAAGCTGCAAAACCTCGTAGATGCTGTGGAGATGAAGTTGATACACCGAGTGGTCACGGTTGCTGAATGGTTGGCTAGTATCATGCAGGTTGAGATAGGACCAGAGGCACGCCATAAAGTGGGCGAATAACACGACCAACGCAATGAGTCGTCCGATGCGTGCGAGATGGCCAAACCTCGAGTAGAACAGCCAGTCGAGCCAACTATGGTCGACTTGCGCGACAAGACTGGCCCAGAGATACTCGAACCGGTGGAAGTGACGCTGCACAGCATAGATGCGAAGAATTAATTGTGGCACCAGTAGGCCCAAGTGCCACGGGGTGGTCTCAATCAGCATGATCTCAAGAGGTGCAGCCGCCAGTAAGTCATGCGTGAGGTTCTGCCGCCAGTACAGATGCCGAATAGCTCGGCGCGACGTAACCAACAGACTGCGAGTCGAAAAAGTCGCCGTATTCATGAAAATGACCACGTTTGCGAGGAAGATGCAGTCGATAGTCGTCTCGCACCACTCCCACTGCGTTGCCAAAGCGCTGTCTACGTTCGAATACACGAGCACAAACGGGAGGTGCCCCATTTGAGCCAGCAAGGCCATTCCCAGCGACACGAGGCGCAGTTGCGTGATGAGTCCTGTTGGTGCAAACGGTTGAGGCATCAACCGTCGAACCCCTGACAATTGTTCTTGCGGTGGCGTGTCGTCGGCGTGGCTAGTTGGGCCCTGACTCGTCGGTGCTGCTGTGCTGGCATGTGCGGACGGTGTACGAGGCATCACGACCCGTCGGAGCTGAAACCGGTCCATCATGTGGGCAAACTGCTCGCTCTTGATCTCCTCAACAGTCGACGGGGGGCTCCTCGTTCCATTCCCGAAGTGGTGCGAGAAGGGCCTGGAGAGGCGACGCGGCCGAGTGGCGGTGGCCATTGCGTAACGAGTTGACGGCCGGCGACGCAAGGCGAACTCGCTGCGGGTGCGCTTGAGCACGGAATTGCGAGGCGGACTTGGGACACTCGGGGTCATGGGCCCTGTGCTGACGTCGGCGAGTTTGGGGATGTGAGACTGTGGATCAGGACAAGTCCCTTTTTGTGAAACTCCCAGAGGCTTCACTTGGCCGCGTTGGGCCAAGATAATTCTGCCAGGCTCACTCACTTAGAGTGAAGAATCGTTACGCACGGCCATGCGTCGCCTACCAGCTTCAGCAGTCGGATCAACTGTAACTGCGTCGCTGCCTTAGCCAAATCCCAACAATCGCGAGCTCGCACAGGATGGAGAGATGGGGGTCAGTATGAAATCGAATTGGCCTCAAAAGGATTCCCACGAGTGCTGACTCCCCATAAAGCTTCTGGAGAAGCTTCTTATGCGTGCCGTGCCTACCTTTTCGCATCCCAACGTACAATCCTCACACTACATCCACTCGGGCACAACTGGTTCCTTCCATTTTATCAAAAGTGGAGTATTTAACGGGAAATTACCAGTCATCGAACTTACTGATATACCTACTTTTAGATATTTCTTCTCCGTATCACCTTTTTCTGTGAAAGATTACCTCCATCTCCAACCCCCCCTCCTCGCATTTCCTCCATGCGCCCATGGCCGGCACCAAGCTCCACCTCGTGAGCTGCTTCGCGCTCTTCGCGCTGCTCGTGGCGCCCTTCGCGTGGCGACAAACGCAAGTCGAGCGCGCCGAGCTGCCCGTCGACCGCATCCGCGCGCTCGCGACCAACGACTCGCGCTTCTCGCGCCACGAGCTGCGCGTCTTCGTCGTCGACGGCCCCAGCAACGCGCCGCTGCCGCCCGCGACGTCACATGGCCGCGTCGAGATTGTGAGCCACCGGCTATCGCTCTCGCGCGAGCAAAAGCAGCAGATTGACAGACTCCAGCACGAGCCACAGTCGCTGGACGACACGCTCTTGCAAGTGCTGCCAACGAGAGAGCAGAAAGCGGCGTTTGCAGTGGTGCTGCTGTGTCTGGATGAAGCAGGAGACGACGTACGCGTGACCGTGGGCAAGCACCGCCACGCGTGGTCGAGCGCGTGCTCTCCGAGCGAGCCACGAGTTGCCAGAGTGCTGCAGGAGCTCGCTGACGTGTTTCCGGCTGAGAGCGAGGACGTTAGAAGCAAGACACGCCGGGCACGAGTCGCGGTCAAGTATCGGTTGCAGTTTTCGCTGCTGCAAGAAGGAGGTGACTCGCAGTGGACGTGGGATTTTGACAAGCTGTACGCGAAGTACTTGTCGCCGATGTTGAAGAAGGTATGGTGCTACTACTGGAGGTGTCCGGAAGGTTGGATGACAAAATTGATTGGTGTCTGGATCCACGTAGCTCGAGAGCGTCGCGCAGTTCACGATTGACCACCAGACGCTTTACTACGCCCGCCTCGCGAAGGAAGTCCACACAGATGCCAAGCGGAATGTGCACTATGTGAACGCAGAGGACCTCAAGCACGTGAGTGACTCCTTGGCTCTTTGCACATGTAGCACAATCATCGTCTGACGGTGATATGAATCCTTTCAGTTTAAGAGCACGAACGATTTCCTCACATCGTCGGTACTGGCAGACCGCGAGCAAGTCTTGCATTTCATGGCAGCGCTGCCTACTCCCGACCACACGCCGCTTGTGATCAAAGGAGATGCGAGCGAAGGCGGACGAGAAGCCACCGCGTTCGAGATTCCGAGTTGGGGAGTGCTGGCGATTCTCGACCCGCGAGAGCTCACTGGATCTTCTCAGTCCGAGGCCAAAGAGCTACAGCGGGTCATGGGCCGCTTCGTCAGTGAGCTCCGCACGCTTCTCGGGCTCCCATCGTTTGTCAAGCGCCAGCGTCTCGCCAACGACAAGAGATCCGGGCTCACGTTCCTTCCTTCTCCACGTGACGGCATCGCGCAGTGGGAGCTGGACGTCATCGTGCGCTCTCTGCTCCAACGGTACGCAGCTCCAAAATCCCTCCACAAGTTCCATAACCACTCCATAACCACTGACTCCTCATTTACTGCTCTTTAGCCACATGCGTTCCAGCATCGAGACCCTGCAGTCCATCGTGCAGCTCGTGACCGACATGTCCGAGCTCAGTGTGCTCGACCGCGTGGCCCAGCGCATCTCCCACGCCGTCGATCTCGTCGAGCGCGTGCTCTGCGTGGACGAGACGACGCCGATCACAGCCACCACCTCCACCACTGACGCGTGTGCATCTTCCAGTGACGCCCAGCTCCTCGAGATCGCTCGACAGGCCGTGGAGCAAGCCGACGCCGCGTACTACGACCACACCATGATCCGCCAGCTCTACTTCCCTCAAGAACAGATGCTCGGCGTCTTCGCGCCGCTTCTCGCGCCGCTGCTGCTGCCGTTCTTCGTCGGCTGGCTGCGCGAGCTCAAGCAGCTCCGCGCCAAGCGCAAGGCCCAGCTCAGCAAAAAATAATCTCCCAATTATAATTTGGACGGGAGCTTTTGTTTGTTTTTTCTTGTTGAAGCACTGGTTTCTAACGTTTCTATTTCCATTGGCTTGTTTGATCTTTTTTTTTCCCCATTGTTCCCCAAGAGCTCCGACCCCGACCCAAGAGCCACGAGCGCGCCGACGCGCCCACATGACGACGCCAAGCGACGACAAGAAGCTGCGGAAAGCGACCTGTACGTTCTATGCACACCACGCCGTTGGATGGATATTGGTGGTGGTGGTGGTGGTGGTGATTGTCTGACGACGGGCCCGACAGACGTCAAGGTCAAGGACCTGACGCCCGACTCGCACGGCCACAACCTCGTGGCGACCGTCGTGGCGATCGACGCCGTGCAAGAGAAGCCGCGCTTCGACGGCTCGACGTCGCGCATCGCCGAGGCCGTGATCGGCGACGAGACTGGCGTCGTCACGCTCACGGCACGCAACGGTGAGCTGCAATATTAAGCAGCACCAATAATTATTGTGGTCACTAACGAAATGGAGGTGGGTGCCGGGTAGATCAGATTGATTTGCTCCACGAAGGCGAGACAATTGTCGTGCGCAACGCGAGCGCCGACGTGTTTAACGGCTACGTGCGGTTAAACGTGACGATGTGGGGCAAGATCGCCAAGCATCCGGACGGCGTCGCGTCGACGCCCAAGGCGCCGCCCAATGTGCACCGAGACAATAACATCTCGGGCGTCGAGTACGAGCTCGTGACGGTCGACGACGCGGCCGACAAGTGACGCACGACGCAACGTTCGTGCCGTAGTCAACCCAGTAGTCTTGTTTGCCCCCCACTACCAGCCATTCTTCCCACGATTCCAACACGGAGACTTTCCATTTATTCCCCAATGACGCACCGACACATCATGCGAGTCTTCTCTCTTCAGAAACTCCATTTTGACCATCACGCTCTCGCTTCCACGAGCCACGAGACGTAGAGAACCATAACCCAGGTCCCTCGACCTCCATATTCCCTCCATCGCACCCTCTTCTGACTTGGTGATCCTACCTTGTTTTGGTGTGCGAATGTGGTCCACATCACTCCGCACACTTGCGTTGGCTATCCTCCATTTCGCTGCAGACCTCAACAGCGATAATTCGTATCGGCGCCCGTTTGGTTGGCTGGCGCCTGTCTCGCCGGAGCTCCTCACGAGCTCTTTGAGCTCCTCATTCTGCCAAGCGAGAACCAACCACGAGAAGCAGCAAACCATGGGTGTCCGTACCAAGACCGTCAAGGGCTCGGCCGTCAAGATCATCGAGAAGTACTACTCGCGCCTGACGCTCGACTTCGACACGAACAAGCGCGTCTGCGATGAGGTCGCGATCATCCCGTCCAAGCGCATGCGCAACAAGATCGCCGGCTACATCACGCACCTCATGAAGCGCATCCAGAACGGCCCCGTGCGCGGCATCTCGCTCAAGCTCCAGGAAGAAGAGCGCGAGCGCCGCCTCGACTACGTGCCGGACGTCTCGGCCATCAACACGGAGAGCATCGAGATCGACAACGACACCAAGGACCTCCTCGCCCACCTCGACCTCAAGCTCGCGGGCGTCCACGTGCCGCAGGTAAGATGAGAACAAACTATAACAATGCTGGAGCCGATGGCCTCGAACCGCCGGGCGTCGATTCGACGAGACGCGAGTGAGGAGCTCGAGAGAGAATGCTCGCTTGCTGGACTCGGAAGGATGCGACGCTCGGAAGGATCGCGTCGGTGGACCCATTGCAAGCGGAGCCGACGCTCTCTCGTTCGCGAGTTTGCGTCGGTGGACCCTGCCCGACTGGTTGGACTCTGGATCCCTCTTGTGCAGAGGATGGTGGTAGTCAGTCTTTCGTTCGCTGCTTGCAATGGCGTCGTGGCTCGCCGATCGTGAGATCTGTAAGCGACAACGTCTTGGTCTCTTGTCGTGAGAGATGGAGACGTTGTCGCTTGATCTCGCGTGGTTCTTGTGCTTGAGTCTCCAGCATTGGTTCGCTTTGGCTTTTGCAAGCGGTCCGATGCTGACGATGTTCTTGTCCTTGTTTCTCAATAGCCGAAGTCGCGCGACCACCACCACCACCGCAACTAAGCGATGGCTGCTGGACCTCGCTCGTCCAGCAATGCGCTGGTGGAGTTCTCGCAGGATGGACGTGTTGGATTTCTAGTTTGCTGATGGCTTAATGGAAATTACGCATCCGTTGGTATCTTGTCTTCTTGGGTGTTGATATTCTTCAGATGCATTTCTCGAACTTTATGCACAGCCGTGTTGATCTCGAAACCAACGATAGGGAGCATGTACTCGAGGTGTCCTTTGAGGAAGATGATAAACAGGTCGCGGATAGGACTCGAGGAATCACAAGTCATCGATTTAGATGCCCGGGTTGCAACGGTCTGACTACGGAAGCCTGACTCGGAGATCCTTCTTGATCTCGACAGTCTCGCCGATTACTTCCAAACTTGGCTTGCACATTGAGGGTCGCGGCAACGAATCAACACAGTTGACAGCTTGCACGCGCACTCGCACGTGAAATCCAAGCCTCACAAACAAGAGTGAGGAATGACGTTGATATCTTTAACTTCTTTGTATACCTCGCAAATGCCCGAAGACATCCGAGCGTCATCTGAATACTCAAGAGCAACCAGAACTCGGTAAGTAGAAAAAAACTACTTTCGGTGCCGCGAATGCAATTTGCTAGGTCGACGACGATACGTGCTGTAGATGGCCTGATTGCTGTTCCCGCGGGTTTTTTCGTGTTCTCGGTGGGGATCATCGATAAAGTCGTCGAGTCTGTGATGACTTCGCGAAAGCGCTCAAGCGAGTAACGGTGATAACAAGTTCTGTTTGGAAGCTCTCCCACAAACGAAGTTTGGTCTCGTCTTGTTCTGTTGTTATAAATCTTCGTGCGCTCCTCGGTGAAGGAGTCGCATTGATGGGTGACGTAGCCAATCTACGAAACTTCTCTTCATATAAAAAAACCACCGTTTCCTTGAGAGAAAATGGCCGCGAGTTGACGAAACGTTTGCAAATACCTAGAGAACCTATCACGCACTAACTCCATTCGAGTTCATACAGGTTGAGAATCAGGACGCGTCCCCACGACTAGGAACTTCGGACGGCCACGAGTTCTTGCTTTCGAGCAAGAAAATACGTTGAAAAGACCATTCAACTTGAAGAGAGGTTGGAGATGCTGTCGTTGGTTTCATCTTCGCCTGAATCTTGCGTGCGATCGCTTTAGCATTGATCTCGTGACTGCATCGCGTTCATCACAGATGATTTCGTCCACGTCATCGCAAACTTGGTTGATTGGCTATGGGAGCAAAGCCCTACAAGCAGCCGTGCTATACAAACTCGAATGTAAAATCTAGCCCTGTGCTTCGAAAGCGAGATAAGTCGACCAAATAACCCGTCGGCGCAGTTCTCGCGACTCACCAAAATGCTCGAGTGTCAATTGGACGGCCAAGAAAACCCAAAACGCCATGATCGACACGAAGACAGACCAGTGCTTCCGAACAACGAACGCGAGTTGATGGATTGTCGAGATGCGCTGCAGATGCCAATTGATTGTAGCACAAAATACCACGAACGACAGGATCTCCATGCCAGCATACTTTGCTAAGTGCTGGACCATCTTCTCAAGCTCCGACTCCGATAACCCATGTAGCTGGAAGTAGAAGACACGATTGGGCATGTGGCTCAACGCCAAGACGTGGAGAACTACGAACAAATAAGCAACGATGACCAAACATTCAAGATACGATAGCAAGCATAAACTCACCAAAGACACCAGCGAGCGTAGCCTCAACAAATTCGATGAGCACGTAAAACTCGATCATGTGAAGCATCCTAAGGACACTCTCGACACACTTCACATGAGCTTGCCCTGGAAGAGAGAGCTCGAGGACAGATATTGGCTCGAAAGCTTGCACGGAGTCCCTGGACTCCTTCACCACAACCGGTCTGATCCTTTGTGACCTACTTTTCAAAGCTGTCACTTGAATTTGAGCTGGGCCACCCAGATTCTTCTCCCACACATGTCGAGGCAGAGCGATTGTTGGGTGGTTTCGGATGCGAGGGTACGTATCGATGAGATATAAAGCGTAGTCGATGGCGGCAAAGTTGATCTTGAGGCTAGACGTTATACGGGACGTCATGCCAGTCAAACCTCTCGGATTCGTTTTGCTGCTCGCAAATATCTCTGCCTCTTGGCTCTCGTGAGCTAATTTGTTGACCCGTCGGACGATCGAGCAGACTTCGTAATAGGCCACGAGTGACTGCACAATGTCAACCGTCATGATAAAGGCGACAGCACCGTTGCCTTGTGTTTGTTGCATGGTTCTGCACACGAACGCTGTATGAAAAACGTCGACGTTTGCCACGATTATTATCGGCGCGAGGTCTTCGATGTAATACAGTCCACTTCTCGCCATGTTCTTGAATGTCAACTTGATGAGCGGCAATAGTACCGACACATACGGCTGGTTCACTTCGTTCACCCACAAGAACATGATATAGTATACGATGTAAGTTGTGAGCAATAGACTTTGAACCACAAACACCTTCAAGAATCGGAATACTTTGGCATTTGCCTCCGGGTTCTTTTGCAGCCTCTCTTTCCAGATCGACCACAGACTTGTCACCACTACCGGCGGGGCGACGGAACCCATAAAGAACAGGCTGAACGGGGTCGGGAAGACCCAGAACGCACCGAGTGCTCCGAAGCAGAGTACCATCAAGATCGCTGGGATGGCGCAAAGTAACACCGTGTTGTACACCGAGAAAGGTAACACCGCTGGCGCACTTTGCTGAATCTGACATGGAACGCATACCATGCCCAAGGAGGCCACCAACACAACTCGAAGGTATGTCCCGGGTGTTTGATGCCATAAGCCTGCGCTTGGGGCCTGAAGTGGGAGCGCCTCAGCGACGAGAAGCGATGCTAACGTTGGCAGCGGGGAAGCGAAGATGAAGAGAATGTTCCATGCCAGCGAAGATGTCTCCGCATGGGTGACGATTTCGCGGAATCGTTCGATCGAGTAGCGGCCTTGCAGCTCGACTTGAAGGCCCTCCCATACTTGGATCAGACAATTGCTCTCGTTTTCATTCGTATTAACGCGAGTTTGTTGGCATCCTCGACAAACCATGTGAGTAAACAGTGTGGGGGACTGAGACTTTCGTCACGTTCGAGTATTTGCGGCAAGCGCTTGGGCATTGTCTGGCGCTTTGTACGCAGTTGTATTCAAACGGAATTGTAAAAATAGTTGCACAGCGTCACCGAACAAGAACAAAGGAGTGAAGTGCAAAAATACACCTTGTCCAAGGTGTTCTTGTGGAAAGCACCCACACCAATGTTGCAAAATCCGACAACGAGACGCCGAGACAAAGACCTGCTCGCGATGGACGACAGCGTCAGCGCTCAGGTCTTCCTGCAGACTCGCAGGCTGTTGCCAATGATCCCGTTGTATGAGATCAATCGTAATCTGTGTACCCATTCGAAGTGTTTACAAACGCACCCAACCAAATCCAGCGACTCTTGTCGCGCAAATGAAGAGTCTCCACTCTCGCCCCAGTCTCCGATTTCCTCTCAAACCACGAAGCCCGTCTCGCCAACGACCATGTCCTCGCTCGAGACCTCGATCCCGCTACTCGCGACCACGACCGCCGGGCTCTTCACCGGCAGCGCGCTCTACATCTCGGTCGTCCAGCACCCGGCGCTCTTCGAGACCGCAGCCACCACGGCCTTCCGCGTCGCCTACTTCAAGCCGATGCTCGCCCGTGCGGCACCAATGCAAGGATCGCTCACGCTGATCAGCGGTGCCGCCGCCATCGCGACCGGTCTCATGCAGCGTCAACAGCAACCGACAGCCTCGACCGTCTGGCTCGCGGCCGGAGTCGCCATGGTCGCGATCTTCCCGTTCACGTTCGCGACGATCATCCCAATCAACAAGAAGCTGACGAGCGATGCGTTTGTGGCCAAGCAGAGCGAGGCGACGCTGGTGGAGCTGCTGCGTCGCTGGGGCAAGCTCCACGGCGTGCGCACGGCCGCGAGTCTGCTCGCGTTTGGCGGCATGGTCACGGCGATCTCGCCTTCGTCGGTGTCACAGTCGTAGTAGGGTACTTCAAGTGCGATCTGACGGTAGTGAGTGAGAGGACGTGTAAGCCGTGCAGAGGTGTCCTGGAGATGCCGGTTCGACCCACCTCGCTGGATTCCCGTCGCTCACAGAGTCGTCCCAGAGTACAAATCCTACATGCTAGTTTCAAAGTGTACATTGGACTCTTTGGTTGCCTCGTTTGTACTGTCAGCTCTTGATGAGGAACTCAAAGAGCCTGAGAGTGTGAGCCACGAATTAGAATGAAGTGGTGTGGTCATACGAGCGTCATAGCATCGGAGGAACAAGAGCTAACGATCTCATCTACGTCGTTGAATTGTTTTATCGGTCTCTCTTCGCTGTCCGATTCTCGCGCACACAGCATCTAGACGAAGACGCTGTCCACGCTGACCACTACCGAACTCCGCTAGTTCTCCAACACGACGCGGAAGCGGGGCTTGCCCTCGTCCACCAGCGCGATGCCCTTGTTCGCTTCGCTCATCGGCAGCTTCTCGATCACCGGGAACACTTTCTTGGCCGCCGCCAGCTTGAGCATGTCCTTGGTATCGTCGATGCCACCGATGACGCTCGAGACGACAAACACCTTGCTCAACATGAGCACGAACGGCGTGAACGAGAACTTCTCGTCTGGCACAGCGAGCAAGACCAGCTTGCCGCCACGCTTGATGCAGGTGAGGTAGGTGTCGTACGACTGGCCCTTGGCGTCTGCCGTGACGAGCAGCACGTCGACTGACTGTGCGGCCTTGGCGACCTGCGCCGCGTCGCTAAGCACAACGAAGTTGGCGGCGCCGAGCGCACGAGCTTCCTGTTCCTTCCTGGGCGAGTGCGAGAACGCGACGGGCGTGGCGTCGAGCGCCTTGATGAACTGGAGCGCCAGATGGCCCAGACCGCCAATCCCCACGACGCCAACGCGCATGCCCGGCGTCACGTACTCTTTGAGCGGCGTGTACACGGTGACGCCAGCGCACAACAAGGGCGCCGCGACGTCCGACGGGATCTCGTCCGGGATCTTGAACGCGTAGTTGGCGTCCACGCGCACGTAGTCCGCGTACCCGCCGTACGACTTCTCGCCGTCGGCGTAGGTGAAGTTGTACGTCATGACGGCCTTGGGGCAGCGCGGGTCATCGCCCGTCGCGCAAGACGAGCACGTCGCTTTGTCCTGGCACGAGAACACCATGGCGCCGACGCCGACGCGGTCGCCGATGCGGAGGTCGGTGACGTGTGGACCCGCAGCCGTGACCGTGCCGACGATCTCGTGGCCTGGCACGACGGGCCAGTTCGCAGGTCCCCAGCCTCCCGTGATGGTGTGGAGATCCGAGCCGCAAATGCCGCAGTGCGAGATGGCGACCTCGACGTCGTTCGCGCCGAGCCGACGCGAGACGTACTCGAAGGGCTTGACGGTGAGGCCTGGTTCGTAGGCGGCGAGGGCCTTGATGGTGCGGCGATCGGCGGACATGGCTCTTGGTATTGGTGAGGGTGGAGGGTGGTGGTTGCTTGGGAAGGTTGGTTGCTGTGAGGCTTTTGAGGTACTGGTGGTAAAACCGAAACTGAATGCTCTCGGGCGTAGGTCGATCGTGGCAATGAGAGACTTCGACGTCTTCTTCGTCAAGTGAGGTGTGGTGGAGAGGGGGCCGGGAGTTGAATCGATACGATTTGTTTTTTATCGTCTCGTCTTGATTCGCCTGCGAGGGTCGAAGTTGCTACACCATAATCCTCGGGCGTTGAAGAGACAATCTAACTTAGAGTTACCACGCACTGACCATATCTAGACGCTATGCCCTCAATCCGCTTCCTTTATCGAGACGATTTGCTTTCGTTGCGATGACGCTCCAATGATGTCGCTGCGGTGACGTGATATGACAGTTGGCTTGATTTTGTTATAGCATACTAAGTCGAAGTCCTTCATCCAAACATTCAGAAAACATAACTCTTCTCCCATTTCCTCACGTAGTCCCGGGAATATGCGGGACGTGAGAGTGAGCGCCCGAATGACACGGAGCTGCCCAAGATCTTCCTCAAAGGCTCTTGAGCTGAGGCGCTTGCTAGTTAATGTCGGTGTCCACTCACGGCTCGTTTGTGAGGCAGTATCGCTGGTGCGAGCGGCGGGAAGAGCCGTGGCCGCGGCGCGGTCAAGATTCGGAGCCCACGGTCCGATTCGTGTCGTCACAATGCCGGGAGAGTAACAAGCGTTCCCTCCCTCAACTTGGCAACGTTGGTACTCATCATCAAATATCTCATGCTGGGTGCACGAGTGAAGCGAGACCAGGTTTCGGCGCCATTTTATGGTAGGTGGGAGGGGCGATCAAACACATGCAAGTTGGGCTCACCAAGTACGAAACTCTCGGAATCTCGACCGCGGCGAAGTCAACGACTACACGATCAAGACTTGTCGACTCGGCTTGGTACTCCAAATGTTACCATTGGCCGCTTGCAGATACTCCGCTTCGACGTCGCCCTCCGTTTTCCATTCTGGGATGGCGACTACGACGTGGACAGCATCGGTGAAAAACGCAAGCGACGTCTCCCGGATGCGAAGTTTGTTCGTGGGTGAATTGGAAGAGGCCTCCGCTACACTGTATCAGTGTTTCCAGCCATGAATGCACCGGCTTCGGTCGCACGGCCTATTTTTACAACACGACCTTGAGACGACAAGAAGCATTGTTCCGTGAGCGCTACTGCCACTCAACATTTGTCGCAAGCTCCTATATCTTACTATTAGCAGAACAGTCCACGAGGATGTTGCGGTGTCCGCGGATACCTCTTACCCAGTCTTATCAACGGGACGCGAAGCGGCGTCTGAAATCGAAGGAGAGTGAGCTTACGGGTTGTGTCTGGAATGTCAATCAACTCGCACCAGCGCGCCATCGAGCCATAACGAGAACAACTGCGTTGTATTACGTTTTGTTCATCATCGCACGATTCGCGAGCACCCTGCTCTAAAAATGCATGCACACCCTCTATGCTTCTTCAGCATATACTCCAAGACTCACGTGCGTGATATCGCATTCTTTATCTTTTCACTCGCTCGTGGCGCCACTAGCGAGACCGATCGAAGAAGACGCGCTTTGAGTTGCTCTTAACGAGCACGAGCACCGACAAGGCCATCAGGATCGAGTCGTTGCACCCTAAAATCGTAGCGTTATGCGAAGCGTATCGCACCCGTCGAATAGTTGCAGGGCTCCAAGCCACATGATGATCCATCCGAGCAGAGGCGAATCAATTTGTCTGTTTGTTGATCTTGTCGAGACTGATTTGGGCTCACATTCGCTGCACTGTGGGCGAGAATGAAGGTGTATGCGTTACGCCAAACTCTTATAACACATTACCTTAGAGGAGTCGATACCGGCAATAAATTTATTGGGCGAAGCCCATTATCCTGGGAACCAAAAAGACTTCGCGTAATGTAATAAATTAACTTGGGTTTAGTGTGACCGAGCTAAAAGAGTTTAAGGGAGAGAGGCGCTGACCTTTGTGAGTTTGCGAGAAGTCAGATTCACAAAATCGAGGCAAAAAACGGTTCTTGAGTGTGCAGGAATTTTGTCTGTCCCTCTCAGCTTCCTATTACAGAGACTTTGGTCGGTAAGAAGAGGAGGTTTGTAAATATATACGCTGCAACAAATGCACTGAGTCACTAAAGTCATAGCAATCTGGGAGAAGAACGCTGATTAGGTATCAGAAGAATTAGACCAGGTGATTGGCTGTTTGATTAGGTATAGGGTAGGGTAGGTATGCTGAGAGGGCCTTTTGCTTGGTTATGTGTGTCACAATTACGGTATATGTTGGGAGACGGGATGTGAGATATCGTCAATTGCACCGCTCGGCGTGGGTCTGTCCTAAAATAGAACATGCATATGAGTGGCGGTATGAGTGAAAGCATGAGTGCTATTGAAGTCAAAGGTTTTCTGCAGCTACTGATCTCTTGTGATGTAGGTTTGAATGTAGAGGAAGGAGGGTGCACGTTGGCGTAGAAGCGATAGATGCGAGAATGAAGGTTAAGTAGAACATCACGAGAGGAAAGCGTACAGAAGTGCAGAATAACAAAAATGGAAAGCGCCACTAGTTGATCACCCTACTTCGAATCTCTGTGAGCCTTCATGTGCTTGCTGTAGGTACTGCGAACTTCAAAATGCTGTCCGCAAATCGCGCAATTCACATCAATTCGACTGCGACGCCGGTCAGCCTCATGGAAGCGACATACTTTGTCTTGGTCTGGGTTCTGCTTGCAGCGCTGCTTATGCATAGTCACGTGGTGGGGAGTCTTGAACGGATTTTGGCACCACGGGCACCGAAAGACATCGTAAGCAACCGCATATGTCGAGTTGGCTGGGGCAATGATCTACCAAATACCGACGAGAAAAAAGTGGGTGTGTACGAGAAATTCCGAAATTCCTCTCGTGCTGTCAATAGCTCCACCGAGATTGCAGCGGAGCGAGAAATGCAGCTACAATTGCTATCCGAGTCTGCAAGCGACTGTGGCATTCGTTTGCCGCGAAACGAATGGGAGCTAACCCGTGGAAAAGACGATGTATTTTTTAGTTCTCACACGAGTCCCGATCAAGCAATGGCTCTTCCTGCTTCAACATACCCACTTGATGAAATCAAAAGAGCTGAATCTTTCGTCTCAAATGAGGTGAAAACATTCATTCAGCGTAGACGCAGCCAAGCGATGACAGACCGTTCGTGCACAAAATCGCGCAAGCAGTACCTTTACCCCATTTCGCTGACGGAGAACAACATGACTTCCGATCAGTGGAATGCGTTTGCGTTGTGCATGCAGCAAAGTCGATCAAGAAAACATGCGCGGCAGAGTGGTATAGCCTGCCAACCAATGAGAATGATATTGAACGGTGAGGGCGGATGTGGAAAAAGCTGGCTGATCAACCGTGTGGTGAAAGACATTCATCACGTGTTTGGGGATGGCCACGTAAAGACAAGAAATTCTCGCCGCGTATTGCTCACAGCCCACCACGGCACTGCAGCATTTAACATCAAGGGCACTACAGTTTGCTCGGCGTTTGCTTTACCTGATCTGTCAGGCAGAGGGTACGAAAAGCCATATGAAGGCTTATCTCAAACGACACGGGGAGCATCGAAATTGAAGACGCTTCAAGATCGGTACCGTTCGGTCCACATGGTGATCCTGGACGAGTACAGTGTGATCTCTTGCGCAATGCTATATTGGATAGACCAAAGGATGAGAGAAATCTGGCCGTCATGTCGAGATATTCCCTTTGGTGGTCGTGATATTATATTCGCAGGAGACCTTGGACAACTCAGCCCGGTCAGTCCAGCCGCGTTGTTCACTCCACTGGACCAACTGACGAACTATAACCAAAGGCAAGGTCGTATTTTATGGCAAAACATACACTGTGTTTGCAATTTGATCTCCCAGAACCGCGGATCGGAGGACCCAGAGTGGTATGCCGCGTTGTCATGCTTAAGGCGAATGGAAGAAACCAAAGAAGATGTCAACTTATTCAACTCAAGGCATGCGGCTGAGATACAGGTGACGCCAACAACAAAATTCATTGCGTACAAAAATGAGGATGTTGACCGCGCGAACGAGTTGTGCCTTCAACGACAAGGGCTCGCAACTATTGATATACTGTCGGTCCATCAAGTTGAATCAACGCGAAGTCCTGCTGAGGATCCGCAAACTTTGAACGCAGCAAAGCTGCATTTACTGGAAGTAGCGAGATCACCAAACCGCGATCGCGACAAAGTGATCCGACCATCTATTCGACTTGCTGTCGGGGCTCCTGTGACTCTCACAAAAAACCTCGAGCAATCAGCAGGATTATGCAACGGAACGAACGCACGTGTGTACGATTTCATGGTCAAGCCTGGTTCATCGATTCCAATTGTGCTAGTCGAAATTATTGACAAGTACATCGGACCCTCTTTCTTCCCAAACAAACCGAATATCGTGCCAGTCATCCCAGAGAGTATTACGTGGCTTTCTCGAGATACGGGCTTGCGGACGCGCAGGACAGGGCTTCCTCTCCGACTCGCATACGCAATGACAATCCACAAAGTCCAGGGACTCACTTGTTCCACACTTCAATTTGATCCAACAGGAATTCCAAGTTCATCCTTTGCTTACGTTGGATTATCGCGCATTCGTCAACATGTAGCGACCACTGTAGTTTCGTACACTATCAAATATCTGCGGAGACAGCTGCTCAGCCCATCGCATCACGTCGGTCACGCCAACTGATTCGTCACGAGCCACCGCAGCTAAAATCTGTGCGCGAATACGCTGCTTTCCATGCTGGCTTGCTGCATTAATATCTCGATTACTTCGAGAATCGGGCGTGGACATGATATCGTCCATGCTGGACAGCCACTTAGAGAATATTGACATGCCAAGTTCATGACGAGAACAGAACTGGGATTTTGTCTCTCCCCGCAAATTTTGCTGGTACTCCCGCAAGTAGCGCTTCTTCTCCGCGATTGAAAACCGCTTGGGCATTTTGTTTTTTTTCTCTGACGTTCGAGTCTCGTGTCCCATTTCATGTTGAACTACTGATTTGCGTTACATCTGTCACTCAAGCCTCACGATGTCACAAAAACGCCAACCGCAATAATTTCAAAAGGGGGTGTACTCAACAAAAACCAATGGGCGAGCCCCCTACCAGCGCCTGGGTGATGGTCTCTAGTATATTAATACCCGTTTCAAACCCATCTAGCACCACTATCATGTTATCGAGGGCTCTGGCTAATCGGGACGTATCACGTTGCTGGAGCGACATCACACGAGCGTCATCGTTGCGAATCGACTATTGATCTTCTTTAGGGGGTCGTCACTTCCAGTGTTCAGATTGTCTCCTCAACGCCCGAGGATTACGGTGTAGCAACTTCGATCCTCGCAGGCGAATCAAGACGAGACGATAAAAAAAAAGTCGTCTCGATTCAACTCCCGCCCCCCCCCCCCTCTCCGCCACACCTCACTTGACGAAGAAGACGTCGAAGTCTCTCATTGCCACGATCGACCTACGCCCGAGAGCATTCAGTTTCGGTTTTACCAACAGTACCTCAAAAGCCTCACAGCAACCAACCTTCCCAAGCAACCACCACCCTCCACCCTCACCAATACCAAGAGCCATGTCCGCCGATCGCCGCACCATCAAGGCCCTCGCCGCCTACGAACCAGGCCTCACCGTCAAGCCCTTCGAGTACGTCTCGCGTCGGCTCGGCGCGAACGACGTCGAGGTCGCCATCTCGCACTGCGGCATTTGCGGCTCGGATCTCCACACCATCACGGGAGGCTGGGGACCTGCGAACTGGCCCGTCGTGCCAGGCCACGAGATCGTCGGCACGGTCACGGCTGCGGGTCCACACGTCACCGACCTCCGCATCGGCGACCGCGTCGGCGTCGGCGCCATGGTGTTCTCGTGCCAGGACAAAGCGACGTGCTCGTCTTGCGCGACGGGCGATGACCCGCGCTGCCCCAAGGCCGTCATGACGTACAACTTCACCTACGCCGACGGCGAGAAGTCGTACGGCGGGTACGCGGACTACGTGCGCGTGGACGCCAACTACGCGTTCAAGATCCCGGACGAGATCCCGTCGGACGTCGCGGCGCCCTTGTTGTGCGCTGGCGTCACCGTGTACACGCCGCTCAAAGAGTACGTGACGCCGGGCATGCGCGTTGGCGTCGTGGGGATTGGCGGTCTGGGCCATCTGGCGCTCCAGTTCATCAAGGCGCTCGACGCCACGCCCGTCGCGTTCTCGCACTCGCCCAGGAAGGAACAGGAAGCTCGTGCGCTCGGCGCCGCCAACTTCGTTGTGCTTAGCGACGCGGCGCAGGTCGCCAAGGCCGCACAGTCAGTCGACGTGCTGCTCGTCACGGCAGACGCCAAGGGCCAGTCGTACGACACCTACCTCACCTGCATCAAGCGTGGCGGCAAGCTGGTCTTGCTCGCTGTGCCAGACGAGAAGTTCTCGTTCACGCCGTTCGTGCTCATGTTGAGCAAGGTGTTTGTCGTCTCGAGCGTCATCGGTGGCATCGACGATACCAAGGACATGCTCAAGCTGGCGGCGGCCAAGAAAGTGTTCCCGGTGATCGAGAAGCTGCCGATGAGCGAAGCGAACAAGGGCATCGCGCTGGTGGACGAGGGCAAGCCCCGCTTCCGCGTCGTGTTGGAGAACTAGCGGAGTTCGGTAGTGGTCAGCGTGGACAGCGTCTTCGTCTAGATGCTGTGTGCGCGAGAATCGGACAGCGAAGAGAGACCGATAAAACAATTCAACGACGTAGATGAGATCGTTAGCTCTTGTTCCTCCGATGCTATGACGCTCGTATGACCACACCACTTCATTCTAATTCGTGGCTCACACTCTCAGGCTCTTTGAGTTCCTCATCAAGAGCTGACAGTACAAACGAGGCAACCAAAGAGTCCAATGTACACTTTGAAACTAGCATGTAGGATTTGTACTCTGGGACGACTCTGTGAGCGACGGGAATCCAGCGAGGTGGGTCGAACCGGCATCTCCAGGACACCTCTGCACGGCTTACACGTCCTCTCACTCACTACCGTCAGATCGCACTTGAAGTACCCTACTACGACTGTGACACCGACGAAGGCGAGATCGCCGTGACCATGCCGCCAAACGCGAGCAGACTCGCGGCCGTGCGCACGCCGTGGAGCTTGCCCCAGCGACGCAGCAGCTCCACCAGCGTCGCCTCGCTCTGCTTGGCCACAAACGCATCGCTCGTCAGCTTCTTGTTGATTGGGATGATCGTCGCGAACGTGAACGGGAAGATCGCGACCATGGCGACTCCGGCCGCGAGCCAGACGGTCGAGGCTGTCGGTTGCTGTTGACGCTGCATGAGACCGGTCGCGATGGCGGCGGCACCGCTGATCAGCGTGAGCGATCCTTGCATTGGTGCCGCACGGGCGAGCATCGGCTTGAAGTAGGCGACGCGGAAGGCCGTGGTGGCTGCGGTCTCGAAGAGCGCCGGGTGCTGGACGACCGAGATGTAGAGCGCGCTGCCGGTGAAGAGCCCGGCGGTCGTGGTCGCGAGTAGCGGGATCGAGGTCTCGAGCGAGGACATGGTCGTTGGCGAGACGGGCTTCGTGGTTTGAGAGGAAATCGGAGACTGGGGCGAGAGTGGAGACTCTTCATTTGCGCGACAAGAGTCGCTGGATTTGGTTGGGTGCGTTTGTAAACACTTCGAATGGGTACACAGATTACGATTGGTATGGTGCTGGTATGATACCGGTGCTGGATATGTCCCCCATTGCAAGCTGTTTGGGAGCGAGAGAAGTTGGAACACCAAGGACCGAGAGATTGGTTTTGCATGTTCTGTTCGTCAGATGGAAGTGGCCTCGATCGATTTCGTGTCTCCGTCCAAAAACGCAAGTATGGTGAATCGAAAAGTGTGGACCACACCAAATTGGTTCGGAGATTACAACCGCCTGGCTCATTTTGTGCAATCGCACATCTTTCAAGCCAGACGAATTGGACTTTGCGTGTGCTTCCGGGGAAGACACGATCGCAATGTCCGTGTGGAAAGCATACCATCGAACACGCAAACAGGTGATCCACTGTACGAGAATTGCATTCATTTATTTGCTCCATTAGAGCTAGGGGACGCAGCAAACGAATCAACACGAGAGGAAGACAGTGCGAAGGTACGGACGACGGTGCCGTGTGTCTTTCATGGGGATGATAACTTATTCTGGTGGTCTCCGAGGGGTGACAACGATCGTGGACGGTCCGCTCAGACCTGATCCGCCTCACTTCTGGTTGGGATCAGTTGCGTCATCTCTGATCTCGTGAGCAGGTTATCCGCGTCATCTCCTTCGCTGGACCTTTTCCGTGCAAGCACCCATGGTCGCCTTGGTTGGCCTTTGGCATCATTTCCCATCTTGCTCAGGCCAAGTCACACAACAGTAACTATGGTCTCCAAAGCCAAGAAGGAAGGGAATGACCCAGGCGACTTTTACGCTGCTCTTCCGTCACCCACTGAAGAGCCAAAGTCCGAGGATCGTTGGCGAGAAGATCTTACGAGCCCTCTCGACCGTGTGGGTTGGCTCTCGCAGTTCACTCTGTGGTGGGTCAACTCGTCGATCGCTCGTGGCTACAAGAAAACTCTCGAAGAAGATGACGTCTGGGAGCTGCCACGACGAGACAAGGCGGCTGTGCTGCAGGAACGCTTCGATAGCCACTACCAAGATGGTGTCGCTCGCCACTACAAACAAAATAGCGACCCCTCTGTGCCACCGCCGATCTTCCGAGGCATGTGGAACTCGACAAAGGACAAGATGGGTGTCGCGATCGTGCTTCTGATCATCAGTTCGGCCGCCAACTTGACGCAGCCCCTCGTGATCAAGGCATTGCTGCAGAACTTGCGTGGCGAGGACAACATGTTTGGCGTCTCGTCTCCATACGTGCTCGCCGCACTGTTGACAGTCTCGGCGTTCGTCGCAGTGCAGTCGCTAGACTTCGGCACATACCTGACCGCAAGGTCGGGCATCAACGCTCGTATGATCGTCATCAACAGCGTCTACCAGAAACTGCTCAGACTATCCTCGACCGCAAGACTTGGCATGAATAGTGGGGAGATCATCACGCTCGCGGGCGTTGACAGCGACCGACTTTTTGAGGCTTACTCGAGCGGCTCGTGGGCCGTCATCTCGCCACTCGTGGTGTTTACAACCTGCATCATCATGGGGTTTCTCACGAGTGTCCTGGTTGCCGTGGTGGCAGCTGTCAGCTTGTGCTCTATCCTGGTCTACGCGCTCAAGAACTCACGGAGGATTGGTCGGACTCGCCGCCGAATCCTCGAGATCGCCGGCGAGCGAGTCAAGGTCACCAACGAAGTGTTGCAAGGCATCCGCGTCGTCAAGATGTACGTGTGGGAAGAGTCAATCGCTGCACGCCTGGCTGAGGTGCGAGCACGTGAAGTGCAATTGCTGCGGCAGTACGACTACCTGCGCGTGACCAACCTCCTTGTCCTCATGTACGCACAATCGTTCCTCACCGCAATCTGCTTCATCGTATACGTATACGAAGGCAACACGCTAAACGTACCGACCTCGTTCGCGTTCCTGGCGCTCGTGAACGCCTGCGGTCGGCCGCTGGGGATGTTCTCGAACGCCGTGGTCTACAGCTCTGAAGGTTGGGCCTCACTGCAGCGTGTCGCCAAGTTTCTTGCCGCGGACGAGGTTAAACTCGTCGATGGAAGTGCTGACATGAAGCCTGTGGTCGACGGGGAGCCTATTGTCGCTATTCGCGAAGCCAATTTCACTTGGCGAGCCGGAGCTACGCTAGTCGAGTCAACGCTTCGTCCGACACTGCGCAGCATCAATCTTTGCATCTCGCCGGGCTCGCTCACAGTCATTGTTGGCGCCGTTGGGAGCGGTAAATCGAGTTTCGTGAGTGCGATGCTGGGGGAAATGGAGCAACTGAGTGGCTCCCGCGTCGTGAGAGGTGCTGTCGCGTACGCGAGCCAGCAGCCTTGGATCCAGCATGACTCAGTGCGAGGCAACATCCTCTTCGGAGCACCGTTTGACTCTGATCTCTACGACCGCGTCATCTCGGCGTGTCAGCTACGAGCAGATCTAAGCATTCTGGACCATGGCGACCTAACCGAGATTGGGGAACGTGGGATCAACTTGAGCGGAGGTCAGAAAGCCCGGGTGAGCCTCGCGCGAACAATGTACCGGCACGACGCCGACCTCGTCGTACTTGACGATCCACTCAGCGCACTGGATGTGCACGTCGCCAACGCCGTATTCTTCGAGTGCGTGCAGGGCCTCGCGGCTTCTAAGACGCGTGTCCTCGTGCTCAACGCTCATTACCATCTGCTCAAGCATGCAGATCGAGTCATTGTGATGTCAAATGGCGAGATTGTCGCTGACGGTCCTTACGACGAAGTCCTCACGCACTTCACGTTCCTCGAGGACCAGGCACACGAGAAAGCGATTGCCGCAGATTTAGAGAAGACGAAGCTCAAACGAAATGGCGACGATGCTGTAGGCGATTCCGACTTGCTCGACGACCGAGCGACAAAAATAACTTCGTTGCTTGATACCGACTTGTCGGAAGCTGTGGAGCGTACAAGCGTATTGACGGCGAACTCGCAAGTCTCTCGTGGCAGTCGCAGAACACACTCGAATGTGACTGCAGCGGCCCAATCAGAAGACAAAGGCAGCAAGACAATGATTCTTACGGAAGATCGAGCGGTCGGGGCCGTCACGTGGCGCACCTATGTGTCCTTCCTCGAAATCTCGGGATTCAACGGAATTGCTCTGCTCGTGATCTTGCTCGTCGTCTTTGCAGTGGGCCAATCCGGCTTGGTCGCGGCTGATTACTACGTGAAGTACTGGTCGAACGGTTCGCTAGACCAATACAGCCAGAAAACGCTCGCGTGGATATACATCGGCGTTGCTTGTGGCGCGGTAGTGCTGGGCATCATGCGGTCCGCACTGTTTGTGGAGATCTGTCTCAAACTGGCCAAGATCGTCCACGCAAAATTCTTTTCGAAAGTGCTCTATGCGCCGATCAACACGATCTTTGACGTGACGCCCATCGGGCGTGTGCTTAATCGCTTCTCGCGAGACCTTGATCAAATCGACAACCCGCTGCCTTACTACACGCTTCAGTACTTGATCTACGCAGCAATCGTGCTTTCTGTGCTTGTTGTGTGCGCTGTTACGGCGCCCACAACACTGATCCTCTACGGACCATTGCTGTACGCGAGCAGCATTGTCCAGAAGTACTACTTGGCATCATCACGCGAACTCAAGCGACTGGATGGCGTCACGCGCACGCCGTTCCTCAATCTGATCTCTGAGACCATCAACGGCATTGAGAGCATCCGCTCCTTCCGTATGACCGCTCAGTTCGCGTCCAAGTGCCGCGAGCTTCTCGACCACAACGCCAAGTTCTACTTTATGTTCCAGACAACGACCAAGTGGTTCTCGATGCGACTCGACTGGTTCGTTGCCTGCGTCGTTGCCATCGTCGCATTCACGTGCGTGGCGTCGCGCAACTCGATCGGCCCAGCAAGCGCCGGCATCGCGCTTACGTACGCCGTGCAGCTCACGATGTACTTCCAGCGGTTGATGACGCTCGGCAGCCAAACTGAGAACGTCATGACTTCATTCGAACGCCTCGCTCACTACGACACACTCGACCAGGAAGGCGCTTCCAAGCTCGCGGCCATCTCACCCGTACCTTCGTCCTGGCCGAGCAAGGGCACGATCGAGTTTGACGGCGTCTTTCTGCGGTATCGAGAGGGACTCGACTTTGTGTTACGTGGCGTCACATTTCGCGTGCACGAAGGCGAGAGCATCGGCGTGTGCGGACGCACAGGATCGGGCAAATCGACGCTCATGAACGCGCTCTTTCGCACCGTCGAGGCTGCGCAGGGCGTCGTCCGCATCGACGGCGTCGATATCACGACTGTTCCGCTCCATCAGCTTCGAGCTCGACTGACTATTATCCCACAGGACCCCGTGCTCTTCAGCGGTACGCTGCGTGACAATCTCGATCCGTTCCACCAAAAGTCAGACGAAGAGCTCTTCACAGCGTTAAAGCGCGTCCACCTCCTTGAGGACGTGCGTCGCTGGGGTCAGGGCCTGTCGTACGAGGTGGCCGAGAAAGGCGAGAACCTGTCGGTCGGACAGAGACAGCTGATCTGCATCGCGCGCGCTCTGCTGCGCGAGTCACGGATCGTCGTACTGGATGAGGCAACTGCAAGCGTCGACCAAGAACTCGATCGCCAAATCCAGGTGGCCGTGAAAGAGTGTTTCCGAGGACGCACAGCATTGACGATCGCACATCGTCTCGAGACTATCGCGGACAGCGACCGCATCCTGGTGATGGAACAGGGCCGCGTGGCCGAGTTCGACACGCCGGCGGCTCTGCTCGCCAAACCAAATGGCATCTTTGCCTCCCTAATCAAGAGCACACAGCACTAGCAAGATCCTGTGGATTCTAAGAGATCAAGTGTTCGTCCAACTTACTACTAGTCTTACGGTTCACGATTCATTCTACTTGTGACGCTAACCAAGTCTATTGAGTTCAAGGGGTGAATCAATTCATAATCTACTGCTCCCCTACATTTGCCGCTCCACGAGTGCCTTGGTCGTGCTTTCCTTGCTCCACGATCGCACCGTCTTTGATGACCGCAATAAGGTCCGCGTGGCGAATCGTCGACAGCCTGTGCGCCACGATGATCGTCGTGCGCTTTTTGTGCGCCGGCAGCTGGTCAAGCGACGCCTGCACGACACGCTCGCTCTCGTTGTCCAGCGCGCTCGTTGCCTCGTCAAGCAGCAGCACTTTTGGATCGCGCAAAACGGCTCGCGCGATCGCAATGCGTTGTTTCTGTCCGGTAATGTCTAATACAGGTCAATTTTCTGGTCAGGTCACGAGGCCGGGTCACGTGATCAGTGGCAGAAAATAGCGGTGACCAAAACCAGACATAGGTCACAACATGCATATCACTCACAACATAAGCAGCCTTGTCGATGTCACTACAGCACATCAAACGATCGTTGATCAACCCGACGCTGCGAACGTACTCAATTGGGAGTAAGGAACATGGCATTGAAAGATTAGCCTTGGTTGAGCCACTCCATTTTACGTCACCTACACTACATTATCATAATCATCATCAACACCATCACCACCGAGCATGGACATGCCCTCTTCTGCGTCGTCGTCAGTCGAACTGCTTTGGTACTCGTAACCTAGATCAGCTTCTTCATCGCTATACTGGTCATCTCCAGGCACTGTGTCTGGAAGTCGAACAGCAGTTGGGAGAGTGATGGAACGCTGTCGAGCCGGGGCCTCTGCTTGCCCACGGCTAATCTGCTCGCGTAGCCGAACGTAGTCACGCGAAATAGCCTCAACTGTGTTGACAAAGCGAGGCACCGAGGGATGTGGTGTTGCGAACGCAGCATTAAGCTCGCGATTAAATCGCTCAAGCGGGTTGTTGGTGCGAGCCACAATACTCCTGTGGATGCCGTGAATGTTCCACACTGTAGGAGGATGCAGTTGCATCTAGGTTCGTTGAAAGTATACCCAGAACTCACGCCATTTTGCCTTCGAGTAGTCGATCCCAATCTCTTGGCACCGCTGTCGAATCGTCGCCTTGACACACGATACGCCTTGAGGGGAAATCTTCTCGCGATCAACAACTGTCAGCATATCTAAAACACCTTGCTCCATTGCGACACTGATTTCGTCCTTGGGGATGCGGTACTTGACCATCCTCCTCTGGCATGCTTGTTTAAAGTAAAAAACGCAGCCGATCACCCGTGCATCCTGAAACCATTCGGACACAGCACCAACGAGAGCTGTCTCAAAATCACACACAACCTCAGCTGCCTTGATACTCTCCCCGCACGCGTCTCGAATGTACTGGAAGATGTTCCAGTACGCATCGTAAGTTTTCGATGTTGCAAGCACGTAGCACACAGGTACATACAACTTGGTTCCTTTGTCGTAGACCATCAACACCACACACTGCTTGAACTTCACCGGCACACAGCGAAATGTTGCATCGATAAAGAGCGACAGATTCTCATACCGCAGCAGAGTAAGCAACGTCGGATGAGCCCACCCAATGACTCTGTCGATCTTGTTCTCGCCCTTCAAGTGTGGGTTATGCCACACATGGTGGAACTGGAAAAAGCTGAGGTTGGAGTTCAAGACTCGCGAGAGTGGGGCGACTTCCACGCGGCCATGCATATCTGCACCATAGTGACTGGCACGAACGTTGTGAACACGTTTGATGACTTGGTTCTTTGTCAAAGCGCGAACCACTATGTTACCACCACGCTCACTCAAGTGGGTCTCACTGACACGCATCCAAATCTGCTGCGGCGTCAAGTTTCCTGCAAGCGCGTGGTTGTCGACATCTTGTTGCATTGCATGGCGAAGGTCGAGACACGACGCACCTTGGTCGATGCAATCGGAAATGCGAGATGGTGGTATGCAGGTGTGGGGGATCATATTCGCAGTGTCGTACTCCATCGTCGATGCAAGGAGGTGAAGCCGAGCTTTGCAGTCTTGGCTCCAGTAGAAACTGCATCGATAGGTGATCTTGACACGAGTCTTGTTTGCTTGCGTAAATTCATAGCCATCGACAAACACCTTGGTCCTTCCAGCACGTCGACCAAGACTTAAAGTATTCTCCCGTTCGGCTGCGGAGAGCTCTCCCGGTTCAACAACACGCACGACCGCATAGGTGGTTGGTGGATTCATATCGCTTACACTCTCGTTTGCATCGACTTTGTGGTAGAGAGGGTCGGCACAAATCACAGCACAGCGACTGCTCGTGACCGCTGACCCCTCACCAACAGGCCTTCAGATTCTTGGAGCTGGGTGGTAACCACAGGCGTTACACCCCACGTGAAGTCGCTGTGGGGGTGAACCGTGGGCTGATATCTGCCGCCGAAAGTCGGGGAGGGAACCAGAGGGTCGTGAAGCCTCTGGGGTTCCGACAACTGTAGCCCGCTAGGAGACCGTCTAGCAGAACTGGTCGGAGGGGTCGTACGGGCCGAGAAACACACCTGCTCAACACGCAGGGGCTCGGTGCACTTGTGCGCAGCCGGTGAGACCGGGCTGCGGCTTCCTTGGGCGTATTCGCCTGGCGTAGAGACGCCAGAGGACGTAGCACTCCTTGGATCGTGGCGAGGGGACAATCCCACCGACGCACACGACCTTCCTTGACTTGCGCAGCCGACGCCGCTGGCAGACTTGCCCCAGCGCTTCGAATCGGCTGCTCCTTGAGCGGTTCTTCGGCTTCTTCCGGCTGCAACAGCCAGGGTCCACCGGGCCTTCTTTAACGTCACCTCCTGTTGGTGACGGCGAGCCTTGGTGTCGACGTTCCTCGCCAAGTCTTGCGGCTTGCTTGCGGACTTGACGGTGAAAATGGAAGTCCATTACCTTGGCCGTTACCGGCTATCCTAAGTGCGAATCTAAGCTAGGTTCGGCTGCCTAAGTTCGGAACCGGCTTCGGACCGGCTCCCTGCTGACTCTATCACCCACTATCCCTGCTGAACTCCTGGCCTGATTCTACCCATCTGACACTGATTACGCCCCGTACAATTGGACGAGACGCAGACTCAGATCGGGTCTGATCGGCAGCCTATATTAGCCAATCGGCTACGGGGATCAGAAATACCGGTTTTGACCGGCTGTACCGTTGATACCGGTACAGAACGGTCACCACCCCGCGAACGTACTAATATCGGTTAGCCTACAGGTATCTCTCTCTTCTGGGCCGTTCCGGAGTGAGTCGTGGGCATGTGGGATCTCGATATCTTTGCCCAAGACCCAGCCGCTTTACCACAACTTCTTGCGACGATGGTTGCCGAGTTGGGCCGCCATCTCCATGATCACTTGCTCCGTCATGTTCGCGATAAGAGAGCCGGCTACGCTTAGTCACTCGCGCACGACAAGGAGCAACGGCTTCGCCGTCATCTCCAACGTCAACCGCACTTGAATCATCACGAGTTGGTGGTGGCGCCGGGACGGCTTCGCAAATGCTACTCATCGTTGACGAACCATTCACCTCCGTGGGAGGTGGTGAAGAGACCGACACATGCCACGGATTGTCAGCACGAGCCGACGCCGTTCGAGAACGTTGTTGGATGCTACGAAGAGCACGTAGACGCAATTGGGATGTCATTGAATTGGTAGTGGCAGTGGAAGCTGACTTCGGTACTTGGGACAACCTTCTCGGGATTCGGGAAGTGAGAATGGCAAGACTGTGTTGTAGTTGTATTCGTGATCGTGGTTGTCAATCAATGGTTGTCATCCATCGTTGTCAAACGAAATGTGTCCAGTCATCTGACCATCATAAAAAACCTCATGACCTACGCATTACCATGGTGAAAAAACCAAGTATGACCGTATACTAGACCTGATCCTAGGTTGACCTGCAGAAGATTCTTCCTTCTGTCCGCCAGAGACCTGTGCACCAACGTCGCCCACCGGTGTGTCAAAGCCGTTCGGAAAGTTGCTGATAAAGTCGTAAGCGTTCGCCGTCTTCGCTGCTGCTTCAACTTCGTCGCGAGACGCACCGGCTTTGCCCATGGCGATATTCTCCGCGATCGTGCCGGCGAAGAGCGCGGGTTCCTGCGACACGAGCGAGATGTGCTCGCGCAGCCACACTACACTCAGTTCGCGCAAGTCCCTGCCATCCAACGTGACGGACCCGCTAATAGGGTCGTAAAAGCGCTCAAGCAAAAGATCGCTGTGCTCTTGCCACTTCCGCTCGCTCCGACCAGCGCCACGGTCTGGCCAGCTGTGATGCGGAGGTTGTAATTGTCATACACTTTAGAGTCTGGCCGTGAAGGATACGCGAATGCGACGTTACGGAACTCGATATCGCCGGCGACAAATGCCGGTCTGGCGCCAGTTTCAGACGTTTTGTCGATTTCAGGTTTGCTGTCAATGATTCGGAACACACGAGTCGCCGCCGCCTTGACCTTGGCCTGGTCTGTTGCATTCTGCGCGGCTAGACCAACCGCAAACATGCTGAGCATGATCACCGTGGTCACCATAAAGAGGTCTTCGAACGTGATGCGTCCGCTGCTGACCCACTTGCCACCAATGTAGAAGAGAAAGGCGACGTTGAAGAACGTGGTCCCTTGAGCGATGCCATACGCAAGACCGGCAGCAATTCCCGTTCGAATGTCGGCGGTCCGAGAGGCGTTCAGGTAAGCTGCATACGCGATGTTGACGGCTTTCTCCATGCCGAGCGACGCGACCGTGCGAATGGAGCTTATGGACTCGGAGAGGAGCGAGCCCGCTTTCGTGTCGGCGTCGTTGGTCTGTTTATTTGCCGTGCCGCTCGCAACCGGCGCCTGGATGAACGACGTAAACATCAAAATCGGAGACGTCGCGAGCAAGACTAGCGTCATCTCCCAGCTGTAGTAGAAGGCAATGCCGAAGCCGATAGCGAGCGTCGTCATATTTACGAGTCCTTGGTTCAGTGTGTCCGAGGTCATCGCCTGCAGCGTTGCCGAGTCCGTCGCGAGTGCTGAGACAAGAGCCCCCGACGAGTTTTCTTCTCGATCGAACCATGCAATATCCTGGTGAAGCATCCCGTGGAACGCCATCAATCTCACACGAGCCACGAGTCGCTGGGAGGCGACCGCGAATCCGTAATGCTGAAGCACAATCGACCCACCAAAGACGATGCCCAGTCCAACGAAGCTGAGCGACCAGTAACGAGCATTTCGCAGAAGCTCGTCGCGAGGTCGAATCTCGAAGAAAAGGACGACGATCTTGGTCAACAGCACGCCCCAGACTGGAAACACAGCTGCATTCACCATGGCGCCAAAGCCACCACTGACCAGGAACTTCCACTCGGGTAGACTGAGCTTCCACACACGCGCCACGGGGATAGCAGTGACGGCATCTTTGTCAACAGCCTTGTGGTAGAGTGGGTCAGCAAAATCACTGCACAGCGACTGCTTGTGACAGCTGACCACTCGCCAACAGGCCTTCAGATTCTTGGTGCTAGTGAGCTACCAACAGACGTTGCACCCCACGAAAGTCGCTGTGGGGGTGAACCGTGGGCGCTCTGGTACCGAAGTCGGGGGAGGGGAGCCAGAGGGTCGTGAAGCCTCTGGGTTCGGCCAGCTGAGCTCCGCGAGGAGACCGTCTCGCAGAGTTGGGCCGGGGGTCGTACCGGGCCGAGAAACACGCCTGATCAACACGCAGGGGCTCGGAGTACTTGTGCGCAGCCGATGAGACGGCTGCGGCTTCCTTGGGGCGTAAGATCTGCTAGTGCCCAGCACTAGAGACCGTAACCTTGCCTTGTCGTGGCGGGGGGACGATCCCACCGGCGCACACGAGCGTCCTTGTCCTTGGTGCAGCCGACGCTGCTGGCAGTCTTGCCCCAGCGCTTCAAGTCGGCCGCTTGAGAGTCGTCGGCTTCCCCTGACAGCAATAGCCAGGTTCCACCGGGGTCTTCTTTAACGTCACCTCCTGTTGGTGACGGCGAGCCTTGATGCGACGTTCCTTGCCAAGACGACGCGGCTTGCTTGCGGGCTTGGCGGTGAAAGTGGAAGTCTATTACCTTGGTCTCGTCAGCTGATCTAAGTACCCCTACGCTAAGTTCGGCTGCCCTAAGTTCGCTACCGGCTCTATACCCATTACTACCGCTGAATACATGCCCCTTTTCTGCCGATTCAGCCAGTATCCTGCCGATCATCCCCCTTGTATTCAGGTGATGACTGCGGCTTTCGGCTACGTAATCGACTCCCATTTTAGCCAATCGGCTATGGGATGGCACAATCGTCTCAGTATCGGTTCCGCCGGTAATACCGGCGGCTGATACCGAGTATAGTAATAGTATGGGTTAGTCTGGAGCCTCCTACGGTACTACCCTGAGTCTCTGCCTATCACCTCGGTCTAGTGCCCTAAAATTCTCGGCCGCTTTACCACAGCGCCCGTCTCCCATCGGCCTGGTCGCAGACCTTGGGTGATGGGAGAACTCCTCTCGGCCGAGTCACCACACATCAGCCGATCACGCCGTTGGAGCAGCCGCACAGCCTTCGGCCCCTTCACTTCGTCTTCTCTTCCAGTCTTCCCTTGACGGTACGCATCGCTTCCTCGCCGGCCATCACGGAGGTGTTCGCTTGTTCACACCGTTCTTGCAGATGCGTGAGGCGCGCTTGGTCAAACTCGCGCGCTCTAAGCTGGCAGGCGTCGCGGGTGATCTGTTCGAGGCGATTTCTGACCTGACAGTCCCGCTGTCTGTTGAGCAACTGCGTGGGTTGACTGCGCTGTTAGAACGCGCCTCGACCGCTCTTCAGTCTTCCGACGCCTGCTCAAGCTTCCTCGAATCCGTGAGCAGCACGCTCACTGCCGAGCTCGCCTTATTGAAGTCGCGAGTGAAGAGTGCGGACGTCGAGCTCGTCGACCTGCGGGCCAAGGCTCAGCGCCTCGAAGAACTCGAACGGTCAAAGGTGCGTCTACACATCGCCGCCGTCCGTCGTGCCGCCCGCCTCCGTTCCCTAGCTGACTCCGGTGCCCAGGCTGAGGCCAGTCGACAACTTGCTAGTCCTCCACCTGCGAATGCTCCCTCGTCGACACCTGCACCTGACGAGGTCGCTGACCTTCGCCGTCGGCTTGAGCTCTATCGTGATGAGCGCGAGCGCGACGCCTTGACGCTGAAGACTGTAACCCAGGAGCGCGATTCACTGCGCGACCGGCTCGACGCGGCCGAGAAGGTGGCCGCAGCTGCGACAGCGGAGCAAGCGGATCTCGAGCGGAAGTACAAGGCCTACAGGCGCCTCGGCAGTCTGAGCTCGCTTCGCGATATGAACCAAGAGATTGCGAATTACCGTGGATTCGGCGCGGTAGGGGCGATTCGTCGGCGGATGACGACCGATGCCGTGACCATCGCGTTCCTACAGGCGATCTTGGCCCAAGCGCGAGCCGCCTTGCTCAAGTACGAGAAGCTGATCGGCCCTGTCTTGCTTACTGGTTTCCGCGAGGCGGGTGCAGTGTCGACGGCTCTTGGTGTCCTCAACAAGCTTCGCGGCGAAGCGAACCCTTCCGCTCCTCGTGTCAACCTGGGGTTCTTGGCGCCCGTCTTCGATCACCTGGTGTCACGCCTCACACCCGACGGCTTTCAGATCAACGGATCTGACGCCTTAGCCACGATGGCCGTTGCGATCGCGAAGGCTAACCCCTCCGTGCCCACTGACACGTTCATGATACGGCAGAAGATTGTCAACGATTGCACTCGTCTTATGGAGAAGATTGAGAATCTTCGGCCGGACGACGACATTGAGCAGTTCCGAAAAGATCTCGGCGGCGGCGAGCTCGAGTCGCTGTTCGAGCAGGGTTCCCTCTTCGGTGGCGGCTTCGGTGGCACTCTCGCCGGATAGCTAGGCTCAACGGGCGACTCTTCGGCCAGCGCGGCTCCGTCGTCGCAGGCGCGAGGCGGCAACTCCGCCCGCAGCCCGAGCCCGGACGCCGCTGTCTCTGGTCGTGTTGCGCCGGCGGGCACGAAGGCACCTACGAAGAAGAAGGCGAAGAAGAACCGAGAGGGGGCTGCTGCCGCGGCGCAGCCGCAGAGCCAACCTTCACCGGATCCGACTCCCCAGGACGTCGTGGATCTCACCGACTCGCGTGGATCACCGGTGCCGAAGAATCAGGGCCGCAAGTCTTCAGCCACTACCGTGGGCCCGTCGGCCGAGCGAGGCGCCAACTACGTCTCTCAGTCGACCTTGAACTCGATGCGCGAGTCATATCCGATCTGGGCAGCTGGATGGCCGGAAAGTGGGCCGCCTTCGACGTTGTCGGCTGATCAGATCGAGCGACTCGCGTGGCGGTTGGGCTTGTTCCCTTGCGAGGCCGTGGCCCCGAACTACAACCAAGATACCAAGTTCCTCACAGAAGCCAATGCTCGCCTCAACGTTGATGCTGCTGAGATCACCCTCTGGAATGCCGCGGCTCGGTGGAAGAAGTTCTTGAAGATGATCCCCAAGCCGATCACGTTCAACTATGCCGACGATCGTTTCGTGGGGCTCTACACTGAGACCATGGCCTTTTATAGGCTGGTGATTCGCACCTTCTACGAGCGGACGCATTACTTGGTCGTGCCGTCGTCGGTCGATCGTCAGTGGCGCGAGGAGCGCAAGCAGCGGCATTCGACTACGAAGACTCACGTCAAGGCCCATTGTCGGCGTCTGTCGAAGTTCCTCAACGACAACCCTGACATCGACGCCGATCTACTGTTGGACCCCTTCTTCCTCATTGCTCCGCCGATTGGCACTGTGTACCTGCTGCCGATGCCCAACGAGACTGTGCTTGCAGCTGCTGATCGTGTCGATCAAGCCGAACCAGAGCGTGCTTTCTTCTTGCTCAAGCCGGAGGCTCACCCTTCCCACTCGGTGCGCAGCCGCATCTACCACAAGTTCTGGCGCGATTCGCCGTCCAAGAATGCCCCGTCGTCTCCGTCGGCGTCGAGCTGTGCGTCAGGGAAGCGGAAGCGCCTCGAGGTCTCCTCCGATGAGGAAGAGAAAGAGGGTGTGGAGGAGAGCGACGACGATTCGACGACAGATGAGCAGCCACGGCGCACGAAGAGCGTTCCTTCGTCGCCCACGAGCGGCGGTAAGCCGAAGACGTCCAGCGGGGCCGCGACCAAGTCTCAAGCTGTCGATACTGCGAAACCGTCGGGTCGCACAGGAGCCGACGCGCCGACCGCTGCTGGCGGTCGCACACCTTCGCCTTCAAACAGCTTGGCGCCTCAAGGACCGACCGCGCCCGCGTCTGCCAAGCCGTCGGCGGCTCCCTCGAGCCTGCTGCCTCCCGCTACCGCTGATGCGCCCCGTGCCGGGTCGACTGCTGAAGCTTCGAGTACCAGCCCAGGGAAGGCCGCTCCTGCACAGATCTAGCGCTGTTAGCTCGGTAGCAGTTGAACACCATAGGAAATCGCCTTCGCAGATAATCGTAATGATCACTCCGTTTTCTCTTCTTCACTTGATCCGTAGGCAGTAGAACGTGTCACCTTCATCTTTTCACGTCACGTTATACAATATGCATGTCCACCAGATGACTTGCCGGTGCCTCCCACCGGCCACAACCTCGCCGCAGTCAGCTAGCCAGGGCAACGACCTGACTAACCCGGGCGTTAGTTACGCCAACTCGGAGCCGCACAGCATCGGACGCCGCCTCCTGGACGGCGTTGATCACTGCGCAGCTGGCCGAGTATTACTCCTCCTCTTCGACCTCGGTCGCCATGGCGGCAAAGCGTCCTTCGGCGCGCAGCCGTCGCTCGTACTCCTCGATGAGACTCGGCGCGTTTATGTCGTCTTCAGCGATCCAGTCTGTCGAGCCCCAGCCGACCCACTTCACGTGGTACTCGCGAATAGGCCGCCCCTGGCGAGCAGAGCGTACGTCGCGGTGGCCGATAATCGCCTCGACCTCGTAATGCCCCTCGTCGTTGTCCGGCTCGAGCGAGTCTTCGGAGAGCAGCGCCTCGTCGAAGTCGAGCCGAGCATCAGCCGCGACCTCCAACTCTGTGACGGGGCGGTCTTCGAAGCTACGCCACAGCTTCAAGCGCGAGACGTGAACGGTGGGGAGGATTCGGTAAGCCGAGCCCTCGATCTCCAGCTTGACCAGGTGCGCGGCCGGCCGCTCTAGCACTCTAAATGGCCCGTGCCATAGATGTGCGAGCTTACGCGCGAAACCTGGCTTGACTTGGTCGATGTATACCCGCACCTTCGCGCCCGGGACTATCGCGGACGTGTCACCGCGGGCTGCTGACTCGCTCGCCTTTCGACGCTCTTCCATCGCTTCGCGGAGTAGCCGAACCACGTCTTGCCGTGCCTTCTGGTACTGGATCTGGACGGCCGATCGCCATCGTCTCGCATCGGCGTGGCCGTCTTGGTCTGCAGTCGGCAGCACAGATTCGAGAGTCGTTCGAGGCTCCCAACCATGTAGCAGATAGAATGGTGAGTCGCCGCGGACGCGATCGTGAGCCGAGTTCAGTGCAAACACGAGCCGTTCTGCATAATCGTCCCAGTCTCTTTGCTGAGGGTCGGACACGTAGAGCTTGACGGCGTGGACGACCGTCTGTACCATTCGCTCCGTCATGCCGTTAGACTGGGGCCGATAGGCGAGCGTAGCGCGGCTCCTCTGGCCGATCAATCGATTGAACGCGCGGAAGACGGCCGACATAAATGCCGGCTCGCGGTCGTGTCGAATGACTCGGCTCGCACCAAAGCGCCTATACACGCAACGCTCGTAGGATTCCGCCACTTCTTGGGCCTCACGAGATCGGTTTGCCGATACGATGACGAAGCCCGTATGCTGATCCACCCAAGTTAAGAGCTCGGTGTTCCCGCGATGCGATTTAGGCAACGACGGTACGTGGTCCATGCCGACCACCTCGAATGGCCGAGTCGCGACGATATTCCCCGGCGACGGGACTTGAATCCGCGGCTGACCCTTGCCGGACTGGCAATCTGGGCACGCAGCCACGTAGTCGCGAACGTCAGCGTACATATTCCTCCAGAATAGATAACGGCGGGCCTTCTCGTACACGCGACTCACCCCTTGGTGGCCGCCGGCCAAGCTGACATGGTAGTGATGCAGGACTTCACGGTGTAGAGTAGACGGCACGACGAGACGGAGGCGCAGCTCGCGCCGCTCTCGATCCTTCGCCTTCTGGTAGCTGACGTAGTACAGCAAGCCATCGACGACTTCATACGACGTTGCGAGCTTCTCGCACGCCGCGCGCTCTTGGTCGCTGAGCGCGGCGACGTCGCCCGCGAGGAAGCGCTTGACGTTGGCGCTCCATCGTTCTTCGTCTTGCGCCGTCGAGATGCGCTCCGCGCGCAGTCGCTCGACCCACGCCGTGCCGGACTCAACTGTCGGGTCCTGCGAAGTGTCCCACGGGCTTGCGCAGTCATCACGCTGATCAACGCCGAAGTGCGCACCGTCCGCCCTGGCTATGTTCGCGTCATCATTGATTGCGATACTGGATTCGTCATCATCTGGCCGTGTCGCTCCTTGATGATGCGCACCGCGCCTGGCTATGTCCCTTGGGTACATCGCTGAATCTTCAACTGACTCTCGAGCCTTGGCGACGCGTCCATCGGTGCCCTTCTCAGCTGTAGCCATCGCGTCAGCAGGCAGACGTTCGTTGATAGCTGGACGCTCGCGCACTGCTGGACGATCGACGGAATCGTCTGGACCTTCACTGCCGACTGCTGGAAGGTCGAACGCGACTCGCCGGCTCGGGTCGCTTGTGGACGCCCCGTCGCTCGTATTCCCACGCCACTCTTCACGGTGCTGGCGCGTTGGAACGTCCCGGCTATTCGCCGTACGTGCGCCCGTGCGCCCCGTCGCTCCGTCAACGTCTTCGTTGATCTCTGTCGACTGTGGCGATGCCACAGCTCCCTCGACTCCGCTAGTTTCGCCTGTGCGTCGCCGGCGACGCCCGTGAGCTCGATCACCGCTCCCCGCTTGCCCTTCAGCCTCCTCGTGCTGTCGAGTCGCGTCTTGGCCATGATCGGCGCTCGTGGCAGCACCACCGCGCGTCACCACGTGGACAGCCGCAGCCGGCTCGTCTTCACTCGGCCTGAGGACTTCAGGGAGGCGGTTCAGCATTCTCATACCGGCATGCTCGGCCGGGTCGACGACTCCGCCGGCACAGCGCTGCAGCGCCTTGCCCGTGATGAGGTCGGCGGCGGCATTGAAGTCTCGAGCGACGTGTACGAGGTAAGCCGACTTGAACACGCTCAGCTTCGCCAGCGCCTCGGCGCGTAGAACCTGGAGCCCTGCTGTACGGCACTCGATGTCACCTCTCAGCTGCTGAATCACGATGCGGGAGTCGCCGCAGACGATCACATCCTGGACGCCGTGTCGTGTAGCCAGATCCATGGCAGCTATAGCACCTCTGTACTCGGCTTCATTAACCGTTCCGTCGGCGAAGAAACACGTCTCGGCGGCGACAATCTTCCACGTCGGCAACGACCACAGGATGGCGCCGCAACTTGCCCCATTCCGCTTCGGCTTCGCCGATCCATCGAAAGACACGACCCACGCGGCCTCATCCTTCGCTAATGACGGCACGGGCAGTCGATGTCGTTCGCCCACGACGCGTTTCCTCGGCTGAATATCGCCAAGCATCTCGTCCATCTTGTCCGCAGGGCCCGTGGCGGCTGCGACCAATCCGCTCAAGCCATCTTCGTCCTTCTTGACCTTCACAATCTCGAGCGTCCATGAACTCAGCACAGTAGCCCACCGCTCCAAACGACCTTGAAGACCTTTCGCCTTGAACAACCAACCGAACGTGGAGAACCGCGTCAGCACCTGGATAGCGCGGCCACTCAGCATATTCGCCGCTCCGGACAGCACGTGGAGCAGAGCAAGGATCTTCTTCTCGGCTGGCGAGAACTTGGCTTCGTGGACTTTCAGCACCCTGCTGAAGAACTTCACCGGCATCAGCTTCCCATCGTGTTCCTGCGCCAGTGTGGCAGCGACAGCCCACGGATTCGAGTAAATGATGACCACTGGCTGCTTGTCGGCGTCGAAGTGCCTCAGGATCGGCGCATTCGCCAACTTCTGCTGGAGCTCTGCGAAGGCCCGTCGAGCAGACGCGAGATGACCGGGCTCTAGCGCATCCTTGGCCAAGTCTGCCTGGGTAACCTCGTAGAGTGCGGCCGCATAGACCGCAAAGTGCTCAATAAACTGATGATAATAGTTCAGAGAGCCCAAATACGACTGAATCCCCTTCAGAGTCTTAGGAAACTCGAGTTGCAGCAGCTCGGAGCGGTTCTTCGGCTTCGCTCTGATGCCTTCCGCGGAAACCGAGTGCCCTAGGTAGTCGACACGGCTCATGCCGAACTCGCTCTTCGGGAGGCTGATCGAAAGCCCCCACTCCTCGCAGGCCTGCAGCAATCTCTCCAGCCGCTCACACATCTGATCCCAAGTCTCGCCGCCGAACAAGATGTCGTCAATATACGATCTTCGACCTATCGCTGGTCGCGTCTCGGCTCCGGCCGGCTTGCCATCTTCGAACACATCAGCTTCCTTGTCCTGCAGGTGCTTGGGCGTCAGCTTCAGGTAGCCATAGAGCGCGTTATCAAGAAGCCGTTGATATATCTGGGGAGCGTTTTTCAACCCGAACGGCATCCTCAGCCACTCAAACAACCTGAAGGGTGTCACGAAAGCCGAAATCGCCCGAGCCCGTGCAGTCATTCGCACGACCCAGAATCCTGACGCCATATCTAGTGAACAAAGCCATCGTAGCGAGCCGAGATTTTCCAACAGGTCATGAACGACAGGCATAGGGTAGACCATCAGCCTAGTGAGGGCGTTCACCATTCTGTAATCGATACAGAGGCGAATATCAACACCGTTCTTCTTGACGACGATCACAATGGGAGACGCCCAAGCCGATGTCGATGGCGCGATGAAGCCCGCCTGGAGAAGTCCCTTAAGGAGCTCGTAGAGCTTCTCCACGTACTGTGGCGGCACCTTGCGGCACGATTGAGCGATGGACTTGGCGTCGCCGACGTCTATGTCGCAGACGACGCCTTTGGCCGGCAACGGCCGAGCATTGCCCTTACCCATGAGGTGCATTGCCCTTACCCATGAGGTACGGGCGTCGCCTCCACACCATCTCGCGGACACACTCGACGTCGTCAGCACTGACATCTTCGCCAGCCGCGATCTTGATGTCGGCAGGCGTGATCTCGTCGTCCCCAGCCAGGACTTCTGGGATCATGGCCATCTGGCCGTCAATGTCTTCAGCACTGACACCGCCTCCCTCATGCACGTAGACTGCTTCGCTCAGCTCGGCTTGACCATCGACGACTTCGGCCGGGGACTTGGCTGCGACGAAGAGTATCGCCACCTTGGCCCAGTCGGACGTCGTCATCTTCGTCATGACGACACGCCGTCCGGCTCTCGGCTTCGTCGTGACGTCGCCTTGGTCTTCGTCGCCGGATGTCGCACCTTCAAGCGTGTCTTCGACGGAGACCTTGAGCTCACTCCTTGAGTCACCCGCCCTCGGCGGCGTCGCCACCGCGGCGTCGGCACGCTTCAAGATCGCGCGCGGCACCACATACGGGCGTCGTTCGACCGCCGGTGGCTGCGCAGCCCGGATCGCGTCGGCTTCAGCTTGGCGCCGTGCCTCAAGCTCCGGTTCGGGCTCGGCCTCGTACACGAGGATGCACCACTCGTCGTACCGCCTCGAGCCCAGAGAGACGTATCCGGAGCGTCGAGGTGCGGCGCCCGAGCTCAGCCAGAGGCCAACGATCGTCTGCGTGGGCAAGGTGACCGGCACCGTGAAGATGTTGGTCACCTTGACCCGCGTCGGCAGGCCACGCTCGTTGCACTCGGCAGTCGTGACCCAGCGTTCGTCGCGGCGGACCCACAGCTTCTTGGAGGCGTTCGGCTTGATCCGCAGGTAGTGTGACTCGCCTGGCTGGATCGTCACCTCTCGCTTGACCCTGACTTGCTCTGCCTTGTCACTGTAGACGGCTCGGCGGCCCTCAAACTGGACGCGAACTTCGTCCGGCATGAGGGCGACGCCTTCGGCCAAGTCGAGGCGGATGCCGGCCGGGGTCATGAAGTCGGTACCGAGAATCGCTTGAACGTTGCCAAGGCGACCGACCCAGACCTCGGCCTGGTACGCCAGCTCGCCGGCCAGCACCACCTTTATCCAGGCCCGGCCCTCGGTGGGATAGCCGGATCCTCCAACACCTTCGCAGCGCAGAGACACACTGGTGTCTACCTCGGCTCCGATCTTACGCGCAAAGTCCGCTGCATCTTCGCCTTCGTCACCTTCGCCATCTTCAGCTCCGCTGTCTTCCGACTCGCTGCCATCCGAGCTTGACTCAGACACGCTTGACAGGTCGACTTCGGCAGCTCGACTCGAGGATCCGAGCAGCTTCGCCAACGCGTTGACGGCGATCAGCCGCTGCTTGGAACCGGCGATGAACGGCTTCGGCTTGCTGTCGCGCTTGTCCGCACGCAACTTGGCTGACTCATCGCGCCTCGACCGCTGGTTCTGGCGCAGCAGCTCCTTCAACGCTTGACGAAGCTGCTCCTCCGTCGTCGGCTTGGCAAGACCGAACTGGCGTGCGAGCTCGGCGTCTTCACACGTGTCGAGGAAGTGAGTCACGTGGAATGATGCCGCAGCGCCCTCATAGTCGATGCCGGCTTCGATGGCTTGGACGTTGAGTCGGTACAGGTAGTCGAGGTGCTCTTCATTCGGCTTCCGGCGCAGCTCGTAGTAGCGCTGGTGAGCCGTGACCGTCGCACCGCAGTACGCACGCTCGAACTCGGTTTGAAGGAGCGACCAGTTGGCACGAGTCGACTTCTTCAGCTGCTTGTACCAGATCTTCGACGCGCCGGTGAGCAGCTCGGGGAACTTCAAGCAGCATTGCCCGTCAGTCATCTCGTCTTGGCGGAACGCCGAACGGACCGAACTGATGAAGGCCTTGCCGCGATATTCGTCGCGAGACTTGCCGTCGAACGACTTCAGATCGGCACAGGCCGACTGCCGCAGGCGAGTCATGGCGCTAACGCCTGGCGCGACGCACTCGTCGTAGATGTCGGCCAGGTAGTCGGTCGAGGACCAGGCTGCCGGCGACTTAGCGACTGGAGTCGGCTTCTCGGTCTTGACCTTCGGCTCTGGCTTGACCGTCGGCTTCGCCTCGGCACCGGCGACGGTCGGCGCGGCCGCAGTCGACACTGACGCAAGTTGAGCTGCGGTCAGCTCGCCTGATGCGACCCTGTCGGCGAAGTCTTGCAGGTAGTTCTCGAGATCCTTGAGCATCTTGTCCTTCAGCATGATCTCTTCTTCCATCTGCTTGACTTCTTCCCTGGAGCGTCCGATGACCTGCTCCGCGATCTTCTGCAGCGATTCAGCATCCATGAGCCCGCCACGGTTCGCACCGATGGCTTGCTCGAGCTTGCGCTGAGACTGGTGGCGCAGGAACAGCTCGAAGATCGCCTGAGCACCCGCGATCAGCTTGTTGCGCCGTGTCGCGAGGATCTTGGCGTTGTCCAAGATGGTCACGCTGTACCCGGCGGTGTTGAAGACACCGATGATGCCGTGCAGGCACCTGCTGCTGAGTCTTCATCGACGCGAAGCCAGGGTCGCGGACATCGGCAGCGGCGCTGACTCGGGTCACCTGGAGGTGCTTGAGACCATCGTGCTTCGACATGATCACCTCGATCATCCGTGCCGGCACGGCTGTCGGCCTGGTGGGATCCATCTTCACTGGCACCGAGTTGACGGCACGGGTGATCGGGGTCGCTGGAGCCGTCGCGTCGTCGCCGACGTTCAGCTCCGCGATGTCACCACTTAGGTCGACGTCTTCCGAGCCAGCGTCGCTGGCGGCGTCCTTGGCTTCTTCGTCGAGGTCTGGGAGGAGGTTGCGGGTGATGGAGTCACCCGATGTCGACCGTCCTTCGACCACGCTCACGCGTGGGGGCCCTTCGAGATCGACATGTCCTTGGTCGCCGTGTTCAGCTGGGGGCCCTCCAGCAGAACTCGGTTGCGGCCTAGCTCGTGTCGAGTCTAAGTCACCTGCGGCCGCTTGGACAGGTGACTTCGACCTTGGCGGTCTCTTCGACTTCGATGCCATGTAGCCACTAGCTCCTGGCATACGCACCACTGTGGTAGAGTGGGTCAGCAAAATCACTGCACAGCGACTGCTTGTGACAGCTGACCACTCGCCAACAGGCCTTCAGATTCTTGGTGCTAGTGAGCTACCAACAGACGTTGCACCCCACGAAAGTCGCTGTGGGGGTGAACCGTGGGCGCTCTGGTACCGAAGTCGGGGGAGGGGAGCCAGAGGGTCGTGAAGCCTCTGGGTTCGGCCAGCTGAGCTCCGCGAGGAGACCGTCTCGCAGAGTTGGGCCGGGGGTCGTACCGGGCCGAGAAACACGCCTGATCAACACGCAGGGGCTCGGAGTACTTGTGCGCAGCCGATGAGACGGCTGCGGCTTCCTTGGGGCGTAAGATCTGCTAGTGCCCAGCACTAGAGACCGTAACCTTGCCTTGTCGTGGCGGGGGGACGATCCCACCGGCGCACACGAGCGTCCTTGTCCTTGGTGCAGCCGACGCTGCTGGCAGTCTTGCCCCAGCGCTTCAAGTCGGCCGCTTGAGAGTCGTCGGCTTCCCCTGACAGCAATAGCCAGGTTCCACCGGGGTCTTCTTTAACGTCACCTCCTGTTGGTGACGGCGAGCCTTGATGCGACGTTCCTTGCCAAGACGACGCGGCTTGCTTGCGGGCTTGGCGGTGAAAGTGGAAGTCTATTACCTTGGTCTCGTCAGCTGATCTAAGTACCCCTACGCTAAGTTCGGCTGCCCTAAGTTCGCTACCGGCTCTATACCCATTACTACCGCTGAATACATGCCCCTTTTCTGCCGATTCAGCCAGTATCCTGCCGATCATCCCCCTTGTATTCAGGTGATGACTGCGGCTTTCGGCTACGTAATCGACTCCCATTTTAGCCAATCGGCTATGGGATGGCACAATCGTCTCAGTATCGGTTCCGCCGGTAATACCGGCGGCTGATACCGAGTATAGTAATAGTATGGGTTAGTCTGGAGCCTCCTACGGTACTACCCTGAGTCTCTGCCTATCACCTCGGTCTAGTGCCCTAAAATTCTCGGCCGCTTTACCACAGCCTCGTCCGTCATAGCCTCGTGTTGCTTGAGGGTGCCTTTGGCTATCGTTTCTGTTTGCTTCACCGAAGCCAGAGAACTCTGCCCATTGACCAGAGTCGTGGTTGGATTTCCGCCTTCATGCGCCTGATCACTCGTCTTCATGTCCTGTGCCTCAACTAGCGAGCGGTAGTGACCGTTTGGGATCATCATGAGCTCGTCGTGCGTGCCCAACTCAACGATGGACCCGCGGCTGTGGACGGCGATCTTGCTAGCGTTTCGGATCGTCGACAATCGGTGTGCGACAATGATCGTCGTGCGGGTTGACGTTGTGAGCAAACGGTCGAGCGAGTCTTGCACGATACGCTCGCTTTCCGCGTCCAGCGCGCTTGTGGCTTCGTCGAGCAGCAAGATCGGGGGATTCTTGATGATGGCACGTGCGATGGCGATGCGCTGCTTCTGACCGGTTGCGACTAAAACAGGTCAATTTAAAGGTCAAGTTAGCGTCTTTTCTATGTGCAGGGCGTGACCTGTGGGGCCCCGGTCACTTGATGGTCAGGCGCAGAAATATACTAATGTATTGGGCGAGCGAAGGACAAATCGTTCACGAAGTCGTTAGGTATTTAGTTAACATTATCTTGGTTGAGGAGTCCCCACTGAGATCTGAGTCATCCTCATCACTGTAGTGTAGATGCTCCCATGAGACCCTTTCGATCGTTCTCCAGCGACGGGTGGGACGCATCAAAAAACTATTGGTGGCATGGCGATCAGATCGATCTCGTTTTTTTATCGCGGTGATAGCATTTCCAGCGGCGTATGACGCCCCGCCAATGCATCACGCGGACACGCGGAGTTAGTTGTGAGCAGGCTTACGATCCAGGCGCCAGAGGGCAAGCCTGGAGATCTTGGAGGCGGCAAGCCGACGGACTTGGCCGCCGGTTTCTGTCGTGATGGGAGAGATCAAGTTCCGAGAAGGCGCTAGGGCAGAGACCTAGCTGTGCTCCTCACAGCGCTGCACAGTCGGGTTGCTGTTGCCCGATACCAGAGCCGGAGCCGGCGCTGGCTCTTGAGCAGGAGTGCCCAACGCCTATGGTGCCGGTCCGTCACTAAAGGCGCAGTCAAACTGGCGGTGAAGGCGCACTCGGAATCTCGCCGCCACTCCGCTTGAAGCCGGATGTGGAGCTGGAGCGGGAGCAGAAGCTGAGGTAAAAGCCGACGGGCACGAGCCAGAGTTCCCGCTGCCCTGCCCTTGCTGTCCTTGTCCTTGTCGCGCTTGGACGGACACGGTGTATCAACGAAATCTGCTTCACCAAAAATTACGCTCGACGAAGTTTTACGCAGCCTTTAGGTGAGCTCAACATATTTCCTTGTGGATGCGTCTTGGCTTTGAAGAGAATTGAAGAGTGAGGTGAATAACGCTGGACTCGTGGCGATAACTCACGTCGCGGCGTCTTTGCAGCCGATCAGCCCATAATATAACTTTCAGCCCAGAACGGAACCCCGTGCCCTCATGAGACGACGAGGTAAGGCACATCAGACCACGATGCACCAGGCAGGCGCGGCGGCAAAAAAACACGGCGAGTAAAACCCGAGGGGTCGCTTTGGTGCCTGTGTTGTTCTACAATTTCGTTGGTTTCATTCGATAAAATTGCTTCGAAGAACCTGTTGGTCACGACACAGTTGAACGGCAAAACCAACCCAATGAACTTGACAGCTTTCCTAGAGCATGCCGATGTATCAACCGCTTTCGCTTACTCGCCTTAGGGCGGTCCAACGGGGTTACTGTTAGGTCTGCCGCTGCTGTCATGTGGTCCGTCACTAACAATAGGTCTTCCGTATGCAAGGGCAACTGCACGCAATGGCGGAGGGCGCTTTGGATAGCGCGATTGACATGGGCTCGCAAGTTCGCATCCGTTCAACGGCACTCGACCTAGCATGGTGACGCGACGCGGTCAGAGAACAAGAGTGTGACTCCCACATCCAACCGACCGCGACGGAGGAACGCTTGCTTGAGCGACGGCGCTGGCGCAGGCGAGAACGACCTTACGCAACTGAGGCCAGGATGATGGTGATGGATTAAGTGGGGCGCGGTTTAATTTTGAGCACCCGCAGGATGAATACTGAGCACGATCAGAAAAAAGGATGAAAAGTGAGCAGCCGGGTGAATTATGAGCATAAAGTACTAAAATAGAGCATTGAGGTAAAACCGGTGAGTACCGGGGCAGAAAAAAGAGTATTTCAGGTGAATTATGAGCAGAGATGGAGAACTGAGACTCGGAGAGCATATCGTGGAAAGAATTCCATGGTCACACTAAACGTGCAGACCCGAACGTGTTCCCAGAGGTCGCGGTAATCTTTACCGGTGTATTGACCCTCTCCCGCGCGTGAGTTTCGGTTCGTCTAGGGTTCGGCCTCAAGTGCTGCGGCGGACTGCCTGGGGTTTGCGTCGCCACTCTCCGAACCGCTCCAGCCGAGTTGGCCAGTAGCTGGCGTGGCTATTGTCCTTGGAAAGCACGATGAATTCACAACCTCGCGTGAATTGATTCACGTATTCAGGAACAGCATTAGCTCCCTTTCCCCACGTGTGACCAGCGGGTCCTTGAAAATACCCTCGCTTGATTCTCTTCCTTCACGGTCGTCAACTCAACACTGGACCAGCAGTGGAGCAAGAGTGGTCCGAGTGGGGTTGGACGGAAGTGGTGGTGTGCTCCATGAATAGCGTCTCATTCATATCCGTTCAACTCGACTCCACTCGAGTCGTCGAGTCCACTTCGCTCGATTCAATTCGATTCAAGTCCACTCATTCTGCAACTTGCCTCGAGAAGCCTATCCGGTTCGACTTGACTCGCCTCGGCTGCTCTCCACCTCTCTCACCCAAGCAAGCCCTTCACGACCTCCTCCTCCTCCTCCCACTCTCAACTCTGAATACTAGCCATCACCATGGTGTCTCTGATCAAGTCGCTGAGTCTCGTGGTTCTCGGCTGCGTCATGCTGGGCAGCATGGCGTCCGTCTCGATGGTATCCGGGTCGTCCGTGTCAGCGACACCTCGCGAGCTTCGCTTTGGGCGTCGTCCAGCCGCTCGTCCACCGGTCGCGCCTGCACCTGCGCCTGCTCCTGGTCCAACTCCTGCACCAGCGCCTGCTCCCGCTCTCGCTCCGGCCCCTGGTCCAGCACCAGTGACGGCACCCGCGCCAGCTCGTCCGGGCAGCGGACTCAGAGATCGGAGTCACTGTTCCCATCCCGATTCCGGGTCTGCAGCCACAGCCGGCACCTGCATCTGCACCAGCACTAGCCGCACCTCTCGCGCCACCTGCCAACGCGACAGTCGCCCCAACGACTCCGCTCACGCTTCTTTGAGCCGCATGTTCTTCAGCGCTCCGCTGCTGTAGTGGTCCGGTGCTGTAGTGCCGTAGTGATCCAGCGCTCTCGTCTCGCTATCAACCGCGAGTGTAGCTGATTGTGGATACGGCAGGGGCCTCTCCTTCCATCGACTACGGTAGCTAGCAATCAGTGTAGGGCTTCGTAAGCTCTCTATGGTTTGTCCAGGATCCGCGTAGGACAAAGTAGCGGATTTTCACGCCAGGAGGCCCGGCAGAACGGATTCCCTGGGCGATGGTTGCCTCGGCTCGAGGAGACCGTCTCGCAGAGTTGGGCCGGGGGTCGTACCGGGCCGAGAAACACGCCTGATCAACACGCAGGGGCTCGGAGTACTTGTGCGCAGCCGATGAGACGGCTGCGGCTTCCTTGGGGCGTAAGATCTGCTAGTGCCCAGCACTAGAGACCGTAACCTTGCCTTGTCGTGGCGGGGGGACGATCCCACCGGCGCACACGAGCGTCCTTGTCCTTGGTGCAGCCGACGCTGCTGGCAGTCTTGCTCCAGCGCTTCAAGTCGGCCGCTTGAGAGTCGTCGGCTTCCCCTGACAGCAATAGCCAGGTTCCACCGGGGTCTTCTTTAACGTCACCTCCTGTTGGTGACGGCGAGCCTTGATGCGACGTTCCTTGCCAAGACAACGCGGCTTGCTTGCGGGCTTGGCGGTGTTGGAACGATGGAACGATGTCGTGCTTGGTGGTGTACGGGCTCGGTGGTCAAGCAAGAAAGCAACCTGTCAAGCCAAGCGACCACCAAATCACGCGTCCGCTGCGAATAATGCAGATCAAGTGCGACAACACACTCGCAAAGGTGCTCTTGATGGTCGTTACTTGATTGCCGACGAATCACTGCTCGAACTGTGGCCCGAGATCTCCATCTGTCCACTCGGTGTTGTCGACAAAGGCGACGAAGGAGACATTCGTGTCATCAATGACTACTCATTTCCTGCCAACGAGGCGGTCATCGACTATACACTACGGGACGATTTCCCGCATCCAAGCCTCGCCAGCCACCGTGGTCGCCATCTCCAACACCCACGCGACCGTGCGACAGGGGGACACATCCCCGAAGCATCTTCCATGCTGGTACTCGGAGGGGGCGGAGACGACTCGACACCCTCTTCTACGCCGTACTCCACGGCAGACGGCACGACCGTCTCCGGAACACCCGAGGTGTCCATGGCGTTCACTACACCAATGAAGTAGGCACTTTCATCATCCTTGATGGGGCTCGTCAGCCGGCGGACGAAGGAGGGTTCATGACGCTCCTGAACTCCGTTCCTGCCGGGCTACGTGCTCCCAATCGACTTGGTCCTTCAGTCGATCCATGGCTCGTGGCGCTCAAGCCACGGCATTCCGAGGATGAGATCAAACCTCTCATCCATGTCGAGCACTGTAAAGCGCTCGACTGAGTCGAAATCGACAAACGCAATGCGTAGATCGACCTCGATCTTCCTCGTCTCTGCGACGATTCCCGTCGCAAGACGCACAGAGACTCTCCCGAGATCTCGCTCGCAAGCTTGAGCAAACAGAGAAGGATTTTCAGCAATACTTTGCTTGCGACCGTAATTGCGCGTCGCACCAGAGTCTATTAAGACCTTAAAGGAACGTGAGAATCCTTTCACTTGAGCAGTGACGACGATGAGTTCGCCACTGACACGTTGTTTGTCAGCTGCCGAGAAGAGATCTTCTCTAGGGGGCGGCCCACCCCGCGATGATGTCGTGTTCGACCTCGCGGAGCGAGGGGTCATCGCCCCAGCAGACTGCCCCGCGTCTACTGGGAATTGTCGTTTCCCTGAGACGCGGAGGCGGGTCCGCCTCGGCCTACCGAGCGACGTGGTCTTCCACGACGGGCGCGTGCACTGCCCCTATTGCGCGGGCAATCACGTTGGAAGTGGCCAAACTTTCCACAAGTGAAACACTTGATGTGAAGTGCCTTCACGTCGATCGCACTCAAGTCGAACGTGCTCAGATCACTCCGCTGAGAACAATTACACTCAGATCCATCGGCTCCGAAGCCGGAGGTTGGACCGGAAGAACCGGAGACGGTGCTGCCGGATTCGCGGGTAGACCCCGTGCGAGGCGCTGGACGTAGTCTTCTCGCAGCGCGACGACGAACGCGTCTTCCAAGAACGCCGGTTCTTCGCGGAAAACCGCGGCCTTTTCGGGGCCGGGATTCATCCCTTCCATGAAGGTCGTGAGCATCACGTCCTCGGCGAGAGTTTTCGCGGCCATGTTGGCACGGCGTTATCGCAACTCCTGCACAAAGGAGCGCAGGTCGCGATTGCCTTGGCGACAGGCACGGAATGCCGCGCGCTGGCGGTGCGCCACGTTCGGCGGCTGAAACATCAGCTTCATGGCATCGGCGAGTGATGGCCAATCGCGGAAAAATCCGGGCTGTGAAGTCTCACAAGTCAAGGCCCAGACCTTGGCGCGATCCTTTATGTTGGATATCGCGAAGGTCACCTTCTGACGTTCGTCGCGGATACGACCTGCCGCCATTGCGAGCTCGACCTCGCGCTGCCAAAAGACGAGGTTCTCGCCTTCAGCCCCAGAGTACTGGGAGACCGTGACTCGAACGGGCTTCAGACTTTCCGGGGGTGCCGGAGAGGGCACATAGCTGATGGTGGGAGCCACCGTGGCAGCCTGAGTCGCTTGAGCTGCGGTGACGCGAGACGTAACAACGTCGAGCACGTGTTGCTCCAGAGCAATCTCATAGTCGCGGAATCGCGCGATGTGAGCGAGGACTTCGCCAGAGCCGCGTTGAAGCAGCTCGTTGATGCTTGCTCGGCCATCGATGGCCTCCATCTTCTGGAGATAGGCCCACTGGGCGTCATCCAGATACTGATGGTCTTGACGCGACAGCGTCGGATGGCTTGACGCCATCGCGAAGTCCCCTAAGTGGAGCACAGGTCACGTCCGCGACATGACCTATTGCCTGACCAAGTGGATGCGTGCATAGAAAAGACGCTGACCTGACCCACAAATTGACCTGTTTTAGACGCTTCCTTCTGACCGCCCGAAAGTTGTGTACCTCGCTCGCCTACCTCGGTCTGAAAGCCCAAAGGGAAGTCGTTGATGAAGTCGAAGGCGTTCGCCATCTTGGCCGCCTCGATGACCTGTTCGTCAGACGCACCAGAATAGCCGCGGCGGATGTTCTCCATGATTGTCGTGGCGAAAAGCACCGGCTCCTGTCCCACCATCCCGACCTGTTCGCGAAGCCACTTGACGTTGAGCTCGCGAATATCGACGCCGTCTAACTTCACCACGCCTCGTAATGGGTCGTAGAATCGCTCCAAGAGCGACACGATCGTCGACTTGCCGCTTCCGCTCGAACCCAAGAGTGCCACAGTCTCGCCAGCTTCGATCGACAGCGAGTAGTTACTGCACACTTCGACTTCGGGACGCGACGGGTACGCGAACGAAACGCCTTCGATCTCGATCTTGCCAGCGACTTTGTCGAGCCTCGTGCCGTATACGCTGAGTGGATCCACGAGCGACTGGCGCCGGATGGCTGCAAATACATCATAGGCGGCGGTGCGTGCCGTCACAACGGCTTGAACACTAGGTCCGGCTTGTCCAAGCGCCATCGCTCCCGTGATCACGGCGAAGAACACGGTCACGACGCGGCCGCCGTCGTAGCAGTTGTCGCTAACGCAGCCATCTCGTCGGTCGTTGGCGATCTTGAGCGCACCGTAAAACATACCGCACGCGTACATACAGAACACCGTGAAGAACATGACACCCGTGCCCCATCCCACAGCTAAGCCTTTCTTCACACCAGCTTTGGTGGCGAGTCCAAGAGCTCGTTCGTGCTTCTTGACAAAGTGGTCGATGGCATTGAGCATGTGCACTGTGCGGACGTTGCTGAGCGATTCTTGCGCGACGGCGCCGGCCTTCCCATAAGAGTCGATGCCTGCTTGCGTCGCGGTCGAAAGCACTTTCATCGCAAGAGATGCCGTGAAAGCCATCGCTGGAGTAAACGCCAAGAGAACCAGCGCGAGCTCCCAGCCTTTGACCAGACCGATAATGATGCCGGAGACAGCCATCGAGGCAAAGTTAATCCCATCGCCGAGCTTGCGCCCCATGCCTTCTTGGATCGCTGCGGTCGACTCCGCCACACGCGTCGGCAGCTGCATGGGCTCGTTCACATCGAACCAACCGATCTCTTTGCTGAGGATGGCACTCACGTACGCACTACGGACACGCTTCGCCTGTCGAGAGGCCGTCACCGACCAGCACGTTACTTGGAAGAAGCAGCACACAACGACTGCGGCACCGAGAATCGCGAAGTTGCGTGCAACTTCATTGATTGACTTTCGGAACTCGCCAGGTGTCTGTGGCGTGCTCGGGTTGAAGGAGTTGATCATGTCGCCGAAGAGCACGATCTGGATGGGCCGCGAAACACAGGCAGCGATCGCCCCCAATGTGCCGATAGCCATCAAAAACATGTCCATCGTGTCAGCGTACGTGAATAACTGAGAGAGGGGAACAATCTTGTCGTAGCCTGCCTCGATCTTCTTGGTCTCCGCGGTGTCCACCGCAACCTCATCGCGGTTGGCCTTGGGTGTCTGCAGAGCAGCAAAGATTGCGTCGTCCGGTACTACGTCAAGCTCGCGTGGCTTCGACATGGCGTTTATTCCCGAGGAAGCAGGTACGAGAATGAATAGGTCGCAAGCAACTCGAGGCTGAAACGTTGCACCTTCCATATCGCGTGTATCAATATCAATTGGATTGGGTAAAATGTTGCTGGCAGACACTCATTGTCGAATCCGATTGGATGCTGACGGTGATGAGATACGAACAGAGCATCTAATCGGAATGATTCGATATCTAATCAAAAATTCGACTGATGATGGAGCAATTGGCCATGTATCTAAACAGGAGCCTATTAGCGTTGATACAGTAGAGTATGATGCCGTTGGTTCGAATGACGTGGTAGCCCGGTTTCTTTAGGCAGCTGAGCGATGATGGTACAACGAAGTACAAGTTACCAATTCAAGGCTGTGCGGGTGGTCAATTGTCAAGCCACCTGTGCTTACCGAGCAAAGATTTTCAAGAGAAAACAATTTCAAACCGTTATACATCACATTGGTCCCATATTCAGTCATGCTATACGTGACTCATGCCGTGCGTTACCCCGGGAAGCTCTGGATGTGCACACTAAGAGCAGTTCACCTGAAACATACCCTTCTCAAACAATTTTTGTTCTGAGCTTACCTGCAAAGAAACTTAATGTGTGCTGTTTTGCGACAATTCATACAAACATGGGAATTTGACAATCCCAGCAGAGTTGGTAGTTCTGCTTCGGAGCACTGCCAGTATAAGTCGGATGCTACGTTGCATGATGGATTAGGCACTTCGAAGATTCTAGGTGGTGATAAACACGAAGTTGTCTCTACTAATCAGCACCAGACTCCGGAGCGTTTTTGTACTGTCTTCGTGTCTGACAGCTTGGCTAGACCAGGCTTGACGTCGCGCTAGAGGTGTGACGATGCTGCTCCCAACACTCCGGTTTTCTCGAACGCCTCTATAACCCGTTGCGTACACACGTCGGGGTCTTCCATGACCAAAAGATGCGATGTGTTTGGTACCCCTCTCGTGAGTGAGTACACACCAGGAAATTCGTCCACCAGAGTCTGCGCTCTCTCAGCGGAGAAACACAACGACTCACTACCATAGACCAATACTATTGGGCACCGCACGCGAGCTTGTTCTTCCTTCGTCATCCGCATCGACCCTGTGCAAAAGAGCGAGGCCTCAACCAGTGGGTCACACGCGAGCACGTACTTGCCTTCTTTCGCGCGGACGACACCGCCTTGAATGAAGGCATCGAGCGCCTCGGGATGCCATGTTGAGTATGTGCGCAACCCTGTGAGCTCACGCATGGCAGCATCCTTCGAGTCCCTACGTAACACACGGCTACGTTTAGACGGATGAGCTTGTAGGAATTTGAATGGTATTGTATGCACCAAGAAGCGGATCGCGAGATCGTTTTGGCAGCGATACGTGGGAAATGCTTCGCCACGCCTGGCAGATCGTGCGCGTTGACCATGGGCTCAAAGAGGATCAATAAATCGAACGTGCCTGGGGTCTCGACCTCGACCTTCCAAAGTGCAGTCGCACCCATGGAGTGGCCAATACCGACCAAAGGCGATCGGTTCTTCAGGCGTTTAGCTTGGGATTCGACGGCAGCAACAGGTGTCGCCCATTCTGCTGCTGGATGCCTGACGACCGGACGTGCCGGGTCAGTCCAGTCGACGCTGGCGAGAGCAGCATCTGAAGTGCGACCATTAGCACCATGGAAAGGAAAGTCGAAGCTGACAATATCGACAGAGGTGAAGAGCGGCGACCGGCGCAAACGACGCACCACAGGTGTCCAGACTTGCTTGCAAAAGCCTCCGGCGTGGCACAAGAGCAGCGTCGCTGACATGATAGCGGGGATGAGTAGTCACGATGAAATCTGACATGGTTTCTTGTGAGCCGATTGTTGATTCGGTGTCTGATAACCATGATCAGAAACACCAACATGTCCGTGTTAGTTCTCTGCAGCTTCTTTTAAGAGGGGATCCATTTATGATTGATATCTACTTCTCATTATTCCATCTTTTCGTATATTTATACTTGCTTTCCTGCAAAATATGCAGAATAAAAAATTTGGTCTACACGTTGGGAATTGTGACGAATCCGTTCGTGGGTTGCGTTCGATGATTGGGCAGGCGGCATCGTGTTGAAGTTCATGGAGGGAAAGCTGCCTCAATGAACTTCAAAAGAACTCACTCGGCAAGCCAGCAGGGAATTGAGCCTACTTACGCAATTGTCACCACGTGAACCTATGCTAGGACCTGCTTGGCAGAACAGTCTGTGAGGATGCTGTCGTTTCCGGATGCGGTAAGAAGCGAGCAACTCCTCTGGGCGGAAAGGCAGCGCCAGCTCACACCATAGAGTTATAACAGTTCACTTTGCGATTCGCACGAACGCTAGCTCCCGCCTCACCACGCCCACGAGCGGAGATGCAAAACATCCCTTTGTTTCCTGAAGAGCTTCATTCACACAAGGAAATATGGAGTGATCTGCTTCGCAATGGCTGCTATCCAGTGGCATGCTGCAGTTAGACCGTGATTGTGATGTGAATACGTTCTCGCTGATGAATGCACAAAATCTTCCGCCTATAAACTGAAAAGATTCGATCGCGTTCTTGCTCAAGTCGTCAATTAGATACTTGGTGATCTCGTGTGTAGCCACTTAAACTTAAAAGTGAGATCCATGCCTGCATTTGCCACCAACCCCGTGAGATCTCTGTCACGTTGAACCACACAAAGAGGCGAGCGTACCCATGTGCTCAAGGTTTAACTGGATGACTAATACGAGATACCACGCCATCATTGGAGCGACGATCATCCGATGCTTCTGGAGCACAAATGCCAGTTGTTGGACACTCGAAAGGTGCTGAAGTTGTCGATCGATTATCACACAAAACAGCACAAGCGAGACGAATTCCAGTGCCGAGTATGCAGCGAGGTTCCTTATGGTCTCTCGCAGGCGATCGTCCGAGGTGTCTTTAAGCTGCACGTAGTACGTGCGATTGGGGAGCATACTCATCGCGAGTACATACAGAGCTGTCCAGAAGGCACAAAGACTCATCAGTGACCACAAGCCAAGCACACAATTCAGACACTTACTATAGACCGACGCAATTGCGACCTCAGCGAACTCGATGAGCACGTAGAACTCGATCATGTGGAGTAGCTTGAGAACATTCTCCACGCACACGAGATGGCTCTGCTCGACTGCGGTCAATACTTCAGCATGCGATCGTGCCGCTCCTCCCTGGCGAGGTTCAGCGTCGCCAGTAGGGACAACTTGGACTGATGAGAAAAACAGCTTTTCTTTCGTTCTATCGTGACTTTGAGGATCCAGTTGATCTCGGAGGTGGCGAGGCAAGGCAACCGACGGGTGTTCTCGAATACGAGGATATGAGTCAATGATGTACAGGGCGTAATCGATAACGCCAAGTCTTGGCATCAGGAATGACGCGAGTCGAGAAGCTGTACGACTGGTCAAGTCACGATGCACAGCACTCTTGGTGGCATACTTGTCTAACTCTCTACTCTCTTCCGCTGCCTTGTGTATGCGACGGACCACAATGCATACATCCACGTACGCGATGATGGATTGGACAAGGTCAATGAACATAACCACACCTATGGATCCCGTGCCTTGCGCCTGCTGCGTCGTGACCGAGATGAAGACCGAGTGGAAGACGTCGATGTTTGCAACTGTGATGCTTGGTGCGAGGTCTTCCATGAAGTAGAGACCCTGCCTCGTCTTGTTCTTGAACACTAGCTTAATTACTGGGAGGATAAGCGCCACAGCCGGCTGGTACGTTTCTCCTGCGAGTGAGAAGACGACACAGTAGGCTATGTATGTTGCGAGGACCGATGTCTGGATGCGCACGACTTTGAGATAAAAGTGTAACTTGGCTTTGGCGAGTGGATCACGGTTGAGTATTTCTCGCCAGAAAATGTGTAGCACGGTGAATGTTACAAAAATCCCCGGGATCTGCTGGATCACAGCGAAACATGGTGTAGGAAATGCCCAAAGCTTTCCGAGCGCTACGAACGTCACCACTGCCGTCAGAGGAGAAATTGTACATAGGACGAGAGCCTGTCGTGTCGATATTCGAAGAGTTGGCGAGCTGACGCGAATTTGAGGGATAACGACCAGCATGCGAAGGAGAATCATTGCCCAAATGCGCACAAAGATACCTGCGCTCTGCTGCGAGAAACCTGCTGGAGGAGGCGAGAGGGGTAGTGAATCCAGAAGCAGCAAGTAGAGAAGACCTGGGATCGGCGTCAACACCAAGGTCCCGTAATTCTTCCAGCGTCTCGAGGTCTGGCTATGAGCTACAATCTCGCGTAGTCGCTCGAGCGAGTACTGTCCTTGCAGCTCGACCTGGATGCTCTCCCAGGCACGAAGGAGACGGACGAGTATCGGCGGTGCCATTTGACACAATGCTCTTACTGTCTTGGAGGGAAGCGTCTGAAATATCCGAGTGTGGCCACATCTTTTTGGTTGGCGGCACGACAAACCAGGATGTGTGAGTGCAAAAATAGAAAAGGCGTTTGCGAAGGAGGGGTAAGATCAAAGGTCGGTCTTTTCTTCGAGGCAGTGTGGTCGTGTATTTTTACCTGCATCCACGGCAGCACTGAGATTGCTCGTAGCTTCTTTGCGTCCCGCGCCTTGCTCGAACTCTTTTCGAGAAGACATTCTCATCAATGAGGAGCATATTAGTATACCTCTGGCGCCATCAAAATTCAGTGGATCGGCCAAGTTGAAGTGCCATAGAAATGGGTACGTTTCATTTCTATCGCTCCCGCGGTCTGGTGCTGTCTGATAGACCATCGAATTCCATTGTGTTCTCACAATGGTTGTAAGGTCCTTTGAGGTCGTTGGTGACGGAAGTAGTGCTGAAGTATTTTGGGGTTGAAGTTATTTCGATGCCACATTAGACTCATGCACCTGATTCAAAGATGCATGCCAGGAGAATTTCACGTTGGAGTCTCGCTGTTCTCAACTCCGAAACGGCCACGTCGATTTGGGGCGAATCGAGTGGAGGTCGCGCCTCGAAAGATTTGAGAAAAAACGATGAATAGAAGGACTGCGTTCGCTTGGATTACTAGGCGTGGCATCCGCTCTGCTTATTCGGCTTCGCTCACTGCGCTATTCGAAAGTGAGTCACAGAGCGAATTGCACTGAGTTGGTTGTATCTCCAGTATATTCATGCAAGTGTAAAATGCATTATGCAAACTCTGCGATTATCGCTCGAGTCCAGCGCGTGTCACCGGTCGGCTGCGTCCCGGCTTATCTTGTCTGGTGGTTGACAAAGCGCAGTGCACGCAATGTGAGCAGTCCGAAAAGCAGGCAGTAGCCGACCATGATGAACACATCGCGCCAGACGTTGTCGTAGTCCATGTCGTACATCACATTGATGAACTCGGCGACCGTGAGACCCTTTGGCAGCGTCGGCGGCAGGTCCTCGATCACTTTGCACGCGATGCGGTCCGGGTGGGAGGCGTCGCAATTGCCAAAGACGATGGTTCCGAGCGCCTCGAGTGTGTAACGGTATGGAGCCACGCGGAAGAACCACTTGTAGCCCTGCGGGATCGCAGTCGCCGGTGGGTTGAAGCCTGTGAAGAGCGCGAAAAGTGAGTGGAAGAGCGCACCCATTCCCATAGCAACCTCCATTGACGGCATCATCACTGCCAGCGCCATGCCGCCGTATGTAGCCGCCAGTACGAAGAGTGTGACGTTGAGCCAGTAAAAGAAGAACTCGGGAACACCTTCAAAGCCAACGATCGGGAACACTGTGACGGTGAAGAAGAACGTGCTGAAGAACGAGTACGGGATCTCCACGAGCATAAGTGCGACGAAGTACCAAATCACATTGTACGTCTGGCTCGCGCGCTCGCGGTAGAAGGCTCCACGGTCCTGGAGCACCACGGGAATAGCACCGCTGAACGTGATGAAGCCGCTGAACATGGTCATCAAGAAGATCATCGCGAGTCCACCTGTGATACCCGCAGCAGTATCGAACGAGGTGGATGCGTACGTGACACCGAACATGACACCGAGGAAGAGCTGGATAAACGCGCGCGTGAGGTTGTAGGACGGTAAGCGCCAGTACATGGCAAAGACGCGACGCATGAGTAACCTCGCCTGGGTTGCGTTCGACGCCGCACGTTTCTTCGCGAAGACCAGCGGCGATGCACCGGGAGCCGGCCTTGTCACTCCTTCACGGGCCAGCACGTCGTCCATCAGTGCCTTCTTAGCGCTCTTAGCGAAGATGTCAGCGAAGTCTTTGTCGTCGTTCGCCGTGTTGCCGACACCCGCGCCGATCACTTCGAGCATCCACGTCGCGGGGTTGTAGTCCTCTTCGAGCGGTGCGACGCCCTCGATCGACTCCAAGTAGTTGACGAGCTCGATCGCGTTTTTCCCGAGCTCACCGAAGTAGACAGTGTAACCACCGCGCTTGAGCAGCAGCAGACTGTCGAACACCTGGAAGACTTCGAAGGACGGCTGGTGGATCGTGCACACGACCGTGATGCCTGCGTTTGCGACCGAACGGACGCTGTCCATGACCATTTTGGCCGAGCGAGCGTCCAAGCCACTGGTCGGCTCGTCCAGGAACAAGACGCTCGGGCGCGCGGCCATCTCGACACCGATCGTGAGTCGCTTCATCTGCTCGACCGAGCTGCCGCTGATCATCTTGTCGGCAATCGGACGCAAGTCTAGCAGATCCAGACACTCCTCGACCCAGTCGAACTTCTCACTGTCTGGGACACTCTGATCTTGGCGAAGGAACGCACTGAACTGCAGCGCTTCTCGGAACGTCGAGGTCTCCGAGTGGATATCCATCTGCTCGCAGTACCCCGTGGACCGCTGGATGGCGAGCGGCGTCGCCTCGAAGCCATTGATCAGAATCTGGCCCTGGATCTTGCCACCAGTCTTGCGTCCGGCGATCACATCCATGAGAGTCGTCTTACCTGCACCTGAGCTGCCCATAAGCGCAGTAATCTTGCCCGGCATCGCGTACCCGCTGACACCTTTGAGCAAATCGAGTCCTTCCTTCGGGTTCTGCGGGTTGGGCACGGTGTACCAGAGATCCTTGAATGCTAGCGTAACCGGAGTAATGCGGTAGTCGCTGTTCGTCTTCAGTACTGCGATCTTGGAATCATCGGACCGAGGCGTTGACGCGAGCGCATAGTCTGAACCAGACTCGGCGAGCTTGTCTCCCTGAGCATCCGGCGCGCCGGTGCCGCTAGACACTGGCTGTTCAAAGCGGACAAACTCCAAGAAGATCACCGAGAGCACGAGCATGAGAACGTAGACGCCGATCTCAAACACGAACGCCAATGCGATCCACGACTTGTCACTGCGCACGCCGACGAGATCGAGCGAGTAGTCTCCCATGGTCTTGCCGTACAATCCAAAGTAGTCGATGCCGTCGTACACGTTCACAGCAAACTTGCTGTCGCGGAATTGGTTCACCGCGAGTGCGCGCGAGCTCCAAGCAAAAGGGTCGAGCCAGTAGATCCAGATGAGCGGGTCTGGGATTTGGCTCTCAGTAATCGCGAAGCCGCTGTACAGGACGGCGAAGCACGCAATGATGAGCGCGATTGGGTTCGCGACCATGAAGTTGGGGAACGCGCAGGATGCGAAAAAGAAGAGCGAGGTCATCGTAGTCGATACCATGAACAGCATGAGCTCGAAGATGATGAAGGCGGAAGCTGACGAGACCATGCCGCACATCCAGTACACGATCGAGCCAAACACCAACGCCTCGATGATCGCCAACGGCATCTGGTTGATCGAAAACGCCACCACGTAGGCCGCCGAGCTGTAAAAATTGGCCGCTCGCTGCTTGTAAAAGACGTCGCGTGCAGCAAAGAAAGTCGGAATCTGCGTGAACTGGCCAAACCCGAGGAACAGCTGCGCTTGGAAAAGCACACCTTGAATGATCTGCGCCTCCTTCGGGTCGACCTGCCAGAAAACCGTTCCGTTGATGAGTGCCATGAGACCCGCCATCGCGGCGCGGCTGGCGATGAATGGCGTGTTACGCCAGAGCACCTTGGACTGCTGACGTGTGAGCGTCATCACGCTGCTCCAGAAGGGCTGATGGAACTCGGGGATGTTCTCGAAGAAATCCTCTCGGTCTTTGATGAGCTGGGGGTCGTGCGGAGAGTGGACATGCGCGAGCATCTCTTCGTGGATCTCCGACCGCTCGTACGCGTCCGCTAGTTCTCCGACCGAGCGTGGGTACAAAGATCCTGCTGGAAGACCGTTCTCGTACTGATACTGTTGGGGAGTGCCGATGTCCATGAGGAAATCGGCGACGTCTCGGTCCGGAGGACGCACAAACCCGAGGCTCTCAAAGTGCGCGAGCGCCTGGGCCTGTGGTCCGTGGTAGATCACTTGGCCCTGGTTCAAGATCATGACGAAGTCGAACAGTTCAAACACCTCGGGTGATGGCTGCAGCAGCGAGATCACGATCGTCTTGCGGAGCTTGCGAGCGAGACTGAGCTGTGTCTTGACGATGTCGTACGTGGCTGCACTGTCCAGACCCGTGCTGATCTCGTCCATGAACGACACAGCCTTGTTGCCGAACTGCATCTCGCCCATTGTCACGCGCTTGCGCTCACCACCGGAGACACCTCGCGTCATGGCATCGCCGACGATCGTGTCTTTGCACACCTCCAGCCCGAGCTGCTGTGTGATGACCTCCGGATAGTGCTTGATCCAAGCGCGAGCCGCCTCGAGCGCTTCCTGGTTTTCCTTCTCGGAGCCGTACCTGTAATGTTCTGCTGCGTGCTTGGAGAGATCTCCACCACAACATTCGTGGGCGAATGCGAGCGTCTCGGCGACTGTGAGCGTTGGAAAGTGGACGTCGCGCTGGGTCACATAGGAGGCGAACTGAGGGAGACGTCTGCGCACGTCCTGGCTGCCGGCTCCATTGTAGAGCATCTCGCCCTCGATCTTCGTGTTCTTGCCGGTCGGGAAGCGACCGCTGAGCGCCTTCATGAGCGATGACTTGCCTGAACCAGGCTGGCCGAGTACGAGCGTCATGGTACCAGGGTGGAACACTCCGTTGACATTCTTGAGGATTTGCTTGGTTGCCGTTGTCTTCTTCACTGAGAATCCTGTAAACATGTCGAGGACAGAGGTGGCCATGGTCGGGATTCGATGCTCCGAGCTACTCTTTTCGTTCGAGACGACGACTTCGGCCGAGATCGAGAGGTTCTTGAACCGGACTTCCATCTGTGGTAACCCACGGCCGAGGCCAGCTTCGAGCTTGGTCGAGATGTGGTCATGAAGCGCGTCGTAACCGTGCTTCATGAGCGCCTTGCCACTCGAGTACTCGATAGTCGGGTGGTGCTTATAGTTCGTGGTATCGTCTTGCATGGTTTCGTCGTATCCAAACGAGGAGAGCTGCTGATCTGATGTGAGCGAGCGGTGGCGAATTGGAAACTGAAGAGACTATCGATATGCTATGGACTCGATCCACGCCTTCTGAGCAAATACTGGTCTCCTCTTAATATTGCGGCGTGCGACCAGGCAATGTCGTGAGTCAACGGAGATGACGGCATGTGGCGGGGTGGTCGAGATTGCGCGGATGAACGTCACTCACTGTTCGTTTGAGATTACGAATCGTACGGCTCTTCAGACAAGGGCCACGCTGGCAAAGCCTTACGCTGGCAGTCCAAGCATTTGAGTGGTGTGTCCACACAACTCGATTTGTGTACTTAGTCTTCTTGAAAAACTTGAGTGTGATTTCGTGAGATAGGCAAATAACTACACTGTACACAAACAAGTGGACAGTGTTGCGCGAAATCAACCTGGGAATGTATCAAGTGTACATGAAAGTCACGAATTAAGTTCGCGAGCTTCATGTCCCACCAGTCCCGTCTTTGTGCAGATGGTGATTACCATTTGCATCTACACTGAGGCGTCGATTACCATTGATTGCCATTTTGCCAGAAGACGAATCACTCTGTCGGATTCACAATCCATGCCGATTATCATCGAGCAAGCAAGCTAATCAGACGACGTGGAGGAACATCCGCACACGTGGATATCATAATCCACTTCAAAGTGGATTATGATGTCTACTTATTTATGTATCTACTTACTACTGTAGTTGTAATGCACGTCTCCCCATTTAGACGACCCCCGAGATCGTCGCTGAACAGTGCACACGACACGTTTTCAAAGTCTTCACAACAAGCGCAGCTCTTGCTCGCAGCTTTCGAACAAGGTTAGACCGAGACCAGCAATCTCTGTTCCGGAGGCACGTACAGGAATACTACTATGCAGTGGAATTTCTGTGAAGTACGAATCACACGCCGATAACTTGGGGCGCCGTGCCGATCGAAATCCCAAGATTCGAACCGAATCCATTTCCTGGTGGTTTGTGACGTGAAATCGAGGAAAACTCGTTTTTGCAGCATACGAGCTCTTGGTCAAGTTCATCCCATCTTGACTGAAGTTTCGGGCCCGAACAAAACGTGATCCACTTGTTGAATCTGAAAGTAGTAGCCGCGTGATAGAATTGTCTGTATACTCGTCCTGAGACTACGTCGCCCCATGTTTCGTGTGCACCCAATTGAACTTGAAGGTGAAGTCCATGCCTGGCGACCCCATCACTAGTGCGTTAGTGACTGACTCACAAGACTTTTCGATTAAAACTCACCGAAGTGCTCTAAATTCAACTGCATGACCAAGATGAGGTACCACGCCAGCATCGGTGCAACGATCTTCCAGTGCTTCTGCAGCACAAAAGCCAGTTGTTGGAAGGTTGACAAGGGCTGCAGCTGTCGGTCGATCACGATGCAGAAGACCACGAAAGACAGTAGTTCCAGTGCGGAGTAAATCATAAGATTGTTTTGGATCTCCTCGACGTTGTCGCCCTTGAACTGGGCGTAAAATCGTCGATTCGGCATCTTGCTGAGCCCCATCACGTAGATAGCTATCACATTTACGGCGTGAGCTTCACATGTTTCCCAGTCGTCGTGTACGCTTACTGTAGGCAGACGCGGTCGCGACCTCAATGAATTCGATCAGAACGTAGAACTCGATCATGTGAAGCATCTTGAGGACGTTTCGTACACACGTGAGATGACACTGTTCAGCAGCCGTGAGTTGGTGATGGCTGGGTAGTGCCCCAAACGCGACTACGTCATAGCTGACTGGACCGACTTTCACGGACTGAATTTGTTGCGGATTGTTCCCAGAACTCCCGCCTGACCGAAGGCTCTGCGAGCGTATCTGAGCTCGTGCGTGGCGAGGCCAAGCAACCAAGGGGTGTTCTCGGACGCGCGGGTACGTGTCAATAAGATACAGTGCACACTCGACAGCCGGGAGTTCGACAAGGAATGCTGCCGATAGACGCCGCGATCCTGTTCGCTTGCTAGGGTCCTTTATCGCGAAGCTCCCGCTAGCGTGTATTCTCAGCTCTCGACTCTCTTCCGCGGCTTTGTCAACAACTGAAATGATGTCGACGTAGGCGATAACTCCTTGCACGACATCAGTCAGCATGATGACACCGACCGACGCCATGCTTTTTGCCTGCTGAGTTGTGGCTGAGACGAAAACAGTATGAAAGGTGTCAATACTTGTCACGACGATACAGGGGGCAAGGTCTTCAACGTAGAAGAGCCCTTGTCGGATCTTGTTCTTGAAGACGAGCTTGACGACTGGGAGTACAAGTGCCACTAGCGGCTGGTATGACTCTCCGACATGAGCGAATGCGACTGAGTAGGCTATGTAAGTTCCTAGCACTACAGTGAGGATTCGCATGGTTGTAAGCAATGACTTGAGTTTGGCTTTGGTGAACATATCTTGACGCAGTATGTCTCCCCAGGTGTAGTACGTGCTTGCTACGAATTTGAAAATGGTCGGAGGTTGTTGAATCAAAGAGAAACAAGGCGTTGGGAATACCCACAGCGCTCCAAGAGCAGTGAAGGTGAGCACTGCTGTCAGCGCGACCGCTATACTGAGTAGAACAAGTTGCCTCCTAGTGAGCAAAAGCGTCGTTGTGGTTTCTTGGATGAGGACTGCAGTTATCCAGACGCGAACGATTACGGAGGCGCCGACGCGGACAAATATCCACACACCTTGGTGCGCGAAACCTGAGTTGGGTGGGTCGAGTGGAAGGAGCTCCAGCAGAAGTGTGTAGAGCACGCCTGCGATTGGCGTGGCAATGTAGGTTGCGAAGCTCGCTAGCCTTGATGTCGTCTTGTGGTGGTCGAAGACCTCGCGAAGACGCTCGAGCGAGTATTGGCCTTGGAGCTCGACCTGAACGCTTTCCCATGCCCGAAGCAACCGAAAGAGTACAGACTTCATCACGTGAATGTGACTGCGTTTCGATTGATGTACGCAGAGCGGGAGCAACTTGATTTCTTTTCTTATCCTTCTCTCGCAGCACAGACGCGAGGTGTGTCTAATTTCGTACCACGTTATACATTGGAGTTCACTCTCGTAGCTGGACCCCAATGCGTTCCTCAGTTTCCGTGGACCGACTTGGCTATACAGCTGCGGTGTAAGTTGGAGTCGACGAGCTGTGGCTGGTCTGCATCACGGTGGGGTGATGGACTTGGCTCGTGAGGCGTGCTCCGATTGCACAAGACAAGACACCTACCCACGACGTCCCTGATGCATCCATATATATTTTCATCCGTAGAACACCGCTATGTGTATCGACGCCAACGCAATATCGTGTACCCCTTCGGCAGCTCTGATGTACTCGAGTGACGCATTTTTCAACGAAAGTGTAGTCATATATGTAAGAAATGGCTACACTGAGTTTCTTTTCTACCCGTACGTGACCTACAGTTCGAGTTTCACGTGAAGCGGGCTCCTTGCAGTGTGACAAGACCACGCACAGCGTACGTGGCGCGAAATGAGTCTCAATAAAGCCACTCAGAAACTAGTGGGAACCGAAACCCTTCGGCCACCGCGGATATCTTTCACAATTTGAGGGAAACGGACAGGTATCCGAACGTCACGCTGGGATTTTTATCGTATCAATTTATATAGTATGTTATACGATAGTAAATAATTCAAGTAAATGTGCGTAATGAATCCTCATCACTGATTAATTGTTATAGTTTATCTAGGAGATGCGATGTCTTCTCCGGCCCGGTACAAGCAAGCGACCCTAGTTGATGTGGTTGACCCTTCACTAACAGCCATGCATTCCGCCGTCGACTTTGGGGCAGACTGGCTATAAATACCCAGGGCCTCCCCGTCAACGCGCGGCATTAGTCGGTATTTGTACTGAAGGTGCTCACTTTTGATGAGTTTGTTGTCGAAAGAGATTCAGATTGAGGTCACACACACAAAAAGATTGCACCACAAGGGACAACTGGTGGTGTATGATTGTCGAACGAAGTGATGGATGAAATTGTTGAGGTCGACGAGGAATCCGCACGTCGGAGCTACGTGATTCTATGATTCGTGCGCATCCAGTCGAATTTAAAGTCGAAATCCATGCCTGAATATGACACCACGAAAGTGTCAGTGACCAACTCGTAAGACCAGCCATTCAAAACACACCGAAGTGCTGTAGGTTCAGCAGCATGATCAAGATGAGGTACCATGCCAACATCGGTCCGACGAGCTTCCAGTGCTTCTGCAGCACAAATGCCAGCTGCTGGAAGGCGGATATGGGTCGCAACTGCCGATTGATGACGATGCAGAAGACCACAAATGACAGCAGCTCCAGCGCCGAATAGATTATGAGATTGTTTTGGATCTCCACGATGTTATCGTTCTTGAACTGGACGTAAAACCGTCGATTCGGCATCTTGCTGATCGCAAGTACGTAGGCTGCTGTTAATTAAAGCGACACAGAGTAAGTTCTTCACATTTCCCAATCAGAACAACACATCCTTCGTTCGTACTGTAGGCAGAAGCGGTCGCGACCTCGATGAACTCGATCAGCACGTAGAATTCGATCATATGGAGCAACTCGAGAACGTTTCGCACACACACGAGATGACAGCGCTCAGCTGTCGTGAGTTGATAGGCGTTTACGTCCCCAAACGTGTCTGTTCCAGGGCTGACTGGACCAACTTTTGCGGAGTGACTTTGCAGAGAACTTTCACCTGAGCAAAGGATTTGAGAGTGCAGGTGATTTCTCATGTGGCGAGGCAAAGCAACGAGCGGGTGGTCTCGCACACTGGCATGCGTGTCAATGAGATAGAGGACATAGTCGACTGGCGCGAGTTTGCTTTGGAATATCGACGAGAGAATCCGTGAACCTACATCCTGGGTTGAATCCTTGCTCGCGAGACCGCCGCTCGTGTATTTCGCCAGCTCTTTGCTCTCTTGTGCAGTCTTGCGCACGCGGCGAATGACTAAAGCGACGTTGGTGCAAGCGATGATTGCTTGCACAAGATCGATCAGCATCACGACACCAACGGACGCCAGATTTTTCGCCTGTTGGGTCGTCGCTGCCGCAAAGACGGTGTGGAAGGTGTCGATCCCCGTCGCGACGATGCACGGTACAAGATCTTCAACGTAGAAAAGATCTCGTCGCATCTTTCTCTTGAATACGAGCTTGATTACTGGTAGGGCAAAGGTCACAAGCGGCTGGTAGGCCTCTCCGACATGGGCGAACACGGCTGAGTAGGCTATATAAGTTCCGAGCACTGCAGTTAGGATGCGCACGGTTGTAAGGAACGACTTGAGTTTGGCTTTCGTGAGCAGATCGCGACGCAGGGTGTCTCTCCAGATCCAACACAAGCTCGAGGACAAGACAACGATCGTTGGAACTTGTAGAATCAAAGGGTAAAGAGGCGTCGGGAACACCCACAGCGCCCCAAGAGCCGTAAAGGTGAGCACCGCCGTGAATGCTGCCGCTATGCTGAGTAGGAGAAGCTGTCTCCCAGTGACCAAAAGCGTCGTCGTCGTTTCTTGGATTTGAACTGCAGTTATCCAGACGCGAATGATAACTGTAGCTCCAACGCGAACAAATATCCACACACCCTGGTGCGCGAAACCTGCGCTGGGTGGATCGAGTGGAGGCAGCTCTAATAGCAGTGCGTACACCACACTCGCGAGTGGCGTCACCAGAAGCGTTGCGAAGCACTTCAACCTTGTTGTTGTATTGCTGTGGTGCACTACCTCTCGAAGCCGCTCAAGCGAGTATTGGCCTTGGAGCTCGACCTGCAGAGCTTTTCTCATTTGAAGGGCGCGTCAGAGTGCCGCCTTTGTTGCGTCAGTGTAGCTCCTGCCCTCCTTCCTGAAACTCTCGAACGTGGAGGCGCGAAGGTCTTCGAACATTCGCTTGATAACTTTCTTTCGTCTGCACAGATGCGCAGAGCGCTTTGTTTTTATTTGTCTATTTCGAGAACACTTACGAATACCTCCTAGTCTCTCAGTCGACGGCTCGTGGTTCTGAAAACGCGGTGTGTTCGTGAACATAGCAGTCAAGCGTGGGGCCGTGACAAGCTTGGAGACGGGGGGAAGAGGGGGAGAAGGATGCATGGCGAAGACGTGTGGCAGGTCCTTATCGAGCCTTTTCATCCATTACGCCACCGACACGTTGAAGCCGACATCACACGGTAGCTCTTGGAACAGCGGGAACTTCCCTCCCAGACGAGAGATCTCTCATTTGTGGCTGAGAAAAAGTAGCCATCCATTTTAGAAATGGCTACATCTCTTCTACGATTTCTACCACGTGGGTCTCCGAAGAGACGCGTCCAGCATTGCAATTCTCTCCCCTCGATTCGACCATGAGCCTCAACAGCCGCGCGCGCACGGCCGACAAGAGCTCGGCGCTCTCGTCGGCGCGTCAGATGCGCCAGCGTCGCGTGCGCCAGGAGCTCCAGGACGACCAGAAGAAAGAACTCAAAGAGGCCTTTGAGCTCTTCGACGCCGACAAGCACGGCTCGATCGACTACCACGAGCTCAAGGTAGAGCTACGAACGAGCTCCCCAGCGATGTGAGGGAGTTTTGTGGCGTGTTACTCATGAGTTTTTTTTTCGTGGCGGTCAAGGTGCTGATGCGAGCGCTTGGGTTCCAAGTGACCAAGAAGGAGGTTGTGGCGTTGGTGGACGAGGTCGACATTCACCGCTCGGGGCGCGTCGATTTCAACGACTACATGGAGATCAGTGCGTTCTGAGCTCTCTATGCTAGTAATGAGTTTCCTCCTGACTGATTTGGTTGTGACAGTGCGACGGAAGATCCTGGCGCGAGACCCCGACGAGGAGATCGCGAGAGCCTTCCAGCTCTTTGATGAGGACGGCTCGGGCAAGATCACCCTGCGAGTACGTTGAGTAGTCGTAGCAGGAGTAGAAGTACTACTACTACTAACTAACCGAGTTGCGCTGCTGCAGAAAATGCGGCGCGTGGCGAAAGAGCTGGGCGAGAACCTTGGCGACGACGAGCTGCAGGCCATGATCGACGAGTTCGACCAGAACCAGGACGGCGAGATCGACGAGAGCGAGTTCTTCGCCATCATGAAGCAGTCGACCGAGTTCTAAGCAACCGATCCTCGAGGCAAAATTTGATACATACTACGTAGTAGTAATATTCATGCAATCATACAGTCTCCGAGCCCGACGTCTCGCCTTCATAGAGGCGGAATGCAACGACGCATCTCCCTCAAAAGCTCCCCAGCAGCTCTTTCTCTCTTCTTCTGCTTAAAAACTCTGTAAACTCTCGACAATTGACTGGTGATCGCCTCGCAAACCATACAAAAGGTAGAATCTGTCCACTCAAGACGAGCTCTCTCTCTCTCTCTCTGTTGGACATGGGACCACCAGATAATAATACTGTGTCCTCACGCCGATCAGAATACTAATATCCTCTCGTCCCATGTCTCTCTCGCCATCAAGAAGCTGCAGCAACGTTGAGTATCACGGAGATGAGACGGTCAATTTGGAAGCAGCGTGCGCAATCTGCGGTGGGGAGATTTCCACCAATCAGCGATCGGAACGAGCCCCAAAGATCTACTCGACTACGATCTTTGATTTCATTGGCTAAGATTAACCAATCATATCCCCGCATTGGTCTTTCGTGGAATTACCCTCATCTTGCAACCACTCCATCAGCAAATCGATCCAAAAAACCCATCCCGAGATTGCAACTTCACAACTCTCCCTCCATCTTTCTCAAAACAAGGTACATGTACCCTTAATCAAACACCTCCTTCCCACCTTCTTTTGTCCACGTTGACGTTTGCGCCCACGTGTTTTGCCACCGGTCCGCCTCTCGGGAGCTGCTCGCGAGCTCCGGTCACTTCCCGACCCCACGCCTCCGAGCCCCGTGCCCATGCTCGCCTCCCGCCGCCTCCTCGCGTCCTCGCGCGCTCTCCAGCGCGGCGCGCGCAGCCTCAACATCGCCAAGGACATGACCGAGCTCATCGGCAAGACGCCGCTCGTCTACCTCAACAAAGTGACCGAGGGCGCCCACGCCAAGATCGCCGTCAAGTGCGAGTTCATGGAGCCCTGCGCGAGCGTCAAGGACCGCATCGGACTCAGCATGATCCTCGCGGCCGAGCAGAGCGGCAAGCTCAAGAAAGACACGCTCATCGTCGAGCCCACGAGCGGCAACACGGGCATCGGGCTCGCGTTCGCGGCCGCCGTGCGCGGCTACAAGCTCACGCTCGTCATGCCCGACTCCATGTCCATGGAGCGCCGCATCTTGCTCAAGTCGTTCGGCTGCAACGTCGTGCTCACGCCCGGCGCGCGTGGCATGACCGGCGCGGTCATGAAGGCCGAGGAGATCGTGCGCAACACGCCCAACTCGCTCTCGCTGCAGCAGTTCGAGAACGAGGCCAACCCCAAGATCCACGTCGAGACCACGGGCCCCGAGGTCTGGAAGGACACGGACGGACAGGTCGACTTCTTCGTCAGCGGCGTTGGCACCGGCGGTACCATCACCGGCACGGCGCGCTACCTCAAGCCGCTCAAGCCGAGCGTCAAGATCATCGCCGTGGAGCCCGAGGAGAGCCCGGTGCTCTCGGGTGGCAACCCGGCGCCGCACAAGATCCAGGGTATCGGCGCTGGCTTCGTGCCCAAGATCCTGCAGCGCGACCTCATCGACGAGGTCATCACGGCCAGCGTGCCCGAGTCGTTCGCGATGGCCAAGCGCCTCGCGCTCGAGGAAGGCATGCTCGTGGGCCCGTCGTCGGGTGCCGCGGTCGTCGCGTCGCTCAAGCTCGCGCACCGTCCTGAGAACGCCGGCAAGCTCATTGTGACCATTCTCCCGAGCTTCGGCGAGCGCTACCTGTCGTCGCCGCTGTTCGAGACCGAGCGCGAGTTCGCGGCGCAGCTCCCGACCGAGACGCTGCCTGAGCCCAAGAAGTAAGACGCAGAACGCGTACGAGAAGAGACTCGCGTGGTATCCCCGATAATTGAAATGTGATGTTTGACAGCCGCTGCTGATGGTGACGTCTAGAGCGATTGCAAAGGCCACTTGGCCTTGTACCATGCGAGCAGCAGTCGTGGTTGTGGTGGGCGTCGTGGCATCGACGCGCGTCGTCGCGCAGCCCAGTCCGGCCGACATGATCATGAGCTCCCCGGGCTGGATGCCCTTGCAAACAAGCCCGCGGATCCCTCCCATGGCCATTGAGAAGCTGCTGCCCGTGGTGCCCTACCTCGACCCCGTCGCGGAGTATGCGCAGGCGTGGCACACGCTCAGCGTCGGCGCGAGCCAGGCAGCGAGGGACCTCGCTCGCGTCGCCGAGCAGATCGCGACGACGGTCGACATTGTCAAGAGCCATCGCAGCGACATGGCTGCAGCCGCGCCGTGGCTCCTGCGTCTCGTGCTGCAGCGAGGTCTCGGGTTCTGAAACAAGGCGAAGCAGATTTGCCGTGGTATGGTTATCATGAAAGCATTGAATAGCAGCAAAAAAATAGTAATGGGGAATGCAAAACTGGGGAAATCGTCATCGTCCGTGGTCCTCACCGCCGCCGGCCTTGCATGGCGTGCATGACAGCCGCCGCCGCGGCGTCTGTGGGCGCGCGTCGCTCCAAGTAGCTCACGCGCTCGGCCTGGAACTTGCGCAGTTGCCGTAGGTAGTGGCACTCGCGCAGCGTCGTGTTAATGGGGCGGTAGTCGACCCGAGGGCTGTACACCTGGAGCTGGTGAGCGGCGCCGCTGTCCATGTCCACGTCGCCGTCGTCAGCAAACGGCTGCATGGGTATCCTCTCGTCGTAGTCATCTGCACAGCCCAGTTCCGCCGTTAGTCATCTCAGCCACGCGCCAGGTCTTCCTCAAGGGGTCACCGACAGTCTTCTCGCGCGAGTCGCAGCCGTTTGAGCTCTTTCTCGATCACCTCGCCGCCCTCGGCGCCCAGACCGGCGCGCCCGGCACCGCCGCCGAGCGCCCTGTCTGCCGGCGCACTCGGGTCGCCGGTTGTCGCGCTCCACTCGCGCTTGCGCGCGCCGCAGTGCTGCATCTTCGATCGTAGCTCTTCGCGATGGGGGACTGAGCCTTCACGTCTTCGACACTTGGGGGCGTTATGTTGCTGTTATGTGGACCACGCGGATCGCTGAACCCAGACTCTTAAATTCGAAAGGGGTACATTGTGGTTAAGTGCGTTTCGTTCACGAAGTACTGGAGCGTTTCGTTGAAGTACGTTTTTTCTGGTAGAAGGACCCACCCTTGGAAGAAAAGAAAAAAAAAGTTGGAAGCGGTGGATCGGTGGATTTCGAACGACGGCGATGGCCTCGGAGCTGCTCGAGATCACGGAGGAGACGTTCGCGGGCGTCGTGCCGTCGCAGGACGACGTCGAGAGCGTGGCCTCCGACGGCACGCTCGACCTGAACGACCTCGTGGACGACCACGACCACGACGCCGTCGCCGCGGACGAAAACGCCAACGCCAACGTTGGCAACGCGGCGGACGAAAAAACTGCGGCCGACAAGCCTGTCAGCGAGAAACCTGCCGATGAAAAAACTGCGGACGAAACAGCCGCGGACGAGAAACCTGCGGACGAAAAAAACACGGTCGAAAAAAATGTGGACGAGAAGCCTGTGGACGCGGAGGCGGTCGTGGCCGAGGTGGTCGCGGCCGCTGTGGACGCGGTGATTGCGGATGGCGAGCCGGCCGCCAGTGTGGACGCCACGCCGCGTGCGGCGTCCGCTGCCGTGGTCGCGGATGCCGCGGCCACGGTCGTGGTTGTGGATCCCGAGGACCCGTCGAGCAGCTCCAGCAGCAGTAGCTCTTCGAGCGGCTCCGAGAGCTCGAGCAGCTCGGACTCGTCCGACTCGGAGATCGAAGACGTCACGCACCAGTACAAGCAGGCAACCGAGCTCAAGCTTCGTGAGCCCATCAAGCCCGAGTCGGAAGACGAGGAGGAAGACGTCGACGCCGAGCAGTGGTTCCAGCGCCACGACCTTGAGGCCGACGGCATGGAGATCGTGGGCGTCGTGGCCTCGGAGCCCAACGAGGACGACGACGTCGACGTCTTCCTGCTGCCGAACGACTCGTTCGCGTCCGAGATTGAGCGTGGCTCAGCCACCAAGCGACGGCGCTCGGAAGGCGAAGAGACGTGCTCGAGCAGCGACCCAGAGCAAAGCGAGGACGAGTTCGGCCGCCGACGATCCTCGACGAACTGGAAGAAGAACAGGAAAAAGCCCGCGCCCCAGCCACGCAAGAGGACCCACGCGACGCCGCCGCCGTCCTACACGCCAACGCCAGTGTACACGAGCGTACCGAAGAAGTTTGACGTGTTTGAAAGCATCGCAGTCGACGACAGCGAGTTCCCGATCCTCAAAGGAGAGTACTCGGTGCGTGGCGGCCACCGCGCGCATTTCTCGGGCCTGTGGGGGTTCACCGAGAACGACTTTACGCGCGGTATCGTGAGCAAGTTTGACTACACGTCGGGCTACATCCACGGTCGCCGCGACGACGACCGGCATCCGTTCTCGGGCGTCTACGGCGGCTATTTCAACCTGAGGCAGTTTAACGGCAAGATCATGAAGATCAAAGAAGAGCACATCGAGTTCCACTTCTTGCAGATTGCCGGCGAAGATGGCCAGCCGCCGCGCGAGGACGACCCGAGGTACGAGGTTTTCGGCGAGGGCAAGAACCGCTACGGCCGCTTCCTCGTGCGCGGCTACTTCAACGCCGAGAACGGCCGCATGACCGTGCGCCGCCGCTATTTAGAATGAGAATTGCGTAGGAATCTGCGTCATGAAACCGTTAACATGCGTTCAGTAGTCGATCCGCCGGCCTCGCTCTCGCTTTTTTGTCCTTGTCGTGAAGCTCACCCGTGCCCCTACCAACCTCGACGCTGCATGCAAGACACGCGTGGCAGCAAAAGATACTTGTCGTAAATTAAATGCATAGGGTGCAATGAAGCGCGCGTAAACTAGTGGCACATGCTCTGGAGGGGTGGTCGGGTCGGGTCGGGTCGGCAACGAAGGAACTCGGACAAGCCTTCTCTCTCTTTCCACCGGCACCGGTCTATTCCTCCCGCTCGATCGCTGCTCATCCACACACACACACAAACACCAATTCTCATCAGTCCGTTGCCCCTTCACTGCGTCTCCAGCGACCAGGTCCGTCCACGCACCGCCCGTGTTGTAGTGGAGCAGCTTCTCGATGAGATCCACGTGCGTGAGCATCATGCGGCGGCAGCAGTAGCGCTTGAGCGAGAGCTCGTCCAGCGCGTCGCGCTCCGTGTAGTCGGCGCGCAGCAGCCCGAGGTACGTCTCCCACTTGTTGGCGAGCACTTTGCCGCACGTGAAGCAGCGCACGGGCACGATCATCCTCTCGCTCTCTCTCGCTCGCTTGTCGGCTCTGGAGCTCCTCGGGAGGAATGGTTTCCCACGAGGAGCTCCAGAGGGGTCACTCCATTCATATTTTCCACCAATGAGAACACGCCAACCTAATTACCATAATGGAATACATGGTACTACTCACTTATTTCCGCCAATGGGAGCGCTGTCTTCGGACGGAATTCTTCTACCTCAGTACATCGAGCCAGAACAACTCGGTGTCTCAGCACGGCCCCGAGAGCTCGTCGCGCGGCACTTCCTCCCCCTCTCCGTGGCGCCATGGCGACGCTCGCAGGCGCGTTCCCGCGCGCGCTGGTCGACGCGCCGTCTCCCGCGCCGTCGAACGCGCCCTCGGTCACCTCGCAGAGCTCGCTGCTCGCGCCGGACGACGCGTCTTCGTCCGCGGCGTCCTCGGTCGTCTCCGTCTCGGCCATCCCGGCGAGCGTCCGCCTGCGCTTCCACTGGGAAGGCTACCTCCAGAAGCGCTCGGACTGGCTCAAGCACTGGGAGACGTACTACTTTGTGCTGCGCGGACGCTCGCTCTACTGCTACCTCACCGAGGAAGACGCGCGCCGCCAGCCCGAAAAGTCCAAGATCAAGAAAGGCAAGTTCGGCTTCGCCGACCGCGTGGCGCTCACGCGCGTCTGGGACGTCGAAGAGAGCGCGCCGGGCGCCGCAACGGCCTCGGGCTCGCCCACGCACTCGGACGCCGCCGTCTCGCCCTTCCGCTTCACGTTTGAGACCGAGAAAGGCCACCAGCTCCACTTCCGCACCAACTCGGACGCGAGCAAGTTCCTCTGGCTCCACGTCGCCGCCAACGCCATCACCGACTACGACGCCGGCGGCACCATGCGTCCAGCCGTCAAGAAGCTGCGCACGAGCGTCGACGACTTTTACAAGGCCTACGAGTTCTTCGCCTCGGCGCTCAGCGAGCTCGTCTCGATGGAGCTCTTGCAGCAGCCCGCGAGCAGTGGTGGCGTCGCACCAGGCGAGACAGTCCACGGCGACGCGGCTTCTGGCGGTGAGCCCGCGACGCCGCCCAAGAGCAGCAAGATCCAGACGACGCTCCTCTCGGTCTCGCCCTCGCAACCGATGCGCAAGACCCACGTGCCGCTGCCCCAGGACCGCGTCATGACGCGGTTCTTCTCGCTGCTGAGTCCGGATGTGATCTTGCGCTCCAATTACCTGCCCATGGTGCCCTTCGAAGGCAAGTACCGCGGCTACAACGGCATCCTCGAGTACTTTTCGCGCGTGGCCGAGTCGGCGCGCTTTGAGCAGTTTATCGTCGAGCGCATCGAGATCGAAGAGGACGAGACGGGCAAAAACAACCGCATTGTCGTGATCAGTGGCCGTGAGACCATGCAGGTGCGCTACAACCAGGCCACGTTCATGCAGCAGTTCACACACAAGCTCCATTTCAAGCCCAATGGAGGCGGACTCGCGAGTCGGTGGGAAATCTTTGGCGACGTCGTGGCCTCGAGCGTCGTGTTCAAGGCGCCCGGGTTCACGACCAACCTCATGCTACCGTCGCTCACGGAACGCATCCGCGAATCGTTTGTCGGTGGCTACATCGTCACGATCAACTTGTCGCAGGTCGCCGACGTGCGGTCGCGCGAGCTCATGCAGAAAGACGTGAGTAAAGCCGCTCTGGGATCTTGCACGTGGAGACCGTTGGCTGACTTGAGATGTTGTGGTTTGTCTCGGAGCAGAAATTCTTCGTGCGGTGCTCGCTCGACACGAACGAGTTTGACGGCGTGTGGCACACAGAAGCGCAATCGCGGTCGGCCGCGCCGATCGAAGTGCCAATCGAGATCGACGCGAGCAAACATCAGGACCACACAACCAACGGCCCAACTTTTGTGTTCGGCGCAGCCACCACAGCAGCTTCTTCTTCGAGTACGCAGCGTCCGGCGTCGTCGCCGGTGGGCAGCACGGCGTCCTCGACAAGTGGCGGTGCGCCCATTAGTCTCGTGTACGTCTATAACCAGTTGTTGTATCTGCAGTTTGATCGGTTGTCGCGTGACGACAACACGCTTCTTCTGATTGAATTCTGTCGAGAGTCGAACCACGAGGTCGTCGCGCGGACGCTTGTCAACTTGGCCAACTTCCTGAACTACAAGCGACCGACCCCGAGTCCGTCCACGACGTCGTCGCCGTCCCACGCCGGTGGATCGGCCCCGGCAGATTACCAGAGCTACGTGCTCTCCAATGACCACCAAGGATTCTTCGGCAAGCTCGTGCTGGCCTTGACCATTTCGTCTCTTTCGGCTGCTCGCCATCAGCGACGAACTCGACAACGGTCGTCTGCGGCGTCCATGTCATCTCGACGGTCTTTCTTGTGGCAGCGAGACAGCGTCGCAGGATCCGACGCGAGTGACGACGAGGGAGAGAGCGAAGGCAATTCGGTCGCAGCGTTGGCGAAGAATGGACTGCGTGCACTCACGAGCAGCGCGTCCAAGCTGACCCACAACAACGATCAGGAGGAGATCATGCACCAGTTTGTCATCAGTGGCGTACGCTACCAGCTTGCTGAGAAGTACCGGATGGTCAAGATCGTGGGCAAGGGCACGTACGGCGAAGTGATCGCGGCGAGCGACTTCGTGAACGGCGGCACGTATGCGATCAAGAAACTGCCGCAGTTCCTGCGCCACCCGAAAGTGGCGATGCTGGCGCTGCGCGAGATCAAGCTCATGAACGAGTTAGGCTCGCACCCGTGCTTGATGGAGACCCACGAGCTGCAGAAGCCGCTGGATTACGACCACTTTGAGGATCTCTACATTATCCAGCCGCTCATGGAGATGGATCTCTGCCGCGTAATCCACTCGAAGGAGCACTTGAGCGACGACCAGATCCAGTTCTTCATCTACCAGTTGCTCTGTGGCATCCACTACTTGCACTCGGCGAACGTGCTCCACCGCGATCTCAAGCCCAGCAACATCCTCGTAAACTCGGACTGCCGTCTCAAGATCTGTGACTTCGGACTCGCACGTCATGCGAAGGACCAGGATCTGGCCGAAGGTCTGTCTGAATATGTGGTGACACGGTGGTACCGAGCACCCGAGCTGCTGCTCGCGAACGCGTACACCAAGGCCGTGGACATGTGGTCCATCGGCTGCATTCTCGGCGAGCTGCTGGGCCGCCGCATCCTCTTCCCGGGCTCGTCTTACGTGGACCAGCTCAAGGTGATCATCGAGATTGTGGGCACACCCAAAACATTTAACTTCTGCGACAACCCAGTCGCGCGACGCTACGCCGGGCGCCAGTTCCTCGCGCAGAGCCAGCACGTGAACAAAGTGGATTGGCAGGAAGTGTTCCCCGAGGCCAACCCGGAGGGGCTCGACCTGCTCGACAAGCTGCTCCAGTTCGACCCGGCGAACCGCATCACGGCCGCCGAGGCGCTCGAGCACCCGTACGTGAGCCAGTGGCGAGACCCGAGCATGGAGCAGCCGTGCCGAGCGGACGTGACGGCGCGTCTAGAGCAGTTTGACTACTCGCAGATGCCCTGGGACCCGCAGCTTCTCAAAGATCTGCTGTACGAGGAAGTGATGAAGACCCAGCAACGGCTCAAGCAGGAGCAGCAGCAGCTCCACCATGGCTGGGGCCGGTAAGCATCTTTACACACACCGCTCACACGAGAGAATCCCAAGATCCAACATAAAGAAAGAAAAAGTGGCGAGAAAATGAAAATGGAAATGAAGAGTGCAAACTTTGTCCACAGTTACAATTTAATGGTACGAGCGTCGGCGTGGCGGCGGCGTCGACGGGGGCTCGCCACGCCGCGCCTTGACGACGGCATCTACCTACTACTACTACTACTACTACTTAGTACCCTAGCTACAGTGTGGTGGCGGGTGATTACCGCTGGCGCTTCTCGCGTGCCTCGATGACCTGCTGCACGAGACTCGTGAGCAGCTGGACCTCTTCGATCGCTTCTTCTTCTTCTTCCTCATCCTCATCCTCTTCGTCTTCTTCTTCCTCGGCCTCGTCCTCCTCTTCGCCGATCGACACGAGTCCGTAGAGAAAGTCGAAGTCGACCTCGTTCGACTCGCGGCGGTGCGCGATGATCTGGTTCACCTCGGCCTCGACCGAGAGCATCGACTGCTCGGCGCAGCCCGCGTTGTTCAGGATGAGCTCGCGCTCGGCCGGGTCCAAGTACCCTTCCTCCATGTAGCTCTGTCGGCCCACGCGACTAGAAAATCCCCAGAAATCGCACTCGTCAGTCTCTCCATCTCTCTCTCAGCCAATCTCAGGAGACTCCAAGCGTGGTACGTACAGGTCCTCGCGCTCGAGCTCCCACGAGTCGAGACGCCGCCGCGAGCGCGAGCGCTCGGTGAGCGACATGCCCACGGGGATGCCGCCCGACGTGACGGTCGTCGTGAAGACGGTCGGCTCGAACTCGACGATCTCGGCCGACTCGAACGAGACGCGTCGGCGCTTGGGGAGGCTCTCGGTCGAGCTCGCGACCCGAGATCTCTTGAGCCGGTCAGCGGCGGCGCACGTCACAGACGTTGGCGCGTTGGCGTTGGCGTTGGTATTCGTTGTCGTTGTCGTGGTGGGGGCATCGTTGGCGTTGGTAGTGTTGGCGTTGGCGTGGTTGGTCGTGGCGTTTTCGTCGGCGCCAACGTTGGCGGCCGCAGCCTGGTCCTCGGCCGAGCGGATCTCATCGGCGTCGGCGGCGCCCGGCACCGCCTTGGGCGGCGGCGAGGAAGTGACGGCGACGGCGGGCGACGCCACGAGCACGGCGGTGGTCATGGGCTACGTTGGCGCTGACGCCGCTCCGTGTTGGCGTGCGTTCTCTGCGGGAGAACAGCAGGCCGACGACCATTCTCCCGCAGCCACTCCAGCCACAATCACGTGCGGGAACATTTCGAAATCCGAATCGAGCCAATGGGAATCCAGAGAACGCGGTGGTTAGGGGACGCGCAGCCGCGGCCCAATCACCAACGCACGACCTTTGGCTCGGGCTGCGTCCAGGAGGGCCGCGTTCCGGAAGTTCAACGGGGGTTGGTTGGTTCGTTCACTGGAACTCACTGGAGAACCCGATCCAGAGGTCCGGACACTGGATGCGGCGTCCAGAGGATCCGTGCTTGGGCGCGTCGCAGCTCCGAACGCAGCGTGGAGGACACTTGTTTGTTCCGACGTCGCCGCGTTGCGCGCGCCGTCAACAGGGTGTTTCGTTCTCGCGGCGCACATGCTGCGACGGCTGGGAAGCGGCTCCAACGGCCTTCCTTCCGCTCTGTCCCATGACTGTCCTGGAAGGCTCTTCGCTACAGTACATACTGTACGGGACCTCCGGATCCAGCAGGATGGATCCAGCGGTCCGGAAGTTCCGGAAGGAAAAAAAAAAACAACCTTCCGGATGTCCGCTGGATCCCGTGAATTTGAATTTGAAACTCGCAGGGTTCAAATGGATCCATCTCGTGAGTGATTCAGATTGACTGTTTGAATTTGAACTTGAGGCATGTCGTCGCGAAGTGCATGCGGGAGAGATGCCTCGGCGTCGTCGAAGAAGCAGTTACACCTAAGGTCTCAGCTCGCGACGACCCGACTTCGTCAAGCTCGGGTGGGATCTAATCAGATCTCTACCGCAGCGACTTTTGTGCATACATACTCCATCCCACCGAGCCGTCATCTGCGTCGCGTTGCAACTCCTCAACATGTACCCTTGTGATGATGCTGCGACCAGCCATCGCGACATGACGGGAGGACCGTAATCGCCTCGCGCACGGGTGCACCCAGCGTGAGCGCCATCCATCTGGACGAATCGCCGTCGCGAGGAGAGCATGTTTTCGCTGTGGTTGTCCGCCGTGCAGAGGCGTGATACACGAGTGTATATCGCTCGAGGCATTATGAGCTCCTCCCATGAGTCTTGATGAGCAGCGTGCCTATTCTAGTGACGCGACGGGCGTGGAGACAATCTCTCTCTTTCGTTTCGGCCAGCCGGGGACATGACATGAACCTTCGCATGAAAAGGAAGAAGATCCCGGTCTATGCGGTGAGGGGGGAGGGAGGGAGAGCTGCGAAAAAGAAAACTTGGAGACGCGGCTCTCGGCCGTGGTGCCGAGGCGGTGCGAGACGTTGCTGGTCGACGCCGAGGCGAGCCCCCCCCCCCCCCCCCCCCCCCGGCGACGCGGGGTGAGGTCTCACCACTTGCTCGGTGGATGATGCACTTCGTCCCGACTGAGAAAAGGAAAGAATCCTCACGGCGCTGCCGCTTGGCCAATCACGGCGGTGAACGTACGGAAAGTGAAGTGGCGCGTCAGACGCGTCTCAACCACGCCGCTTACGCTTCAGATTGCGAGCTCGGACTTTTGCAGGTGCGTGAGCGCGACCTTCACCGACGGGTTTCTCTGTGTCCAGCAGGCAAGACGACGACAGCAGAGAAAATTTGCGACCCACGAGACAAAAGAGACCTTGGTGCTCAGATCAGGTTTCGCCAGAAACCGACACGAGCGTGAGACAGCGAACGCGAAACCAGGCGGTATCTATGCGGTACGAACGATTGAGCACGTCCAGGAGAGACCGAGGAAATGGCAAACGCATGGATGTAAAACCCTAAAAACAACACAACCACCCCCCACGCCGTTTGCTTACGAGCACTTAGTAGCGATGGCGGCGTCTGTCACACGACAGATCTCGCGTGCATACGGCGCGGCACATGCACTTGGCGAGGTGTAATCAGCCCGTTTCTTGTGCCCATCGTTGAAGAGTCAGCTCCACTGTACGCTGCGTGTGTGGGCGGTGGCGAGTTTGGTCATCACTTGGGACGAAATCAAATCGAGCTAAGTCGCGATTACGAGTCTCGTGAGCGTCGCACGTAAAAGTGCGCGCGACAACCGACCGACAAAACGGCGCGAGCGTGCGTGCGACAGCAGACGCCACGCCGCCACTGGGCCGGTCGTCCACATACATACCCAGATCGAGATCTGCACGCGGTCTCGCGTCATACACTGGCACATGATCCCAGGATCGGTTGGTCTCGTACACCAGCTCCTGAGCTCCTGAGCAGTAGTCGTCGTCCAGTTCATCCGCGTAAACTTTTCGTGTGCCATCTGGAGGAGGGAATCTTCAAGAGTTTTCGAGCTCGCCAACTCAACTCACTCCGGATGGGGGCGACGAGCCCGAACCAGTCGCCTGGCTCTGGGCCGTCCGGAGGGTGGGTGCACTTTTTGATTGCCCACTTCGGCCCTGGATTCCCTCGGAAACCTGATAAATCGAAGGAAGCGGTTGAGTCGGCCGGGCGAGAATCCAGTGTCCCGGGCTCCCTCTCTTGCAGTGTTCAAGCAAACCCGGAAAGCCACGGAGAAATGAAACTCAGTCGGCGGACAGCCCCGTCTGGAGAAAAAAAGTCGTCCCACCCTTTCGTACAGTAAAGAATTGAAATGGGTGGTGCTCGCTGGAGGGTTTCCAAGTCTCTTGAGCTCGAGGGATCCTGGCAAAATGGACTCTAGGGGGAACGATTGCTGCGGGAGGTGTATGCGCGAGAGAAGCTATCGAACCGCGCCGACTCTCCCACTCTAGGCCGAGACTGCAGGACTCGGTGTCGTGTCAGCTCGCAACATTCTGTAAGTTTTGTCCTGTGAGATCGAATAGAGTGTTCACCTACTCACGAGAGGGGGGTTGACGACGCCGGCCGTTGGGGACGTGGAGATCTCGGGCTCTTGCATAAACATGGGGCTTCTTCAAGCGCAGGTTGCCGGCTTGTTGTGGGGGCGACTGACTTGTGAAGAACAGAGCGGCACCAGCAGCGAGTCGGAGCCCAGCCCCGTTGGTCGCTGCTGGCTCGTCTCTTCGCCACCAAGCATGAACATGGCCTTTCTCTCCATTCAGCGCAGGAAGCACAGAAACAGGCCGTCTTGTTGGGAAAACCCACGAAACTTTGTCGCAGTCGGCCGGTGCAGTGCACACGTAAGGTTGGGTCCGCGAACCCTAGCCCGAATCCGAGACAATCACCGCCTTGTTGGGGCGAGTGGGGCCGGGAGGAGGGGAGGAGAACAAAAAACATTGAGCGCTCTTTCTGCCGGGGACAGAGAGAGTGCGCCGCCGCGGCTGGTGAGCAAACCTCACCTGCATGGAGTGGACCGACCTCCCCCTCCTCCCCTTTTGGGAGAGACCCTCGCGGAGATGCACGCGCCCCGAGTCATAGAGTATTATTCTGCAATTTGCTCTCGCAGCCCCAGAACCAAAAAAGCGCAAAAACCCGTTCTCCCAACACACACACTTTCTCCGTTCTCCCCCCTCCCCGCTGTTCTCCGCTCGCCATGTTGTTCCCGCGATTGTTCGGAGGGAACCAGAACGGTGCCAGTTCCGCCGCCCCCGGAGCTCCTCCTCCTCCTCCCCCGTCCTCCATGGAGGCGGCGCCCCGCGAGTTCGGCTCCATCTCGCTCGCGCCGCCGGCGCCGACGCCGCAGCGCACGCACCACGAGCTCCCTCGTCTGCAGATCCCGCCGCTCGCGCTCATCCAGCCGCAGCCGCCGCAGCAGCCGCAGCTCCACTGGAAGGCGGCGGCCGTCGAGCCCCCGCAGCCGCCGGTCTCGCGCATGCGCATGGTCGCCAACTTTTTCTCGTCCGAGGCGCGCCAGCAGCAGCAGCAGCAGCTCCAGGCGCCGCCGCCGTCGGGCGGCGTGCTCCCGAGCTTCAGCGAGATCCTCGCGCGCACCAAGCAGCTCTACATCAACCCGAACGCGTCGGCCGAGGTCGTCACGGTCGCGCCGGCCGACCATGAGATGGAGGAAGCCGAGCAGGTGATCGAGCAGCAGCAGCAGCAGCAGCAGGCGTCGCTGCAGCCCAACTACGCCGCCGCGAGGTACGCGCTGCAGCCGCCGGCGCCCATCGACGTGTCGTACTCGATGGACGAGTACGACGATCACGGCATGGACACGCCGGCGAGCCCGTCGGGCTCCATGTCCCCCATGAGCCAGTCGGGCAAGCTCAGCAAGCGCCGCGAGCGCTGGACCGAGGACGAGCACGCCCGGTTCATGGAAGGACTCAACCGATACGGCCGCAAGTGGAAGAAGATCCAGGCCTTTGTCAAGACGAAGACCGCCGTCCAAGTCCGTACCCATGCGTACGGATACTTTGCCAAGCTCCTCCGCAACATGCCCGAGGACGACGCTGCCTGGGAGCTCGCCGAAGAGATGAGCTCGCTGCCCGGCGCGGTGCTCAAGGGCCCGTCGAGCGGCAAGCGCCGCTCCGAGCCCAAGACCGACGAGGCCGGCATGGACATTCTCCGCCGCTTCGTGTTCTCCAAGAAGAAGACGGACGCCCCGGCCAAGTCGGAGCTCGCGTCGTCGTCCGTGGCCCTCGAGACCTCGGAGACCGCCCAGCAGATCGCGCCCATCCCGCAGCAGATGTGGGGCTCCCAGGAAGGCTGGAACCTCATGGAGTCGGAGGCGTCGTCGGTGATGTTGGACCTCAAGCGCCAGCGCATCAATTGATCGTAGATTGATGGAATCTCATCCCCCCCCCCAGTGGCGTGCATTGAGTGTCGTCGTCGCCAAGGGCTCCAACGGTGTCGGCCCGGGCAAGAACTTAGGTAGGAACTCCCCCCCCCCATCATTAGCAGCACCCTCGGTGCTTTGTGCATTCGGATAGCTCTTTTTTTCACGGTCGAACATAAATCAAAATATTTATTACCCTGAACGAACTCGCTCCATCGAGCCTTTGTCGACGAAAGGAGAAGAGTCATGGGTGAGGAAAGCGGCAGTACGACAACCGGACAAGATCCCCTCTCTCGCTCGACCCACGACGAGCCACCGATACTCGCGTCAGGATCTGTGTTTGCGTGTGGCTTTCTCGTTCGACGAGTCAACCGTAGCTGCTGAGAAGGGGACCAGATGGACGCGGTGGCTTGCAAGTCCCATGCAGACCTCTACCCAGCCTCTCATCCACTCCTGGCGACGCCGCAATTTCTTTCGAGAACGAGCTCGGTCGTCGGCCCGGCAGTCGTCTCCTTCGTCTCGACGTGTCGCACCGCGAAACGCAAATCCCGAGCCGTCATCAGACCCACGACGTCGACGTCAGCAACGTGTACGGCATGTCCTACTGTAATTGGCCCACCATCCATCGGCGAAAAAGTGAATATTCCCAACCGCAAGTTGCCTGAGCTCTCTCGTTCCAGATCGCGTGGGGAAGCGACAAGGGATCTTACGAGGAAGGGAAGCGAAGGGAAGGGATCCTGCGTCGAAGGAGAGAAGCGAAGGATTGCCTCGAGCGGCGGCGTCCACTCATACACTGATCAAGAGATACGCACCCCCGACGCCTTTCTGCCCGTCAAGTCAATTGAGCTGGCTGTATCTGTGACGAAACTGGCCGATTCCGGCGCCTCCTACTCCTCTCGAACCGGTATTTCCCCCCAAACCGTTACCCTGTACCCTGTACCCTCTGATCCCGTCTTTCAACCTCCAACAAGGGACTGTACCCTCCTTCCCATTCGGGACCAATCTGTCCCGAATCCAACATCCCCTCCTCTCCCCCCTCTCCCTTCCCCTGTGTGATCCTCGGTTTCCTCGGCCACCTCCGTGCCCATGGCGACCTCGGACGACGCGTTCGGCGCCTTCGGCGGCGCGCTGGACGCGCTGCCGGCCTTTTTCTCCGCCACGAGCGTCGACGACAAGAAGTACGAGTCGCTGCTCGAAGATCTGCGCGCGCACGACCTCCTGGGGCCCGCGGACGCCGACGACTCGGCTTCGACTTCGACGTCGACACTCGGCGGCGCGTCGCTCTTCTTCAACGACACGTTCTCGGCCGCGTTTCTCGGCGGCTTCAGCGGCTTAGACGACAGCAAGCCCGCCAAGCCGCCGCCCGGCTTTGCGCGCGCGCCGCCGCCGGGGCTCTCGGCCTCGGACTCGGATCTCAAGTGGGCGCGCGGCCAGCAGGCCTTTTCGCAGCTCACGAGTACGACGACAACAGCAACAGGCGACGCGAAAGACGACGCCTCGGACGTGCTGGACGCCAGCGAGATCCCGAGCCTCAAGGCGCTCGGGCTCGACGACGACGACTCGCTCGCCACGCCCGTCAAGCAGCCGCTCGCGCCGCCGCCCGGCGTGCCGGCGCCCTCGGCGATCCCGCCGCCGCCTGGCGCGTGGCAGCAGCCGCCGCCGCCGCCGCCGCAGGCTTACCACCAGCAGCAGCAAGCGCACTTCCAGCAGCAGCAGTACGCGCCGCCGCCGCCGCAAGGACCCCCTCCGCCGCCGCACCAGCAGTCGTATCCGTATGGCCACGGCCAGCCGCCGCCGCCCATGCACCCGATGCACATGCCGCCGTTTGGCATGCGCGGACCTCCACCACCGCCGCATATGATGCAGATGCGAGGCCCGCCGCCGCCCGGAGGCATGCCGTACCCGCCGCCGCCGCCCATGATGCAGATGCCGCCGCCGGCGTTCGCGCCGCGGTTCAAGATGATGACGCCGCGCGACATCAACTTTGTCGTCCAGCAGCAGACCAAGCAAGTGCGCTCGAGCGACCCGTTCAGCGACGACTACTACTTCCACAACTACGTGCAGAAGCGGTCCCGAGGGCCCGTGCCTCGTGCAGGCGGCCGAGGCCTGCCGCTGCCGTCCTGGAAGCTCGAGCATATCAAGTCGGTGGACACGACCGAGACGTCGCGAGTCGCCAAGGCCCGCAAGTGGGAAGCCGAGCACAACGTGCTCGGTCGGAACAACCCGCGCAACCTGTACCGCCCGAAGCAGTCGTTGCATCTCGCAGCAGACGAACCAGAAGAGGACAAGACGACGTCCACCGCCGAGAACCCAGACGCGCCGGCGGGAGCCGAGTCGGCAGAGGAGCCGGCCAAGGCGGCCACGTCCAACATGGTGGTCAAGACCAAAAAAGAAGTCTTTGCGAGCGACGCGTGGGTCAAGCGGCAGCAAATCGACCGAGGTCTCCAGTGTCTGCTCTCGCTGCAAGATGCTCGCCACTTGCTCGATGCTCGAGGCATCAACGTGCAGCAGTTCCACTCGATGGACGCCGAGAGCATGGACCCGGCGCTGGCCGAGCTGCGCACGCGCACGACCACGCTGCTGCTCGAACTCGCGAGCTTGCTGGGCGTCTCGGTGCCGCCCGCCACGGCCGAGAGCAGCACGCCCGTGACGTGTGACGTCGCCCAGCTGCACCGCGTGCTCTCGGTGGCCAAGGGCAAGCGTCTCATGAGCCGCGCGCTGCCGCTGCTGCACCCGTCGGCTCGCTTCGTGCTTCTCCCGCACCTGATCGAGTTCCTGCTGTCGGCCTCGGGCGTGAGCAAGATCTCGACGGGCGAGACGACGAGTCTGACGGACGAGGAAGACGAGCGCCTCTGCCAAACGCTCGTGCTGACGCTGCTGTACCATCCTCCGGCTCCTTCGGCCGAGCTCCTCACCGAGTGTCTCACACGTGCGATGAGTGGGCACGATTTGCAGTCGCTCCGAGTGCTTTTGTACAACCGCGGCCGCGCCGAGGCCCTGCAGGCTCTTCTCCAGCGAGGTGGTGCCTCGATCAACGAGGCGGCGACCGAGGAGACCAAGCTCCAGTGGAACCGCTCGCAGGAGTCGTTCGTGGCGTTGGCGACGGCCATCAAGCAGTCGGCTTAGAGGGGCATGAACCATTTTTTCTCGCTGATGCCCCCGCGGTCTGTCGCCCCTCGCTCGTTCTTTCTAGGTAGCTACGACTTACATCCATCTTTCTCTTCTTTTCTGTTTTGCACGAGACCGTCTTCCTCTTCTCCTTTCCTTTGCCTGTGAATGTGAAACTCGACGACACTGCGAACTCGCCATGATGGAAAGACAGAGAGATCTGTAGGTGTGGCATTTTCATCAACTCTAATAAATACAGCCGCCGCCGACGTGCCTAGACGACGAGCACGCCGTCCTCGAACGTCGTGGTCACCTCGGCCACGAGGCCCTGCAGCTCTTCGAGGTCTTCGGCCAGCAGCGTCGCGGGCGTGCGGTAGGGCTCCAGGTCGTCCACGTCGCGCGGCGAGAGCGTCTGGAAGGGCTCGACCGCCTCGACGTGGCACGGCGACGCCGTCTCGAGCGGCTCCAAGTCGTAGACGTCTCGCGGCGAGAGCGCGTGGTCGAGCTTGCTCATCTTGGCGCTCGGCTCGCTGGCGTTGACGTCGATGGGCGGCAGCATCACGGTCGTGGGTTTGTACATGCGTCGGCGCGTCGCGGCGGTCTTGCGCTTCTTCATCGGCTGCTCGCAGCTCTCGAGCCGGCGCTTGGCGTTGCGTCGGGGCTTGCGCTCGGCGGTCGAAGAGGTCGTGGTCGCGGCGTCGTCGTGATGGTCGTGGCGGCCGCGCTTGCGCAGCTCGAGGCGGCGCTGGTTGAGGATGGCCTTGGCGCGGTGGTGGAGACAGAGGTTGTGGAGCACGCCCTTGGCCTTCATGGAGCGCGCGCGCAGACAGCGCTTGCTGAGGTACTTGCAGCGCGAGGCCTCGTCGAGCGCGAGCTCCTCGGGCAGCGGCTCGCGCTCCACGAGCGCGTCGGCGAGCGCGATCTCGAGCGCCGGCGACTGCTTGAAGAGCTCATCGTCGAGAGGCTGGGGCATGGTCGGGAGTGGAAATATTGGGATTGGGGGAGGAAGGGGACCGACCGGAGCAAGTTATTGGTTCTCGCGGCGCTCGGTAAAATGGAAAGTGAGCGCTGCGGGGGACGCCCGGCCGATCCGGAAAAGTTGACGCGTGATCATCATAACAAACAAAAAACACCCCCAACGACCAAAAAACTCCGGATAGGGTTGTGGACGAGTCCCGCCGTCCAAAACCAGAAATTATTCCAAGGCAACACGGAAGGTGTCGTCCGCCCGGCGCTTGTACTCCCAACTCGTCACGCATTCGGAATCGCGACGCACAGAGACCGGGCGAAGAGGTCCAAATGCATGCAGAGACAAGGCGAGCTTCTTCCGTCCTCGCAGCATTTTGTGCATGGACAGGCCTGGGTTGACCCACTGACGACGCACGCCATTTGTCGTCCAACCTCGAGAGTGGGATTTCAGGAATTTGGCCGGGAACTCGGGGGAAGAGGCGATCGCTTCGGCGCGCGGACGGCCTCGTCAGTCACGGATCGGCTCCTATCTTCTCCTTCTTCATCCATTCCGAATAGCCAGAGAGCCCCCTGGCTCGAGATGGCCAAGTGGAACGGGACGTCACCGTGGGGCCTCCAGCAGAGGCGCGGGACCTCACTAATCGCCGGCGGAAAGGAACCGGAAGTTTTTTTTGTTTTTTTTGTGTTTGGTTGGTCCCGTACAAACCGACGTTGGTTAGCAAGCCGTTCTCGCTGATCGGCTGCTCGTCCGCATCCATTTCATTTTTTTTTTTTTTTTTTACTGTTTTGGTTTTCCCTTCTGGGTCCCGCGTTCTGTCTCTGCTAGTGTCCAGAAGCAAACAAAAAGTAAACTGGATTGCCAAGCACGGCAACGCTTTTTTTTTTCATTCGATTCGCTCTGTTCTCAGGATCGCCGCGCCAACTTAACACGTCGAAGTCGGCGCTGTAAAAAAAACTGCCTCCCGTCAGTGCGAGTCAACGTGGCCATCAGAAATCTCTCGCGCCCTCTCCTTCCCTCAAGCGCGTGGGCTTCCTCGCCCCAATTGCGCCCAACAACGCTGCCAACGAGGGGGAGGAGACCGCCCAGAAACGAAGCACCGCGCGAGTTGCAGACGTCAAGCAGGGGCGCATCTTCTCTGAGATCCAATGGTCGTTGTCTGCATTCGCGCAGCAGACTATTCAAGAATATCCACTCTCACAGGATCCTCTCGCCCCATTTCCTATCTAGACGGGGCAGCTAAAAATACGAACGCAAATAAATATGTCTTTTCAGAGGTTCCCACTCTCCCCCCCCCCTCCCACTCACGTCGATGGCCTCGCCCATGGGCCTCGCGCCTCGACTCGCGTCAGCGCTGCTCTGCGTGTCTGCGCTCGCGGGCGCCGCCGCCTCTCGCGGCCTCAGCACGTTCCTCGCGCTCTCGCTCGCCGCGCTGCTGCTCGCGTGGACAAGTCTCGCGCTCTTCCACTCGTCCTCACGCGCGCGCGCGTGGATAGCCCGCGGGAAACAGATCGCCAGTGCACTCGCCCTCGCCGTCGTACTCGGCGTGCTCGCCGGTGCGCTCGGCGTGCTCGGGCTCGTTGGACAAGCGCCGCGCGCGTCACCGCCGTGGGCCCGCGCCTGCACGCGCGCGCTCGCGGTCGCCTGGGTGCTCGCGGGCCTTGCGGCGCTCGCGCTCGTGCTCAGGCTCCTCCTCCGGCAGGAAGCTGACGCTGGCCACGAGGTACGGACGACTAATCCGAGTGCAATGGAGAGTTCCTGACGGCTCGTCTCTGGCTGACCTCTCTGCGACATGGTATGCCATGACAGACCCCGCCGGCCTTAGTTTTGCTGCGCTGCTCGTGCTGCTCGCCGTGGGCCCAGCGAGCGGCGCTGCTGCTGCCCTTGCTCGCGCTCGCCGCCGCGAGTCTCGAGCTCTGGCGACGAAGCGGCCACGCGGCGTGCGCCGCCGCCGCCACGCCACGCAGCTTGCTGCTCGGATGCGCCGTGATCTGCTGCTCGATGGCCGCCACGCTGCTCGGCGTGCTGGCTGCTCGGCTCGTTGAGAACGATCGACCGCCAGCGAGCCAACGCGCGCGGCGACTCCACCAAGCGATCGCGCTCGTCATGCTCGTGGTGTTCGCGACGGCCTCGCTTCTCTGGGCCGCGAAATGCTGGCACTGGGTAGACCACGACCAGGACCAAGTCACAGAGAGTTCCTGCGTGCGCGAGGGCACGAGGCGCTCGGTGCGAGCCATGGGCGCGACGCTGCTCACGGTCGGCGTGCTGCTCGTGACGACGACGTGCTGCTGCCGCCTCGAGCGCCACTTGCTGCGCACGGCCAACACGCCGCCGATCGATCTCGCCATGCTCTCGCCGCACGCGCTGCGCTCCCCGACGCTCACCAAGTCGCCGCAAGACCACGTCGTCTAAGCACACACACACAAGAATGCATCAATTTAGATTATCGCCACGAGCAGCCCAGCGCCCTCCCTCTCCCTCTCTCTCTCGCTGCTACACGACGTAGGCGTCGGTGGCGTGCGGCGCGTCGCTCTCGCCAGTCTGCTCGGTCTCGGGCTCGTCGTCGTCGTCCAGGTCGTCGTCGTCGTCCTCGTGGACTTGAATGCTGCCGGGCGCGATGCCGAGCGCCTGCGCGGCCGAGCCGTTCGTGAGCGACGGCGGCGCGGCGTCGCCGTGGTCGTACGTGACGTAGCTGCGCTTGAGCGTGAGTCCGTTGCGGCGGATAAACTTGGTGACCCAGTTCTCCGAGGCCTTGAAATTGGCGTTGGTGCGCTGGAACATGTGCTGCGCCGTCTTGGCGATCCACTTGCGCGTCACGCGGTCTTTCTTGGCGCGCTCCTGGATCACGATCACCAGCAGGCGCTCTTCGCCTTCCTCGAGGTAGGGCTTGCGCCCGCCGCCGCTGATGCGCTTCTTGGTCGACGAGTCGTTCATGATCTTGTCGCGGTTCTTCCACCACTTGCGGAACGAGCTCGCGCTCACGTCCCAGTTGAGCGCGCTGAAGTGCTTCTCGGCGCGCGACGGCACGCCCTTGCCCGGCCCGAGGATCCACTCGATCGCCTGCTTCTTCATGCTCAGCGGGATGCTCTTGCGCCGGATCGTCGGCGCGCTCGTCGCCCCGGTCGCGCCCACGCCCACGCCCGGCGGAGCCGAGACCGAGACTGCGGAGGCTGAGGCTGAGACGGCTACTGCTGAGCCCGACGAAGCCGAGCTCGGCTCGGGAGGCGCGACCGAGACGGCGTCGGAGGCGGGCACGGCGTCGACGGCCGCGATGAGGTCGAGCGCGGCGTCGGGCTGCGCGAGGCCCATGGCGGCGGCGTCGGCGTCGGCGTGCAGCTGCGCCTGCTGCACCTGGAGCAGGAGCTGCTGCATCGTGGGCTCGGCGGCCGAGGCGGCCGAGACGAGCGCGAGCACGTCGTCGACTTTGCTGCTCATGTTGAATGTTGCCGTCGCGTTTTCTAGGCCGTCTTCTATTATAATTGGCGCCGGGTCCTCTAATGGAGGAGAACAGCGGAGCGGAGAGGAGAGCAAAGGGGGAGCGGAGAACAACAAAGAGAGAGAGAAGAGAACCGAAAACGACGCAAAGAAAACAAAACGAGGTTTTATGTTTGAACTCGGAAACGAGGTTTTTTGGAGCACGAGAGAGTGAGTCAAGCACGTTGGATTGAGTTAACACAGACCCCGATACGAATTAACAGCAACAGCAACAAGATCCTGTCCATCCTCTGTCCATACTGTCCATGGTGATCATACATGGACTCGGCTCACGACGTGAAGAAGCTCGTGGCGGGCGCGTTCGTGGCGTCGAGTCGGTGTTGTTCGCCGCCGATGTTCGCGCCGCACTCGGGGCACTGGGCGCGCTGCATCGCGCCGCCGCACTCGGTGATCACGTACGGATGGCCATTCGGACACTGGTACCACCTGCCGCCAAAGCCCTGCGCGAAGTCGTCGTTGCCCTTGGCGAACACGCGGAAGATCGCGGCTTTCTCTTCCTTGGTCAGCTGGCCCGCTCGTCTTGCCAGGTCGCAGAGCTGCTCGGCCTGCGCCTGCAGCTCCCGAGACGCTGGGACCACGCCGCGCTGCAACGCGTCCCTCGCGTCTTCCACTTCTTGCACGAGCCGCGCTCGCTCCGGCTCTGGGAGGCTCGCTCGCGTGAGATAGGCCACGCGCAAGCGCATGCCCAGCACGCGGACCTCGTGAGTCGACCGGTGCGAGGCCGACTCGCGTCCCAGCTGGAGCATCTTGAGCTCGGTCTGGACGCCCTCGGTGAACGAGTGCGTGGCAGCTTTCGGGGTCGTAACCGTGGCCTTGATCTTGGCCACGAGCAGCTCGAGCAGCTCGATGCCCATGAGCAGCACGGCGCGGCTCTGCATGGTGCCTCGGAACGCGTTCAAGTTGATCGAGTCGCCGTCGAGCCCGAGCAGCGCGAGCCGACTCGACTCCTTCGTGAGCACCTGCTGCGTCGGAGTCGGCGTGGCCAGCGACTTGCGAAACATGTCAATGAGCTTGTTCCGCGCGCTCGCGTTCTCCTTTGCTTGGCGTCGCTCGGCCTGCGAAGCGACAACGTCGCCCGTGACTTTGTGCAGATACTTGAGCTCGGACTGGTGGAGATGCGTGAGATTGATCAGACGGTTGTAGCGGTTCACGCCGCCGACGGGCGAGCGGCACGTCGGACAGGCCTTGGCGGCAGCGCTCGTGTCCGGGGCTTTGAGAGGCTTGACTCGCACGCATTTGCCGTGTTGGTCCTGCTCGTAAAAGTCCGCGAGACCCATCCAGCCGTCCATCGTCTCGATCGTGAAGCAGTGGCCGCAGCGGAGAAGCACGAGCGGCGAGTCGTCGGGGTCGTGGTCTTGAAGTCGCGTCGCCATGACGAGATCCACGATCTCGTCGCTTTTCGTGGTCTTCCGACACTCGCGACAGTATTCACTCGGCAGACATGGCTCGCCACACAGCCCGGGACAGCGATGCCCACAGTCGCGAAGCACGTTCGAGCACCGCTCGTCGCACGGGAGTCGAGTACACGGACTGCCACACGGGAGCTCGCACTTGCCCTGGCCGTGTTCACACGACCACGTACACGGATCGGCACAGGACGGACACGCCTCGCGGCACTTGAGCGAACATTTGGAGTGCGTGCACCGGTTCTGGCACGTGGCTTCGCACGGCGGACAGCTCCCCGCAGGGTGGCAGAAGCTCAAGCAACTGTGGCCACAGAGTAACGCGCGCCCGCACGGGTGCGTGCACGTGCTAAAGTGGTGCGGTCGGCGGCCTGCCCACTCCATCTCTTCCTTCGTCACATGTTCCGGCTCCGACAGGCTGCTCGCGAGGCACTTGCCACACGCTTGCTGACACGCGTGGCCGCATCCTTCGGGTCGCATCACGTCGCACGTAGTGTTGCAGTCCAAGTTAGTGCGCCACACGGTCTGCCAGTCTTCCTTCTCGATCGCTAGAGCCAGAGCTACAGCATCTGCGCAGGATACTCTCTTCTCATGCTGACAAAATGGGAGCTTGACGTTGACTTTGAATGGACAGCGAATAGCCGCCGGCCCACGGTGGGTGTCAGCACACGGGAAGTTTCCCAAGGTGTGGCCACACGGCAAGTCGTACTCGCGTAAAACTTCGCGACACCGACATTTCTCGTGGCACCGCGCTTTGCAAAAGTGGCCACACTCAACCACGCGCCTCACACACGGCTCGAGACACAGTCCGGCGAGATGCTTCTCATCGTCGGCGTGGCAGGACTTGGGGCAGCTATGGCCGCAGCCAAGACGCTTGTCGCACTTGATTAGACAGCCACCGTCCGGGGTCTTCTCGCGGATCTCGCGCGCGGTCGCTACCTGCGTGATCGTGCCGTGCTTTTGGCACTGGAGACCGATCGTGCGACCCATCGCGTCCGTGTTCTCAAGAATATCGAGCACCTTGTTGAACATCTCAGCCTTCTTGCCACAGCGCCGCACTGTCGAGGCCGAGCCCAGCATGAACATTGCGCTCTTGGCACGCGACAGCATGACATTTACACGGTTGAAAGTCTTGAGGAACCCCACGTTGCCTCGGTCGTTACAGCGCACGGTTGAGATAAACACCAAGTGGGACTCATTGCCTTGGAAGTTGTCGACTGTCGAAAGGCGGACGCACTCCTTCATCGACTTGACTTGCACTTGATTCGTGACAGTTTCCCTCTTGTTCTTCTCCTTGTCCTCGTCATCGCCCGAGTCGTCGCTCTCTTCCACCCCCGCGGCATGAAGCGCTTCGACGTCCTTCTCGTCCAGAGCAAACCGGAAGTTGCGGGCGTTCAAGTGCTTCCGGATCAACATCAACTGGCCCAGATACGGCGTCAAGATCGTGATCTCGTCCAGGCCGTACCCTTGCTTCATCGCATACGCGACCAGCTCAACCACAAGCTCCGCCTCGAATGAATTCGTGTGCGAGAGCGTACCGGAGTCTTCCGGCTCGTCATGGTCAAAGAACCACAAGTTGTGCGTGAATCCCCGCGTGTCGGGATACTCTCTCACGTTCGGACCATCTTTCAACTCTTGATAGAGCGTGAGTCGGATGAGGTCGCAGATCTCGGGTCGCATGCGTCGTTGAACGTCCAGCGTGACAAGAGAGCCCGGAACGCGGGCTTTCCCCGTTGTGCGGTCAGTGCGTTGATCTACGATTCGCTCAAACATCGAGATATCCAAGTTGTGCCGACCACCTGGACACTCGTGACTCAGTGTGTACTCGTTCAAGATCGGCCGTAGCTGCATGTGGTCTCCAATCTGGATCAGTTGTTGCGTGGCACTTGACAAACACGCCAGCAAATGCGCCTCCAGCACCTCACCAGCTTCTTCACAAACGACGATCTCAGGCGCGAGCGCGCGAATCAGCGCTTGATGGATAGCGCAGCCAGTAGTAGTGATACCAACAACTTTGCTCTTGCGCAGAATGCGAAGAAGTCTCGCGTTGCCCACTTGTTGTGCCTCTTCCGCTTTTTCCATGTAGCTGTCCAGTTCGTACTTGATGGAATCCTGAGCAGTCTCGCGCCACTCTTCTTCCCACGTTGCCACGAGGTCCATTCGGGCTTCAAGAGACATTCTCCACAGCCGATCTACACCTTCAAACTTGAGTTCATCGCCTCGTTCCCATGATTTCCAGCGCTTCTTTTGTTCGTGGTTGTTTTGTCCCTGAGCCTTGAAGCCTTCTTCGTCCTCAAGCCTAACAATGGATGCGTATTCATCAGGTTTGTACAGCTTCACCCAATTAAGGAAGGCAATTGACGTCGTGGAAGCCTTTACAAAATCGTCCAGCACATTCTCTTCGAGTTCTTTGCACTCGCGGAACAACTTGCGAAAGCGATAGCTCTCTTCGCTTGACTCGTTCACATGTTGCTTGAGTAAGTTCAACGATCGGCTCTCGAGAACTGTCGATTTGCTGCGGCCACCAACACGAACGATGCTGGTCAGAGGGAGTCCTTCGTCGATGAGGCCTTCGAGAAACTGATCCAACGCATGGTTAGTGTAGCAGACGCAAAGAATCGGTCCAATGTGAGCTCCGCGCTGGTCCAGAATCCCTCGCACAATCTTTGTACCAACGAAGCTCTTGCCCGTTCCTGGTGGTCCTTGAATAAGACACACCTGCTGTGTTAGAGCTGCTGCGAAGGCATCCACCTGAGAGTCATCGAGTGTAATGTAGTTCTTGCGCTGGTACTCGCGAAGGTATCGCTGGAGCTGCGTAAAATTCTCCACAGGTACGTCGGATAAATCCACTTTTACCGGAAGATTCTTCTTCACGAGAAATTGAAGGTTGTAGCGGTGGAGTCTCCGGGCGTATTCGGGCTTACGCTGCCACACAGCTTGCAACTGAGTCTCGTCCCCAAACAGACACTCCTGTAGCTCGGGCGAGATGCTGTGGCTATCGTGGAGCTGAAGCGTGCGCAGAATCGGCTCGTACGCCGTGAAGAAGAGTCCTCGCACCTCCATCAGCAAGTTTTGCCTGTTCGGGTTGGTCAGAGTCGTGACCATCTCGGCTGTCTTGTCGGACTCGAGCACTTTCAGAGAGACCGTAAACCACTCATCATTCGATGTCAGGTCGGCAATGTTACTCTCCACGACTGTTGCAAAAATCAGCTCTGCTGCACCAAGTGCCGCATAGCGAGGGAACGTATCATCGTCCACGCCCGGGGCTCGTCCAGGTTTCACGTCAGAGGCGATGCACACCAGCGACCCGACTTTGTATCGCTGCTCTCTCTCCCAAAACTCTCGCAGCGACTTCTTGTTCTTTAGTGCAGGCTGCGCCGCCGAGATACGGAACATCACGCCTCGATAAATCGATCCTTTGAGCTGTTCCAGTCGTGCATCTGTCGCCACGTTGAGCAGCGGCACGTTGGTCTCTCGCGGTGGGGTCCAGTTCTTCGTTTGCATACAGATCGCGAGTATATCGGGGCGGAGAATCCACTGCACGCCACGACGGATCTGTGCGAGCACGTCTTCGCGGAGCAAGCGAAAGTGAAAATCGAGGTGGCTTTCCATCGGCGACCCCACAGGGAGCTCGGTCGGCAGGTACGGCCTCTCCAGGCACCGCATTTCCAAATCCGTCGGGATCACCGAGACATTTCGATAATTCGGATCGTCGTTATCGTGGCGCGGGCCTTGATCGAATCCCCCGACGGCGTCTTCTTCTGCGGCTTGTCGTCGTGAAACCCCGAGCGTACGAATCCCGCGAACCAAGTAATCTGGGACAGAGTCCGCGTTTTGCTCGCCGCGCGCCGGCACGAGATCGACGCAGATCTCGAGTGTGATTTCCAACGACTCTAACGCTGCGTCGAAGTCGTACTGGACATTGAGCTCCTCGACCCACGCGGCAAACTCTTTCGTGAACCTGTAGATATCCTCGTCCATGCCGGCGTTGGGAAGCTTGCGGACCATCGCGCGGAGCACGTCGGCCAGCGCGCCCACGCTGGGCTCCAAGAGCCCCGCAGCCGCGAGCGCCTGCGTCTCACCCTGGATACAGTTGCGCACGCGGCGGAAGAACATGGGCTCGCCCTCGAGCACGTGGAGCACGCGCTTGACGTCCATCGAGTGGATCGACTCGACGAACTTGCGGCTCGCGAGCAGCTGCAGCAACGGCAGCGCGATCTCCTGGAAGCTGCGCGAGCGAACATCGAAACGGAACGCCACGATGTCGCGCAGTTTGTCCATCACGGGCCCGTTGTTGCCCAGCTGCAGCAGCAGTTCATTGAGCTTCATGTCGCTCAGCGACGACGCGGCCTGCATGAAGCGAGCCATGTCGCCGCGCGCGTACTCGCGCTTGAACGGCCGTTTGTCATAGAGAATCGCCGGCAGATTCAGCGACGCGTCGACCTCGCGGCGCGCGTCGCCGGCTTTTTTCGCGGTGCGGTGCGCGGCTCCGCGACTGTCTCGTCTCGTGTGCATGGCGTCGGCGGCGAATTGCGAACTGGCGACGCGGCAGCACGCAGCGAAAGCTCGCGTTCCATGATGGTCAGTCGTATCCTCAGGATACGAAAAGAGCTCCTCGCCAGCCACGACGACGATTTTCAGCCAATGAAAAATCGTAGGGGTGAAAAGGTCAATATTGACATGGTAGTCCAATTCCTGGGTCTCTCTCTTCCCCCCCCTGACTGGAGCCCTCGCCGCCTTATGTCGGTACTGTAGTTAGAGGCGTTGTCGCCACACTTGGTGGGCGACGAGACCGTACACCACCGGTGGTCATCACCAGTGGAGGCGTTGGAGATGGTGAAGGACTCCCAGATGGTGGACTCCCAGACGTCTGTCTGTCTCGGCACAGCCGGTGCCGTACTGGCCGAAGTCGGCGTTCGGGTCGGTCTTTGGACGGCGCCCCGTTGGCCTCGCCGTAGACGAACTTGATGTCGCGCCGACATTGCGCAGTAGCCTGCCTAGTAGGTTGGTAGGGTTAAGTACGTATTAACACTCATTAGAGCATTTGGTCGTGTGTCCGAGTGCGTCTCGAAGCGACGGCCGTCTCGTCAAAATGGAGTCGGTATTTTGTAAGTGCCAACTCGTTAACTAATGGCCCGAGGAAGTGGAAAGATCGACCGCAGCAAAAATCGAAAATGGGACATTGATTGTGGTCGTCTCGATGCAGCAGAGGCGGAAATGCGGAGCGGATAGTCGTGGAACCAGTTGAGTCCGCAACGATTGATGGTTCTGCACCGTTTGGAGCACATTCCTCATCCACACCACACGTTTGGATGGGCCTGAGAAGAGGCGATCTGAGTTACTACACACGATCGCTGACATCGTATGGTTGGTCATGCGTCACGCAACTCAAGCAGTCATGCGTCACGCAACTCAAGCAAATTGGACAGGACAACCCATTTGTCACGCTCAGCTATTAATGGAGAAGACCTTCCGGGGACACGAACGCCGTCGCGGTGTGGGGCCTACGGCCGCCACAATATCGTCAAATGTAATCAAACGAGGACGTTAGCATCAGTGAATCACCATCCAGAGAGACTCGGCCAGGCAGACTCTCTCTCTCTCTCTCTCTCTCTCTCTCTCTCTCTCTCTCTCTCTCTCTCTCTCTCTCTCTCAAAGTTGGAGCCATCGACGTCCACCAGTGGAAGGCGCCCATCCAACGTCGCACAGGCTAACACAGACGCTATTACATACACACCGGGAGTCTTGAGAGGGTTCGGTGTGAGAAGCCAGGTCGACCCACCCGCGACGAACGAGTCAAGTGTGGTAGTAACGGTTCAACTTTCGTAGTCATTACGTGGGACTCTCGCAAGTTTGACGAATGATTACTTGAATCAAAATGTTGTCATCCACGTGAAGTTTATGAGCCACGTGAAGCTTATCTCATCTCATCACACCGAGCATATGAAATCACTGATCTTTACGTCAGTCCACGTGACATGCTGCCCGACACGGCTCGTTAGCAACAGAGTCGCCGTCATGTGGGTTACATCTGGTGGAGTTTGTGGACCGGAAGACAGACAGATCCCATCGTGCTCAGCGATCAAGCATCGAAAGGATAGCCGTGGGTTTGCATTAAAATGCAAACCCACGGCGGTGTGCTTTTTAAAGCACACCGTTCCACCACAGGTGCGACGGAAGGCCCCCACTTCTGCAGAGAAGGGGACTGGATGATGGAGTTTGAGGGTGGAGGCAGTCTGGTTGGAGGGCTGTAGGCTACAGCCCTCCAACCAGATCCACCAAATGGTATGCTCGAGCCTCCTACACTGTAGGAGGCTCGAGCATACCATTTGGTGGATCTATGCTTTTCAGCCACAAGCAGTGGCTTCCCACACTTCGATAGTTGACCATGCACTGAACCCGAAGTGACGCACTCGGGCCACATGGTCAAGAGCCCACGCGGATGATTACCAAAGGCGAGTGAGAGTTCTGATTTGAACAAACGGATGTGGCGAAGCCGTAGGGCGGACCTTGGTTGCTGATGGACACGTCCGTGAGATGTGGTCTTGTTCGTACCCTCAAATTGAACCGTGTCACATGGCCATTGTTTCCTCGTGCACGATGGGTGCATCTGTGTTATGGAGAACAGAACCCGCTCGCAACGATCGGGAAGACTGTACCGATCCAGGTGCGGGAAGAAGAACGCTCATGGTGGTATCGTCGTCCAAAGCGATGATGATGACGATGATGATGATGGAAGTAAAGTCTATTGAGTTCGACAACGTGAATCCTAATAGCTCTTCCTCCAAAGTTCTCAACGTACATGGTCCCACCACCGTTGAAATTCGAAGTCTTGGACAATCTGCGACTCTCACCTTCGTAGAAACGAGCACGAGCTCATCGACTAGACTAAGAGCTTGAAAGATAAACAAACGGGCCGTAGGCCCTACGATCCGACGAAAAAGACCCATCCTACCATTTGTATGCGGGTGCTTCCCAGATTGATTTTCTTGTCCGTCTCTCCTCGATCTTTCGCCAGGCTTGCCCCATCGAATGCCAAACAGATTGTTGCTGGGCTTGATGACGTGTTGAATCCCATGTCACAACTAGCGGGTGAGAAACGCTTGAGAACGGACTGAATACTCTCATGACTGAAGGGTGAATCATTGTCCATACGGGCTCCTGGCCACTCGCATGTGCTGAGAGAATCGAGCGTACTTGCTACGAAATAGAGGATGTCGTGCTATGAGAAGTAGGACTTCTTATAGCGCATTGGGTTCGTCCAGGCACCAACATTGTTCGGTAGCATGACCTATCCACGAGCGTTGGCGACACTCCGATGAACGATGAAACGTAGACGACAGATCGAAAACTACGTACTAACCTGAGAGCACACCCGCCTTGTGTTGACAATCGATGGACTGGGGTCGAGAGATAGCGCAGGAGCTTTCAGTATCACATTTCATCTATTATCCGCAACCAATGTCTGACGAGCTCGAGTACATTCGCGTCGAGGATATCAACTGGTCTGAGGGGTACCATCGGCCACGCATGACAACACAAGAGCGTAAGGCGAAGCACAGACTCAATCAGCAGAAGTTTATAGAGCGCCAAAAGCAACGGTTAGTCATGCTCCGCACCAGGATCGACCTGTTGGAGCTCCAGAAACGCTATCTTCAGGCTTGTGCTGATGCACGTAGGCTTGATGAAGAGAACAAGGAGCTTCGAAGACAGCTAGAGGGGACGCCATTGGAACCATCGATTGTACAAGACGAGGCCAACGCTTCGATCGACGATGAGTTACGTACGATGCTCGACCACTGCATGCTGCTGTTGCAAGATTGAACCATCAGACTCAGTCGACTGACCAACCGTCGGGGCCCTCTCATGGCATAGCGAGTCCCAACCTGGGGTTTAAGTTTCGGGCTTCGGAAAAATCGCTTATGCCTTCGAGAGAATAATGTAGGCTGCAAAACTTCTAGTTTGCTGGCCTGCAGGCACAACTCGTAGAGAGCTTTGTGGAAGCCTCGACGACCCAATCCACGCAAGCCACTTTATAGAAGACGCAACTCAGGGTCGTGACCGTCTCACCTGCTCTAGGGCATCCATAACGCTTACTTGGACAAGACAATCGTTCCCAGAACCGTACACAACCGCTTCAGCTTCCATTCGAATGTCGTTTCCCCCATCAAAATTCCACTGGAACAGCCACTTGGACGCAAAAAGTACGAGGGCGTTTCGCACCGACACGCTTTAGCCCCCTGTAAACGTCGGATAGTCTGTTTCTACGACACATGCCATAAACGTAGGAGCCCGAGGCATTGTCAGCCACGGAACACAAGGCGCTACCCGCTAAGCCGCTACTACCGGTACTGGTGGTTTGTTGCGATTCTCAAATTGGCAGTCAGGAACTGCACATTGAAAAGCATGCGGCGGGCACAAATTGGCCCATGTGATTTGTTCAGTAGGAGTCCTTGGTTTCAGCGGTGACGACTGCCTCTCGGTCCTCATTTATCCACAGTAGATAGATTGTCTGGCTTTGCCAAAACCAACCATTCCATATTTTGAGTAATATTGTTCATATGGATCAGTACTGATCTGTACTGTCAGGAGTGAGGACAGTGGGTGGTTGCGTCTCTCTGTCGTGCCTTCTGCGCTTGACTACAGAAACGTGGATCGCCTTCCCGGAAGGCCATCCAGTCGGCTCGCGGCTGGGACTGCTGGTGTTCCAAAGAGATCGAACGACGAGGTGATTCTAGTCAGATGTCTCGCCTCTCCAACGAAGCTTTGGCCCTTCGCGCTGTCCTCACCACATGCACACTTATAGAGTTCAGCCTTCTTCCAGGAATGCTTGGCACCCTACAACCGAATCACCCATGATCATAGACTCACGCAGGACTTGGAGCCTATCTCTGAACAAGAATGCTCTCTGTTGCGCCAGGACTTGTTTCCTCTAGTCGTGGTAAAAATCCTTTAACCCCTGGTCCAACTCGGCATTCTGCGAAACCCACACCAGCATTTCGCCACGATGATGAGCTTCCCACCACGCAAAGATGACTGCGAAACTCTCCAATATTCACCAAAGCAATCATCATATTCGTTCTGTGCTAAGAGCGCTTCCTGCCCGAACAGTTCCCTCGATTTTTCGGATCTTTGTTGTCTTCCCCGCCCACAGATATTTATCCGACATCGGTGCCCGATCACAGAGTCTCTTTCGCTTGGTAAAGCGAATATGGCTGACGACCTCCATTATATTAGTGTGAAGGATATCAACTGGACCAAAGGGTGCCAGAGGGCTCGCATATCGACACTTGAACGGAGAGAGAGGCATCGGTCCCAGCAGAAGCAGTTCATGGCGCGCAAGAAGCGGCGAGTGGCCGAGCTTCGTCGTGTCGAGAAACTCTTCACGCTTCGACTTCGTGTTCTGCAGATCCGGCTAGTTTCTCACACGCTCGCGCTTGAGAATATGCAGCTGGAGACAAGACTGGATACGCAAATCGTCAACGCTACATTTACAGATGACGATGCTGACGACGAAGATCTAAGTGAGATGCTTGAGGATTGTTGGCCGCTTTTCCAAGACTGAAGAAAGAGATGTGCTGTGCGACAGACTACTTTCGGCTGCAGATTGATGATCTGCTTGTCTTGTCAAACGAGCAGAAGTGTCTGCATATACTGTGCGTAGGCAATATCATGATAACTCATTGTCCGAGGCATTATGCAAAACAATGAATAAGGTCACAAAGCGGGCTCATAATGGATCCGGACGCAACACGAAACTCGAGTTCATTTCCATCTCAAATCGATCGGTGCGCTCGAGAACGATAGAGTTGCCGTGTGGTGGCCAAGTTAACGTATCCCACTTGAAGCTTCACAGCGTTTTTATGTGCTGAGGACGCAAAGTGACTCTTACAGCCATTTGTCACTTGGAAAACATCTCGACAGGACGATTTATACGAAGGAAGCGTGATAAAGAGCTGCGTGTCTGTCGCGCGGCGGAGAGTGCTGCAGTGCATCATTTTGGGGTGAATCCACGCAGCAACTGCTGGGAAGACGTGGCGAGACCAACGTCATACAGCTCCACCGTGGGTACCTCACAGAAGGCTTCCACCAGCTGACTCAGCATACTGTTTTTGCGTGTGCGTATGGATCCCTCTCCCATGTCGAGCGAGGCCGACACCAAAGTTGCGACATCTGAAGATTGGCACGAGGGAGACTCCGTCGGAACAATCCCGACTTTCTTTTGGTGGCTGAAGGAATCCTTTCCAAGTCGGAAAGACATGTTCTCACGCAACAATGAGGCTTTCTCGCACAGCAACTGGGACATGTCGAACTGTCAAGTGTGAACACATGACCAGCACAGACAGGCCACTTGATTAGAGAGACAGGCGACTTCAACCCATTAAAAATCTAAGTCCAGTGGACACGGCTTGAAATACTGGAACCACTTCGTTCAGTTGCGCCTGGGCGTTTCGGTTGGAGTTCAAGAACTGCAGTGGTAGGTCTTGCAAATATCCAGTTGCTCAGATCCACGTTACAGTATGGCTCAGGCTCTTCTCAAGGTGGATCACAACCGAACGAAACGGTGAAGCAACAATCTTCACGTCTGTTCCTGGGGTTCGAGCGTGGACTCCTTGGCCCTGATTGGCCAGCCTCAAGGTTGCATGATGCTCCAGCTTCTCGCCATAATTGAATTCGCAGACGGAATCACGAAGCTCGATCCTCATGATGGCGACGACACTCAACTCCGACGCTCTCGACTACTTGACTGTGGACGCCGTCCAATGGGCTACTGGCTATGTGCGGCCTCGCATGAGTTGTGAGGAGCGGAAACAGAAGCACCGAGAGAACCAACGAAACTTCATGAGGCGCAAGACGGAGCAAATCGACAAGCTACACGCGTTAGTTCGACGGCTTACCCTTCAGCTCGAGATCGTAAAGGCCACGCAAGAGGCAGCAAGGTTGACAGAAGAGAACTTCTCCATGCTCTGGCTGCAAGACCCCGAATTTGCACTGTTCATCGAAGCCTCGCACACAGAAGTTGGCTTGTCTCAAGACCAATCAATCCCATGCGTGGGTGCTCAGACTAGCCTATACTGTCTCGATCCCGCAGAATGAGTCCGAGAAGCGATAGCTGTTGGTATGATTTACTGAAGCAACCAAAGTAACTTTAATATGTACATAATGACAACGTTCACTTCTTCTGGTGGAGGCGCCAAGACTCTCATGTTGATATTTAGTCGCTCCCTGCTACGGTTATCAAGGAGAGAGAGAGAGAGAGAAAGAGAGAGAGGAGTCAGTACATCAGACCTATTGGTGTCGTGCCGGGCTTTCATCCAAAGCTTGGTGTTGAGAAACATTTGCTTGCTCTCCATTACGTGGCACCCGGGAAATGTAGGACGCTGGGCAATCGTAGCACGCAATATCAATAACGCAACGTCACATGGACAGGCAAAAACGAGCCCACTGTCTTCAGCACCATTCGCTGCGACAGATGATCCACCAATAATGGACTCTACAGGATACCGTTCGAGAGCAGACTCCCTTTGAGTCGAACAGATTGCTTGGCAGCCGTCACGATTCTGCATCCACCTTAACCGGACCCACTTCACCGCCTGTCATCCAATTCTAGTTGTGAATGTGCTCGATTTCCCCACCGAAAAGGCCGGGTCTTCGTAGGAGACAAGCTTAGCCTGTCGTCATCGAACCCCCTTCTCGCACCTTCTCTACAGTAGGGCGACCCTTTCGTGGCAGGACTTACTACGTGCAGGTTCACAGTTGGGCTCGAGGTGTTTTTCGTTGCCGAAAAAGCGAGTCCTCTGACTCGATACTGGAATTTACTGCCAGCACGCCGTAAACGATGTAGTGAGGCTCAATGAAAATTTACTCACGACAAGCCGCATGGTGATCTCGGTGTGGATAGAGCACACGAAGACGTATAGGGCGGTGACTGGAGAGGGAGGCAGTTCGTGGTGGGAATAGATGTCATTGGTTTCGTTTCTGTAATATGTGAGTAATTGTGGCGACATGAGGGCTTGATCTTGAAGACAATGGTAGAGAGAGGTTTGATGGTCACAAGAAAGCCAGCCAGCGGTATCCAGTCCGATTAAAAATTTGTCTGCTATTACACTATTATAGAGGAGGCCCTTGCCCAGGCTGAGTTGCATCAGTCAGAACTATCCTATGTCGTTTGAGGATAGAGCCCGGTTTGTGTGCAGAATTGTGCTTGTCTCACTCGAAGACACGAAAACTACTGAAAGCCGGAGCGGTTGCGCTTGAGCAGGGTACAGTACCTCGCCAGAATTCGGTGCATTTCCCACGGAGGCCTCGATATAATGAGTGATCTGAGTAGACGCGCCCCTCGGGAAACTTGGCAGCCATCTGAAGATTCTTCACCTGACTCAATGGGACTTCTTCTCTTTTCTCCGAGAATAGAACACCTCGTGTTTAGTAGCGTGACACATTGGCCAATCCAATCATTACGCGACTAGCACACCGCATCTAAAAACGGGGTTAGCCTGCCATTGGATCGACACCTGGTGTCATGCTCAATAGCACACTTGTACTCATCTGGATGACATTGGTAACTCATGAAGCAACGTGTTCGCTCGCAAGACGACCACGAAGTAATGTCAGGCGATGGTTATACAGTTCGAGAACGTAAGATCTTCTCGAACTGTATAACTCACATGTTATGTGAGCTCGTATACAGACAAAGAAATACACGAGAGTAGCTCAAAAAGATTCCGACTCCCGTCTAACAGGAAGGAGGTGGTGTGGTACACAGCAGTTTCGGGCACGCAAGGACTTGAAGCCATCTCGCCACGATGACACAGCGACATGTACATAGAACAGACAGTCACCGTTCCACAGTGACCGTGTTGCATACTGTATCATTGCAGCGGACTCGATCTCTTGGCGACGCGAGTCTCCCGAACCAGATCAATTATTGTCGTCTATTGTCTTCGTATCTTACTAATAATACTTCAAATTAGCGTCCGCGGCTTATTGCGTCCGAGCCCGTGGTCATCGCGTCGCAACTCGATGTCGTCACTTCGCGCCGAGTGGAGAAAAGCGAGCGGAGACCAAGGCGCAAGCCAAAGCGAGACGACGCTGGTGTCAGCGCCAGAGCCTCCACGTTGATATCGTTGGCTTCTTCTCGCGCTGGTGTGCGCCGCTTGGGCGTGACCGGCGGGGCATCACGAGGAGGCGAACGAAGTGGCGTCTTTCGCTCTTTCTGCTCACGGCCATCGTCACGTTCTCGTCGTGCGCCGCGCTGGGTGAACATACCATACAACGACACGGTCAGTCGCCAGCCATGAACCCACTCAAGAAAATCATGCTACTCACCGTTGCCAGCACCGTCCAGTCGAACAACCCATCGCACTGGAAGCCTTTGCGGAAGAAGAGGTCCTTGAAAAGTCGCTTCAAATAGGCGTAGTCAGGCTTGTCGTCGAAACGCAGCGCACGGCAGTACTCGAAGTATGCGCGAAACTCGGGCGGGTAGCCCTTGCACAGCTCCTCCACGGGCGTCTCGATCTTCTTGTCCATGATGCGGTCATGTTTGTGCTTCAGCGAGTCCGTCCGGAGCCCCTGCCAGGGTAGGCTGCCGCGAAGGAAGTACATGAACGAGTATCCTAACGACTCCAAGTCGTCGCGGCGGCTTTGTTCGATGCCGAGGTGGGTGTTGATTGACGCGTAGCGAGCTGTGCCGGTGAGACTCTTGTGGTCTCGGTATGGGATGTGCTTATGAGTCTTTGGGTTGCGGAACCTCTTGGCCAGACCAAAGTCGATCATGTACACGAGGTGGGCTTCTTTCCCGACGCCCATGAGAAAGTTGTCGGGCTTGAGATCGCGATGAATAATGCTCTTGGCGTGGCAGTATTCCAAGCGACAGAGTAGTTGGTCAGCAATCATGAGCACGGTCTTGAGCAAGAAGCGTCTCCCGCAGTAGTTGAAGAGGTGCTCGAGTGATGGGCCGAGCAGGTCGATGACCATGACGTTGTATTCGCCTTCTTCTCCAAACCATCTCAGTCTTGGAATACCCACTGCGTCCCGTTGCATTCAAAGCGCATTAGTTTGAAAACAATTCCGCCACCATTGTCATATAGGAGACGTACATCCACCCGAAAGGATGCAGTAGACCTTGGACTCGTATATGAGCTGGGGGTGCTTGCTCCGAGCCGACTCGAGCTTGATCGCGACCTCTTCGCCCGAGGTCGTGTCGGTGCCCAAGTAGATATCGCCAAACGAGCCGCTGCCGATCTTGCGCCCGAGACGAAACTTTTCGCCGACGCGCAGCTCCCCGCACGGATCCAGCGAGTAGGACATTGTGTAGCACTGCGTAGTTGCTGACGATGCGCACCCTACCGGGATGCGCTCGGAATGAGAGAGAGGAAAGGTAGCTCTCCGCCAGTCTTCTCGCGTCGTCCGCGTCGTCGTGCTGTCTGATCGTCGTGGCAAATGCCGTCTCTCTGTGTCGTCGTGTCGCAAGACTTGTGGGAGCCTCTCTCACTGACGTCAACAACGTGCGTTGTCCAACGGATTGAGGCTGTGGCTCTATGCCATGGTTCGAACCGGAAACAATTCGGAACCAGCCAGTTCAAACTCATACGCCGGACGAGGGGGCGTGAAGCTTCCTGGCTTGTCAACTAAGACACCAGCGCCTACGCGATCGGCTGATGACGACGACGGCATGGGGCACAGGCACATATCCAATATGTACGTATGATTTGCTCAGTCCTTGAGCTTGGATCACGAAATCATCACGATTCCCAATATCCCGATGGTCGTTACAGCTTGACGACGTGAAGCTAAAACAAGCTGAGCTCACTCGGCGTATCGCTTTCAGTGACTGATCCAAATCAGGCCGAGAGTGGGAGGACAGATGGAGGATAACATCGACAAAGAGAAGGATGGGTTGTACAGCGTCTTTTGCGTGCGGGATGGACACGAGACACGGCGCTGAAAGAAAGCGATGGAGGCCCCCGAGATGTTGAACAGGTCAGGTCCAAACTGAGCCTCCAGACGGTTTTTGTTTTCATTGGTCCAACGGCGTGGTTAAAAAAAAAACTGCCACGGTCTCAGGGAGTTAGATCCAACAAGTCAGAGCAGCGAGTCGAAAGGTCCACCACGCTAACAAGATGCGAGACCCCACGATTTGACACAAAGGGTAATGTGGCATCACCGTCCTGGCTCATCAAGCCAGTTTCCGTGGCACTATTCAAGAGAGTGTCTACGGTACTAGATTAGGTGAGTTTCACACCCGTATTGTTGAATTCAAGTTTACCTCAATCACCACGCCCACGTTATCGCGATATACGTATCCGCAGTGGCCAAATGAGAACAACAAGCTGTCCGCCAAGGTTGGTCATCTCCCTTTCTCTACGCTCTCGATGTGAGGCATTGATTTGGATTGTTGCTCGTCGTCATCAGACTCTTATTCACATTCATTGAGACAACATCCAACGAAGAGAGGACCTCGGTGTCTCACACTGAGTGAACGAGGAACAACGAAGTTGGCTTCGACAATTTTCGGCACGCCTTGTTTATGGACATGGCTACACGTGGTCTCTTATGTCCCTCGAAGGCTGTCTTCAGAAACATGAAAATAGCACTCCAACGGCATGAACCCAGTCAATTAGAGGGTTCAATACGCATAGGGGACAACTGAACTTCTCTAACTGACACTTATATTTGTTAGCAGGCATGGTCGACTGACCACTCAGCAGAAGAGCGCATGGCGGACTTTTTGCTCAGTCCGCAGGACGATGACCCAAACGTTATTTCCCTTATCTGCAGGACTACGGTAGTCGCTTTTACCACGATGACCTAGACAAGTTGGACCCAAAGCTTCAACGTGTTTTCTCCATTCGACCCAAGAGTGGAGTGCTTGGTATTGTCGGATGGTCCTGCAGAGTTTGTCAAGCGTGATGCCGGCTGAGCGACTTGAAACTGATCTATTGAGGCTCGCAAAAGTCAGCGTCGTTGGTATTTTTAGACGCTGATTGGACTGCGAGAGCCCTTCCATTCGGACACCTACGCAAGTGAAAAGGCTTAAGAAAGTCGACGGCACAACCAACTTGGATTCACTTGATCGAACAAGCCAGTTGTCACTATTGTGGTGGAGAGAGTGACTACTAGATTTAGTGAATTACCTGTGAAGGCTCAAGAATACTGGATCAAAATTTTTGATGTTCCATCAGATTCACAGTTAAGTCGATTTGGTCGACTCTTATCTGACGACCGAGGTTACACCTCCAGAAGTACAGATCGATGGACCGACTTGGACTCAGAGCTCAAAGAACTGGTACAACACGATCTCACCCACGCTCCAAATATCACCTCACGTCCACCTCAGCTCCTTTCCGACCTCAGTACACACATCCATGACAGTACTAGTCGCATCCATCCTCCCACCAATCGAAAACGCCTAGGATAGACGATCATACCTCCGGATAGCGGACACTTGATGTAAGCTCCCGTAATACAAAAAAAAAAAAACAAAAAAAAAGACTCTTATCTGACGATTCCACTCGGATTGGCTGGGCACAAAACAACACACAAGTACGGCTGGATCAGAAGCTTGAAGCTGAGGGCAACTTCTCCTGACAGTGTAGTGGGCTGAGGACGAGCAAGACTTGGCCCACTCACCGAGCTGTGGGCCGATACCCACAGCTGAGCTGGCTAGTGATAGGCTGACCTGGTCGAGGACGCCAAGGGGCACCTATTGGGGTTGCCCTCGTCGGCAAGAGAACTAGGGAGATTGGATAATACCAAGAAGAAGGAATACAAGAAGAGATCCCAGGAAGCCGCCAGCTTCCCGAATAGTGTTGTTGTTACCTTGGACCTACTACAAAGCTAGCTTTAGTGGTTTGCCTGTGCGCAACTACCGAGGCTCAACAAGAAGATCGATCAAGAAGAGGCTGTCGTTGGAGCGAAGACCATGGCAAGCTCGACAGCGAATACGCCCTCAACGCGTGCGCGAGGCTCACGACAAACTCGCCAAACGCCATCACGAAGCCAGACATCACGTTCATGGCTGCCCCAAAACTCGATAATTTTTCGCATGATGGTCTCACACGCTGGTTGGATCTACGTTTGGAATACGAGGAGACGATCAGAGCAAGATGCAAGAACTCAGGCGAGTCTGTTGACTCCCTGATGGTCAGCGTGCGAAACTCATTTGACGAGGCGTACCTTGATACGCTATGCGAGGTCGAGTGGAATGTTGACAAGAGTGAGCTCACGGATGAATTTCTGTGGGACTGGATTAAGACAACGGTCGAAACATTTAAGAATCAGATGTTGCCGGACATTGAGGAGCTTTTCCTCCGAGAGTTGAAGATTGACAAGACTACCTCTGATGTCAAAGCGATGGTGACGGATTACTTTCATTCGTGCAATAGCATCATTCGCACGAACGGCTTGATGTCGTTGTTTCGAGGCAAGGATGAGAAGAAATGCAAGATCCTCATCAAGTGTCTGCCAGATAAACTTCAGAAGCGGGTTAAAAATGAGTTGGATTTCCACGATAGCAACCCGAAAGGCAACGTACCCGCTCTCTTCCAGTTGATTCTGAAGCTCGCCCTGGAGCAGGCAAAAGAAGACCAAGTGTTGCGTCGGCTGAAGCGCACGAATGGATCAGATGATGACTCCCCGAGCACCAAGCGCCAACGGTTGAATGGCACGAATACAGGCAAGGGTGTCCGAGGCAAAGGCCGTCGGGGTGATGGTCAGGAGTCGAGTCGGGTCGTTCAGAATGTGAACCTTGGTGATGTACCCGAGTCCAAGTCTGAGAGTAGTCGATCGCATTGGGATGGTACCCTGCACTCGAACGGTTGCTATGGTTGTGGTGGCAATCATTCTCTCCTGAACTGCGCCAAGCTGAAGAAGTCAGCGAAGAAGAAGGTGTGGAGTGCAAAACGGGATCAGCGTGAGCAAGGGAGGCAACGCCAAGATTCGACGGATTAGGGAGTGCCTACCCTCTAGCCAGCCCCTGATCACTGTGAACGGGGTGCTAGAACTTGCGTGTTGTGCTGACAGCGGTGCCTACAAATCGTGCATTGGCCAGCAGGATGTAAACAAGTTGAAGAGTCTGGATAGTACCTTGAGGACGAAGTTCTTGTTGCAACCGATTGACTGCAGATTGGCTGGTGGACGGACGATGTCGGTTACTGAGACTGTTTATTTGAAGCTTGCGTTGCGTACCGCTGCTGGACCAGTGAATATCCAGCAGTCTGTTGAATGTTTGGTGATAGACGGAGGAGGCGAGTTCCTCTTGGGGAAAGACGTGCTCGGGATGTTGGGAATTGATGTGGACCGGCAGCTTGAGATGCTCGCCTCACCGTCCAACGTGGATGGAGACGATACGATGGAAGATCCTACAATCAGCGAAAAGCACAATAAGGAGGAGATTGATGTCGCAATCGAAGATATGATCAAGCGTGCGATAGAAGAAGGGTTTCCAATAGAAAAGAAAGACCGCTTACGCACCATTATTTGCATGTATGATATCTGGCGCGTTAAGTTGGGGAATGATCCACCTGCGCGTGTGGAGCCGCTCAAGGTCAGATTGAAGAAGAATGCGACCCCGTACAAGTGCAAGGCGAGGAAGTACTCACCCGAACTCCAGAAATTTCTCGAAGACTTCAACGCCAAATTGGTGGCAATGGGCTGGGTTTACGAGAACCCTCAATCACGCTGGGCTTGTCCAGCGTTACCTGTGAAGAAGTCAGGATGTGGAGAGTACCGTCAAACAACTGACTATAAGCCCACAAACCTGCAGGTTGAACCGCTGGCAGGGACAATGCCCAACCTGGACGTCGACCTCGAGCGAGTGATGGGTGCCGTTTGTTTTGGCCTTTTTGATTTCATAAAAGGCTATTGGCAACTTCCACTTGACAAAGACTCACAGGAGATTTTGTCGTACATGACTCATCGTAAAGTTTACACTCCAAGGCGGGTTCCACAGGGATGCTCGGATGCAGCGTTATTCTTTCAAGCTACGATGGAGCGCTGCTTTGCTCCACTTCTCTATCAACATCTCTTAGTATGGATCGATGACTTGCTTTTGTATGCGAAGGATATCGACACGTTCCTCGAGAAGCTGCAGACTCTTTTCGAGCTGGTGGACAAGTTCGGTTTTAAGCTGAGTGTGATGAAGTCTTGTGTCTACAAGACAGAAGTAAAGTGGTGTGGAAAGCTCATAAATGGCGCGGGGGTCAGACATGATCCATCTCGCATCGCGGCCCTCACGAACTTACCATATCCTAGCAATGCGGGTGAACTCCAACAGTTCATCTGTTCAACAAATTGGATGAGAAATGCAATCATCGATTACGCGAGAAAAGTGAGACCGCTCCAGGACAAGTTGGATGCTGCACTTGCTGAGTCTAAGAAACGTACCAAACGCGTGGCCTCGAGGATACCAATTACATTATCTCGCGAAGAACAGGATGCGTTCGAGCAAGTGAAGCTCGGCCTGTCGGATGCGGCGACTCTGGCATTTCCAAAGCCGGAGGCCGAGACTTGCTTGCTGACGGATGCGTCAGACGTTGGGTGGTCCCTGATCGTGACACAGGTTGTCAACTGGAAGGTGAACCTGGGGGTGCAAGATCAAGAACACGAGTTACTGATTTGCATGGGGGGATCATTTACTGGTGCTCAGAAGAATTGGAGCGTCATAGAAAAAGAAGCGTACCCAATCATAACGGCGTGCGACAAACTGAGCTACATCCTCCTGAGACCGAAAGGGTTCAAAATGTTCTGTGACCACAGAAACTTGATTCATGTGTTCGCGCCGGGTCTGGAGGTAAAGAAGCATGTTAGATGCAAGCTGCTCAGATGGTCGATGAAGCTCATGGAATACCGCTATGCGATCGAGCATATCGAAGGCACGAAAAATGTTTGGGCAGATATGGTTTCACGCTGGGCGGGCAGTGATCGACGTGGTGATGTGGCGATCAAGAGGCTCCAGCGCAAGCGTGCACGAGTGACCTTTGCAGACGAGATGGGCCCGGGAGTTGCCGAGAATAACTCCCATCTTCGAACGCTGCGGCCCTTCGAAGATGGAACCTTTGAATGGCCAACAATAGAATCATTGCGCTTGGCTCAAGAGCATGAAGGCGTGAACTTTCCTAGACATCTCAGACGTGATGAGAACGGACTCTTATGCAACGAAGATCGTGTTTGGATCCCAGATTCGGCTCGTTCGCTACTATATCGGCTTTTGGTCATAGCACACTGCGGTCCTCAAGGCCATCGAGGACGCGATGCTTTGATGACTGTGCTACAGCGCCGCTTCTGGATCGCGAACCTGCGGAAGCGTGTCGATAGTTTCCTCACCAATTGCTTGCTATGCAAGCATGTGAAAGGGGGGAGGATGATCCGTCGACCATGGAGCGAGACCTACAGAAGCCAAGAACGGAATGAAGCGCTGCACTGGGACTTTGTCCATCTTGGCAAGTCGTATGGTAACTATGCATACCTACTTGTGCTCAAAGACGATGCAACTCATTACTGCGAGTTAGTTCCGTGTACAACACCGACAAGCACGATATCAGCCGAGGCCATACTTGATTGGCATAGCAGATTCGGTGCTCCTCGAGTATGGATCAGTGATAGTGCATCTCATTTCAAGAATGAAGTCCTAAAAGAGATCAGTCAGCGGCTTGGGGCAGACCAAAACCTGACGATAGCCTACTCTCCATGGACGAACGGCTCGATCGAGCGACTGAATAGAGATATCAAGCAGGTGCTACGGGCGATGTGCCTCGAGTTCAAAGTGGATATTCGCGACTGGACTTACTTTGTTCCTGTGCTTCGAGCGACCCTGAACCACACACCTGTGCCCTCGTTGGGGAATCAAGCCCCTGTTGAAGCTTTCTGTGTACTACCGGCGGCTTCTCCACTTGACTTCGTGGTGGATGCGCGTCTCAAGAAACTTGTCGACATCGGCCAGCAGCCTCAGCAGATCAAGAAGAAAGTTGAGGAGCTGCGTGAGAGTGCGATGAAGATGCATCAAGCGATTGCTGATCAACGACAAGGCCAGGCGACAAGAAATGAACGTAACCAACGATTTGCAGTCAAGGCCAATTTTGATGTGGGTGATTATGTACTGAGATCAAGGGTCGATGAAAAGCATTTCGACACCTTGTTGGTCACTTGGGTTGGCCCATACCAGATCGTTAGTGCTGATGAAAACTCATTCCGAGTTCGACACCTAGTGAGTGGCGCAGAAACGAATGTGCATGCCTCAAGGTTGAAGTTCTACGCTGACCAAAGCTTTGAGGTGACGGAAAAGATTTGCGAGCACGTGGCCGCGCAGGGAACGGTCATGACTGTTGACAAGCTTCTTGAACATCGCTGGAACAAGGCCAAGAAAGAGTATGAGCTTCTCGTATCATGGAGAGGACTCGAACCCATCGAGGACTCGTGGGAATCGCTTAGCTCGTTGACTAAGGACATTCCAGCTATGATAAGGGCTTATGCAGCAACGGTTGACGATGAAAAGTTCCTGAGGCACACAAATCAGCTAGACTAAGCACGTTTGGTGGTCAAGTCTTGGAAGGGCGGTGTAGTGGGCTGAGGACGAGCAAGACTTGGCCCACTCACCGAGCTGTGGGCCGATACCCACAGCTGAGCTGGCTAGTGATAGGCTGACCTGGTCGAGGACGCCAAGGGGCACCTATTGGGGTTGCCCTCGTCGGCAAGAGAACTAGGGAGACTGGATAATACCAAGAAGAAGGAATACAAGAAGAGATCCCAGGAAGCCGCCAGCTTCCCGAATAGTGTTGTTGTTACCTTGGACCTACTACAGACAGCAACTAGCGTAAGCCCAAATATGGAGCTGTTGCGAGCTGGAGACTCAACGATTTGAGATTAGCAGGAATTAGGCAAAACGTAAGAGGCGACTCGTAGTGCTGAATAACGCTTGTCACAGGCATGGAGACGTCGCCAGCTCTCTGCTCACTAAAGCCGCTGAGACTGTTTTACTGTTTTGGATATCTGACTGCGCTTAGAGATTTGCCAACTCATGCTCGAGTTATTGGCTAGCTCTGGGGAGCTTACTCTCCAAGTTAACCCTCGATAATGATGGAATGCAGAGAGTCCCAGCAACCGTTGATTGCGCTGAACACATCCTCTTCCTTCTCGTCCTCATGTTGTAGGGGTGGCGGGGTCTTCAACGATATTCAGCACAGTTTGTCATCAACAGAGCGATCCAATAGGTGCCAAGATATTTTCCTTTAAGCTCTTTAAGTCTTGTTGAAGGCTTCTTGTAATCATGTCGCGCCAGCTATAATAGAGAGAAGGACACAGCCGATTTTCCGGGAACTCGGAAGCACAGATGTTGGTCAGCAGCCTCCCGAGTATTGGGCGCTCATCCATCGTGGGTGCCGTTCCACGCCGCCACCCATTATCCACCAGCCAGTTGTTCTAGGGTCTCATCTCAACTTAGGCAACCCGAAGTGGATGCCTCCACGCGGCAATGACTGACTCGACAGGGTAGGCGTTTTTGCCACACTTCTCGTTTACCCGAGTCTTGCTCACCTCCAGAGAGGATGAAGACCATCGTCGCTACTACTATTCTTGGCTTTCTCGTCGCCTCCAAAGCCGATGGCGCGCTTCCGCCAGCCGTGACTGCTCTGATAGATTCTGCGGTCGACCCGTGCGAGGATTTCTACCAGTACTCTTGCGGAAGCTGGCTCAAGAAGACCACGATTCCGGAGGGGATCGATCGCGTGCGGTACGCGGACGACTCCCTCAGCAATGATGCCCAAGAGACAATCAACAATGTGATTGCCTCGAAGCCGCCTATGATCGGAGAGCTCTTTTCGTCGTGTATGGACACCTCCGAGGCCGCTGGCAAGATCAATTTCAAACCCGTCCAAGACGCCCTCGCACGCATCCAGAAAGTCACGTCCAAGGGCGAGCTGGCAGCGCTCGCTGGCGAGTTTGGTACGCAGGGCACGTGACTCTTCACGAATCTCAACTTTGTCTTCAACGGGCTCAACCCCAAGCTGAATGGCATCGCAGCCCAGCCAAGTCCATCGCCATTGTCGCAGGTGACAAATGATTCGATCGCGGCGACGACAACGTACATTGTCACAGCGTTCAAGCTTGCAGGCGTGCAGATGCCGGCGGACACGAACGCTTTTGCTAAATCAATCATTGACATCAGCAACATCGTCAACAGCCTGATACCAACCGACGAAGAGGCTCAAGCTGTTGAATACCTACAGTACAAGGACGCGCTCGTCCGCTTCCCGATCGCATTCAAAGCTATGGTTACCGGTGCAGGCGTGGCCACAAAGGGATCGCTTAAATCCTCGACAAACGTGTTCTTCAACACGCTGAAGTACTTCGAGCAGATCGAAAAGCAGATCTGGAACGTCAAATCGCTCGAGCAGACCAAGCACTATTTTATGCTTATCCACATCAACCAGTTCGCGAGCTACCTTGGTCCCGACTTCAACGCGAACGAAGTAGCCTACTCAGGCCAAGACGATCTAGAAGCGCGGTGTCAAAGAGTGGTGTTTCTGCTTCTGGAAGGCTTGCTAAACGAATACTACTTTAAGAAGGCCCTCGGACCACCCGGTCAGCAGTTCGTGCAGCGCATCGTGGACACAATCAAGCACAGCATGTCGGGCACGGTTCGCAAGTAGTCATGGCTTACAGCACCGGCTCGAGCTGAAGCCAAGAAGAAACTCGAGAGATTACAAATACTTGTCGGCAAGCAGTCCGCGGCCGTCACGCTCCCTTTCACCCTCAAGGCCGAATCAATCGTGTCCAACTTCAAGACCATTGTGAGGTACAAGTTCTCGCAGGGCATAGACACGGTGGATAAGCCAATTGACAGATCCCTGTGGACTGGTTCTCCCGGCACTGTGGAACCGAGCTTCATGCCGTCTTTAAACACGATCTTACTCCCGACCGCTACGTTGCAGCCGCCCCTCGTCGGCTCCGGTCTCCACCCAGCTCAGAACTACGGTGGTCTCGGCACGACCATCGGTGGCCTGATTCACAACGGTTTCGACACTCAGGGAGTGATGCTCAACAGCAATGGGGACGCTAAACCCATCTTCTCAAAGGTTGACGGCCAAGCCTTCGACAAGCGCGTCCAGTGCCTTCGTGACCAGTACAGTCAATACACTGTTCGCGGAGAAAATGGCAAGCTTCTCGGTCATGTCGACGGAAATGCGACGGTAGACTCGAATATTGGCGACAATGGTGGCTTTCCGTCCTTCATCGAGAAACGAGCGTGGGGCAAATGAGCAGTCCATTCACAGATTATGCCGGACTCGGAGAGTCGGAGCGAGAGGAATCTCCCGGTGAGTCGAGCGAAGGCTCGTAGAGGCCAGTCCAGGGATGTGGAGGGTGGGTTTTCAGCGAGCGCGACCGAGCCTGGAGGTGAAGCTGGCAGATGAGCGAGGAGCTTCGGCTCGTTGGATGTCGGCTCTGCTTGGCAAAACCGCGAATGAAGCTGCCCAACCTAACTACTCCTACGTGAGGGAAAACCTTATCCGGCCGGGAGCCGGCAGGATGAAAACCTCACACCTACGTCGAGATCTTGTCGGCGGCCATGAATAGCCGCGTCGAGCAGTTATTCTCGGAGTTGGGGAGGAAGCAGCTGAGATGGTGCCGGCGGAGATCGTGTAGCCGTTGGCGGAGTCGTTTCTCTCATAGCCCGGAAACCACCATTTCCGCGTTCGCTGCGCTTCCTCGGAAACCAACAGTTGCGATCGCGTACCAAGGCCTCCAGAAATTTCTCTCGAGGAACCCAAATGCCTCGAAAGATATGTCATCGGACGAGATCAGTCAGCTATTCTTTTTGGCTGCGGGCCAGCAACTCTGCACCAAATCCACGGACGCGGACATGCTGAACCGCCTGCAGAGTGACTCGAACGCTCCTCCTGCTGTTCGTGTCAACGGTTTCGTCAGCAACAGCCCGGACTTCGCCGAAGCGTTCCAGTGCAAGAGTGGGAGCAAGATGAACCCGGCCAAGAAGTGCCTCGTGTGGTAGCTGTGTGAATTCCGAGCGTGACAGGAGAGGTATGGTTTCCGTGCGACTATGCGTATAGACAGCTGCCTCAGTGAGAAAAATTGTGGCGCAAGTTTTGTACGCAGGTTCAGTATGACCTCAACGCTTTTGAATGTGGCACAAAAATTGTCAAACTTCAGTAAGCAAGGCATATGCAAAGGGATCCACAATGTATTGAATTCCTCCAACTCATCCTCGAATCGTGCTATCCTTGTTAACGTCACCGGGAGTACCATGACGACAGCAACCGATGGAATATGTAAAAAGATAGTCCAAACCTATGCTGGATGCCTATCGCGCGCGCGCGCGCGCGCGTGTGTGTGTGTGTGTGTGCGGAGGTGAAAGGTTGTCATTGCCAAACACCACACTTCTTGATCGGGTTCATCTTAGCACCCGCCTTGCAATTGAAGACCTTGGCAAAGTCGTCATTGTTGCCCAAAACCACATTGACGCGAGCCGCAGGTGGCGCGTGGGGGTCATTCTTCAGAAGATCCGCGAGATCCGCGTCTGTGGACTTTGCGCACCACTGCTGACCAGCAGCAATGAAGAACAAGCGGTTGATCTCATCAGGCGTGAGACCTTGGGATGGGGTGTTCGGGTTCTTTGCGAGAAACTGCTGCAGTCCGCGAAAGCCGAAGCGGATGCCACTGTCGTCGCTCACTGCCGAGTCAAGCGTTAAGCTGCCGTTGACATGACCGAGGGCATTTCCATTGCTGCCGTGCACTTCGTACTGACTGTACTGATCACGGAAGCAGTCGAACCGTTTCTTGAAATGTTGCTTGTCTTGTTGGTTGAGCCAGTCACGCTTCGCACCGTTACTGTCGTATGTGACACCTTCAGGACCGATTGCCGCGGCCGTCACAGCGCTGAGTGTAGCAGCAAGTCCTCCGTACTGGCGTGCAATGTGATAGCCGGAGCTAAAGAATGGAGCCTGCAGCATGCCCGTTGTCACAGTCAATTGGACCAGACTTGGTGCGAAGCACACACTCGTATCTCCTGGTGCGCCGTTCCACGCAGTGCGATCGACAAGACTCCCCAAACCTTGGAGTCCGATGTGGAACTTGTACTGAATCACCGCCCTGAAATTGTCCACAAGCGTGTCAGACTTGAGCTTGAGTGGATACGATACAGGTTGGTCTTGCTTTCCCACCAGAGTGACCACGTTCTGCAGTTTCTTCTGAGCTTCGGTACGTGCAGAAGACGAGATCCAGCTCTGCTTTGAGATGAAGTCGATCATCTGGTAGTTGAGAGTTTGCGCCATTTCCTTGACGTAGTGTTGGGTCTGGGTACCAAGCGCCTTCTTGAAATAGTACTCGTTAATCAAGTCCGGTAGGAGCTCCCAGACAGCTCGTCTGCATCGCACCACACGGTCGTCCGGAGGTCCCCAATACTCATTCTCGTTTGCAATAAACTCATCACCCAGGTAGTTGGCGAACTGGTTGATGTACACGAAGAGGAAGAAGAACTTGATCTCATCGAGCGACTTGGCGTTCCAAATCTTGCTCTCGACTGCGGTGAAAAATGAAAGCGAGTTGATGAATATAACCGAGTCATCTTTAATTGCACTCTTGCTGCGGACTTGCGCGCCATCAGCAATCGCCTTGAAGCTTAGAGGAAACCGATTTTCGGCTTCTTTGAGTCGTAGCATGTCCTTTTGAGCATCCGGACCTGTAACAGCTGGTGAAACGTCCACAAAGATGCGGTTGATGTCCAAGATCGACGTGGCCACCTGCTTCCCGTCACCAGGAACCTTGACTCCACCGAGCTTGAGTGTCGTTAGAATGTACTTGCTCGCGGCATTTACCTTGTCTTTGGGCACTTCTGAAAGCGGGGAGCCAATTGACTCAGCGAGGAATGCGTTCCATCGTGGGTCGCGGTCATCATTTGCGAAGTTGAAGCTTGTGAATAGCCACGTCCCCTGCGTGCCAAATTCACCCGCCAACTTTGCCAGCTCGAGCTTGGACGACACACTTTCGATCTTGGATAAGGCCGCTTGAATAGGCTTGTTTCCATTCGTCGTCGCAGTTTTCTTCGTATCGAGACACGAGTCGTAGAACTCACCGAGGATCGGGTGTCTCGCCTCCAGAACCTCGTTAATCTCGTCTGTCGCCAGATCAGCCAGCTGATCGTATAGAAAGCGGACCCGGTCAATGCCATCTGGGATTGTTGCGTTTTTCATCCAGCCTCCGCATGCGTACTGGTAAAAATCGTCACAGGGGTCGACAGACAAATCCATCAACGCCGTGACGTCTGGTGGGAGAGCAGCACTGGCGTGGTCAGCAGTTATGACCAGGCAGGCCCCGACAGCGGCAGCAGTCGCGACGATAATCTTCATCTTCTCTTCAGGTGCTTGAAACTCGGCAAAATGAGAAGTGAGAGGAAACACTCAGTCTCCCTTCGCTGTCCTCCGCTTTCCGTGATCACCTAGTAAATCCCATTCTTTGTTGGGAAACCCAGGATACGGCATCCACAATGTCTTCCTTCTGTGTGAAAAGGCGTCCAACACTAAGCGCTCCAACGACGACGGAACCCATTGTTTGTGCTTCAAGACAGCCGGCATGAGTGACGGTTGTGATGTTAGTGGTGAACACCAACGACTTGGCGAAAAAAGACTGCGAAACAGAACGAAGATCTTTCACCACACCAGACGTTCTGGACGCCATGGGAAATAACGGAACCCACTAAAAACTGCTAAAAACCAGACGACATATCGTTTTGGTCTTTTCTGGCCCCTGTTGTCGTCCACTCGTGTCTATGAATTTCGTGTGAGTGCGAATGGAAGTTGGAAGGGGGAAATAAACCACTTCTACGACCACACGTCCTCGTTGAGGACTGAAGTATTTTGCCATCCGTCTTGTTCAATCGATCCTGAATGATAACGGTGTGAATGCGGTAAAGAACGACGGTGATTTCTCATTCTGAATGGGACTCTGCATGATGAAATGCACAAAGGATCACGAGCGTACCGGGATTGTTTTCCTAGTTGCAGTGACTCAGCTTCGAAAATATTGTACGACATGTGCTAACAGATCTTCTCTTGGAACCTCAAGCGACCTTGTCGTGAGACAAGCCAACAATATCGACAATTAGGCAGTCATGACTACGACCAGTCGTGGTGACGATGAGTGGCAGATTTGTTTGGACCCGGACCTAATCCCTGTATTTTAAAAAGTTCAATTAATGATAATCACCTGCGAATACTGGCATCCTCGTCGATCTGTCGATGAGGATAACGCTCGTGATGATGAGTGTCCTGCGCCGTCATCATTCATGGCCTTTATGATTGAGCGCGACGCTCATAGTTGCTCGCAGCATCAGCGAGAAAAGCGAAGCTATCCGCAATCGATCATGCGCGAGTAGCGTAACCACCTCTGCGCCCCTGGAACATTCTATTCTTGGTTTGGAGGAAGCCGTCGCTCACAGGCTCTTGTGGAGCTCGATGGCTCCTGAAACCAACGGCCAAAGGGTGTGCAGCTCAAAACGCTCACACATCAAGCCGCTTATGCAATAAGCAGAGCTGATTGTCCACGCTGATCTCACTGAGATGCTGTAGACAGCAATCGACAGACTGCTTGCGTCCTCATCGATCTTACGCCTCCTGCTACGGAAAATCAAAGGCAGCAGGATCTCAGCCTGGGACAAACTGAATGAACGGAGAAGATACTCGGGCTGCGATATCGGTGGAGAAGGCGGAACAATTGACCGCACCCCAGCACAAGCGCTCTGGAAAGGGCATTTCTCGGTTTGGGATATCGGTGGCCCCCGAGACGAATCAAGAGATCACCAAAAGTTCATCCTCAGATGATGATGCAAGTGAGGTCTATTGAGTTCAACCTGTGAATCCTAACAGCCTACCCTTCACCCTATTCCTACGACTTGAACTCCGGTCTGTACTGGGACTGCTTAACTCCTTCGGACGTCTTGCTTGAACGACACGTCGACTTGAACCTTCAAAATCGCACCCGGGAACCTCGGACTGGACGCGCTTGGGAACACAAGCCGTAAGCGTCGAAAAGTTCATCCTCAGCCTCTAGCTACATTATATCAACGTTACCAGCATGACTCACTCCACGGCAGTAATAGTTGATGAAGATGAAGTCTATTGAGCGCAATAAATATACCCTGCTGGAGCTCTGATGCAATCCTGGTCTTGCCGTGGGTCAACCTGGCTGGTTAGCCAGGGCTGTAAGTCGGAACGGCAGCAATAGTGTGGTGGCAAGACCTTCTTACTTTCGTTTCATCCAACGACGGTATCACCAACTCACGTTCTCTTGTCGTAGCTACTCGTCTCTGATACCACGCATGAAACTCGACCCCTACGACCGGACATTCATCTCCTCCACGAAGCGCAGCAAGTAATCCAAACGTTCGAGCAGCGTGTTCCGCGTGGGAGATAGCTCCACTGCTGGACTAAGAGTAAAATGCAAATGAATTGATTGAACTGCTCCAACAAGTACCAACATGACCTACTTAAGTCGTAGATCTCGTCAGACGTACCCGTGACAGCTGTCGGCAAGTCCGATGTATAAGACGTTTGCAGAAGCAAGATTTCCCGCGGTTTCTTCATTACCAAACACCACACTTTCCGGTCCGGTTCATATTGGCTCCCTTCTTGCACTTGAATGCCTTGGCAAATTCGTCGTTGTTGCTGAAAACCATATTAACCCTGGCTTCAGGTGGCGCTTCAAAGTCGTACAGCAGAATATCCGAGAGAACGGCATCTGAGACCTTGGTGCACCAACGCTGACCAGCAGCAATGAAAAACAGAAGGTTGATCTCATCAGGAGCGAGACCTTGCGACGGTGTGTTTGGGTTCTTTGCGAGGAATTGCTGCAGTCCGCGGAAGCCGAAGCGGATGCCGCTGTCGTCAGTCACTGCCGAGGCGAGCGTAGATGTGCCGTTGACACGACCCAAAACGGTTCCGTTGCTGCCGCGCACTTCGTACCGACTGTACTGGTCACGGAAGCACTGGAAGTGTTTGTCGAACTGTCGCGTGTCTTGTTGGGTGAGCCAGCGGTTTCGCACCGGTATTGTCGTATGCGATGCCATCGGTACCTAGCGCTTCCGCGAGATTACTGCTGATCATAGCGGCAAGTGCGCCATACTGACGCGCGATGTGGTAACGGGTGCTGAAGAAAGGGCCTTGGAGCATGCTGGTAGTTACAGTCAGGCGGACCAGACTCTGCGAGTACTCTATGTTTGGATTTCCTGGACTGCCATTCCACGCCGTGCGATCGATAAACTTTCCAACACCGCGACATGCGTTAGTGAAATGGTACTGAACGAGCATGTGGAAATTGTCCACAATGTTGTCTGCTTTGAGTTTGAAGGGGTACGATGCAGGCTTGTCTTGCTTGCCCACCAGTGTAACCACGTTCTTCAGTTTCTTCTGTGCTACCGCACGTGCAGAGGACGAGATCCAGGTCTGCTTCGATACGAAGTCGACCATCTGGGCTTGAAGAGCCTGTGCCATCCCCTTAACGTATTGATGGGTCTGGGGACCGGGCGTTTTCTTGAAGTAGTACTCGCTGATCAATTCAGGAAGGAATATCGACACAATGCGCCGGCATCTCTGTGCGCGGTCGTCCGGACTTCTCCAGTATTCATTCTCATTTGCAATGAATACGTCTCCCAGGTAGTTGGCGAACTGCTGGACGTACACGAACTGAAAGAAGAGCTTGAGCTCTTCAAGAGACCTGGCATTCCAAAGCCTCGTCTCAACCGTATTGAAGAATGATAGCGACTCAAGATACACAACCGAGTCGTCTTTGACTGCGCTCTTGTTGCGTACTTGCGCGCCATCCATCATTGCCTTAAAGCTGAATGGGAAACGCTTCTCGGCGTCGTTGTAGCGAATCGCGTTGCTTGGAGGGTCATCTTCTGCCGCAGCATTGATCACACGATTAATCTCCAAGATCGATTGGGCAACTTTCTTCCCGTCGCCCGGCACCTGGATGCCACCGAGCTTCAACGTCGTCAGGATATACTTAGTCGCGGCAGCAACTCTGTTTTTGGGCACATCCGAAAGAGGTGGAGTGACTGATTCACCAACAAGCACTGTCCAACGTGGATCACGGTCATGCTCGTGAACGCTGATGCCCGTGAACAGGCGTGACCCTTGAGTGTCAAACTCTCCAGACAATTTGGCCAGCTCGAGCTTGGAGGATACACTCTGAATCTTTGCCAAGCCTGCTTGAATCGGTTTGTTGCCATTTGCCGTCGCGGTATTCTTTGTATCCATACACGAGTCGTAGAACTCACCGATGATTGGGTACCCCGCTTCAATAATTTTTTTCACCTCCTCATGCCCTCGATCGTAGAGCTGATTGTAAACATATTGGAGCGAGCCACTCCCATCTGGAATTTTCGCGTTCTTCAGCCAGCTTCCGCACGAGTACTGATAGAAATTTTCGCAGGGGTCGACTGTCAAATCCATTAAGGCCATCACATCCGATGGAAGAGCCGCATGGGCGTAAGGGGCGGCGAGGCCCAACGCTCCCAAGCCGACAGCCGTGGCGACGATGATCTTCATCTTGCGTTGAAGTGCTTGGTACTCGGCGAAGTGAGAAGTGATGAGGCACTCTGCCCCCCCCCCCCCCCCCCCCCCTCCGGTGAGCTTTCGTCTCTGGCGTGGATGTTCCCAAGTCTCGCTTCGCTTATCTCCTTGATGGAAGCGTTCCGCCTTGAACTGGTGACTGCCATCTCCAGTTGGGAAATATGGGATACAGCAGCCACAACGCACTCTTGCCAAGCAGAATTGAGTTCCTACCAGTTCTGCATGGCAAGAGTGCGTTGTGGCTGCTGTGTCGCTCGAGATGTTCGACTACTAGTTCGAGCCAGATCCGAGCTGCCATATCTGTGGGCTCCATCGTCATCACGACGATGAAGTACACCCAACGATTGCCTCGACGGCCGTGGACAGCACTCAAAATCGAGTTTGCGGCCATGAAAGACAGTGTGGAATTACGATCTTACGATACGTTCGACCCACGGTTGGGAAACGGTGGCGTCAACACGCAATTTCAGCCATAACAAAACATCTGACTATTGTTTCCTGTTCGTCTGATCCGAGCTCTGTTGTTGGTCGACTGTGACGTTCAGCCGATAGCCTCCATCAAGCGCTGATGTTGGAGATTTTCACCGGTTTTGTGTCACAGAAGTGGGGTACTGGGCTCCTGGTGACAAGTACGCGGGCTGGCTGGCTGGGTGGTTGGCTTGGTCTTGGACGAGGCTAGTCGAGGCTAGTTGAGGCTAGTTGACTTGAGAGCAAGTTGAGAAGTGAGATTGATGTTAGAGTTTGTTTTCCTATCCTCTGTGTGGGCCTCTAGGGTGCTCTGTGCCTAGATGTCGTCTGTCCTAGATACCTTACTTTCAGTATCCAAAGTTAGCTATGTCAACTAATATGTAAGCCCTCCTACAATCTCTTGAATACAGTATGCATAGTCACTACGTCATCACCAATGTGTTGCAGCCGGGTCAGCATCACCCATTACTCTCGGGATGCTTTTACACCACCCAGTGCATAATCCTTCCAGGACTAATCGTAGTAACTTAGTTCCAGTATAATATACTGAAACCAAATCAAGGTCGTTGCCTAACCCTTCTGACGCGAGCCATTCTTTTCTGGCTGCGTCACATGACCTCCCTTCGAGAGAAGGCCCCCCTGCACAGACTTCCAGTATGCTTCGATGAGACTTGGAATCTGCTTCAGGTTTTCAACGGGTTCCCATGTGGCTTGACGTCTTGATTCTCCGAGCCATTGTATCTTGTACTGGTCTCTTCCACGAATCTTCCGATGCCCAATGACAGCTTCGATGAGTTGTCCTTCAGTAATGCCGTCCGCAAGCAAAACCTTCGTAGTCTGCTGTTTGCGTTTGTTATCCTTCATATACGGCTTGAGCAAAGATGTGTGGAAAACGGGATGGATACGAAGATCCTTCGACATGGCAAGTTCATACGATTCTTGATGGACTTTCTTCACGATGGGGTAGGGTCCGATAAATCTTGGTGCCAATTTGCTTGTCGATGCGAAGCCTTTGTGGCGAATATCAAGATTCTTGCCGTCGAGTAGCACGAGTTGACCAACTTCAAACTCTTGATGCAGGCGATTCTTGTCATAATACGACTTCATACGCTCTTGTGCTTCACTAATTGCATCTTTTGCCTTCTTCAAAAACACTTCTTGTCGAAGCAAGAATGTCTGCGCAGCCTTATCCAACTTTTTGAATCCTGGGTCTGCAGCAATATCGTCTGCCATGTATGGAACGTAGCCAAGATCAGCTTCAAAGGGACACATGCCGATCGACGAATGCACTCTGCGGTTGTAGGCGAATTCCGCTAGGGTTTAGGGTTTAAACCCTAGGCGAATTCCGCTAGATGCAAAAAACTTATCCCAATCATTCTGGATCGGGTTCACAACACCTCTGAGATAGTCTTCGATGAAACGATTCGTGCGTTCTGTCTGTCCGTCTGTCTGCGGTCTAAACGCTGAGGAAAGGTTGTGAGTAGTCTTCAGGATCGATGTCACTGAGGACCGAAATTTCGACGTGACCTTCGAGTCACGATCCGAAACTATTGTCTTGGGCAAGCCATGATCCTTCACATAATGCTTCATGAAGAGATCAGCAGTATCTTCTGCCGTGGCGGTTGTGCGGGTTTCGATGAACTTCGCACGCTTGGTCAAACGATCAACTATGACCATAATAGCATCATGCCCATCTCCAGTTTCTGGTAACGCTACCAAGAAATCCATGGAGATCTCAACCCATCTTCCCGATGGAATACTAAGCGGATTGAGTAGACCTGGAGGCTTCATCTGCCTCACCTTCATGCGCTGACACATTTCACAAGTGTTCATATAGCGCTGAATGTACTTGGTCATACGAGGCCAATAGTACTTCTTCTGGACTGCTAGATACGTCTTGAAGTATCCTGGGTGTCCTGCAGTCACAACATCGTGGTTTTCATAAATCACACGATTCTTCAGATCTTCATTGTCGGGGATCACGAGTCGAGGTTCTTCATCTTCTTGTGTCTGATAGTAAAGGAGTCCGTCAACTACGCTATACTTTAACACGGTTGAACCATCAGAAATCTTCGTCAAGATTTCTCGTGTCTTCTGATCCGACTTGTACAGTTTCCTTGTCGCCTCTTCGACAGCAACTGGACTTGACTCGATGTTCGCAACAATCTCTCTATTAGATGCTGCTTTCAGAAGATCATCTAAACTGACTTGAGCGGCTTTATGCTCAAAGTCCGGGTTCCTGGACAAGGCGTCTGCAACGTCATTCGTATGTCCTGGAATCCACTTGAACTGAGGTTGAAACTCAGCAAGTTCGTTGAACCAACGGGCAACTCTTCTGTTCGTGGTCTTCTGCGTGAGAATAGTCTCAATGCTCTTGTGATCAGTCTCCACAACAAATGGACGATCGAGCAAATACACGCGCCAAACTTTCAAGACATGCATGATTGCGAGAAGTTCTTGTTCACGAACTGGATAATTGAGTTCAGCCGACTTCATTTTTCGACCAGTGTATGCGATTGGATACTCCAACTCTCCCTCCTTTTGAAACAAGACTCCCCCAATTGCGAAATTGGATGCATCCATACGAATGCCATAAGGTTTCGTGAAGTCCGGAAGTTTCAAAACAGGCGGTGACGATAAGCGAAGCTTGAGTTCTTCGAAGCATGCCAGTTGATGATCATTGAGCTCGATGGACTCACTTGATCTCTTTCCCTTGATACACTCATGGAGCGGACCCGCGAACTGAGCAAAGTCCGGGCAGAAACGAGAAACGTACACTGTTGTACCGAGAAAACTCTCCATCTGCTTCTTTGTCTTCGGAACTGGCCAATCCTTGATAACCTTGATCTTATCAGGATCCATGCGAACGCCATTCCTTCCAACGAAATCTCCAAGACAAGGAATTTCTGGAACACAGAACTGACACTTTGACAGCTTGATGTATAACTGTTGTTCTTCACATCTTTGAAGTACTCGATCCAACGCCTCGAGATGCTCATTGATGTCCGTGCTTCTCGTGAAGACGTAGATATTGTCAAAGTAGATACGCATCACATCGCGCATGTCGATGAATACTCTTTGAAGAAGTCGATTGAAAGTGCCAGGACTTCCACTAAGTCCCATGGGAGTTACAAGATACTCGAACAAACCATCAGGCGTTGAAAACGCTGTAAACGGTATATCTTGTTCTCTGAGCTTTACTTGATAGTAACCCCAAAGCAAATCCATGCATGAAAACCAATAGCTTCCTGACATTGCGTCAAAGGTGTCTTCTTTGCGTGGCATAGGAATTGCTGGCAAGATCGTGTTGTTGTTCAACAGACGAAAGTCATGGACTATTCGCCATCCAACAGCTTTCTTCACACAGAAAGTCGGTGCCGAGAAAGGCGAGGTACTAGGACGAATGATACCTGCCTTGACCATTTCCTTGGTCCATTCTTGGATCACCTTACGTTGCTCAGGGCTCTGTCGCCACTGAGGAACTGAGATGGGCTTTGTACCAGGCTTGAGTTCGATGACATGTTCAATACCTTCACGGACAGGTGGCACAGTGTTCGGTAGCTCCGTTCGAAACACAGTGTCACGACGCTTCCACAGCACATCAAAAGCTGGGTTGTCCTTCAAAGCTTCCCATCCTTGCTGCTGATACCTAGCAGCTTTCTCCGAGTCGTGTGGATTAATCATAAACACACACTCGACATCTCCCTTGCGCAGCTCTTTGGCAAGTTTCTTCATGGAGATGAACTTGGTATGACCCAACTCACTATCATGTCCATGTTGACGATAGTAGTTGAAGATCTCACGATTCTGACTTTGTCTAGCACGACGGCGATTGGCGACAAAGCGAGCGGGACGCGCCGCAGGCGTACGTAGAACAAGAGGCTCTTCAGGCTGTACACCAGTACGTGGCGTAAGCTTTAGCTCAGCCCAATCGATGTCGGGATTCTGTTCACGAAGCCATCGCATACCAAGCAAAATGTCTTTGCCTTCAGGGATAGGCATCACCTGAAACTTAGACGTGGTCGTGGGGAAACCGGGAACTTCAAGAGACATCTCCACCATTCGACGATGGCGGTAGACGGTCTGCTCATAACCGAGCTTGACTTCCATCAAGTCTTCGACCGTTTCTTGCAAGTTCAATACTTCCACCAGATCTTCTGAGACGCCATTCATGCTGCAACCGTTGTCGACGAAGATGGACACATTCTTCTTCCAATTAGGCTCCTTGAAAGCAAGAGCTTGGACTTCGAGAATCGCGTACAAGTTACCACTAATGTAGTGATTTGACTCCTTGTTCAGAGGACAGTCCGGAGAGATATGCCCCTTCTTCTTGCACGCATGGCAAGTGGCTTCCTTCTTCCAGTCATCGTTGTTCCTCTGAGAGTCGTGTCCTTTTTTCTTCCACTTGTTACCTTTCTTCGACTTGGTATCAGTGCCTGCAGAGTCGTGGTTCAACTTCGATGAGTTCTTCTGACCATTCTGCTTCGGCGGTTTCCCAGAATAATGCGCAAACTCGAAATTTGTGGCGATCTTGATCGTATCATCCAACGTCTTAGGACTTTCTTCCTTGATCTTTGCGGAAGTCTCAGCACGAAAGCCGTGTTGGAAATAAAAACGCTGATCAAGATCCGCGATGGGAAGTTCAGACTGCGAATGCAAGTCCTGAAACTTTGCCACATATTCATGGATCGATCCAGTTTGCTTGAGTTCAAACATTCGCTCACGAAGGTTGTACTCAAAGTCCAATGGCTTATAGCGCTGACGCAACTTAGCCTTGAACAATTCCCACGTCTTGGGAATCCCCGCAGCAGCACACTCTACTGCGAAGATCGTCCGAACCCAGTTCTGAACAGACTTTCCCAGATTGCCAGTGACTTCTTCAACGAAGTCTGAGGTCTCAGCATGCATCACAGCACGCTTGTTCGAGTAGTAATCTTCTGTGTTGAAGATCCACAACTCTATGTCTTTGTTGACCTTTCCTTCATACATCGGCGGATCTCGACGACGCGTAGACCCATGAAGGTTGAGCATCTGGTTGAACTGGTTATTCGTCATCTGCATGAACGCCTGCAACTGCGCCTGGGACTGCTGGTTCTGCTGCTGCATGAACATCATGAACTGCTGGAACACTTCCCCTGGAACTTGCCCTCCGGCAAAGTTCCCTTGATTGGCTGGAGCAGCTTGCGGAGCCTGTGGGACTTCTCCTCCCTGACCTTGAGCTTCTTGATGCTGCATTGGCTCTGCTTGAGTTGAACGGGTTCTTGACGCTGAACGAGCACGTTCAACTTCTTCAGAATCGTTCGATCTGCTTTGACGACGTGGACGTAGATTTGGTGACTCACGCTCGACTTCTCTAGCACGACGACTAGACATAAGTCGGACTTCTCAGCGTATACGATGTCACCGATGGATTACTAAGACGATGCTTACGCAATCCAAAAGCAATCAAGTTGAACCGAAACTTAGAAGATTCTACTGACGATTCGGTCTAGAAACAAAGATCTCGTCTAGACGTACTGTCACGAAGTCTTCGGCCTTGTTCAGGAAGTTGAAAACGGCTTCGAGCTTCTTCTCGTGGTCCTTCTGAAGTTCGTCCGTGGCGAGAGCCGCACCGAGCTTGACGAACGCTTTGGTGACGCGCTTCGCCTTCTTGACGGCTTCTACTAGATCGTGCTTGCAGCGAAAGTACTTCTCAGCCGCGTTCGGATCCCCCTCAACGAGAAAGTTCTCCGTAACGTCGATGCGGCGAGGTACACACGTCTCTAGCACCACGGGTCGCGATGGATCACCGAGGTTGAGGGACTTGTAGTTGTTGGCACGTCTCACACGACGAGCCTTCCCTTTCGCAGATGTTCGGGTCATCCAACGAAGGTTGGTACTACACAGAGCCGGGCGGAAACCAATACAGGTTCCACTTACGCCAACTTCTAGCTCAGGCAGACCGAGTAAGAGCACTACTGATACGCCCGAATCTGTCCTCAACTCAGGTGAAGAGGATTTACGGTACGCAGGAGCACTCAGACTCACGGGACAGGGACTACCACACCACTTGAACTTGGTCTTGACACTGCAGGTTCGCACCCACAGATCCTTGAGCCAGCGTAGAACTGCGAGACTTGATCACCAGTCTTGGCAGAGGACTTGACCGACGAGCGCTACTATGTCACAGAAGTGGGGTACTGGGCTCCTGGTGACAAGTACGCGGGCTGGCTGGCTGGGTGGTTGGCTTGGTCTTGGACGAGGCTAGTCGAGGCTAGTTGAGGCTAGTTGACTTGAGAGCAAGTTGAGAAGTGAGATTGATGTTAGAGTTTGTTTTCCTATCCTCTGTGTGGGCCTCTAGGGTGCTCTGTGCCTAGATGTCGTCTGTCCTAGATACCTTACTTTCAGTATCCAAAGTTAGCTATGTCAACTAATATGTAAGCCCTCCTACAATCTCTTGAATACAGTATGCATAGTCACTACGTCATCACCAATGTGTTGCAGCCGGGTCAGCATCACCCATTACTCTCGGGATGCTTTTACACCACCCAGTGCATAATCCTTCCAGGACTAATCGTAGTAACTTAGTTCCAGTATAATATACTGAAACCAAATCAAGGTCGTGCCTAACCCTTCTGACGCGAGCCATTCTATTCTGGCTGCGTCACATTTTGTGGACGTGAATACCAGACCCAGGGTTGGGAATCAATAAATCAATTGACAATTCAAGTGAGGTCTATTAGTCTGCTCATATAGAGACCGATAGCCGGCGCTAGTCGCCACCGTTAGGATTAAACTCCCCTTCTCCAATGCTCGAGATCACTGTTAAGGAGATCTGCGATGCGTGTGTGTTCTTCTCTTGTCGTGGGGTGCACGACTTGACTACTCGTTCGCGTATCCATCGCTAAGTTCGCCGCCGCGTCCGCCATGCGGTTCGCAGCTCTTGGATGGTGTCGCCAGGCGCGTACTCTGACTTTGACTTTGAAGTTGAGGTCTATTAGATCGCTACGTTTAAAGAATCCAATAGCCGCAGCTGTTCGGGCTGCACCTTTTTATCTTTTCTTCAGGACAAGAGGGTCCACCGTCGACGGCGAGCACACTCTTTTCCTGACATCGTCGGGAATGTTCCGACGGCCTTCTGTCAAACCGGTCTAATCAGTTCTTCTGTTCAACCGGGCGTATCATGGTTGCTTGTGGCTTGCTGCCGTCGCGGAGCCTTAGCGACGACCACAAACGGGTGAACTCCCTCGTACCTCTTCAGGCACTGTCGTCTGGCTTTTAATCGATGGAGCAGTCGATCACCAAACGTTCTTCGCTCCGTCCTCTGCAGATCTACCAAGTCAAGGTAGCCTACATGCACACTCGTCCTCTTCCTTCGCTCGCCACCACCGGAGCAGCGGCTGCGTCGTCATCAAGCGCGTCTAGCACGCCTTCTCTTCCCTTGCGGGTCTTCTCCTTCGCTCGCCACCACCGGAGTAGCGACCGCGTCGTTCTGCTGTGGCACGTGCTTTGCGCACGCGCATTTCGAAGCCTTGAGTCGTTGGAGCTGACGACAGCTTTGTTCTTTCTTCACTCCAGGGCAGCGCACGCCCAGCGTACGCCTTCCGACACCCACATAGCCCACTCCCTCCAACGCATCCTGCAGCTCCAGGCTTCTCCGCGCGCGGCCTCGGAACTCGAGCTCGGCGATCTTCATGCGCCATGGGCGACTCTCCGTGCATGATCGTCGCAAACGAGCGGCTCACGTTGCCCGCGAGTGGTCGCCCGAGGGCGACCCTTGAAAAAGCTGGAAGAAGCTGGAAGGAGTCGAAGGTTTGCTTGTGCGGATGGCCGCAAATTGGAGAGTAGGCGCGTACTCTGAGTGAGTCTGCGAGGCGGCTTGCGCGAGCGTACATCTCCCGGAGTACGTCATTGCTCGGGGCCTTGTAGTTCCGCATTTGTTGGATAATCATCATGCTGTCTCCTACGACCGACAAAGGGGTCCACTTGTGCCTCGCTGCTGCATCGAGTCCAGTCAACAGGCCATTGTACTCTGCTTGATTGTTTGTGGTCGCCTCATGAGCATAGGACATAGCGGCTGTGAATACAACCTCTGCGTTCACGTCGTTCTGACCTAGCCGGACGATGATGGCGCCAGCGCCTCCTGCACCCGGGTTGCCTCTCGATCCTCCATCGAAGAACAGTAGGTATTGCAGATTGGGGTCGCCAGTAGGTGCCGTGGCGACGGCCGCTGGAATGCTAGCCTCAGGATGTCGCAGGAGTTCGATCGCAGCGGCAGTGTGGGGGCTCGCCGCGCTGTGGTCCGAGCGCCTCCACCGTAGGTCTCCGAGTGACGCCATAAGCCTCGCGTGCAGTACTGCTATGGCATGTTCGCGAGTCCAGATGTCATCTCTGGTGTCCGGAGTAGTGCGCCAGAGCCAAGCCGTCTGTAGCACCACTAATGCATGTTGTCTCCACGCCGCGTGGACAGCCTCCTGTGTAGCAATGATGTCGGCGGCGGAAGGGGATGCGAGTCGCGACAGTTCTGGGTGCGACCAGATTCGATCTGGGAGTGTCGGGAGGACGAGTGAAAAGAAATCGGTCTTGCACTCGTCGACTGTCGGTGCGTGCCGCACAGACCAGAGATGGCTCCAGCAGTCGAGCATGTGCTTCCATAGGAGCTGTGCGCTGGGGCAGCTCCAGAAGATATGCGCACTGGTCACACCGCTCGTTGGTAGCTCGGGGCAATGCGGACAGCCTACCCGGCTTTGTGTACGATCCCACTTGTTGATACGGTCCCCTTTAAGGCGTGTGAGCAAGGTCCGCTGTGAGTCGATGACACCTGGGAATGACGCGATGTCTTAATCAATAAATCAATCAACACAATCAACATACCAGACCGAGTATGACGGCCTCATCTCCGGCCTTGTCGCGGCAGGAGAGAACCACTGGACGCTCCTCTCGGTCATCAGCGACAGTATGCTCATCATCCAACAAACGGAGCAGTACAAACCACCGCTCAACTCCACGTTGAAAGGCAAATATGCTCGAGCGCGACGCCTAGCCGGTACTCTAGGTCTCGCAGTTGGCGTCACCACCCTCGCGCAGCGAACAAAATGGCGGACGCAGCGGCCAATCTCGCTATGGACTCCCACAACAGCAGCCACACACATCACCCCACCAACGACGTGCGGCATCAGCGCATCGCGGCCGTCCTTCACGGGGACCTCGCGCACTGGAGAGAAGGTAATACCTAAACTTGGGCTCCGGCCGGCTGTAGGTTTCTAGATAAGCAAACCAATAGACCTCAATTGAATCGCTCAATAAATCATTCAAAATGGGTGTAATGGGTCTGGGCCAGACCCATTACACCCATGCTAACCTATTTCTCCTAGAATGGTGTTGTGTACGTCCACACGAACGCGAACAGAACAGTTCTGTAGTTTTCAAAGGTGCCATCAGGTGCCAGTTGGACAGAAGCACTGTACGTGGGGAAATTTACGGGAAGGATAGACCTCAGAGAAGCAGATTGGGTCGGACTCTTCGAAGCATCTCAGCTTACATCAGTGTCCAAGCCCAAGGCAATGTTTATCGCCGCAACTTTCCTCTTGATGTATTGATGTAGGTCTGGAGGCAATGAAATAACCGGGTTTCTTGAGTCCCGTGAGACTCAAATCTTTTTTTTTTTTATTGAGGAAACTTACATCAGTGACCAAATGCGTGAGACTCAAAACGGATCGCCGTGTGCTAAACTGGTGGTGGTTCATGGGGCGACCATATCGACAAAAACTTGTAGTCTTCTCGGCCGGTGGATCATGAGGCAACCTACAGTACTGAGGTAGTGGAGCAGTTACCATCCGTGTGGACAAAGAAACGACAAATGCCACTGTACGTTTTGCGCCCGAGAGCACAACTGACCAATGGATACTAGCAGGCGCATTCCCCAAGCACCCGCAGCTGTAATGATTCCATCGTTGAACTCAATAGACTTCGTTTTAATCATCGCCGGGCGACCGCTCGCGATTCAAGATCTCCAAGGCCGCGTGTAGACATGCTCGGAGGTATAGGATAAGTTGAAAGGAGCTGGCCACACTGCCAGTGTTGATGGCGTCAGGAATGCACGAGTGTCGTACTCGAGAAATAGATCATTTCGAGATGAGATCACACCCTGCTTCGGATAAAAAAGGCAAGTCACAACCAGGAGTTGACCAGCACTCGAGGGGGCATTGCCTCGCACTCGCGAACCGAGCCACCATGGTTTAATCCGGGCTACCCGGTTGGCGTTGACCCCCTCGCCAAGAGTACTGAGGTTGTACCCCGAGTGTGGTACTCCAATATTTTGTACTGAAGTAAGAACAAACTACTAGCCCACGAAGTCGAACTCACACACGACGGCCGACCATAGCACTCCGAGCTAGCGTGCATAAATCGACACTCAATAAACTCAATCTTGATCATCAGCATATTTCCCTCTCATGCAATCCGCCCCCTGCAGCACGATGTGATGCTCTGTAGTCATATACTAAGATGAATTTCGGCCATTTTTGAGGTTTCAGACGAAGTGTATAGAGTGATGATGAAGTTGAAGTCTATTGAGTGTAATAGATGTACCCTAATATTGTGCGTTTCAAACGAAATTTCCATCCAGGTTTCAAACAATCGTGCGACACAATATCGTCCGCCGATCTTGCACCCTTGATATGAGGTAACAAATATCAGATAGTACAAGTTTTCACACCGAGTCATGTTTCACTCGACAAGATGGAGAGAACCAGCAACAAAAGCAATAGAGAGGTTTCGAAAAATATTCCGCACCCGTACCCGCACCATCTGGATACGGGTACGGATAATCCATTTTTGGATTTTGGATCAGACCTCGAATCCGCACCGCACCTGAGCCACACAAAGCAATCGGCAAGATGGCAAGAACGGAGTCTTGCGTTCACCTTCAGGGCTACGCTTGCCGAGACGCTGCGATACACCGTCTCTAGCCTTGGCGCCGGCAGCGATGTCGTCCGCTGCTTTTTTTGTCTTTTCTTCGCGGCCCCTACGGTCACGAACGAGAGCCGAGAGGGGGTCTCGTTTCTCCTTGTACTTTTCGGGCGTACCCGACAGCCTCGCTGACTCTTTGTCGACGTCTGTATGTTTATTTAGCAGCGCACAGAAGCGTTTCTGGCCTTTTCCCATCGAAACTCTCGTGCTCGAAGCCTGGCACGTTGTACGGATGCAATCCGCACATTCGCTCAATTCTGCGGGTGCCATTCCGCACACGCATCGATTTAGAAAGGTTTTGGACTATTTTTATTCCATGTGCGGGAACGGATGCGGATTTTGATTTTAGAAATCTCTCTAATGTCGTTTCCTAACGCCACCAAGCGACAAACCAAGCGCCGACAGAAGAGTGAATGCGCGCCACACGATCTCGCTCATTTTCCTCCGGGGGCGATGGAGGATGGTGTTTGGGCTTGCATGTTCCCCCATCAGCCTCCATGGCGTCGAGAGAAGAGAACTTCAATTTGGTCACCAAGCCCTCGTGGCCCCGTTAAAGTGACCTATATCTGGATGCATTTCAGCCAATAGGAACCAAGCAATTGATTCCTCTGGCCCTTGCGAATCGTGCGAGCTTGGCAAATTTGGGTGAAACCCACAATAGCTGGAGCCCTGTGCATTCCTGCGCTTACCGTAGGTCAACCTAGCTTGACAGCAAGTGTATTTTTGCAGTATCAAGTATCTACGAATCGTTTGATACACATCTCCTGCTGGAACTTTCCCCTCAAAATCATTCGAGAACTCACCATACGACACACTTCTTTGTCGGGTTCATTTTGGTACCTTCTGGGCACTGGAAAGTTCTCGCGAAGTCGACGCTGTTGCTCATGACGACATTCACGCGAGCCTTGTACGGTGCGTGGACGCTATTCTGTAGCATATCCAAAAAGAGTTCGTCTCGAGCCTTGGCGCAAAATTCTTGACCAGCCGCCACGAAGAAAAGGCGCTCGATGTCGGTTTGGGTCACGCCTTGTGTCACCATCTCAGGATTGCGACGGAGTAGGTCCTGGAGACCTAAGAATGCGAATTTCAGCCCAGCGTTATCGGCAATGTTCTCGGCGACCGTGAGGCTCCCGTTGACGTTGCCGAGCTCCGTCCCGTTGCTGCTCATGACGACGAACTGGTCATACTGGTCACGCATACATTGCGCACGCTTCTGAAACTCCTGGCTCTCCTGTGCAGTCCAGTAGTCTCGCTTCTTGCCGTTGCTATCGAGCTTGTGACCCTCGGTATCGAATCCGTGCGTGAGCTCGTGGGTAATCGTCGAGCCCATTGCACCAAGATTCCTCGCTGGATGATACTTGACACTGAAGTACGGCTCTTGCGCAAGGCCAGTGATGATGAGCATGTGGTTCAAGCTCGGCGCATACATAGCGTTGACATCACCCGGTGCACCATCCCATTGCTTGCGATCTACACGCTTCTGGAGTGTGCTCAGGCCTCGAGCAAACTTGTAGCTGACGATGGTCTTGTAGTTGGTAACGAACGCCTTAGGATCGAGCGAGAACGGGTACTTGACTGGCTCGTCCTGTTTGCCGATGATCGTGATGAGCTTGCGCAGCTTTTTCTGGGCCTCCATACGTGTTCCCGCGGAGAGCCAAGTCTGCTTGCTGAAGTAGTCGATCATAATGCGCTTGAGCGTGTCCACGAGTTGCTGGAGGTACTGCTGGCTCTGGACACTAAGAGCCTTCTTGAAGTAATGTTCGTTGAGCAAGTCCGGCAACAGTGACCAGACCACGCGCTGGCACCGCGACTGGCGGTCTTCCGGTCCTCCAAAGAGAGCGTCTTCATTCGCAAGAAAGTCTTCGCCGATGTAGTTGGCGAATTGCTTGATGTAGGCGTAGGTGTAGAAATACTTGAGTTCGTCGAGAGTTCGTGCTTTCCAGATTACCTTCTCAACGGCCTCGAAGTATGCAATCGAGTTGAAGAAGACGTCCGAGTCGTCCTGGATCGCGCTCTTGGATCTAATGTGGGCACCGGTCGCGACAGCGTGGAAGCTCAGCGGAAAGCGGGAGACTGCATCGCTGTAGGATAGCGTCTCGACGACTTTCTTCTCCTCAGGAGTTGGGGTGAGGATATTGATAGCGTTACTGATATCAATAATAGCCTGTACTGTGTTGGTCGAATTGTCTGGAAGCTTCACACCAGCAAGCTTAAAAGCAGTGAGGATGTTCTTAGTCGCTGCCTCGAGATTTTCATCGGTGACCTGGGTGAGAGGAGCGGCCACTGCTTCCGCGACCAACGCATTGAATCGCGGATCGATTTCATTGTTGATAAAGCTGAGACTTGTGAGGAGCCACGCGGTGTGCGTGCCAAACGATCCACTGAGTCTGGCTAGCTTCGTCTTTGATGTCACCTTCTGGATCTGAGCGAGAGCTTCTTTCACAGGTTTCAGGCTGGTCTCAGCGGCAGTTGCAGATGGGTCCATGCACGACTCGAAAAGTTCACCTAAAAGCGGATGCTTATCCGCAATGATGTCGTTCACTGTCGCCGTCGCCAAGTTCTCGAGCTCAGTGTAGGGGTACCGCACGCGTTGGAGACCTTCTGGAATCGTAGCGTTCTGAAGCCATCCACCGCACGAATACTGGTAAAAGTCTTCACACGGATCTGTCGATAGGTTCATTACGGCAGTGACATCGGCTGGCAGCGCTGCACTCGCACGCTGGGTAACCAAACCCAAGAGGACGATTATAGCGACGGTTGTCATGACTTTTGGAGTTGGCAAAATGAGCCCGAGGGACTACCTAACAATGCGGTCTTCTCGTCCTCACGAAGAGCTCGCGCGCAATGGACACGTCGCCTCATACTTATAGCTGGTCGGAACTGTGTGCCAGAGTTTGTGTGAAGATCACTACCACGGAGATCATGGATAAGTTGAGGCTCTGGCTCTACGCGAAATCTGGCCGCTATCGGGGCGTCCTCTACATATATATGAATGAAGCCAATGACGAAACAGTGTGCTGGATGGAGAGATTTAGTGTGTAATGCCCTCGATTAGTCTGGGACGTTCACGCTCGTCATCGCGGATGACCACTGGACTGATCATGAGTCTTTGAAGTGGAGACTCCTCTACAGCTATGTGGGCCACACTATTACAGATAGGAGACACCGATGCAGCCATTTGGAATGGCTGCATTTATGTGTATTTTGTGTGTTTCGTCTTTGTATGAGAAGACTGATACGAAAGGTTGAAAATTTCAGTGTCAAGGTCATACGTCGCGGAAGACTTTAGTCCTTTAATATTTGGGTCGATTTTCGAGTATGCTAGCATCGTGTGATGCTAATGAGTGTTTAAGCGCTCTAGCCAATGAGTGTACCCCCAGCAATTTCGCAGTTGCCTCAACGAGGGATTACCATACACCTACTAGATAATTTATGCGATTTCACGCGGTGCGATAACAATCTACGATGACTCGGTTTTAGAACAGTTGAGATCGCACAAGTTCTTTCTTGACCCGGCTTTGTTCGCCTCATCGTTGGCATCTACTACTTCCGTAGTAGGACTCATTTTGAGTCTCCAGGGACAACAGCTTTGTGAGAAGCGTACGTGGACGCGCCAACAGCAGATTCTCCTTCAAGAGAGAAGATGGACGCCGTGGATGCCGTATCCTGGATTGCCCAGCGAGTACTGGAAGCCACAAGCTCTTACCTGAACTTATTCGTCGGGAAGAAAAGAGAGCGAGGCAGCTCCCGCCTCTCACTTCTCGTTTTGCCAAGTTCCACGCGCATCAAAAGAACATGAAGATTATCATCGTCATTGCAGCTGCACTCGCAAGCTTCCAAGCCCTTGGCGCTGGTCGCGCCAGTGCTGCACTCCCTCCGGACGTCACGGCATTGATGGACTTGTCCGTCGACCCCTGTGACGACTTTTACCAGTACTCGTGCGGAGGCTGGATCAAGAAAGCCACAATCCCAGATGGTGCAGACCTGGTACAATACCCGTATGACCAGCTATCTAGTCTGCGGGCAGATGAGATCAATGAGATTCTAGAAGCACGTCACCCGATCCTTGGAGAGTTCTTTGACTCATGTCTCGACACGAAGAAAACTGCGACTGCAAATGGCAATAAACCAATTCAAGCAGCCTTATCCAAAATCCTAAGCGTGACCTCCAAGGTAAAGCTGGCCAAACTAGCTGGAGACTTCTGCGCGCAAGGAACGTGCCTGTTCACGAGCCTGAATATCATCATGAACTACCGCGACCCACGTTTCATTGCACTTCTTGTCGAGACAATTGGCTCCCCTCTTTCGGAGGTGCCGGCGGACCGAGTTGACGCCGCGACTAAATATGTCCTCACGACGCTCAAGCTCGGTGGTATCAAGGTGTCAGGCAACGAAATGAAGATTGCCCAGTCAATCTTGGACATCAACTGCATCTTCGTCAACGCATCTTCAACTACTACAGAAGACAATGCTTCAACCGACACACTTCGATTCAAAGAAGCCGAGAAGCGGTTTCCGCTCAGCTTCAAGGCGATTGCGGATGGCGCGCAAGTGCGTAGAAAGAGCGTAATCAAAGATGACTCGGTTATATTCATCAACTCGCTTGCGTTCTTCAACGCGGTCGAGAGCAAGATTTGGAACGCCAAGTCGCTTGAGGAGATCAAGTTCTTCTTCCTCTTCGTATACATCAACCAGTTCGCTAACTACCTCGGCGATGCATTTATCGCAAACGAGAACGAGTACTGGGGAGCTCCAGGTGACCGTGTGGCACGATGCCGTCGTGCTTCATTGGAGCTGCTACCCGATTTGATCAATGAGTACTACTTCAAGAAGGCGCTTGGTACCCAGACGCAACAGTACGTGAAGGGAATGGCGCAGACTCTCAACTACCAGATGATCGACTTCATCTCAAAGCAGAGCTGGATCTCGCCGTCTGGGCGTGCGGAGGCTCAGAAGAAGCTGCAAAATGTGGTCACTCTAGTGGGCAAGCAAGACCAACCCGTTTCGTACCCACTCAAGCTGAAGGCAAACACGCTTGTTGACAACTTTCGGGCGATTATCCAGTACCAGTTCAATAGTGGACTTCGCGGCCTTGAAAAACCTTCTGACCGCACCTTGTGGGACGGTTCTCCAAGTGATAGCAGCGTGTGCTTTGCACCAAGTCTGAACCAGCTGCTCGTGTCCACAGCTCGACTCCAAGCGCCTTTCTTCAGTACCCGCTACCACATCGCACGTCAGTACGGTGGTCTTGCCGTCGTTATCAGCGGCGTGATTTCGGAAGCGTTTGGTGCCAGCGGCATCTCATACGACAGTACCGGCGCTAAGCGTGACTGGCTAACCCCGAAAGACAAGCAAGAATTCAACAAACGCTTCCAGTGCTTCCGTGACCAGTACAGTCAGTTCGAAGTGCGCGGTAGCAACGGGACCGTTTTGGGCCATGTCAATGGAAGCCTCACGCTCGATTCGGCAGTGAGTGACGACAGCGGCATCCGCTTCGGTTTCCGAGGACTTCAGCAGTTCCTCGCAAAGAACCCGAATACCCCGTTGCAAGGGCTGACGCGTGACGAGATCAACCGTCTGTTCTTCATCGCAGCTGGCCAAGAATGGTGCAGCAAGTCCACGGATGAAAATGCCTTGTATCGTCTGACGACGGATTCTGACGCACCACCTGCGGCTCGCGTGAATGGAGTTGTGAGCAACAGCGATGACTTCGCCAAGGTGTTCAAGTGCAAGAAGGGCGCCAAGATGAACCCAGCCAAGAAGTGTGGTGTGTGGCAATGAAAAAACCACAAGGTTTGGAGGACGCCTTGCTTCTGCCACCATCTTTCATATTGCATTTGTTGATAGTCGTCATGAGTACATCTGTACACTTGACGGCGTCGACCGGGGAACTAGGGTCTATTGGTGTGAGTGTAAGGAACTCAGTAGATCCCTCTACATAAAGATCAGAAGAGTCGACTATATTGACGAAACTCGCGCGATTTCAAGTTCTGTGTTGGGTTGACTGCGTTGTCCACCTTGGACTGTCTTTGTGCAAGTCGAAGGACTTCGAAGGAGTTAGAAAGCCATAAAAGAGCCTCTTAGTACGAGGCCTAAGGTTTTCGTCGATGAGCTCAACAGACTCCACTTGCATCCTCATTTGCTTTCTCTGATATCGTTGGTTTCGTGATGGTGAAATTGTTCGTGGAGACAGGAGAGAAGTATTGTTCTCTGCGTAGCAACATATGTGGGAGCCAAGGGCATATCAACGAATCAACAGTTGAATGCAACATGCTGAATGGGTGCCACAGAAGCCAAGAGTTTCCGTCATATTTTAATCAAGGAAAACTCTGAGCCCTGGTTTGGCTAGAAGAAAACAGCTCTACCGCCTCCAAACATTTCACCACACGACGCACTTCTTCGCCGGATTCATCTTGCTGCCCACCTTGCACTTGAAGGTCTTCGCAAAGTCGTCGCTGTTGCTCATAAGCACGTTAACTCGGGCTATGAAGTTCGAGTGGGGGTCAGTCTTGAGTTGGTTCTCCAGCCATGCGTCTGTCACCTTCGCACAATATTCCTGGCCTGCAGCTACGAAGAATAACTTGTCGATCTCCTCTGCGGTCATGCCGTTGGAGGGTGTGTTGGGGTTGTTCTTGAGCCAGTCGCGAAGCCCTTCGAACGCAAGCTTGAGACCGCCGTTATCTGCGATGTTTTCGTTGAGGGTGAAGTTGCCGTCGATGTTGCCGATGACATTACCGGTCGCACCTCGCACAATAAACTCACTATATTGCTCGCGCATACACTGGGCTTTCTGTTCGAACTCTTGTCGGTCATTCTCCGTCCACCAGTTGGTTTTCAGCCCCAACGCGTCATATTCTCGCCCGTTCCAGTCGAAGCCGTGCGTGATCTCATGACCGATAGTTGCGCCGAGACCACCGAAGTTGCGACTCGGATGATACGACGTGTTGAAGTAGGGAGCTTGCATGAGAGACGTAAACACCATAAACTTGTTCTCGAACCAGGAGTACCGCGCGTTCGCTTCGCCAGGTGCGCCGTCCCACAGTGAGCGGTCAACAGTTGTACCGACTCTGGTGAGACCGGTCTCCCAGTTGTACCGTTTGATCTTCTTGTAGTTGTCTGCAAACTCCGAAGCATTCAGCTTGAATGTGTATTTGACCGGCTTGTCCTGCTTCCCGACTATCGCTTTCATCAGCATGATCTTTCGTTCCGCCGCCACGCGCGTTGATAGGTCGAGCCACGTTGCCTTAGAGAGCTCGTCAGCCATCATCCGCTCGATGGTTTGTACCATGCGTAGAACATACTGCTGGGTCCGAGCACCCAGAGCCTCTTCAAAATAGTATTCGCTCAGAAGATCTGGAAGCAACCGAATACTCTGATATTGGCATCGCTGAAGTCGGTCTTCAGGCCCATAGTACTCAACCTCATTGGCCATGAAGTCATCTCCAAGGTATGAGCCAAACCAGATGATGTGGAGGAAAGAATAGAAGTACTTCAGATCTTCGAGCGACTTGGAGTTCCAGAGTTGCTTCTCAACGCGGTCAAAATAGCCGATAGAGTCAAAGAAAATGTCCGAGTCCGACTTGACCGAGCTCTTGTTTCGCACGCGCGCGCCTTCAGCCGTTCCTTTGAAACCGATAGGAAAACGATCGGCGGCGTCCTGGTACCTTAGTGCCTCCACGGCATCTTGTTCCTCAGTCGAAGGTGAAATACTCAGGAGGATATCGTTAATGTCGATCACTGCTTCGACGACTTTGGTCGTGTTAGACGGTAGTTTCACTCCCGCGAGCTTGAACGCAGTGAGGATATACTTGCTCGTGGCAGCGAATTTGGACGATACGTCTTCGAGAAACGGAATGGTTCCAGTGGTTGCGAAAAGAGCCGTCTGAGTCTGGTTGAACTCGTTGTAGGAGGAATCAAAACTTGTGAATAGCCACGCTCCATCAGGGCCGAGTTCACCGCCCAGTTTAGCAAGTTCAAACTTGGATGACACCTTCTGGATACGCTGAAGCGCGTCCTGTAGTGGCTTGTTCCCGAGCGCAGTGCTGGCTTTCATATCCAGACATGAATCGTAGAATTCACCCAAGACCGGATGTCTTTGCTCAAGGATCTTGCCGAGAATCTTCATGGCCAACTCTCCGAGCTCCGTGTACGGTCGTTCATGGCTATCGACTCCATCTGGAAGAGTGAAATGCTTAATCCAGCCACCACATGCGTACTGGAAGAAGTCGTTGCAAGGATCGACAGTCTCGTCCATGATGGCGGTGACGTCACCAGGCAGCGCACCATGAGCTGGGCTGGCAGCTAAAACAAGCAGCGTAGCAGCTGCAGCACTTGCCAAGATCTTCATCGTGTTACTTGTCGGCGAACTCGAAAGTGAGAGAGTGATTGGAGCACTCGCAGTGAAGAAAAAGCCTTCGAAGATTCAATGACGCAGTGGAGGATGGCACCAGCACTACGTCAGTAGTAGTGTTTACGTCTTTTCAATAGGCCTAACCGTGGAAGCCATCAAATGCACTCATAGTCTGTCATCCTGCACAGAACATGAAAAAGACATTTACTCGGAAGGATGTGCTTTTCACGAAGTCATTCGATTGCACACAGAGAGCAATAGGTTGCTTTGAGATTGCGAGAGAAATTATGAGGAGAATGGGACTGCAGTCTCGACTAGATGTTGTCCTTGCTCCCGACGATGGCAGTCGACGAAACACGAAGCTTGATGAATGCCGGGAGCTTGCTTATTACTCAACCAGCTCCAACCATTTGTGTGGTGGATGTAATTGTCGAGTAACTGATGATGCTCGGTCAGCAACAGCGGGAAGAATGCCTGAAGGCGTCTTAGGGACATTTGCGTGCACGCGATGTTTCCGCACCTGTGAGGAGCATTCGAGGTGGCACGATACGATCTCTGCTCTGTCTACGTACTGACGACTGGACTCTAGTACTATACAAGTATGTACTTTCGACAATCCTACCGACGACCTCTGCGAGCGAGTTCAACTCGCCACAGTGCAAGCATCCACAAAATCTGGTTATGCTTCAATGCCAATGGCCAACAGTACTAAACTGAATCCATTACGTACCCCACTGTACTAAACGTGAGATCGACATGAACCGCGTTTCTACGCAAGGACAAAGACCAATTTTGACTGCAAGCTTGACATTAATGATAGGAAGTGCTGTCTTCGAGATCTCAGTTGTTCATGTTTAGTACCGGATGCTACACTTGGTCCACCTTTCGTACGTTTCGCGTATTGCGTGCGAAACAGTATTCCACTCTTTTTGATGGATTCTCTGGTGATACTCTGCCCATTCAGAACTTAGAAGGAGTGCCCAGGGACGATCTATCTCGTGGAGCCGTGATCGCTCAGTTCCGTCGCTCCAAGTGCTCCAGTCAGCAAGTCTGACCCCGCAGCACGATCAGACTCCTCAGTTGAACCTTGGATAAGTTGAGTCCTCGCAGTACATTGCAGCTCTCTTGGTTTGGTTACTCTCGTGCAAGTTTGTGCACGACAACGTTGATTCCTGCAGTAACCCAGCTCCGCCAAAGCCGGTGGAGTGGGCTCAGACTTGTGAGCAAAATATGATGCGACGAGAAAAAGAATATTTTCTTGCTGCCTCATCATCAACGCTGTAACAACTCGCTCTGCCAACGACGAAGGTATTCGATGGAAGCCTACAACGCGGTCACATCGCCCACGACAGCGCGGTGGTCACTCACATAGGTGCCGTCAACGACGTTGTTCCAGACCTCGTACCGCTGAACGGAGAAGCGGTTGTCGGCAGTTGGCCCGAGCCAGATAAAGTCCATTCGACTAGCCTGCGTCGACGACGAGAAGCCCGAGTAGGTCTCGTACGACCCGAAGCGCTGGTTCCCCGCCGCCTTGTTGTACATATCTTGGGCGTAGCCCGAGTTGGCCAGCGCGTTGTACGCGTCGCCTCCCTGCTGCGAGTTGAAGTCGCCGGTGATGGTCACGCCGAGCGGGCCATACTGGCTTTGGACAGCCTTGACACGCGCCAATACGACCTTAATGCCTTCGATACGAGCCTGCGAGCTCACGTTATCGAGATGCGTGTTGGCGTGGATGAAGCGCTTGCCCGTCTTGAGAGACTCGAAGACCGCGATCGTCACGATACGGCGGCTCCCGGCACCCCAACCAAAAGACACGACATCTGGCGTCGGCGAGAGCCACTTGACCTCGGAGTAGATGAGCTTCAACGCGTCTGTGCGGTAAAGAATCGGCGAGTACTCGCCATCCTTCTTCCCGTCGTCACGAGCAACACCGACGTGGGTCCACGGGGATCCAAGACCGTCTTTGATATCCTTGAGTTGGTTGTCGAGCACTTCCTGGAGCCCCATGACCGTGACAGCACCGGCGGGGGCCGAGTTGACGATCTGCTTGACGTGATCCACGAATCGGCGCTGGCGGCACCGCGACGGCGTGATGAAGCAGAAGAGATCCCACCAGGGCTTCTCGCCGTCCTGACGCGAGGACGTGGCGTAGCGAATGTTGAACGAGACCACGCGCACGGGCTGCGGCGTCGCGGCGACGAGGCTCACAGCCACCAGCAGCAAGCTCACGAGCGTCGAAAGGTACTTCATCGGGGCGTACGAGTCTCGATGAGGTGTCCAATTGGAGAATGAGCGCTTGGCTCAAGCAACACAGAGGGCTTCATGAGACCCTCTTGCTCGAGATGATCGGGATCTGATGGCCTCCAAGGATGGGCACCGGTCCGCAGAGACAGTCCATACCCATTCGGTCTCAGCAATATATTTGTGAACACAGTTCGAAGCAAGTATGAATCGTGAGATCGGTGTATTCAAGAGAGAAGGTTGAACGATGTATAGAGGTGGCTGGTGTCCAATTGTCTGGTGTTAGTCACGCGTGGGTGACGCCTGTCCGAGTGGATGGACCCATCCCAGTTGTGATGCCCAGAGTTCTTCTCTGGAGACCGCGGCTGACAGACGTCACTGAAGCGGTAGATTTATCTCCATGCGGAGCCTCCGGTGACGGAGAATCCCACACGCTTCTACACGACAACCGGACGTCTTGCGCCTGTAGCCCAGGCAGACAGTGGGCCAACGAGCTGAGTTTGGCTCTGTCCGAAAAGAAAAAAATGAAGCAACCTGATCAGCTGCAAGTGCTGGAGGAGTGAGCATGAGTTCTGTGAGCTCCCAACGAGTAGTTGTGCGATTGCGGTACCACCAACGAGTGAGTTTTTCGTGATGAGCGTTTGGGCGTACTACTGTATTAGAGACTTTGGTTGGTACGAAGTTTAGAGGAGAGTAACGTCGCCCACGACCGCACGGTGATCGCTGATGTAGATGCCTTCGTCGATGTTGTTAAGGATCTCGTACCGCTGCACCGAGAAGCGGTTGTCTGAAGTCGGTCCGAGCCAGATAAAGTCGATGCGGATCGTCGGCGTCGACGACGAAAAGCTCGTGTACGTGTTGCCGTACGGGCCGATGATCTGGCCTGGCGCCGCCTTGGCGTACAGGTCTTGCGCGTAGCCAGAGCTCACGACCGTGTTGTACGCGTCGCCTCCTGGTTGCGAGTTGAAGTCGCCCGTGAGTGTCACGCCGAGCGGCCCCCACAGTGCTTGGACGGCCTTGATTCGGGCTAGCACGACCTTGATGCCTTCACTACGAGCCTGCGAGCTCACGTTATCGAGATGCGTGTTGGCGTGGATGAATCGCGCGCCAGTGGTCAGCGACTCAAAGACCGCAATGGTGACAATACGGCGGCTACCAGCTCCCCATCCGAACGACACAACATCCGGTGTCGGCGAGAGCCACTTGACCTCGGAATACAAGAGACGAAGAGCGTCCGTACGGTAGAGTATCGGTGAGTACTCGCCCGATTTCTTGCCGTCGTCACGAGCCACGCCGACGTGAGTCCACGGTGAGCCAAGACCGTTCTTAATATCGGTGAGTTGATTGTCGAGCACTTCCTGGAGACCAATGACAGTCACGGCGCCGGCGGGGGCATTCGCCGCTGTCTGCTTGAGCTGGTTGATCACGTGCGGCTGGCGGCATCGCGAGGTGGTGACTCCACAGAAGAGATCCCACCACGGCTTCTCGCCGTTTTCGAGCGATGAGGCTGCGTAGCGGATGTTGAACGTGACGACGCGCACGGGCTGCGGCGCGGCGGTCACGAGACTCGTGGCGAGGAGGAGCAGCGAGGAGAAGATCGCAACGCCCTTCATGGTTGGAGAAAGTGGGAGAATGGCGAAGCTGAGTAACGAGTCAAGCATGACCCTCGTGCGCAGGGGAATCTCTCGGTCTCAGGTCATCGCACGGTTCTGACTAGTTGAAGTTGCCAGCCTTGGGATCAGGAAGGTACTCAAAAGGATCTGCTACGGTGCTTAAACTTACAATACTATGAGATACAGGGAATAATGAGTATGTTCACATATGTGGTTGTATCGTTTCAAAGATTAATAAATTTAAACAAGTGTCGTATCGGAGAGAATTTGTCTATAGGGTGCGTAGTTGACTGGCTGACAGCAATCCTCCCATCCGAGAGCCACTGTGTCTCAGTCGGCGTCACAGCCTCTCTCGCAAGTTATCAGATTCGCGACCCGTCGAGATTCTCCCACGTGAATGCGCATCAAGTCTCCCGTGCGAGTACAGTACCAATCAACCACCAGATTCACATTTTTGTTTTCATGAGACAGTTTTACAGCAACGTGATGTCGCCCACGACCGCGCGGTGGTCGCTCACGTAGACGCCATTGTCAATGTTGTCGCGCACCTCGTAGCGCTGCACCGAGTACCGGTTGTCGCTCTTGGGGCCGAGCCAGATGTAGTCCATTCGGCTCGCCTGGGTCGCGCTCGAGAAGCCCGTGTAGGTCTCGTAGGCTCCGAAACGCTGGTTGCTTGCGGCCTTGTTGTACAAATCTTCGAGGTAGCCAGTGTTCGCCAACGTGCTGTAGGCATCGCCACCGGGCTGCGAGTTGAAGTCGCCTGTGAGCGTCACGCCGAGAGGTCCCCAGAGAGCCTGGACGGCCTGGATGCGAGCCAGCACGACCTTGATGCCTTCGCTTCGAGCCTGCGAGCTTGCGTTGTCGAGATGCGTGTTGGCGTGGATGAATCGTGCACCCGTCGTGAGAGATTCGAAAACGCCGATGGTGACGATGCGACGACTGCCGGCGCCCCATCCGTAGGACACGACGTCAGGCGTCGGCGAGAGCCACTTGACCTCGGAGTAGAGAAGGCGAAGCGCGTCGGTGCGGTAGAGAATCGGCGAGTACTCACCCGATTTCTTGCCATCGTCACGACCGACGCCGACGTGGGTCCATGGGGAGCCGAGGCTGTTCTTGATGTCGGTGAGTTGGTTATCGAGCACTTCTTGGAGGCCGAAGATCGTGATGGCTCCCGCCGGTGCACTGCTCTCGATGAGCTTGATCTGGTCGCCGAAGTACCGTTGACGGCAGCGCGTGGCCGTGATGAAGCAGAAGAGATCCCACCAGGGCTTCTCTCCACTCTCGAGCGAAGACGTGGCGTAGCGGATGTTCCACGAGGTCACGCGAAGGGCTTGGCTCGCAGCTGCTGCGTGGTGGACAGCGAGCAGCAGCAGCGACGCGAGGAGAGAGATCCACTTGAGGTTCATGGTGGTTATAGGAGGCGAATTCCAAAGTGAACTGCCTCAACGGTCTCACGTTGTTCGGATCAGGTCACGAGTTGAAGATCGCTCCTGTGGATGGTCCAAGACATCACATCGCCATGTGATGAGCTGACGCACCGGGATACACAAGGCAATTAACATGATCTTCTTACACAAGGTATCTAATCTTGGAGCTATTTTAGAGTTCAATTTACAAATGCATGAAATAGATATAACAGTACATGAATGATAAGATTGCGAGGAATGGGAGGGTATGTAGGCAATCATCCGTGAGTCACGCGGTGACAGCCATCATGGCTGCTGACCACAGCTGCATCCACGGGGATTCGAAGCGTTTGACTTGAAGAACTCAACACTCTCTTGAGATCTGCTACTGCTATTATACGTACTCCGCACGCGACACAGGCTGATGATTCCCTCGATGGAGCTGAGACCAGCCGCTCGGGCATGAGTGGCCGCTGGATAACTCCTGTATTCGAAACGCGTACTCATCAATGTCTGCGAGTCAGTATACATCATTGACCACTCCCTCACGACTCGTGAGCTCGCACGTAGCGCAAGGCCTCGAGCGCATCCGCCAGCGGCTTATGCGTGCGTTCAGCAAAGAGAAGCTTGACGTTCTTGCCGACGTGGTCGTGCTCGTCCTTCCATTGGCGCAACGGGTACCTGTCGTGCGCGTGGTGGAACTCGCACTCGGGTGGCGGATCGTGGTTGTGGCCACGATCGCACGTCTTGGTCTTGTACGAAGGCTTGTACCAGCAGATCTCTTCGTACGAATGCGACTTGAAGCAGTTCTCGTTACGACATCCGTCGCCGCTCGCACATAGGTTGCTCTTTTGGCTCGCGATGCGCGAAAGGATCTCGAGACCCGTGTCGACGTGGATGCACACACACGAGTCGTCCTCGCGCACTTTCTTGCCCCAGAAATGGCCGTGCTGGCAGCACGTGATGAGCTTGAAGAACGGATTGTAGCGCATTACTTCGAGGTACGAGTGCGATTTGCGGCAAGAGGCACTGTGGCCCTCGGCCAGTAAGCACAGATTGGCCTTGGGCACAAGCTTGATGTGGTTGAGCATGCGCGAAAACTTTACTGTAAGGAAGCCGTCAGTGTGCATTGGCAGCGACCTGGGACGCTCATACAGAAATCGGTACGACGCCACGCGAGAGCGAGCCGCTGAACTTGGAACCACGGATTTCATGGGTTGAGAAATGACCATTTGAGATGGTGATCTCTTAGTGATAGCCGCCCATGACATTCCAGATGAGGGCTGCGTCGGCGGAACGGTCGATGGTGGAGTCGCGCCAGATGCCCTGGCTTTGGGCACGGGTGGCGATTGAGATGAACCTCTCGGTGCCGATTTCTTGGTTCTTGAAGCGTTCATGGACGGCGGCGGCGAGTCATTGTCTGTGTCTGAGTCGCCGTAGTTGTCGCTCGACAGCTTGAGGTCCAGCTCGCTTGCCAAAGTATACGTGGAGTCTACGCTCAATCTCGCGCTTTCGCTGACCACCTCGACTACGGACGGATTAGAGTAGTTCGACTTTTCTTCGTCAATCGTTGTGGGCGAAGTACCATCAACGTAGAGCACTGCAAGCGCAGGCATCGCGTTGCCGATCGTGCCAACGTAGCCGCATAACTCGATCAACTCGGCATCCGATAACCAGGTTGCCCCAGGGTGCGAAGACAAGTTGCCGATCGAGCGGATGCCTTTGAGGGCACGCCGAACCCCCTGAACTGCTTTTCGGTGTTCCATAGCAACGTGGTACGCATTCTCTGGGCCGTCGACTTTCGTTTCCAACGAGAAAACGAAATCATCTGCAAATTGAGCCAGGTTTGACGTCGAGTCGTACGAGATATTGAGGTAGCTCATGTACAGGGCTGTTAGGCTCTGGAAGTCGCTGCGAAACCAGTTACCCTGCCGGGCTTCAAGATGGCCACGTAGCTTTTCCACGAGCGCACGAGCTTGCCTCTTCTTCATCGGGTCGTGGATCCATCTCACGAGCCCTGGGCTGTAATCACAGTTGACAGTACGCTCAATCAGCAACTCGGTGAGCTTCTTCGATTTACGAGTGAGCTTCTCCTGGCTTGAACGTGCGCGTGATCGTGGGCTTGCGCTGGTCTTGGCGCTGCCGTGCTTCATGGCTGTCCCTTTTTCTTGCTCTATCCTCTGGGGTTTCTGGACTTCTCACGCAAAATGCGTCTGACTCAAACGCCGCAACTCCCGATTGTGAACGACGGACGAGGACGTGCGATGGGAGTCCGCGACCAGAAATGGAGGATGCGGCACCAGGTGGTTATGTTCCACAAATACAGAGCTTACGAACTTTGTCCGCGTTGAAAAGAACTCTTCCCAGCTAATCCCTCCCAGAATTGAAAAGTGTTTACATTCCACGATCGGTTTTAAATTCCAATATGCGATTGACAAATGATATCCTCTCTAAATACTCGTGTACTCAAGACGGGGATGCTTGGTTGAGTAAGACTCACCGTCTTCGCTCCCGCACCCATGTCTTCGGTGATGTCGTTACGTGCAAATTGTGGAGTTGCGAATGGATTCATTTTCAGAACACGCACAATTACGGAGTCTGTTTGAAGTAATTTTATGTGCAGCTTGGCTTGCGATATGCAGCCCTGGGAATTCTCCCAACGTCAGCGCTCGCAGTGGCACAATCTCGGGTGATGTCACGCCCATCCAAGATATGTTTGGTAGTCCTGGAGTTTCTCAGAGGTGAATAATCATCGACACTACTGCCCGTTGTCGGAGTATATCGAAAGAGGCGCAAAAATGAAGGTATAGAACTGCGCCTCGGTGGAAACGCGAACGCAAAAATCGTTGTCGTGTGACCACTCACGCGCGGATCATCTGCACAAACTGAGTGTCGTCGACAAGATGTATCTCACATAGATGGCCACGAATGGACGCCGGTTGGTTGCAATGGTAGGACACTGGTGAAGTTCCTCCTGCTAATAACGAACGCCACGTTGATCAGATCAGCGAAATGGCGATTTGCGGCCAGGCGAACGTCGGTGGCGAGATAGAGTCAGCGAGGTCAAGAGCAGGCTGAATGCCTCGTGTCTAGACACGCGGCGCGATGATCGGGAGCCACCCTGTCTGCCGTCGCCCAGTTGCTTGCTTTAGCGCCACTACGGACACACCCAACGCACTATGCATATGCGCTGGCATGAGACAACACCTTTTCCGTTGGACGCGCGTGCAACAAGAAATATTGAACACTTCGATCAACAACCGAGCATTCGCGTCTATCCACGACGACGGCTTGCCGTTCCACTGTACAGCGGTACCATGTGGCCTGCGGACAACCTTACGGCGAACAAACGTTGCTCTTCGCCAGAAAGGTGACTCCCGAGTTTGTATGTCCTCATCTAATGTTGTCAACTGTTTGATTGCCTCGATAGCGCGCGACGAGCTTACTGGCTCGTCTGCGCTTCGTCGGCGCAAAAACCCCAAAATCCTTTAACGACTCGTTTTGGGGGCTTCACGACGCGACGAGAGCATCCTGTACTTTGCACCCAGCATCATCAGGACCGCAAAGACTTGGCGCAATCGTTTACGGCTCCGGTGTCGCTATCTAACCTCGCGGAATACTGAGCAGAGTCCACAAACGATTTCAGGATCGCGGAAGCTAATCAATCACTTTCCAAATTGGTGGGTCGTGAGAGGTCAACCCAGTGATCATGGAGTTCTACGCCGACGCGAGCATGATGCCTTTTGAAGCTAGCGATCCACTCCGTTGTGCTTATGCAAGTAAGAAATGCCTCAACCAGCGCACGACCAAGCTCGGCGGCGGTCTGCACCGATTCTGCGAGTTCCATCGGCGTCGAGCCAATGCGAACCAGTCAAGAGTCGACAGGAAACGCCGCGTTCGAAGAGCAGCGCAACGACGAGCGGCTAGGGCTCTACGACTCGCTCTCAAAAGCCAACTGACGCTTCCAGACCCCATCGTGAATCCGACAGAGGACGCCGATTTCTCGCTCGACGATATCATCGTGCTGCATCACTTGTTATTTGACATAGCGGTTAAATCGATGCCACCATCCATCTCGGTATGAAGTGGCGAAAAGAAAGTTCTGCTTGAAGATCATGAACAGGATATCTGTCGCAACAAGCATATAGAGTGTATCAAATCAAATAGAACGAAGTTATATCCCAGGTCAAAGCCAGCTGAGTGATCACACGGTTGAGGTTCATTCGACGAATCCAAGTACGACATGGGCTTCGGAAGTGCTTTAGCTTATTATCGCCGACAGAATCCTGATACCGGGCTGTTTTCGACACCTCGTCCTCGGTTGAAGCTGCGAGCCACGGAGGCACGTCGCCGTGCAGCATCTCTGAGAGGTTGGAGTGATCATCCTGGGTTGTTGGGTGATGAACAGACGAGGTGGTTCTTCTGATTGGCTAACAAGCCAGCCATCTTGTTGTTCGCGCGTAAATGATGAGTCCGGAAACGGTGTAGAATCGTGCTTAGCACTCTCAATCGTGACATGAGCAATGATTGCATCTTCTCGACCCCCGAAGAAGCGAGACAAGCTTGTCGCCGAGGTAAACCTACTCTGGCCTTGATTATCGGCTTGCATTCATGCGACGATCATGTTTGTGATACCTATTGCAAAGACTAGCGCGTCCGTTGTTAATGCCACAACAAGAGTCCTCACACACTGCAGCTGCAGAGAAGAAGAGCAGGCATTCGCACTAGATGAGTGGAGGGGGGGGAGGGGAGGGGGAGGTCTAGGGGTTTGGGGTCACCCTCGGTGGCGATGGAGCCAAAAACATTTGTCTCGATGCTCTTTTTCATGACAAACATGTATTTCATAGCCTGTGATTCCAACATTGATCTACTAGCTATGAATCGGGGCATTCCATTCAAGTCCGAGTTCTCAGTGGGTAGGTTCGGTGCTCTTCTCCAACTTGTCAACAAGCTCTTCCTCCAACTCCGCTGTGTCCACGTTCTTTACCTCCAACCATGCAAAGACGCCGACTGCAACAAGTGTGATGGGCACAATGCCGTAGGCTGCGATTTTCCACAACGTGTGCGCTCCGTAGTCCTTGTAGATGAACCCTCCCGCAAGCGCGGCAGTACCGGCACCGAGTCCGCGCTGGAAAGCCGATAATAGACCAATCGTCGTACCAGCGACTCCCTTGGGCGCTGCTTTGTAAAGGTACATGGTCAACGAGGTCACGAGGAGCCCGAACGTGATCCCGTGCAGCGTCTCGACAGGTACAACGTACCACGGCTCCTTCATGTATGCGTAGACAATGTTCCGCACCAGAAAAGCCACAACAACAATCGCAAGACATCCCGCGGTGCCGAAGCGTTGGATCATCGAACTCGAGAGAAAGAAGATCGGAATCTCGGACATGGTCTCCACCGTCACAAAGACGCTGACTATGCTCCCTCCGTCGTCGGACAAATCGTAGACATTAAGAAAGAGGAAGCTGTCAATCAAACCACCGTTGATCCCGGCCAACAGCGCCACTCCAAAGAGAACGAGCACGTCTGGTCGCCGCATGAGGTGTCGAGCACTCTCTTTTAGCAGACCCTTTTGCCGTGGCTGAATCTCATCTCCATAGCCTTTCGGAACCGTCCGTACTAGGATCGCCAAAGAAATGCACGACACGACAAGCATCATCGTGAAACACCACTTGATATCGAGCAACCACGCCATCATGCCACAGACAAAGCCACCGACCCCATAACCGAATGCACCGTAGAGTTTCTGCTTGCCAAAGTCTCCTCCCACACGCTCTGTGAGCTTCATTGATGCGAGGTCCAGAAGAGCCAGTGTGGGCACAAACTGGCAGTAAGCGGCGAACACAACGACGCACATGAGTGGGAACGAGCGCACGAACTGGATAGCAAAGATGAGCAACGCCGACGTGACGTGACAAAACTCGTGGACTTGTTTGTGGCGGTGAAGGATATCCGCTACGGCGCCCCAAATTGGAGGTCCGATGACCATGCAGAGGCATGGGATGGCCATGAGAATACCCGTCTCACTCTTTGAGAATCCAACCTCTTCGAAGAAAATCTACATGCAGAATGCAGATGACGTGAGATGATGTCTACTCCCATAGTGAAAACAATACAAAACTTACCGGAAGGTACGCTATGAGCGAGAAGCAAAAGTTGTGGACTAGAATCAAAATCTTGAGCGGGATAAGCTCCTTCGACTCCCCAGCGTCGATGAGGAACATGGGGCGAAACGGCATGGTCGAAACACGTCGGGCTGCTTGTGAGTAGACTGGATTTTGATGAATGAGCCACGTGGAAACCGAAGACCCAAGGACTCTGGTCAGAGAACCTCCCCTCGCCATCCCCTTGCGAACGGTCGTGTAATAAACATGAGCTACTTCAACCCACTGTTTATGTAGGTTTCACGGATCCTGATTGGACGTTTAGGAAGGGAAGACAGAAAATGCAGACAGTGGATCCGGCTGTTGACCTTACGTCAGTAGCCTTATCTTACCGATTGGCTTGCAAGATAAAACAATTGAACTGAATTAAAGTTTATATGTAGCTGTCGTTCAGACGTGGGTTGAATGATCGAGCTGTTTTAGCCGGCGCACCATAATACCTGCTCCATATCCTCTGCGATTTGCAGACAGCCGTGATGCAGTCGCGTCGAACCAAATGGAGTCTTCGGTGCGCCAACGTTGATCCCAGCTGATAGGGACACTATCCAAGTTCAAGTCGTGGCAGATGATGTGCTGGCACATATTTCGCATGGAAAACAGCGAACAACGTTTTATACGTGGCGTTTTTGTTCATTGTTGGTCTGCAAACCAACAACAATCTCCGTGCCATTCTAGTAATTGATCTAATTGAGGTCGACTGTCTTCCTCGTATAAAAGTCGCCTTGAAAATTTGGTTTTATTCTCCCATTATTTTTTAACCAATACGTGACGTCAAATATGGGATTGAAGGTATGGATTGGTTAATAGTGAGATGGGAGAATATACAGTAACAAGTTCTTTTTTTTTTATGATGGTGAAGTCTATTGAGCGCAATAAATGTACCCTAATAGCTGGGGCTCTGATGCAGACTCCTGTGCTTACCGTGGGTCAACTTGGCTGACAAGCCAGGGGTGTAAGTCGGAGGGCGCGAGCCTTGGGAGATCTGCATGGCAGGTCATGCCAGTGGGATGATGGGCGCGGCTTGTGTGGCCGGAGTCCATCGCGTGTTGGGCCAGGGTGGCCGCGAGCGAGTTGTGGGCGCGTACGTGGAGTTGCCAGTGACGAACGCCGACGACATCGGCGAGGTTCCTGGCTCTGTGATAGAGCCGCAGGAGTGTGTCGTTCTTGGGAGGTCGATAATCTCGCAGTTGGCGAAGGATGGGCGCACAGGTACCGATCACAGTCAAGCCGAACCAGCCATGAGCCTTTGCAGCTTGAAGGCCATCAATGAGGCCTTGGTACTCAGCCTGGGTGGTAGTAGTCGAGGGGTCGACGATCCAGGTGGCGGAGCTCCAGAGAACAGTTGGGCTGGGTCCCGCAGATGCTGTTGTGACGAGGAGGGCGCCAGCTCCACCAGGGCCGGGGTTGACTCTCGTCCTTCCTGCGAAGAAGAGCACATTAGCTGGCTCAACGGGTGCTGCGATTGGTTCGATCAGTTCCTCGGTGGAGTCGAGGAGATTCTTGAACCTATCAATGAGACTTTTGCGAAGTCTGGCGTGTTATGGGCGCGATTCAGCCGATATCGGAGCGTGTCAAGCACTCGCTGACAACAAATCTTGTGCATAGCCGCAGCCTGTCGATGTGACCAGGCCCGCGACTCATCGGCCATACTGCTTCTCCATCCGTTGATCACTACGAGTGTCTCCAGCACTAGTTGTTGCCAGACCGCTTGTAGGACAGGGTACGGCCCAGCTCCTGTGTCGTCTTCTTCGGGGAGGCACTTGCGGAGGGTGGGGAGTTCCCATATCTTAGGCGGAACGCGAGGTAAACGAAGGCTGAAGACTGCAATGAGAAATTCGGCAGTCTCTGCGTCATCCAGGTCTTTCCAGAGACCAAGAGACGCGGCTACAGAGCGCAGAGTAGTCCAGAGCTGCTGCGCAGCCGGGCATTCCCAGACGATGTGGAAGACGGCACCACCGTCGCTCCCGTCTGAAGGGCAATGTGGGCATCCCCGCCTGTCGTGTAGGCGGTCCCATCCGGAGAGGCGAAGCCCTTTGACTCGGAAGTAGATCAACCGTTGGCGGCTGGAGCTGTGCCTGAGTCGGTGGACCTCTCCCCAACTCACTTTATCTAGCGCCATGCCAAACTCGCTGGATGCGTCGTGAGCTAAGCGACGTCGTCGTTCGAGGTCTTGTTCCGCCCTGACGCGTTTGGTTCGAGCGACCGAGTCTCTAAGGACGGCCTTGGCGTGGAGCCGCGGCGCGCCCCAGAGAGGAAGCACTGGGCTCAGCAAGGGGTGAGGGTAGAACTTGAGTGAAGCGCGCTTCGATGCGGCGCGTGCCAACGATTCCGCGTGGTGTAGTAAGGATACCTTCCCGAGTTCCCTGATGACATTGTCCTCGTCTAGTCGAAAGAGATAGGCTCTGCCGTCGGTGTGTTCGAGGTACCATGCATCCTTCGACCGCCCATGTTCAAGAAGGTGATGCGAGGGATTATGCGGCAGGAGGAGATCAGGGTAGCAGATCACGAGTGTGTCGCACAGGAGTCTGAAGCTGTCAACGGCATCATAAGGATAGGAGATATTCTTCAGACGAAAATTGAGCGTGGTCCTGTTCACCCAATGTATGTCGATCAGGTCATGGACCGTTGCTTCCCCGGCTTGGAGGCCTGGTAAATCCGAGGCACGGAGTTCCCTTCCCGAAGCGTGAAGCAGAAGCTCTGAACCAACAATAGGGGTGTGAAGCAGAGCTTGAAGGTTGAGGCGCCCTGCCCGCGACCTTTGCATCGCACTTATCGAGTTTAAAGTCAACTTGAGGGAGTTGTAGTCCCGCTGGTACCATTCGTTGAGCCACTTGCCATCGCTCAGGGATGCTCTTCCGGCTTTCGGTAGTAGAGATAGAATGGAAGATCGTTCTTGTTCTTCCCATGGGAAGACCACAGCCCCGCTTAGCACCGATCTGCCAGTGGCCGCCATCGTGGCAGCAAGCCTTGGCTGATGACTGGGTCCCCTCCCTGGAGCAACATGAGTAGCTGTGGGGAACGCAGAGGTCGCCGCAAGCACCGCCCCGACTGCAGCTGCGATGGTATCCGTAGCGGAGTGCCATCGCTGTAGTGTGGTAGCGCTTAGTATCAGGAGTTCGTCGCGTATTGAGGGCAGTTGCAGTCCTCCTTGGCGTCGCTCTGCGAAAGCGGCGGTCTCGCTCATCCAGGCTCGTCCAGTGTTATCTCCAGGAGCCAAGAGCCCGTGCCACGCGTAATTGTGAACAAAGTTTTGGAGTTTGTCGATCATCTCCGCCGTAGGCCACGAGTGCCGCGCGACAAACAGGATTTTGGGCAGGATGACAGCTTGGCACACTTGTACGCGTTGCATGAGGTCAGTCGTCGTGACGGCCGCAAGTTGAAGTCTGACCCGAAGTTGCTGAAGCGTGATGTCCCAGACTTGCTGGTGGATGGGATCAGTGGAGCTGAGGTATATAGTTGTGTCATCTGCGAATCCCACAATCGAGACTGAGAGATTCTCTTCGAGTTTCAGCCCGGAGAGATCCGGGAAGGTCTTGACTAGGTCGTAGAGCACATCCACAGCTAGCACAAAGAGAGTTGGGGCGAGTGGGCACCCTTGCCTGATGCCTGTTGTCACATCCAAAGTGGCTGAGATTTGGCCATCAACAATGAAAGCAGCAGTCGTGCCGAGATGCATTTGCTCGATTGCGTCAATCATGGGAGTCGGGAGACCATGTCGTCGCAGCGCTCGCGTGAGGAACTTCCGATCCAGGGAGTCGTACGCTTTGGCGAAGTCAAGTAGCACCGCTAGGGCTGAGTTCGGAATCTTCTTTGCCACTGCTCTCTTTTGGAAAGCCGACCACACGTCAATCGCGTCATGGACTTGTCGTCCGTTAACAAACCCATACTGCGTGGAGGAGACCATCGCAGGTACGTGGGCGCGTATCCGAGTGAGCAGGATTCGTGCGTAGATTTTATAATCGGTGTTGAGGAGCGCGATTGGCCGGAAATCCAGTCCCGTGAGAGGCTGGTTTTTCTTTGGGATGCAACAAACCGAGGCAGCCTTTAAGCTTGGAGGTAGTACACTAGCTCGATACCACGTGGAGAATAGAGACGCGAGTATGGGAGCCAAAGTATCGACGTGCTCTCTGTACCAATCGTTCGGCAGTCCGTCAGGCCCGCTAGCCTTTCCTTTGGGGCAGGACTTGATGGCTTTGGCGACTGCATCCGCGGTGAAGAGCATGTCGTCGAAGTCTTCTGGGAGCTGAAGAGGCTTCGGCGGGAGCTGCTCGAATACTCGATCCTGAGCGTCGTCTTCACAGGGGGATTTCTGAATAATCGGCACCCAGTCCTGCCCTACTTGGTCCGCATTGCTGAGGTTGGAATGCGGCCGTCTCGGTAGTGCAGCCACATGTCTGCGTGAGATCTTCACATCTATGCGTTTGAAGAAGGCCTTGGCTGACTCGTGTGGACGTCTAGCATGGGACGAGTGCCGGGCTTGCCGCGTGTGGCGGAGCCGATCACTCTGGAGTCGAATGAGATCTCGTCTGATCGCTCGAAATCTTGCAGCCGGATCTAGAGAGAGCCTCCTCATCGCGCTCGTGATATCCTCGACACTGGCCCCAATCGTGAGGTGCCTGTTGCTCGCGTCGCGCTTAGCCTCGCGGAGAGCTTCTACGAGCCGTTTCTTTTGCTTGCGAAATCGACGTGTGGCCAGAGTGAGTTGTTCTCGTTTGGCGTGGAGACTATCTCTTCTGATCTGCGTTTTTATCTGATCCCAACTCTTGGCAGAGATCTCTGCCGGCTGCGTCACGAGCGTCTTCCCAGCCTCCTCAAGGAGTTTCTCTCCGATGGCGTGGATCGCGTCTGCTGCGCATTCCGGCAGCGTATACCGTAATCGTGGCTCCTGGGAACTCCGTCGGGCCTGGTGGGCGCCATTGGCCATGCGCTGAAGAATGACGCCGTCATGGTCCGTGCGACAAAATGGAGCGGTCGTGACAAGCCGACGCAGCCGCTGGTACGTGCTCGTTGTAAGATACCACCTATCTAGTCGTGCAGTCGCGATCGTGTCGTCTCGAAGCCCGTACCAGTAGGTATGATGTGTTGCGTGGAACTCTCGGACATCCGTCGTTGAGGCTACTGCAATCATCGAGTCAGTTGCAGCATCGATGAGATCCCACGCCACCAAGAATTGCGAGAGCCCGTCCGATGATTGGTGTGAGCTGGTGCGCCTGCTCCGATCGAGTTCGGGATCTAGAATACAGTTGAAGTCTCCCCCTAGGAGAATTGCTCCGCTGGGCTTGGTTTGGTTCGCTAATTGCCGAAAGAAACGTTCCCGCGTGGTAGCATTAATGCTTCCGTAGACACAAACGATCGTGATATCTTCCGCATCCAGCTTGCCTTGGACTGCAGCGAAGTGTGCGGACCAGAGATCCCGTCTCCACGGCCTGACGTCCGATACCGCCGCTTGTGGGTGGAGGAGTATCGCGACTCCACCAGCTGCGGTGTCCGTCGCTGGCCAGTACAAGAGAGGACTGGACAGTTTCTTCGAATCGTAACCCCAAGCCCTGGCATACATGTCTTCCAGTACCGGAGCCCATCTCTCTGTGGCCCTCGTTTCTTGGAGGATGACGACGTCAAAATGCCGATGGTCATATGTGCGCCTAAAAGCGTCAAACCAGTTCTCGAGATGCTCACGATTCTTGAGCAGGCCCTGTACGTTCTGCGTGAGGACTTGAAGATGATGCGGAGGTTTCCGCCTGTCCGGCCTCCTTGGCTTGGCCATAGGGGCAGGGCTGGTGCCACTCTCTATCCGCGAGGATGGAGAGTGGGTGGTCGTGCTGGCGTGCGGAGGCGTCGACGCTTCCTGCACATTTGCCTCAGCTGGACGCCGCACTTGCGTCAGCGAGGCTGGGCGCGCGTGCTTCATACACGATCACCAACCTGTCCTGGCTGGGCAGGTTGGGTCGGCTGAGCGGGTTCGCTCGCAAACGCGAGCCTAGCACCGACTGTCCAGTCATGGAGCCGGAGATCATGAAGTGCAGAAACAGTCTCTTCAGGGTGGGAGCGTAGCCACTCGACTGACCGAAGATCGATGAGTTCGTCAGAACTCGCCACTGCTACCAGGGCGACCAGTCTGCTCCACTCTTTGCGCGCTTCACCAGTGTCGTTAGCCGTCACGAATGCAGGTATAGTACTGTCATCGCAGAGTGCATTGCGCTCATTGCACAGACGTGTGAGGAGCGCTGGCGGGAGCAGGCTTAGCGCCACCTCCGGATACGGTAAGGCTCGCAAAAGCGCCATCAACTGAGCTGTGGAGCGGCTCCAGTACTCGCAGCCCGCGTTCACCGCGTCCGCTTCGTCTCTGTCTGCACAGTCATCTTGCTGGCCGTCCCATTGTCTGTAAGTGACCAGGTTGGCCGCCTCTGCTTGCTGCCAAAGCTGCGCGAGGGCCCCTCGGCGCCGCCTTCGCGGGTTCAATGCGCTGATAAGCGCGTGGGCGGAGACCGGGGAGAGAACAGCAGGTGAGGCCGCCGGGGTCGGCGAGGGAGTCGGAGTCTCTGTCGGGACGTATGTCGAGTCGCTGTTGGAGACTAAGTCGACAGTCTCGTACTTCGGGATGCCATGGTTGGTGAGTGGCGCAACATACCATCCAAGCGCGACTAGAACCTGATCCATTCGAGCCCTCATGGCGAGTCCTTCTCTGTCATCGCTAGTCCATTATTTGTAAAGACTGTCGTGAAACCTGAAACTGTCGAAATGGCCGTTGCCTCCATTAGGTCTGAACACAAGAATCGTAGGCAGGACTCGGTGGTGGAGGAAGGTTCGCACGATTTCGAACGCCTCGGACGGCCCTGGGAAGAGCTGTTCGATGCGTTCTGGTCCTTTCGCGACGGATCGTTCCAGTCGTACGATGCGGACTGTCGTATTTTGAGATTCTCCATCTTCTGCGATCACGAAGATCGGTTCTCGAACGTACCACACGAGCCCAAAAATGTCTTCGTCTGCACCCCATTGGTCTCGAGTGAGCCCGTGGGACAGTGTGTGTTGCATCTCGGATCCCTTCGATGAAGCGCCGAATTGCCCGCATTGCCGCTTCTTCGTCCTCTGGCGGCCCGAGCTTGAAGAACCGTCGGTTGAGGTCCGCAAGCGTGACTGTATTGTCCGCCACCATGGGCGAGAGGTATTCTAGCAGGCTAGTACACATCTCGTCTTTGTAGTGGTTACCTTCTTTGACGGATGTTCGGCAGACGAACATTTCTTCGCCGCGGATGTATCGTGCTCTGCAGCCATGCACTGCGAATTGTAAACACCCACCGTTGGCTGGTGTTCGCACGACTCGTGCGCGAAAGGCTGCTTTCCAGGGTTCAAGCGTACAGGGTGCCCATAGCTGGTTAAGTATGGTATCGAGCAAGGGACTTGGGAACTGGCTTTGCCAGTGCTCCTCGGGGCGTAACCGTCTGATGGTTATCTCTTGATCTAGCTGAGCTTGTGCATCCGCGAGCGACTGAGGCGCGAAGAACGCGGACAGAGGCATCTGCTTTTGAATGCGTCGGGCAGCAGGCTTCATTTCTGCAGGTACCGTGACTGAGTTGTTCTCTGCTGGCTGTCTCACCACATCGGTAGGGCCTTCTCCAAGTTCGAGTGTCCGGACTTGCTCGGGGGCTAGCTGCGGCAGCCCAGCTCCGTCGTCGTCCGTCGGGACAAATTGTCTTGCTTTGCTCGCTGGAGGGCCGGAGTCGCTTGCAGTTGGCGACGGCGGTTCCTGGCGTTTACCAATCTGTGTTCCTGGGTCAGCGTACGGAATGATGGCCAGAGTTGGCTGCTCCGCATTCGCTTCGCTCGTGTTCGCTTCGTCGCGTGGGGGCTCCTCCCTCGCAGACTGATCACTTCTCTTTGACTCCGCACCGGTCTTGGTTGAGGTTCCGGGCTTAGGGCTCCCAAAGGACGTGACTGTGGTACGTGCCTGCTGTTGGATTTGTCGGAGTTGGTCACGGACGCTCTTGTGCGCCTGGAGCGTCTGATGCCGAGCTTGGGCCTTGCGGTCTTTGTCGACTTGCGCTCGCGCGAGCTGTTGGGCTCTAGCTTCAGCTGTAGCTTCCTTTGCTGCTCGATTTGCAGCAGCTTTGGTCTTGCGCTCTAACTTCTGCAGCCGTGCCTGCTCTTCCGCGGCGAGGCTTCGCGCGAGTTCCGGGGCGACAGTCTCCCTTAACTCTTTCAACTGGCGTGCCATCTTTTTGGGAGAGATATCGGCGGTCAGTTGGAAGGCTTCCGCTTTGGGAACGTCGAGGGCGAGAGTGCGACTAGCTGCAGATCGCTCCGCAAACTTGTTCTTGCAGTCCTTGGTTGAATGACGAATACTAAGACATTTTGTACATGGCGCCCTTCTGGAAACCCGCGGATGATGAACGTCGATCGTAATCGGCACCTGGTCATACAGCACCTGGAGTCTCCTCACACGTTCGAGCGGTCCCGGGCACGTGATTTGATCGAACGTCAGCTTCCACCTCGTGGGCTGGAAATCTCGCATGCCAATCGATTGTACCAATTGAGCCTCGAGGACTGGCATGCCTGCTGCCGCTTTGCCGATCGCTCGAATGGCGTGCTGTACAAGGTCAGTGCCTCCATGAAAATAGACGTGGTAAAGGAGTTTTTGCGCAGGATCGTCGAAGCCAACCTTAGGTACATCCGTAGTCAGTGAGTCTGTAGCGTGGAGTCTCACTATGCCCTTGCCAAGAGCAAATTCGAAACCGTCCCATGCATCTCGTACGGTTGGTTGCACAAATCGGATTGTCATGATCATGGACTTAGGATCGATGGTGATAGTGAAAGTCGCATTGAAGAAGGCGATCACTTTTTGTCGTTTCACCACATCCGTTCCACACGCGAGGATGGCGGCGTGACAGAGATGGTACTTGGCGCCGTTTTCTGGGATTGTGAAGCCCACTGGTACCTCCCCGTATAGCCTGAATCCGAGGTGTCGTCTGTCGAACTCATCCAGGCGTAGAAAGCCTCCCGTTCCTGCATCGTGAGCGGACGCTGATCACCGTCTCGTCGCAGATTGGCCGGCTTGGAAGCACACATGAAGTGTTTCAGAAGGGCCGGATCTGGTGGTTGCGCCTCGCCCTGGCTCGTCTCCTTTGCCGGGTGTAGAACCGAGCCGCTGAGACTCGCACGCAGCTGCGCGGTACCGGCTTTACTCCAGACCGTGCTGGACGCAGTCGCGGAGGTCCCTGACGCCGCTGGGCGCGCTGGGCGAGCCCCTTGCGGGCGTTGGCTGTCACTGCGTGCCTTGGCTTTCGTCGAGGCACTCTTCTTCGGCTTCCTCGTCGTCGATGAGGCTGGCGTCGTCGACGGCGCTTGGCCGATGTTGAATTCGTTGGCCGCTGCTGGCAGAGTCGAGTCTTTCATCGACATGAGTGGGCTTAATGGTAGGCTGAGTTCCCCTTCCCTCTGCGCGTTTCCTTCTTGGTCGAAGCTACGTGAAGGCGGAGGTGGGGAGGCATCGGAGCAAGAGTCATCTCCAAGTAATTGCGATGCACTTCGTGTCTGGGAGTCAAGCTGGGAGTCCGGCGCCACCTCGGGCGTGGAGTGAGCTGTTGTTGGGCCTTCAACGATCGATACAGAGTCGTTCAATGAGGGCAAGGATGGAGCTGTCTGGTCTTGGTCTGCTGGCAGCGGCGACGGTGGGGGCAAGGTCCCTGTCACAGCTGTCTCTACCGAGTCTTCTCGAGCGTCTGGCGGAGGTCCGGTATCCACGGGTAGCAGCGTCCCTGCTCCCATCGAGGTTGGCGGCATGGCTGCCGCGCGCGAGGCGATAGCCGTCTCTTGGTCCGAGTCTTCTTCGCGTAGGGGGAACAGAAAAGGGGATCTGTTCTCCAGCGGGTAAATTCGGGAGTTCAAGTTCTTTTTTTTTGATTTCTTGACTGGTTGCCTGTCTCTCAGACCGGTCTTAGCAAATAGTGAGTTTTGATTGGGCATTAACGGAGAAACGGGTTTGGGTCGAATTTCTCCGATTGAAGAAACACCCCAACTTTCGTAGAGGGGATAGCAGACTTCGGGATGCTGCACCTCCGTCTGCAAATGTTGTCGATCCGTTGTACCAACACGTCATTGTGGACGACCCACGGAATGGACGACGCAACACTTTCGTCAGAGGTGACGCTATCGACTCGGTAGTACTGTATGAGGAGGCACTGATTGCACAATCCCCGATAGTGCGACTCAGATACGACGCGACGCCACACGCCTGGCGAGACGCTATCGAAGAATAAGAGGTAATGTACTGCAGTCAGGCGAGACCTGAGCTGATTCTAAGGGTTTACCCTATTTACGGATGGGCGATTCGCATGTGTGGATGGCTGCCTACAGAAAAGACAACTCAGTTAACATGGAAAGGGATTTATTGCGTTCTCAACTCACGTCAATATACCGATTGCGCTTGCAACGAGTGGAGTATGCAGTTGTTGCCCAAACGTAGGCTTGATACCAACCGTGTGGCTTCATCATTTCCAAAAACCACACTTGTTGTTGTTCGAGTTCATCCTTGTGCCCTTTTTGCACTTGAACGTCTCAGCGAACTCATCAACGTTGCTTAGAACAGCGTTAACGCGAGCTGCAGGTGGGCCGTGTGGAGCAAACATTAGGGTATCCAAGAGACTGGCATCCGTCGACTTGGCGCACCACTGCTGCGCGGTGGCAATGAAAAATAGACGGTTGATCTCGTCGCGGGTCACGCCTTGTGTTGGGGTGTTGGGGTTCTTCGCGAGGAACTGCTGGAGTCCTCGAAAACCAAAGCGGATGCCACTGTCGTCACTCAACGCTGAGTCGAGTACAAAGCTTCCGTTGAGATGACCCAGGACGTTCCCCTCGCTACCGCGTACTTCGTACTTATTGTATTGGTCACGGAAACACTGCCAGCGCTTGTTGAACTCTCGCTTGTCTATTTCAGTGAGCCAATCACGCTTCGCACCAGCACTGTCAAACTGGATGCTATCCGAACCAAACGCTAAAGCTAGCATGGCTGTGATAGAAGTAGCGAGGGCGCCGTACTGACGAGCAATGTGGTAGCTGGTGCTAAAGAATGGAGGCTGGAGCATGCTCGTCGTCATTCTGAGCCGTATTAGTCTTGGATCATAGCAAATGGTCGCTTCTCCTGGATCACCGTCCCACTTGGTGCGGTCAGCAAGCATCTCAATGCCTCGGAGTCCGACATCGAACTGAAACTGAGAGATTGCGCGATAATTGTCTATATACGCGTCGGCTTTAATTTTGAGTGGGTACGAGACAGGTAGGTCTTGCTTGCCTGCAAATATGATCATGTTCTGAAGTTTCTTCTGTGCCACTCCACGCGCATAGACTGACATCCAATTTTGCTTCGAGATGAAGTCCGCCATTTGTGCGTTGAGAGTCTGCGCCATTGCCTTGACGTGTTGTTGGGTCTGGGCACCAAGTTCCTTCTTGAACAGGTACTCGTTGATCAAGTCTGGGAAGGTCTTCCACGCGAGCCCACGGCACATCCCCACCCTCTCAGCTAGATATCTCCGGTACTCTTTCTCGTTCTGCAAGAACACGTCACCAAGGAACTGGGCGAACTCGCTAATGTATACGAAGAGCAAGAAGAACTTGATCTCGTCTAGCGACTTGGCATTCCAAATCTGCGTCTCGATAGTATCGAAGTATGTCAGCGACTTGATGAACACAACCGAGTCGTCTTTGATTGCGCTCTTCGCGCGGATTCGAGCGCCATCTGCATTCGCCTTGAAGCCCAGCGGAAAACGCTTCTCGGCTTGTTTGAATCTGAGCATGTCCTTTCGAGCATCTTGTTCTGAATCCAAAGGCGTCGCCTCTAAAACAATACTGCTGATATCCAGAATCGACTTTGCCACCTTTTTCCCATCGCCGGGCGCATTCACACCACCGAGCTTGAGAGATGTGAGGATATATTTGGTCGCTGCATCGAGTTTGGAGTCGGGCACATCATCAAGAGGGGAGCCAGCTGACTGGGCGATGAGTGCATTCCATCGCGGATCGCGGTCATCATTGATGAAACCAAAACTGGTCAACAAGCATGATCCTTCGGCGCAAAGCTCTCCGGCCACTTTCGCCAACTCCACCTTGGAAGACGCATGCTGGATCTTGGACAGTGCGGCTTGAATGGGCTTGTTTCCATTTGCCGTCGCAGTTTTTTTGGTGTCTAGGCACGAGTCATAGAACTCACCGAGCACAGGATGCCTCTCTTCAAAAATCTTGTTGATCGCGTGTTCCGTCTGATTATCTAATAGATCGTTCGGATAAAGGGCCCTGACTTCACCATCCGGGATTCTTGCCTTCTTAATCCAACCTCCGCATGAGAACTGGTAGAAATCTTCACAAGGATCAGTCGAAGAGTCCATCAATACTGAGACGTCTGACGGAAGTGCAGCATTGGCACGATTGGTGGCGAGACTCAGCGCGGCTGCGACGATAGCAACGGTGATGACGATGACCTTCATCGTCGCTTGACGCGCGCGGTACTCGGCAAACGGAGAAGTGAGAGGCGCACTTCCTCCCGTCACCCTGCGCCTCCCCAGCTACTAATCGGTATCCCATATAACGGAAGCATTCAGTGTTGACTATGTCGTTCCACCCGCCTCTTACCTTCATCGTGGAGGCGTTTTTCGAACGCAATGTGACTGTCGTGGTCGGTTGGGAAACGAAGGGTTAAGCAGCCACAACACTTTCCTCCTTTGCGGGGATCCATACGCCATACCACTTAGCGACATAAGCTGGATCAAACAAGAGCTGAGTGCCTGGAGCACTGAATTCTTTATCAATTCCCAGAATGTGGATGCACGGAACATACACAAACAGGTCTCGCCTTGTTGTTACATTACCCACTTGTTCCGGGCACCCATCACAATTTCATGGACGCAAGATGGCTGATCTGTCTGGTTTGTCAGTACGTATCTGTACGTATCTTCACATAAAATGAGTTCGGTAGCGAAAGATCGGATAAATACGATTGTCGGATTTCTTCGTTATTGCTGCGGCTGCTGCAGGTAATACCTACTCCAGACTACCTATCGGCTTCGGACGAGTGATCGACACGCTACAGTTTCGGCTAGACCGAGATCCGGACGCGCCACCGCAGCGAGCATCATCGGCTGTTAAAAAAATCCCCTCAACATGATTGAAGAGTCGACCCACGGATTGGACGAGCAATTGACGAGTCCAGCTCGCCCTCTCCTTCACGAGACGGTTTTTTTCTACGAGCAGCGCTCGTTAAAAAACCTCAGCTCGCCGAAAATTTTAATACAGGGCGGTCACTCGAACGAGCTCAAGCTCGTTGATGACTTGGATTGTATCGGGCAAAAGCTCGTAGCTCGTTCAGCTCGTTCGTTGCGACATGTGATTGGTAAAAAATACTGCGTCCTGTTGGTTGGCTGTAAATGGTAGAATATTGGGACACCGCCGCGAGTGAAAAATACAAGCTCAGCTTCAACTTCGAAGTTGGTGGTCGCACCCTGTATCTTGTCCAGGCAATCAGCATCAATTCAACTTGAAGCCGTCGCTTTCGCATCCTATATCTTGTGTACGTGTGGCCGTCGATATCATGAGGGCTTGGTACCTCGCCGCGAAGCGGGCTGCTGTCACGTATCAAAGGACGTCTCCAGACGGCCTTGCTTGTTTAACCTCGTGCTCCTTTCTTCAACTTGGAAGCGAAGACTCCTCGACGACCTCTCGCAATTTGCCATCGAAAAGCGCCTTGGCTCTCATTTGCATTATCAAACTTCCACCGGTTTCATCAAGTCGCCTGCTCAGCAGAATCTCTACCAGACAAGATGATGGCATCACCTGCGCGCAATCAAAGGAAGCGGCCGCCCCAAGCTGTGACTGATGCAATCGCGAACTCCGAAGTTGTTCCTGGCTTCACAAAGGTACCGCGCGAACAAGGCGAGAAAAGCATCATTCACGATTGGGGTGTGAGATTAAAGGCGTCGGATGGAACTCTTGTATGGGTCTGCCTCGCAAGCGAAATGTGCCGAAAGTCAACTAAAAGCCTGTTCTTGCTCGTGATGCCTGGCCATTGAGCAGGTTGTGTGTAAAGAGAGCTTCGTGTTGCGCGCTCGATAGTAGCGGAGCAATTTGACCTCTGAAAACGTCGTTGCTTTCTTGGAGTCGAGCGTCTTGAACAGACACTACCTGGAACAGTTGGTCTTGAAGCGTGACTCTGGTGTCGAAGAGAGCTCGCTCGATCTGAGCGGATGTGTGGTCTTGGCGTGTGGAGAGTTCTTGTGCATTGTTCTCTGATCTTTGATGCACAGCCATGAGTGCATGTTCAATCGCTAATTGATGCATTTGCTGCCAGAAATGATTAACCATATCATCAATTTGGCCCTCATACGCTGCCATGACACAGCATCCTCCGTCGGCTCTGCACTGTCCTCGCCTTCGTCGTCGACGATCTCAATTATTGGATCCTGGTCATTCATGTTGGTTGGTGCCATCCAAAATGCGAGAAATTAAGCACCGCATTGTGGTGGTGGAGTGGCGTCATGTCATCGAGCTGCGGGCACTTTTTTGAAACGAACGACAATATCCGATACAGTTCAGCACTGAACGTGAAAGAACAGATTCTCGTCGTTCAATGTTGAAGATGGATATTGAAAGAAATGAGAAAATTGCAGTTCCTCCGTAATGTTTCCAAGCAGGGTGTCCAGGTTTCTGCCAATAAAATCACGAGCATTCAACGAGCAACGAGCAACGAGCTCTGTGGGGACAACTCACCCCCTTTGGCTCGTCAACTCACCCACTTTTTCTCGTTATTTTGTAATATTATAGGACGAGCTCCAAAATTGCGCTCGTTCCCTTGCCCTGGGAGTGTGTGATCTGGGTTTTTGGTTGGGTAACGTCTCGTTAACGAGCACACTCGTGGAACCCGTGAGTCGACCGCACACATTGCCGCACTCGCGGAGCCAGCACGTGCACTCCTCCACGAGGTGTCGGTGGCAACATTGGCTGTGGATTCCAACCCTGCCATCCACTGGAGTTCGGCCACTTGGATCGCCGAGTCCACAACCACCCAACATCAAGCGAGTTACCGAGGACTCATCGAAGGCCAACGAACAGCGGAGGCCAAATGCTGGCACGGCCTAACGAATATTCGCGACAGCATACTTCTCCTCCAGCAACTGCGCGACCACCGGCCGCCCAAGAACGACGCTCTATGACGGCTGTTCCATGCAGCTCGACGACTCGCGGACATCGTCGGCGTCCGCCACTGACGCCACCAGCTCAGGGCTCCCACCATGGTGGGAGCCCAGGCAACCCACGCGATGGATACTGGGCAATCGCTTCGCTTGTTGTCTGGTGGTTGATTCCTTCCCCTACGCGTGGTACGTTTTCGAGCATACATTCCGAAGGATGTTGCCATTTCCGGATGCGGCAAGATGCGAGGAAGATAAGATACCCAGACTCGAGGATGTGACATCGTCCCAGGTCACAAAGTCGCGCGTGTATTCTTAGTAGCATCGTCTAGGGAAACATTTCCCAGATCGTCGTAGGTCAGTTTAGAATCTGCCTGCGACCAGGCAAACACCCGCCTCGCCACGCCCACATGGGCAAGGCGCAATACACTTGCTTGCCCCCACTTCCGAGCTCGAGAGCTTGAGGAAATACAGCGGCTGGGCGCAAGGAAAGCCTGTTTTCAGTAGGGAGCAAGAGTGGTCCTTAGCGAGCCAGATCGGATCAGTCAAGTCAATCTGAAGTTTTCCGTGGTGCTCAAGGCGAAGACGAGAACGCGAAGACGAGAACTCAAAATGGAGCCGCACGTGACCGCCTACAAAACTAGCAAGTCCGCCACGTGTCCAAGGAAGTTTTCAACGTCCCATATTGATCCAATCATGTTGCGGATCGAGTGAGCTTGCCAATGCTTAAATCAGAAGCCTCTCCTGAGGTGATCCGTCTGAACTCACGGGATGAGTCCTCAACCCAGACTCAAAAAGAACTCCGGTTTGAGGTTAATGGACTTATCACCCAGAGGACTCATAGGAGGCGTAAGTTTTTCTGCTTCAACACCCACCACTTGCAAGCCACAGTGTCATACTGTGGTCGCCGCATGCAATCTCCTCGCTCATCGTTAGCGTGGCCGCTGAAGACGAGAATATCCGACCGTACCAGTTATCTGGTGAGGTGGATGGCGGTCTGTTGTCGACGCCAAAGAGTCGATTATCATGGTTCTATCCCACACTCCAAACACAACTTGCTCCACCGGGCTCAAACTGCCAAGCCGTACAGCGCCCACGCGAGAGGAGTTTGGTGAAAAGTCTGTATTTACACCTTGTTGGAGATCTTCTCGATGATACCTTAGCGTTCAAAGGTACACCAGGAATGCCCGCGAGCTTAGTCGCTTGGACAGACTCAATCGACCCCACTTCCATCATGCAAGCAGAGTCCAAGATGCAAGCCGATTCATGTGACAAGGGTGATCTTGAGCCCAATTAATGTATTCTGATAGATGGACTAAATCGGAAGTCCTGCGCTTTTGCACCACACTCGAAGGTGAAAGTTGAGGTATCTTGATTCGATAGATTACATACTGTATACAAATTGATTCGACAGTTTGCAGGCATCCATGTACAAAGTTCAACGTCTCCACATGCTAGGAGCTTCCATCTCAGGGAGCCAGCAACAACTGACGGAAGTCATTCAGGCACTCGGGTATGAAAGACGCGTCCGTGTCCATCACGATCTCCACGTCTCGTTGGGTTTGCAGGTATTTCTCTCGCAGCATCTTGAGACGCACTCGAATGTCTTGAAGTCGTGTGAGTTCCTGGCCAGTCGCTTTGGTCATGCGATCGCACTCATCGATCCGATTTTGCGATCTCACAGCTCGTTGTTGTAGGTCCGCGATTTTCTGACGTGACTCCTGAATCTGTCGGTGTGTCTCATTTGCCTGATTGCGCAGACCATCCACCTCAGCTTGAGTGCGGTTGAGTCGATCTTCGGCGGCCTCCAAGTCTCTCCCAATGGCGGAGACGATGGCATCGATCTGCGAGTAGAAGGGGATCGCGCGTCTGGCGTCACCACTGATGATGGCGTTGATAATGCCGAACAACGGGATTATATCTAAGGCTGCGTTGTTGCGGCGTTGTTGCTCCTCCTGGATGCGACGGCGGTAGCCGTCGATCTCGCCGTTGGAGCGGTTGATTTCAGCCTCGAGGTCATGGATCCGAGACTCCTGCGCACGCAACTCGGCCTCGCAGCTGGCTTTCTCTTGGTTCTCCGATGCCAATGCGGCCGTCGCACGCGCGTGTTCGGCCGCCGCAGTGACAAGATCAGCCTTCTGGCGCTCCAACGCGGCTTCCAGTACACCGCATTGCTGCTCGTTACTTTTGAGCAGAGTCCCCAAGGTATCGATAGCGCGATCGCAGAACTTCTGCAGATCGTCCATCTTGCTGAGCTCTTCGATCCTCTCGGACAGGAACTTCTGGTCAGCGTTTGTGCTTGCGGAGATGATGTCAGTGGACGGCATGGGTGTTGGAAGTACAGTACGGGTAGCTGGCGGAATTCGTTGTGAGTGTCTTGGGTGAGCTGGAGGCAATACACCTGGCCAGGGGTCGAGAGCTTCAAGGTTGATTCCCGTGCACGAGAAGGTGTTCTTAGGGCTTTCGGATATGATTCCAGCGGACGTTGATCCGAAACTGAGTATTCTGTACTGATTTGGAAGTTCAACGTCGAGTCACTTTGTTTTTTAAAACAAAGTGACTCGACGTTAAAACACCTGAATCTGTGTTGTTGAAACAGACAGATTCAGGCTCCGGGTATAAGAGATTCGGGCTGAAACCAAACGACATCCAATCTAAATCTAGATCATGTGTATTTGTCCAAACAAGGTGATCGGCATAACCCATTCGCACATCAAAGGAAGGCGAACACATTCGCTTCACTTCCTCCAGGCGCTGTGACGCAAGCGCATTCGCGCGGACAAGACGAGTTTCGCGACGGAACAAGCGCACACATTGGGTTCGCTCTGATCATGTTTCTGGACACCTGCGTTCTCTTGCTGCGGTGCCATATCCCTTGGCTTCGTTACTTCCACGGTGAGTCTACTTGTCCAGGTCGCTGGTAGCGACACTGTGTCGGGATTGAATGTGTTCCGAGTGCCAATTTGGTTTCCGTCCAACGAGTAATTTTTGAAGAAATGCACCCCACGAACCCGTCGAGGAACGTGGGCAGCTTCAGAGACGATGTCTGTGGAGTGCGCGGCATGACGAGGATGTTCGTCTTACGTAGTTTGAACAAACACTCCGCTCACGTGCGCAGCTCATGGCGCAGCTGTGGGAGGGAAGAAACACTCGGCGATAGCCGCCAGATTTTTCGAGAATGTAGTCTCCCACCAGCGGAATCGTCACCTCAGCTGCCCTGGAAAGACGTGACGATCGAATAGTAGATACTTTCCATTTCTGGCCACAAAAAATCTAGTTGGCAGTCCCGTATTTGAAGAATCTGAGAGTCCAAAAAAGACGGACGTAACCGCACTTTATCTTGAGCTGTTCCTCGATCAGACGTGGAGATGTGTGCAGCGCTTTGTGGGTTAGAGTCGCCTCCTGGAACTGAATCTGAATCCACAGAAGAGCCGTGGAGGGTCAGTACGAACGTCCAAGCCATATGGAACCGGATTCCCAGCTTTGAGCGAGAACCCCTTTGAAATGATCCTGAAACTGTTGAAAATACTATGTGTAAACTCGACAAAGAAGTGACGCTCTTTCTACAGTATGTAGACCAACCTGACAATGCGCACTGAAGCAGGGAAACACTGCACACTGTGCAGTGTTTGGCTGTGCAGTGCACAGCCAACACAGCCGAGCTCAGTATAGGAATGAGTCAGTTCCACACCGTCGTTTAAGACGGGGTCGAAGTTTGCGTTCTATTCGAATACTTGCGACCACCGCCAGTTCCCAGTTTCGTCATATCAACTTCAACTTCGCTTCAAGCGTCTTCACCCAACGGAAGCTCGTCGCCGAATATGCAAGAGGACACGCCATTTGTTGGCGGAAGAATCGTTCATATGAACGTGGAGGGCATCGACACGGCGTTCTCAACGTTCTCATTCTCCATTTTGCCTCCAGCAGCAAACAACTAAGCAACTCACTACAAGACACGACCCAAAACACTCCCAAACCAACCACCACCACCACCACTCCCACCACCCCCACAGCCATGAACGCCAACCAGCCCGTTCTCGCGATCGCCAACTACGGCGACTTTGAAACCGATGTGCTCACCGTGCTCAACGCGAACAAGGAAGTCATGACTTCCGTCGCCAACCAAGAGGCGCGCTACCGTGCCATCGATGTCCCCGGCAGCATGAAGAAGCTCGCGACCGTCGGAGAGCTTCTCAGCGTGGCCTACATGGGCTCCAAGGGGTTCAAGTGCAACGTCCACGTGACGACGCTGATGGCCGACTACCAGACGCTCGGCAAGGACTCGCAGATCGCATGCCAGCAGTTTCTGATGGCATCCATGCAGGCGCTCAAGTACCACCGCATGGCGCTGCAGCTGATCCAGAAGATGAAGCCTAGCAATGCACTCAAGATCTTGGGCATGATCTCCAAGATCGCCGAGGACATGAGCGCGATCGCTGGGACGCTCGCCAAACGAGCTGAGGACATGTGCAAGCTCGCAAAGGACGCACTCGTGGCTGCGTCCAACGACAACGTCATCTCCACCGAGCGTAAGCAGCAGATCCAGCGCCAGATCGCAGAACTCGAGGCGCAGGCAGCCCGGTACAAGGAGACGGCGGAGTATCTGGCGTCGACCATCGGAGAAGCGCGTGACAAAGAGAACGAAGCCGCGCGCCAGGCCGATCAGGCGCGCAAGGACGCGTTCGCCATCGCTCTGGTCGGCACGATCCTCGGTCCTATCAAGGATGTCGCCAAGACCGTGGCTGCCGCCTACTTTCCCACGGGAGCGATGGCAGGTGCCGGTGGATCAGGCAGCATGGACAAGAAGACGCCCACGGCTGCGCCCACCGTTCCCACCGTCCCCACGCCCCAAGCGCCGCCGCCGGTGAACTCTCCCGAGTACGCCAGGTTGACGACGCAGATCACGGAGAAAAAGGGGCAGCTGGCCAAGACCCAGGCGAAACTGGCCAGCGAGAACGACGACAAGGCCAAGGACAACTTGAAGGCCGAGATCGCCCAGATCCAGGCCGAGATCCAGAGCCTCGAAGAAAATCGCCAACAGTACGCCAACACCTCGGCCGCGACCGTGCTACAGAACATCAAGAAGGACGAAGCCAACAGTGCTGCCGAGCGAGAGGCCCAGTTCCACGCCGAGCGCGTCAAGCTCCAGGAGCAAGATCGACAGGTCAAGGCCGACCTCGCCGAGTCGATCCAGAAACTCAAGAGCACCGGTGTGGAAGGCGACCAACTCGACAAAGCGCTTCAGTCGCTCGACGTGGCCATCAAGGCTCTCGGACAGATCAAGACCGTCTTCGAGAACACGCGCATCTACTGGATCGCTGTGCGTGACCACTGCGCTGAACTCGCGCGCGAGGGCAACACCATGAAGGACCTCACGGAAGAAGGTCTCGAGGACCTGTTCGCCGAAGCGATCACCAACTCGTGGTACTCGTGGCTCGCGCTCGCTAAGACCAACTACAATGCCACGATCGCGATGAAGTCGGTCATGGGCAAGGTAGATGGGGTGATGAACGATCTACCGACGACTAGCGAGATCAAGCAGCGACTGGAAGGTACGATCTCCAAGCTGGAGAACGAACTGATGCTGGATAACCAGGCGAGCGCACCGTGAGGCACGCCACGCCGATTCGCGCGCGCGTCAATGTGAGTCTCGACACCGACGAAAGCACTTAATAGTGTTCTTCTCGAATCTTCATTTGCGTTTCAACTACGAACGAACTCATTGTGGTTCTTCTCGGGTCTTCATTTGCGTTTGAATCGTAGTTTCACGGTAGCAAAACACTAGTCTCCTAGTGGCTTCCATGAGTATATCCTCAAATTCTTTTCCGTGGTAATATCCGAGTCGCTATCACACTTGTCTAGACGAAGACTAGTCGGCTTTCGCAGCGAGTATCGTTGGCCGCTCCAGGAATATATTCGGTACATTAGAGAAGCAGAACGACACTATCGCCGTGCTCGCGGCACCGGTACGTTTGCTCACTTTCTAAGATAGCGCAAGTAGCCACCTCGGGCCAAGAGGAGCCGGTGCCTGCATAGTCGACACCACAGCCAAGGATTCCAACCCCGCAGTCATCTGGAGCTCCACCGACATTCTTGATTTACGACCGTGGCTAATGTCACGCGGTGCCAAGCTGACCCTCGAACCCAACAAACTACTCCCAGGTTCGGCTTCACCATCGGATCGAACATCGAATCGAAACTTGATCTGGAACCCGAGACAATCTTGGGAATGGAATGAGCACTTCGACCATTTGGCGGGTCGACAGGTCGCTCGCCAGGATCCCAAAGCGTCGATGTACTCATCGTGGCAACATCGGCTGTGGATTTCAACCCTGCCATCCACTGGAGTTCGGCCACTTGGATCGCCGAGTCCACAACCACCCAACATCAAGCGAGTTACCGAGGACTCATCGAAGGCCAACGAACAGCGGAGGCCAAATGCTGGCACGGCCTAACGAATATTCGCGACAGCATACTTCTCCTCCAGCAACTGCGCGACCACCGGCCGCCCAAGAACGACGCTCTACGACGGCTGTTCCATACAGCTCGACGACTCGCCGACGATGTCGGCGTCCGCCACTCGCGCCACCAGCTCAGGGCTCCCATCATGGTGGGAGCCCTGGCAACCCACGCGATGGATACTGGGCAATCAAGTCACGCCCATCATCCCACTGGTCAAACCTATCACGCAGACTTACCAAGGCTCATGCCCTCTGACGTACAGCCCTGGCTCTCTAGCCAGATTGACCCTCGATAAAGAACAGGAGACGGCACAGAGCCCCAGCTATAAGAGTACAATTCAATGCGCTCAATAGACTTCACCTTCATCATCATCTAGCACTTCGACTTTCGTCATGTGGAACGAGAACTACGCCAGAAAACCACGCTGCTAGGTCGTTGAACGTCCTTCAAATACTCAGATATTGGGTGCTGTAACAACAAGGCGACATATGTCGTTCCTCAGTCCTTACTCGGTTCTCGGCTGCATCCATATCCTGCGAATTAAGGAGTCCAGTGTTGCGGGCACTCGGCACTCGCTCGATCTATTCTTTTGTCACAAAGAGATTGGCAGTCTGTTGGCGACGCCAAAGAGTCGGTTTTCATGGTCGACGATCGCGTCTATCCCACACTCCAAGCACAACGTGCTCCACTGGCCTCAAACTGCCAAGTCGCTCAGCGCCAGCCAATTTCAATGGCCCACGCTTTCCTCAGTCGGTGCTCAGCACCCGGATCGTGAACGGTCATTCGGTCTTTTACCGCAAAGAAAACAGTCACACTGCCTCGCTTCAGATCTTCAGCCAAGTCACGCGCCAACAATGCAAGCTCTCTTATTCCCAGAAGACATTATCGGCCACCCAGCCATCGAGACACCCGTGTACGCCACACTTGATTTGCCCCAGTCCGATCCGCCGACTGCAGTCCTACTCTCCTCGCCTCGTGGCCAACACACCGCTATCACTCCCCTGGCAGCGGTGTCACGCCGCGTTGCATCCTCCGAGTTTGCCGATGGCGCCATCGGCGAACTCATGCGACGCGCTGTCGCAGGATCTGACGGCAGTCAGTACCTCTTTGGCCAGGTAGTTGCGTACGACAGCACTGCGCGTCCCGTCACCATTCGTTCTCCGCTCGGCGACACGACGTGCGATGTGAGACATGTCACAGAAATTGCACCAGTGGCGGCCGCACTCCTTGGTAGATGCACAATCCCAGTTCACGAGTCAAACGATGGCGACGCATCGGCCATTTCGACAACCATTCTTGATCGTGTTCTCGGCGACAACGGCGAACCGGCGACGCGATCGATCCCACGCATTCTCCGCACACTGGTCCCGGTGTCTGCCCAACCCAATGCCGCGGACACCATCAGCTCGATCAACGAGCGCACTGGCTCTACAAGAACGACATCTGTCCGTCATGTCGTGGATTATACCTACTACATGGATGGAGGAAAACGGACAACCCCGTCCGTACGTGCGCGTCTAGGTAACAGCTTTGATGATGACCCTGTCCACCGCCGTCAAGGCATCCAGCCCCCTCTCCCAAGCCATACAAGCCATACAACATAGTCAGAGCCAGCGGACCCGTGGCACGACCTCCTCGCAGAACTTCAGGCCCCCCTGCCACGCGAATCGCCATCCACAAGTCTACCCCACACGCCAGCAGTGCCAAACTCGCCTGCTCCTACTGTGTCAGCTCCGCAAGAACCAACGAATCTTCATAACCAAATCCTGGCCGCCATCAGACAACACCCTGAATTAATCCGTTTCTATCTTTCGCAGTGCGCGACTAATGCAGCAAAACGCGGTGCCGACAGTGAAATTGGCCCGAGACCGACTCGACCACGGCTCACCGCTTCCAGTGACACAGTCCTTGATGCGGAGACGACCGATCGCCACCGCCACAAGCACGTGTTCCACCCGACACGGGTTCAGCAAGCCGTACACAACACGATTGTATCCGACCGCCATCAAGGTAAGTCACCGGGTGAGGTTATGGACGTTATGATATCCTCGCGCTCCACCCGCTTCCAACCCCATCCAGCCATCCTTTCCCACCTGTACGACTTCCAGTTCGGGCGGCGCGGCTTATCCATTATGCACTTCCAGAGGTTCGACTTCGGTGCTCGCCGCCAGTGGAACAAGAACGCTCAAGTAAATCTCAACAACTTCAGCCCGTCCGTCAACCTCCCGAAACCACCAACACCTCAACACCTTGATGACCTCTCGTCCGCACTTCGTGTACTTCATACGTTCGCGGAGGAATTCACCGACGACACGACACGAAGACTCATCAGTACAGCACAGGAATTTGTCGAAGACATTCGCAGCTACAGCCTATGGACGGGTGCGGATATCGAGACATTGGCGTTCTGGTTCGACGAAGTCTTTGAAGACTACCGTCGTGCGATCGAGCACGACATCCACGACGGTACAGACACGAGAACCTCCGTCCGCAGCCAGTTCTCGTTCCAAGATCCCCAGCTCCAGGGCGTCCTGTACGCAATCCAATCAGAAAGATTGGCTATGCTTCATGCAGTTCCACAAGTTCAACGGCCCCACGCTCCACCCGGACCACGCCCACGAGATCAGCACCGTCGCCAAGATCAACCACGTGCTAATACGATCCCTCGCGAGGTGCTGGACGCACTCCCTCGACAGGGATCCCGATCGCTATGCATGCGTTTCCTTTCAAACGCGGGTTGCTTCTCGCGTCAAGTAGACCGATGCACATCGTCGCAACGCGCTCACTTCGTGCCCTCAACCATCCCGCCTTGTGTTCGCAACTACATCATGGATCACATGGGCGGTCTGCGTAGTGGGATGTTCGATTGAATCTCCGCCCAACGCCTCCCTATCAACTCCATCACTCGTCGCGTGCCCACGATCCATGCCCACCTGTGCACACGCCTTCAAGAAGCCGAACGTCACCGCCGCCAACTGATTATCCAAGCCCTCGAATCCGTACAGTGTCAGGTTCCTCAAAGCCTCTTGTCAAACGCATACAGCTCCTCCTGCATCAACGATGATATGGTCAATGCACTGTCCCAACTTGTTCGTATGCGACGCCTGTCACTGCGAGACATGGTATCGCTGTGGCGAGGGCAGACTGCGGACGACCCCAGACCAAACAAAGCTCTCGACACCACATGGCTGCCACTTCTGCTACATGGCTACAAGCATCGCCATGCTGTGCTTAACGCCGCGACCAACGGGGTGTCGCATCCGCTCAATCCCCACTCTGGTCATTCCATCGTCCCAAACCATCGGTCCACGCAACTGTACGACTCTGCCTTCGAACGTAGTATCGCCGAAGGCCAAGCCGCCGGGTCTTATCTCATCCTCCGAACGTACGTGCTCCACCACTGGAACAAGCTCCACTATAGCCCGTTTGGCTGTATTCCAAAGAAAGATGTCGACCCCACGCAAGAAGTCCGTCTCATCCATGACCTATCATTCCCACGAGACGGCTCCGTCAACGCAACTTCGCACCAAGATGCCCTTCCCCAACTCGAGTTCGAACCTGTGAGTAGCCTGGCCCGGCGCATCGAGGACCTACACGATCGCTTCCCGGGCACGAAGATCAGAATGATGAAGGGAGATGTCAAGGGCGCCTTTCGACATATCCCAGTAACACCTAGCCTCAGCAGGAACTTCGTCGGAGCTGCTCGCGACCACAGCCTGACGATCATCGATCTGTCGCTCCCCTTCGGCTGGACGGGATCGCCTGCGCACTACGGTACCTTTGGCGGTGCAATCTCGTACTTGGTCGCACGCGAAAGTCCCATGTCGCTTGCGCCAACAACAACCAACGACAACGAGCCATTCTTCTCCTATGTCTGGGTGGACGATCACGTACTGATTGAACCCGATCTTGGGCACCGCCTGGAACTCGCGAACACGGCTCTGCGACTCGCAATGATGGCCGTGCTCGGACCGCATGCCATCAACGAGAAGAAATTCTCGCAGTGGGAGACGACATTGTGTGCCCTCGGTCTCATGTGGGACACTCATCGACGGCGTGTCTCTATGCCTATGGAGAAGTTGCAAAAAGCTGTGTCGCGCAGCGACGGTATTCTCAGCATGCCAACGGTGTCTAAGCATGACCTGTCGAAGCTGCTCGGCTCGCTGCGCCACGTGGCCACGTGTGTGCGGTCAACACGCGCCTTCTTCCAACGCCTTCATACTCGGTGGGCAACGGCGTCGCAACATCAACGCCTGACACTGAGCACCGCTATCTGCGACGACCTACTGTGGGTTCGCACACTCCTCTGTCACGGTGCCGCGAACGACGTTCCGACCAGCATCCTCGCCGGTATATCGCAGCCACAAGTCCATCTCTTCATGGACGCAAGTGATGAAGGCCTCTGTGTTCTCTACCCGGCAATGCGGCAGTTCTTGCGAGTGAGGTTTGACGCGCAAGAGCTATCCATGATCTCATCGGACGACCCAACTTTCAGTATCAATGTCCGTGAATCACTCAGTGTGGTCTTTGCGGCAATCACGTGGGGACGGTATTGGCTCGGGTTTGCTGTCGTCACTATCCGGTGCTGGCTCGATAACATGTCGCCGTATCCTGGTTCCGCCGTCGGCACTCTAGCAGCGATGTCGGGCAACAATTGGTTCGCGTCCTGGCGTGCACCGAGCTCGTCTTCAAGCTGTCTATCGACACTCGACATCTTCCCGGCGCCGTCAATATACTCGCGGATCGGGGTTCACGAGCGTGGAGCGGTACGAGGCTTGTCGATTGGTGTACTGACATGATTGGTTGGTGTGAACAGACAGTCGCCACCGACTTCAGATACTGCTATCGGCACAGCTGCAGGAACTCCAACGCCGTTCACTGGCCGACTCGTCACGAAGAGTGTATCTCAACACGTGGAGACAGTGGAAAGAGTTCTGCGCACGATATACGCTCCCAATCTGGCTCCACCCGGACGACTTCGACGGGCAATCCCTTCAGCTCACTCTGTTCGCACTTGATCGCTGGCGCTCCGACACATCGCCTTATCCAATGCGGTATGAGACCATACGCAACAAACTCAGCCATATCGGATGGTGTCATCGCCTGGCTGCCGGCTTCAGCCCTCAACTCCAACCTCAGCACAAGCTCGTGTTCGACGGCCTCCGCCGCATCAGTGGACCACCCACAACACGTGGCGCCGTCACCCACGCGATGCTCTCAGCCATCGTCAACCAGGTCGACTACCAGTTTGCCCACCACCGTGTCATCTGTGGGGCACGCTGCTGGGCTTCCACTTTTGCCTGAGAGGATCCGAGTACTTGGCGACCAACGGACGTCACTACCGCTACTGTCTTCAAGTCGGCGATGTTCATGTACTCGACGCTCACGGCAGCCCCACACTCAGCTACAGCCAAGCCCACACGGTGAAAGTAGTGTTGAGAGGCAGCAAGACCGATCAAGTTGGCCACCCAACGTCCAGATCCCTATGCAAATCAACAAGACCACCGCTGTGCCCAGTATTCGGCGCGATCTTGTTGCTGCTCAACGCCAAGGTCATTGGCTTGCGCCAATCAGACCCAATCTGCTCTATCAACACCTCAACCATGCTATCAACATCAGCTATGTCGAAGATCATCAAGTGGTCTGCTGCTCAAGTGAACCTGAACCCATCACAATACTCGACGCATTCACTCCGAGCCGGAGGTGCTACGGCACTGCATGAGGCAGATACACCAATCGACACGATCAAGCAACATGGTCGGTGGAAGTCAAATGCTTACCAACGGTACCTCCGTTCACAACCGCGCACCAACGCCCCGCTACTAACATCGCGCTTTGACAAACGTGCATCAATGCCATGATCACGGCCGGCATCGACCATTAAGGGGCGACGCGAGCGTCCAACGCTCACGCTGTCCGATACCGTCTAACGATGATCAATGCAAGTCCACGTTTGTTCCCCACGCGAGAGGAGTTTGATGAAAATGGCAGTCTGTTGGCGACGCCGAAGAGTCGGTTTTCATGGTCGACGATCGCGTCTATCCCACACTCCAAGCACAACGTGCTCCACTGGCCTCAAACTGCCAAGTCGCTCAGCGCCAGCCAATTTCAATGGCCCACGCTTTCCTCAGTCGGTGCTCAGCACTCGGATCGTGAACGGTCATTCGGTCTTTTACCGCAAAGAAACTCACCACTCCACACCCAGGCGACGCGAGCGTCCAACGCTCACGCTGTCCGATACCGTCTAACGATGATCAATGCAAGTCCACGTTTGTTCCCCACGCGAGAGGAGTTTGATGAAAAGTGATATATGGATTCCTGCGAAGGAAACTGTTCTGGCTGCTCTATCCTGCATTTCCCAATGGACCATGGCAATCAAATGGAGCAACTACTAGTAGAAGGGAGTGATGCGATGACCTAGTCAATACAAAAAACCTGTTTTCAGGTATATGAGCTTCAAGAAAGGTGAGGCCGGAAAGAATTAGAGTATCTCCCAGTTCTCTTTTCGCCGAGCATCGCACACATCAAACGATGATGAAGCTTCCCGTCATCGCCGCTGTCGCCACCGTAACCGTATTTGCTGTCAACCTCGACCAATCGAATGCGGCCCTCCCATCAGACGTCACGGCGTTGATGGAGTTGACGGCCGATCCTTGCGAAGATTTCTACCTGCATTCGTGTGGGGGTTGGATCAAGAAGGCAAAAATCCCGGATGGCGCTGTCCAGGCGCGCTTTCCATACGATCAACTTGAGAGCCAAGCTGGAACTGTGATCAATGAAGTGATAGAAGCGAGGTATCCTGTTCTAGGTGAGTTCTACGACTCGTGTCTTGATACAAAGAAGACTGCGACAGGGAATGGTAGCAAACCCATTCAAGGCGTACTGTCAAAGATCCAGAGTGTGTCTTCCAAGGTGGAGCTAGCCAAACTAGCTGGAGAGATTTGCGCACAAGGAACATGCCTCTTCACGACTTTCGACGCCACATTTGACGAGCGCGATTTCCTTTGCTCTCCGTGTGCGTGGGGACAAACAACGTTGCATTGAGGCTTAGAGGCTTGGTGCACGAGTTTGGATTGCTCGTGCAGCCCCTTGTTGCCGAGCCGCTTGGACCTTTGCGACGTGTTTGTCGAAGCGCCGAGTTAGCAACGATGCAAAACCTTCGTGGTGTTTGATATAGCGCTGATAGGCTAGTGAACGCCACCGACCGTGCAGCTTGATTTCATCAGGGACAGTGTCGGCTTGGTGGAGTGCAGTGGCACCGCCTGCACGAAGAGAATGAGTCGAGAATAGTGATGGATCCAGCTTGATTTTCCCTGCTGCCCACTTGATCACCTTGCTCATCGTGGACGTAGACAGCACCGAGTTTCGTGAGATCGAACACAGAGGATCATCAGCTCGTAGGCGTAGGCACTTGGCGTTTGTGATCAGTAGTAATGCTGCAAAGACTGGACATAGCGGCGGATGTAGACCCTTGACGAGTGTTCGCGAGGTTGTTGCACCGACTTGGTCCGTTTTGCTTCCTCGAAGGATGATTCGTACGCTGGAGGCATCCGCGTAGCGCGATGATATGTTGCCGGTTGCATCGAACACTGTAATGTCGCCCACGCGGAGGCAGTAGGCGTGCCGACGGCCGTTGGTTGAGAGATATTCGGATCCCCTCAGACAAAAGAAGAAGCCCAGCATCGCAGCCCCACAAATGAGGCGGTGTTGGGCGACGGAGAAGTCGACTGTATCGACGATTGCTTGGAGCATCGCGACGGTGACTGCGCCGCGTTGGCGTTGGACGCCACTGGTTCGACGCATCCCATCGAGAACAAGTTGGTGGTGTGGTTGTAGCTTTGGGGAAATCCGGCGACGAGGCGATGACACCATCCGATATGGCTGAGCTTAGATCGTATTGTTTCAAAACGTCGTGTTGGTGAGGAATCGTTTGAACGCCAGCTGTGAACAGCGAACAGAGTGAGCTGTAAGGATTGAGCATTGGCGTCGTCGGCTGGTAACCAGGTTGACAGGTTGTGTGTTGAACAGAACTTGATCCACTGGGCCACGTACTGAGGTAGTGCTGTCTGGATGTGTCGGCCAGGGATCGCCATTGAAGCTCGATGATCTGGGAATGTAGGCTTGCCGTAGTTGCCTGGGAACTACCTGCTCCGTCCAGTCACACATATCATTAGCCCAGTGAGTAGCTGCCTGCCCATTCCACGCCCTCGAGCCACGATCAGCGAGAATGTTGGTGTGGCCAGGTATATGGCCTGTTGACACGTAGATGTTGAATACAACTTCAGCACATGATAGGATACGGTTCAGCTCTTGGCCGGACGGGTTTGAAGAGAAGCGGCGAGCAAACCATGACACAGCCGAGGCGTTATCGAGCCAGCAGTGCACAAACACGGGATCGTGGAGTCGTGACTTGTACCAGAACTTGCCCCATACAGATACTGCAAACACAACGCTGAGTGCCTCGCGAACATTGATGCTGAGCTCACCTGTTGCGATCTTTGCACGTTCTTCGGCATTGAATTGCACTCGAATGTACTCGCGCCGTCCGGGATTGAGAACACACAGACCAGAGTCGCTGGCGTCCATGAAGAGGTGTACGTCGGGTACTGATGTGTGTGCGAGCAAGCTAGTTGGTACGTTGTTGAGCGCGCCTGTGTCGAGTAGCGTTTGGATCCACATGAGGTCACGACGTAGATCAGTTGATAGGCGGATTTGTTGATATGAGGACGCTGCAGCCCAAGTCGAATGTAGCCGCTGGAAAAATGCACGTGTTGAACGAACGCACATACTAACGTGTCGAAGCGATCCGAGCAGCTTTGATATCGTGTGCTTTGACGTTGATGCGGAATCGAGAACGGCGTTGATGCGACCAATTGCTTTGGTGATTTTGTCTGCGGGCATTGATACTCGTCTGGCCACTGTGTCCCACTCCAGGCCGAGTGCGGCGACGCGCGAACTCCACTTGGTGAACTTTTTGTCGTTGATTGCTTCTGGGCCAAGGACTGCCATCATCGCGAGGCGAAGAGATGTATCGGCAAGTGTAAGACGATTTCCACGGTCGATCTCAATGAGGACGTGGTCATCAACCCAGACGTAGGAGAAGAACGGGACATTATCAGTTTCGATCGTCGGATTAAGAGATGCTGGACTCTCCCTTGCTACCAGGAACGAAATAGCGCCGCCAAATGTACCGTAGTGAGCTGGGGAGCCAGTCCACCCGAATGGAAGCGACAGATCCACGATTGTGAGATTTGAGGACTCGATAGAACCGGCGAATCTGTGAGCGGTCGATGCGTCGACTGGAATGTGTCTGAACGCACCTTTTACGTCGCCTTTCATCATCATGATCGGTTTCGACGGGTGGAGTCGATGGAGCTGTTCGATTCGAGTAGCTAGGCGAGAGACAGGCTCGAAGTCAAGCTGAGGCAAGTCGTGGGTTGTCGAGGATGCATTCACCGATGAGTGTCGTGGAAATGACAGATCATGGATCAGCCTACACTCGATCGCAGGGTCGATGTCTTTCTTTGGTACGCATCCAAATGGACTGAGCTGCACGGTGTGCCAGTTTTGACAGACTTTGGACTCGAGGACGATGTACGTTTTGGCTTGTTGGCCCTCTGCGATGCTGCGCTCGAACACCCGTGGGTACTGATGTGCACTGCGATGGTTGGACACTGTGGACGACGCAGGGGGGCTCGAGTCGAGGAAGGTGTGATGTACACCACGTAGAGCAGTTAAGACGACGGATGAACGATGGGCGTATCCATGCAGGAGGATGTCTAGCCATTGAGGATCGAGCGCTTTGTTTGGACGAGCGTCGCGAGGAGTTTGGTCTCGCCACAGTGCGATGAGTTGTTCGAGGGTCAATCCGAGTCGGTCCACCAATTGGGAAAGAGCCGCACACAGTTCTTTGTCAATCGATCTGTTGGGGTTGGTGCCTGTTGTAGTCAGCGACGCTGGTGGATTGATGCGTACTTTGTGAAGCAACTGGATGAGTCGTTGGCGACGTTGGGATTCGGCTTGTTGGGCAACGACTTGAAGTCGAGACCGAATGCTGGACACGGACAGTTGTGTGATCACGAAGGGTTGCTTGGATGAACTCAATGCACTGCGGCGACCTTCTCACTCTCTCACGTTAGCGCGCAGGCCACCCATATGCTCCTCAATGTAGTCGCGGACTGCGGTTGGTAGCGTGGTTGGCACAAAATGAGCTCTCGATGGTGACGTGCAGCGGTCGGGTTGGCGTGAGAAACAGCCTGCATTTGACAAATACCTCATACAGACAGTTCGCTTTCCTTGGCGAGGCAGAGCGTCGAGAACTTCTTTCGGGATCTTGGACGGTCGGTCTAGTTGGACACGACGGTTGTGGTCATTGGATTGAGGTGGTTGCTGATGTTGCTGCCGTTGAACGGGATGGTGAAGGAGTGCTAGCCGCTCCGACTGGATCGCGTAGAGGACGCCCTGTAGCTGTGGGTCTTGGAAGGAGAACTGGTTCCGGATCGTTGCTCGTGATGTACCACCAGTGCGGAGGTCGTTTTCGACAGCGCGGCGAAAGTCCTCAAACACAAACACCCCGTCGAACCAGAATGTGAGAGTTACGATGTCCGCTCCACGCCACTGAATGTAGCTTCGAATGTCTTCAACGAATTCTTTTGCCGTCGCTGCGAGGCGACGAGTGTGGTCGTCCATGAACTCGTCGAGAAAAACATGTAGTACTCCAAGAGCGTTGGCGACGTCGTCAAGGTGCTGTGGCTGCGGCGATCTTGGGAGATCTATGGATGCACTGAAATTGTTCATGTTCACTGGGCCGTCCGCATACCACTGGTGCCGAGCTTTGAAGTCAAAACGTTCGAAATGCATCAGTGAGAGACCACGAACACCAAACTGGAAGTCGTAGATCCGCGAGAAGATGGCCGGATGTGGCTTGAAGCGCGTGGAACGGGAGGATATCATGGAGTCGATGATTTCGACGGGTGACTTACCTTTGTGGGTCTCACTGACGATAGCGTTATGCACGGCTTGCTGGACTCTGGTCGGGCGGAACACGTTCTTTTGACGGCTTCGGTCAGACTGGTCGGTGTCAATGGCGAGTAGATCGCTTGGTGACGAGAGGCGAATACGTTGGGACGACGGGCCCTCAGTATCCGCAGCTGGGCGTTTTGTGGCATTGGACGAAAGCTCCGAGAGATAGAAACGGATGAGGTTGAGTTGTGCTAATGTAGGCAGTTGGCGGCGATGATTGCATAGGAGTAGGTGGCGGCTGGATCGCAGAGAGTAGTTCGTCCCATGGGTCGTCGTTGGCGGGTGCAGTCGGCGTGATCGCACTTGACGGCTGGGCTGGAGTCTGAGCCGTGGAGACTGCTGATGGGTCAGTGTCGAAGCTGCTGCCGAGTTGACGACGAACTGAATTTGGCACGCGTCTTTCTCCATCAATGTAGTGGGTGTAGTCGATCGCATGTTTGACGCTTGTGGTGTTCGTACGGCCGGATAACTCGTTGATCCATTCAAAGGTGTCGCTGGGTGATGGTTGGCTGGATGTTGGCACAATTCCGCGGAGAGCACGAGCAATGGACCTAGTGCCTGGTTCATTGTTCTCGCCGAGGATACGGTCTAGGATGGTATTGTGGTGCGCTTCTAGAGCATCTTCCGACACGTCGCGGGTGCGGATGACACTGCCGCTCAGTAGGATCGCGACAATCGGAGCCGTCTCAACAACTGTGTCGAGAGGGCAGGACACAGTGCCGGCAGGAGTACTGATGAACATCGCTTGGGCTTGAGCGTCGTACCCAATGACTTGTCCATGAACATACCGACCCTCAAAGACCCCCACAGCGGCCTTGCGCATCAGCTCCCCTGGAGCCCCATTGACGAACTCGGCGTCTGGGACGGCACGCCTCGAAGCTGCGCCCGGCACTAACTGGACTTGCAACCCACTTGACCCCGACAGAAGTTCGGCGAGCACGGGGTTTGACGATGGGTCATCGATCCGAGCGTAGCTAGCGGATGAGAACGATGGCTGTCCAATGACGTCTTCAGGGAAGATGAGGGCAAGCATCGTGACTTGGCGTGAGTAGGTTGGGTGAACTTGGAGCTGTTGTTGACTTGTTTCGCGAGCGGTAAAAGACCGAATGAGCCAACTACGCTAATCTACGCTACGCCGCGGAGTGGATGAGGGCTTGCGGGAGAGAAATCGCCGTGGCCAGCCGGTCATGACGCGCTTCTTGCACGTGGGCTGTACGCTTCCGCTCGAACTGCAACTTCAACCACGTGTGTCGCACACATGCGAGGCTCACGAAACATACTCTTTGGCAAGCCAACAGACTTCCATTTCCGACGGACTGCACTCGCTGTTGGGACGCCTGACTCCCCTCTTTCGGAGGTACCTGTGGCAAAAGTCGGTGCCGCGACAAAATATATCCCCACAGCTCTTAAGCTCGGCGGTATCAAGGTGCCCGGCGATGGAAAGAAGGTGGCAAAGTCGATTATGGACATTAACCGTATAGTTTACGAGGCTTCGCCTGAACAGGTCGCCCAAAAGGGCATGGTGCGCTTCAAAGAAGCCGAGAAGCATTTCCCCCTCGGCTTCAAAGCCATTGTGGATGGAGCCCAGGTTCGCACCAAGAGCGCAATCAAAGACGACTCGTTTGTGTTCATCAGCTCGCTCTCCTCCGTCAGTGCGATTGAGACAAAGATTTGGAACTCCAAGTCTCTGGATGGCATCAAGTTCTTTTTGCTCTTCGCATGCATTAACCAGTTCTCCTTGTACCTCGGTGACGTGTTCTTACAGAACGTCGTAGAGTACTGGGGTTATTCAGGTGATCGGGTGGCAACATGATGGTGAAAGTTGGAGTCTATTGTGTTACATCAGTGTGAACAACGATAGCTTTGATATGCAGGGGGGGGGGGGGGGGGGGCACTACGGCACCGGGGCCTTTCTTTCGGTGGAGGCCTTCCACTGGAGATAGTCACCTTGTAGGAGGGGTTGTAGTCCTCGCCATTCGGGGCGGTCGGACGGATGAAATGTCTGGAGGTTTCTCTTGGAATCCATCGCGTCATTGGCTGCAAAGTCGGCCATCTTGTTGTGTACGCGGAGGTGGTGACGCCACTCGCGTACGTTGAGACGATCAGCTGCGAGCCTGGTAGAGGATTAGAGCACTCGGAGGTACTCCTTGGTGGGGGGCCGGTATTGAGAGACTTGACGGAGAATAAGTTGGCTGACGCCGATAACGGTGAGAGGTACCCACCGGTGGCGCTCCGCTGCCTGAAGCCCTGTAAAGAGTCCTTGGTACTCAGCAATATTGTTGGTGGTGGTAGCCGCGTCGAGGCTCGTGGCAGCGCTCCAGACCAACGTAGGGTCGAACCCCGTGGAGTCCACGCGAACGACAACGGAGCCGGAGCCGCCCGGCCCCGGGTTGCCTCTCGACCCGCCATCGAAGAAGAGAAGATACTGCGGGTGCGCAGGTGGTGGGGCCTGGGGGGATTGGGTTGCCATTGCCGTCGACGCATCCCAAACTCTTCGAAGAACTGTCAGGGCTGATCTTACGTCGTCTGGCGGCTGGACGTGATAGACGCAGGCGTTCAGAGACGGGTGGTAACATGCCGGTCTCTCGTGTGGACCAAGTTGCCAAAGTTACTCAATGAGTACATCTTCAAGAAGAAGCTTGGGAGTCAGAACCAACAGTATGTCAAGGGAATCGGGCAGAATCTTCAAGCCCAAATGGCTGATTCCATCTCCAAGCAAAGCAGGTTGTCGCCGTATGCGCGTGCAGAGGCCAAGAAGAAACTGCAGAACGTGGTCATATTAGTGGGAAAGCAAGATCAACCCGTATCGTACCCACTCAAACTCGAGGCCGACGCGTACGTCGATAACTACCGCGCGATCTCTCAGTTTAATTTCGACACAAACTTTCGTGTTATTGGTATGGCTGTTGACCGCGCCACGTGGGACGGTTTTCCGGGAGATGCTACCGTGTGTATCACACCATACCTCCAAGAAACTGTGACAACGGGTATCCTGCAGACTCCTTTCTTCAGTACCCACTATCACGTGGCACGTCAGTACGGCGGCATCGCTACCAAGATCAGTGCTAGGCTCGCTATGACACTTGATCTCGATGACATTTCATTCGACAGTACCGGTGCGAAGCGTGACTGGCTTGCCCAAAGCGATAAGCTCGAGTTCAACAAACACTTCCAGTGTTTCCGCGATCAGTACAGCCGGTATGAAGTGCGAGGTAGCAAGGACGCTTCGATAGCTCAGTTGGGAGAGCGTCAGACTGAAGATCTGAAGGTCCCTGGTTCGATCCCGTGTCGGAGCATCTGCCTATACTTTTTAGTCCTAGTCGCATCCATCCTCCCACCAATCAAAAACGCCTAGGATAGACGATCATACCTCCGGATAGCGGACACTTGATGTAAGCTCCCGTAATACAACAAAAAAAAAAAAAAAAAAAAAAAGTGCGGGGTAGCAAGGGGAACGTCCTCGGTCGAGTCAATGGGAACTTTACACTCGATGTGGCGGTGAGTGATGACAGCGGCATCCGCTTCGGATTCCGAGGACTCCAGCAGTTCCTCGCGAAAAACCCGAATACGCCATCGCAAGGAATGACGCGAGACGAGATCAACCGTCTATTTTTCATCGCGGTTGGTCAACAGTGGTGCACCAAGACCACGGACGCCAGTCTCTTGGATATTCTGATGTTTGATCCACACGGCCCTCCCGCAGCCCGCGTGAATGTGGCTTTAAGCAATGTAGAGGAGTTCGCGAAGGCGTTTAAGTGCAAGAAGGGCTCCAGGATGAACCCGACAAGCAAGTGTGGTGGTTTCTGGCAATGACGAAGCCATGTGGTTGACATCAAGCCTACGAGTTTGGGCTACACATTCTACATGCAATCTGCCACTCTTCTCCTGCTGATGTCGACGACGATAACAAGGAGGAATTTACGAGATCCATTTTCAGATCATACAGTTACTTTGTAGTGCTGCTGAGTGGCGGAATAGCGAAGTAAATCGGGGAGCCTTAATGCGTGGGCAAATACCACGGATAGAAGGTGTCAGCACTTCTTCCACGCTGTCTCTTTTTTTAACTGCGATTCTTTTACCACACAAGCAGCGGCTGCAGATGGTCTATTGGGCGCATTAAGTGCACTCTAATAGCTGGGGGCACTGCATCGGAAGCGTCTAAAACAGGTCAATTTGTGGGTCAGGTCAGCGTCTTTTCTATGCACGCATCCGCTTGGTCAGGCAACAGGTCACGTCGAGCCACGTGACCAATGCTCACTGTCACAGCCGAGGTCAGACTTTTGACGCCGAAACAGACTTTCCACAGTCGAATAACCAACAAACCAATCAAACAAGAACAGGGGTCGACCTGCCGGCCAAGGAGGTCGCGCCCTCCCGAGTGCACGCGTTCGGCTGTGAGTCACGGCAACAGCGCGGCCTCGAGGAAACGCCCGAGGTCGCGCTCGCGCGTGGCCGAACGTCACCCCGGCCGCGGGTAGCGATGGCGCGACCTCTGTCTAACGCCTTTGTGGGTGGTCGCGCTCGCGCGAGGCCTTGCGCCATCGCCGCCGCACAAGCTCGGGCAGCAGACCGCCAGGCGTTGCGCCTCGTCGTTGGCCACCCGGGAGAGCTCTGTGCGCAACTGCTGCCGCCGGCACTGCGTCTGGAAGCAGCGAGCCATTCGGGCGGTTTGTCCGCCAACTGTGGTCGGCGGCCGTGGCGCTTCGTGTCCTCATCGGCCTCGGGGCAGAGCCTGGGCGCTTTGTGCTCTTGGAGTGTGGAGTGGCGCGCTAAGTAGAGCCTGCGCGCGAGCCTCAACACTCGTTGTTGATAGCAATGCGTTAGATGTGTTTGCACAATTTGGCTGGCGACACTATTGAATCCTAAACGAAGTATGTGGAGCGCAGCAGGAAACCTGTTAGGATTCATTAAGACAAACTCAACAGACTCCACTTGATTCATCATCATCATGCTGGCCTCAGTTGCGTAAGGTCGTTCTCGCCTGCGCCAGCGCCGTCGCTCAAGCAAGCGTTTCTCCGTTGCGGTCGGTTGGATGTGGAAGTCACGGTCTTCGCGTCGCGTCACCATGCTAGGTCAGGCGCTATTGAATGGATGCGAACTTGAGGACAGCGAGCCCACGTCAATCGTGCTATCCAAAGCGCCCTCCGCCATTGTGTGCAGTTGCCCCTGCATACGGAAGACCTATTCTTAGTGACGGACCACATGACAGCAGCAGCAGACCTAACAGTAACCCCGCCGACCCGGGTTGAGCTCACCTAAAAGCTGCGTAAAACTTCGTCGAGCGTAACTTTTGGTGAAGGAGACTTCGCTGACACACCGTGTCCGTCCAAGCGCGACATGGACAAGGGCAGCAAGGGCAGGGCAGCGGGGACTCTGGCTCGTGGTCGTCGGTTTTGACCTCAGCTTCTGCTTCCGCTCCCGCTCCACATCCGGCTTCAAGCGGAGTGGAGGCGAGATCCCGAGCGCGCCTTCACCGCCGGATTGACTGCGCCTTTAGTGACGGACCGGCACCATGGGCGTTGGGCACTCCTGCTCCAGAGCCACCGCCGGCTCCGGCTCTGGTATCGGGCAACAGCACCCCGACCGTGCAGCAGTGTGAGGAGCACAGCTATACCTCTGCCCTAGCGCCTTCTCGGAACTTGATCTCTCCCCTCACGTCGGATACCGGCAGCCAAGTCCGTCGGCTTGCCGCCTCCAAGATCTCCAGGCTTGTCCTCTGGAGCCTGGGATCGTAAGCCTACCCACAACTTACTCCGCGTGTCCGCGTGATGCATTGGTGGGGCGTCATACGCCGCTGGAAATGCTATCACCGCGATAAGAAAACGAGATCGATCTGATCGCAATCTCTAACACCATGCCGCCGATAGTCTTTTGATGCATCCCACCCGTCGCTGGAGAACGATCGAAAGGGTCTCATGATCCATCTGCACCTGACGACATGCGCGGGCTTTCCGCCCACGAAATGCACGACAATGATGAGAATGACTCAGATCGCAGTGGGGACTCCTCAACCAAGATGATGTTCACTAAATACCTAACGCACTTTGTGAATGATTTGTCCTTCGCTCGCCCAATAAATTAGTATGTTTCTGCGCCTGACCACCAAGTGGCCGGGGCCGCACAGGTCACGCCCTGCACATAGAAAAGACGCTGACCTGACCATCAAATTGACCTGTTTTAGTCGCAACCCACTGCATCTGTTGGTTGTGAAAGCTGCATAGCATCTTTCGAAGCCTTTGATCCTGTGGAACTGTCGACGAATTTGTGTAAATACTCCTGTCACGACTCAACTCCATGGCGAGCTGACTAACTAAGCTAGCCACTCATGCCATGAGATCACGGCAATCTACCCAGCTTCAACATCCATATCATCTTTGTTCCTGCATTTTCGAATTTGCCGGATCTCGGTACCTGCAACTGACTCAACAATCCTACTCTGTTCCTGGAAGTTCCGTAGAAGTATACCGCCAAGGACCCCTCTGGTGGTACTACGCGAAAATTCTTGAAGTTTCCGCGGAGAATCAATTTTCTGTACTTCAAAATCTCATAGCCTTGAACGAAAATTTTTTTGGTCTGCACTTGCGCAAAAATAAACGCACCTAGGAAAAATTACTTGCGATTTGTATGCTCACACCAATTAGCGTACCCAAGAGAATGTGGTTGATAATGCCACATCCCCCGTACGTACACTCTGGACATAAAAATCCACGAACATTCATTGCAGTGGCTTGGAGCGAGTCCATGCGAAGGGGGGGGGGTTACCCCTCCAGAGCATGATCGATCGTGACCCAACACTCGCCAGTATGATCTATCTATTCCAGCACGTGCCATGTCCGTCACGAGCGAAGTGAAGTTGGCGGTGCAAACGCCGCGCAAACAAGCGCCGAGCGCGTAACAACCCACTCAACCATCAATATAATTACATAGTGAGATATTTCCATAATATGGAAATAACCATATTATGGATGTGACCTCAAAATGCGACTTGACCTGGTGAGGATCAGTATCGGACTCTAACTCAATCAAGCAGATTCTTCCAACCTACAAGACACACTGCTGTGATGCCCTTTTTGCGCAGTCTAGGCAGACCGGGAACGGCTGTTGACAAGGCTCACTTTCTGCAGCGGCTCTCCGCAACGAAAGCTTGTTTCCAAAAGGAAGTGATGAGTCGTCCATAGCAAACTACTGTACATGGGATCAGTCAGTTGCAATTTTGTCATTCGTAATGTTTCTGATCTACCGATCTTGACCCACTACTGGCGGGCCACAGTGTCATCCTGTGGCAGCCCCCCACAAATGCACTCATATCGATAGTGTAGCCCCCAAGCTCCAGTTCAGCGCCATTTACACGATCGTCCGCCGCCCGTGCATGAAAGCCATACCTTCATCAACGTAAAGGGATCGATTGAAATTTGGTTCTGCTCACGCTAATAGATCCTGTTGGTGTCGTTAACGTCACCAGCAGTACCGACGGCGCTTGTGACAAATTGAATATGCATTTGTAGCCCACTTTGGCAGGCTTGATACCGACCGCGTGGCTTTTTCATTGCCATAAACCACCGCACTTGTTCTTCGGGTTCATCTTGGCGCCCTTCTTGCACTTGAATGCCTTAGCGAACTCGTCAATGTTGCCCATAGCCACGTTGACGCGAGCATTGCGCGGGGGGTGCGGGTCAAAGCTAAGACGATCCAAAAGATCTGCGTCCGTGTACTTGCCGCACCACTGCTGGCCATAGGCAATAAAGAACAGACGGTCAATTTCGTCGCGTGACATTCCGTGTGATAGTGTGTTCGGATTCTTCGCGAGGAACTGCTGGAGGCCTTGGTAACCGAAGCGAATACCGGCGTCGTCAGTCACCGTGAATTTGACCGCAAGACTACCGTTGATATGACCCAAAACCCTACCGTTGCTGCCACGCACTTCATACCGACTGTACAGATCACGGAAGCACCCCAAGCGTTTGTTATACTCTTGCTTGTCTTGTTGGGTGAGCCATTCATGCTCCACACCGTTACTGTCATATTTGGCGTTATCGGGACGAATCGCCATGGCTAGCAAACTTGCCACCATAGTGCCGAGACCGCCGTACTGCCGTGCGACATGGTAGCTGGTACTAAAGAATGGAGCCTGTACCATGCTCGTCGCCACTTGGAGCTGGTTAAGTCTTGCATCATACTCTGCTTCCACTTCCCCTGGCTCGCCGTCCCACCGGGTGCGGTCGAATTCCCTCCCAATGCCGCGAATAGCTTGATCGTTCTTGTAGTGAGATATCGCGTTGAAATTGTCGACAAATGTATCAACCCTCAGTTTGAGTGGGTATGAGGCAGGCTTATCTTGCTTGCCCACGAGTAAGACCATGTTCCGCAGTTTCTTCTTACCCTCAGCACGAGCAGACACTGAGAGCCAGGTTTGCTTCGAGAAGGTGTCGGCCATTTGGGCGTTAAGAGAGTACGCTATTTCCTTGATCTGTTGTTGCGTCTCCGAGCCAAGCGCCGTCTTGAAGAGGTACTCGTTGAGCAAGTCTGGCATGACCTGAAACATGAGACTACGGCATTGCTCGACCGAGTCATACGGAGCATAGTACGTCTTGTCGTTCTGTATGAACGCATCGCCGAGGTGCGTGGCAAAGTTGTTAATGTATGAAAAGAGGTAGAAAAACCTGATGTCCTCCAGAGATTTGGCACTCCAAACCTCTTTCTCGATCGTTTCGAAGAAATCAAGCGACTTGACGAACACAACCGAGTCGTCTTTGATTGCGCTCTTGTTGCGGAGCTGCATGCCGTCCGCAAAGGCCTTGAAGCTGAGCGGGAAACGCTTCTCCGCTTCTTTGAATCGAAGAGTGTCCTTTTGGTCATCGTCATCCGGATCCGAAGGCATCGCATCGTAAATAATTCCGTTAATGTCCAGGATCGATTTTGCCACCTTCTTGCCGTCGCCCGGTACCTTGATACCACCAAGTTTGAGAGTCGTTAGGATGAACTTGGTCGCGGTATCGACTCTGGAGGCAGGCACATTGGAAAGAGGAGCGTAAGGCATCTCCATATCGAGCGCATCCAAACGTGGATTGCGTTCATCGTAAATGGATTTGAAACTCGCGAACAGGCAAGTTCCTTGGACGCAAAACTCTCCGGCCAGTTTCGCCAGCTCAACTTTTGAGGACGCACTCTGGATCTTTGATAAGGCCGCTTGAACAGGTTTGATGCCTTTTGCCGTCGCAGTCTTCTTCGTATCGAGACACGAGTCATAGAACTCACCAAGCACAAGGTATCTCGCTTCCAGCACCTTGTTGATCTCTTCTGTCGCTACCTTTTCGAGCTGGTCATCAGGGAAATAAGCACTGCTATGACCATCAGTGATTTTCGTCTTCTTGATCCAACCCCCACATGAAAACTGGTAGAAATCTTCACAAGGATCGGCCGACAAGTCCATCAACGCCGTGACATCCGATGGAAGCGCAGCATTGGTGATGTCGGTAGTGAGGCTGAGCACGGTCGCGGCAATCACAGTGGTGGTAACGATGATCTTCATCTTGGTATGACGAGCGCGATACTCCGCAAAAGGAGAAGTGAGAGGTTCGCAGTCTCCATCCGCCTCAAGCTCTCTGGCCGTCTTCTTCCTTTCTTCACGACGGAAGCTTCTATGTGTACTCAGCAAAACCCTCCCTCTCTTTTCTACGAAAGTGGAGTTTCACCCTCCCCATGAGGCTGCTATTGCCGACTGGGAAACGGAGGATTTCGCACCTACAATTGATACCGCCACTGTGGGAAACGATACAACGTGTCACCTCGCGACGCGACTAGATCAAGCGAATTCTGAGTGCCCGCAACAATTGACTTGTGAACTCGCAGGACGTGGATGCCTCTGGTAACCGATGCCACTCACACCCGACGATGTAACGAAAGAAGACAGATCTCGCCTTGTCATCGACTCGCAGAGGGGAGACCGTGGGCTTTACTTTTCAACAAACGCAAGGCGTATTCCCAACATCTTACTTGTCGCTTGACGAGGTACCTGCGATTTCCCGCTTTTTCTGGTCGCCACAGATCGTTTGATCCCCCAACTATCTCCACTTGATCCGGTAGATTGATGACCTGATAGGGCCTATCAGGCTGTCGGGCGCGATTGGTAGGTAATGCCAAAAAAACATAAAACTGTCTTCACTTGACTTTCAAGATGGGGTCTTCTATGCCATGAAAGAATCCAATAAGTGAGTCTGGCGATCCTGTTTCCTCCCACGAAGAGTCACAAAGTCGATATCTCGATTGATTTTGGTGGAAGTCGGGGGCGAACAACTGGTGGATGTGCGCGTGGTAATCGCCACGTTAGTTGTATGGTCGGCCATTTTCTTGAGGATGCGGAGGCGCTGGCGCCATCCGCGGACACGTAGTTTGTCAGCTAGGCTTCGCACGATCGCGTAGAGGGGTAATTTTTGTGGATGATTTTGTGGACGGTAGAGCCGGAGCTGGAGGAAAATGAGGACGCAATCGCCCACATCGTCGAAATCCCAGCCAACGTGGTTTGCTGCCGTCAGAACCATAGTTCGTCGTGTCTGGGTGTGGATGGGACTCGTGCAACCTCGCTGCTGTCCAGGCAAAGCCCCACGCTCAACAACTACTCTTCGACACGATATCCCTGACTTGACCCCTCACTTCTCAGGCATCGATCTCTTGTAATCCATACCTGCCACTTATCATCGTCGTTGCATCAATGTTGCCTGCAATGAACTGCCATACACGAGTCAAAAAGCGAGGTCACTATTTCTCTAATCCTAGCTACGAGGTGTCCTCTATCCATACAGCTGCTGCTCTAGACTTGTCCAGATCCCGAACAACTCTTCGGTTGAATGACCCCAGAACCGTAACTCAGTAGCCGTAACCGTCTCTGTGTATAATATACACTGTGGGAAATATTATTTCCCACAGTAAACGCAATGATTGCAATGATGTTCCAAAAAGGTTATGATATTGCAATGATTGATTGTCTCGTCGTCCGAGCCAACAATTGTCAAAGAATACATATTTGCGGAGCCCTGGATGTAATGTACGCTTTCGCATGTAGAGTAAAAGCAGGACGCCTTGGCTGCAAAAGCCTCAGTTTCCCAACGGGCCACGGTAGTCACGTAGTGTTAGTGAAGCGCATTCATGAAGGAGAGAAGCGAGAGACGGAGTCATCTGGTCAGGAAGGAACGCTCCCATCATGCCGGAGAGCGCTTAGCAGGTGGGAAAAGAAAGAAAGCGCACCTCTCACTTCTCTCTTCGCTGCCAATCGCGCACGTCATACCAGAATGAAGATTGTACACACCACTGCAATGGCTGCAGCTGCTGCGCTTATCCTCGCCCCTGACCGCGCCAATGCTGGACTTCCTTCAGATGTCACGGAATTGATGGACTTTTCGGCGGATCCCTGTGAAGATTTCTACCAGTTTTCTTGTGGAGGTTGGATCAAGAAGACAAAACTACCTGCTGGAGTTGATGAGATCTTCTACCCAGATGACGAGCTTGAGCGCTTAGCAGGATATGAGGTAAAACAGGTGGTGGAAGAGAGGCATCCTGTGATCGGAGAGTTTTATGACTCTTGCATCGGTACAAAGAAAACTGCGGCGGCAAATAGCATCAAATCTCTTCAAGCAGTTTTGTCGAAGATCCAGAGTGCGTCTTCTAAAGTTGAGCTGGCAAAACTAGTCGGAGTACTTTCAGTGCAAGGGGCATTCCTGTTCACGGATTTCGGTTTCATCTACGATGACCGCGATCCACGATGGAACGCACTCGCTCTTAAGTCAGCTGGCACCCCTCTTTATGAGGTTCCTCCAGAAAGAGTCGATGTTGCGATCAGATTCATCCTCACGACACTCCGGCTTGCCGGTGTGAATGTGCTCGGTGACGTCAGGAAGATAGCAGAATCGATCCTAAGTATCAATCGTATCGTATACGACGCGACGCCTTCGGATTCGGGTCCAAAGGACATGCTTCGATTTAAAGAAGCCGAGAGGCGTTTCCCACTCAGCTTCAAGGCCTTTGCCGATGGCGCGCAAGTCCGCAACAAGAGCGCTATCAAAGACGACTCGGTTGTGTTCATCAAAACGCTCGATTTCTTTGATACGATCGAGACGAAAGTTTGGAATGCCAAGGCTCTGGACGAGATCAAGCTCTTCTATGTATTCACATTCATCGCTCATACAGCACAGTACCTTGGTGACGAGTTCTACCAGAACGAGAAAACATACTGGACATTCACGAAGGACTTAAAAGGGCAATGCCGTTAATTAACGGATTTCGCCTTTCCCGATTTGGTCAACGATTACCTCTTCCAGAATGCGCTTGGTACCGAGACCCAACAACACATCAAGGAAATATCGCGCTCTCTCAAAGCTCAGATGGTCGACTCTATCTCAAATCAAAGCTGGCTGTCGTTGTCTGCTCGTGCCGAAGCTAAGAAAAAACTGCAGAACGTCATCACATTCGTGGGCAAGCAAGATCATCCTGTTTCGTACACACTCAAACTCAAGGATGACGACTACGTCTCCAATATTTGCAAAATCGATCAATCCTCAATCAATCAGGGCCTCCACGACGTCGGGAAGCGTGTTGACCGCACTGAGTGGGACGGTGAGCCAGGAAAACTAGGCGTACAATTCGAGCCGAGACTCCTCCAGCTGAAAATGACGACAAGCATACTGCAGTCTCCATTCTTCAGTACCAGCTACCACATCGCACGGCAGTATGGTGGTCTCGGCACTGCGATCACAAGTGCACTCGCCATGGCATTGGCTCCCAACAATACCAAATACGACAGCAACGGCGCGGAGCGTGAATGGCTCACTCAACAAGACAAACAAGAGTATAACAAACGCGTGCGCTGTTGGCGTGATCAGTACAGTCGGTATGAAGTGCGTGGTAGCACCGGGAAGGTTTTGGGCCACGTCAATGGCAGCCTCGCGGTCAACTTGGCAGCGAGTGACGACGCCGGTATTCGCCTCAGTTTCCAAGGACTGCAGCAGTTCCTCGCGAAGAATCCGAGCACGCCATCGCAAGGTATGACGCGCGACGAAATTAACCAACTGTTCTTCATCGCTGTTGGCCAGCGTCGGTGCGTCAAATCCACTGATGCGAAAATCTTGGATCATCTAAGCGCTGACCCAGAAGCTCCATTCGCGGCTCGTGTTAATGTTGCTTTGAGCAATATTGAGGAGTTCGCCAGGGCGTTCAAGTGCAAGAAGGGTGCCAGGATGAACCCGAAGAACAAGTGTGGCGGATTATGGCAATGAAGAAGCCACGCGGTCGGTATCAAGCCTGCCAACGTGGGCCACAAATGCATATTTCGATTTGTCACAAGCGCCGTCGATACTGCTGGCGACGTTAACGACACCAACAGGGTCTATTAGCGTGCGTCAATAACTTCAATACATCTCTTTTCATCAGATGGAGGTACGGCGTTATGCTGGTGGGTGGCAAAGCCACGGCATATTCAAAGGAGAAGATGACTGAGTGCACGCACGAACGACACTTCGACACCGTATAGCTAGCTCCTCTAACTTTTCGTTGACTCACCTCCAGACGATCATTTGCATGTTACGTGAGCGTTTTGTTTCCGAGGGATCAAGTGGGAGAAGTTAAATCGGCCATGCTGCGTGAACATCGCCAAGCTCCAGCCGTGAGAAGCCTGGAGCTGCAGAACTCGACGAAAGGAGTGGGATGCAAGTGTCGGAAGGCGTGCGGAAGCTCTGCGTCCGGTCTCCACTCTTCGTTACGGAAAGTGAAGAACTGACGAGGCCGTCGTCTACTCCGACGACTCAAGTCTTCGAGACGCGTGCGCGCAATGTTCGTGCGACAGCATAACAATGCAGCTGCTTTTACAAAAACCGCGCCTGCTTTCGAGAGATTGAACGTACTCAACGAAACCTCAGAATCCCCATGAGCTCTAATGAGATAATTCAACACAATAGGCAAAGAAAAGATGTTTTGAGTGTTAAGGTCAAAACATGTGGAAAATGAATTGTTATAAAACCCGCCTTCAGCGCATACTGGCAATTCTCCAGAGCACGGTAGGCACGGCAACGTGGGCTTACGGGACTGGCAGGAGAAGCTGGCGAAAGTCGTTAACATACTCGCCGATCAAGAGTGAATCATCAATCTCTTCCGCCATCTCAACCTCTTCCTTAATGAGAGTACACTTCTCGTGGAGGAGTTTGATCTGGACTCGCACATTCTGGAGCTGCGTGAGGTCGTGGCCAAGTGCCTTAGTCTTACGATCCGATTCTTCAATCTTGTCTTTGGTTTGATTCACTTCTTCTTCAAGCTTAGAGATCTTACCCTGAGACTCGAAGACACGTTGAAGGGCCTGTCCCATTTCATTTTCCAGTCGGTATGAATCTTCCTGCGTGCGTCGAAGGCGATCTTGTGCAACCTCAAGATCATTCTCTGCAATTGATATAAGCCCATCGATCTGCGAGTAGAACGGAATCGCTCGCATCGCATCACCACTAATAATGGCGTTGAAAATACCGTGGAATGGAGTGACATCTTCCTCCGCATTACGTCGGCGCTGTTGCTCATGCTCGATCACGCGCCGTTGATTCTCCATCTCTTCGAAGTCACGCTTGATTGCGTCTTGGTATTCCGACACCCTGGATCGAAGGCCTTCAAGTTCTGCCTCGCATGCGATTTTCTCTTCCATCTCAAACGCTAGCTCTGCTGTGGCACGTGCATACTCATCGGCGGCCACTCGGAGTTGATCCTTCTCACGAGCCAATTCATCTTCGAGTGACTTGCTCTGACCGACATTGTTCGCAAGAAGTGTGTCAACTAAATCAAACGCGTCGGAACAAAACTGGTGAATGTTATCGAGCTTGCTGAGTTCATCAATCTTCTCGGAAAGGTAGCTGGTGTCGATAGTGAACAATGGCACCTGAAGTGTCATAACTTCGTTCATGAGGACGTCCGGTTCGTAGCTCACATTGACGGAAACGTCAAAAACTGGTTCTTCGGTGCTCATGGCGGAGAAGAGCTGGTTTGTTGAGCTGTCGAGTCGCTTTGCGTTGCAGAATCAAGTAAATTGTAGAGTGAGCGATGGGGTCTCTAGACCAGGTACTAGTACCACCAGGTTGCCTTCCCAATTAAGGGAGAGAATAGAGGCGATCGAATGAGCTTTCTGACGAGTCTGAATACGCTCACGGTGAGCATCTTGACAAATCTTAGTCGTGCACCAGTGACAAAGTGGTATTCGTAATTCGTGGAATACAGAACATCTAATGAAGATGATGGCTCGTCTTGACGTATCCCAGTATCCTTGACGTGGTTTTGTTATCATATTGCGCTTTCTGAACACTTCGAAAGGATCCTAGAAACATGATTTTGACATCATCTACTGCAGCAAACTCGGCTGTTGCCGTCAGTTCGTAAAAGAAACGTGTTCACACTGTCGATGTGAAGGGCAGAGTCGAAAGAATCAAGACAGATAGTAGTAGTACTACTTTAATAAAACAACTAAATGAGTACTCTCACTAGTATCCTGGACATTTGCATGCGTCCCAAGTGACCCACTTGCTGAGATATTGGAAAGGTTTTTAGAACGACTTGGTCATGTTCGGAAACCTTCGTGTGTCGAAGCTCATGGGAAAACCTTTGCATGAAAAAAAAACTGAGCAAACGATGAAGAACTAAATCAACATCAATCGGTTTGGGATTATTAGCTACGAGAATGAAATTCTTGTCTTCAAGTAGTTGACGTATCGCACGGAGTGATCACCATTGGGTGTGCTGGTCACTTGACATTTTGACATGTCTAGAAGCAACACAAATTCCTCCTGAAGCATCGTTGATAATGATTGACAAGGGAGACTCAACCCACACATCTCATCCGGCTGACTATTCCGAGATGCGCAACTCATACCTTTGTCGCTACGGACGCCGGAGGTGCGAAAATCGTCGTTGCAAGAAGCGCGGCGGTGGGCTTCATCGCTTCTGTGCTTTCCATCGAGAACGCGCCAACATTAATCAGAGGCGATTTGATCGCTACCAACGTATGCTCCGCAAATGTCGACTCGACGCTGCTTTGGAGCAAGGCAAGGCGGTTTTCGGGCCCAGCCAAATCACCACTACCCAGCTTGAGACCAACGATGGGCTGCTGGACCTGGAACTTATCGATGCTGATGAACACTGCCCACCGCTCTATCCCGAGCTATCAGAGGAAGATATCCAGGTGATCATGGTGTGGCTAGCTCAACCTTTAAGTGATGTTCATGGTCCACCGTAGCAGATAAAAAAAATGAGATAGGAGACTGGGTTTCTGAAGTCTCTAGGTGTATTTTTACTCTCTGGTGCAGCCCGGGGTCCCTATCACACTCGTCCGTATATATCCAGGCACCCGAGGGGACTTCAACAAGTATACTTGGATGGGTTCCCCTTGACAGTTGTTGGCGACAACGAACTTATCCGCCCCCAGGTGTCTGAGTACCGCCCCCCCCAAATGAGCTTCCCCGACAGCTCTACTCCTCTGCTCGGCCTTTGTCAAGGATGCGAGGGGCAACTTGAACAAGATGGCCGACTTTGAAGCCAATGTTGCGATAGACTTCACATGTAGCCTCCAGACATTCCACCCGTACGGCAACCCAGACTAGAGCGAATTTTCCTTCCCTACTTCGTGGTGACTGTCTCCAGTGGAATGCCTCCGCTGAGAATATGGTCTCAGTTCCGCCGACGCCAACCTGCATGTTTCACTTAAGTTGTTCGCACCAACTTTCAATCATCATTAGGCCCTCGTCAATACTAATGATCAACACGTATCCATTCTACAGCCCGGCAGAAAGACGGTGAAGTCGAAGAACAATATAATGAGAATGAGAACGAACGTATAACCCAGACCAGAGAGATACATGAGGACGGTTTCACTCTTGCGCTGGTGAGAAGTACACTCGGATGAGGACTCGGTCCAATCTGCGAGTACCTATATATTATGCAGATGAGGGTCTACCGCCTATCAGGGGCGAAACTGCATAGCTGGCTCTGTTAAAAATTAGGCTTGGAGCAGAGTAAACAGCTCGATCGAGTCACCCACACTATCACGTCCGAACCCAGGGCCTGGGGGATCGGGTGCCGTCCTCGTTCGCGCCGAGATATCCTCTGGGTCCCCGACGATCCTATGGAGCGCTGCGATCAGCTACGCTTCGACCAAGACGACTACTAATCAAGCGGAATACCGAGGCCTGCTCACTGGACTTCAGGGAGCCACAGCATTACAACTACCCTCGCTTGTCGTCATCGCGGATAGCGCTCTGATTCTTCGCCAACTTCGAGACAATCGGCCACCGCGCAACAGGACCCTTCTTGCCCTTCACCAGCAGGCCGCTAGCAGATGCACTCGGAATCGACAGCTGGATCCACCATTATCGAACGCACAACAAGATGGCCGACGCCATGGTCAACTTGGGATGGGACTCTCAAGCCAGCGCTCAAGTTCTCCACCCAACCTCGCGGGACGGCCACTCCGACCTTCCCGGTCTGCTCTCGAACGATCTACTTCCGTGGTGGCCTTCCTCCCCATCGCGTTGAGCAACCGTAGGTCTTGCACGTACTGCATGTAGCTATTAGGAATCACACAGTTGATCTTAATAGACTTCACTTCGAAACGTGAAAACACTTATCACGTCACTCCACGACAGTCAAACTGTGTTCGGCTGGACGCGGATACTGTGGTTTTGACCATCGCTTTGCCACCCACTCGTGGTATTATTACCTGCGACTCCCACTCGCCCAAGCAAACCACAGCACAACAGGTCGCGAACGAGACCTCAATGAGTGTTGTGGAAGAAAAATGACATCGAGAGAAAAGTGAGACCGAAGATCCCTTCGAGGGAAACCTCGCAAAGCAAATCCAAAGAGAAAAATTTCTTGGCTGGCGATCTTCTCTCTCCGCGAAATAATGCGAACCTAGAGCTCTTCCATGCGGACCTAACGAAGCGGTCCGGTCCAGGCTGTGTCAAGAGACGGGGCTAAAGTATTTTGCAGCTGAACACACAGCTGCAGTGGACATGAGCTCGGTGCGACATGATCGGCAAGGCCTCTACAAAAACGACATGACGAAGAGCTCCGGGCCGACTTTACCTCGGTTTCAAGGTCTATCGTGTTGACTCAAGTAAGGTCGACTGATATACTAGAAATGAGAGGACCCAATCACGGGCTCGAGCCATGGGTGAGACTCGGCGGTCTCCTCACGTGTGGCAGCTGGAGGGAGACCGAGCGTCAGCGTGGCCGATAGTTTATGGGTTCAGAGGACAAGCACGCAATAGTTCCGTCACATCGTGCAGGACCTCGGCACCTGATTCAGATTCTTTCTCTCCGGCTTCTCGGAACGTCCGCTGTTCGGCGGCTCGATGCTCCCAGCGGCGCCGCGCTGCCAGTGTATGAAACGTATGCGGTGATATTAGGGGGTGGAAATTCCTACGTTATGCCAAAATTGGTGCCTTGGATCGTTCGCTGAACTATCCAGAAAAAAAGCGGTGGGGGGGGGGGGGGGGGGAGGGAAGGTTGATTGGACTCAAGGAGAGTTGCCTTCGTCCAACAATTCGATGAGCACGCGAAGATCGTCTTCGGAAAGCGTAGCGCTGAGCGAGGTGAAGTCGATGTCACCATCGTACGCGTTTGGATCAAGTGGTTCCAACTGGTAGATATGGGAAGCCTCGTCCTCGTCGGTCGAGATAGCTTCCCTGTCGCGATTCCTTGGTGGAGATCCTTGGCCGCTTTGGCGGCGCATGCGGATTCGCTGGTCCACGCGCCGTTGGATGATAATGGCGCGCTCCCGGTGGAAGGCGCAGTAGCGGTGGAGCCCACCGCCGCGCTTTTCGCATCGCAGGTTATTGCAGACTTTGCTTTGATACCGACAGAGCAGCGCGTTGCGCGTCCCACTCTGAGTTGCCAACTCCGAGTCGACGTATACAACTGGCTTCGGGGTCTGTTGCGGTGTTTGTGGCTCCATAATGAACTGAGACTTGGAGATGGTTTGGAGCGTTACGGGGAGGGTGGGGGTTTGTGGGGTCGAGCGCGGAATGCACAATGCGGTCGCCAAAACGAGTCAGCTTGGATCCGATTACCGCCACACGGTGCCTCCGGGGGGCACTGACGACGTTGAAGTCGGCACTGTCGTACATCGTTCGATAGATCGGGAAAGTCCACTTAGCAATCACAACTTCCATCGTTTCGGTCCGATTGTGAGTGACCGAGAAGAGAATAGGGTTCAATGAGTTGGACCCGATCGTTCTTTCGCTGACGCCAGATCGACTTGGAGGGTCCGCACTCAGCCGGAGAAGGGTACGCCTGGATGAGATCAGGTGGCCGCGAGCTCCAGAGACAGGGTACGGATCGAAAGATACCGTACGTGGCTGTCAGATGTTGCACGTGCGACGTCAAACGCCCTGTCTGGTCGAAGATTTCGACCAATCAAGCCATCCACTCTAATTCTTCATCTAGTCGGGCGTTGTCTCCTTGGAAAGAGCCGGCGGAAGCCAAAAGAGGCAATCATGGATTGATGTATATCTACCGAATCGTTCGAGAGGGACTGAGTTCTTTTCTGTGTTGCAGGCCAAAGCCCCGGCGAATTGTCCCAACGACCGAGATCAATAGACGGCGGATAAGCATCATCCAGGTGTTGTTTCTTCAATCCGTCGAATTGATTCTCTTCAACGACAAACTCGGCATTCACAATGCACGTAGCAGCAAGAACCTCTGTCCTTGACTCCAGGAGATTTATCGACGTGCGTTGATTCTCTGGTGTTTGATGAGTTTTTTTCGGGACACGATTTCTGCTACGCCACGTGGAACAGAATCTTGCTCCACGGCCCTATTATGCGAGAGGCAATCTTGATGTTAGACCCAACTCGTTAGCTCGTTGAAACAATCGGCTCGCGTATTAGCCAAGCAAGCGGCCTATTCAGCGTCATTTTTCGAAGTTTAGCATGACCTTGGATGATTCAGCCTAGTTCTGTCCTCGCGATCCCTATCTCCACCCAGAGATTCCACTAATGGGTACGTGCAAACTGACACACGCGTTCCGAAAACTATATCACGGGCGTGTACTATGATTCGCACCCTCCAAGATCGGGTAATGCGTGATGATCAGCCAGAAGTCCAGAGGACGATCCTACCAGGGATTCATTTCCTCGTTCGACAGTCAAAGAAACGATGGCGCCACGAAGCTCGTTTGTATGAGTGTTAGTATCGTCTACCACGCGTGCGGGACTTTCTAGAAAACTAAGTACGTACCATTCGGGACGTTTAAGTCGATGGTTGGTTCTATGAGTGTACCAACTTATGTTAGTATTCGGTCGCACCGCACGTGACCAAGGGATGCCAAGGCATTCCTGGGTCGGTGGCTCGTTGAGCCCCTTCTCGAAAGCCCATCCACACATCCTACGAGAAACCTCGCTCGGCTCGACGAATGTCGACTTCTCTGTACGGTGCGCACGAGGTGAGGAAAGGTACCAGCCGATATCCCATGCTTATCCTCACGTGCGGTGAAATATCCGCTCGGGCATTTTCATCATCAACACAGCGCAAAGAGGTTCTTCTTGGTCTTCATCAGCCAGGGCGTGTTCGGGATCTCAAAATTGACACTGCTGCAACTATGTGGGACTGTAAGTGTTGACGCTTGAGGCGTCGCGGGTAAGGAAAGGAATGGCAAGCTCAGACACTCAGCGATAGACCAAGTGTCCAATAAGATTTCTGCCCGTACCCGCGCAAGCAGTGTGGCTTCGACCAGACAACCCGGCACTCGGGATCGTGTAGAATAATCCGTGATATTTGTTTATAAAACATGATCGTGTGATATAGGTTCACTGGACAGACAGGGATCACATGCGACAGCCGTTCCCGTTCAGAATCGGTCCAGTGTATTCGTTTGCCCATCACCATCGTCAACCGAAACTAGAGAAAATATCCATCCCACAGCTGCATGAAGACTGACGTGTGGATACAGTACAGCGAGTCCCGTTCAAAGTCCGACTTGGCTTTGAACGAATCGATATTGATTTGACTTCTGGCCCTGTGTCCACTCCGCGCAACAAGTCCTGACAAGCGTGTGCTTAATATTGTTGTGTTCAGTCGCGAGAACCAAACGTGCCTCGAGTTGATGCGACATTGGTTGCATGGCATATTAAACATCCTGACAACCGAAATGACTCTAGCTTGCATGCGAATGCTCACAAGCGTGGATGTAGTGGGTCGACATTTTGTTTCCACAACTCCTCCGAAGACAGGCATTACGATAGAGCCTATCCAAACTCGCCAAGAGGGTCCAATCACTCGTACGAGAACGCACCCTCAGATAAAAACTGCATAATCTCTGTCCAAATGCAATAGTTACGCTTGGCTGTTATCGAGATGTTACTACCGTAGCTTTCGCTATCTCCCTTGTTTCAATTTTTTGTGTGTGTGTTCTTTTTCGTCCTTCGACGCTCTCGATCTCAACCTTCTTTTGGAATACGCCGACTTCGGCTGTACCACTCAGTGCAGTCAAAGCACCACTCAGCCACGGCCAAAAGTGTTCTCATATTGCGCGACCAGAACCAACATTGATTCATGGATCTTCTTGTAGTTGAATGCGAGGTCACCGGAGAGCTTGTTGGGCCCGATACCGTTGGCAAACTTGCGCATTTGGATCGCAAATTCCGCGTTGTCACCATCGCCATTGGTGCGACGGGCAGCTGGATCGATGAAGTAGTGTTCCAAGCACGTGCTCACATGACTGTTCGGGTCAGACTCAACAAAGCCACGGAAGAATCCGTCGGTGATCTGAAACGTGTCGCGTTGGTTGCGCGGAACCTCGACAACGATGGCCTTGCGTGCGTGGAAATGCCAAAGCTTCTGTTGGGGTCCCTGAAGTTCTGGATGCGGAGGGTGAAACTGGAGGGCGACGTAACGGCCCTCTCCGTTGTCATTTTTGCTTCGACGCGCGATCACTGTGCCGAATTCGACCGTTTCCTTAGCTCCACCTTCATCAAAGATCCGCGCACCAGCACCGACAAATTTTGCCGGCACGTTGCTGCCAACGTCGCCAAACTCAAAGTACTCGACACCAGCATCTTGGAGCAGTTGGCGCCAGGCAGCTTGGGCGCTTGCAAAACGGTCCGATCGACGATTCATTGTTGAATTATTCCACAAATTTCGGTTAAGGTGCTTGAGTAGCTGGAAGGATTTTCCTGAGTGCGATGGGTCCCACTAACTGCGACTCGATATTCGGACCCGAGCTCTGCATTGGCTCCTTCCTGTCGAATCTGGGCCCGACGTCTGTCTAGGATCTGTGGTGTTGACGGAGTGGCTCATAATGCGCGACTCGCTGAGCAATCTAGTATTCTTCATTTGGGTTCGTGGATCTGAACCATAATTGACGAGGGGAGTTCTAGTATCTATCTCTCTGATCGTAGAACCTACGGTTCCGATCCATGTGCCAATCATCTAAGGCAAGAATCCACCGATCAGCCTAATTGGTAGTCGCAGCGCACTACTAGTACTTTCGTCGGGGGTGGACGATGAACACAACCTGACGAAAACTAGACGTACTCAGACAAGTTCTTTGGACCTCGACATGACTCTGGATTACATCGCAAGCAATTTTCTGTTTGCGATCTCTGCGAGGATTCGTGGACAAAGTGCACACGGACATTTCCAGCTTTGCGCTCATGTCTATTTTTGTATGTCAACTAAACTTCCGTGGTACCTCAACTTGGCGTCTGGTGTAGGTGGAGAAGCGTGAGAAAACGAGCGAACCTCGACATAGGCCTGATTGTCCGGTAATGGTTGAGTGAAATTTTCATGCTCGCTTGGGCTTGAACAATGCTCGCTTGGGCTTGAACAAACTGCGTCCACCCAACCAATGGAGCACTGCGTTGGATCGGTCCACGATACAAAGAAGTCTCCAATCCGACCGCTGCACCTTCCACAGTAAAAGGTGGCGACAGTGATTCGATGTGTTTTTGTATCAGAGGTTGATTTTGTGTATAGGTGGCGACAGTGATTCGATGTGTTTTTGTGTCAGAGGTTGATTTTGTGTCAGGAGATCGGAAAATACAGATTTTAGTACAACGATAACTATATATATTCGTTTACTATAAATATTAGTTCTCAAGTTCAGAGTTTTCGAACTGCTGCCGGTCGCAAGGCCAACGGACGGCAGAAGTTGAGGGTGCAACACAGAGATCAGTCCATCTTCGAGAGACATCCTAATCAAATCATGACAATTCTCGTGTTGTGCACAATGGATATCGTCACAGTTTCGGTATCCAAAACTTTCCAGTGCAGGGACTGTGAACTCAGATGATTTGGCACAGGCATGGTATTTTCTGCACATGGGAACAAAATCAAACAGAATCGGATCCACAAGTGAATCATCTGCTCAGAGATGCTTTGAATTGGTGAAGATAATACTTGCAGTGACTGTAGAATTTGATCGAGGTCATCTTTGATAAAGATCAAATAGAATCGCTTCTTCAGCGAATCACTCAATAGTTTCAAACCCGACATTTCCAACCGGCTTGTACATGGGTGAGAAGGATAATTAGCGGAACTGGCACACTTAGCTGTTTTCAATGCTAGGTGCTGTTGGTCATATCATCAGCAGGGCTGTTGTTCTAAATGGGTCATCACCCACCTGCAGTTTTAGAGCGACGGAATTCCCCGCCAGCGCAAACATGGAGAAGAGTCAAGGGTGCGTGTTCGTCATTTGTACTGCAACCAAATCACTTTTTCTGTGTGCTTCACAGGTGCGACGGGTACGCCACCCATCGGTTCAAATTTTCTGGATCTTGACGTTACAAATAGTGCCAGACTTCGGTCTTGGGGTCCAGATAGTCCCGCGGTATCTTCAACATGATATGGTTGTGGGAATAGGCCTTCGCTATCATATGTATCTGAGTAAACTGGATCAAATCGTCCAAACCTCAAACGCGATGTCCACGGCTCATTCTCCAATCTCCCACACGCCACGAAAGATATCCGCCAACCCTCTGTGCTGCTTTGAAGATGGAAGTTCGCGACCGTTTTGCTACCGCTCAAGCTGCTTGGCGCCAAATGCTTGCAGACGCCGGTATCGAACACTTCCCGTTTGGGGACCTTGCAATAAACCGTAACATGGTAGGCGCCGGCGCACGCAAGTACGATGACGGAACGCTTGAGTACGGCACCGTGATTGTGAAGCGAGACAAGTGGAATGACCTCAAGGATCGTTACGTCGCACTCCAGCTGCACCCACCCCACCGCCAACTAAACGGGCTACAATCGACTCTGTGGCACTTCCATGCGCGCGAAGCCATCATTGTCGAGACCCCGCAGCGGCCTCGCGACACATTCCATATCTACGATGGAGGCGTTTCGGGATTGGTGGAGTCTCACCCAAACAGTGTGGCGAAGTGGTCGGACAATGGAATCGAAAGAACGTCCTTGGAACACTATTTCATTGATCCAAGGGCTCCCCGCACTGACCAGGACGAAGACAACGCTGCGTTTACAGACCAAGTGCGCAAATTTGCGGCAACGATTGGCTCAAAGCAAATGACCGGCGACTTGGATTTCAACTACAACGAAGTTCAGAAAGCAATGGCAGTCCTGGTTCAAGATTTTGAGAGGACTTTCGGGCACACGTGAGAGGAAGAACCCAGATGGCACGAGCAAGGAGGCACCGATATCGGTCCGGCCCCGAAAAAAAAAAAGGTTTGAAACCAACGTTGACGTAGTGTTTGCAGCTTAGCTGTAAACCCTAGCCCGAAGAAAGTCATAGCTGCAGCAGCTGTGACTTTTCTTGTGGATATCAATAAGCACTGCTTGCACATCACAAACTTGAGAATGAGCTATGTGTTCTGTGAATTAGGAATCGTACCCCAGTCCTGATTTAGAAGTAATGTGGCCTTTGTTTCTTTGACTTTGAGCTTGAAGTTGCGGCGTACTACTAACCCTAGCAGTGTTAAATCGCTACATATAATATCCTCTGAACAAATGCTCAGTCAGGGCGATGCTCTATCCTAGGAAATTGTCCGCATCCTAGAACCGTTCGGAACTGATGTGAAGATGGGCCCTTACGTACAAGATCCGTGATAATCTAGGATCTCAATGGACGATAAGCTGAGATACTAGACGGTTGCAGCAGGTCGTGGCGGCCTCCATTTCTACGCACATTAAGTTGCGCTCCCAAGAACAGGCATCACTGCAAGTTAGCATTCTCTCGTATCACCCAGCAAGTAGAAATGGGTCGTGATATGAAGTCCGAGCAATATCAAAGCAGCCCGAAGCGAGTCCTGCATCAACAAACACCTGAGCAGACCACTCCGCACTTGGCTGTCAAACTCAAAAAATTGTGGAGGGCGCTCAAAACGTCGGTAAGAAGGCGCGTGCGCGGTGATAACGTCCAGATTGCAGGTCAAGATCGGAAACGACATGGGATGACCGGCGTTCTTGGGGCAACCTACGCATATATGGAAAACGAGGAGCTCGTGGAGATTATCTACACGAAGCTCAAGGACGCACAGGTGCGAAACCAGGTGACAACAGACTACTTTCTGCACCAGGTGAGTAGCTGTCAAGCACATCTTACATGATAGACATACTGAGCATTTGTTGTTCTCAGCCCTACATCAGCGTGAAGATGCGATCAATTCTCGTGAACTGGATAGGAGCCGCCCACACTAGACTCAATCTTCAGGAGCAGACTCTCTTCCTATGCGTTAACTACATCGACCGATACCTCGAGCATGTCGAAATCTCGATACCCGAACTGCCGCTAGTTGGGCTTACATGCCTATTCGTAAGTACTCTCTTATTTGGCTGTTGCGATGAATTAACTGCAACTCTCTCCTTTAGATTGCGGTCAAATATGAGGAGGCCAAACCAATCCACCTGGTTGACGTTGTTGCTGTAAGCGACAAAATGTACGATTGCAGCCAAATCATTGCGTGAGTCGGATGTGCATCAACTGAGTGTTCAATGATGTTGATCTCGTATTTAAATTTCGCAAGCAGTAAGGAGAGGGAAATTCTTGGTGTATTGGGATTCCAACTAACAGCCACCACCAGCCATGACTTTTACGAGTATTTTTCAAACCGCCTGCCTGTCAACAATGAGGAAAATCATCTCGCACTGTTCATCCTCCAAAAAGCACTGTTGCATCTACCGCTGATGGTATGTTATGCGCCTACCATGCAAGCAGCCTCAGCCTTGCTTCTCGCACGATGCATAGCCATGGGCAGGTTTCCAGGAGAGGAATGGGTGAGCGCGAGTATTTCCTTTTATTGTGACAACTTGCTGATCAGTGTCTTGAATAGGTACGGCGCTGGGAAACGTGTGTAGCCTGTTCGGTTGAGGACCTATATCCTTGCCTTGAAGATATGAGCGCGATCATACCATACCACTCGAAGAAGTGAATGTTCCCAACTCAAGATTCAAGCTGTAACTTGGATGTAGGAGCGTGTTCCTTGCACGGAAAAAAGTAAATATCGTACCGACCGCCTTGCCTGTGCGCATGGAATGGTCGATCACCAATATACTATAAGCTTGAGTAGAGGACGGTATAGTACCGGATCCTCCACCAAATCATTTCACGTCTTTGCTTCAAGTGCAAATAAGGGGATGGTAGATGTATGTTGAGCCTGTGTTTAGTCACCACGCTAGCATACGGTCAGTTTCGGGCGTGAGGAAGGCTTGTTTTCCGGAGGCACACGGAACGACATCCCACGACGCCCACACACGTGTGTCATAAGCCAACGCCCGTCAAAACCAGCCAACACATTTGACGAGAAAAACTCGAGAGCGATCAGCGGCGATGCGCTGTGCACAGTGAGGTGGATGCTTGTTGAATAGTCGTGGTGGCCAGCATAAGTAAAGCAGGATTATTATTTATACTGCGTACGATGCAACAAGATGTACGGTTTGCATGGATCCATCCTACACGACCATCCTACACGACGGACGATTCACCATCACCTCATCTCGATTGTCCTCGCCCCCGTGGTTGATCTGGTTCTCATCTTGGTCCTGGCCATGTTGGTCTCGGCCACGTGGATGGTCTTGATCTTGGCCTTGATCCGTGTTGGCGAGCGATGCTGATGCTTAGCAGTGGACCTTCCCCGTCTCCTGGCAGTTGGACACCCGGAAGCTTGTGCCGCCGCCGCACTTGCCGTCGGCGACCTCGCCACGGTTCGGCGGCGTAAACTGCGTGCGCCAGTAGCGCACCCACATGCCCGTGGGTCCCGAGCTGACGACGCTGAACGAGTTGCGGCCGCGAGCGAGCTCTCGCTGGACCTGGTTGGCGGCCGCGAACTGGCAGTTGTAGTTGGGCGCCTCAACCCAGCACGCGAGCTGGTGGCACTTCTTGCCGTCTCCGAACATGTTGGCGAGCAGCGGCGCCACGGCCTGCGCGATCGTGAAGACGGCGATGGCGGCGTCGGCGGCCTGGCCTGGCGTCACGCTGGCCAGGGCTCGCTCGGTGTGGTTGCCGTTGCCATAGCCGTTGCCATAGCCGTTGCCATAGCCGTTGGCGTTGGTGTTGGTGTTGGCGTTGGCGTTGGCGTTGGCGTTGGCGTTGGCGTTGGCGTTGGCGTTGGCGTTGGCGTTGGCGTTGGCGTTGGCGTTGGCGTTGATGTCGATGGCGGGCTGGGCGACGACGGCGGTGGAGGCGATGGCAGCGATGGCGGCAACAGCGACAGTCGTGGTGAACTTCATGGTTGTCAAAGCGCTTGTGGGCTTGTTGGCTCGTGTGCGTTGGTGTGCGTTGGTTCGCGTTAGTGTGTGTGCTTGGAGCGCACTGGAGAGTGGATTGGATTGTGAGAGCGAGGGAACAGTGTCTGGTGGCACTTGCGTTCAGCCTAGTTGGTCCAGACGAAGCGCGAGGTCCAGACAGAGGATGAGAGCTAGGGAGCGTCAAGCCGTCGTAGCTTCACCCTTAGCACAAGAGAGCGAGAGACCATCGTAGAGTTCGTGACACAAACGTTTGTCGCAAGGATGCGTTCACATGCAGTAGCGCCACTCAACATCCTCGGACCCTCCTCCTCCTCCTTCTCCTCTTCCTCCTCCTCCTTCACCTTGTCCTCCTTCTCGACAAAGATCTGGCTGTAGTGCGGAGAGTGCATCGTCATCCTTGCCATCAGCATCCTCTTCTTTTTCTTCTCCTCTCCCCTTCTTCATTTCCATCCTTGAGGAAGAGAGCATGGAGGATGACGGCAGACGAAGTGTGTCACCTACTCGTTGCATGATACTCGCGAGTGTGACTATCCACGCTCGAAGTATAAAAAAAAAAAAACTATCACGATCAGGTTGGGGATCCCACAATTCCTCCAAGCAAAGCAGGTGTGCACAAATCGACCGATGATGGGACGTGAGTTTTCCAAGGACGACAACAACCACGCTCACCCTGTTTCGATAACCGAAGCACTCCATTCACTCCCATTACCAATGCCACCACGCGACTGCAAGGCTCGCGGACGCGTGTCTCTGCGAACAAAAACTGGTACGATCATCTCGCCGATTGCAGGTTGTCACTCGCGGTCGAGGATGTGGGCCTTCTTCTCCAGTGTTTACCAGCAGTAGTATTCAATGTGTAGTGTCCATCTCCTGAGTCGAGTCTCGAGTCTCCAGTCTCAAGTCTGGAGTCTCGAGTCTCGAGTCTCCAGTGTCCGAGCTCGAGTAGACAAGCCAACATCACGCAGTTGAGTCTCCGCGTTGACCGGAAGACTCAAAACGGTTTGTGTTCCGGTTCTTCCGCTTCTTCTCCAAACAAGATGACCACGACGCTCCTCCAGTGCTACTTGCCAGAGATCTGACAGCGACTGACTGACCATACAATACCAAAGCAGATGCAAAACGTCTGTCCAATTGAGACAAATTCGCTTCCGTCCGCCTCGATCGGTATCGAAACGATCCGATTGCGTCCGATCGGGCAAAGTCGCGCTCGGATTCGTCCGCCACGATACCGCCACATTATCCCAAAAATGACACCGAGGTTGTATTTTCGAGTCTGACAGCCAATGAGCGCTTTATGCAACGTAACCCGGCTCTCCGATTGGCTGGAGAGGACCGTATGTCAGCGGATACGATGCGGTGACAGACGGTATTCTTGCCACTTTGGTGTCACATGCGGTGTCACAAATCCGCTGAAAATGACACCGCAGACACGAAGTTTGCCGAGCCAAACAGTTGGGATTGACACCGCATGAGGCGAAAGCGACAAAGCGCATGGTGGACGCTGTGACTGCATCCATATTCGGCTGGACCATCACGCGAATGGTTGCTTTCTGTTGGTACTTTGCAAGGCCTGATGGCCTTGCAAAGGCCTGATGGCCTTGCAAAGTACCAACAGAAAGCAACCCATCCCTAGCCTTGGTCCTTCAGTCCGTTGCACCAGTGATACCAGCGGCTCTCGGTGGCTTCATAGCGCTGGTCTCTGCTTTGGGTCGCGACGACCGCAGGTACGATGGTGCCAATAGCTCTCAACTCCTGCATGAACGACGGCTTCATGACGTCGCTCAAACAGGTGGAGCTCCATACCACACTCTAGTAGATTGCATTTCGTTGAATGTTGCGGGCGAAGGGGGCATGGTTCGACGCCTTGAGCTCGGATACGAGCTGGCCCACGCTGGACAGGGCAAGGTGCATATTGCTGGACCAAGTTGAGAAGCTGTGGTGCGAGAGCTCGCGTGCATGAACGCCCAGATCAACGACATGAAGAGTAGGCTAGAGGATATCAACACCGGTATTGCAAGTGAGATGTACATCTGTGGAGTGATGCGAATCACAAGCTCGAGCTGACAAACAGCTCCTTGAAGCGTAGCCCGTGCGGGCGTAACTACGCGGGCGTTAGTTCCACCCGCCACCACAAACTCGAGCCACCTGGTCAAGCTTTCCAAGTGTCCAAGCCATCTTGACATGCTGTGGCAAGAGTGCGAGTTTGGTCGTGGCGGAGTGGAACCGCCAAAGTAGTTCAGTACGCATGAACGCGGCTATGACAAGGCCGCGTATTGCCGTCGGAACATCCTATGGAATGCGGTGAAAAGGATGATCCGCCGAGGCTAGAGGAATGGATCGCATCATTTATGGAGTGTGCGGTCACACAACCTCTGTTACGCTGATCCTCGAGGTGATGAGAGTGCCCAGGAGACATGGTGGTCATCCACAGATCGACTCAAAGGATCAGGTTACATCCAAGTGTAACCCGCAACGTAACCGAGAATACGGTGTCATTCCCCGTGTCATTTCTTTGGAACACTTACACAATACGCCACGATACCGCCACGACACCATCAGTCAAATGATGACCTATCTATGTGTCTATATGCAATCCCACACGGCCCTGTTGATGCACTCTCCGGTACAGTATTTGAGAGATGAGACCGACTCTCTTGCCACGATGTTTTTCAGTGCACGCCAACTGCGAGCACATGACGCACACGACGATTACGCCACTAGGCCGTGCTCCCACCCTGCTCTTCACGCCAAGCGGCTAACTCCAGAAGATCATCACACACTAGTCGCCGCATCTGCTCTGCGACGCCAAGTGCCCATGGCGGTAAGACCCGAGGCGATAGGCACCCGAGGCGATGAGCTATGAACGATAAGAGCGATGAGGTGATCTATGAAATGGTCCCCGCGATGGTCTAAGCGAAGGTCCACGCGACGGTCCACGAAAGATCATCCACGTGAAGATCCACGAAAGATCATCCACGAGATGATCCAGGACGTGATCCATGAGAAATAATCCACCAGAAATAATCCGCAAGAAAAGAAATCTACGAGAAAAAAACCTGAATGCTCAACAAAGAAGACCTGCTCTCTTTCGTCGTCGATAATAGCGTCGGTGGGTGCGGAGCGATCGAAACCCAGAAACTGTCGACTGTCAATCTCTCAGCCTCACTGTCATTCTCGATTTCGACATCAAGCTACCAAGCCACACCATGAAGTGCTTCGCCGCTCTCACCACTGTCGCCACCGTCATCGCCGCCGCCACCATCTTCGGTGCCACCGACGCCCAGCTCCAACTGGAAGAACAATACTTCGAAAACAACGCCGCCATCTACGCCACCGACGCCGACCACGAACAGCTCGTCACCGCGGACGCCGACGCCTACTTCAAAGACTTTGACGCGTACAAGACCGATGGTGCCGATGGCGCCAACGGCGTCGCCAACACCGACCTCGCCGTCGCCATCGCCGCCAATGCCAATGCCAATGCCAATGCCAATGCCAATGCCAATGCCAATGCCAATGCCAATGCCAATGCCAATGCCAATGCCAATGCCAATGCCAATGCCAATGCCAATGCCAATGCCAATGCCAATGCCAATGCCAATGCCAATGCCAATGCCAATGCCAATGCCAATGCCAATGCCAATGCCAATGCCAATGCCAATGCCAATGCCAATGCCAATGCCAATGCCAATGCCAATGCCAATGCCAATGCCACCACCAACGGCAGCGTCGGCTACGTCCCCAACTCGACCTCCACCTCGCGCGAGCTCGAGCTCGTGACGGCCGCGGTGGTCGTCTCCGTGTTCCAGATCGCAGCTGCCGCCGCCCCCATCATCGCCAAGATCATCGACGGCACCAAGAAGGAGTGCCAGCAAATCGCCTGCTGGATCTCCACCAGCTCGCGAACGTGTGCCATCGCCGTGGCAGAGAAGGTCCAGGCCGAGGTCACCAGGAGCCGCGACCGCTACGGCTACGAGAGCCTCCAGTCCAACGGCATGTGGGTGCGCTACTGGCGCACCAAGTTCGAGCCGGTCGATCGCCTCGACGTGGTCACCGGCAGGTGCTCGAACGGCGCCAGGTTCGCCGTCACCAACTGCCAGTCGACGGGTCGCGTGCACTGCTAGGCGGCGCACTGTGTGTTGAGGTGGGGCGACGCGCTGTGAGTCCACTCAGGGTAAGCTGCTCTCTGTTCGTCGACGCGCGTTGGATCTGTCCACCGCACCAACATCGTGTCGCCGTAAGCACAACATCTAGATTAAAGGGCGTGCAGCTGTGTTTGGTTGTGCGTCGGGGTCTGCGGCGTGAAGAGGTTGGGAGGTTGGTCCTAATACATCAATATGCCTATGTTAAAACAGCTTACAATCTTGTCTTGTCCGAAAATCCCTACCCGGGACTGGCACCCGGGGCTGGGGGCTTTGGACTTCGGAGCCCAGAATCGGCACTCGGCACTTGGTTAATTGTGAGTTGCTGAGGGATGGCTGTGGTCTCTGATCTCGCCGTAGCCATCCACTGCGACGCACTGTGCAGCCGTGATCGCGATGCAGTCAGTGTCCGACCTTGACGAGGCGGATCGTTTGGTTGGTTAGCCATATGGGACAATACCGTGTCGGGAGTCTTTTCTGTCCGCATGGAATGGTTGGTCACTAAATCAGTCAACAATGCCGGAATACTGAATTGTAGACACCGAAGACGGTACAGTACGGGATCGACTAATCGATTCATCCATCCTCGACCACCGAATGAAACCAAGATGTGGTTTCTGTTGCAGTTGCAGCGCCTGTCTCTTGCCTGTGTCAACTCGGTGCAGAGACGGTGACGTCAGTCCGGACGCAGCATCCAGATGGAAGATGCGCTGTCGCAGATCCGGATACCGGACCAGCACAATCGACGGAAGTTGTGCTCTATGTGTTCTACTTGTTCTCGAATGTGGTTCGAGAACCGGCACAACAGTGCTTGTATGGTTTGTATATGAACATCGACGGAGGCCGATGGTTCTAGAACTTCGGTTCTAGAACACAGTACTTAGCGTAGTGAGAGGGAGCCGCTCACTCCACTTGCGGACTCTAACTGAATACACTCACTTTCCATTTGTATTGCTAACGACCAAGTTCAGCGAACCAGTGCTCTGACTAGCAATAGGTTATGAGCCCAAGGACTGTGACCATGTCCGTCCAGACGAACGACATTCTTACCGAAGGGAACTACTTCCTCTGGGCCTACGGAACGACCATGGCGCTGCTGAAGAAGGGCCTGCGTGCCCACATCGACACGAAGAAGGAGGATGCAGACATGACGACGGAAGATTGGAAAGTCAACGACGAGAAGGCGTTAGCGATTGTTTCCATGCGACTGAGTCCTCCGTTCCAGATGATGGTGCGAAATGCAACCACGGCCATGGAGGCCTGGTTGATCCTCGAGCGGTACTTCGTGAAGCGGAACCTTCACAACCGTATCAACCTCCGAAAGAAGCATCATGAGCTGCGCATGGTGCAAGGGGAAGACATCTCGGAGCACATGCTCAAGTTCGACAACCTCGTGATGGCCATGGAGGCCATCGGAGACCTCATGAAGGAGGACGAGAAGCTGGTGGTGCTGCTAGGCAGCCTGTCGTCAGAGTATGAAGCAATCGTGCGAGTCATCGAGAACAAGCCTGGTGTTGACCTGCTTGAGGCCAAGGAGATGCTCCGCAGAGAGTACGAGCGCATGCAAGAGAGGGAGGTGACGGAGACGGCCCTACGTGTTGGGCGTCCACGGCGAGGACAGTTTGGACCGCGGCGACACGGCCAGGTTCAGGGCAAGGGCAAGGGGCCCCTGCACAAGAAGAAGCAGAGTGATGGTGGCAAATTCAACGGAAAGTGCTACAAGTGCAACAAATACGGGCACAAGGAAGCGAACTGTCCTTTGGCTGAGGGAAGTGGGCACGTATTTTCTGCGACAAGTGCACCCATCTCGGGATGGCTCGTGGACAGTGGGGCCACATCCCATATGACCTTCGAAGAACGCGACTTTGTGACATACAAGCGTTTTACTCACGGAACGCCTGTGGAGATGGCCGACGGCAACCAGCTCTACGCGGTGGCGTCGGGCTCTGTTCGTTTCAAGGCTGGCAAAGGCAATCGTGTGACGCTGACACAAGTTCTCCACGTACCCGGGTTAGACAAGCGGCTGATATTGGTGTCGGCTCTGACGGAGAAGGATGTTGAGGTCCACTTCAAGCGTGACTCATATGTGATCTCGTACAAAGGCAAGCCACTGTTGCAGGTGCCTCGAATGGCCAAATCGTACACAGTGCACGCAGAGGCAGCGAGTAGTGCCCATGCTCGTCTCGACCACAGTGATGATCGTGATACTATCGGTGATCTTTTCGGTGATGCTTTTGGTGGTTCTACGGACGACGAGGTCGTGCTATCTGATGATGATAGTGTGAAAGAAGCTGGGACTAACGGTTTGAGCGCTAAATGTGACGCCAATGCGGGAGCGTTGAAGTGCAAAGACTTTGAGCTGTGGCACGCACGCATGATGCACGTTGGTGACAGCCGTTTGGCAGATATTGTGAATGCGTGTGATGGTGTCCCCGCTAGTCTCGCCGACTGCAAGCACGATGAACTGTGTGACGCGTGTGTACAAGGCAAGATGTGTGTGGAGCGCTACCCACGGAGCGTTCGGTCAGGCGTAAAGACCACTGCACCGCTCGAAGTCATCCATAGTGATGTCATGGGTCCCATGCGAGTTTCTTCGTTTGGAAAAGCCAAGTACGCAGTGACCTTCGTGGATGACTACTCTCGGTTCACGGCAATCTACTTCATGAAATCCAAGTCCGAGGTGCTCACTCACTTCAAAAGATTCAAAGCTTGGATCGAGAACCAGCTCAGTAAGCGAATCAAGTGCATTCGATCGGACAATGGGGGCGAATACGTGAACCACAACTTCGCCTCTTTCTGCCAGAAGTACGGCATCACACACCAACTTACTGTCCCATACAGCCCTCAACAGAACGGAGTGGCTGAGAGAATGAACCGAACGATTGCAGACGCCACTCGATCTGCGATGATCCACCGTGCAATGAATCAAAGATGGTGGGCTGAGGTGATGGCTGCTGTTGTGCACGTACTCAACCGAATTTCGACGACAGTGCGTCCTGGACGATCTCCTTTCGAGTTGTGCTTTGGAGTGCGCCCTTCACTGAGTCACCTTCGAGTGATTGGATCTGAGGGCTACGCGCACATTGACAAAAGCAAGCGCGGGAAGCTTGAGCCAAAGGCCTTCCAGTGTGTACTCCTGGGCTACTCCGAGACTACGAAGGGCTATCGTGTGTGGAACAAAGAGGCAAGCAAACTCGAAGTTGTGCGGTCGGTGGTGCTACGAGAGGTGGATTCACCGCGTTTCATCGAGGTCGTACCTGGTGAAAACAGAGTGGTGTTGCGGCGCGACGGTGATCATGATGTTGTGGAAAAGCCAAACACAAGTCGCAATCCACAACCGATGGATGTGGATGAAGAAGGGCCACAGCACGAACCAAGATCTCTTACTGAAAGTCCGTCGACCATGTTGTCAACACCAAACCCAATGGAGCCAGAGTCCCCGGCACCAGTGCATCGTCAGCCAGAGGCCCCGCTGACACACCAACAGCAACCACAACTTGAGTACCAGACGACAACGAGTCCTTTGGTGTTCCATCCACCCGTGCGTCGCCTCGGTCGCCAGACAGTCGCAGCACTACCTGCACCAATCGAAGATCGTCTCGTAGCTGTGCAGTCTACAGTCCCATCAGTCGAGAACCAGTTAGTGCTGCGTCCTGAGAATGCGGTCGTCGTGAGGGGAGATCGGCGTGACGACGACATCAATCGGCGAGAACAGAAGCGACCGCGACTCCTACCGGCACCAGAGCAAGCCAACGCAGTGAGTGAGGTGCCAACTTCGTATGAAGCAGCAATGCAGTCCACGAACGCAAGTAATTGGCAGGCAGCAGTGCGACGCGAACTGATGTCACTTGGTGAACACGAAGTGTGGGAGCTCGTGAGACCTCCTGAAGGCGCCCACATTGTCGGTTGCAAGTGGGTATTCGCTCTAAAGCGTAACGAGAAGGGTGAGATCGTACGATACAAAGCTCGATTGGTGGCACAGGGGTTCAGCCAAGCGTTTGGGGTTGACTGCAACGAGACGTACTCTCCCGTAGCTGCACTCAACTCGATTCGAATCCTACTCGCGTTATGCTGTCAGCTTGAGTACATCGTGCACCAGTGTAATGTGGAGACTGCCTTCTTGCACGGAAAGATCAAAGAGACCATCTACATGCGTGTACCAGATGGTGTGGATCATCATCCCGATGAAGTGTGCCGCCTGAAGCGAAGCCTGTATGGTCTGAAGCAGGCCTCTGCCGTGTGGTACCAGACCATTACGAAGATCTTCGCTCAGATCGGCTTCAAGGCGTGCATGAGCGACCCATGTGTATTTGTAAAGAGGGTCGGACGTGACTTTATGTACGTCAGTCTGTATGTGGATGACCTGTTGATCTTCGCCAAGCACGAGTACCAAATCATCGCTGTCAAAGACCAACTGAAGCAGCACTTCAAGATGAAGGACCTGGGCCCTGCGAAATACGTTATCGGGATGGAGATCCAGCACGACGTGAACAACAAAGTGATGAGCATCAAGCAGTCGCAGTTCATCCGCCGCCTTGTTGGGAAGTACAACCAGACGGACGCCACACCCGTGATGAACCCATGCGACAAGGGTCAGCTCATGACCAAACTCGACACTCAGCCGTCGCTGTCTGAACAAGAACGGATGTCACGACGCCCATTCAGATCGCTGATTGGAGCACTGCAATACCTCGCGATGGGGACACGTCCCGACATAGCGTACGCGGTGAGCTACCTCAGTCGCTTTGCTGAGCAGTTGCGCGAGGTGCATTGGAACGCTGCGATTCGCATCGTGCGTTACTTGAAAGGCACAGTGGACCTGGGCATCACATACAAGGGCAAAGATGGATCGGTGACTTTTGCTGCATCGAGTGACTCAGATTGGGCCAGCGACACACACACGCGCCGATCGACGACAGGCCTTATGTTGACAATGAACGGCGGACCAGTGGTGTTCAAGTCGAAGCTGCAGCGTACGGTGGCACTCAGCACAGCGGAAGCCGAGTACACCGCCATCTCCATGTGCACGCAGGAAGTACTATGGGCCAGGATGCTACTGGAGGAGCTGGGGCATGCACAGTCGCAGCCGACGATGATCAACACGGACAACAAGAGTGCTATCGCAATGGCAAAGAACGTTGGCTACAGTGCCAGGGCCAAGCACGTGGATATTCGATACCACTTCGTCCGTGAGCATCTTGCCGAAGGTGCCATCGATCTCCAGTACGTGCCATCAGCCTCACAGGTCGCCGACTTCCTCACGAAGCCCATTGAGGGTAAGACGTTCCAGCGCCTCATCTCGGCGTGCGGCCTCAAGGCAACGAGTTGAGGGGGGAGTGTTGCAGTTGCAGCGCCTGTCTCTTGCCTGTGTCAACTCGGTGCAGAGACGGTGACGTCAGTCCGGACGCAGCATCCAGATGGAAGATGCGCTGTCGCAGATCCGGATACCGGACCAGCACAATCGACGGAAGTTGTGCTCTATGTGTTCTACTTGTTCTCGAATGTGGTTCGAGAACCGGCACAACAGTGCTTGTATGGTTTGTATATGAACATCGACGGAGGCCGATGGTTCTAGAACTTCGGTTCTAGAACACAGTACTTAGCGTAGTGAGAGGGAGCCGCTCACTCCACTTGCGGACTCTAACTGAATACACTCACTTTCCATTTGTATTGCTAACGACCAAGTTCAGCGAACCAGTGCTCTGACTAGCAATAGTTTCATGGGCATACTGTATGAATAGATGATACTAGTACATGTAGATGCGCATGTTGAGTCTGCCAACAGTCACCACTGTAGAGCGTCTTACATCCATATGTCATCTGTCACCAGCCGCCCCCAACCACGCCGCCACCGCCGCCACCGCCACCAGCCGGACGCCCAGACCAGCCCCTGTCCGACAAAAGCTCGAGAGACATCAACGGCGATGCGCTGTGCACAGAGAGGTGGATGATTGTTGTGTGCACAGTGAGGTGGATGCTTGTTGAACAGTCGTGGTGGCTAGGATGTGCAAAGAAAGAGTATTATATTGAGTGCGAGATACACCAAGATGTAATTTTTCAATTCAATTGAGGTCTATTGGTTTGCTTATGTAGCAACCTGTAGCCGGCGTGACGCCAAGTTTTAGGTGTTACCTTCTCTCCAGTGCTCGAGATCTCCGGGAAGGAGCTCTGCGACGTGCTGGTGCCGGTCACCAAGATGAACTGTGTGCATGGATCCACCGAACGCCATCCTACACGGCGGACGATTCACCGTCGTCTTCCATCTCCTCATCTCGATTGTCCTCGCCCCCGTGGTTGATCTGGTTCTCATCTTGGTCCTGGCCATGTTGGTCTCGGCCATGCGAAGGGTCTTGGAGCCTCCAAATCTTGGCATGCTTCCAACTGATCTGGCGGTGGCGCCATTAACATCCATCTGAGACTACTCGCTGGCTCTCGGCAACAGCACGAACAGCCACGGAGATCTCTCTGAACGCCTGCGTCTGTCACGAACTATGCTGGTCTGGACCGCTACCACGAGCCTCGACGCGGCTACCACTAACAACAATATTGCAGAGTACCAAGGACTATATACTGGGTTCCATGCGGCGGAACGCCACCGGTGGATTCCTCTCACCGTCATCGGGGACAGCCAACTTATTCTCTGTAAAGTCTCTCAATACCGACCCCAACCAAGGAGCACCTCCGACTGCTCTTCTCCTATATGCTCGCAGCCGATCGTCTCAACGTACGCGAGTGGTGTCACCACCTCCACGCACACGACAAGATGGTCGACTTTGCAGCCAATGACGCGATGGATTCCAAGAGAAACCTCGAGACATTCCATGTGTCCGATCGCCCAGAATGGCGAGGACTTGAACCCCTCCTTCAAGGTGACTATTCCAGTCGAAGGCCTCCACTGCAAATATGGCCCCGGCGCAGTAGCGACCCCCCCCCCCCCCCCTACATATCAAAGCTATCGTTGTTCACACTGATGTAACACAATAGACTCTAACTTTTCACCCGTCGCATCCTTACAGAACCTCAGTCAACGCTGTGGCATTTCGACGGGCGGGAGGCTGAAGTCGTTACAATCCCAATTAATTGCCGTGATGTGTTCATGGTGACGGACAGTGACTTCCATGGCCTGGTCGAGGCCAACTGGGTATTGTTCTTCCACGTAAGGCCTCAGCAACCTCGAGAGAATCCGAGTCAATGATCGGTCCCGATGGCTTAATGCTACGACAGGACGGTGTGTACCAAAACTTGAGTGAGTGAGTGAACGATTCCAGTGAGACAAGACGATTACCAACGCGAATGATTTATAGGTTCGCTCAGGGTACATCTCCATGACCACACGCTAGCGAGCCCGTTACAAATCCCAACTACCTAACAGTGCACACGACCCGTCGACTGGCAGTTGGTGACGGCGAACTTGGCGCCGTTCGAGCACTTGCCCGTGACAATGTCAAGACGATCGACCGGCTCGAACTTGGTGCGCCAGTAGCGCACCCACATACCATTGGACTGGATGCTCTCGTACGAGTAGCGATCGCGCCCCATCGTGATCTCGGCCTGGACCTTCTCCGCCACGGCGAGGCCACACGTTCGCGAACTGGTGGAGATCCAGCAGGCGAGCTGCTGGCATTCCTTCTTATTGCCGGCGATGATCTGCGCGATGATCGGAGCGACGGCGGCGGCGATCTGGAAGCCAGCGACGACGACCTCAGCTGTCTGCAGCTCGCGCTTGGTCGAGTTGGAGTCGACATCACTCATGTAACCAGCAAAGTCCTTGAAGTAGGCTTCGCCGCTCGCAGCGACGAGTTCCGTCGAGTCCGACCCATAGACAGCGGGCTCGTTCTTGAAGTAGCGATCTTCGAGCTGGGCGTTCGTGGCACCAAAGCTGGCGGCGACGGTGGCGAGGCTGGTGAGCGCAGCGAAGAACTTCATGGTGATAGCTTGGGGCTTGATAGCTTGGGAGTTGGGGGTCGAATTCAAGAATGAACGAGCGAAAGATCGACCGACTGGCAGACCGAAGAGTTCCTGGATGAAACAGAGCAGCTCTCCTCGTTCGCCTCGAGCATTCGGCCTGAACGGACCGCAGAGGGTAACGGATGGGTGATCTTCTGGGTTGACAGCCTCTCCACAGGCTGCATGCACCTGATCGAGCCGGACCACCACTCAACCCCGCAGACCAAACAAGACGCAGGTGCCAATTGTTGAAGTGCAACTCGACCCCCAGTGCTCGCTGGCAGTACGGCAAACTGCGTATTGCTCATGTTCTATTTTCACAATTGGTGCATAGAATCGAATCTTGAAGTGCGCTTACGAAGGTGCGGATAGTACTTGCTTCGATTGGAAAGGCGTTCGTATCTTTCGAGCTGCAAATCTCGGCAGATGCTTCTGGCTGAGAGCCAGCCGCACCGGCCTCAACAACTATTCTCACGCTTTACTTGGGCAACATGTGAGTCTATAAACTGCCACAGTCAATCGAGCACTGCCGCCTTGATCTATGCCTCGGATGTTACAGTTGCCGAGACGGAGTTTACTCAGTCCTCCCCCTAGTAACGTAGCGAACTGCACGAAGACGCAAAGTGTTTCGCATGACCTCCCCATAGTACTCGGTCCAGGGGTCTCTGCGGACAAAGACCGACGACCGTCTTCTCGATTTGTAAATATCGCACCTGTACCACGATCTGCGCGTTTTTGTTGAATGGACAGGCAGAAATGAAGGGGTTGAATCTCCGATTCGACTCCGTCTCCCCAGAAAGATGACCTTATGTGGTTGCTGATCATGGATGAGCGTCGGGTGGGTACACATCCATCACTCGTCTTGTTCGACATGGAGCTCCCAGAGACGTTGAAGGCAGAGGCAGCTCGGGCCTACTGTACCGCATCGTCGCCAAGGCTCTCGCATTCGAGCTCCCTCGGACCTCACTCGTTCTGGGAAAAGCAACCGATTCCTTCTCACAATTCAATTCGCTCTCCAGTGCCCTCAAGTCACCAAGCAAGACCATGAAGCTCGCTACGGTCGCTACTATCGCTTCCATGGGTGTTGCAGGCGTCGTCGCGGAGCCCGCGTTCGTCGCTGGCAACCAGACCGAGCGAGCCCTCGCCGGTGTGACGCCCGGCCAGGCCGCCGATGCTACCATTGCCATCTTCACCATCGCGCAGTCCGTCGCGCCCCTTCTCGCGGGCATGTTTGGAGAAGGCAAGGACTGCCACCAGCTCGCCTGCTGGATCCAGGCCCCCAACTACAACTGCCAGTTTGCAGCCGCCAACCAGGTTCAGCGAGAGCTCACCAGGGGACGCAACTCGTTCAGCGTCGAGAGCTCGGGATCCACGGGCATGTGGGTGCGTTACTGGCGCACGCAGTTTACGCCTCCGGACCGTGGCGACATCGCGGACGGCAAGTGCGGCGGCGGCACGCGCTTCAAGGTGTTCAACTGCCAACAGACCGGCAAGGTCTACTGCTAAGAAAATGACTGGTCGTTTAGGATTGCGTAGTGTTCGATCGCGTGCGGTAGGGTCTCCATCTAATACACCGTGGTCTTTCGACAATCAATCACCAACGTGGAGAGTACCTACCCGAATCTTGCGCATGTTGCGTCTGGGTGGACTGCATTGCGGACAGCGAGGATAGTGCACATAAACAGGCAGGCGTGTTGATGGTGGCCATCGATCACCGTTCATCCTTACGGATTCGCCGAATGTTCCATGTGGATAGCCTCTCGATATCATTCAGTCCTTCAACGACCGTGCCGCCGTGGGGTCTGTACAGCTGTACCCCACGGTTGATTTGAAGAACGCACGTAACAGCACGTTTCCTCCAGCCAGTCAGTCAGTCGAAGTGCACGTCGCTCTGCCTGGCTCATGCGCGCAGAATGTTTACTGATGGGTGAGAAATCTGCGGTGGTGGACAAAGATGCTGAGGACTCGAAGCTCGATTAGATTGCTTCCCCACCACACGCCACGCTCATCGCTCATCGCTCATCGGCTTCAATGTATGAGAAGCGCAAGCGCACAATCGATTCTGCCGACAGGTGCAAGTCCCCTCCCAGCAAGTAGTACCAAGATGCAAGTGCTTGCCGCAATCATCTCGCTTTCGTCGCTGGTCGGCTCGGTGGTGGGGCAGTATGCACCATGGGCCGTCTCCGCCACGTATGATCCGATTGACCGGACATGCCAGCAAGTGGCATGCTGGATCTCTACCAAGAACGCGCAGTGCGCCGTCGCGGTCGCCGACCAGCTCCAGCGTGACGTGTTCAAGGGCCGTGACGCCTACGGCATCGAGAAGAGAGAACCGAACGGGATGTGGGTCCGCTACTGGCGCACGAAGGTCGAGCCGCAGGACCGTGGTGTGCTGGTGCGTGGCAAATGCAGCGACAAGACAACGTTCACCGCGGAGAACTGCCAGTCGACCGGCCAAGTCAAGTGCTAGCGCCCTTGCACGTAGTACAGTAGTCTTGCGAACACAGTGACTCAGTCAGTCTCCGTTAAACCTGTGTTGCGGTACGATGGATTGGTGATTATGATGAAGAATGCTTAAGCGCAACCCTGTTTTGAGCCCCAAACACGAGGCGTATGCACCACTGGGTGTATGCAGAGTAATAAGAATAATTTAGAGCGTGACATCGTTCGCATCGTTGTGATCTGCGGAACGGACGCCTTTCTATGGCCGTTGATGACGGTACGAATAGCCGGGTCAATTCGATGAGTTGGACAGGCGTAAGAAGTGGGTCCTCACTGAGTGAATCAATCGCGTGCAGATGTTGATGCCAATGCGCGCAAACCAGCCGGTTGAGTACAGTTTGGTGGATAACAAAGACGAGTTGGCAGATAAACATGCACAGTTATCAGATCTCAAGCTGTCTCCCGCTTCAGTTGGATTTAGTACGTGTGCTTCCGCTGTTTCAGAGAAGGATCGAACTTGTTGGCGATCTGATTCCGTGGTGTGGAGCGCGATACAGTATCATGCTTTCTCCTGCTGTCAACGACACGCTGGGAAATGCAGGCGCTGACCGGCAGCGCGCGATCCGTAATAACACTGGTCAAGTTCGTGGTCACTATTCGTGGAGGTCTTTCGGCATAGCTCGGTGTGAGAGATTTGCGTACGGTATGTTTACAAAAGTCAGCAATTGTGGAGTGTGGGATGAGCTGCACAATCCACCGTAACATCATCCTGGGTCTCGATTCTGCGGTTCTCAGAGAATACTTGAGCGCAACATATTTGTAAGACCCAACACCACTGTTGATTTAGAGAATGAACCCGTTTGCATCGTCGTGATCTGCAAAATAGACGCCTTTCTATGGCCAGTGATGACTGCTTGAGATGCTAGTGCGGATGTTGATGCTTTTAACTGCAAACCAGCCGGTTGAGTACAGTTTGGTACAAAGCATAGTTATTTGACTGGAGATGTGAACTTCGTAAAATCCCTCAAACGATGCTGAAAAGACCTCCACGAATAGTGACCACGAACTTGACCAGTGTTATTACGGATCGCGCGCTGCCGGTCAGCGCCTGCATTTCCCAGCGTGTCGTTGACAGCAGGAGAAAGCATGATACTGTATCGCGCTCCACACCACGGAATCAGATCGCCAACAAGTTCGATCCTTCTCTGAAACAGCGGAAGCACACGTACTAAATCCAACTGAAGCGGGAGACAGCTTGAGATCTGATAACTGTGCATGTTTATCTGCCAACTCGTCTTTGTTATCCACCAAACTGTACTCAACCGGCTGGTTTGCGCGCATTGGCATCAACATCTGCACGCGATTGATTCACTCAGTGAGGACCCACTTCTTACGCCTGTCCAACTCATCGAATTGACCCGGCTATTCGTACCGTCATCAACGGCCATAGAAAGGCGTCCGTTCCGCAGATCACAACGATGCGAACGATGTCACGCTCTAAATTATTCTTATTACTCTGCATACACCCAGTGGTGCATACGCCTCGTGTTTGGGGCTCAAAACAGGGTTGCGCTTAAGCATTCTTCATCATAATCACCAATCCATCGTACCGCAACACAGGTTTAACGGAGACTGACTGAGTCACTGTGTTCGCAAGACTACTGTACTACGTGCAAGGGCGCTAGCACTTGACTTGGCCGGTCGACTGGCAGTTCTCCGCGGTGAACGTTGTCTTGTCGCTGCATTTGCCACGCACCAGCACACCACGGTCCTGCGGCTCGACCTTCGTGCGCCAGTAGCGGACCCACATCCCGTTCGGTTCTCTCTTCTCGATGCCGTAGGCGTCACGGCCCTTGAACACGTCACGCTGGAGCTGGTCGGCGACCGCGACGGCGCACTGCGCGTTCTTGGTAGAGATCCAGCATGCCACTTGCTGGCATGTCCGGTCAATCGGATCATACGTGGCGGAGACGGCCCATGGTGCATACTGCCCCACCACCGAGCCGACCAGCGACGAAAGCGAGATGATTGCGGCAAGCACTTGCATCTTGGTACTACTTGCTGGGAGGGGACTTGCACCTGTCGGCAGAATCGATTGTGCGCTTGCGCTTCTCATACATTGAAGCCGATGAGCGATGAGCGATGAGCGTGGCGTGTGGTGGGGAAGCAATCTAATCGAGCTTCGAGTCCTCAGCATCTTTGTCCACCACCGCAGATTTCTCACCCATCAGTAAACATTCTGCGCGCATGAGCCAGGCAGAGCGACGTGCACTTCGACTGACTGACTGGCTGGAGGAAACGTGCTGTTACGTGCGTTCTTCAAATCAACCGTGGGGTACAGCTGTACAGACCCCACGGCGGCACGGTCGTTGAAGGACTGAATGATATCGAGAGGCTATCCACATGGAACATTCGGCGAATCCGTAAGGATGAACGGTGATCGATGGCCACCATCAACACGCCTGCCTGTTTATGTGCACTATCCTCGCTGTCCGCAATACAGTCCACCCAGACGCAACATGCGCAAGATTCGGGTAGGTACTCTCCACGTTGGTGATTGATTGTCGAAAGACCACGGTGTATTAGATGGAGACCCTACCGCACGCGATCGAACACTACGCAATCCTAAACGACCAGTCATTTTCTTAGCAGTAGACCTTGCCGGTCTGTTGGCAGTTGAACACCTTGAAGCGCGTGCCGCCGCCGCACTTGCCGTCCGCGATGTCGCCACGGTCCGGAGGCGTAAACTGCGTGCGCCAGTAACGCACCCACATGCCCGTGGATCCCGAGCTCTCGACGCTGAACGAGTTGCGTCCCCTGGTGAGCTCTCGCTGAACCTGGTTGGCGGCTGCAAACTGGCAGTTGTAGTTGGGGGCCTGGATCCAGCAGGCGAGCTGGTGGCAGTCCTTGCCTTCTCCAAACATGCCCGCGAGAAGGGGCGCGACGGACTGCGCGATGGTGAAGATGGCAATGGTAGCATCGGCGGCCTGGCCGGGCGTCACACCGGCGAGGGCTCGCTCGGTCTGGTTGCCAGCGACGAACGCGGGCTCCGCGACGACGCCTGCAACACCCATGGAAGCGATAGTAGCGACCGTAGCGAGCTTCATGGTCTTGCTTGGTGACTTGAGGGCACTGGAGAGCGAATTGAATTGTGAGAAGGAATCGGTTGCTTTTCCCAGAACGAGTGAGGTCCGAGGGAGCTCGAATGCGAGAGCCTTGGCGACGATGCGGTACAGTAGGCCCGAGCTGCCTCTGCCTTCAACGTCTCTGGGAGCTCCATGTCGAACAAGACGAGTGATGGATGTGTACCCACCCGACGCTCATCCATGATCAGCAACCACATAAGGTCATCTTTCTGGGGAGACGGAGTCGAATCGGAGATTCAACCCCTTCATTTCTGCCTGTCCATTCAACAAAAACGCGCAGATCGTGGTACAGGTGCGATATTTACAAATCGAGAAGACGGTCGTCGGTCTTTGTCCGCAGAGACCCCTGGACCGAGTACTATGGGGAGGTCATGCGAAACACTTTGCGTCTTCGTGCAGTTCGCTACGTTACTAGGGGGAGGACTGAGTAAACTCCGTCTCGGCAACTGTAACATCCGAGGCATAGATCAAGGCGGCAGTGCTCGATTGACTGTGGCAGTTTATAGACTCACATGTTGCCCAAGTAAAGCGTGAGAATAGTTGTTGAGGCCGGTGCGGCTGGCTCTCAGCCAGAAGCATCTGCCGAGATTTGCAGCTCGAAAGATACGAACGCCTTTCCAATCGAAGCAAGCACTATCTGCACACTTCGTCTACGCACTTCGAGTCGAGTTGTACTTCAAGAATTGGGATCTCCGTCTTGGTTGGTCCGCGGGGTTGAGTGGTGGTCCGGCTCGATCAGGTGCATGCAGCCTGTGGAGAGGCTGTCAACCCAGAAGATCACCCATCCGTTACCCTCTGCGGTCCGTTCAGGCCGAATGCTCGAGGCGAACGAGGAGAGCTGCTCTGTTTCATCCAGGAACTCTTCGGTCTGCCAGTCGGTCGATCTTTCGCTCGTTCATTCTTGAATTCGACCCCCAACTCCCAAGCTATCAAGCCCCAAGCTATCACCATGAAGTTCTTCGCTGCGCTCACCAGCCTCGCCACCGTCGCCGCCAGCTTTGGTGCCACGAACGCCCAGCTCGAAGATCGCTACTTCAAGAACGAGCCCGCTGTCTATGGGTCGGACTCGACGGAACTCGTCGCTGCGAGCGGCGAAGCCTACTTCAAGGACTTTGCTGGTTACAAGAGTGATGTCGACTCCAACTCGACCAAGCGCGAGCTGCAGACAGCTGAGGTCGTCGTCGCTGGCTTCCAGATCGCCGCCGCCGTCGCTCCGATCATCGCGCAAATCATCGCCGGCAATAAGAAGGAATGCCAGCAGCTCGCCTGCTGGATCTCCACCAGTTCGCGAACGTGTGGCCTCGCCGTGGCGGAGAAGGTCCAGGCCGAGATCACGATGGGGCGCGATCGCTACTCGTACGAGAGCATCCAGTCCAATGGTATGTGGGTGCGCTACTGGCGCACCAAGTTCGAGCCGGTCGATCGTCTTGACATTGTCACGGGCAAGTGCTCGAACGGCGCCAAGTTCGCCGTCACCAACTGCCAGTCGACAGGTCGTGTGCACTGCTAAGGGATTCCGACTTGTAGTGAGCTTGCTAGCGTCTGGTCGTGGGGATTTACTCCCCAGCCAATACATAAATCATCTGCGTTAAGAATCGTCTTGTCTCACTGCACTCACTCACCCACATACACGTAGACGTGCACACGTTCCGTCGAGACGTTGAGCCGACGGGACCGATTTTGATTCGGATTCTTTCGAGACTGCCGAGGCTCAAGTGAAGCGTCCGACGTGTCTGCTCCGCTTGTTGTAGCATTTTTCTTAATTCACCACAAAACGCTGTGTTGTCGCTGTCACGGATGGCGCGTGTGACAGTAAGATCGATCAAGCAGTGCTCCATGCTCGCGCACGGGACTCGAAGTGGGAAAGTCGGATTGATGAAGTAGTGCTCCTATTTCGTTTGCGCTTTTCGTCCCTCTAGTCTGCTCATCGGCACGGATTGGTCTCGACCACTCCACAGAATTGTCTGTCCGTGACCTTGAACACATCACGGCGATGTTCTGAGATCCTGACGACTATCGCCTCCCGCGCGTGGAAAATCCACAGCGTTGACTGTGGCTCTGTGAAGCCAGAGTGAGTGTGGCGGATGAAACTGAAGCGCCACGGAGGCCGAACTCAATAGACGTCACTAGCCTCAGTATCATCAATCTTCCCAGTACTCGCTTGTTGAATACTACGAGTTTGAGCCTGAAGGTGAGTTCTGTTAGATCGCTCTGAATGAATCCCATCAGATCGGGTGTATTGAATACTATCATTTTCGGTCTAACACCTCAGGATGATTCATTTAGCTGTGAGCAGATTCTGCTCCCCGTGCGTTCTAAAACCTACCAAGGACACGTGTGGAACTGTTCACTTCTCTGACTATGCGTGTGACAAAGCCTCAGCATCTGCCATATGCAAACTGCTCCATTCACTCTCATCAGTGCCATCACACTCGTTGGTTTCTTGCATTTTCGCGCTTCGACAGACAAGTCTACGATCTCCACTCCAGTCAATCCTCACGCAGTAAGCATCCAGGTAAAATCAGAGTTTGACTTCCCTGATAACTTGCGGGCGTGGGTCACTGCGAACGGAAGTAGGTAAACCCCCAGTAGTTGAGTGTCTTCGACTTCCAACCCTGGCTTGCCAGCCAGGTTAACCCACGGTAAGTTCCGGAATTCACCAGAGCTCGATCTTTTTGGTACATTTATTGCGCTCAGCATGATGATGACGTAAGTGTAGACTATTGAGTTCATCTTAGTAGATCCTAGTAGTTCTCCTGCGGCAGCACTCCTTAAAGACCGATGAAGACACGAGGCGTCACGGCCGCCGGTCCAGTTTGCGGATAGAACGTCCGAACGGCCCCGCGGTCGCTGCAGCGGCTTCTTCGAAATACTATGCGGGCAGCAGCGGTCGTGCGCTGAGCTCTCCCGCGTGACCAACGACGAAGCGCAACGTGCACGCACCTTAGCGGTCTGCTGCCCAAGCTTGTGCGGCGGCGGTAGTACGAGGCCTCGCGTGAGCGCGACCACCCACAATGGTGTCAGACATAGGTCGCGCCATTGCTACCCGTGGCCGGGGTGACGTTCAGCCACGCGCGAGCGCGACCTCTGGCGTTTCCTCGAGGCCGCCCAGTTGCCGTGACTCACAGCCGAACGCGTGCGCTCGGGAGGGCGCGACCTCCTTGGCCGATCATTGATGGTTTGTTGGGTGATTCGACCTTGGAAAGTCTGTTTCGGCGTCAAAAGTCTGACCTCGGCAGTGACAGCGAGCATTGGTCACGTGGCTCGACATGACCTGATGCCCTGACCAAGTGGGTGTGTGCATAGAAAAGACGTTGACCTGACCCACAAATTGGCCTGTTTTTGACGCTTCCAAGCCAGCGAGATGCAGTAGTGAATGAAGTGTCCATCTTCAGTCTTCAATCTCCAGCTTCCAGTCTCCAGTTTCGAGTAAACAGGCGAACTTTCCGTCCTTTATTGAGAAACGAGCATGGGGCAAATGAGCAGTCCATTCGCAGATTATGCCGGACTCGGAGAGTCGGAGCGAGAGAAATCTCCCGGTGAGTCGAGCGAAGGCTCGTAGAGGCCAGCCCACGGATGTGGAGGGTGGGGGTTTTCAGCGAGCGCGACCGAGCCTGGAGGTGAAACTGGCAGATGAGCGACGAGCTTCGGCGCTGCTTGGCAAAGCCGCGAATGAAGCTGTCCACTTTACAACCTAACAACCTTACTGTAAATACTCCTATGTGAGGGGAAAACCTTATCCGGCTGGGAGCCGGCAGGATGAAAACCTCACACCTATGTTGAGATCTTGTCGGCGACCATGGAAAGGCGTGCCCAGTAATTATGCTTGGAGTTGGAGCGGAAGCAGCCGAGATGGTGCCGGCGGCGATTGTGTAGCCGTTGGCGATGTTGTATTTCTCACAGCCCGGAAACCACCATCTCCGCGTACGCTGCGTTTCCTCGAAAACCAGCAATCACGCAGTCGAGTCGCCACGCGGATCAAGAAACTCAACTCCGTCACTTTATACTATATGACCATCTTCTTTTGAACAAAGATGATCAAGACGCCCACCCAGAGCTCATCTCTAGTGCATATCTAAGGTAGTGGAAGAGGCTCCCATCACTGGCTCTGACCGTCATAAACACGATGATGACAATGGAATTTACGTGCATTTAGCGTGGTTGGAGTGGGATGGGATCGTTACACAGCGCCATCCGCGGCCACGAGCGTGTCCTCCTGTCCTCTCGCGCACATCGTGGCACCGTCTTGTGTTCATGCCTAGGGTTACGAGCATCGGACCACGCACACACACACATTCACGGCTCCTCTGCGGGGCCATCCTCGAGCAGCTCGGCCTTGATCTTGTTGATTGTGCCCTCGAGACGTTTCTTGATCTCGCTCGACGTGGGCAGGTCGTCCATGACGCCGTCCACCTTGACCATGACGGCGTCCATGGCGACCGTGGCCGCGTAGTTGGTCTTGGCGAGCGCGAGCCACGAGTACCACGAGTGGGTGATGGCCTCGGCGAACATGTCCTCGAGACCTTCGTCGGTGAGGTCCTTCATGGTGTTGCCCTCGCGCGCGAGCTCAGCGCAGTGGTCACGCACGGCGACCCAGTAGATGCGCGTGTTCTCGAAGACAGTCTTGATCTGGCCGAGAGCCTTGATGGCCAGGTCGAGTGACTGGAGCGCCTCGTCGAGCTGGTCGCCTTCGGCGTTCGTCTTCTTGAGTCTCTCGAGCGATTCGGCGAGGTCGGCGCGGACCTGTCGATCTTTCTCCTGGAGCTTGACGCGCTCGGCGTGGAACTGGGCCTCTCGGTCGGCGGCGCTCTCGGCCTCGCTCTTCTTGATGCCTTGGAGAACGTTGGTGGCCGAGGAGGCGACGAGTTTCTGCTTCTCTTCGTCGAGGCTCTCGATCTCCGCCTGGAGCTGTGCGATGTCGGCCTTGAGCGTGGCCTTGGCCTTGTCATCGGTCTCGTCAGCTAGTAGCGCCCGGTTCTTGGCGAGCAGTCCCTTCTTCTCCGTGATCTTTTCCGTGAGCTTGGTGATCTCGGGCGACTCGGTCGACGCATCCTGAGCGGGCGACTGTGGCTGTGACGCCGTGTCCTTGCTCTCCGAAGTGCCGCTGGTAGCAGCTATGCTGGGGTCCTTCATAGCCGCACCGACAAAACTCTTGATCGCCCCGCCAGGCACGAACGACTTGACCGCCGTCTTGGTGACTTCCTTGAGCGGGCCCATGATCGTGCCCACAAGCGCGATGGCGAACGCGTCCTTACGTGCAGCGTCGGCCTGTCGCGCGGCCTTGTCTTCGCCCTCCTTGGCCTCCGCGATGGATGTGGCGAGCGACGCGGCCGTCTCCGTGTACTTGGCGGCCTGCACCTCGAGATCGGCGATCTGCTGCTTGATGCGCTGCTGGCGCTCCGTGGAGATGACGTTGTCTTGGGACGCAGCCACGAGAGCCTCTTTAGCTAGCGTACACATTCGCTCCGCGCGTTTGGCCAGGTCACCGGCGATCACGCTCATCTCTTCGGCGATCTTGGAGATGGTGCCGAGCAGCTTGAGCGCGTTGCCTGGTCGCAACTTCTGCACGAGCTGGAAGGCCATGCGGTGGTACTTGAGCGCCTGCATGCACGCCATGAGGAACTCCTGACACGCGATCTGCGAGTCCTTGCCGAGCGTCTGGTACTCAGCCATCAGCGTCGTCACGTGGACGTTGCACTTGAACCCCTTGGAGCCCATGTAGGCCACGCTGAGAAGCTCTCCGACGGTCGCGAGCTTCTTCATGCTGCCGGGGACATCGATGGCACGGTAGCGCGCCTCTTGGTTGGCGACGGAAGTCATGACTTCCTTGTTCGCGTTGAGCACGGTGAGCACATCGGTTTCAAAGTCGCCGTAGTTGGCAATGGCGAGAATGGCTTGGTCGGTGGCCATGGTGGGTGAGAGGGTGGTGGGGCTTTGAGGGGGTTGGAGTGAGGTTGCTTGCGCTGTGGGGAGCGGATTGGAAAGTGAGGATCGAGGTCGGGGTCGCCTGCGGCTGCTCAAGTAGTGCTCGCCTCTGGACCAGACGACGATCGGAGAGGGTGGCGATATGATCCAGTACCTAGGATCTTTCACTTGCGCTGGAGCTGTAGTTGACATGCGAAACATATTTGGTAGGGGGTTGACCGTGTGGTTACACCTCTAGTTTTTACTGCATCAACTGTCCACTCGTGGTTGTCTAGTATTTATTTTTTCAGCAGTTTGCACGGGTGAGTTTGGGATGGCTCGCCGTCGATGAGGGAGGCAGTGGTGCAGGTCAGCTGAGACGCCATGGCCAGGGTGACCGACAGCAATGAATCCTTAGTGGAGGTATACGATACTAGGAGGCAGAGAGCGTCGATGTATCGCACCGGATGTTCCGTCGCTGCACCTTCTGCTCTTCTGTCTGTGACTTGTGTCTACTTTGGGAAAGTACCGCATGAGTTGGGTTTCGACACACGTCATGTGTCTCGTCTATGTACTCGTTGATTCCGAATCTTCTGAACTCATCCGGCGCCATAGGCGCCACAATCGAAGTGGACACGGTCACCACACTGCCGTGTACAGGGTCCCTATCCACACAAGGATGGTCACTTTAACGACTCCGCCTTGACACGCTGATCCTATTTGGAGTCGCTTGACCGATGCGCTGAACACGGTGATGGGTTTCTAGTCTCTTGTCTCTGTTTCCCAGTCGTTTGATATCGCATCTGTGCGCTGTCGACTACGATTTTGTATGCCTCAGTATTCCATAATACACTTGTTCGACCCACTGGTTCACTCTTTGCTGATACAAACGGTGTGCCTTGTATATGGCGGCTCGGTGGACCGCCATACGAATCTACTCGTACGGACTCTAGGTGCTGCACCAGTTTATGATGTGTCGTCTTCGATTGGCCGACTGGAGCGGCCGGTACAGCCTGGGAGGGGAATGATTTAGCAAGGATGGATATCGTGGTTTTAGGGTTCGTTCGTGATAAACTCGGGTATATTTATGAGCGATCTGATGTGACTGCCAGTGCCGAACACTCCATCAATTAGCGAACTGCTTTACTATTCACGCGTCCAAACGGACGGTCGAATGGCCAAGGAGCTTGTTTCAACGAAATTGACAAAACACCGAGACTATCTGACTGCAAGGCATTACATTATCTAAATGCAACACGTCAAAAGTATCTGCCCATCCGCCAGTACGATTTAGAACTTATATACCGATCTGTACACTAGATCTCATCTCTCCACTTCAACGTCATAAATGGATGGTCGAAGTCCGAGGCCTAGGTGATCTGAAACAACGCTCTCCAGTAAGCTTCATGCAGCCGACCCGATACACGAGGCGACTCCCTGCCATTTCTCAACTACCCGACTCGAAGCTGCTTGCCATTCTCCTTATCCAATGTACCTGACAGCGGATCTCGCGTGCGCCTCGATCATCAGCCAAGAGGTGACAATCTACAACTCAATGCTCTGCCGTTACCGCAGCAAACTCTGCGTCAACCTCCGCTGCGAAAAGCGTGGTGGAGGGCTCCATCGCTTCTGCTCGTATCATCGAGAACGTGCAAATGTCAGCCAACGGCGTGTCGACCGTCGCCGACGTAACCGCCCACGAAAACGATCAGTCGCAGCTAAGAAATGCGCCGAAAGGGGCCCTCTATTGAACGAAGACGACGATATCCAGCTGCATAAGGAAATGGCTGAGCTCGAACTTGACGTGTTGCTCGAGATTGACCCCATTGCATTTGACATTGACCGTGAGTCAGTCTACACCCCACTAACCGAAGAGGACCTTCAAATGCTCGTCGAGTTACTGGATAATGAATCGTCTACTGACTTGTGGAATCCTGAGGTCGCGACGGCGTCATTGTAAACGCATTCCTCACATCAATTCTAACACACGGCTGGCTAGAGCTGCTCAAGCATCATTCGACCGTCCGTTTGGACGCGTGAATAGTAAAGCAGTTCGCTAATTGATGGAGTGTTCGGCACTGGCAGTCACATCAGATCGCTCATAAATATACCCGAGTTTATCACGAACGAACCCTAAAACCACGATATCCATCCTTGCTAAATCATTCCCCTCCCAGGCTGTACCGGCCGCTCCAGTCGGCCAATCGAAGACGACACATCATAAACTGGTGCAGCACCTAGAGTCCGTACGAGTAGATTCGTATGGCGGTCCACCGAGCCGCCATATACAAGGCACACCGTTTGTATCAGCAAAGAGTGAACCAGTGGGTCGAACAAGTGTATTATGGAATACTGAGGCATACAAAATCGTAGTCGACAGCGCACAGATGCGATATCAAACGACTGGGAAACAGAGACAAGAGACTAGAAACCCATCACCGTGTTCAGCGCATCGGTCAAGCGACTCCAAATAGGATCAGCGTGTCAAGGCGGAGTCGTTAAAGTGACCATCCTTGTGTGGATAGGGACCCTGTACACGGCAGTGTGGTGACCGTGTCCACTTCGATTGTGGCGCCTATGGCGCCGGATGAGTTCAGAAGATTCGGAATCAACGAGTACATAGACGAGACACATGACGTGTGTCGAAACCCAACTCATGCGGTACTTTCCCAAAGTAGACACAAGTCACAGACAGAAGAGCAGAAGGTGCAGCGACGGAACATCCGGTGCGATACATCGACGCTCTCTGCCTCCTAGTATCGTATACCTCCACTAAGGATTCATTGCTGTCGGTCACCCTGGCCATGGCGTCTCAGCTGACCTGCACCACTGCCTCCCTCATCGACGGCGAGCCATCCCAAACTCACCCGTGCAAACTGCTGAAAAAATAAATACTAGACAACCACGAGTGGACAGTTGATGCAGTAAAAACTAGAGGTGTAACCACACGGTCAACCCCCTACCAAATATGTTTCGCATGTCAACTACAGCTCCAGCGCAAGTGAAAGATCCTAGGTACTGGATCATATCGCCACCCTCTCCGATCGTCGTCTGGTCCAGAGGCGAGCACTACTTGAGCAGCCGCAGGCGACCCCGACCTCGATCCTCACTTTCCAATCCGCTCCCCACAGCGCAAGCAACCTCACTCCAACCCCCTCAAAGCCCCACCACCCTCTCACCCACCATGGCCACCGACCAAGCCATTCTCGCCATTGCCAACTACGGCGACTTTGAAACCGATGTGCTCACCGTGCTCAACGCGAACAAGGAAGTCATGACTTCCGTCGCCAACCAAGAGGCGCGCTACCGTGCCATCGATGTCCCCGGCAGCATGAAGAAGCTCGCGACCGTCGGAGAGCTTCTCAGCGTGGCCTACATGGGCTCCAAGGGGTTCAAGTGCAACGTCCACGTGACGACGCTGATGGCTGAGTACCAGACGCTCGGCAAGGACTCGCAGATCGCGTGTCAGGAGTTCCTCATGGCGTGCATGCAGGCGCTCAAGTACCACCGCATGGCCTTCCAGCTCGTGCAGAAGTTGCGACCAGGCAACGCGCTCAAGCTGCTCGGCACCATCTCCAAGATCGCCGAAGAGATGAGCGTGATCGCCGGTGACCTGGCCAAACGCGCGGAGCGAATGTGTACGCTAGCTAAAGAGGCTCTCGTGGCTGCGTCCCAAGACAACGTCATCTCCACGGAGCGCCAGCAGCGCATCAAGCAGCAGATCGCCGATCTCGAGGTGCAGGCCGCCAAGTACACGGAGACGGCCGCGTCGCTCGCCACATCCATCGCGGAGGCCAAGGAGGGCGAAGACAAGGCCGCGCGACAGGCCGACGCTGCACGTAAGGACGCGTTCGCCATCGCGCTTGTGGGCACGATCATGGGCCCGCTCAAGGAAGTCACCAAGACGGCGGTCAAGTCGTTCGTGCCTGGCGGGGCGATCAAGAGTTTTGTCGGTGCGGCTATGAAGGACCCCAGCATAGCTGCTACCAGCGGCACTTCGGAGAGCAAGGACACGGCGTCACAGCCACAGTCGCCCGCTCAGGATGCGTCGACCGAGTCGCCCGAGATCACCAAGCTCACGGAAAAGATCACGGAGAAGAAGGGACTGCTCGCCAAGAACCGGGCGCTACTAGCTGACGAGACCGATGACAAGGCCAAGGCCACGCTCAAGGCCGACATCGCACAGCTCCAGGCGGAGATCGAGAGCCTCGACGAAGAGAAGCAGAAACTCGTCGCCTCCTCGGCCACCAACGTTCTCCAAGGCATCAAGAAGAGCGAGGCCGAGAGCGCCGCCGACCGAGAGGCCCAGTTCCACGCCGAGCGCGTCAAGCTCCAGGAGAAAGATCGACAGGTCCGCGCCGACCTCGCCGAATCGCTCGAGAGACTCAAGAAGACGAACGCCGAAGGCGACCAGCTCGACGAGGCGCTCCAGTCACTCGACCTGGCCATCAAGGCTCTCGGCCAGATCAAGACTGTCTTCGAGAACACGCGCATCTACTGGGTCGCCGTGCGTGACCACTGCGCTGAGCTCGCGCGCGAGGGCAACACCATGAAGGACCTCACCGACGAAGGTCTCGAGGACATGTTCGCCGAGGCCATCACCCACTCGTGGTACTCGTGGCTCGCGCTCGCCAAGACCAACTACGCGGCCACGGTCGCCATGGACGCCGTCATGGTCAAGGTGGACGGCGTCATGGACGACCTGCCCACGTCGAGCGAGATCAAGAAACGTCTCGAGGGCACAATCAACAAGATCAAGGCCGAGCTGCTCGAGGATGGCCCCGCAGAGGAGCCGTGAATGTGTGTGTGTGCGTGGTCCGATGCTCGTAACCCTAGGCATGAACACAAGACGGTGCCACGATGTGCGCGAGAGGACAGGAGGACACGCTCGTGGCCGCGGATGGCGCTGTGTAACGATCCCATCCCACTCCAACCACGCTAAATGCACGTAAATTCCATTGTCATCATCGTGTTTATGACGGTCAGAGCCAGTGATGGGAGCCTCTTCCACTACCTTAGATATGCACTAGAGATGAGCTCTGGGTGGGCGTCTTGATCATCCTTTTTCAAAACAAAAATGACCTTTTAGCTCAAGTGACGCAGTAGAGTCTCCTGATCAGCGTGAAGTCAATTGCGTGATGTTCGCCTGCTGTATCTTGACGTCTTCCGTTCGCAGACACACGCACCCACAAGTCTTCTGGGAAGTCGAAAACCTGAGTTTACCCGGATGCTTACTGCGTGATGATTGACTGGAGTGGGGATCGTGGACTTGTCCGTTACAGCACGAATGCAAGAAACCATGGAGTGTGGTGGCATTGTTGAGAGTGAATGGAGCAGTTTGCATATTGAAACGGCATATACTGAGTCTTTGTCCTTGGATACTCTCACGCATCTCTCGGCGTTGCGCCACACGCCACGGTTAGAGAAGTGAGCTTTTCAAACCTGTACTAGGTATGTTCTAAAACACACGGTCCTCATCGTATTCATTCAAAGCGATCCAATAGACCTCATCTTTAAACTCAGACTCGTATCCAACAAGCGAGTACCGGGAAGAATGATGATGACGATGCAAGTGACGCCTACCGAGTTCAGTCGATGTGAATCATAATGCTACGTGGCGCTTCAGTTCCACCCGCCACACTCAGGCTTCGCAGAGCCACAGCCAACGCTGTGGCCTTTCCGTCCGAATAGTCAGACGGAATGGAAAGACGAAAAGGGCCAAACGAAGACATTCTTGGAGTACTGCTTCATCGATTCGATGGTCCCATGCACCATCTGCGACGGAGACAAAATGCAGCGTTTGTGGCTCAAACGCGCAAGTTGGAATTTATCATTTCGCCCTACGAAACAGACAGATTCCAGACGCAAGAGCCGGAGAATGACTACAAGATGGTCTGGAAATCGATGGTCGCGCTCGTCGCCAAGCATGAGAACAATTTCGCTCACCCGTCAGAATGGTGGGTTAAGAGGTATGCGCGGGTCTGATGAGGGGATAGCGGTACCCAAATTGCGACAGGGAACGTCAATAGGAGAACCAGCGAGTCTCAGCATGTGACAGTGTTTGCAAGATTTTTGTGAAAGCTTACTGGGCAGCCCAACTGCTGCACGCCTCACTTTAGCCTCGAGAGCCTCGAAAGGACCCGAGTTGATGATTGATCCCGTATCAAAGCTACGAGGGAACGGGGTGTGTGGGTCCATCGAGACTACATGATTACTAACGCAGACGAGTTATATATTGGCTCGGGTGTAGGTCTTCACCACCAAACGCTAGCTAGCGAGCCCGCTACAAATCGCAACTGCCTAGCAGTGCACGCGACCCGTCGACTGGCAGTTGGTGACGGCAAACTTGGCGCCGTTCGAGCACTTGCCGGTGGCAATGTCGAGACGATCGACCGGCTCGAACTTGGTGCGCCAGTAGCGCACCCACATGCCATTGGACTGCATGCTCTCGTACGCGTAGCGGTCGCGCCCCATCGTGATCTCGGCCTGGACCTTCTCTGCCACGGCGATGGCACATGTTCGCGAACTGGTGGAGATCCAGCAGGCGATTTGCTGGCATTCCTTCTTGTTGCCGGCGATGATCTGCGCGATCATCGGAGCGACGGCGGCGGCGATCTGGAAGCCAGCGATGACGATCTCGGCTGTCTGCAGCTCGCGCGTGGTTGAATTCGAGTCGACATCAGTTTTGTAACCAGCAAAGTCCTTGAAGTAGGCTTCGCTGTCGGCAGCGACAAGTTCCGTCGAGTCCGACCCATAGACAGCGGGCTCGTTCTTGAAGTAGCGATCTTCGAGCTGGGCGTTCGTGGCACCAAAGCTGGCGGCGACGGTGGCGAGGCTGGTGAGCGCAGCGAAGAACTTCATGGTGATAGCTTGGGGCTTGATAGCTTGGGAGTTGGGGGTCGAATTCAAGAATGAACGAGCGAAAGATCGACCGACCGGCAGACCGAAGAGTTCCTGAATGAAACAGAGAAGCTCTCCTCGTTCGCCTCGAGCATTCGGCCTGAACGGACCGCAGAGGGTAACGGATGGGTGATCTTCTGGGTTGGCATCCTCTCCACAGGCTGCATGCACCTGATCGAGCCGGGCCACCACTCGACCCCGCGGACCAACCAAGACGGAGATCCCAATTCTTGAAGTACAACTCGACTCGAAGTGCGTAGACGAAGTGTGCAGATAGTGCTTGCTTCGATTGGAAAGGCGTTCGTATCTTTGGGCTACAGATCTATGCCTTGTCTTCCTGCTGAGAGCCAGCCGCGCCGACCTCGACAACTATTTTCACGAGCAATATGTGAGTCTACAAACTGGCGAACTCAATCGAGCACTGTCACCTTGATCTAGAAGCACGTCCCAGATGCTGTAATGGCCGAGACGGAGTTGGCTCGGTCTCCCCAGCAACGTTCGGAACTACACGAAGAAGCACAGTGTTACATGCAGCCTGCCCATAGTTCTCGTTCTAGTACCATCTACGGACAAAGACGGACGACCGTCTCCTTGGTTTGCAAATATCGCAGCTGTCCCACAAGCTGCGCGTTTTTGTTGAATGGACAGGCGGAAACGAAGGGTTTGAATCTTCGGTTCGACTCTGTCTCCCTAGAAAGATGACCACATGTAGTTGCAGATAATGGATGAAACGTTTGCTACCCATCTTCCACTCGTCTTGTTCGATGGAAAGCTCCCAGAGACGTTGAAGGAAGCTCGCCCCTACTGTCCTCCGTCGTCGCCACGGGTTTCGCATTCGAACTCCCTCGGACCTCACTCATTCCGGCAAAAGAACCGATTCCTTCTCACAAGTCAATTCGCTCTCCAGTGCCCTCAAGTCACCAAGCAAGACCATGAAGCTCGCTACGGTCGCTACGGTCGCTACTATCGCTTCCATGGGCGTCGCGGACGTCGCCGCGGAGCCCGCCTTTGCCGCTGGCAACCAGACCGAGCGAGCCCTTGCCGGTGTGACGCCCGGCCAGGCCGCCGATGCTACCATCGCCATCTTCACCATCGCGCAGTCCGTCGCGCCCCTTCTCGCGGGCATGTTCGGAGAAGGCAAGGACTGCCACCAGCTCGCCTGCTGGATCCAGGCCCCCAACTACAACTGCCAGTTCGCAGCCGCCAACCAGGTCCAGCGAGAGCTCACCAGGGGGCGCAACTCGTTCAGCGTCGACAGCTCGGGACCCACGGGTATGTGGGTTCGCTACTGGCGCACGCAGTTTACGCCTCCGGACCGTGGTGACATCGCGAACGGCAAGTGCGGCGGCGGCACGAGCTTCAAGGTGTTCAACTGCCAGCAGACCGGCAAAGTCTACTGCTAAGAGCTTATCGTTTAGGACTGTATTCGATTGCCCGGTAGCCCGGTAGCATCTCCATCTAATACACTGTAGGCTTTGGACAGTCACCAGCATCGAATCTATCAATACCTCGCCGAATGTTGCGTGCAAGTGTACTGTACTGCGGACAGCGAGGATAGTCCAAAAGAAACAAGGTGAGTGTGTTCGTAGCCATCGATCGCCACCATCCTTTCGACAGATTCGCCAAATGTTCCATGTGGATAGCTTCTCGATATCATTCAGTACTTCAACGACTCTGCCGCCTAGGAGTATGTACAGTTCAGCTGTACTCCTTGGTTGATTTAAAGAACGCACGGACCCGCACGGTCCTCCAGCCAGTCAGTCGAAGTGGACGTCGCCCTGCCTGGCTCATGTGCACATGATGTTTGCTGATGGGTGAGAGATGTGCGGTGTTGGGTAAGGAGGTAATCGATGCTCGTTGTGGTTCCTTACGTGCGCTCATCAACTTTAAGGCAAGCGAAGCGCACAATCGAATCTGCCAACAGGTGCAAGCGCCCTTCCCAACCAGTAGTATCAACATGCAAGCGCTTGTCGTAATCATTTCACTTTTGTCGCTGGTCGGCTCTGTGGTGGGGCAATATGCACCGTGGGCCGTCTCCGCCACGTATGATCCGATTGACCGGACATGCCAGCAAGTGGCATGCTGGATCTCTACCAAGAACGCGCAGTGCGCCGTCGCGGTCGCCGACCAGCTCCAGCGTGACGTGTTCAAGGGCCGCGATGGCTATGGCATCGAGAAGAGAGAACCGAACGGGATGTGGGTCCGCTACTGGCGCACGAAGGTCGAGCCGCAGGACCGCGGCGTGCTGGTGCGTGGCACGTACAGTGACAAGACTACCTTCACCGCGGAGAACTGCCAGTCGACCGGCCAAGTCAAGTGCTAGTGTTTTTTGTACTTAGCAGTCTTGCGAATACAGTGCCAATGTAATCTCCGTCGAATCTGACTGCGGGGCGGTGGACTAGAGGAATATAATGAAGATGAGAAATGTCTGGGCGCAGCATGATTGTGAACCGCAGCCGATGGGTGTATGCAGAGTGGGGATAATAATGATTAAGGCATGACGCAGTTCGCATCGTTGTGATCTGCGGAACGGATGTCTTTCTATGTTCACAACGGTGATGTGAATAGCCGGGGCATCTCGTTGAGATGGACAGGCGTGGGAAGTGGGTCCTCACTGAGTGAATCAGTCGTGTGCAGATGTTGACGCTGGTGTCTACAAACCAGCCGGTTGTGTAAGGTGTACAGTGCAATGGATAACACAGACGAGTGGGCAGATAAACATGCACACTTATCAGACTTCAAACTGTCTTCCGCTTCAGTTGGACGTAGTATAGTTCTGTACTTTCGCTGTTTCATATCGAACCAGATACCACCCAGTGGTATCTGGCATGAAATAATTCCCAACTCAGCTTCAGCAACTAGTCTTGAATACTAATGTCTCAGATCCACATTACGCATCGTTGTGGAATGCAACTGAGGGTCCCGATGAAGCGTTTTCATCCCCTGAAGGATATGTCAAACTTCTTTAGGAAATGGATGGATAGCAACGACAGTAAGGAGAAGTGACACAGCAGATGATTGAAGTGGAGGAAGGCGGCTTTGCAGTGCTATCATCATCATTGTATGGATGGGGCAAATTGCAGGGGATGAAAACGCTGATGGTCCTGCGGCTCGACCTTCGTGCGCCAGTAGCGGACCCACATCCCGTTCGGTTCTCTCTTCTCGATGCCATAGCCATCGCGGCCCTTGAACACGTCACGCTGGAGCTGGTCGGCGACCGCGACGGCGCACTGCGCGTTCTTGGTAGAGATCCAGCATGCCACTTGCTGGCATGTCCGGTCAATCGGATCATACGTGGCGGAGACGGCCCACGGTGCATATTGCCCCACCACAGAGCCGACCAGCGACAAAAGTGAAATGATTACGACAAGCGCTTGCATGTTGATACTACTGGTTGGGAAGGGCGCTTGCACCTGTTGGCAGATTCGATTGTGCGCTTCGCTTGCCTTAAAGTTGATGAGCGCACGTAAGGAACCACAACGAGCATCGATTACCTCCTTACCCAACACCGCACATCTCTCACCCATCAGCAAACATCATGTGCACATGAGCCAGGCAGGGCGACGTCCACTTCGACTGACTGGCTGGAGGACCGTGCGGGTCCGTGCGTTCTTTAAATCAACCAAGGAGTACAGCTGAACTGTACATACTCCTAGGCGGCAGAGTCGTTGAAGTACTGAATGATATCGAGAAGCTATCCACATGGAACATTTGGCGAATCTGTCGAAAGGATGGTGGCGATCGATGGCTACGAACACACTCACCTTGTTTCTTTTGGACTATCCTCGCTGTCCGCAGTACAGTACACTTGCACGCAACATTCGGCGAGGTATTGATAGATTCGATGCTGGTGACTGTCCAAAGCCTACAGTGTATTAGATGGAGATGCTACCGGGCTACCGGGCAATCGAATACAGTCCTAAACGATAAGCTCTTAGCAGTAGACTTTGCCGGTCTGCTGGCAGTTGAACACCTTGAAGCTCGTGCCGCCGCCGCACTTGCCGTTCGCGATGTCACCACGGTCCGGAGGCGTAAACTGCGTGCGCCAGTAGCGAACCCACATACCCGTGGGTCCCGAGCTGTCGACGCTGAACGAGTTGCGCCCCCTGGTGAGCTCTCGCTGGACCTGGTTGGCGGCTGCGAACTGGCAGTTGTAGTTGGGGGCCTGGATCCAGCAGGCGAGCTGGTGGCAGTCCTTGCCTTCTCCGAACATGCCCGCGAGAAGGGGCGCGACGGACTGCGCGATGGTGAAGATGGCGATGGTAGCATCGGCGGCCTGGCCGGGCGTCACACCGGCAAGGGCTCGCTCGGTCTGGTTGCCAGCGGCAAAGGCGGGCTCCGCGGCGACGTCCGCGACGCCCATGGAAGCGATAGTAGCGACCGTAGCGACCGTAGCGAGCTTCATGGTCTTGCTTGGTGACTTGAGGGCACTGGAGAGCGAATTGACTTGTGAGAAGGAATCGGTTCTTTTGCCGGAATGAGTGAGGTCCGAGGGAGTTCGAATGCGAAACCCGTGGCGACGACGGAGGACAGTAGGGGCGAGCTTCCTTCAACGTCTCTGGGAGCTTTCCATCGAACAAGACGAGTGGAAGATGGGTAGCAAACGTTTCATCCATTATCTGCAACTACATGTGGTCATCTTTCTAGGGAGACAGAGTCGAACCGAAGATTCAAACCCTTCGTTTCCGCCTGTCCATTCAACAAAAACGCGCAGCTTGTGGGACAGCTGCGATATTTGCAAACCAAGGAGACGGTCGTCCGTCTTTGTCCGTAGATGGTACTAGAACGAGAACTATGGGCAGGCTGCATGTAACACTGTGCTTCTTCGTGTAGTTCCGAACGTTGCTGGGGAGACCGAGCCAACTCCGTCTCGGCCATTACAGCATCTGGGACGTGCTTCTAGATCAAGGTGACAGTGCTCGATTGAGTTCGCCAGTTTGTAGACTCACATATTGCTCGTGAAAATAGTTGTCGAGGTCGGCGCGGCTGGCTCTCAGCAGGAAGACAAGGCATAGATCTGTAGCCCAAAGATACGAACGCCTTTCCAATCGAAGCAAGCACTATCTGCACACTTCGTCTACGCACTTCGAGTCGAGTTGTACTTCAAGAATTGGGATCTCCGTCTTGGTTGGTCCGCGGGGTCGAGTGGTGGCCCGGCTCGATCAGGTGCATGCAGCCTGTGGAGAGGATGCCAACCCAGAAGATCACCCATTGATGAATATCACTTGCGTAGACCTTTGCTAATGGAAGAGTGATCATATTAGATAGGTTACGCCAGGCATCAACTTGATGCCGCTAGTTGGTCTTCCTTGCGTTCTCTGTCTGCTATGTTTCCCCTTGAGGTTGTCAACCCAAGTTGATAACCAACCTTCACTCAATATGCACGTGACGCACACTCATGCGTCACTTCAACCACACTCAGTGCGAGTCGGAACAGCACTCACGTGCTGGACCACTCTGAACCCACCTGGCCTTGGCCATGAGAATGTTCGCACTGGTGGCAGTGTCTCATGCAGAATATGTAGTATGCACTCCTGTCGGGCAGCGCTGAGTGTGCTTCCCAACACTCCCACTCAATCAGTGAGCCCGACAGCTTCTGGCTCGCGCACGCCCATGCCGTGCCGAAGCAGCTCGAACTGCTTCGTCGCAACGGCCTTAGTCAAGATATCAGCAACTTGCTTGGCCGTCTCGACGTAGCGAAGCACTAGTGTCTTGTCCTGGATCTTCTCCCGCACAAAGTGGTGACGAATCTCAACGTGCTTGGCGCGCCCGCTGTAGCCAACGTTATTCGCAAGAGCGATCGCCCCTTGGTTGTCTTCATAGACCACGGTCGCGTTGCGCTGCTCGACGCCGAGGTCGCTCAACAGTGCCCGAGTCCACACAACCTCTTGGGCGCACAGACTGAGTGCCATGTACTCTGCCTCTGTTTTGAGCTCAAAGCGACGGTCCGTTGATATTTGCATTTAGAGACAACTGCAGCCCCATTCAGCACAATCACCACACCCGAAACCGACCGACGGTCGTCGAGGCTTGACGCCCAATCCGCGTCGCTGAACGCCACCAGGACGTCTGGTTTGGCCGACATGCCGTAAACAAGTCCAATCCGGCGTGTCGTATAAAGGTACCGGAGCACCCTAATTGCAGCCTTCCAATGTGCCTCGCCAAAGTTTTCGATGAACCGACTCAGGTGAACCACTGCATAAGCCACATCTGGCCGCGTGCACGTGCTGATGTAGAGCAAGCAGCCGATCAACGATCGGTACGGCCGGCGCGACATCACATCCTTCTTCTCGTCCGATGTCGCGGAATCGCGCGTTGACAACTTGGTGCTAGTATCACACGGGTTGTAGAACGCACGAGCATCAACTTGGTTGAATCGCATCGCCACCTCCATGATGTACTGCGTCTGATTGATCGCCAGGGTCCGCTTAACAACGTTCTGTTCAAGCTCCATACCGAGCACAAACTTTGCCTGCCCCAACTCTTTGAGACGAAAGTGCTGCAGTAAGCTGGTCTTGATCGCGTTGACCATCGCCACGTCCGCTGCAGCTATCAGCATGTCGTCAACATACAGGCAAAGATACACGAGATCGGTCCCAGTGCGTCGCATATAGATGCACGAGTCTACACTCGATGGCTCAAAGCCAATCTCGGTTAGAACACGATGTATGGTCTGGTTCCAAACGTGAGAAGCTTGCTTGAGTCCGTACAAGGACTTGCGGAGCACACACACTGTGCCTTCTGGCGCGTCCACACCCTCTGGAATCTCCATGAACACTTGCTCCTTTAGAACACCGTAGAGGAAAGCCGTGTCGACGTCGAACTGCCACACTGTGTTCCCTCGGGCACAACAAACCGCGAGCAGCACGCGAATCGAGTTGATGTTCGCCACCGGGGAGTATGTCTCAAAGTAGTTCACGCCAAATTGTTGGCGGAATCCCTGGGCCACGAGCCGCCCTTTATATCGCACGACTTCTCCCTTCTCGTTTCGTTTCTTGCTAAACACCCACTTGGAGCCAATCACCCTCATGTCCCCTCGTCGTGATACAAAATTCCATGTTCCGTTGCGAGCGTGGGCGTCAATCTCGTCTAGGATTGCAAGCTCCCACTGCTTACGCTCGTGCCCTGTTGTCGCTTCCTTATACGTAGCCGGCACGTCCGATCCAATCGCCGCCGCCGAGACAAAGCTATACTCCACCTCCTCCTCTTGGCGCGGTCGCTTGGCGCGAGGACCGTCAGTCCTGCCGTCGTCGTGGTCGTAAAGTACGAGGCTTCGCTCAGTAGGGCGTTCGGCCTCGATCTGCAGCGGCTCATCACGGTCGCGCAGCGTCATGGTGGACTGGAACCTGTTGCTAGCTCGGTAATTACTTGTTGGTCGAAAAACCATTGCATTCTGGTCATGCAAGCCCTCTGCAATAGGCATCGGCTCAGTGCCTGGCAGTGCAGGAGACTCGTGCATCACTGGCGGTGGGATTACGGTTGAGCTACTGCCGCCTCCGCTGTTCCCGTCACCGCTGTCCGACATGCGCTCCTCCATGTCCACATCGTTGCGGCTTGTCGGTTCGTCAACCACGTCGCACTCGTCAACATCCTTCCACACAATGTACTGGACGTTTGTGAGCGACTGGTCACTGTACAGTCCGTCCACCTCGCGCTCATCAAGAGCCAGCGAGCGGCTCAACATGACTTTCCCTGTCTCAAGGTCCACCACGCGATAATCCTTTGCTTGCTCGGAGTACCCAATCATCATGCACCGGTAGCTCTTGGCATCGAGCTTGCTGCGTTTTTCTTTGTCAACGTGAGCAAACCCCATCGAACCAAACACTCTAATATGGTTTAGGTTCGGTCGCTGGCCAAAGCACTTCTCATACGGTGTCATGTCCGGGTCAGCAGAGGTCACTAGGCGGTTCAGTAAGTAGACCGCAGTGCTGACCGCTTCTGCCCACCACTTTTTATCAACGCACTTGTAGTGCAACATGCTCCTCGCCATCTCCACCACCGTGCGATTCATCCTCTCTGCCAATCCATTCTGCTGCGGACTGTACGGCGTCGTACGTTGATGAACTATGCCCCCGGAGCGACAGATGCCGTCGAACACCTTATTCACGAACTCAGTACCATTATCGGTTCGAATCGTCTTGATCTTGCAGCCAAACTGGTTCTCCACGAGTGCCTTGTATTCACGGAAGCGCTCCGCAACCTCGCTCTTTTTCTTCAAGAAATAGGCTACCACGTATCTAGAGTAGTCGTCCACAACGAGCAGGATGTACTTAGCGCCACCCGACGATGGGTTCTTGATAGGACCCATCAAGTCGCTGTGCACGAGCTCAAGCAACTCACTCGTCTTCACGTGTCGTTTGGTGTGGGGAAACTTCGTCACAGTCTGCTTGCCTTTCATACAGCCCGAGCAATGGCCACCGGTGGTCCTCTTCAGAGCCGGCAGGCCGTGCACAACCACCTGGGTCTGGTCGTAGCGCGCGTCAGAGGCGTGGCCCACTCGCGCATGCCACAGCTCCCACTGTGTTGGCACGCCGCCAAGTTCCACAGTAAGCGCGCGCTCGGGGTCCGAGTGTAGCTGGTATACATTCCCAACCTTCGGAACCTTCAAAATGGTCTCGCTCCCCCGTAGGAACCAGCAGTAGTTTGCACCGAACTTCACAGCCAGTCCACGTGCCGTGATACGTGGTACAGAAATAAGCCGACGGTCTAGCACCGGAATGTGCAACGCGTTCTGAATCAGAATGTGCTTGCCTTGATAACCGGTGATACGGATGTTTCCAACACCCACAGCTTTCATGACAGCACCGTCCGCGATAGTGACATCAATTGCCTCCTCCAGCTTTCGATATGTCACGAAATCCTCCTTGTGGGGCGACATGTGCGATGACGCACCACTGTCGACCAGCCACCCGTGGCTGGGCCCACTTCCAGCCGAAAACAGCACCTCGTCGCTGTTTGCCTTCTTGCAGTCTACCTGCTTGTGGCCACGCTTCCCACAAGAGTAGCACTCGCCGTTGAATTGCCCTTGCTGTTTCTTCTTGCGGCTGCCCTTACGCGCTTTCTTTGCCCCCTTTTGTTCGACCTGGCGCGCTCTGAACGCCGCCTCCTCGGTCTCAGCCTTCTCAACCTTTTCGTACGCCTTCAACAACTTCTCTTTGGCCTCTTCAAGGCTCAGGTCATGGGCGTTTTCAATGATCGCCACGATGGTATCGTACTCACTCGGTAAGCTACCGAGGAGGATCACCAACTGGCGGGCCCCATTTAACCCATCTCCAACCGCCTCCATGGCGGTGACGAGCTCATCGAATCGGTCAATGTGAGCAGCCATGGTCTGGCCTGCTTCCATCTTGAAGTCATGCAGTCGGCGCGTTAACTGCACCCGATTCTGCAGACTGGACCGGTTGTAGTACTCCTTAAGTACGTCCCATGCTTGCTTCGCCGTTGAAGCCGCCCTAATCTTGGTCTGATGCTCCAGTTCGACACCTTGAGCGGTGATGGCGAATGCCTTCATGTCACCGAGCCGCCAGGCCTCAGTGATCTCGCCCTCTTGCTTCACGACCGAGATGTGGTCGATCAACCCCTTGCGAGCGAGCGTCATCCTCATGTTAAACTCCCAATGGAAATAATTGTCCGTGCCGAGCCGATCGTCAGGTTTCTTCATTGACCCTCCCGAGAAGCCCCTTGGGCTCATAACCTGATGAATATCACTTGCGTAGACCTTTGCTAATGGAAGAGTGATCATATTAGATAGGTTACGCCAGGCATCAACTTGATGCCGCTAGTTGGTCTTCCTTGCGTTCTCTGTCTGCTATGTTTCCCCTTGAGGTTGTCAACCCAAGTTGATAACCAACCTTCACTCAATATGCACGTGACGCACACTCATGCGTCACTTCAACCACACTCAGTGCGAGTCGGAACAGCACTCACGTGCTGGACCACTCTGAACCCACCTGGCCTTGGCCATGAGAATGTTCGCACTGGTGGCAGTGTCTCATGCAGAATATGTAGTATGCACTCCTGTCGGGCAGCGCTGAGTGTGCTTCCCAACACCCATCCGTTACCCTCTGCGGTCCGTTCAGGCCGAATGCTCGAGGCGAACGAGGAGAGCTTCTCTGTTTCATTCAGGAACTCTTCGGTCTGCCGGTCGGTCGATCTTTCGCTCGTTCATTCTTGAATTCGACCCTCAACTCCCAAGCAATCAAGCCCCACGCTATCACCATGAAGTTCTTCGCTGCGCTCACCAGCCTCGCCACCGTCGCCGCCAGCTTTGGTGCCACGAACGCCCAGCTCGAAGATCGCTACTTTAAGAACGAGCCCGCTGTCTATGGGTCGGACTCGACGGAACTCGTCGCTGCCGACAGCGAAGCCTACTTCAAGGACTTTGCTGGTTACAAAACTGATGTCGACTCGAATTCAACCACGCGCGAGCTGCAGACAGCCGAGATCGTCATCGCTGGCTTCCAGATCGCCGCCGCCGTCGCTCCGATGATCGCGCAGATCATCTCCGGCAACAAGAAAGAGTGCCAGCAAATCGCCTGCTGGATCTCCACCAGTTCGCGAACGTGTGGCCTCGCCGTGGCGGAGAAGGTCCAGGCCGAGATCACGATGGGGCGCGACCGCTACGCGTACGAGAGCATGCAGTCCAATGGCATGTGGGTGCGCTACTGGCGCACCAAGTTCGAGCCGGTCGATCGTCTTGACATTGTCACTGGCAAGTGCTCGAACGGCGCCAAGTTCGCCGTCAACAATTGCCAGTCGACGGGTCGCGTGCACTGCTAGGCAGTTGCGATTTGTAGCGGGCTCGCTAGCTAGCGTTTGGTGGTGAAGATATACCCCCGAGCCAATATACAGCTCGTCTGCGTTAGTAATCGTGTAGGCGCGATGGACCCACACACCCCGTTCCCTCGTAGCTTTGATACGGGATGAATCATCAACTCGGGTTCTTTGGTTTTTTCGAGGCTATCGAGGCTAAAGTGGGGCGTCCAGCAGTTGGGCCGCCCAGTAAGCTTTCAGAAAAATCTTGTGTGAACACTGTGACATACTGAGACTCGCTGGTTCTCCTATTCACGTTCCCTGTCGCATCTCCGCGCCAACTTGGAGTACGCTATCCCCTCATCAGACCCGCGCACATCTCTTAACCCACCATTCTGATGAATGAGCAAAATTGTTCTCATGCTTGGCGACGAGCGCGACCATCGATTTCCAGGCCATCTTGTAGTCATTCTCCGCTCTTGCGTCTGGAATCTGTCTGTTTCGTAGGGCGAAATGATAAATTCCAACTTGCGCGTTTGAGCCACAAACGCTGCATTTTGTCTCCGTCGCAGATGGTGCATGGGACCATCGAATCGATGAAGCAGTACTCCAAGAATGTCTTCGTTTGGCCCTTTTCGTCTTTCCATTCCGTCTGACTATTCGGACGGAAAGGCCACAGCGTTGGCTGTGGCTCTGCGAAGCCTGAGTGTGGCGGGTGGAACTGAAGCGCCACGTAGCATTATGATTCACATCGACTGAACTCGGTAGGCGTCACTTGCATCGTCATCATCATTCTTCCCGGTACTCGCTTGTTGGATACGAGTCTGAGTTTGAAGGTGAGCAGCGGCTGCGTCTTCACCAAGCGGTCTTCCACCCCTTCTCTTCCCTTGCGGGTCTTCTCCTTCGCGCGCCACCACCGGAGTAGCGACCACGTCGTTCTGCTGTGGCACGTGCTTGCGCACGCGCCTTTCGAAGCCCTGAGTCGTTGGAGCTGACAACAGCTTTGTTCTTTCTTCACTCCAGGGCGGCACACGCCCAGCGTACGCCTTCCAACACCCATATAGCCCACTCCCTCTGGCGCATCCTGCAGCTCCGGGCTTCTCTGCGCGGCCTCGGAACTCGAGCTCGGCGATTTTCATGCGCCATGGGTGACTCTGAGAGTCACCCATGGCGCATGATCGTCGCAAACGAGCGGCTCGCGTTGCCCGCGAGTGATCGCCCGAGGGCGACCCTTGAAAAAGCTGGAAGAAGCTGGAAGGAGTCGAAGGTTCGCTTGTGCGGTTGCCCGCAAATTGGAGAGCCACAGATCCGTGGCGGTGTGCGCGGCAATCGAAGGCTGAAGATGGTGTGCATAAAATTGTCCGTCGTCGAGGCGGAGCGGCCGAGCCAAAGGCCAAGGCCTGCCCACCAAGCTCGAACTTGCTTCTAGAGGAGTAGCGCCGCTTGGCAACTCTAGACAGTATGATATGTCGATCCCCCCAGCATGAACCAGACTCGGGCAGTGTGGGCAGCCGCGTCGCTCCATGACCCAGTCACATCCAGTAACTCGCTGTCCTTTGACCTTGTGGAATCCAAGGCGCTGTCGGCTCGAGCTGTGCTCCAAGTCATGGATGTCCGACCATGGAACTTCGTCCAGTGCCAGTCCGAGCGTGGGTGAGGCTAACGCGCAACACTTCGGCTGGGTATTATTAGCACACTTCGGGGAGGTATTATTGACGCACTCCATGCGGGTGATTGTCGAGAGACCTCGGTGTATTAGATGGGGATGCTACCGAACGATCGAACGCAACGCAATCCTAAACAACACGGGATCATCTTCTTCTTAGCAGTGGACTTTGCCGGTCTGCTGGCAGTTGAACACCTTGAAGCGCGTGCCGCCGACGCACGTGCCGTCCGCGATGTCGCCCCGGTCCGGAGGCGTAAACTGCGTGCGCCAGTAGCGCACCCACATGCCCGTGGGTCCCGAGCTGTCGACACTGAACGAGTTGCGTCCCTTGGTGAGCTCTCGCTGGACCTGGTTGGCGGCTGCGAACTGGCAGTCGTAGTTGGGGGCCTGGATCCAGCAGGCGAGCTGGTGGCAGTTCTTGCCTTCTCCGAACATGCTCGAGAGAAGGGGCGCGACGGACTGCGCGATGGTGAAGACGGCGACGGCCGCGTCGGTGGCCTGGCCGGGCGTCACGCCGGCGAGAGCTCGCTCGGTGTGGTTGCCAGCGGCGAAGGCGGGCTCCGCGGCGACGTCTGCGGCGCCCATGGAAGCGATAGCAGCGACTATAGCGACCGTAGCGACCGTAGCGAACTTCATGGTCTTGGCGACTGGATGGCTGGATGGCACTGGAGAGCGCTGGAGAGCAAATTGATTTGTGAGAAGGAATCGGTTCTGCTGCCAGAGCGAGTGGGGTCCGAGGGTTTTGCGTGGCGTTCGAATGCGAGAGCCTTCGCGGCGATGGGGGACAGTAGCCGCGAGCTGCCCCTGCTTTCGACGTCGCTGGGAGCTTAGCTCCGCGTGGAGCTAAAACAGACGAGTTGTAGTGGACGGCCTGTAAAAGCCAGTCCAACCAGCACATGACGCGGACGCGCGGAGTGAGCTGGTAGAGGGCTTATGATCCCTGGCGCCAGATGACGCGCAGGGTAAGCCCTGGGTATGGATCTTGGAAGCGGCAAGCCGACGGGCTTGGCCGCCGGGATCCGACGTGAGACTGGAGATCAACTCTGAGAAGGCGTGGAGCAGTTCACGGGAACCATGGAGTTTCTTTGGGGAAGAAACTGCTAGAAACGGAAAACTAGTTGTGGCTCCGAAAGGTTGCGGGGAAGAGGCGTCCTGAGGGATTCTTCTCCGGGAGAACGTGGAGCGCAACGTGGGGCTTAGACCTAGACAGGGGGACTCTTAGATTTGCGCTGAAGCAATATAGTCAAGGCTAAGTTAGGGAGCGTGCCTGCTCCCCCTGTTGTGGCATTTTTCCTAAATCCACCACAAAGTCGACTTTATTACCTGGATTCGGTACAATGCAAACAAGATCTGCAGCACGGCAGCAAGGTGCTGGCGAAGACAAGGCAATGGGCGTTCCCGTGATTATTCCTATCTCTGCCCCACGAATTACTGGTGCATCGCACGAAGTGTTGGTAAAATGGCGAAGCGATCGAAAGGAGTACGAGGAGCAAGTTCGACGTCGGTGTCAAGCGACTGGCGCTGCACTTAACGATCACCTCGTCAGCGTAGTGAGCTCCTTTGACGATCACGTTCTAACAGCACTGTGTGACCTCCGTTGGAAGGTGAAGAAAGAAGACCTCACAGACGAGCGGGCGATAGAAGAGATCGATAAGATAATCAACTCGGTCAAGAACAAAATACTGCCAGACATCGACGCTCTTTTTGCCGAGAATGTGAGAATGAACATGAATGAGTCGGATGTACATGAGCGAGTGCTGCAATACTTTCTAAAAGCTCGAAAAGTAGTGAGTGGCCATGGATTAGAAGTCTGTTTCGAAGGAGACAAGGGAAGTCGGGAATACTGTAGGTTGCTCATCGACTGCCTTAGTCCGGCGACACTGAAACAAGAGGTGACAAGAGCTACGAGATTCTTGAGCCAAGACGCGAAGGCAAAAGAAGACGTGTTGCATGATTTGATTGTAGAGAGGGCGCTGGCCCATGAGGAGGCATTTCAACGAAACAAACGCAAACGTGGGAACGAAGAACCCAAGAGTCAGCCACCGGCCAAAAGCTTTCGTCACAATGAGGGCTCCAAAGGAAACTTCGGGGATAAAAGCCGGAGAAACCGTCCAGAAAAGAACAGCGCCAAGAGTGAAGAGCGCCATGTGCGATTTAAGGACGAAAGAGACTCTGTGGATTCTGGTCCCGTGGGCGGATGCCTCAAGTGTGGAAAAAATCATTGGCTATCGAAATGTCCTGAAGCCTCGGCAGAAGAGAAAAAGAGGTTGCCAAAGGAACATGCGGCAGCAAGAAAGAAGAAAAATAAGGACCAGAAAGCAAGTATGAAAAGGATCAAAGAGTGCTTACCAAAGAACACAAATATGTGGTGCTGGGTGGTTTGTTTCAACTACCGTACTGTGCTGACACGGGATCGGACCGGACATTGCTGAGTCGGAAACATATCAATGAGATCAAAGGCCTCATCCCAACCCTCGAGATCTACGAACTCCGTGTGCCGGTCGAAGGCAAAGCAATTGGTGGTGCGGTGTTGGAGTGCACTCAAGCGGTGAAACTAAATATCACGATTCAAACTGCAGCGGGGCGAGTGACCATTACAGAACCAACAGAATGTGTGATTCTCGAATGCGAGGAAGATGAATTTATTCTCGGACAGGACGTGCTTGCATCATTAGGTATAGACGTTGATAATCAGCTAGAGAGACTTGCGGTACAAGACTCAGCTGATCAAGACGATCCAGTCCCATTTGATGAAGATGACCGAATCAACAAGGCAGATCAGGAGGAACTGATGAAAGCCATTCACATTCTTTTGCAGCGGGCTCTCGACAACGGATTTCCGCTAGAGTTGATTGATGAATTGAAACGTGTTGTGTTCCTCTACGACATTTGGAGAATCGCTCTGGGCCGGGACCCACCAGCACGTGTTCCACCATTAAAGATACGACTAAAAGAGGGTGTACGACCTTACAGAACAAAACCCCGAGCCTATCCTCCGCATTTGCGGAAGTTCATGAAGGATATGAATGAGGAGTTGGTGAAACTCGGCTGGGTCAAGGAAAACAAACAAAGTTGATGGGCGTGCCCGGTTCTTCCTGTGAAGAAGCCGGGCAAAGACGAGTATCGGCAGACTGTTGACTATCGACCTGTGAACTGCCACATACTGGTGCTAGCGGCTTCCATGCCAATAATGCGGGTGATTACAGAACACGTTTTAGGCATGAACCATTTCGGCTTGTTTGACTTTCTTAAGGGATTCTGGCAGCTCCCATTGTCCGAGGAGTGCCAAGAAATTCTGTCCTATATGACCGATTGCAAAGTGTACACTCCAACGCGGGTTCCACAAGGGTGTAGTGATGCAGCATTGTATTTCCAACAAACTATGGAGGAGTGCTTCAAGACTTTGCTGTACAAACATTTGCTAATATGGATCGATGATCTGCTCCTATATGCTGCTGACATTCAAACCTACCTGGCTAAACTTGAAGAGTTCTTCGCGCTGTTGAATGTTTTCGGTCTCAAATTGAGTGTGACCAAAAGCTCATTATATCAAAAGGAAGTGAAATGGTGTGGAAAAATAATTTCAGGGCAGGGCGTAAGACACGATCCTGACCGGATCAAGGCTCTGTCAACAATGCCGGAACCAACGACAGCGGGCGAGCTGCAACAGTTCTTATGCGGGGCGAACTGGGTACGGGAGACCGTCATCGACTACGGTCGACTTGTTCAGCCCCTCCAACACCTCCTTGATGAGTCATTGGCAGGTGGAAAGAGGACCAAACGTGCGGCTGCCTCAGTGCCTATTGAACTAAGCGACAAAGAGCGGCAAAGCTTTAGTGATCTAAAGAATGCTATAGCATCCAGTGCCGAACTAGCTCACCCGTCTGAGAACGGGACGATGTGTTTATTCACCGACGCATCAGACTACGGGTGGTCTATTATTGTGACCCAAGTTGAAAGTTGGCGAGGTGACACACACGTGACCGATCAGTCACACCAACTTTTGGTGTGCATGAGTGGCTCATTTGAATGGTCACAACGCAATTGGAGTGTTGTCGAAAAAGAAGGTTTTCCGATTGTTAACGCCTGTGACAAATTGTCATATTTGCTCATGAGACCCACGGGGTTCCGTCTCTATTGTGATCACCGTAATCTAATTCACATTTTCACCCCTACCACTGAAACCAAGAAGCATATCAGAGGAAAACTCCTACGATGGGCCACAAGGCTAATGGAATATCGATACGAAATCGAGCACATTGAAGGTGTAAAAAATGCGTGGGCTGATATGGTCAGCCGGTGGGCGGGGAAAGCCAACTGCAAGCCAGTTTCAATACGGAGAGTCACAACACGCAGCAAGCGGCGACAGGACCTCCATGTGCTCCGCCCGCTCGATAGTGACAACTTTGTGTGGCCGTCACTAGCCGATATCGAAGCTGCGCAGCGTAAACACGCTGCTAAAGGACACAAGAAAGAGCTGAGCCAGGACGATCGCGGGTTGTTTGTGCTTTCAGGCCGTTTGTGGGTTCCAACAGAAGAGCATGACCTGATACGGAGAATCATGATCATTTCTCATTGTGGGCCTATGGGCCACCGTGGCAAGGCTGTGATGATAAATCATATCAACAAATTATTTTACATCCAACACATTGACGAAACTGCTCTAAAGTTTGTTCGAGGTTGTCTACTGTGCCAACATGTGAAAGGAGGAAAGATCATTCCAAGACCATGGGCCGAAACGTTCCGCGCAGAAGAACGGAATGAGGCAATGCATTGGGATTTCCTCTACCTAGGAAACAGTTTCGGTACTGCCAAGTACATTCTAGCAATGAAGGACGATGCTACTCATTTTTGCGAACTTACTGCTTGCGAAGGCCCCACCAGCGCAGTGGCAGTGGAGGCCATGCTGGCCTGGCACAGCCGTTTTGGTCCGCTTTGTGTGTGGCTAAGTGACAGTGGAAGCCATTTCACGAGCGAACTCTTGGCAGAGTTGGCCCGACGACTCAAGTGCAACCAATCATTTACTATTGCATATTCACCATGGATTAATGGTTCAGTCGAGAGGATCAACCGAGATATCCTACAAGTCATCCGTGCTCTGTTGCTCGAAAACAAGCTGCACCCAAAAGACTGGCCGATATTAGTCCCATTGGTCCAGTCTAGTCTCAATCATTCACCCGTCCCTTCTCTGGCCAACCACTCACCATCTGAGTTGTTTACAGGGCTCAACTGTCCATCCCTATTGACCACGGTGTTCCAGTCGAACACCAAACCGCAAACCCTTGTATCAGCCTCAACCCCAGGCTCGATCGCGACCGCGCTCGAACAGCTTCGATCGTCCGTCCGCGACATGCATCGTGAAGTCGCAGACGCACGAGAGAAGCAGACGCTGCTGAACAAAAAGAGGGAGAGAGGGGAGAATGTGGTCAATTTCTCTGTCGGTGACTATGTTCTACGTTCACGTGTTGACGAAAAATACCTGAACAAATTGCTAGTGACATGGACGGGGCCATATGTGGTGACGCGCTCCGAAAAACGTGCTTTTGTGATAAGAAATCTCGCTACGGGAAAGGAAGCGACGGTGCATGGCTCGAGACTAAAATTCTACGCAGACAAGGATCTTGAGGTCACGGATGAACTACGACTGCATGTGTCTTCGCAAGGGGAAATTCTTGATGTCGAAAAACTAAAGGAACATCGATGGTCCGACGTTAGAAAGGACTATGAGATCAAGGTATCGTGGCTGGGACTCGAAGATATCGAGGACTCGTAGGAGCCAATGTCATCTCTGTCGAAAGATGTGCCTCAGCTAGTGAATGAATATGTGCGAGTGGCTCAGGACGATCGGCTTGCGAAGTTCCATCGCAAAAGACAGGGAAGAGCTGAAAAACATTCGGACTCCGTTGGGTGAACGTGTGAACATACGAAACAGGGCGGGTGAAAATCATCGGTGAATACAGAAATGCATTTTTATGCACGATGCACCTGTATCTGCCTGTTCGTCAGTCACTCATCTGAGATATCAGGGTCGCTTGTCAAAAATGATCTGATACACAAGGAATGATGGTCGAGATGGTCAAGGTCAATACTGACCAATGACTAGGACCAACACTCATGGACCTCAAAAGTGCTGGTTGACCAGGCTTGAGAGGGAACTGTAGTGGACGGCCTGTAAAAGCCAGTCCAACCAGCACATGACGCGGACGCGCGGAGTGAGCTGGTAGAGGGCTTATTATCCCTGGCGCCAGATGACGCGCAGGGTAAGCCCTGGGTATGGATCTTGGAAGCGGCAAGCCGACGGGCTTGGCCGCCGGGATCCGACGTGAGACTGGAGATCAACTCTGAGAAGGCGTGGAGCAGTTCACGGGAACCATGGAGTTTCTTTGGGGAAGAAACTGCTAGAAACGGAAAACTAGTTGTGGCTCCGAAAGGTTGCGGGGAAGAGGCGTCCTGAGGGATTCTTCTCCGGGAGAACGTGGAGCGCAACGTGGGGCTTAGACCTAGACAGGGGGACTCTTAGATTTGCGCTGAAGCAATATAGTCAAGGCTAAGTTAGGGAGCGTGCCTGCTCCCCCTGTTGTGGCATTTTTCCTAAATCCACCACACGAGTGGGGGATATGTGACAGACGATCATCCATTGTCAGTCGCTGGAACGGACGATCATCCACTGTCAACCGCAGGTAGTCATCCATCTACGGAGACGGAGTCGAATCGGAGGGTTCGAATCGGAGGTTGGTTCGAGTCCGTCATCTCCGCCTGTCCATTCAAGAAAAACGCGCACATCACGGAACAGTTGTGACACTTGCAAATCAAGGAGACGGTGGTCGGTCGTTGTCCACAGACGGTCTTCGAACGAGAACCATGGAGGCGAGGCGAGCTATCTGCTATTAAAAGAGGTTCCTTCTCGGCTTTCCAGTCCAGCACCTGAGATCTGCCTTCTATGCGATCAAGGTGGCAATAAATGCTCGATACTATCAGTTGTAGCGTGTGGCAGTTTGCGGCCATTTGTAGGCTCGTGTTCTGTATCGTGCTCGTGCTGCTGCTGCTCAAGTGTAGCGCGAGAATAATAGTTGACGAGGCCGGGCGCGGCAGGCTCTCAGCCGGGAGACTAGGCAGCGATCTGCACCCGAAAAGATACGACCGCCTTTCCAATCGAGGCAAGCAGTGCAGTCGTGTAGTACGAATACATCCGCACACCCTTCGTCTACGCACTTCCCGATTCGATTCTATGCACCAAGTGCGAAAAATTGAGGATTAGTATTACGCAGTTGGTACTGCCGTCCGTACTGCCAGCCAGCGGGCACTCGGAGTCGAGCAAATAGTTGTTGCAATCCGAGGATTGGCACCTGCATCGTGGTTGGTCTTCGAGGTGGAGTGGTTGTCCGGCTCGATCACGTGCATGCAGCCTGTGGAGAGGCTGCGAACCCAGAAGATCACCCATTCGCGTTCCTCTGTGGCCAGTGGATGCCGAACGCTCGAGGCGAACGAGGAGAGCTAGTCTGTCACTCTGTCTCGACCAGAAACGCTTCGGTCGATCTGTCGGTGGGTCTTTCGATCGTCGGTGGGTCTTTCGATCGTTCATTCTTGAATTCGACCCCCAACTCCCAAGCAATCAAGCCCCACGCTATCACCATGAAGTTCTTCGCTGCGCTCACCAGCCTCGCCACCGTCGCCGCCAGCTTTGGTGCCACGAACGCCCAGCTCGAAGATCGCTACTTTAAGAACGAGCCCGCTGTCTATGGGTCGGACTCGACGGAACTCGTCGCTGCCGACAGCGAAGCCTACTTCAAGGACTTTGCTGGTTACAAAACTGATGTCGACTCGAATTCAACCACGCGCGAGCTGCAGACAGCCGAGATCGTCATCGCTGGCTTCCAGATCGCCGCCGCCGTCGCTCCGATGATCGCGCAGATCATCTCCGGCAACAAGAAAGAGTGCCAGCAGGTCGCCTGCTGGATCTCTACCGGCTCGCGTACGTGTGGCTTCGCCGTGGCGGAGAAGGTCCAGGCTGAGATCACGATGGGGCGCGACCGCTACGAATACGAGAGCATGCAGTCCAATGGCATGTGGGTGCGCTACTGGCGCACCAAGTTCGAGCCGGTCGATCGTCTTGACATTGTCACTGGCAAGTGCTCGAACGGCGCCAAGTTCGCCGTCAACAATTGCCAGTCGACGGGCCGTGTGCACTGCTAGGCGGTTTCGGTTTGTAGTGGGCTCACTAGCTAGTGTCTGGCGGTGAAGATGTACCGATGTACCCCCGAGCAAATATACGAATTGTCTGCGTGTGTAATCGCATTATCTCACTGCAATTGCTCACCTACTCACTTATATACCCATACGCATACACATACACATAGACATACACATACGCATACACTTACTCGTTCATATACACATACACATAGACGTACACGCACACAGGGTTACAAGCGTCTCGGTCTGCGGGATCACGAATGGGTCAAAATTCGTCGCTGAAGCCCGGTTTCGAGTCATCGCATGTCTGGTACTACTTGAGTGGGTGGTAGACTGTACCTAGTTCGATCCTTCTCCAGAGACAGCGGAAGTCCACGAACGATTTCGTACATACCAACTGAAGCGGAAGACAGCTTGAGATCTAGTATAATAACTGTGCATGCTTATCGATCTATCCATTCGCCAGTGTTATCCACTGCACTGCATACGACCGGCTGGCTTGCGGGCATCAGCATCAGCATCAACATCAACATCAACATCAACATCAACATCTGCACACGATTGATTCAGTCAGTGAGGACCCACTTTCCACGCCTGTCCACGTCAACGAAATGGCCCGGCTATTCATACCGTCATCATTACAGCTGTGCAGAAACGCATGCCGCCCTGGGCCAAGGCGGCCTGTTCGCCGATGTGCTGAAGCTGAATGATATCAACAGGCTATCCACGTGGAACATTAGGCGAAGCTGCTGAATCTGCTGAATCTGCTGAATCTGCTGAGAGGATGAGCGATGGTCGGCCACCATCTACGTATCAACACACGCCTTTCTATGTGGACTATCCTCGCTGTCCGCAGTACACTCCGCCACCCAAACGCAACACGCGCAACACTTCGGCTGGGTATTATTAGCACACTTCGGGGAGGTATTATTGACGCACTCCATGCGGGTGATTGTCGAGAGACCTCGGTGTATTAGATGGGGATGCTACCGAACGATCGAACGCAACGCAATCCTAAACAACACGGGATCATCTTCTTCTTAGCAGTGGACTTTGCCGGTCTGCTGGCAGTTGAACACCTTGAAGCGCGTGCCGCCGACGCACGTGCCGTCCGCGATGTCGCCCCGGTCCGGAGGCGTAAACTGCGTGCGCCAGTAGCGCACCCACATGCCCGTGGGTCCCGAGCTGTCGACACTGAACGAGTTGCGTCCCTTGGTGAGCTCTCGCTGGACCTGGTTGGCGGCTGCGAACTGGCAGTCGTAGTTGGGGGCCTGGATCCAGCAGGCGAGCTGGTGGCAGTTCTTGCCTTCTCCGAACATGCTCGAGAGAAGGGGCGCGACGGACTGCGCGATGGTGAAGACGGCGACGGCCGCGTCGGTGGCCTGGCCGGGCGTCACGCCGGCGAGAGCTCGCTCGGTGTGGTTGCCAGCGGCGAAGGCGGGCTCCGCGGCGACGTCTGCGGCGCCCATGGAAGCGATAGCAGCGACTATAGCGACCGTAGCGACCGTAGCGAACTTCATGGTCTTGGCGACTGGATGGCTGGATGGCACTGGAGAGCGCTGGAGAGCAAATTGATTTGTGAGAAGGAATCGGTTCTGCTGCCAGAGCGAGTGGGGTCCGAGGGTTTTGCGTGGCGTTCGAATGCGAGAGCCTTCGCGGCGATGGGGGACAGTAGCCGCGAGCTGCCCCTGCTTTCGACGTCGCTGGGAGCTTAGCTCCGCGTGGAGCTAAAACAGATGAGTGGGGGATATGTGACAGACGATCATCCATTGTCAGTCGCTGGAACGGACGATCATCCACTGTCAACCGCAGGTAGTCATCCATCTACGGAGACGGAGTCGAATCGGAGGGTTCGAATCGGAGGTTGGTTCGAGTCCGTCATCTCCGCCTGTCCATTCAAGAAAAACGCGCACATCACGGAACAGTTGTGACACTTGCAAATCAAGGAGACGGTGGTCGGTCGTTGTCCACAGACGGTCTTCGAACGAGAACCATGGAGGCGAGGCGAGCTATCTGCTATTAAAAGAGGTTCCTTCTCGGCTTTCCAGTCCAGCACCTGAGATCTGCCTTCTATGCGATCAAGGTGGCAATAAATGCTCGATACTATCAGTTGTAGCGTGTGGCAGTTTGCGGCCATTTGTAGGCTCGTGTTCTGTATCGTGCTCGTGCTGCTGCTGCTCAAGTGTAGCGCGAGAATAATAGTTGACGAGGCCGGGCGCGGCAGGCTCTCAGCCGGGAGACTAGGCAGCGATCTGCACCCGAAAAGATACGACCGCCTTTCCAATCGAGGCAAGCAGTGCAGTCGTGTAGTACGAATACATCCGCACACCCTTCGTCTACGCACTTCCCGATTCGATTCTATGCACCAAGTGCGAAAAATTGAGGATTAGTATTACGCAGTTGGTACTGCCGTCCGTACTGCCAGCCAGCGGGCACTCGGAGTCGAGCAAATAGTTGTTGCAATCCGAGGATTGGCACCTGCATCGTGGTTGGTCTTCGAGGTGGAGTGGTTGTCCGGCTCGATCACGTGCATGCAGCCTGTGGAGAGGCTGCGAACCCAGAAGATCACCCATTCGCGTTCCTCTGTGGCCAGTGGATGCCGAACGCTCGAGGCGAACGAGGAGAGCTAGTCTGTCACTCTGTCTCGACCAGAAACGCTTCGGTCGATCTGTCGGTGGGTCTTTCGATCGTCGGTGGGTCTTTCGATCGTTCATTCTTGAATTCGACCCCCAACTCCCAAGCAATCAAGCCCCACGCTATCACCATGAAGTTCTTCGCTGCGCTCACCAGCCTCGCCACCGTCGCCGCCAGCTTTGGTGCCACGAACGCCCAGCTCGAAGATCGCTACTTCAAGAACGAGCCCGCTGTCTATGGGTCGGACTCGACGGAACTCGTCGCTGCCGACAGCGAAGCCTACTTCAAGGACTTTGCTGGTTACAAGACTGATATCGCTGGCAACCAGACCGAGCGAGCTCTCGCCGGCGTGACGCCCGGCCAGGCCACCGACGCGGCCGTCGCCGTCTTCACCATCGCGCAGTCCGTCGCGCCCCTTCTCTCGAGCATGTTCGGAGAAGGCAAGAACTGCCACCAGCTCGCCTGCTGGATCCAGGCCCCCAACTACGACTGCCAGTTCGCAGCCGCCAACCAGGTCCAGCGAGAGCTCACCAAGGGACGCAACTCGTTCAGTGTCGACAGCTCGGGACCCACGGGCATGTGGGTGCGCTACTGGCGCACGCAGTTTACGCCTCCGGACCGGGGCGACATCGCGGACGGCACGTGCGTCGGCGGCACGCGCTTCAAGGTGTTCAACTGCCAGCAGACCGGCAAAGTCCACTGCTAAGAAGAAGATGATCCCGTGTTGTTTAGGATTGCGTTGCGTTCGATCGTTCGGTAGCATCCCCATCTAATACACCGAGGTCTCTCGACAATCACCCGCATGGAGTGCGTCAATAATACCTCCCCGAAGTGTGCTAATAATACCCAGCCGAAGTGTTGCGCGTGTTGCGTTTGGGTGGCGGAGTGTACTGCGGACAGCGAGGATAGTCCACATAGAAAGGCGTGTGTTGATACGTAGATGGTGGCCGACCATCGCTCATCCTCTCAGCAGATTCAGCAGATTCAGCAGATTCAGCAGCTTCGCCTAATGTTCCACGTGGATAGCCTGTTGATATCATTCAGCTTCAGCACATCGGCGAACAGGCCGCCTTGGCCCAGGGCGGCATGCGTTTCTGCACAGCTGTAATGATGACGGTATGAATAGCCGGGCCATTTCGTTGACGTGGACAGGCGTGGAAAGTGGGTCCTCACTGACTGAATCAATCGTGTGCAGATGTTGATGTTGATGTTGATGTTGATGTTGATGCTGATGCTGATGCCCGCAAGCCAGCCGGTCGTATGCAGTGCAGTGGATAACACTGGCGAATGGATAGATCGATAAGCATGCACAGTTATTATACTAGATCTCAAGCTGTCTTCCGCTTCAGTTGGTATGTACGAAATCGTTCGTGGACTTCCGCTGTCTCTGGAGAAGGATCGAACTAGGTACAGTCTACCACCCACTCAAGTAGTACCAGACATGCACGCCTCCCATGAGTCCTCGATGAGTCCGGACTCACGGGACCCACCGTGGGTCTTAAAGCTTCGTGAGTCCAGGTTTGGAGACTTAGGACTCGTCCGAGAGGGGAGTGATTCCATCGTTTTGAGCAGGGAAAGGTGAGAGGACTCACTTATTACTGAACATGATTCGTTTAAATTACGATGAACTCGGGATTGGAGGAAAATGCATTGATGCGGACGCAGAATTTTCATCAACAAGTGAAGTTTTTCTGGAGATCATGCGAAGACGAGAACGCGAAGACGAGAAATCAAAATGGAGCCAAACGCGACCGCTCACATCGGTTGTACTAGTCCCCAGCCCCACGGCGTAGTCCAAGAGGTTGAGGAAAGCATGTGTGACTTTACTGAAGATGAGGGTTTGGCGGAGGCAGATGCCGTGACTGCTATTGTTAGTGACTTTTGGCAGCTAACGCAGCGCCTCGCGTTTCAACAAGCATTACTTCATTCTCGCCACAACCACCAGGCCCAGCGACACTACTATGCAATCCGCGCCGTTCACACGCAAGCCCAAAACAATGCGAACGAGCTTGGCGCGCGTCAGAAATGGAGTGTCAAGCAGCTTGAACTGACCCTCGCAAACTCTCGCGAAATAATGGAGCGACGGTTTGGAGCAGCTGTTGCCGCTCAGACGCAACTGGTAGAAGATACAAGCCAACTTGAGTGAACAAGTCCGTACTATTGTCACAGAGGCTCAACAAGGTCTCGTCGCAGCCCATCAGGGCTTGGCTGCACATGCGCAGGAAACGGCGGTAGTGGAAGCCCGAATTGGATTGGGGATCGGTCGCGTTGAGAACATATTATCAAGTCGGATTAACAGCCTATCAGAACCGTCACTTAATTGCCAGTCAGTGGCTGACATCGAGGCTAAACTTTACAATATCCGTAACTGTGGCTGCGAGAGAGGAGCGCACAAGTAGTTCTGATAAGGTATCCATGCGGCAAGTGAAGACTGTAATCGAACGTTCTGCTTCCGAAATCGAAGCTAACGTGAAAGCAGCAATTCAAGCACCATTCCATGAAAGAGTGGTTAGTACGGTACAGGCTGAAGCAAGCGAAATGGAAGAACAAATAGTTAATCGCATCCGCGAGATTATACAGGAAAACCACTGTGATACTGCAGTAAAACTCAAAGCCCACGAGCAGCTAATTGGTGATGTAAGAGCACGCGTCTCCGACGCCGAAAGTCGTGTAAAAGATCTCGAAGATCGCGTAGATGAGCCACAACCTCAGCAAAGGCTCAGGCTCCCATATCACCAAACAGCCCAGCCGACTTAGAGCGACTAACGACAGCAGCCATCCGTAGCGCCATTTCGAAAGTGGCTAAGAGAGTAACCAGGCAAAAGGCTCATCCTAGAACGCTTCGAATTCAAGAAACGTGGTCAGCACGACACAGCGCGATGGAAGAGAGTGTAACGGTGGGGACGGAGACCGGAGACTCAGAGAGCAAGTTGCAGAATGAATTGGCCCAGTGGCTTACATGTTCGATGTCCTTGCGGTACTCCCAGGAGTTAGCGCTCTCAAGTAGGTCCACCCACGAGCAGAGATACCTCTGTCGGTCCCTGTAACGGTCCACGACCGTTCACAGCACCTGCGCTTGAGGAAGCGTGAGCAGCCGCTCCGAGTCGACCCCTGTCGACGAGCGCCAAAGACTTGGCAAAAGGCGAACTGATTGTATTCAGATTATTCCCCTGGGGAATAATCCCCCCTATACCTGATATCCCTGGCATCTAATACCCAGGGATATCCCCTACTGAATTTAATAAAAGAGAGTCACTACTTAGGGTAACTTTTCCCCTAAGTGGACCACACACGTTATGTACCTACACAACCTAACCTACTTGTGTAACCTTGTACCCCGTTACACCACCCCCCACCCAAAATGAGGAACACCCTTGTCCCTAATTTAGGAACAGCCGTGTCCTAGAAAAGGAACACGAGTCTATTCCGGTACGGAATTTCCGAGGACCTACACGGAAATGGGTACAGACTCATGGCGACCATGAGCGCGAAGTCGCGTGTCGATTTTTCGACAACGACTGATCGAGAGCCGCAGCGGCTTGGCGCTACACCTCGCTGCGTCATGAGACGCATGCAGACGTGCGCGCGGTCGCCAGCGACCACTGGATCATGACGATCCCCCAAAACTGGGCCATTATGCCGTCTGACGGCGGCAAGCCAAAATGGCATGGTCAGACGACCATTGCGAGGCGAGCAGAGCTCGCGGCAAGCCCAAACTTGGCACACACACTCAGTGCGATGGGTTCTTGCCTTGTGCAAGCGTACAGACCTGTACGATGCGAACTCGCAAACTTCGTCTCTTGACGGTGCCCAGAACTGGGTCCAGTCTAATACTGGAGACTGTGGTCGGTGGGTACCCACCGCGAGTACTACCAAGTACTCGAGAGGCTGGCTAGCCTCATCCAGCGACTCAACTGAGTGCGTGGAGTGCGGGGATACCCGTGGCAGTCGAACAACGACGTTGCCGGACAACTTCGTGTTGTCGGCCACACGCTCGGGCGTGATGGCTACACCGCAGAGAACTGCTCGGAGTAGCAACACCAAACTGAGCCAGCCACTCTGGCTTGGTGCGAGCGTTGTCCAACGCAACCGATGAGGTCGGTGGACGTTGTCGAAGCTTCGACCGCGCCGAACGCGGCGTTCTCGCCATCTTCATGGCCTTCTGCTTGGGTCTTGTACCCATGTCTACAATAGACAGGGACAGTCGACTTGACTGAGACGGACCTTCCGTGTGCTCCACTGAGCGTCTTCCTTGAGGAACTTGAGGCACTTCTCATCTTGATGGAGGTGGTCGGTCCCACCTACTGGAACCATCCAGGATGATCATGTTCGCATGCACGAACAAGATCAGAGCAATCTTGCCTGAGAACACTCTCATCGACCCAGGAGCTCTGGTTGCTTGGATATCCAAGCCACTTGACCAAGAGCTGGCGGACGCCATTGTGCACACGCACACTGTCGAGAGACTCGACGTGATAATGGCGTTCGCCATTCCTGTCGATCACAGGCAAAGGAGCGCGCACCGGTCGCAGCGCTTTCCTTCTGGTCTTGACACCAGTGTCGGGGACCCGACGTGCTCCTTCGGGTTCAGCAAACGTAACCCGACGTCGTGTTGACGACGCTTTGGTCGCATTCGACGACCATGTCGAACTTCGACGGGCTTGAGCAAGCCGTACCGAGCGTCTTGGCGCTTCCCCGTGTGGACTAGCCACGCCACTTGCAGAACCCTGCACTGCGACAGATTCGCTAGAGGAATCATCCGTGACTGGCACGTTCTCGTGCGCGACTGTCGGTGGTCGCATATCGGCGGCAACTCCGCTTGGAATTGTTTCCGACGACTCTTCGTCCGATTCATCTCCATCAGGGCGGAGATACGGCTTGAGCAAGCCGACGTAGAACGTCGGGTGCGTCTGCAACCATGTTGGCAGATCGACGCTGTAGGAGTTTCCACTCCGCTTCAACACCTTGAACGGGCCGATATATCTCGGCAGCAGCTTCGAGCTGCCCAAGCTGGACACAGCATTCTGAGACAGGTTCTTCGTGCTGACAAGCACATAGTCGCCTGGCTTGAACACATGCGTGTTCTTCCGACCGTGCTTGTCGGCTTGTTCCTTCTGAACATCTTGGGCAGCTGCCATCGCGTCACGCACGCGGGTGATGACATTCACACGTGTCGACAAGAACTCGTCGATCTTGCGGCGCTCCGCCGACTTGGAAACACCTTCCAACTGGGAGGCAAGTAATTGCCGAGCCCCTCCCCCACCAGACTGGGAACTGCCCATGAGGCAGAGCGGCAACGCTGGGTGCCTCAAACCGTTCACGAAGAACGGCGACAGACCTGTCGATGAATGAACAGAGTTGTTCATGGCGAACTCGACCATGACGAGAGTGTCGCTCCACGATGTGGGATTATCCCCACAGTACGAACGGAGGATATCCTCCACGACCCGGTTGGCCCGCTCGGTCTGGCCATCGGTCTCCGGATGATCCGTCGTCGACATGTCGAGCCTGGTGCCCAGGATCTGGAAGAGACCTTCCCAGAAATCACCAGTGAACCTGGGATCCCGATCCGATACGATTGAGTCGGGGAGACCGTGTAGTCGAAACACGATATCGACGAAAAGTCGAGCACAGTCAAGACCTGTGCACGTATCCGAAACCGGAGCAAGATGCACCATCTTGGACAAACGGTCAACAAAGACCAGCACACCATTGTGCCCAGCGGACGTCTTTGGCATTCCAAAGAAGAAGTCCATGCTCACTGAGCGCCAGCAGTCGCTGGGGACAGGCAAGCTCTGAAGCGGAGCCTGAGAGTGTGCACTTGGCTTCACTCGTTGACAGACGTCACACGTGCGGACATACCGCGACACCCACTTGTACATCTTGGGCCACCAAAATCTTGGGCTGAGAAGCGCGTACGTCTTCTCACGGCCAAGATGGCCAGCACCAGGTGCGTCGTGAGCACCATACGCAATCACGTATCGCAGATCTTCGTCTGATGGGACGACTATGCGAGCTTCTTCGCTGTCCGAGACCTGATACTTCAGGAGACCGTCTTCGAACGTGTACCGATGTAGTCGGGCTCGAACACGAGGGGAGATAGACTTCTCCGAGTCTGACGACTTGAGAGCACGAATGATCTCCGCACACTGTGCATCGCCTTCGTAGGCGTCACGAATCAAGTCGTAGACATCAGAAGCAACTGATGTGAGATGGTTCATCTCGTAGTCGGGGCGCCGAGAGAGTGCGTCCGCCAGCACGTTGAGCCGACCCGGCTTGTACTCAACAGTAAAGTTGTCTTCTGAAAAGAATGACAACCAGCGAGCCATTCGCGGCGACAAGTGCGGAGACTGTGTCGCTGTGCGTAGAGACGCATGGTCTGTGTAGACCACGAACGGCAACGCGCCGAGAAGGTGAACGCGGAACTTCACCAAGGCGTACTTCATCGCCAACAATTCCTTGTCGTGAACTGGATAGTTCTTCTCGGCCGCTTGGAGCTGGCGAGACTGATACGAGATGACTCTCTCGTGACCATCTTGGTCCTTCTGCAAAAGTGCACAGCCGATCGCATAGTCGGAGGCGTCACAGACGACGCTGTACGGGACGGAGTCGTCCGGCAACGCCAGGATCGGCGCTTGGAGAAGACTCTCCTTGATCTTCAGGAAGGCAGCTTCCGTGTCGTGAGACCACGACCACTCAACGTCGTTCTTGAGCAGCTGAGTCAGCGGCCGAGCCATTTCGGCGTAGTTCTTCGTGAACCTGTGCAAGTAGTTGGCGAGACCCAACCACTTGCGTAGGTCCTTCACGGACCGTGGCGATGGCCACTCGGCAATTGCCTTCACCTTCTCGGGATCCGCCCGAACACCGTCGACTCCGACGAAACACCCAAGCACTGGGATCTCTTCGGCTCCGAAGATGCACTTATCCAAGTTGGCATAAAGCTTATGCTCCTCGAGGCATTCGAGCACTTGGCGGAGGTGATTCTCATGGAGCGCATCCAAATCACGACCGGGCTCCGGCTTCGTGTGGACGTAGATGTCGTCGAAGTACGTCTGTGCGAACGCTCGCAGGGGACGGAACAGATGGGTCACCAAGCGATTGAACGTCGCTGGGGCGTTCGACAGCCCCTGTGGCATCACTAGCCACTCCCAGAGCATACCGCTCGGCGTACTGACGGCTGTCTTGGGGATATCCCCACGCTCCATGAGCACTTGGTAATAACCGTCGACCAAGTCGAGAGAACTGAACTTCTTTGCGCCGGACATCCGGTGGATGATCACATCCTTCCGAGGGATCGGAGTGGACGCAGGAATCGTCTGCGCGTTCAACTTGTTGTACGCGTGGACAATCCTCCACTTGCCATTTGGCTTGCGCACACAGAACGTTGGTGCGCTGTGCGGCGAGACGCTCTCGCGCACCAGGCCAGCCTTGGCTTTCTTAGCAAAGAATTCATCAATGAAATCCGATTGTTCGGCCGGCAGAGCCCACTGGCGAACGGTCGCATAGCTCGAGCCAGGCTTGAGCTTGATCTCGTGGCGAACGCCACGATCAGGGGGAAGCCCCGCCGGCGGGTTCTTGCTGAGGCAAGTCTCCGCAAACCGCTTGACCAGCGGATAGAACCGATCCTTCGGATTCTTGAGGATGGCCGAACCACGGCGAGCGTCAAACTTCTGACGAAACTCAACGAGAACATCCTCGTCAATCACCGTCGAGGTGTTGAGTTGAGCGAGATCTCGCTCAGATCGGAGGATCACAACCTCAGCGATCTCACCAGCTTTGAGCTCGCGGACGAAATCGTCCATAGGGAGTTCCTCCAAGCTAGTCAGCTCAGAGAACTCTGGCAACGGTGCCATATCGACCGTGGACGGATCGATCGACGATCCCGTCATCACATCAATGATGTACACGTCATGCGACGCGTCCGAGAGCGGGAGTGGCTCAGGCATGGGCTCGGTCATATCCGACGACCCTGAAAGCGGCTCGACCGCACGCGGACACGCGACAAGGGGACACATCCCCGAAGCATCTTCCATGCTGGTACTCGGAGGGGGCGGAGACGACTCGACGCCCTCTTCTACGCCGTACTCCACGGCAGACGGCACGACCGTCTCCGGAACACCCGAGGTGTCCATGGCGTTCACTACGCCAATGAAGTAGGCACTTCCATCATCCTTGATGGGGCTCATCAGCCGGCGGACGAAGGAGGGTTCATGACGCTCCTGAGCTCCGTTCCTGCCGGGAGACGTGCTCCCAATCGACTTGGTCCTCCAGTCGATCCATGGTTCGTGGCGCTCGAGCCACGGCATTCCGAGGATGAGGTCAAACCTCTCATCCATGTCGAGCACTGTAAAGCGCTCGACTGAGTCGAAATCGACAAACGCAATGCGTAGATCGACCTCGATCTTCTTCGTCTCTGCGACGATGCCCGTCGCAAGACGCACCGAGACTCTTCCGAGATCTCGCTCACAAGCTCGAGCAAATAGAGAAGCATTCTCAGCAATACTTTGCTTGCGACCGTAGTTGCGCGTCGCACCAGAGTCGATTAAGACTCTGAAGGGACGTGCAAATCCCTTCACTTGAGCAGTGACGACGATGAGCTCGCCACTGATGCGCAGCTCATCAACTGCTGAGAAGAGATCTTCTTCCGGGGGCACCCCGCCTTGCGATACTGCCGAACTCGGCGTCGCGGGGCGAGGAGTAATCGCCCCAGTAGACTGCCCCGCGTCTACTGGGAACTGTCGTTTCCCTGCGACGTGGAAGCAGATCCACCTCGGTTTCCCGAGCGCCGCGGCCGACCACGGCGGGCACGACCACCGCCCCTCTTGCGCGGACAATTCCGCTGGAAGTGACCAAACTTCCCACAAGTAGAACACTTGATGTGAAGAGCCTTCACGTCGATCGCACGCAAGTCGACCGTGCTGAGATCGACTCCACTGAGGTCGATAACGCTCAGGTCCATCGGTTCGACGACCGGTGGTGGAACCGGCGTGACCGGAGGCGGCGCTGCCGGACTCGCGGATAAACCGCGCGAGAGACGCTGAACGTAGTCCTCTCGCAGCGCGGCGACGAACGCGTCTTCTAGGAGCATGGGCTCCTCGCGGAAAACCGCAGCCTTCTCAGGACCGGGATCCATCCCTTCCATGAACGTCGTCAGCATGACGTCTTCTGCGAGCGCATTCGCAGCCATGTTGGCACGGAGTTGACGTAACTCCTGCACATACGTGTGCAGCTCGCGGCCACCTTGCCGACAAGCGAGGAACGCAGCTCGCTGACGATGCGCCACATTTGGCGGTTGAAACATCGACTTCATCGCCTTGGCAAGCGTTGCTCAGTCGGAAAAACATCCGGGATGCGACGTCTCGCACGTGAGGGCCCAGATCTTCGCCCGGCCCGTCATGTTCGAGATCGCAAAGGCGATCTTCTGCCGTTCATCACGGATGCAGCCGGCTGCTGTGGCGAGCTCGATCTCGCGTTGCCAGAAGGCAAGATTGTCGCTTTCTTCACCCGAATACGGGGACACCGTAACCTTCACGGCCTTCGGACGTTCCGGAGGTGCCGGCGACGGCACATACGTAACCGTCGGTGGCACCTGAGCTGGCTGAGTAGCCTGAGTCGCAGATATGCGGGACGTCACGACGTCGAGAAGATACTTCTCGAGAGCTGTCTCGTAGTCGTGAAAACGCGCGACATGGGTGAGGACTTCGCCAGAGCCGCGTCGGAGCAGCTCGATGACACTTGCACGGCCATTGATGGCCTCCATCTTCTGGAGATAGCCCCACTGGGTCTCATCCAGGTACGGATGGTCTTGACGCGACAGCGTCGGATGGCTTGACGCCATCACGAAGTCGGAAGCTTCGGACATAACGATGTCGGCGTCGGATTGACGACAAGTGCTACCAAGTGTAACGGTCCACGACCGTTCACAGCACCTGCGCTTGAGGAAGCGTGAGCAGCCGCTCCGAGTCGACCCCTGTCGACGAGCGCCAAAGACTTGGCAAAAGGCGAACTGATTGTATTCAGATTATTCCCCTGGGGAATAATCCCCCCTATACCTGATATCCCTGGCATCTAATACCCAGGGATATCCCCTACTGAATTTAATAAAAGAGAGTCACTACTTAGGGTAACTTTTCCCCTAAGTGGACCACACACGTTATGTACCTACACAACCTAACCTACTTGTGTAACCTTGTACCCCGTTACAGTCCCCCTGCCCACGAGTGGAGAGCAGATTTTTAAGGTCGCACACCCGCTGGTCATCGGTATCGTAGAGCCTTGGCCCGGACTTGGTGATATTGCGGCCACGGAAGATCTCAGGCACGTCGAGAGACTCCTTAAGCTGGTAATCGATAAAGGCACTGTGACGTCCACGAGCGATGTATCGATGGGGGAGTGCAACCAAGTACGCGTTCTCGACGATTCGATCTTCAACGGGAATACCGTACCACATTGGGAAAAGCTTGTTGCGCCCGAGGTCGCGGTCCACATCATCGTCAAGTTAGCCCAACGCACTGCTGAGCACTAGCGCGTCCACACAGAAACTTTGCGTGGGGTGAGACACAGTCTGGCGAGCCTCGGTCACAAATGACGAAGGCTGTTGTGGGGTCCCGTGGTGGAAAGCGCAGTTCCGTGCCCCCATCACAATGCGCATGATCGGTGGGAGACGGCGTGTGCCAAGTTTGGCGGGCGTGCACTTGGAACTGGTCATCCGCGCGCAAAACCTTGTGGATACCCGGTGTGTCTGGTAGGGTTTAGTCCGAGCCCGTGGAGACACAAAAGAGCTGTTGGAGGGTTTAGGGTTTAGGGTTTAGGGTTTAGGGTTTAGGGTTTAGGGTTTAGGGTTTAGGGTTTAGGGTTTAGAGAGGCTTGAAGTGACTTGCAAAGACTTGGTCAGGGAAACTACGACCCAAAGAGTTGCTCTATTACAGATGCAGGGGCTCTTTCGACTTGATGTCTTCGTCGGTGGGCGTCTTCGTGCTGAGTGGAAAATTGAAAACTGAGGAAGACCGCCGACCTCGCCCCCGGGTGCCTACGCTAAAGTCCTACGCTAGAGTCCTACGCTTCTGGGTTCTAGGGCTGGACAGGAACTTGAGTGTTCTGGGTCTGCGTGTCTGTGCTGCTGGGGTCTTGAGACACGTGAGAATATTCGACGTCCTGGGTTGAACATTCTCGAACATTCTCGGGAATATTCTCGAATGTTCGGTCGAACGTTCTCGAACCTTCGACAAACTTTTCGACTGGGTTGGCCGAAATTTTCGTCTGGGTTTAGGGTTTAGGGTAGGGTTTGGGGTTGAGGGTCGGGGATGGGTTGTAGACAGATAGTGCACGATCCGGGCGGCCATTCTTGAATTTGCTCGCAATATGCCAAGCGTTCGCTGTTACCCTTTCGAGGGGGATCATCCCAAGCCAGCCGCTCCGTGAGCCTTCACTGCACGACCCCATACTCTGTGGCATGGTTCCAAATGAGTGGGTAGCAGCAAGGCTAAACACGTTCTCGCGCGCTGGAAGGGCACGGTCATCCGTGTCCGGGGTGGTCCAGGCTTTAATGCATGGCATCTCCCGAGCTGTTCTTGAAGTGGTCGTCGTAGATGTTGGCCCTGAACTCTGATGGACAGAGTATGTCTCGGAGGTTCCGTGGACGGCGGTAGCACACAGTGATCTTGATGTTGTGGGCTGCGAACTCGTCTTCAATACGGTGGGCTTGATAGATAGCTCGTAGTTGTTTCCGAGTTGGGCCGTTCGGGTCATAAGGCACAGACAAGAAGACTTGCTTGGGCTTGCCGAGTTCCGTGGTTGGCCGCGTCGTCTGTTGTGCTTCTTCTTGTAGCTTGGCGATTCTTTCGATGGCGTCGCGGAAATGGTCTCTAAGCTGGTTAGAGTTGTATCCGCGAGCTGCCAGGCGCTGGAAGAAGGCTCTGACTTGAGACAGGAAATCTTCCTTCCTGGTGTTCTGGCGGTAATACTTCTGGACAATGCCGATGATGAGGCCTTTCAGAACGCCTGGAGGGTGTGCGCTTTGAGCCGCGATGTAGAGATAGAGATTGAGCTCTTTCTCATGAGTTCGAGTCTCGTATCTCGTGTCGGATCGGCGGATTTTGAGGTCAAGAAACGGTGCTTCACGACCGCGTTCCATGTACGTCCAGCGAAGTCCTGGAATCGTGTTGAGGCGGATCTTGAAGAGTTCGAAAGCACGGGGATCTTTTCCGTCTTGCCAAATCAAAAACACGTCGTCGATGTAGCGCTTGTAGAGCACGATGTAGTTGCTGAACTCTCGAAGGATGCTTCGCTCGTGATACGCTACGTAGAGTGATGCGTACGTGGGGGCACATGGTGTTCCCATGGCGGTGCCCTTGATTTGCTTCCACACGCAGTCTCCGAACATGAACAAGTTCTCGTTCATGATGTAGTCGAGACCTTGGACGATCACATTCTCGAAGCGATGCTTCTCTTCTTGGAGCATGGCTTTGATTGTTGCGATGCCGATGTTGGTGGGGATGTTGGTGTAGAGCGAGACGGCGTCAAATGTGAACAAACGATGCTTGGGGCTGGGCTGAATCTGTCGAAGTTCAGTCAGCAGCGTGTCGGAGTCTCGAAGGTACGATGGCTGTCGCTGGAGCATGTCTTGCAACTGGAAATCGATCCACTTCGAGAGACCGGCTGTCGGTGTTCCGCAGCTGGCAATGATAGGGCGAATGGCGAGATCCTCCTTGTGGAGCTTTATCAGGCCATAGAAGCGTCCTAACTTGCACGAACTTGGATTACACTTGATGACAGCAACTTGTCGTTGGATGACTGGATCTTCACGGTACTGGTAGTTGAGTAGCATGTAGATCAGGTTCACTTTGGCTGCGATCCGTTGGATCTGGGTCTCTGGTCCGTTGGGAAGACGATACAATGGCGTGTATGTCTCCTCGTCACTCAGGTGATCAAGACACATGGAAGTGTACTGTGATCGAAGCATGAGCGTCGGGCCGAGGTTCTTGTCTGCCTGCACGACCATCAAGTTCGGATCATTTCGTAGCAATCGTAGCAAGTTGCGTTGGTTGCTGTCGAGGTTGAACTTGTGTCGGAAGGGATACTGTGCAATGAGTTCGGTCGCGTGTGACTTGATCGACTCCAGTAAATCTTCTTGATGGCGTGGCAGGTGGTTTGGCTGGAAAGCAAGGTTTGGAACGTAGATCTTCGAGTTGTAGTCGCGGTCGCTGGAGTCAGCAAACTGGACTGCAATTCGAAGAGACCGGACGAGTTTGGGGAAGATGGTAACTGGCGAGAGGGAAGAGCGTTGCGGCGGAGGTGTCGGGCAGAACTTGAGGTTCAGACCCAGGAGTCTCTTCAGACCTGGTGGAATCTTGGTGCCACGTGGTGTGAGATTGTGGAACGCGAGATTGCGAGGCAATGCGTCCACATCACAAGCCCTACGACAGCCGAAGATCAAACTGGCGTTGAAGAGATCCGAGCGGTCGCGTCTTATGATCGCGCGGTTTTGGCGCCGCGCGGCGGTTTGTCGGCGGCGTTGCTCCTTTTCCTTTTGCTTGCGCTTCGCGTGTTGCCGTTTCTTCCGCTGTTTGAGGCGGAAGTTCCCTTTGCGGCGTCGGCCTTTGGTGCAGGGTGCTTCTTGTTCTTGCTGACGGTCGCACCCTTCGCGCCAGCTCTGGCGTTTTTTCGTTCCTGTTGCTTTGGAACCTTCCGGTCGATACGGAGCTGTCGTAGTTCGTTCTTGATCGATTGTAGCTTGCGATCAATCAACACGTTCACGAGATCCTGGTTTGGAGTTTCCACCTCCATGTCGGCAGCCGCGGCTTGCTTGGCTTGCTTGTCGACGAGTCGGATGGGTTAGGGTTTAGGGTTTAGGGTTTAGGGTTTAGGGTTTAGGGTTTAGAGAGGCTTGAAGTGACTTGCAAAGACTTGGTCAGGGAAACTACGACCCAGGGTTTAGGGTTTAGGGTTTAGGGTTTAGGGTTTAGGGTTTAGGGTTTAGGGTTTAGGGTTTAGGGTTTAGGGTTTAGGGTTTAGGGTTTAGGGTTTAGGGTTTAGGGTTTAGGGTTTAGGGTTTAGGGTTTAGGGTTTAGGGTTTAGGGTTTAGGGTTTAGGGTTTAGGGTTTAGGGTTTAGGGTTTAGGGTTTAGGGTTTAGGGTTTAGGGTTTAGGGTTTAGGGTTTAGGGTTTAGGGTTTAGGGTTTAGGGTTTAGGGTTTAGGGTTTAGGA